>JALPQD010000014.1:3657500-4857500 GCA_023101885.1 Typhlomys cinereus
TGATGTTGACCTCTACCGCGATGTCAAGGAAACCAATGAGACTGGAGGGAACCACAAGGTCAGAGATTTCATGAATCATCCTCACCATCAGTGGCAAGTCTGCTGGGTGCCTCCCGCCTCAGGCTTTAGCATTGTCTCTTCTGGTCATCATCATGCCCCTTGCTCACTGGTGGCTGGGGTCCCAGTCAGGATATCCCTGACTTTGAGGCATCCCTGAGATCTGAAGACATTGAGATACATTTCTCTTCCTTCAATCAATGAGAATTTCAAAGGCTGGGAACAGGGCTCAGTATAAACATCCATTTCCAGGTTAACCGTCTAGTCGCATGGCTCTGCAAATATAACCTCACTTTCACCTATGCCAAGTCTCACCCTTTTAAGTACACATGAGAGGGGGCACAGTCAAAGAAGTACTCTGCCTGTGGCCCCAGACAGCCACCAGAGGAGGGGCCTTACCACCCAGCGCAGGTGAACACACTGAAGCTCAGTAGTATCAGGAGATTGGTCAATGGAAAGGAACCCAGGATGTCTCCTACCTCACCCTCCCAATCCTAAACACTGCCCTGGGCCTTTCCTACTGATGGAGATTACAGGGTGCTTTGGGGTCTGGAGTATGAGTCCCCATGTTGGGAAGAGTTGGATTGCCCAAGTTCTCCTAACAATGACCCCACTATCTAGGAAGAAAGACACGTACCTCTTCCCGTTGATGGCTACACGGGTGTACAGACTCAGGTAGACGCCCACGCCGGGCAGAAGCCGCACAGACACCCGGGGGAGGGTGAGCTCCACGATGCGTAGCCTGCATGGGGATCCAGTGTTATGAACCCGCTGCCCCCCGCTGCCACCCAGTGCCACCGCTCACGAGGAGCACCCATCCTCCCAGCCTCTTCTCTGCTCCCCACATTCTATGCTCCTGCCTCAGAGTCGTGAGGTTCATGGACAGGCTCTAGGGAAAAGTTCAAAGTGGAAATAAATAAGCAAACACGACGACCCAGCATCTCACTGCCCGGGACCGCCCCTGCCTGGTTCTTCCTGCCCAGAACCGTCAGTGACTTGCTCATTCTTCTGAGAGAGACTAGGGCACCAGTCTGCATGCTCTCTGGGGACAGGGATGTCTGTCCCCAGGCCAACAGTATCCCTCACAATGTAAGAGTTCAATGACTATGAGAAGGAGCCTAGGCATGGGTGAAATTATAACATATAATTATGAATAATAATTATATTTCATTATCAGATCATACATTGTCTGATACAGAGATCTTGACCTCTGGTCTCTTTTAGGCCAACACTCGTGTACTTCTGATGTCTACCATCTCAGCTCAGCCTCAAAGCCTCCCAGACCCAGCCTGGAGGAATGGCTGCTGTTTCTGGCTTGCTGTCGGTAGGCAGATCCCGGCTCCTTACCCTGTGATGCCTTGCACGGTGCTCAAGATGCCGCCCTCGCCCAGCACACCCAACACGCCGCCGCCTCCAAGAAGTCCGCCCTCTCCAAGGAGACCTCCTCCTCCGAGCAAGCCGCCTTGGCCTGCCAGGATGCCGTCAGCCGCCAGCATGCCTCCAGTGCCCAGCAGACCCCCGGGGCCCAGCGCCCCTGTGGCCACACCAGCCGGGATCTGTCCGGGCCCAAGCTCCCGCCGTTGGAGCCTGCCCACGGTGGCCGAGCCTGCCGACCTGTACCGCCCAGAGCCCCGATGGTAGGCATAGTCGGCGTGGCGGTAGTCCTCGTGCCGAAGGTCCCTGACGCTCCCGTCCTGCTCCAGGATCTCCCCATAGCGGTATTTGCCCCCCAGCTGGGCAGTGTTGTCATTAGTCTCAATGTGACCATATCTGTAATTGCCACCAAGCTGTCTGCCGTTGGTGTATGTGGGGAGAGGATCTCGGACATGGAAGTCGTTGTAGCGGACACCACCAACACCTTGGGAGAATTCGGCTCTTCTGTAGTCATCAGAGCGGTGCCTGCCACCACCTAAAAGGCCACCACCCAGCAGTCCTCCACCACTGCCCCCTAACAGCCCCCCACCACTGCCTCCCAGCAAGCCCCCACCACTGCTGCCACCACCCAGCAAACCCCCGCCACTGCCCCCTAGCAGCCCCCCACCACTGCTTCCTCCACCTAGCAACCCCCCACCCCTGCCGCCACCACCACCCAGCAAACCCCCGCCACTGCCCCCTAGCAGCCCCCCACCACTGCTCCCTCCACCTAGCAACCCCCCACCCCTGCCGCCACCACCACCCAGCAACCCTCCACCACTGCCCCCCAGCAGCCCCCCACCACTGCTCCCTCCACCTAGCAACCCCCCACCCCTGCCGCCACCACCACCCAGCAACCCTCCACCACTGCCCCCCAGCAGCCCCCCACCACTGCCCCCCAATAGTCCCCCACCACTGCTACTACTGCCACCCAGTAAGCCTCCACCCAACAGATCACCACTCCCTCCACTCCCACCACCAAGCAAGCCCCCCAGGAGACCTCCTCCCCCACTACTTCCGCCTCCACTTCCACCAAGCAGTCCGCCCAGGAGGGGCCCGCCACCATCACCACGGGCTTTACCCAAGGACACATCCCTCAGGGCGGAGCGGAAGGCGTCACTCTCCTTCACTGTGCCCGAGATGGCTGTGGAAAGGTACAGGTGTCAGCCAAGGGTTCCCTCTCCACCCGACTCTAAGAACCACCTCTGAGCATCACCCTGTTCTGGGCACCTCATCTGTCCATCCCCCACCCCCAAAAGATAGAGTTGAACCAAAAGACCCAGGTAGAATTTAGCACACCAAGCATCTAGTGAGCTCATTACCTGCTAAGTGTTACCTTTTCTTCCTGTAACTAGATTCTACACCAATCCCTTCAAATCATGGTGAGTTTTCTTTGTCACCTTCTCTTGTGATTACCTCTCACTTTACAATGCACTAAAATCTACTTTCTCATGCATTCCTGGGAAACAGCCAGGGCCAGAATAACAGTCCCCACTTGATGGATAGAGACACCTAGGGCCGTTAGGAACGTGGAGGCTGCCCTGGAAACAATCATCTCATTTCCATCCTCGCCAAATCAGTGCAGCATGTTCTTACTTCTCAGGTAACAGTAAGGACCTGAGATTTGGATATGGGAAGGATTAGAGCACCCATAACACTTCAACGTCTAAGTTCCAGGGATTGAACGAGACTCAAGACTACCTGTTCGCTCCTCACACCAGTCCTCAGAGATGGCTTCACTTACTTTTTAGATGAGGATATAGGGGCTCGAAAAACTCAAATCATGGATTTAAAGGACATATGATCAAGATTTGAATCCCAGGAAGCCTGACGTCAGGCCTTCAGTTCTTCATTTCTGCTGTCAGCTGCCTCAAAAGAAGGAGCAGGCAGCCACCAGCATGCTATCTGGCACTTACTAGGTTCCCAGGAAATGGAAGTCAAAAGAAAAGAAGGGGGCAGCTAAAGCCTAAAGGGAGAGAGGCCACCTAGTCACTAGCTGTGAATTTACCAGCACAGGTAAGGTCTTCGGGTAGGGACAGTTGGCTAGACTGGCCTACCTACTCCATGCCAACCCAACCCCCTTTGGGACTGGACTTACCATTGCTCAGCACATCTTTAGTAACCCTGAGGACCGTGTTTGTGTCTTCACGGGAGCCATATACAGTTGCCACAGACAGAATAGCCACATACCACGCTGTCCACATATTGATGTTGCTTCCCTGCTAAGGAGATAGTGCATGCCGTATCCCCAGCTGGTATCACTGACCCTGGCCATCCTGTCCATCACCCACCTATCCATCCATCTGATTGCTCACCCATCCATCTATCCATTTACCATCTAACCATCTATTCTAGCCATCCATCCACTCACCCACCCATTCATCTGTTCTCTCATCCATCCATCCATCTGTCCCCCTTTCCTCTAATCCATCTAGCTTTGACCAGAAGGTAGAATTTGATGACTTCTGCCAAGAGTCATATCAAAATCCCTAGATCCAGAGACAGAAAACCAACTAAGATCACAAAGTAAGACATGGTCCAGAATTTCTGATACCACTTTTTAAATTTTTTTCAGACCAATATGAATGTAGGGACACAGGACACTCATTAAACAAATGGTCCCAAGAGCATGATAATCTGGTTATTATACAAAATGGAATTTACAGATTGAGCCACAGGAAGAGAGGGCATGGGAATTCAAATTAAAAAAAAACACATAGGTAGCAGACAGACACTGGGTAAAGCCCTCCGTGACCTGCACATTTATTCACTCATCCACTTACTAATCTGATCATCTACTCATTCTCCCCCTCCTATTCAACCATCCATCCAATGTTGTATCCATCTTCCATCTATTGGTCACCCAAAGAGACACACAAAAGTTGTCCTTTCATCTATTCACCCATCCATCCATTCATCCACCCTCCCATCTACCCATTCATTAGTCCACCTTATCTATCCTCCTAGTCATCCAATCATCCATCCTTCAACTAATCCATCCTCCCATTCATCCATTCTTCCATTCATACATCAATCCACTCACCTGCCCACCCCTTTATCTACTCATCCACTCTCCCATTCATCCATCCATTCAATTACTCATAGTATCCATCATCCAAGGAGCCACCAAGCCAGTCTTTATCTTAATCCTCCCAACCATCTACCTATCCAGCTACCAAGCCAGTCTGTGTATTCATGCTCCCATCCATCTATCTATCCACCCAGCCAGACATCCTGCATCTTTTCATCGATCTATACTTCCAGTCAACCAGCAAACCCCTTTCCTACAGTTAGAGGAGTCAGTTATACACCATGTAGTTATTATCAGGGATCTGAATCAGAGCTGTCTAGAAGAGCAGCTATTGTTAATGTTTGGCAGCCATCATTTCAAATCCTCAAGAAGTGAGGGGAATATTGAGATGAGCTGATTTGATTTGGGTTAGGTTGGTTGGCCTCTGGGAAATTTTGGCTGTCTCCATACCCTGGCCCGCTTCGCCTGCTTCGTCTGTCTATTTCCTTTTCTCAGAGAATCAGTGCAGAACACAGTCTCTCCTTAGTCACTTCAGCACTACCCTCTCCCAACTGTGATATTCACTTTTCTTTTCATTGTTCCAATTTCTCTTGTATTTTATAGAACCTCCAACTTCCCACACGTGCCTCTTCCCAGGAGTTTTGGGTGCACTCATTTATACTAGACTATGAAGAACCAATATCCAGGATTTTTTTCCCTGAATTCTTCAAATTATCCCAACCTCACTGTATTCAGAAACTATCTTCAGTTATAAATGGGGGTGAGTTGAGAAATTTCCAGTATCAGAAAGCAGCTAAGGAGTGTCATGGAGATAATGAAGGTTCCAGGTGGCTAGAAAGCCGTGTTCACTTGGTATGACTTGGGCCTAATTGTTTCTACTCTAGCTTCTAGCAGGTCTGTAGTGTGGGCTCTTGTACCCCCTCCCTTAGCCTCTCCTGCCAGTTTGGATTCAAAGTAGGGAAGGAGATCCTTCTTACCCCCGAGGGGTCGTGCAAGTCAGTCCTTCAAGGTCCGTTGCCCAGACCTATGCTTTGGGCAGCTTTATAAAGCACCCATAGTCCCTGGATAGGGAAGGGCCAAGTAATTATGACAGACTGCAATCCTAAGCCGGAATTCAGATTTTCTCTACAAATTGAACATTGAGCCCCAAAACCACAAGAGTTTGTGGTTTGTGGTTAAATCCAAGAGGTATGCTCAGCCCCGGATGGTGTCACCTGAGCTGGATTTTATCACTCTGATCTGGGTACATTCCCAGAGATGTTAGATAGCTTCCTTCCATGGGCACATGTGGACTCTAGTCCCAAGGAGGAGAGTCCCATTCCAGGAATGTCTGCAGGAGTGGGAGGTAGAGAGAAGCTGCTCAGCCTCGCATTACCCAGATTCGCCCTGCATGACCTTGGCTCGGCCACTATCCTCTCCAAGCCCACCTTAATCCCATCGGGTGAGTGAAGATAATGTTAACACTTCACTTCACGGGATCCTTTCAGGAACTTAGGGAGATGAACAGGGCTCCAATTCCTCACATTTTAGGGCCACTCACAGGTGGGCTTCTTTGGACCTGCAGAGAGTTCTCCCCCAAGTATTTCATGAGAATGTCATACATACAGCAAGGCTGAGAGAACTGTGCAGCCTCACCTGCCACCCGTGTTCTGTGACTTGCTCAGTCATGTACTGATCCATCCGTCCACAAGTCCATCTTTAATCTGCACATGCTTCAAAGTGAGGTGCAGGCATCAGGATAGTGCTTCTGCTGCTTTCATTCAGATCTTCTGTGGTTCTTGATGTAAATTTCCATGCAGTAAAATCTTCAATGATTTTATGGAGCCATTTGGACTTTGTTCTCTCGCAGTACAGAACATTCTCATCCCCCACAGTCCCCCTCCTTTTTCCAGTCATTCCCTACTCCCTTAAAAGATATCCACTTCTGGCTGCTAGCCCTTCGCATACAACCTGAACTCTTCCTTTGGCATCTAAGGCTTCCCACATCCATGCCCCCTCTCTAGCCCATCCTCATTGCTCTAAGACTTCCTGCCTCTGGGCCTTTGCATGTGGAAGCTAAACTCTACTATCTAACTTTCTCCAGATTCATTGGTCCAATCATCAACTGCTACAGAAAGCATCCCATAGTCCCCATCCTCCCTTGGGATTGCCCGAGAATCCAACTGAGGCATCATTTCTCCAGGAAAAGAGTGTGCCTAGCTCCAAGGCCAGCTTACGATAGCCAGTGTAGCACACAAGAATGAATGAGCAAATTAGAGCTGGCGAGATAAAGGTGCCTGCTCACAAAACTGGCAACCTGAGTTTTGTAGTGAAAGGAGAGATCTGACTCCCAAAAGTTGTCCTCTGACCTCTACCCTTGTGCCATGGCATTCATGAGTACACCATCTCTCTTTCTTCTCTCTCTCCCTCATGAATGAACAAATGAATGAATGAATGAATGAATGAAACTGTTTTAAAACGAGAGTGAGTGAGTGAGTCTCCACTGGACCAGGTACTCGCTTAGGCACAATCAAACCCTGTTTCGAATGTCTAGTCAATGCCACCTCCTGCCAGCCCCAACCCTCCTGCCTGCTCCTCCAAGTAGTCAGGGGCATTCTCTCCCCCATCAAGGACAGTCCCAGGCCTCTGTGAGCAGATGTTTGCTGGCCCTCCCCTGACATCAGAGAGGCCCTGAAGACAGGCAGCCATGACATTGAATCCTACTAAGCTTGACGTATGTCGTCATTGGCATCCTCTGTTCTCCTGGGCCGGTTCATCTTTTGAGACTCTGTTTCCACATCTATAGCAGGTTTGTGAGCAGAAGAGGCTGGGGCAGGCTGCTGGGTGTGCCTTCTTCTGCCAGCCCTCTGCTCCTTTGGGAATAAGACAATGATCAGAGCCATCCAATCCCATGAAGGGGAAGATGGTGCCTGGACACAGTCAGTCTCTCAGCATGGCGTGACCTCCCAGCCTCATCATCCCAAGCATGGGCTGGCTCATGAGATGATCGAAGGGAGACCCAGGAGGGCTGCTTCCTCTCCTGTGAGGAAGTGACATGGCTCTGGGAACAAGCTCTGCTCCTGCAGTCAGGTGACCTCCTCCTCCCTGGCTTCTATCTGGACCTGCACAGTACGCAGAATCTCTTTTCCTGCATGGTGTGGAGGATTAACTAGGAAAGATCTGGAGTGTGCCTGCATCCAGTAAACTGCAGCCCCTCTTGGCTCCCACACACAGCGAGAGCGGCTCCCCAACAAGGAGTCGGTCATGTCTTGATCCAGACAGTCGACTCTGGCCAACACTTCTTTTCCTTCCTGTGATATGGAGAGACAGGGAGTAACGTGTGCTTGGGCCTCCCTTGTGTAAAATCTTTATGACTCCACTCTATGGCACCTAGGAAGTGTGTTATAAATGCTTGTTGTGTAAACTCACCACCTTTTAAATCAGCAAAATGCAGAGACCACCTGTGCCTCTCCCTCTCCAAGGGGAAAGAGAGGTCAGCATGCCCTGATAGGACAAAGGACTGTGGCCATGCAGGGGTGGCCATTGTCCATCCCTCAGCCTCATGGTTCACACCCTTCATTCTGAGGCCATTCAGGACTCAGTAGCTCTGAAGAGTCCGTTGGGCCGCCCTGGACATCCTGGAGGATTAGTGTAGCCTGGCGCCAGGGAGATCACCTGGGCTTAGCCTCCAAAAGGTCTTTTGTCTGGAGCTAGAGCATGCAGTGGGCATGGCAGAAGGCCACCCAGATTCCCGGAGAGGTGACTCACCCTGAAGGTGACCCAGCCATGTGGGAGGCCAAGTTTGTACGTGTGCCAGGTCACACAGAAACTGCTGCAGCAGGAAACGGTTCCAGTCCCACTACTGACCCCTCCTCTCAGCACTTTCTCCTTTAATAACTGACTGTCTCACTGGGTTTGCCCACAGGGGGGCGCCCTACACATCCTGTCCTGTCTCAGGCTCAAAGCTGGGGCTGTGGGGCTAAGGCAAGGAGAGGACTCTGCCATCAAATCCTAATCTCTTTATCTGCCAAACTATATGCCTCTCCCTCACTTTCCTACTTTTATTACATCTACCGTTGAATGTGCTCTTATAACAAGACTCCAGTTTAACAGCTTTTTGTCTCTGGCCAGGGGGTGACATGCAGTGCCCAGCAGAATGGAGTGAAGGGCATTGCAGGAGCAGCAAAACTGCAAAAGAAAATCAACAAACCACAATCCAGAACTTCAGAGACTCTATATGAACCACATAGAACTAGGCCAGCCTAATCTCTCCCCATCCTGAAGCTCAGGAACATTTGCGGAAGAGAGGGCGGTAAGAGTGTAAGAGCAAAAGGATGGGAGGAGCAATGATTTGCAAGATACTCCACACAAGTTAGGGCCGAAGCAATCATAATTGGACTTTACATGCCCTGCGCAATGTCCAACACACTATTGACCTCACAAAGTCTAGCATCTGCTAAAGGCACCAAGATCCTTGGAGACAAGGAATTGACAGCCACAGTAGTGTTCCTATGCTTAAGGGGAACACGGGAAAGGGTTCAGGGAAATGCCACTGGGTCCTTGTACGTCATCGGAGAGGAGGGCCCAGAGGAGAGTCAGGCATGCACAATAAAGGACTCTCTGGGAATTGGAGGGGGAGGCACTGAGGGATGGGGAGGGAAGGGTGAGGGGAGGGGGAGCAGGGGGTTCGGGGGGAGGAGGAGGGAGGGAGGGAACTGGTGTACCTATTAAGTTTGTATGAGCGGAAATAATAATTTTTAAAAAAAGAACTTTCAGAGCAAAAAAAAAAATCCTAATCTCATCATCACCTGTGTGACCCTTGCTTTGCCACTTCACTCCTCTGTGCCTCAGTTTTCTCCACAATTCCTGGAGACAGGACCAATTCAAGAAGTTGACAGCATAAGGTTCTCAAAAGCATATAGAACTAAACCTGACCCTCAATAATCTCAGTGAAAGGCCCTAGCTTTGGAATTGGAGATAAAGGACCAGGAATGAGAAACTTAGCTTCTCAGTCTTAATTCAAGAGCCTCAGTTTCCTATGTGTAAAATAGGATGCATGTTGGTTAGTTTTTCCCATCTCTGTGATCAAAAAAAAAAAAAAAACCCTTAAAGGAGGAAGGATTTCTTTTGGTTCATGATCTCAGAGGTTTTGTTCTGTGGTTGGCTTCATTGCTTTTGGGCGTGTGGCACAGCCTGACAGCATGGTGGAAGGATGAGATGGGGAAAGCTGCTCACCCTGGGGCCTGGGAAATAGAGGAGCAAGGGAAGAGGTGGCAGATACATCCTTCAATGGCATGAACCCTGATGTCAACGTCCTTCAACCACCTATATAGGACACTTCCTATAGTCCATTCAGTCAGCAACTCACCAATGGACTAATCCACTAACTATATCAGCACTCTCATATACCAGTCACCTCTTAACTACATCACTAACTAGGTATCAGGCTTTAACACACGGATCTGTGAGGACATTGCATGTTCAGACTATAACAGCATGGTAACTCCCTCTCATTCTGGGCACTATGGAATTTTAATGCCATGTGGAATGGCAAGTGCCTGACTCAGTAGCTATTCTATATTAAGTACTCACTGCATTAGCATTCCCAGCACTTTTATCTCATGTTAGCCAAGTTCACCATGATGCAGCCCACTCTTTCTCTGATTTTGAGGAACTACAAGTCATGTGGCAGAAAAATGACCAGGGCAGGGACCATCCGGCTGAGTGAATGCAGTTCCGGATCTGCCTCCCACCCTCCTTCAAATACTGAATGCCCTGGGGGGTGAGGCAGGAGCACTGGTCTGTCAAGGGAAGAAGCTTCCAGATGAGGGAAAGTGAGGAGGCCTGGTGAAGACCGATGCTCACTCACACATGCATGCCTTCAGCATGATAGGAACTGACCAGTTTAGCCCTCCAGTGATCTGCGTAAGAACCGCATTCCCATTTCACAGACAAGCCTGATATGGCTGGAATGTATCCCCAGGTGTGATGGAGCCAGGAAGTGGGAGCACTGAGAGATATATGACTTGTGGGGGCTCCAACCTCACTGGCCAGCAGCTAAGATGGACCTGAGTCCTCATTTCTCCACTTGGGAGTAAGGAGACAGGGGAGAAAGGAAGGGAGGATTACCCCCAACATACCTCTCAGTACTAAATGCCATGCAGCAGTGTTGGTGATATGGGGGAGAAAGGAGAAAGGAGAAAGAGAGGAGAGAGGGAGAGAAGGAAGAAAGAAAGATAGGATAGAAGGTTGTGCAGATGTTAAAATGGGTTCCAACCCTCCTTGACTCGTGCCTAGTACATATTGGTTGTGTACTATTTCTTATCGAGGAGCCCGCCTTGAACAATGAAGGAGCCCAAAACAGAAAAGCAAAGAAAGACTAGAGTAGCCCCAGCATTGCCCTCTCCCTCTTCCCTTTTGGTCCCAGAACCTGGAGCTGTACAGGGGCCTCTGCCACATCTCTGCCCATGCCCTAGCCATCCCCCCTCCACTAATTAAAAAAAATTGTGAAGCTATCCTTGAACCTCAGCACTGTGCAATGTGAACTAAAGGTCTCTACTCTGTTGGAACAGTGATCCACACCTAATCCAACACAGGGTATAGATCCCAGACTTCACCCTATTCCTTTAGTTGTGCTTGAAACCCATACCAGAGGGAACATCCTCACATAGGGGTAGAACTTGATCTCATTTCCAGTTAAGAGGGTGGCATAGAAGTCACATAAGAGCTAGGGGCAGATTAGAGCTACAGAAACTAACAAAACAGAAATACCTTGTCTTACTAATAAATACTTCCCTAATCTCTCTAATCAACACCAATAACAAACTCTCTCCCTTCCAATATCCAAACCACTGTACTGGCTGTTACCTCCCCAGTGGAGGCCACGGGGTAACATCAGTGATGGCAGTAGCAAAAATTTCCACAGCAGCAGCAAACATGGGGGCTGGAGGTGGTGGGGGAAGGGTTTGCACAAAGGCAAATGCCAGAAAGAAGTTCAAAAAAATAGAGAAAGTGAGTGGGATCTATAGCCAAGACTAC
Source organism: Typhlomys cinereus (assembly GCA_023101885.1). Taxonomy (NCBI): domain Eukaryota; kingdom Metazoa; phylum Chordata; class Mammalia; order Rodentia; family Platacanthomyidae; genus Typhlomys; species Typhlomys cinereus. The sequence goes on from JALPQD010000014.1 coordinate 3,669,019, forward strand.
CATCCCTAACACTCCAGCAAAAATCCAGTAGTCAGACACCACAGAAGTCAAAGGATGAAAAGAAAAAGAATTCGCCTTTCAACTCAGGACAGCTGTACCAACATAGTCTTCACTCCTGAACAAGGCTCAAGATGATTGGGTCTCTGATAGCATAGAATTCAACTGTACTTTACAGTGCTATCTTTATTTTTCCACTCAACTCATATGACTTGGTGAACACTTCACTCACTGCTCATAAACCTACCCTTGCCAGTTCTCAAGTCCTTCTCTGCTCTCTGCTGCTGATATAACTTGATGAATATAATACCTCAACTTTAACAATCTCTTAAATCTGTGGACCTTAGTAAACCCTGTCCCTTTATTCTCATCTCCATTATCTATTTCTTTGTTCAAAACCATTCTACTACTTAACCTATCCGTCACTCACCAATACATAGAATTCAAGCTGGTTTTGGATTGCCATCCTTGTTTCTCCACCTGCTTCATATAAGTTGCCATATATCTCATTATTTACTCATATTCTCGCTTCTACCAGCTCTTAAGTCCTTCCCTACTGCCCCATACATAGCTCCTACCAACTGCCATTATTATTTGGTAAATACAGCTCTTCATACCTTTAACGATCTATAAAATCTATGGACTGCAACATAACCCTAGTGGTTCACTCTCGCTTACCTTGGTCATCCTATTTTTTTCTTCTAAAAACCATTCTGCTACTTCTCCCTAACTCCATACACTAAGCCAAAGAGCTTAACTAGGTCTTGGGTTTTTATCCTTGTTATCTTCACCCACTATAAGCTGCCATACACTTTATCCACTCCCTATATACTCACCCCTGGTGGTTATTAAGTTATTACTTCTCTATCCTTATCTTATTCTTGCTGCCATCATAACTAAGCAACCAACTAATCTTCATAACTTCAACCTCTAAAACAAAAACCTAACAAAATCTTCACCCTTCGCTTACAGATACTTTACTTACCCATATTTCTTCTTCTCAAAACCATTATGATACTTAACCCAAAATTCACACATCAAATAGTAAAACCCAACTAGACCTTGAATAACTATCTTAAATTCTCTACCTAGGTCTTCATCGGTTACCATATACTTCACCTATCCCATACATGTCATCGCCACTGATCCTATTCCCCTGTCTCCTCCAAGCTGTCACTATAGCTTGGTAATTATAATTTCTCATACCTTTAATGACTGCTGAAATCTATAGATGCCTAATAATCCTTCAACCTTTATCTGCTCACCCCTATTTTACCCGTTGCATCTTTTTTGTTCAAAACTATTGTAATTCTTAACCCAAGTCTTACCCACCAAACTCGACTCTCAATCCTAAATTTATCAACTAGAATCAGATCACAGACTCTATCACTTCCACATCAGTATCAGAACTGGGCCCATATATCACAAATGTATCCAAAGCACCTAATACACAAATCAACACCTATTGGCTCAGAAGAGCAGCACAAACAATTATCAGGGACTGATAATCCCATCTGACAGAGTAATTTCAGAAACATATGCCAAAGAAAATAATCAAAGACCTATCTTAATATGCCCAAGTCACATCATAAAAACACTCATTATGCCAAAGAAAAGCAGGAAAATATGTCTCCTCCAAAGATCACCAATCTTAAGACATCAGATTCCAATGAGAATAACTTCTTGGATTATAGTCAAGAATATAACAATTGAGACAATGAATTCTGAAGATCAATTATAATTCTGATCAAGGAACTCTGAAGGAACTCCAAGAGGAATTCTGAGAGGAGATGAATGAATGCATGAACAAATATGGACAGGAAAACAACACGCAGCAAAATGAAATGAAGACAATGAAGGATATAAAAATACACATGGAATTGCTGAGAAAAAGCCAAACTGAAATAACACTTAAAATCAACATCACAATAAGTATAATCAAAAACTCAATAGAAAGTCTCACCAATAGAACAGATCAAGTGGTAAAATATCAGAAGATAAAATGGCAGAACTGGATCAATCAAAAAAGCTAATTTTTTAAGAATACATAAAAGGAGTATTCAGGAGCTGTGCAACACCGTGAAGAGATAAAACTTGCAGAATCTTGAAATTCTGGAGCAAAAAGGTCAAGAAAAAAGTGCAGAGCATATCACTATAACATATAGATGAGAATTTCCCATGCCTAAGGGAAGAGGCATGCAGAATGCAAAACAGACAAGACCAGAATAGATATACCTCCACGGTACATAATAATCAAAACTCTACAGGAGCAGACTAAAGACAAAGTACTGAGAGCTACAAAAGAGAAGAACAAACACAAGTAGCAGCAAATCTATCAAAATAACAACTGACTTTTTAATAGAAACGCTGAAAGTCAGAAGAGTTAGAAAGACATATTTCAAACTATGAACACAAGTGTCATCCCAGGCTACTATATCCACCAAGGCTATCAGTCATAATTGAAGGTGAAAGAAAAAATTTCCACAATAAAAACAGGCTGAAAGACTATATGACTACAAAACCAGGTCTACAGAAGATACTAGAATGAATATGCAAGACTAAAGAAAAGAATACACCCAAAAGGATACAGAGGAAAAGTAAAGCCAGGGCTAGCAAATGGAACCAGGAAACAAGCAGTAGTTACCATTCTAATATCTGATTTTGAAACCAAAATAAATCATAAGAGATAAAAAGGGCACTACACACTAATTGAAGGAACAATCATCAAGAAGATTTTACAATTCAAAACATATATGCACTAAACACAGGTGTAGCAGTTATTCTCCATGTTGCTGGTAAATGCATGACCAAGCAGTTTAAGGGAGACAAGGATTTTTATTCTCTCACGCAATTGTCTACCTATGGTTCCTAATCCAGTGGAGCCTTCCCCATCAATTAGACAATCTCCTGCAGGCTTGCTTAGGGCTTAATTCAATTACTAATTCTTTATAAATGTGCCCAAAGCCTGGACCCTTCAATTGCCAAGTTGATACTAGTAGCTATCTACGACAAGTTCATACAAAACATTAAGGTAATGCTATTAGATGTAAAGCTACCAATTAACTCAGATCTGATAATAGAGAATTATACCCCGTTCTCATCAATAGACAGAGCAAAAGGTCAAAAATTGACAGACACACTGGAGTTAAGTGAAATAATAAAGTCAAATGGACCTGACTGATATCTATAGAACTTTCTGTCCAAACACCAAGGAATACACATTCTTTTCAGCAGCCCATGAAACTTTCTCTAAAATAGACCACATACTAGGATACAAAGCAAATCTTCACAAACACAAGAAAATTGAAGTTATATCCTGTATTCAATCTGATCACCATGAAATAAAGCTACACATCTATTGTAAGGGAAATGACGGAAAACAGGCAGAGCCTGGAAAATCCCGGAGTGAAGCAAGAAGGAGGTAGAAGCAATCCAGGATGATTCCTAAAGTTACACTTGGTCCTCCACAGGGGCACACAGTGCCCTCTCTCTCTCTCTCTCTCTCTCTCTCTCTCTCTCTCACACACACACACACACACACACACACACACACACATACACACACAAAATACATAAATAAATAAATAAATTCTTGGAAACTGAACAACACATTATTGAATAAGAATAGATCATGGAAGAAATTAAAGAGGACACAATGAAGGTTGTCCTAAAAGGAAAGTTTATAACCCTCAAAACCCACATCAAAAAACAGAAGCATTATAAACAAATAACTTGATGCAACTTAAAGCCTTGGAAAAAAACAATAACAAACTAATCCTAAAGGTAACATATCGGAAGATATTAACAAGATTAGAGTGAAATTAATGAAATAGAAATAAAGAAAACAGTACAAAGAACCAATGAAACAAAGAGTGGTTCTTTGAAAATATAAACAAGATTGACAAACTTTTAGTCAACTTGATCAAAACCAAAAGAAAGAAAACCCAAATTAATAAACTTAGAGATGAAAAGGGAGCTATAACAACAGATACAGAAGAAATTCAGAGAGAGAATTGTAAGAAAATATTTCAAAAATCTATATTCCACTAAATTTGGCAATCAACAAGAAATGGAGGAATTTGTAAATACATATAAATTATAAAAGTTGAGTCAAGATGAACTGAATGGTTTAAACAGACCTAAAACAAGTTGGTAAAAAAATTAAAGCAATCACAAATCTCCCAATTCAAAAAGCCCAAGACCAGATGGACTCAGTACAGAATATAAACAGACATTCAAGGAAGAACTAGCGATGCTACTCCTCAAGCTAGTTCACAAAATACAAAAGGAAGGAACACTTCTGAACTTTTTCTATGAAGCCAATATTAGCCTGATCCAAAACTGAAATACACAATAAAATAAAGAAAATTGTAGGTCAGTCTCACTAATGAGCACAGATGTTAAAAATCTTCAACAAAATATTTGCACACTGAATCCAAAAACATATCAAAAAGATCATATGCCATGACCAAGTCAGGTTTATTCCAGAAACACAAAATTGGTTCACTACGCATAAGTCAATAAACGTAATTTGCTACACAAACAAAAACAAAGACAAAATCCACGTGACTCAGAAAAATCATTTGACGAAACTCAACACCCTCTGTAATGAAAGTCCTGGAGACAGGCTGGAGAGATGGCTCAGGGGTTAAGACTCTGGCTGGCAAACAGAAATTCCTGAGTTTGAATCCCAGGTTCCATGTAAAAAACATCAGGGGCCTGCACTTCCAGCCTTGGCAGGCAGAGCCTGGAAAATCCCAGAGTGAAGCAAGGAGGTAGAAGCAATCCAGGATAATTCCTGAAGTTACACTTGGTCCTCCACAGGGGCGCACAGTGCCCTCTGATACACACACACACACACACACACACACACACACACACACTAAAGAAAGAAAGAAAGAAAGAAAGAAAGAAAGAAAGAAAGAAAGAAAGAAAGAAAGAAAGAAAGAAAGAAAGAAAGAAAGAAAGAAAGAAAGAAAGAAGAAAGAAAGAAAGAAAGAAAACAAGTCTCAGGAAAAAGTGGTTTTTTTGATGCAAGAATTCCATGTTCCTGGATAAAGGTCACCATGAGACTAGTTCTGTGTACAGCTATGGGGTGGGTCTATAGGGGAGTATCCTAAAAGAAGGGAGGTAACAGAACACAGGGGTTCAGAAGGTATAAAGGGCAATAAGAGGAAAGTTTTAAGTGGGGGGGAAGAAGTAAGAGGATAGGAAGTAGGAGATGAGTAAAAATTAGCTCAAAGCATGTAAAATACAGTCAGACAGAAACCTTCTACTTCACAAATCTATTAAAAATATAATTTAAAAATGTCAATCAATATACCCTACAAGGGGAACACAGAAAAAGGAAGAGAAGACAAAACAGAAACTGCCCTGAGATGCTTCTTCCAGAAGCCATGGGTGATTAAAGAAATTCCCCAGTACCAGGAATGTAATTCCTCCTAATGAGCTGTTGGATAGAGACCCCCCAAAACAATATAGGCATTTGCCATTGCTATTGGTTGCCCTTTGGAACCTGATAGTAAAATACTATTGTTGAAGACACCACATACAATGTTCACAAGACAGGGGGTGGTGGGAGGAAGAAACATGCTGGAATGGATCTGGAAGCTTCTCCATTGCCAGTAGCCCCATAGTGCTATGAAGTATGATGCAGGCTACTAGGGAAGGAAAAGCGATCAATGGTCTCACTTAGCTATGAATTGGTGTGCTAGTAGCATGTAAGGGACAGGGATAACCAATCACTTCTGACTGGCCTTCTTGGCAGGGAACATATGCCTGGCACTTGAAACCTAGACAAATTCCCATGGAAGGGGAGACCACAGGCCCTAGGTGGGAATAAACTTTAGTGTTAACTATAAATGCTTGATAGTAAACTACCATCTGAACACTTATCATTATACCTTTAGATCAGAACAGCACTCAGCACTCAACCAAGTAGTACCTTTTTGAAATGGAAAATGTGTAAAACAGAGAACCACAAATGGCTAAAATACAAAGTATAGTATTGCAAAGGGACTGTCGTGTAGTCAGTCCTAAACAGGACATCAAAATCACCCTCCCCCATCTCAAGTCCTTCCATAGGAAACCTTTTGTAAGAAGGGACAGTAAGAACGTAAAAGCCCAAGGGCGGAGAGAGGTATTGCCAGACAGTAGCCTCTGTTTGTGAAGGTTGTCATATCCCAGAGCACACTGCAGCAGTGTCCACTTCCACTAGACCTCCATGATAGCTGGCCTATCAACATGTCGCCACAGAGAAGGGAGGATTTCAGGAGATACTGTATCGCCCTGAAAGTTGGATAAGTTGGGAGGAGGTTTGAGAGTGAGTAGAAGGGGATGAAGTCACATAAAATCATTATATTTATGCATGAAAGTTTCAAAGGGAGGAAAAGAGGGAGGGAGGAAGGAAGGGAGGGAAGAAGGAAGAAGAAAGAAAAAGAGAGAGAGAGAAAGAAAGAGAGAGAGAGAGAAAGAAAGAAAGAAAGAAAGAAAGAAAGAAAGAGAGAGAGAGAAAGAAAGAGAGAGAGATAAAGAAAGAAAGAAAGAAAGAAAGAAAGAAAGAAAGAAAGAAAGAAAGAAAGAAAGAAAGAAAGAAAGAAAGAAAGAAAGAAAAGAGGAGGAAGAAGAAGTAGAAGAAGGAGGAGGAGAAGGGAGGGAGGGAGGGAGGAGGGAGGGAGGAAGGAAGGAAGGAAGGAAGGAAGGAAGGAAGGAAGGAAGGAAGGAAGGAAGGAAGGAAGGAAGGAAGGAAGACCAGAGTGTCTCCACCCAACTCTGCTGCTGTGTGGTCTCAGACCAGCCAAGCCCCCTCCAGCCTCAGTTTCCCCATCTTGATGGTGAACCTGATTAGATCGAGCTATGCCTAAGAGATGAGTTTAAGCTTGCTTTAGGTATGTCCATGGACTGTGTCCAGAGATGATATTCAGGGGAGACTCACCCTGAATGTAAGTAACATCTTCCCACAGGCTGGGGGCCCAGGTGAACAAGATGGGGAGAAGAAAAGTCCACCAGCCTCTCTTCCTCTGTTTCTTGGCCACCCTGGGGAGTGCCCCTCCCCCTAGAGACTGTGTGGCTTGGCTTTCCTATTCTAGAAGTGTCCTTGTCTACTGTTTGGTCAAGAGGGGTCTTTCCAGGTTAGAGTGGACCTCACTCAGCCATGCTTCCCAGAGTGCCGGCTCCTTTCCTTTTTGGAAAACTCCTATTCATCCATCAAAATTCAGCTAGATGTCCTTCTGAGAAGTGTCCCAAAGTCAAAGAGACACAAGTTCAAGGGGAGAGAGACAGAGAAGCAGCGAGGAAAGAGATGAGAGGCACAGCAAGGTGGAGGTGGGGAGGGAAAGCAGGGCAGAGACCCAGAAGCCAGGTACTTTTGGGACTCAGTGCTACAGCAACCCAACTTCCACATCCTCTCACCTCCCTAAGGCTTCTTTCTGCCTGGAATCAGGGAAGTCAATGGAGACTTTTAGTGACTTCTCCGTCACTGGGAAACAAAGCAACTGGCATGCACAAGACCAAGGATCCGTTTATTGAAGTTGGGTCTGCACTGAGAAACTTCGCGCTCTCTGTAGTGGACTTATGGCTGCCCAGCTGTTCCCACCCCAGACAGGCACAGCTGGGGCTCCAGCAGGCAGGGTAGGCCTGAATGGACAGGGTGCACTTAAACTGTCACCGATGCAGGCTAGAGATCAGGCAGGAAGCTGAGGCAGCGTAGGCAGGTGGGTAGAACTCCACGGAGAAGAGGGAAGACAGCGGCCATGTCCCCTCAAGGTACCACCGTCAGCACAACAGCGTTCTGCAGGAACAAGAGAGTTCAGTTAGGGCCCAAGTCCTCACACCCACATCCCTGCCACGCCTGTGCCTATACACCTGCAGTTGGCATGGTACTTGAGACAGCAGGTACTCATTAAATGAATGAGGGACCAAAGAATGAATGTTAAGCAAATGGCGACCAGGGTGGGTCAGTATACTGACTCAGATTCAAGGTGAGGTGCCATTTCTGCCAACTACGAAATGAGTAACCTCAGGCTTTCATCCTCACCAGAAAAATGGAAACAGAACACTCTGATCTTCCCAAGTCCCTCACTGTCCCAACTCTCAAAGTTGTGCTGATTTGAATAGGATCATGACCACAGGCACGAGCATGACAGGACCACGCAAGTATTTGCTACCTGTGTAACAGGGAACTGTGAATACAACGGAGGTTCTTCCTACAGGTCAGACACCTCTGGATGCACAAGAGAGAGCTCTGTGATTGATCGTCAATGTCTGCTTTGGCCAAGGAAGGAAAGGTGCTATAGATTTGCTATTCCTGAGATAAGTGATATTTGTAAATGGTGCAGAGACAGGCCAAAGGGAGAGGTAGGGTGCTCCCCTCAAGAGTGTGAAATAGGGCTCTCCAGACGCTAGCTTAAGGCCCATATGGGGGCACATCTGCAGGAGAAACTCACCTCAATGATTTCTATTGCACAATTGGCAAAGTTGACGTTGAGAATCTTCGGTAAGGGAATTCCAACTTCCAGGTCCACTGTGAAGATGAAATAGTTGAAAGCAAAGACGGAGGTGTGTCTCTATCCCTGCCGACCCTCAGATCCTAATTCTAACACTTCCCTTGAAGCAAACACTTCTGTGGAGCTCAGCTTCCTATTGGCAACTCTTAGTTATCCTTCTATATGCCACCCCCCCCCAAAAAAACCCACAAAGATACAAAAGAAGAAAACTTTTGTCTATATTGTGTGAGTGGCTCTCTAAAGGCACATCTCTCAACCCCTTAGTTGTGAGTCCTGGATCTTCTCTAGTCTAGCCAGAGATAAGGGTGCTTTCTACTGGGCTGTAGACACTGAAGAAGGACCCAAGTGAGATCAGATCTTGGGGTCCAGAAGCGAGTGTGATGTGGATGTTAATCAATGATGCTTGAGTAGACACATTAGTGTGTGCCTCTGTTTCTACATCTCACACATGGAGACCAATCCTTCTCTGGACTCAGTGTCCTTACTAGCAAGGGACAGAGGTAACTAGCCCCAAATTCAGGCACTCTGTGTGTTGGAGGGGATAACAAAGGCCTCCGTACCATTGAGCTTCGGCACATAGGCAGCCCGGAGCACATCGCTGAACCATTCCTCCAGACGGGACGCCTGCAACAGTGCAGTAGAAGGGGCTTTATGGGGTCTGTGTCCTCTCCCCAGAGAGCACCCCCCAACACCTACACACACACCAGCCTCCAGAAAGCCAGAGAACACTGTTCCCAGCTGACACCAGGCCCCAGGACCAGTGACAATGAAAATGATTCTAATTATCCTTAGCCCAGGATCTTGGAAGAAGTTCCCTTCTAGAAGATTCTGTTGGAGGGGGGATTCCTGAGAAAGGGGAAGGAAGTGCACCCAAATCTAAGTATAACTCTGTGGGGTCTGAACTTAGAATCCTGTTTGTTTAAGGGCCCTTAGAATGTTCTAGAACATGAAAACCACAAAATTCTATGAGAAACAGGAATCTTAGGGTTCTGTAGGATCCTGCAAAGTTAGAACTTTCTGAGTTCAAGGTCTTATTACTTGTGCTAAATCCTAGAACTTTGGGTCTCTGTGAGCTTCAGGATGCTTACAATGTGAGCATCCAAGATCTTAGAGGAACATGGGAGTAGCTTCCTTAAGATGACCACTTTACATGCATGCATGTTACATATGTACACATAAGCACAAATTCATATACATACACATGAGCACATATGCACACAAGCAAAAGTTCATATACATACACACAAGCACACATGCACACAAGCACAAATCATGTATACACGCACAAACACACACAAGCATGCATGCACACAGCACACAGGCATGTATACACACGATCATACACACAAATGTACCACACACACAAATACATGTGCATGTACACATGTGACACACATGAACACAAGCACATCTGCCCTGATGTTTCCTGCTCTTCTCTGCTGGAGCACAGACTTCATCAAGACAGACATGACTGTGATGCAGCCCCAGCCCCCTTAAAAGCTCTCATTCTCCTGATCTCCCCACTACAGCCAAGCTCCTTCCTCCTAGGAACTTACGTCAAAGTCATGGGGAAAGGGGGAGGCCAGCTGAATACGCAACCTGGCAGGAAGAAGAGAGATGTTAAGAGGTTCCACCTGCCTCTCTCCCCCTGCCAAGGGCTCTTCTGCCCACCCTACCCCAGCCATAACTCCCTAAAGCCAAGAAAGGAGGTTCAGACCCAGTTCCTTGCTACCCAGTCTTGACTCCAAGACTCCACGTGTCTGTGGAGTGAACTGTGGAGTAGAGGGAGAGAAGGGGGTAAATCTCACCTCCTTTCTGAGACATTATAGTGTCCTCCTGTGGCCCTGTGGCCTTGGGCTGATTCTTACCCAGACAAGGACCTTTCCCTAGTATGGGAATCATTGCATACAGCAGGCACTCACTTAATGGTAGGTTCCACCAATGGGCCCCAAGTGGCTCAAATACATTGCAGGGTAAGCCAGAACCCATCTCCATCTCTGAAGGGCCACAGTATGAACTGACACTGGCCAGGCCTTGTCAGTGAGGGACACCATGGGTAGGAAGGCCGGAGCCAGGCTCTGCCATGCAGCCAGATAGACACTGACTGTCAGGGTTCAGGACAGGAAGGTCTCAGAGATGCCTGAGAAAGTCCTGCAAAAGGAGCAGGGGCCAGACAGGGCTCACCAGGGCTAAAGCACCAGTTAGGTACAGGTAGGGACACGGTGTACATGGCAAACTGTAGAATGCTATATTTGGCTCTGTGTGTGTATGTGTGTGTGTGTGTGTGTGTGTGTGTGTGTGTGTGTGTGTGTGTGTGTGTGTCTGTGTGTCTGTGTGTGTGTGTGTGTGTCTGTGTGTCTGTGTGTCTGTGTGTCTGTGTGTGTGTGTGTGTGTGTGTGTGTGTGCGCGTGTATGAAGAAAATGGTCATTGACCTTCATCTTGACTATTCAGAAACTCCTGATGCCCAGTTACTAGAGTTCACAGGAGGCAGAGGCATCTACCAGTCTCCAGGACACCTATCCCTGTGGTAGACCTTGGGTTGAGGGCACCCAGGTGCAGCCTCCATGTCTCAGGGTATGCGCGACCCTAGCCACAGACTCTGACCAGAAAGAAGTCAGCACAGGCCAGCCACTGGGAGTCCCTCTGCCTCATTTACACTACACCCCCTACTCCTTCCTGCAGACCTCCCTCCTGATCATAAGGTAGGTCTGGATCAGTGGGGCCCATAAACTGTAGGCCACCCCTGTTTTAGCCAGGCTCTATCTTTGTGCCTGGAGGGAAAGATAATATCTTGACCCCAAAACCCCACATTACCGTTCCAGGGACAGGGCGATGTGCAGCTTGGTGGTGGATGGAGCCAGCTGAGCGTTTAGTGTCAGAACCTAAAGAGAAGGAAAGGCAGAGGTTACCCAGCAGTGAGGGCTACCTCCACAGGCAGAGGTTACCCCTGACTCCCAAGGCTCAGGGCAGTCGCCTGGCAAGTAGGTGGGCATCTGCTGCCCTATTGTGTGTGCAGAGCTGCTCTGTAGCTGCAGGAGCTAGGGAGACCTTCCATCCAGACCGCAAGGGGTGAGGCTCCCCAACAAGGACTTCTGAGCTGGCTTAAAAGACAACTGAGCTAGTGGGCAGAAGGGGACTGTAGAGGTGGGCACAGGAAGCAAGGCAGGATGGCATGGGCAAACCCAGACACGGGGAACAGCTCAGCAGAATCTAGGCAAGAAGGAAGCAATTGCTTCAAGGTGGAGAAAGAAGAGTGAACCAGAGGGATCAGAAGAGGATGAAGGAGCAGCAGAGGTTTATGTGGGTGCTTGACACAATGCAGGGTTGGGGGAAGGATCAGGAGTCTGTGTGGGCTCCCTACCCACGCCTTGACCACTCACCCCATTCAGCTGGAAGAGGGCTACAGGACTCCCCTGAAGGCCAGAGGACAATACATGGATGGCGAGTGGGATGGAGACGGTGGCCTTCTTGCTCTGCAGCATGACTGTGGGTGCTTTTTTCACCCGAAGAAAGAGTAGGAGGTGCTGGTCAGGGGGCAGTTTCCCCAGGGCCTGGGAGACACAAGAATGAGCAGGGGACATGAGGACATCTTAGATGCCACAGCGTAAGAGTCAATCACTCAGCCAGTCAACATGCACTCGTTGAGCATCTACTGAGTGCCTGCACTATGCTGCTCACTGAGGTCACTGCCTGACCTGAGCTGGCAGGGTGTCCTCCCCAGGACGCCGAAGCTCAGGTAACAAGACTCTAACTCACAAAACCACCAAACCAGACTCGGTCCCAGGCAAAGGCAAGATCATCCTCAAGCAAGTCAGTGAGTACAGTGCACACCCCTAATCCCAGGACTGGAAAGTCTCACGAGTTGCTTTGCCACACAGTAATTTCAAAGCCAACCTGGGATACACGAGACCCTGTCTCAAAACAACAACAAAATCTTCCCGCACTACAGAGATCCTTTGTTCCTGTCATTTTGCTGTTCCCTGCCGCCCTCCACTCTTCCCTTTTCAGACTCACAGGCCATGAACCATCCTTCCAACCTGCCAACCTCCCTCCAACCACAGGGCCTTTGCACCTGCCGCTCCCTGTGCCTAGGAAGTCTTACCCATGGGAAGCACTTAGTTTCTCCTTTACCTTATCCAGCATCTGCTCCTCAGCCATCACCTCAGTGGGACCAAAAAACACATCTGGTGTGCCAGCCCTGTTCCTGACACTACATCAGCAATGCAGCCCCATCAGTATTAAGACCCTACCAGCAGTGTGCACCCTAAAGCCTTTAATGCACGTGCCACCCTTTGTTGCTCAGCTTCCTAAGGCAGGGATGCCCCTGACCCAGCACAGGGTTCCTTGCAACACAGTGTATGTTCATTTACACTTAGCAGAAGGACGCACATACAGCAGGAATGTTCTAGATCTTTTAACTACATACAGCCTTCAAAGAAGCGACAGGAACCATAGCATCAGGAGTTCAGAACACAGAAGTATGACCCAAGACATCCTCATAGACTGGGATATGGGGGCCAGTTCCCCAGACCCAGGATCCCCACCTGCAGGATCAAGACAGGGGGAATTGCAAGTTCTGCTCTCGAATCTGGCTTCATGAACCAGATTCCAAGTCAAGGACCACTGGCACTCTGCAGCTGTGCTGTGACTCTTTCCTCTCTAAGCTAGAGGTACTGTGACTTAGTGTTGGTCTTTCACATTTTGGAATGAATGTGGACTCAGCATCCTTCACAGGCACTTAGAGAGCTGCATGGAGTCCACTGAAGCTCATGGCAAAGAGGTACATTGACGAAAACCCACCAGAGGGCCACTCACCTCAGGGGCCAAGGCTGCCAGGTCATTGGTCATCATCGGGATATTGCCAGGAACCTGGATGTGAGAGCAAATGAGAGGCCAGGTGAAGACAGGACAGGAAGGAATCATCAGGGAGCCTGGGCAGGGACAAAGAGATTGCCCCTCCCATGTCCTGTCTGTCATTGCAGACACGCCTTCCCGTTGGTTCCCAGCCAGAGATGACTGAGCCTGACTGTGCGCCAGGCACCTGTCATAGCCACTTGTCACAGGCTCTGCTAGCCTTCGCTCGTGCCACCTGCCCCAGCAAGCAGGACTCAGGAGCAGGACTGCAGCCGCCTTCACCCAGGACGCTAAGGCCCAAGATCCCATCCTTGGCTACCCGTGATCCCAGGCTGAGCAGCTGGGTGGGCGCCACCAGAGCTGCACAAGGAAATTCAGGTGTTGCCCCAGAAATGCTCTTGCCTGTCATTCCACAATCTTTTCAGGAATACGACTGACTCTAGGCTTTCTACATCGGGATGTGTCACATAAACTTGCCGGTTTCTGATGAAAATGGTGGAAAACATAGTCACGCTGAGTCTGAGGCCCTTGCCTAGAGGGCAGCTGGGTGCGTGGCAGTCACCATAGTCCTTCCAGGTTGCTAAGCGTGGTGGCCCATGTTACTTGCACATGCCCATCTGACAGAGCAGACCTATTCATTTACCTGACACCCCCCTCTGGGGCAGGAGCACCCCCAAACCCAGCCAGCACTGTGACAGTGGCTGCATTAGCTATGGTCTCTGGGGTCCTCACTTGCCACATTCTCACACCAAGACAGTCATGGGCCATTCAGATTCCCATTCCCATCCTCAGACCCCACCCTCACCATAGCTCAAAACACTAGCTCCAAGCTTAGGGCCCCTCATTCAGCCTCCCAGAAGCCACCTCTGTACTTAGGGACCCCACCTGAAGGAGATAAGAGACCAAGGCCTGCTCCCTTGGGCCTGAGCCACAGGTAAAGCCCCCCAGGAAGCAGAGAGGGCTGAGGCTGAGAAAATGGCTCTGGGCAAAGCTTCTGGAGGCCAGGACCTCCTGAGTCACCAGGGCCTAAGGAGGAAGCAAGGAGCTCCAAAAGCTCCCGAACAAAAGCGCAAGTGACTTTCAGCAAAATCTAACCCTGAGTTTTCTTTGCTATGACTCAAATTTGCTCTTAGCCATTTCCACTTTAGCATTAAAAAAAAAAAAAGCTTCAAGGACCATCTGGTGCAAGGATGGAAAGTTGCCTTCATTTTCTATGTTGATTCTGACCACTTGAAAGTGACTTCTCAGAGCACCAAATTAAGAAGGATTCAGAGGCCCCAAGCTGGTTTATACTAAGTGCAAGGCATGAAGGATTAGCCATGTCCCCTCAGGGACAGGGTGGGCGGCAATGTATTCACAATAAACGTGTCCGCTCACAGAAAGAGCCTCAGCGAGGCTGAGTGACAACACACCCATTCAGTACCCTCCCTGCCGAGCCCCACTCACCAACTCGGAGGTGACGTCTAGGTCGAGGGCTCCATTGGTCTGCAGGAGCCCGAACATAGTGTTGAAGAGGTAGAGCGGCACTATCACCTGGGAAGTGTGGTCCTCCTTGGGGGGCACCTTGACTGGGACACGTGGCTTGGGGAAATCAATGACATTGCCGGCTACGCTCTTAATGATGGGCTGCAGGTCAAGAGATGGGTGCAGATGTGTGCAGCCGGTCAGCCACCCGGTCTCGTCCTGGTTCCCCTGTCCACCTCTCTGCCTCATTCCTAAGCCCTCAACTGCCCCCACTGTCCCCAGGGCACTCACATTGACATCCAGCTCTATGTACTGGTTAGAGATGAGGGGCAGGGTAGCTAGTGTGAACTCCACGGACCCCAGAGCACCAAGGGGCACCAGACCTGCAAAGGAGAGGGTAGTTAGGATGACCCTGGAATTGAGTTCACCCCCCCCGGAGAGACAGCCCCCACTGGCATTTATAAAGCATTTGCTGCATGCCTAGCCCTCTACCCAGCATTTACTTGGGTGCTGGGTCACCCTACTTCACAGAGCTGACAATGGAGGCTCAGAGTGGGTGTCCCCCCAGCCTGAGGCCACACAGCCAGAATGGCAAAGGCAGGATTCCTGTTTTCAGAGCTGGTACAGCCACGTGCACTAGCACTGCCTCTTTTCCCAGACTCCAGTCTCCTCTGCTTGTGCCCTGCCCCTCTCCTGAACACAGGGGCTCCTTGTCTCCACGAGGCAGAGAGACAGAGTCAGTGGCTGTTTGAGATCACAGCCACCTTACAAAAGCCCTCTGGAGTTGGAACCCCAGTCCTCACAGAGAAAAATCTTTTCCTCCCATATCCGACCCCAAATGTTCATGAAGTGTCAGCGCGCGACAACCTCGGGTGTGAATGTTCCAAGTCTCCCCACCCTGCCTGGCCTCCACCAAATTCTACCCTAGGCCTCTTGTAGAGGCCACCCAAAAGCAGAGTGGATAGGCCAAGGAGGAAATGAATGGTCCAATGACAAGATAGGGGTGGCAGAAGAAGGGATGAGGAGGAGGGGCTGGACCCCAACTTACTCAGGGAGGCCCCGAGGAGCTCATTCACTACGTTCAGCACACTGTCTACCACAGGGCACATCTGCAGGGGAGGAGACAGACGTCACGCGACAGATAAGTCACACCCTCCTTGGATCAGGAGACAGCCTCCTCTTCCCTATATCACTGACCCTATGGTATCGGGGCTCAAAGCCAGGCAGAGTGTAGATACAGACTAGGGGACATACGGGTAGGCACAGGGAGGCTTGAGAAGGCCCTTGGACCACATCTCTGTTACAGAAAACCCCCAGGTTTCTGGTGAGCAGGGAGAGAAAACGTAGAGGCCACTTATGGCACCAGGGACAAGACAAAGATGGCTTGCTGTTCTGAGGAGCATGTTCTTCCAGGTGCCAGGAAGCCTGGAGTCAGGATTCCTAAGGTGTCTCCCCTCCACCTCTGTAATTCTGGCTGCATGAGAACATCCGGGCCACATCCCACTCCGTTTTCCTTCAACTCCATGATGTGAACATAGAAAGCAGGCTCTTCGCCCACCTAAGTGGGATGCCAGCCCAGCATCTAGGTCTGTGACTGGGACCGGAGAAGATAGGCCACCTTCCTGAGGGCACGACTGTTCCCAGACACACAAGATGGAGCCTGGAACACCCAACTCCAGGCCCCTGCTGTCAGGTGATAGGAAGAGAATAAGGGTGGGGACAGCCATCTCGGGTGACCCATGGCACTAGGCAACCAGGGAGGACAGCACAGAGAAGCCGTTGTGTGACACAGGTCAGAGTACCATCTCCAGTCCCTGAATGGAGGCCAGGAAACCTAGCCGAACACATCTCACACTGGGCTGGCGAGACGGTTCAGCCGGTAAAGACGCATGTCCTGCAAGCCTGACAAACTGAGTTCCATCCCCAGAACCCGCAGAGTAGAAGAAAAAAGTTGTTCCCTAACTTTCGCAGGCAGGCTGTGGTGTATTCCCGCCTGCAGACCCAGGGCCCAGCTGAGATGACCCGTTGCTACTAAACAGCTGCTCTGCTGGTTACATTGCTTCCTCCAGTCCAGGACAGACTCCATGTCTACCATCCTCTGCCGCCCACATGGTGCCCTTCACAAGAACTCAGGAATACTGGCTGTCTGCCCTTGGCGGGGTTGAAATCCCCGCATGCTCTAACCTCTCCCTCAGCAAGCCAGTTTTGAGCCAGGCCCTGCACAACTGTTCCCCTGTGGGAGGGCAGATCCAGGGTGCCACCACAGGCAGTTAAGCCTCTATTCTTGGTCTAGGATGTCAGAACTTATGTTTGCACAATTAACTAACTGCAAATCTAGTGACCCAGTTTTAACATAGAGCTATTATAAAGAAAAACACGAAGTCGGTCACAGTGGATGTGGTGCTAATAGAATAGGAGGAAGAAAGAAGCGGATGTCACTACAGGCTGGAGATGGGGGGCCTGTATTCCATAGCGCTAACTAGCAGGCAGGGCCGGGGGAAATGGACAGGTAGAAACCCCTGGCCAGGCGCCCACTCACCAGTCCAGGCAGCACCTTGCATAGTGTCTGTTCCACGATCCCAAAGATTGGTGTGGGCAGCAGCCTGGGTGAAAGAGAGTCAACGTGGATAGAAAGACAGGTAGGCCCAGGACTCTGCCCTCTTCTTGTTGCTGAGGTTTCCTGGACTTTGGGGTGCCAAAGTGTTTAAGTCCTGGGTCCCGTCTTACTATGGAATCCAGGGCCCGCTTCAGCTTCCTTAGCTGTACCATTCCACCCCACAAACCGCTGCAGCAGATGAGAAGAGAGCCCCCGTGTGTTTGCTAGGCAGCCTGTGCTGCGTGTCTTCAACGTTGTCTCACCAAGCATTTGAGTCTAAGACAGTGCCTGGCTCAGCATGAGGTTAAGGAAACATGAATGAGTGAGTGAGTGAATGAATGAGTGGCCTGAAGATGAGGCATGTGTGTAGATAAGTTCGGGCCTGCTGGAGACAGTGGAGGTACGGGGTCATAACCTCACAGAGCCAAACCCCAGAGCAACAGCAGCATCCCAAATCTCTCCAGAGCTCCCAGTCCTGAAAAGCAGCAGGCTGCAGGCTCTGGAGTTTAAGGAGCACAGAGCCTCAACTGCGTCTCCTCGTGAAGGCACTTCTAGACAGAAACCTGGAGTCAACAGAGCTGGCAAGACGAGGGTGCTGGGGCTGAAGAGGGCAGCCATGCTGCTTGTCTACTGTGTGTGAGTGACCTCGGGCAGGTCCCTCGCCCTCTCTGGGCTCTGTTGTCCCACAGTAGTGAGACAGGACACAAGCGTGGACAGGGTCACTGTGTCCTGAGCCACCCCACAGGAAGAAGTGGATGTGAAGGTGTTTTTAGATAGTCACATCCAGCCCCTCTTATTCCGATAAAGATGAAGTTAAATTCCCCCCTGTGTTGAGGACAGTGATAGAAATTCTGGGAGACATGATATTTCTGGACGTCACCAAGAGTGAGCCAACTCCCTGACCCCCTGAACTGTGTAACAGGCAAGCAGGGTGGGACAGGTCCAGGACGTGCCCAAGCACCAGGATACACGGCCAAGGCAGGCCCTGACCCACCCAGCAGGACTCTGGCCCGACTCACCCTGACATCAAGCTGATGTGCCCCAGGAGCGTGGAACAGCGCTTGAGGACCAAGATGGGTGTCCCGCGTGGACTCATGCCCAGCGCCACCTTTGAGGACACATTCACCTCTGCTGCCAGCTGCAGGAGACCCACCAGGGGGCTACGAAAACAAGTGGAACATGACCGCGTTGTCAGGTTCCATCCACCTGCCCCACCCATGCCACACCCACCTCATCCTCTGGCCCTCAAAGATGGACAGGCAAAGGGGATTCCCCATGGAGGATTGTGGGGGTAGGAGAAGGCCTGGTCCCCATAACTCTAGGTACCCTCTTTTCTCCCTCAGGTGGTGTAGGTGAGTCAGGAGAGATGTTGGGAGTCTGAAGGCCGGCTGAGTAGAGGTCTCAAGGGAAGAGAAAGGAGTAGGACCCAGGGGAAACAGTAGGAGAAAGAAAGGGTGGGACAGAGGAATAGGGGTCGCAGAGACACACTCACCCAGAGCCGTGCAGGCTCACTTTGGTATGCAGGCTCAGTTGTACCCCAAACCCCGGCAGCAACCTCAAGGATACCTTAGGCAGGGTAAGCTCCTCTATCTTCAGCCTGTGGTGAGGATCAAGTAAGGTGGGCTCACTCTCAAACCCCCTCCCCTAGGGCTTGGACCAGCACTGATCAGGCAAGTTGTAGGGTAGCTACAGTCCGTGCTTAGTAATGTGACACCAGCATTGCAGCTGGAGATCAGACCCTATGGGACGGGCTCAGCCCTCGTCTGTTTCTAATGGTGATATTGTGCCCACCTGAAGCCCCTGGCTTCAGAACAACCCACAAGGAGTTTCTAAGCCAGGCCTCCTCCCAGCTCCTTCGCTCTATCCCCTATCAGAAGCAACCACCCTCTCCCGGCTAGCTGAGTCCTCCCAGCTCCCAGATTTCAACCACACATCCCCTTCTCTGAAAAGCCCTCCTCCCTGGCTCTCAGCCTCGGGCAGACATCCTCTTAAGTGAGGGCATCTCGCTGCTGGACAGTGTCCAGCCCTGTCTGAGCTCAAAGGATTATTACATCAGGCTTTGTTCCCTCTGGCGGATCCTTGAGGCAAAGACAATGAGAGGCTCACTCAGAGGGGGATTTCACTGTGGGAGAGACAGAATCTAGCTACAGCAGCAGCATTTATTGTGCGTTTGCTATGCGCCTTGCTTGATTTAGGCTGCTCAACAGATTAGCACGGTCCTGGCAATGCCACGGTATGGCCAGTCTAAGCTGGATGCGTCAGACTCCTGCCCTCTGCCAGTACCTAACTGTGACTGTGAATGTGTCATATTGTCCCTATGCCTCCATGTCCACATTTGTAAAACCAAGATACTGATGAGGTCTGTCACAGAATGACACACAAAGAAGCTGGGTGCCATCAGCTATCCCCTGCACCGAGTGTGTGCTACTTGGGGATCTGGTTCCCTCTTCTCCTCTGCACCCCACAAACCTCTGCTCTTGCCATCCTGACTGACACACAAACACCACCCCCTCTGGTGCTAGATGAGTATGACAGGATTCTTCCCTGTGGGACAACCACCTCCTCCCCTGTGGTAGACACTGACACAGGTCCCACCTTGGTGATCGGGGGAATTCACCAACAGTACTTAGCATCACATAGAAACTTCAAACAGTGATCATTCTGATAAAAAGAAATAATATTGGCTATTGATCATTTCTTTCATTCACTCACTTGAAAATGTTTGAGGGCATTTAAAAGCCTATTTATGACACGAAGACACTCCAATGAGCACTGCAGAGAAAAATTTTACTCTTCCCAGGGTTTGTGATATACCGGGTTAATAAAGGCAAACCAATAAAATGTATAGTGTACAAGAAATGGTTTGCTCCCAAGAGACCTTGAAGAGGAGGAATGTATCAAGACTGGGGTCTTGTATATACATAGGGGAGGTGCGTATGAGGGTCAAAAGTTGATATCATGTGTCTTCCTCAATCACTCCCCATCTAATTTTTTGAAACAGAGTCTAACCAAACCTGGAGTTAATCAGTTGGCTAGACTAGCCGGTTAGGTCTGGGATCTACTTGGCTGTGCCTCCCCAGCGTCAGGTTTACAAGCACACACTACAGTTTCTGACTTTTACATGGATACTGAGAACCTGACCTCAGATCCTTGTGTTTGGACAGCAGGCACTTAGCTGACTAAGCCATCTTCTTAGTCCGGGAGTCGGGGTCCCCTGGATTGGCTCAGAGAGACCAAGCAACCTGCCCAGGGTCCCCCAGAAAGTAATTAGAATTAACCCCAGCCCTGAACCCCAGATGGTAATGATGTGGGTGGTGCTAGACTTGTGGTAAAATTATTATCTCCACAATCATTATCTCTTCCACTACCACCCAGGAATGGGAGTCCCTCTCCCCTGGTGGAGGCAAACCGGAAAGCAGCTGTCCCCCAGGGCACAGCCATGGTCCCAAGCACTCACCCCGAGAGCTCCTCCACTACGCCGAAAATGCCCCCATAGCTCAGCAGGCCTCCACCTCCGAGGAGTCCTCCTGCACCCAGGAGGCCCTGGTTCACTGACGTCACCGTCCCCAGCACATTCTGCAGAATGGGCCCTCCAACCAAGGAGTTCTGGATGGCTGCAGAGAAGGTGAGAAGCAGGAAGATTCTGAAAACTGCTGTTCTATCCACCTTCAAGAGACAGGAATTGCAAAAGCCCCCGCCTCCCACTGAGATGCAACTGACCACCAGGCCTCTCTGGCAAGTAAGAGATACCCAACAAGTGTCTGAAATGATGGGTGTCACACACACACACACACCCGTGGACAATCCTTCCATCTTCAGCTGGGCAGATGAAGGCCCAGAGAAGTCACAGGGCAAATCAGGTGTGGAGCCATTGGTTTAACTTGAGCTCTGGAATTTTACAGTACTGGGAGGGAAGGTGGAACCAACAGAGAGGGAGCCATGGAAGGGCAGGGGGTGCCTGGTGACTATGAGAACAGACAGAGGTGCCCAGCTGTAGATGGACAGCCAGGGTGGTCTCCCTGAAACATTTCCTATTCACCAGGGCTCTCTGCTCCATCCCTGAGATAGTCACCACAGGCCAAATACCAAGTAGAATGCCTGTATCCCCGAAACACAGTGCAGGCTATGGTCAGGCCAGCATCCCCCTTCACAGTCCCCAGATCCCGGCAACCTTAAATGGCCTCGGCACACACAGCCCAGTCCCATGCTAAGAGGAAAAAACGTTAGTGTCCATCGATGTCCATCAGAGGACTAGAGGAGAAAGTCCATCCCTCCAGAGTCCCCGTGGCCATACTGACTGAGTGCAGAAAACCTCAGCAGGACACCTGCCTTTATAGAGATGTTACATCCGGATCCCTCCACCTCACCTGACGGGGCTCACCTTTGCCCAGTTCATCTTTGTCAATCCGGGCGAGAGTGCCCACTGTCTCCAGCAGCCCCTGGCAGGGAGTGGCCAGGCCCCAGAGCAAAAGCAGGGTACACACGCCCAGCATGTCAGCTGCGCACCTAGAGATGTAGAAATAAGGGCTCCACCCAGTTCCTCATGCCCAAGCCTCTCCTCCTACCCCCCACCCCGCCGCTCTCCACCCCCACCTCTTCCTGCCCACCCACCATACTCACACTCTGCTTCCATCCCAAGACAGCCCTCTCTCCCAACCAACCACACAAGAGGAAACACCTGCTCTGCCCAGTGCTGCTTCCAGAGCCTTTGCCTGTAGGATCCATTTCACAGGTGGGGGAAAAAAAAAAAAAAAGCTGAGGCCTAAAGAGACTGGAGGGAATTTCGCAGTAATCTAATGACGGGGTCAGAATCCAACCCAAGGCCACCTGGCTTCAAAGTTGTGAATCCAGTGCAATTCTGAGATGAGAAACTCAACCATTCCCCCATCCCCTCGGGTAGCAGGAGAGAAGCTCTGCTTCCCACTGGATGGCGAGGCAGCTGGTCAGGGGCACACAACACTAGGCTTGACAGGTCCTTCCTCTCCTGACTCTTTATCTCCGTTCCAAATGCTAATGAAAAGCAAAATGGCTAGACATCATTCCATAGAGCAGGTTTTTCTTCACAGAGTTCCATGTCTGCCCACTCAGTCACATGTCCTTCTAGCCCCTTGTCCCACCAGGCTGAAACCCTACAGGGACTCCTATGGCCGTGAGATTAAGGCAGGACTCTTCTTCATCCACGAAGCTTACCTGGTTTTAAGCACGTCGTATTCTTCCACAGGGCCTTTGCATGTGCTCTGCCTGCTGCTAGGCTGACTCTGTCACTCTATGGCTAACTTCTTGCCTACCATTTTGACCAGGCACTACCTTCTGGGAAAAACCCCTCCCCTGACCTTGTGTACAAAATCCCACCCATCATCAAACTGCTTATTTTAAGGCAATGATCTTAATTTTCAATTAGGCAAATGCATTGGTAACCTCATTTGACCATCTCCGTAACCTGAAGCAGAAAAGGGACCCAGTCTCAATCCTCCAACATGTACGTGTGCTTAAGGGGCACCAGTTGGGGGACCAGGTCAGAATCCATTAGCTCTTCACTTAACAAGCTATGTAGCCTAACGCAGGCTGGATTGACCCAAAGCAGGCACCTTCTCCTCCTGGGCATGAAGGTGTCTGGGAGGGTCACATGACACAGTAGCACTCTTAACTATGTATAGTGTTTCCTAAGACTTGTTCCTGAGTGGCCCTGTCATCCTTCTCACGGAAGGAAATATCACGCTGGTGGGAGGCTAATCTGGACTCTTGGCTTGGAGAGACAGGACACTCCTTGAATACTGTCCACAGTTGATCCTTCAACGCCCCCTCCCTCCCGCTTGCCTCCATAAAATTGTATGACCAGGATCCCGGATGTATAAAATGCTGTTTTCCTTCCCACCAGGCCTCTCCTGGAGTGAGTGATTCTCCACCCATTATTCAGATGGGACAGTAGAAATCAAAGAGTTCATGGAGGAAATCAGGATGGTACCCAGCCACCTGGGGCCACCTTACCTGCACTGCGGCTGCTCTGTGAGTGGGTGGGACTCCCAGCCTCTTTTGGCTCCTCACACCTGAGCCCAGGGGGGGAGGCCCTTATATGCTCAGCAGGTTGGGGACACAAAGGGGGCACAGCAGCCAGAAACCCGTCATTGTGTCATGTCAGGAGCAGATTGCGGTTTTCCCCAAGGGCCTGGACTAAGCCTTCTTTCTGTGGGCAGAGCCAGGGGCTGGGGTCAGTGCCCGGGTACCCAGGGCAGGAGGACAGTACAGTGGATGCAGAGCTCAGAGTAGACCCCTCTCCTCAGCTGGGGTGGAGGGAGCTGCCCCCCTTGTACTTCCTCATGGAACTCCCTCCAGTCCTCCAAGAGCCACACACCCCAATACCACACCCAGTAGTCCACCAGCCTCTCCTCACGTGGTCCCCATGATGACCTGGTGGGAAGGAAATGGCTTAAGGCCATTGGGTCCTCCAATCTAGCCCCATGTCTAGTATAGAGATGCCTCTGGCCTGGAGAGAGAACCTGGGGCCAGCCTGGGGAAAGCCACCAATTCCACTCTGCCTCTCAGGCCCTCGGCGCCTCCTGGATTCTAGAATAGGCAGGTCTTTTCCATTTCCCTGGTCAGTGTAGAGGACGGCACTGGGACACTCATTCATCCATTTGGTCAGTCAGCCAGTCAATCATTTTACAGCAGGCATTTATGGAACACCATTGTTTACCAGAGACTTGGGTGACCCCATGTGCAGGAATGTAACCCTGCCCCCAAGAGAGCTGCCACAGAAACACCGCACCTTTTCATGCTCCCAGTAACCACGAGTTAAAAATTTCAGTGGAAGGAGAAATGCAATCATTTAACTCCAGACAACTGGCACATGCTCGTTTAACACGTACTCAGAGGAACATTGAGAATGAAGGGCCCTCCTTCCTCTTCTCAGACCATTTACCAGGTCCACTTGCAACACTAAAATTTCTGATGTGCTAGAAAGGTGGTTCAGAAGTGAGAACCTTTGTCTTACAAGCAAAAGGACTTGAACTCAGATCCGAGGATCTCATGTAAAAAACGCCAGGTAGATCTGGCAGCAGCCTTCAATTCTGGCCCTACAAGGTGAAGTCTGGGGAACCCCAGACAAAGCAATAAGGAGAACAATCCAAGATAATTCGCTTTATCACCCTTAGACCTCCACAGGCACATATCCTCCAGTGCCCTCTTGTGCACACACACACACACACACACACACACACACACACACACTACAGCCACCCTGCAACTAGAGACAGAAACTAAGCAGGGAAGAGGATGGTGGTATATTGGAAGGTACTCAGTATGGTGGGGGGGGGGCCTGGATGGAAGCAAGACGAGTTTGATTCAAAAAGGCAGTGGGAGAGTGTCTCATGTGTGCTTGAGGAAGCTTGCCAGGCACCAGGGTGGCCATTGCAGTGTCAACAGTGAGGCTGGTGGGGGACACAGAGCTGAGAAGTGACATGTCCTACAGGATACTGTGTTCACGCAAGAACTTTGGCTTTTTGGTTTTCTAAAATCTACTTGTTTTTATACTTTCAAAGTTTCATATATGAATGCCATGGATTTTTGCTATTTTCCCCCTAGTTTCCCATCCCCTCCCCTTTCCAATTGTTTATTAAGACAAGGTCTTCCTGGTAGCTAGCCCAGACTGACTGGAACTCAAAACAATTCTCCTGTCTCAGTCTCCTGAGAACCTGGATTCCAGGCATGAGCCACCACACCTGACTGGCCTCAGCTTTTGTTTGCAGTTGGATTGTTGGTACCTGTCCAGGCAAAGCCTCCTCCAGGAAGCCTTCCGGACCTTCCAGCTGAATGAGGCACCGCACTGACTCCCCTCGAACGCTGAGCCTCCCTGTCTCAGAGCCTGTGACTTGCCATGCACTCCATCACTGGGTGTCTCCTGCAGGGCCTGAACCCCTGTCCAGCAGACGGGAAGAGGGGCGAGAACTCTGAGCCTTGGTCCCACCTTCTTCCTGATGCACAGGCCTGGTCAGGTGTCTCCCTTATCATATTTTACCTGAACAGAAAAGACTTTCTTAAAGTATGGTGCATGAATCAAGGGGGGCATGAACCCCAGATGTGTTTCTCGATGAATTTAAACTGAGAACTCCCAAAACCCCTTCACATTCCTACCAAGGCACTGCCCCCTGACACAGGATGGAGGTCTAGTGCCTATGGCACTTGCGGTGACATCAATGAGCCCCCTCCCCCCGCCCCGTGCTCACAACTCTCCATGTCTTCGTAACTTATTCCTAAGCCCCTGTGGGGAACAGTGTGTTTCTGCCATGGCCGCTCCATGCACTAATGCGACATGGCTCAGCTTGCTCAAGCGCTGTCATATGCCAGGCACCAGGGCCTGCTAGTAGCTGACCATCTGCATGAAGCTGAAGTGGACACTTTTGTCACATCTTCCTGGGGACACGTGTCTGTGGCTTCTGTCTCTCCAGTGGACAGCTTGGGAGCAAAATCTACACATCGAGCATTACCAGGGCTGCTTCCAGCTTTCCCAAGAGGTCAGGCAAAGTGGTTCCTTGTTCCCACCCAGGAGCTGTAAGCGACTCCATCGCTGCCCCATGCCTTGTCAGCACTGGGTAGTCCTCATGTCTTGATGCTCAGAAGGAGGAAAAAAGAAAGAAAGCCAAACTGACTACGCCCATGGTCACCTGCATGTGTGACCGTGTCTAGTGCTATCCTGGCCTAGGGAGTTCTTTCACCCTTCCCTGATCTATCCCAGGAGCCAGGGCAGGAAAAAGTGAAGCAGCTGACCTGAGCCCACTCGGAGTCCAGCCTCCCTTAGGACTCACTACGGAGTGAATCACATGGACACAGAGCATGTGGGCACCAGGAGTGATTCACGTGAGGTGCACAGGGGCACCCATCCACTTGCTACAAGTTTAAAGCCAACCTGAGCTCTGTAGGAACGCCCTGTCTTTAAAAAGGGGGGAAGATGAGAAGCCAAAATCCTCATGCACTTCCATTCTATACACCATCCTGGCCTGCTCAGCCCAGTCTCTTGCACAGCAAGGAAAATACCATGGAACTTCTGGCCTGGTCTCCCTTCTTCCTGTCCCCCAAGGACACTAAATTTGCCTGCTCCCCAGGCATTGCCTCCCTACTCTCCCCACACCTTCATGAACCAAAGTCAGGTAGAAGAGACTCATTTGGTTGGGAGAGAAAGCTCAGAGTCCACGTGTTCAGCAAGCTTCTAAGTATAAAGTGGTGTGAAGGCCTAGTGAGGTGGTAGGAGACAGAGAAGGGATCAGAGGAGAGGAGGAGAAAGCCCCTCGGGCCTGTGTGGATTCCTGAGCTCTGTCCCTCAGGGCAGTGTGGCTCATCTCACAGAGCAGCTCCTCCATCTGCAAACGGCCCCCCTCACCTGCTATAAGAACAGGTGCTAGATAGAATGGGCGTTAGGGCATGTGGGGCGGGGCAAGGGCACCAGAGAGGGCCGGGTGATGGTGATGCTCTGAAGGCATCTGAGCAAATCGTAGGCAGAGGAGAGAGAGGTTGGGTAGGTGGAACTGGTGGGAACATGAGTAAGGGAGCATTACAGTGTCTCTCCCTCCCTGGGTAGGCAGCCTGGCAGGTCTCCCTGAGGGCTGGTAATTGTGCCCCAGCATGGAAGACCTGGATCATCTTCCTTCCTGTTCTGTCTCTTGCACCCCAGTTTCCTTAAAGCTGATGATGAATCCAGTGCTCAGAGTGAGGAGACCCAGGCAGGTAGAACCAAGGCTCGTTTCGCATGCACCGTGGGCTTCTAGGCAAGTGGTCTTGGCTTTCCAAACCTCCCCTTCCTCAGCTAGGCTTGCAGGAGTCCTGAAAGGTGATATCCACACGCACAGAACCTTCCACCATGACCCCAAAGAGCAGGATCGCAGGGCAGGGCTTCCTTTCTCGACTATAGCCATTCGCATTCTGTCCAGAGCGAATCTGGCATAGCCGACCATGCAGAGGGCATTGAGACTGGATTGGAGACCACATCATCCAGCCCTTTCCCAGAGAAACAGAGGCCTAGCCAGGAGCCATGGTGTGTCAAGGGGCACTCTGACTATAGTCTTACAAGAACTAGAGCTTCTTGCTTTAAATGGTGTTCTATTTGGTTTTCCCAACTGCACATTGAGCCTGAGTAAAGTCATATTAAGACCCTGGGTGGCCGTGAGTGTGATTTTAGACATACAAGGGCTCAATTGGGAGCTGGAGGGCTCTCCTGCCTGCCCAGGGTCAAGTGTCGCCGCCCATGGATTAGCTAGGCGTCTGAACCTCCAGGCCTGCCTCAAAGCTGCTATTGTTCCAGAATCCAGGAAATGATGGGATTAGGTGACCAGGAGGGCCAAGGGCATGGCCTTGCATCCGGGCTGCCCTCCTCTGTGGTCTGGACCTGTGCCCAACTGGAACAGGGCCACATGCTAGGGAAGCAGTGACCTGTGCCAAGCAGCAACCCACCACATCCCAGTTGGCCCCAGGCCCCACAGTAGAGGCTCACCACACATGGTCACAAACTGGGGTATGTGCACACACACCAATGTATGGGCACCCAACACACAGCCAACACCCCAACAATCTCCAGGGCCAGCAGATCATAAGAGGTGTCCAACGTGCATGATTTTCAAAGTTATGGGGTGTTTTGTATGTTGTACATTCCAGCGAGAAATCACAATTTCAGGGTCAACTTAGAACACATACTTTTAATTTAGTCCTGTGTAAATATATATATAGAGAGAGATTTCTTTTAAAAGTCAATTTAAGAGTCATCTCTTTGAGGATATGGTTCTGCGATAAAGCATTTGCCTGGCATATGCAAGGACCTGGGTCTCATTCCAGGAATAGCAAAAGAAATATAAAACATATTTTTAAAATTATGTTGAACTCGACCCTCCAAAGTCTAGCATGGATCACAGTAGGATCCTTAGAGGCAAGGGATTAACAGTCATGGTAGTGTTCCCATACTGATGGGAAGCCCAAGAAAGGGCTCCAGGCTATGCCACTGGGTCCTTACACTTCACTAGGGTGGAGGTTTGGCATTCACACAAAAGGATGCTCCAGGGGTTGGGAGGGAGGAAGGGGAGACACTGGGAGGGGGGAGAGAAGAAAGGGGTGAAAGGAGGGGAAAAAGTGGAGGAGAGTACAAGGGGGAATGAGGAGAGAAGGAGGGAGGAAGAGGATAGGGGTACCTATTGAGCTTATATGATTGGAAAAAATAAAATGTGGGAGAAAAAAAATTATGTTGAACTTCCAGATGAGATGATGGCGCTGAGCTCACAAGAATGGTAGACATGTGTGATTGGACAGATACACACAGACACTGGCATACACGCATCTCTCTCCACAACCAGCCCCTCCCAGATGATCAAGCTGACTCTGGGCCCTGGCCTCTAGGACCACCATACATACTCCAAGCAACAAGTGGGTTTGCCATCAACATTCCAACACTTACATACTCCATGGACCATGTCCGCATCCAGACCCAGAGACATTGTTCATGTCTTCTGCAGTTTGGAAGCCCACTCAGCATGGTGGGTTTTGTGCCAGGCATTGTCTGAACACTTTCTATGATGCCATTCACATAAGTCTCATGGTAGACCTGCAGTCATAGCACCTTCAGCAGCCTATGGTGTAGAAGAGGAAAGTACAACTCCCGCCCATGCTGTGATTTCCCCGGGACTTGCAGCAGTGAGGAGGCAGATTGACCACAAAGCTAGAGTTCCAATCCTAAGTAGCCTTAATCCAGCAGATCCCTCTGAGTGTCAGAACTCTTCCTGTCCAGGAAACCATCTTATCACCTCCTCAACCATACGATGAAAGGAGATGACACCGAAAGACTCCCCATGGTGCAGGGTCCCTGTGACTACAGCCTCCCTCAGGTTACCAATGCCTAGAGTTAAAGGGAAGAGGACCTTGGGCAGGAAGTGGACACCCTGGGTTTCTGTCACCTACTTGGCGAGTGGGACATCCCAGTTTGTCTTCTTTGCAGAGTTCTAGATTAGCCAGAGCAAGTATGACAAACACAATGGCTGTCAGCAGCTGCTCATTGCATAGCTAGTCCACCTTCAAAGTGGAGACAACTGCCCTCCAGACCCCAAAACCCACCAATGGAGATAGAAAACTACACATCAATTGGATAGTGAAAGACACACAAGCATTGGGTATTTGTAAGGATCTTTCCTTTGTTTATTGCCAAAGCCCATGCAGACCTGCCCTGTCCCTCCTGGTCACAATGGCAGAGGGCCTACTGACCCCTGCCGGAGGCTCCTCTCCTGGTAGAGGTTGATGGTAGTCGAGGGCAGCTGGCGGAGTCCTGCCAAAGTCATTCCAGCTTCAAGTCCAGTACCAGAGCATTCTGATGGGAAGAGGGGCAGATAGAGAAGGGATAGGAAGCAATGGAGGAGAAGCATGGTCAGGAGATGGAAGTCAACACACTATATAACCAAAGAACCTTCTGGCCTAGAGAAAGGAGGTCCCTTTGTCCTTCTGGGTCTCAACTTTCTCAACTGTCAGATGGGAACACTTCCTACATCTCTCACAATGGAGGGTTGGAATGAGAGAAATGTCCACTTAATACTGGGCTCAAAGCTCAGCATACAAAGAGAAGTTTGTGCTTACTGCACTAACTATATGCCTTCAGGTGAATTATCTCAATTAGGACAGCCTTAGCTCATTAAAGCCCAGGAAAATAGAGGCAGAGAGAGGTCAAGGCTACCAAACAAGACATTAGCAAGGGTCAAGTATTCTTCTATCCCTGATCAGAACCTGAACGTCAGGCCCTTGCTCTGGATAGGATAATAATGGTGGCTATCTACCCTTCCTTTCCCCTTCCTCCAGTCAGCCAGAGATCAGCTCTTGATCATTGGCCAAAAATGTTGATTGACATGTTCTCTCCCTCACCTCCACTATGTCCAGCACAGCCAGGTTGTAATTGATAGCTAGAAGGTTCGGGAGTGGGAGTCCAATTTGGAGTACATCTAGAAATACAGGAAGATTCATTTCAGACAAACTGCTTGTCAATGAAGTGTTGGGAAATGGTACTGTGATTTACTTGTGATGTCTGTTGGCATACACATGCCATGTATTTTCTATCTCAAGTCAACATCTCATTTGTGATGGGAAATCAATCAGAACCCAAATTGTGGGGGTGGACCTTTGTCCTCAGGATTAAGGCTACACTGGCCTCAATGACGTGTCATTGGCAGTCCACTCCCTTTTAGCCTCCCATTTCTAGAGACAATGTTGACCTCTTGCTTTAAGTGCTTGGGGTGCAGTAGAGCCTCACCATTCACCACAGGGATGTAGGCTTTCTGCAGATAATCGGTGATAAAGTCAGTTAGCATGTTCTCCTGGGAGAGAAAATGGAAAGCCCCCAACATAATTAGTCTTTCTCCTACCTCCTTTCCACTTAGGCTGGAAACCACGGCAGAGGACATGGGAGACAGAAAATAGCTTGTCCAAAACAGTTTTAGGCCTGGGGTCTGGGCTGAGCCTTATTCCTAGCCCCTCTTCAGGGGACATACAGGGCCTTGGGTCCTGGTGCAGGAATAGGGACATTCAGGAGACAAGAGGGGTCTTAGTCCTGTTCTGACAGAAAACTCAGGCTTTGGATCAGCCACACATCCACCAGCTCTCCAGGTCCGTGAATGTTGAGCCACGTCAGTGCCCACTCACATTTCCACGAGTGCTGAAGCGCAACACTCGGAGCAGGTGAAGCCGCTGCTCTCCTATCAGCACCTGCTGGGCTCAGGCTCTTGCTGGGCCCTGAGGCTAGAAACTAATACAATAGTAGTTTGACCATCCATTGCCAACCAGGTCACTCACTATTCATGGTGAGGTTCTTAAAATCCATCCATGGAGCTATCCCAGTTCTAAGGGACTTCCCCAAGACTGTAGCATGGCGGGGTCCCTAGAGCCTGCAGGGACCTCACCCTCTTTGCTCTGGCTCCATTGCAGGGCTCCTTCTTGTGAGAGCAAACCCAACATGTCCTTTAAATGGATAGGCAGAAGTGCTAGGGACACTTACATCAAAGTCACCAACTGATGAGGATTTCCGAGACAGGCTCAGTAAACTATAAAAAAGGGAGGGGAGGGGAGAGAGAGAGAGAATATGATCAAAACTGCTGACCCTAGTCCTGAAGAACAGGGACTCCCAAACTCCTCCCCCTGTATGTTTTCCCTCTGCAGTCTGTTTGCACGTCACTTATGCTGGGACACTAGCCTCATGCTGCCACCTATTCTATCCCCACAAATCACACTCCCAGACTCCTGTACCGGCTCCCATGCTCCCTGGTTTCCTGAACTCCAGGCCCTTGGGGTCATAGCTATGGCTCCATTTATAGTCCCAACTGGGCAGTCTCAGATCCTTTGGGATGCAAGAGAAGATTCTTTCCTCTCCTCCCGCCCCCCACAGCTCCCAGGAGGCATTAATGAACATTGGAACCAAGATGGGTTCTATCTGTCCACTCTTGTTTTCAGCAGCAGACACTGCGTCTCCACTCCAGGTCAAACATGTGGAGCACGAGGCCCCCAGCAGAGAAACAAACAGTCCAGGTCCTGGCCATCTGTAGCACCGTACATTACCTCTTGGTCTCTGTGATCTGCTTAGCCTTGCTCATGTGACCCAAATTAAACCCAAGCCTTGGTAACTGTGAGGACTATTGAACCAGGGGCATGTCATGTTCTTGGCAGGGGAGGGGGTTGTCTGGGGATTTAGTCAATGAGGTGGGTAGAAATGATAAGAGAGAGTAAGAAAACAGATTCTCGCAGATTTTGCCTGGATTCTACCATGTCTGAAACAGACATGTCCTTACAACTTTCGGTCACACGAATCAAAAGATTCTTTTTCAGGCTTAGGGAGGTGACAGCTTGAATCCTGTGTCTTGAAACTGCATGACTCCTGATGACACATGTCAGATGAATTACTCGGGTAAGTAATGAGGTAAGTATAATCAGCGAGCCATTGAACCCAATGACGGGACCTCCCCTAGACAGAGCACGGGAATAAGACCCCCTGGGGGAAGTGGCACTGGAGTTGGGCCCTGATAGCATTTGGGCAGCATGGGCAGAGGTCTAAGAGCAGAGGAGACCCAGGTCTGCAACCAAACTCACTATGGAAGAACCTTGTGGAAGAATGAGGGCAGGAATAGAATTTGTGAAGGATTTTGGGTACCAAGCTAGGATTTATTTTTAATTTAAAAAATATTTATCTGTATTTATATGTATGCATATACATACATACGTGTGTGTGTGCACATGTGTGCACACGCACACACATGACAGGACATGTACATGGAGATCATAGGGCAACTTTGTGAAGTCATTTCTATCCTTTCACCTTTACATGGATTCAAGGGATTGAACTTGGACTGTCAGGCTTGTGTAGTGAATTCCTTTGCCTACTCCTGCTTAGTCATTTCAACACCCCCCCCAAGCTAAGATTTAGACATAGGCATCATTCAAAGTTCTAGAGCAAGATGTCAATACAGCAGCCTTGCAGCATGGCCATAGTGGATGATCAGGTGAAACCTTGGATCAGGAAGCCAAGAGGTATAGGGGATGCCCACGGAGGGCCACAGGGATGTTGGCACGGCATCTACCTGTCCAGAGAGGTGGCCATCTGCAGCCGGTTCTCATGCACTGAGTACTGGATTTTCAGACCAAAGTGCTAGAGTGGAGAAAGACAGCAGAGAAGGTAGTGGTCCTCCATTGGCACTCCCAACTGATCATCTTAGCCCAGGGATGGAGCCCAGCAATCTCTATGCCCCTCACCTTCTTTCTTCTCCTCTTGGCTAAGACACACTTCCAGAGATTCCTAGTCCCACAGTGGGTGCACATGTACACACACACACACACACACACACACACACACACACACACACAGAGTTCTGATGATCCAGGTCTTCACCTATGCTGTGTCTTCATAGGGTATCACACTGTGTCTTCATAAGGGTATCACAAAGCTCCCCAACATCAATCCCTCCCCTAGTCAACTCCTGTTCAACCTCTAAGCATCATTCAGTCAGCACAATATTTGGATCTCTTTAGGCTCCCGTGCCCCTCTGTCGAGGGCTGTTTAGAAGTATTGATGAATAAAAACAGAGACTAAGATACTGAGCCACTCACAGGCAACAGTGACAGAGCCGGGACTAGACAGGAGGTGGCAGTACTTGGGGTTCAAGCCACAACACGAAGAACCCTCCACCGGTTTCTCAACTCCCAGCTAAGATCCCACAACCTCCAGCCTGGGGCTTCCCCGAGGTGGGAATGACCAGGGACAGGCCCAACTCACAGCCTCCACGAGGAAGAGGGACTTCGGGTGCTTGCCGTGCTTTCGCGCCACAAATATCTCCATGCTGCTGTGGAGGTGCAGCAAGCTCTTGCCAGGCTTCATGGTGACCTTGGCCTTGCTGATCCTGACCTTTGTCAGCAAGGGCTTTGACTTTGGGTAGGCCTTGGCCACCTGTAAAAACCAGAGCGCACATGTGGGTTCAGTTCTTGGGCTGAATCCTACTTGAGAAGTAGGTAGTTTCTATCTTGGACACAGAAAGTCTGGCATGTAGGCCTTGCTGTGCCTCTTAGAAAATGAGAGGAGCAAACCACAGCGTTTGGCTATTTCTGAGTCAGACATAGGGCTTAGAATGTACAGAAGCTGAGCTGCTTGTAGACTAGACCCAAAGAGCACTTTTATGGAGCAGTCAGGGTGCTTCCCTTTTGGACAGAAGATGTGTGGCATTGGACGGCCACTTTCCAAGTCCATCCCCTGTGCCTGGGTACCAGGCAGAGCGTGATGGTGAAAAGTGACTGAGGAACTCACCTTCGAAATGAAGCCAGCCAGTGTCTTGGTGGTTTGTGAGGACATCTTACCAACCTATAACAATCAAAGTTAAAGTGGGGGACTATGGAAGGTCCAGCCATCCTGACCACTGTTTTGGGAAGGAAGATGCAGCTCAGGAGTTCCCCCTCATCTGCACTTACCACTCTGTGCTTTGTTTGGCAAGAAGCTTCTGGTACCCAACTATGGCTTACCCATTTCAAGACCCATGGCTCCTGAGCTAAGTTCAAGTGCTGAGAAAATGCTCGGTGGAAATGCATGAAGGTAGACAAGGGAATGGACAGGTATGATGGAGAAAAAAGGATGGTGATTCCTAGAGTGGCAGTGGATGGGGGGAGATTGATGAACAGATGGGTTGAAGGGACAGGGGAGGATGAATGGGTAAGTGAGTGAGTGGATATGAGAGGCAACACCTGGGTGGAGGATAAGAGAGTGAGTGGATGTATAGAGAAAGGTCTCTGGGTAAGTGACAGGTGTGTGGGTAGACACATGGGTGTGTAATGGATGGATGGATGGATGGATGGATGGATGGATGGATGGATGGATGGATGGATGAATTAATTTATAGGAGAAGGTACCTGGCAGGGTGACAAGAAGTTAGGTAGACTACATCACCTGTGGGTGATGAAGGGTGAATGAAATGAACTGCTGAGCAGCTGGTTGGAAATGAGATAAAGATTGGAAAGTTGATGATGATGGATAGACTGATGAGTGATGCATAGGTTGACAACAATGGATGAATTGACTGGAAACTAATGGGTTGATGATGATGGATGGATGGATGGATGGATGGATGGATGGATGGATGGATGGGTGGATGGATGGATGGGTAGGTGGATGGATGATGGATGGATTGGTGGGTGACTGATGGATGGATTGATGGATGATAGATAGATTGGTAGATAGGAAGATAGTGGACAGTGCTGGTTCAGTCCCACTCCTAGGGTGGTTCTCAAGTGTGCTAGCTAGCAGGAGTCCAGGGCAGAGGCAGGCGGGGTGCATGGAGGTGCTTACCCTTTTGTCCTTGACACCGATTTCCAGTGACTTCTGCAGAAGGGCTAACTCTGCCGTGAGGAAAGTGGCCGAAAGCAGCAGTTGTGAGCCCTGGGCTGAGCCCTCTGGGAAGTCAGGAGTGGCTCCATCTGTGGCAAGCTGGATGACTTTGTCCTTCTGTTGCACCACAGGCTGGATGAGGTAGGGGAGGCAAAGGGAGGGACTCTCAGCCACAAGGGACTGTGGCCAGGGGAGTATGATTCTTCAACCAAGACAGTGTTAGAGCCAGAGCAAATCCCAGGCAGGTGGGCTAAGAGCACAAGAGCAGCAGGCACTAGGCCCCTGGCAGGTTCACCTGTGAGCACTTTGGTCACCTCAGTGGCTGTGACTCGCCTGCCTGGGGTCCTCATTTGTACAGCACGTGAGCTCTACTGCACACCCAGGTTCAAGAGGAGAGGAGCCAGCTTGGTGACAGAAAGATCACCTGGGGAGGCGACTTTGTTTACCTTTCTTCCCCAGTCCTGCATGAGGTTTCTCCCCATCACTTGGGGCTTGAAAACCTGTCTGAAGCCCAGCTCTGCCACCGACTTACTGAGGGAGTCTCCCCCCACTAACTGAGGGATTCCCCACTCTCTGAGGAAGCCTTCCCAACTCACTGAGGAAGGCCCCCATTCACTGAGGGTGTCTCTCCCCTACTCTCTGAAGGAGCCTCCCCCTACTTACTAAGGGAGACTCCCCCTACTTCCTAAGGGAACCCTCTCAGTGCATTCATCTCTACAGCCATGGGGCACGGCACTCAGAGCCGGAGCTGCTCTCTGAGAGACAAACAGCCCTGCAGGGAAGGAGAGAATAAGCAGCAGCCCCAGCAGTTAGCTCAGCTCCAGGCCACTCACCCTCCATGGCTGCATCCTAGACACCTGTCCTGGTGGAAGGAGCCCAACCCAGAAACACACAACAATACAACACATAAATGTGTAGCACAATACACAACCACAACAGCACAACACAAAACACATATGAATACACACACGAACATACATACATATAAGCACATGCAAACATATACAAATACACAAACACACAGTAAAACACATACAACATAAATACACATAAGCACACATATAAACACAAATAACACACAAACACACACCAGTACACATAAAAACAGTCATATACACAGAGACACACACATACAAACAACACAACACACAACAAAATGCGCAAATACAATGCAACATGAGATACAACAAAACAACACAACATACGCTCTGAAACACAATACAACACAATACACAAAATGAAGCACACAAACACACAATACACCATAAAACATGGCAACAAAACACACCAGACACAACCAGAGTAACTGAAGACACAGCACAAAACACACAACAAACACCACAGCACAAAACAAAGCAACAACACTATAACAAATGAACACCCAATACAATGACACAACATACAATAACACATCACATCACAATAGACAGCAGAATACAAAACAACAACACAACAGAAAATATGATATACATAACAAACAACATGGCACACTAGAAGCATGATATATGACACAACTACATAACTTACAATACACACCACAGTACATGTCACAGCATGACACAACAATACAACAAAACACAGCAGCCCAACATGCAGAACAACAGAGCAGCACAACACAAATGACAGAGCAACATAGCACAACCATCCAAGACACAGAACATGACAACACACAATACAACAAACAACACAAAATAGGACAGGAAAATATAATGAACAAAACAATAAAAAAATAAAAACATCAAATGTAGCACAAAACACATCATAACACACAATGATACAAAATATACAATATTCAACTTACCACACATCCACAACACACAACAACACAGCAATTCATGATACAGAATGCAACACACAACACAACAACATAATACCAAACAATACAACACAACACAGCACATCAACAGTCCAGTCATATGGCACAACACGAAGCACAACACAGAACAAAATACACAACAGACACCAACACTACAGATAAACACACGACTCAACACACAACGATACACCATAACATGCAACAACAAACAACCACAACACACAACCTCACCCTAAGGACTTACACTGAAGTCCACCTGGATGTGACTGGCTGTGGTGGCCGGAGAGGACGCCAGGGCATACTGGACAGTGCCCATCTGACCCAGGGGCATGGGGTCTGCGGAGAGAAGGTTCCATCAGAGAGGCCCAGGAACAGCTAGAAGAGTTGGTAGCAGTTGCGGCTCCTAAGGCTGTCTCCATGTGTGACCAAGGCTCACGATTTAGAGTCTCTGGGCCTCGGTCACTGCATCTGTGTAACAGAGTCTGCAATGGAGGCTGTGGGACAGTCCAGAGCCTGGACTTTCACCAAAGCCTTTGGGGAATGGATGACAATGGATGAGTGGTCAAGACTGCTGTGTTTCCAAAGCAGACAGAAGCTGGGGACAGTGAAATAACTTTTCACATAGTCCCCACTGGGAATGTGAAAGAGTGGGGAGGGGGAGGGATATCTTTAGGCCCAGCCATCGGGGGCTCTATGGACCTTAAATGCAGCAGAGCCCCTCAGCAGAGGAGTCGGGAATGCGCACTGTCATGGCTGAACTCCACAGACATACGCAGAGGTTACCGGTGGAATGCAGGTGGAAAGGGAAGGTGGTAAGGAAAGCCCAGGGTCCCTCAGGGCCTTGAGCTTCCTATTTGGACAGTGTAGAGACACCACGACCTCAGCCCCTGTTAGTCTCCAACCACGCGGCAGGGGGGCATGGGCATCAGATTCTGTTTATTCTGTTATCTCACCAGTCAGGTTGGCCCACTTCTGGTTCACATACACCAGGACTGCGTCGATGGCAGGACACATCTGCGAGCCAAGGAGGTATCAGGTCTTTATACAGAGAATGACTTCATGATACTCCTTGGGAAATCCCAAGAACTAGTGGGGAAGACCGAAGCCCAAGCCCCAGAGGCCATCAGTGGCAGAGGCTAGACGCAAACCTCCGCAACCTCCAGGCCGCAGTCCTCACTGGTTTAACAAGCGGTGGCACTCTGTTGTTGACTACGCTGTGCCCATGGCAGACATCACTAGATGAACTTGGGCCAGCCGCAGCATCTAAGGTCTTCTCAGACACTATTAACCTAGCGAGGCCCATACATTGGCTGTTTAAAGAGCAGTCGCATGGAGGAGGAACAGAGGTTTGCTTGGGACACTCACCAGGCCAGGGAGGACCTTGCGCAGGGTGCTGTCCACGAATTTGCTGATCGCTTTGCTGAGACAAACAGGTGCGCAACAGCAGTAAGTTGGACGGAAGACAGGAGGAGACATGATTACAGGTGGGAACCTGGGCAGGACCACCATCCTCCTCAGGCACAGAGCCCCTTACTTGTTAGGCAGATTGGTTTTCACGCTGACCAGGATGATCTGGCAGTCCTGGCTCTTGAACATGGGGGTGCCCATCTCATCCTGCAGAAGCCGATTGGTGGCTGTGATGTTCAAGACCACGTTGATCTCCATATTCCCTCCAGTGAAGCTGCAACAGCCGGCAGGCAGGCGCCATGGGCATCTCTGCAACGGACGCTACCACCCTCACCCTCTGCCCACAGCCTCAGCTTCTCTGAGAAGGGAGGAAGACAGGGACCACTTCCACAGGGTACAAAAAGGAATGGGACCTACCCGCAGCCACTCATTCAGACTCCACTCCCGTCTTACTTTGGTGAACTCCTTCACGTCCTTTAAAACTCTGCCCAGAGTTAATGACTCCCCCACACAAAGCCTTTGCTGATCCCTGTTCAATGCTTCCTCTCTTCTAGAACAACCATTCAGTCTGTGGCTCTGCTTAGTCTGGGCCAATCAAAGTAGGACCCAAGTCTGTAACACCTCAGATCCCAGCACCCAGATGGTACACAGGGGGTGCAAAATCAATGTGCACGTAAAGGTAAGTGAAGGAGGCCATTCTTCTCCCTCCATCCCTACCACACACTGACCTCTTGCCAGTGATGGTCATGCCTGTGGACACACACTGGAAGATGCCCACTTCAGGCACAAAGTTCAGTGTGATGATGGGAACCAGGACATCCTTGACCTTCATACTAGAAGGAGAAAAACCACAGTGATGAGGACGGATCAGGCAAGGCCCAGACCCTCTCTGTGCCCCTCTACCACCTCCCTGGGGGTCGTGAGAGAATTTCTATCCCACGTCGCATCATAGGGCCATGGTGAAATGTAAACAAAAAGCTGGCCATGAGCCGTTTGGATACAGACAACACTCATCGTGTGTGAGGTGAGACAGATGACTGACTGTGATATTGTTCTATGTCCTTCCCTTCTTGGAGCTTTGATTTCTTCATCATTAAAACAGAAAGGTTGGCTTGGGTGCATGTTTCTCAACAGTAGCTCTGTTGATATTTGACTTTGGAGAAAGCTGTCTTGTACATCTTAGGACATTTAGTGGCAGCTCTGACTTCAACCCATAGATGCCAAAGGCACATTCTCTCACTCCCCTTGCAAGTTGTGACAACCACATCTGTCACCAGGTATCACCAAATATCCCCCTATAAGCAGTATGAGAACCTGGATAACTAAGACAGGGCACATATACAGCCACATCCCCATTCTGAGCTCTTGGCAGACATTGTTAATCATAGTCCTATCCCTACTAAGTTCACACAGTGCCTCCAAACCCTTCCCAGGATGGTAATCTAGGCAGCCCAACTAATCAATCCCAAATAGTTCTTGCAAAGAAGCCCCTGTCCCTGGATGACTATCAATACCTTTCTGGCTCCACTATTTGAGAAGATTTTTCTGTATCATTTCATGTGTACATTTGGTGAACTCCCATCACATGCAGGAGTTAGAAGTAGACTTTTCGACCTTCCTTTCTCCTCTATGTGACTCTAGGCAGGAATGGTCTCCAGGGCCTGGCTAAGGAGCCCCAGCTGAGGCAGAGAGATGCCTGTGGTACCAGGTGCCCGTCACACCAAGCCCTCCTCGAGTCCACCGCTTACTTGCTGAGTCCCTTGATGGCCTTCCCCCCGGGTTGCGGGTTGCTGGCCTCAGCCGCCATCTTCTCCAGGATGTGGCTCTCCTCCATGGCACTCTGGACCTCTGGAGGGGACAAGACGAAGACAGAGCCTTAGCTCGGCTCCTTAAGGCTTCTCCGACTTGCATCAGTCTTATGACCACTATATCCCACCCTGGGCTGACAAAGCCAGGGACCAGAGGTAGTCGGGCCTAGCTCCTTTCCCTTCCCAGCCTGGTAGGAAATAACAGGGTAATGACGTCCATAAAACAGAAGGACAGACAACTGTGAGAAGCATGACAGGGCTGAGGCCAGGAAAGGAGGGGTTGGGATCATGTCAGCCCGCCCTTAAAGCAGGATGGGAATCCTCGCGGGAAGTGAAGAGATGTAGGACAGCAGGCCAGTGAAGAGATGTAGACAGCAAAAGCAAAAATCAGGAGGTGAGTGGGGCAGGCAAGGGAAAGGGGCTGAGCCAGGAGAGAATGGAGGGGAGGGAGAAAAGAGGGACTGATTAGGAGAAGGGGCGAGAGGAAGAGTAAGAAACTCCAAGGGGCTGAAGAGTAGGAAAAGACAAGGAAGAAGGGGGCTTATCATAGAGGCCCTGAAAGCCAAGTAAGGGTAGCAACTTTTCCCACCAAATACCCATACCCTACCTGGGTGACCTTAAAGAACTCCCCTGGAAGCTAGTTTTAAAAATGAGGTTCTAGGCCTGGCATTAAGACTTGGGGGAGATGAGGAAAGATGAGGGAAGTCTCAGTCTCAAATGACGCCCTGCCAGAAAACTCTATGATCAGAGTCACAGGCTAGTTCCCAGAGGAGAGATACAGACTGAATCAGCTGTCAGCCTTTTGCACACAAATTCAGCTCACCCATTCTTGGGAAGAGATTCTTGAGGTAGGCGGGATTGAAGTCACCTCGTGCTGAATCCTGACAGGAGAGGGCGAGCCACCTTGTCTTATGCATTTGTGGTTCCTCAAGCCACACAGACAGGCAAGGGACTGCCCCAGGGTCACACAGCAAGGTGCTGGCAGACCTGGAATTTGACTCCACAGACTACATGCAACCACCAACCTTACCACCAGGGCCAAAGAGGGACTGGAAAGGAACAGGATTTCCAGCTGTGCTGAAGCCTGGGGGAGCTTGGGAAGTCAGTTGACTTTCTCTGACTTGTCTGCAGTATGGAGGCTCATAGTAACACACTGCTTCTAGGTGGGTCTTGCAGTTCCTCAGATGCTCAGGCCGTGCAGACCTCAGTCCCCTTATCCCAAGCCCACACACTCACCATGGTTCATGATGTCCATGCCCAGCCTCAGCAGAGCCCCTGGGTCAGCTCGCATGCCAGCCAGCAGGCTGCAGAGGGCCAGACACAGGATCCACAGCATACCTCCACCTGTGCCGAGGGGTCTATTAACTCCAGTCTGCTCTGCCTGCTGACTCCCAATGTCATGCTGCCCTAAAGTGGATGGACCCTCCCACCCCCAGGCAGGTGTTGCTGGGGGTTCAGAGCCCTTGGTCTCACTCCACTCCCTCCTCAGACAGCCTCTTCCCAAGGGACTAGGGTCACTCTGGGGAATGTCCCCTTCCCTAAAGGCAGAGGACAATGAGCAGCCCATCCTAAGGCTGATGAAGTGTTGGTTAGCTGTAGATTGACACGAATTCAAGTGCAGTTCAGTGTCCACAGTACTGGAGTCTCAGGTAAGCCCCAACTTGTCTGCGTAAAGGAATCTCCCTTGCCATGGGTTCATGACCCCCGGGGTCCCCAGCCTCACCTCTGTATGGAATCTAAAATCTCAGACCTTGGTGGTTCCCTGAGAACCAACAGAGAAACTGAGGCACACAGGCCCATAGCCAGAGACTAGAAAGCCAGAGAACTAGAAGGTTAGAACTAGAGGGTTCTCAAGAAAGCCAGGCTTTACCCTTGAATCCCTGCCCACTACTTACCCAAACTTGAAAGTCTCCCCGCAGGAGCTAAGTCTGTAATTGCTCCCTTTG
The DNA here is from genome assembly GCA_023101885.1 of Typhlomys cinereus. Taxonomy (NCBI): domain Eukaryota; kingdom Metazoa; phylum Chordata; class Mammalia; order Rodentia; family Platacanthomyidae; genus Typhlomys; species Typhlomys cinereus. Next base: position 3,711,278 of record JALPQD010000014.1, read on the forward strand.
AACTTCAGCTGAAAGGAGTCAAGGAGGAGCCACACGGCTGCCCTCTGTCAGCCTGGAGAGGACACACGCTGGACTCACTACATCTCACTGGACCTGAGGATCTCCTGATCCCGAGCCAAAATGCACCAGCCTTTCCAGCCCAGGTCTGAGCTTGTATTTGTCCATTGGTCCATTGATTCAGTCATTCATACAGTCACTCATTCATGATCCATCTGTTCATTCATTCATCTGTTTAGCCATTCATTCTCTGATTCATCTGTCCAGTCATTCACTCATCCACCTTTCATTTACAGTGTGTGGATGCAGAAGTGATCCCTGGCAAACAGTCTTGCTTCTCTTGAATCCAAAGACTGTAAGGGGACTGGGATCTTGGAGACGAAAGATGCATCTCTACAGAGCATCCGTGTTGCTAAGCAACAACATAGCCTATTGAGCTATGCCCTGGTCATTTCTCCAAATATCTGGACTTGAAAGCCATCAGTGGAGCTCCTCAGCCCCTGTGAGTCACACGTTGCCCCCAGAAAAGTAGCTGGTGCTGGTCAGCACCCTAGAGCTAAATTCCTTGTAAGTCTTCCCAGGAGGCCTTGAGGAAAGTCTCTGCCAGTCTTAGACGTCCCACAGATGGACAAGCAACACCTCTCCATTCGTGGGTCAGAGCCAATACTGCTCACCCCTGGCTCAGTCGCTCAAGGATTTTCAGCCTCTTAGAAGACCATGCAGGATTCCCAGTAGACACATACGGTGCCAAGATTCTGACTGCGCTTTTGCCTGAGTTGAATCTCCCTTTTTCCAGCCCCTGCCCTCTATCCATCCACCTCCTGCTGCCCTTTGAGACTTTGGTTCAGCCTTTGCCTTCCCTGCCAGCAGGTCTCCCCAACCCTCCCCCCGCCCCCCCCCGCACCGAGCTGCTCTCAGCCTTGGAAATGCTCAACTCAAAGGTCAGTTTAACCTGACCACTCACAGAAACCATCCACCACACCCAGCTGCCCCTGCTGCCCATCTCCAGCCTTTGTTCCCATTTCCTGTCCAGCTGGAGACCCGCCCCCTCCTGTGCGCCCAGCTGCCCCTGCCTGGAGACCCAGCCCTGAGCTCCCATAATCCAAGTCTGGGCTTCCCTTCCTCCTGTCCCAGATGGAACCCATGAAGACTTCTCATGACTCTTTGCCTTCCCAAAGTCTTAGCACCTAGGAGGGGGAGCAGTAGGTAGGTGTCAGGACAAAAATCCAAGCCCTGCTCCCTAGTCACTGTGCGACCTCAGGCAAGTCCTTTCTCCTCTCTGGGCCTCAGTGTTCTCGTGTGTAAAGCCACGGTGCTAGATGAGATTCTCGGGAAAGAGCTGCTGGTGACAGAGGACTGTCCTTACCTTGCCAAGTCTGGGGAAGTCCTGCCTCTGACTGACCCCAGTCTCCAACTCCGTGCCAAGGAAGCCCTTATATTCTGGAGCCTGATTAGCTGCTTGGATAATTAAGGGCTTAATAAGGGCCAGATAATTATCTAGAGGCCCGAAGAGCAGGAGCCCCATTGCTCACGTGATGCTTCTGTCTGTTCCAACATAAATAGCACCGAAGACAGGGTGGCTGGGGAGCCCAGGGGCTGCACCAGGGCTGGTACTAGGAATGAGATGTCCCAGTGGACATCGGTGTCCCAACTGGTCCCTTTCTGACTCAGTAACCCCCCCAAAGCTGACCATACAGTATGTATACCCTCATTCCTTTCACCAATATTTATTGAATACCTACTATACGCCCAATCTGTGTAAAGCGCTGGGGTGAATTCAGTTGGGATTCTTGCCCTGAGATGGACACAATGCAAGTTACTGGTCACAAGACACATGAGAGAGGTAAGACAGACAGAAGCCACTAAGTCGGGGTCAGAATGGATGGAAGGAAGTAGGGTCGTCAGGACTGGGTGATTCTAAGCAGGAGCATTGCAGAGAGACCAGGTCTCGGGTGGGCTAGCATGTGCAAAGCCCCGAGATCACTGGCTGACCCCATGGGAGCTATGTCCCAGAGACTCCCTTCCAAGAGCCAGTGGCGGGTCCTCAGAGAGACCCTTCTGGAGGAAATGGTGTCAGCAGGGAAACTTGCATCATGAATGCAGAGGTGACTCCAAGGTTGCAGACCTCGGGGTGCCCAGCCTTGGCTTGTTTCCAAGAGCTCCTAAGGAGGCCCAGCCTAGGGGAGCACTTTAAGGTCTTTAGTGCTGGCAAAGTGTGTGTGGGGTGACTGGAGCCTAGGGACCTTCCTGTCTTCCAGAAGAAACCACAGGGCCTGTATTCACATGGGGTCCCTGAGGTAGGCAGAGCTGCAGGGGTTACACATTGAGGTTGACACAAGGCGAGGGCAGGCTCCGGGCAGCCCAGCTAGTCCTGCACTGATCCGCAGGAAGCAGATAGCATCACTTGGTCCCTGCCGCTGGGCTCCGCCCCCATATGGAGGGCAAGCGGCTTATACCTTCTTGTGCCCCACAACCATGCCTGAGCCCTTGGTCAGCATGAGCCCTGGGGAGAATAAGGAATTGAGGATAGGAAGGACATACGTATGGGAAGACATGAGAAGTCCCTGGGGAGCTTCAGGGATCTGGGGCTCAGTGCCGACCACTGCCCAAGCTGCAGCTGCGGCCAATTTTCCATCTTCCCTGGAGACAAGATTTTTACAATGCTAGCAGTGACTATAAACTATATAACCTGGGGTCCTTCATGTGGGTCAGCCATCATGTGAGCTGTTGGATGCATGAGCTCATTTAATCCTCAGAACTGTCCACTGAAGTAGCCTCTTTGGCAATTTCCCCCATGCTAAGATAGAGAAACTGAGGCTCTGAGAGGTCAAGCTATTTGTCCAAAGTCATAGCAAGTGAGTGATGTGGCTATGGATAGACTCTAGATTCAAGGGGTGCAGGACCCGGTGAAAACTGTCCAAGAACTACCCATGGGCCTGTCTCTCTGACATCTTTTCCCTGTGTGCTCTAAAAGAACTTTACATCTCCCTGCCAATGTTTCATCCTTCCCTGACCAGTGACCAGCAGGACTCTTTCCTCCAGGAAACCCACCTCCCCTCCTCTCATATACCAAGGACCAGTTCTAAGGCTCTGAGTTTGCTTTCCCTCCATGGGCTCTCAGGGACACAGCAAGGGTAACTGAAGCCCAGCCACCTCGGAGCTGTAGCTTTCCTCATGGAGTGTAAGCAGCTCACCCACTGTACATTTATTATGTACCTGCTACGTGCTGGACTCTAGGAAGGATAGAAGTAAAAACTGCAGGTGGGAAAGAAGCCCTGCCTTCTTTGATGGTCTGTTCCAGTAACCATAGTCTGCAGTTGAAGAACTTCAGTATGGTCAGGAAACAGGTATCTTCAGTGGACATGGGGGGCCACATCAGAACTAGTGCCCAGGGGGAAATGGGCTCTATTGAGGACTGCCCAGAGTGAGCAGAAAGTGAGGCTTGGAACTGTGCAGGCTCTGTGTTCACAGTGAAGAGGGCATCTCTTAGGTGGCAGTGGAATGCTTGCCAAGAATCCAGACTGGAGGACACAGCCTGCTGCCCTCTGCTCCAGAGTGTATCACCTCTCCACTCTGGACACACATGCCTGTGTTGAGCTGTGAACTTCCCTCTAAGGGAAGTGTGAGATTAACGTTTCTCAGGAGCAGGTGCTGATGACAATGCACGGGAAGACACAGGAAGAGAGGCAGTTCCCACAGCAGGTGCTATGAGAACCAGCCAGCCACTGGCCATAGAACACCACCAACATGAACCTTGCAGCTTCTACCTGTGGACAGCCTTTCTGCAGTCTCTCTACCGAGCACACTACTCTCACTCCCACCATCTGGTCTATCCACTCTGAAGGCCACCAACCATGCCAGGCCAGAGCTTAGATCTTCTGTATCTAGTAACCCACTGTGCCACAAGCCACTCTCCTTCAGGTTGCTTTTCTCTGGATTCCAAAGATCTCCATTGTCCGATGATTGCCTGGTTGTTCCAGGAAATTCCAACCTGACCAGCCAAGCAGACACCCCTGCTATAGAAGGTTGAGCAAGCCATCCTCCAAGGAGATGTGCGGTTCTCTGAGGTCTCTCCTTCTTGGTGCTTGCCTTCATTCCAGAAGCACCAGAAGACCTATAGATCTCCTATAGATCTCACAGCCACCATCTTAACACTTTAGTAGGGCCTCATGTTTACACTATACGTGGTTCTCCTTGATTGGGCCCACACCGCCTTATACATCACACTTCTCAGCAGCCAATGCCCAGCAGGCACCTGTCCGGATGCATGTGTGCTGGCCCTTAGGAATTTTGGGAGGCCCCTGATTTTCTTCTGAGAGAGGAGCTTGATGTAGCTGGTTTTATCACCCGTCCTCTCAATAGAACCTGTTAGAATACTAGGCACATCATGAATACAAAGCCCGGATGATTGGGGGAAAACAGTGAAATAAATGCTAGATGAACGATGGGTTAATGGGTGGATACATGTGTGAATAGATAAACACATGGGTGGATAAATGGATGAAGAGGTGGGCAGCTCGTAGGTGAAATGCTTGGGGTAGATGGATAAATGAATGCATGGACAAATAAATGGGAGGATATGTAAATCAATGGTGGGTGAAAAGGCAATTATATTATCAGGTCAATGGGGCTACGTTTGATAGCTCACATCTGTAATTCCAGTACTTGAGAGGTTAAGACTGGAAGATCAGTTCAAAACCACCCTGCCTCAGAACAACAAAAACAAGTGGGAGGATGAATTAATGAAGAGAAGAAAAAGGAAGGAAGGAAGGAAGGAAGGAAGGAAGGAAGGAAGGAAGGAAGGAAGGAAGGAAGGAAGGAAGGAAGGAAGGAAGGAAGGAAGGAAGGAAGGAAGAAAGGAAGGAAGGAAAGAAGGCTGGGATAATGGATGGGTGGATGGGTCCTACATATTGAGCTTATAATCTTTCTCTGTGCTACTGGCTTCCATTATGGGTTCGTTATGATTCAGATGTGACATGTCCAAATGTGCCTCACAAGCTTGTGTGTTTGAACACTTGGTCTCCAGCTGGTGGCACTGCTTTGGAAAAGTGTGGAACCTTTGGGAAGTGGACATAGGTAGCTAGAGGCAAGTGTTGAAAGTTATAACTGCCCTGGGTTTCATCCAACTCCCTGCTTTCCATTGTGTATGGAGAAGTGGAGAAGGGGCAACCCCAAGCTCTGCCCACTACTGAAACCACTCCTGTCACCATTCCTTTTGCACCACGATGAACTGAAATTCTATGAAATCATAGGCTAGAACCAACCTCTCTTCTCTTGTACCTGTACAGCATTGTGTCATTATAAAGAAAAAAGTAATATGCAATATATCTTGGGGGGTTGCTATCTCTCCAAACCCTGATACCTAGCTTAAGATAAAATCTACATAGCAAAAAATAGGAATTAGTGAATTAATTAAGCAACAGGAAAAAACAAAATTTCTCTGCCTCAGTTGAAATCATAAGGTGTGATTTCATAGCCTGCCCCTTCTGCTCTCTCAATATCGCCCCAACTTCCTTCTATCACCAAGACAGCTGTAGTTGTTCCCTGCTATCCTAGAGACTAGCAGTGACCCATGAGGCTAAGCAGGGCAGCTGGCACCTGCCTGCCCCAAGGCGTTGATGGTGGACATCCAGGTCTTCTACTTCTCAAGGAAGCACACAGAACAAGACTTCTGAATGCAGACAGGAGAGGGTCCTGCCTATAGCTAAGAGATAAGCCTGTCAGGGAGGAGAATCTCGCAGCTTTGACTGGCCACAGGGGGTGGGTGGACAGGTGAATAGATGTGTGGGCAGATAAATGGATGAATAGGTGAGTGGGTCAGTAGGTGAATTAATGGGAGTAGATGGATAAATGGATACAAATGCATGTATCCACTCTGTCCAACATCTGTTGCAACAAGTTACTGCTGGGCTCAAGAAACTCTAAGAAGGACCAAGAGCTAAACGTGAGAGTGAATCCTAGGAAGTAGGTTCTGCTTTCTTAGAAACAAGTTAGCTCCTCGCCAGAGGAAACCAAAGATGGAGGACTTGCCTGGACAAACCATGAACTCTTCATCTGAAATTTGTGATTCAGGAACAAAACTGGGGGTGGACGGGAGGTGGTAAATGGAAAAGGGAACTGGACACATAGTCTGATTTCTAGGAAGGTTACAGTCCTGGGACCCATCACCAGTTCTTGGACTCGGTGTATTTCCATCTTCACTGGGCCTTATAGTCTCTGCACTCAGTAAATGGAACTCAGAGTCCATCTGCCTGCTGATTGGAGTCACGTAGGTTTATAGTGACAAGGTGGGGCATGCCACCAGGCAGAGGGCACGGTGCCTGAATAGCCCAGTGCAACCCATCCTTTAACTCTCCAGTGTACCTGAGGCTGCTCCCTATGTGCTGTCCCTGAGTCCTGACTCTCCTCAGAGCCACTCAAGCTGCCTGGGACAGGCCACCAACTCCCACCTCCTTGTCCATGCATCTCAAGTGGCTCCAGAGACAATCAGGAGTTGGGGACAGCACATAGGAAACGACCTCAGGTACACAGAGTCCTGGAAGTTGCAGGTCAAGAGAAGATGTTTAATCCCTGAGTAGGCAGGTCTACCCAGCCTCAGCCAAGCAGCCTCCTCCTCAGGAAGTGAGAGGAGGATTCGAGGGAGGGACACAGGTGCCCAGTAAAGAGTAAGCAGTCCAGCAGGCAGTCTGACTCGCTGGCGAGGACTTCATGTGGCTTTTCCTCAATGTCCCAGAAACCGGAGGAGAGAGGACTCCTGAACATTCGGGTTGGCTTGTCCCCAGCTCTCCCTGTGGTCCTTCCTCAGCGCTGGTAGGTGAGTCCACTGGATATGACCACATAGCCCTGAAGGACAGAGAAGTAAGGGCCAAGTCATAAGCTGAGCTGTGCCTTCATCAGAGAAGTTGTCAGCTCTCTGGCCCTCCGCCTGCTCTATCACATGGGTAACAGCACCCACTTCATGAGTTTATAGGGAGGACATGCTGAAAGCCTTCAGGAGGTGTGCCAGTCACTGCTGTTTCCTGACCAGGAAGGCAGAGCCACTGGGTACCTTCTTCAAGAACTCCCCCGTTCCCCTCCAGCAGAGTCCAGCATCTCCCAGAGCTCCCTTACTCTTCAGAAATGTTCTGGAGGGCTGCTGATCATTTGCTTATTTTTTGTCCATTCATTCAAGTTTCCATTAATTATCTACAACAGACCAAACCTTGTGGCAGATGCTGTGGACTTAAACACCTAAGAGGCCACACCCAGTCCAGGGCACAAGATCATGGGTGAAGTCTAAGGCCCTTGCTGTGATATTTGATCAGGCTAAAAGGAAGGCGCTTGGCCCACCAGGGTCTCCTGTCTTGAATCATCCATATCACTGCAGTCAGGGCTTGTCATGAGGTCTTGACAGACTCAGGCCCGGCTGATTCCAGCACCCCACTGTCTGTCACCACTGTCACCACCAGCCTGATCCCTGGCTAAAGGTTCTCACCTCACGGACCAAGACTTCCGAGTGGACATACTGGAGGCTGAGCACATTGGGAAGAGTAATCCCCATGCCCAAGAGAGCTGCAGTTGAAAAGAGGAGTTTGAGTTAGTTGGAAGGGTTAATGAACCACACCTGCACCCAGCCCCATGCTGCACCTACATGCACACCTTGACATTGGAAGTGGGAGCCATTATCCCCATTTTATGGAAGGGAAACTGAGGCTTTGTGGAGAACACACAGCTGCTATACAGGTATAGGCTGTATAGGACCACAAAAGCCATCCCCTTAACCCTGAGCCTAGGAGTGAAGTGGGCACTGGGATGAGACCGGCAGAAAGGGTGTGGGCTCAGGAAGGAGCCAGAGGCCCACAGAGGTCGAGGGAAGGACTCACCATTGAGGTGGTCCAGCAGGGGTTTCTGGAACACATTGTCCATCAGTGCATGTACTTGATCCATCTGCAGCCAGGGAGTCAGGGTAGGGTGGAATCGTAGGCCATCAGCAAGGGCCAAGAGAAAGCAGTTAGACAAATAGATGGGCAGGTGGCAGGATGGATCTCCCACATCCCAGGTCAGATGGAGTCCAGCGAAACCCCCTGGTGACCAACATGTAGGCCAGCCAGCAAACCACCTGATGGTAGATGGCAGACGGGCAAGCAAACGGACAGCCGGAAGGAGGGCTGAGGCATACTAACCAACAGCCCACAGGTGTATGGGAATGAGTAGATGCAAAACTGCTAGGGGCCTGACCATGTGACATGATGAAGGACTAGCCGATGCCCAGTGCCCCCACTGATCACTGAGAACTGGGGCAATGAGTCATAGACCAGCAGACAGGGGGACAGGCAAGGAAGAGGGGACAGACAGAAAGCAGGCAACCTGCTCCCAAGAACCTGAGGAATCTTAATTAAGGTGGCACTCCAGGCATGTGCCATCCTCACCCTCATGCCCCCTCTCCCAAGGCTCAGGGCTGCAGTCCCTGACTTACATCAATGGAGCCCACGTTGGAGCTGACCACAGAGAGCTGAACTTCCCTAAAAGAAGAGCAGTGGGTTTTAGCAAAGCTTTCTCCACCCTGACTGGAACTGACCACATACTCTAGATCCCTGACCTCCCCACCCTGATGGTCTCAGAGGGTTGTCTTTTGTCTGGCGTTCTTTCCAGTTCACTCCACACCCTACTGCCCAACTTCCAGGCAAACCCTTACAACATCTGAAAGCTAGAGGCCCCATTACAGATTTCTCCTGCCATACTCTCCTGTTGGTCAGCTCCCTATTCCCTCTGACTTAGCCATCTCTTCTGCTCTAATGCTCTCCCATCTTTTTTTTTTAAGTTTTTCTGTTTCTTTTTTTTATAACATTTTTTATTATCTCCGCTCATACAAACTTAATAGGTACACCGGTTCCCTCCCTCCCTCCTTCTCCCCCCCCCCCGACCCCTCTGCTCACCCTCCTCTCACCCCTCCCTCCCCACCTCCCAGTGCCTCCCCTCCCCCAATCCCCGGAGAATCCTTTAATGTGTATGCCAAACTCTCCTCTGGGTCCTCCTCTCTGATGACGTACAAGGACCCAGCGGCATTTCCCTGAACCCTTTCCTTTGTTCCCCTTAAGCATAGGAACACTATTTTGGCTGTCAATCCCTTCCCTCCAAGGATCTTGGTGCTTTTAGCAAATGCTAGACTTTGTGGGTCAATAGTGTGTTGGACATTGTGCAGGGCATGCAAAGTCCTCTTAGGCCCTAACTTGTATGGAGTATCTTGCATATCATTGCTCCTCCCATCCTTGTGCTCTTACACTCTTACCGCCCCCTCTTCCGCAAATTTCCCTTAGCTTCAGGATGGGGAGATACTCTCCCATCTTAAGGCTAAACTACAGCTCTCTTGGCCACCAGACCCTCCGCTATTAAAAAAAGAAAAAAAAGAAAAAAAACTTATATTGTCAGCTTCTCATTATCAATAGGCCTCCACATCACCCTTACACGCTATTATAGAGTCACTTAAGGTTCCTTTCCCCATCCACCAACCTAATATGGTACTGGTGAGTCAGAAGTCATGGAGTAGATTCTCAAAAGAGTTTCCTTCTTTCTGTTTCCCTCCTGTGCCCTCGCAATTCCTTGAACCTTTCCTCCCCAACCTAGGAAGAGGCTCTGGATAGGTTGACTGTTGCTGAAACTCCTTGTCACTATGTTCCAGAGCACACTGAGGTTACTAGGTCAAAAGGCTCGCTTACCCCAGCACAGACGTGGTCCCCCGGAGCTTCACCCCGGATACAGAGAGCTGAAGGTTGAGGTTCACTGCCTAAGCAAACAGAGAGACAGGACCAAGGGCTTAGAGCCTCAGACTGCCTTCCGACCCTGCCTGACCCAAGCAGGCCACAGCTATCTATGGAGCTAGTTAAGTGCCAAATCATGCTTTGAGCACCAAGAATAACAGTGTGAACAAGGCAGGAGGTGTGGGGATCCCTGCCCTGGGAATCCTCCACAAGTGGCCAAGTGCGAGCTTTCTAGAGAGTGAGTTTGTCACAAAGGCAGAGTGGACCATGGAAGGGGTGAGGGCACCTTCTTTCTCAGGTAACCCAGGAAAGTTGTTCTGAGGAAGGACACAACTTATCACCTGAGAACTGAAAGATAAGAAAGAACCAGCCATACCAGAAGCCAGGGGAAGAGGGTCCTAGGCAGGGGACTATGCGCTTCAAGAGACAGCAAAGAGACCAGCGCAGACAGAATGAAGCACGGGAAGAGTGCAGGAGTGCGTAAGAGCTTAGAGAGCATCACCTGCCATCCCAGCTAACCCCACCCAGACCCTCACTCACCACATCCATGGAGAAGAGCAACCGGAAAGCTGAGTTGGAGGATGAAGCCAAGACCTCCACAAAGGGCTGCAGCCTCAGAGTGGCATTGTTGGCATGGAGTGTGGCCACGGGGAGTAGCACGCAGCTGTACTTTGAGCACCACGGGCAACGGCTCAGGGACCTGGAGGGCCACCTGGAGCAGCAAAGGAGGGGGGAGGGGCTCGCAGGGGCACCAAGCACACAAGCTCTGACTTGTCATGCCTCGGTACTGACAAGCCACCCCCCCCCTGCATATGCCTGGACTCAGAAGTGAACCCAGCCCAGACCTCTGATCAAGCAAGGGGCTTGCAATTCTCAGAGGAGAAACTTAGCTGGGTGGTTTTTGCTGTTGATTTTTTTGACAGGGTCCTCCTACGCAGTCCCAGGCTGGCCTTGAACTGTCTCCCAAGTGCTAAGATTGCAGGTTGGGCCCCTTGACTCTGAGCTGGGTCTGGAAAGTGGGTAGGTGACAGGAAGGAGAAGAGAGGCCCGCGAGCTACACACAGAAGCAGGGAGGAGAGAGCACATCTGTGCAGAACATCTGTCCCTCAGCTCAGGACAGCGGGGCAGAGGGCAGGTTCTGAGCCTTCTTGAAGGAGATACAATTCAGAGAAGATGCACACTTGAAATGAGCAGGAGTGTCACTCACCTCGGGGATGATCAGGCCCAGCACAGAGGTGTTCAGAGGGTTGTCATCAGAGTTCTGAAATCAGTCCCCCCCCATCAACCATGACAGGGTTTAAGCTGACCGTTCCCCATGCATGGCCACCACTTGGCCTCATGAGCAGGACACCTTACCCATGGGACCCAGTGAACTCTTTCAACTGCTACCCCGCGATCCACCCCTGGCCCATGATTCCACATCTATGAGCCCTAGATGCAGGCCCAGCCCTCACCAGCTTGCCCGTGATGTCCAGGTTGAGGGAGCCAGCCTTCTGCAGCAGCAGGAGGGCGGAGTCAAACAGGTGTTGAGAGAGGACCATGGTCACCATAGCACCCTCATCATCCAAAGGCCGAGGCAACATGAAAGGGATGGCACGGTACAGGGGCAGGAGGAGGGGCTTGCCCAGCAGAAATAAAGCAGCCTGGGTGAAGGCAGGGGACATGTGGACGGCGTCAGGAGTTGAGGTACTCAGGCGTCAACCCAGCAAGCTGATGGTGCCTAGCCTTTCCCTAGAGCCACACGCCCATCGGGAACATCATCCCACCCTCTTCCTCCTTTAAGAGCCTTCCAGAATCCCAATGACCTCCAGTACTCCCAGCCCTCCGTAAGTGACTAAGAGGCACTTACACTGACATCCAGGGAAATGTAGTTGCTGGTGATGATGGGCACGTTGGTCATGGTGTAGCGGATCTGAGACTCGGGGCCCACAGGGGTGAGGCCTTTGTAAAAACAGGACAGCACTCTGAGCACCAGTGCCACACTGAGGCTGGGAACTAAGCTATCTGACTGCCTTTCCCAGCCATGACCAGGACAGGAAGCCAAGAGACAGGCCAGGCCTCCAAGGAGGTACACACACACATACACACACACACACACACACACACACACACACACACACACACACAGAGCCTATTGATTGGTTCAGATACAAACAATGTTTTCTACTTCCCTATGCAGTGGAAGACTAGTGACCCCCACCAAATAAGCTTCCTCAGACTTATAAAAAAAAATCATTTTATCACCATCAAGGATCAGGAACCACACTGAAAATCAGGCTTTCACCATGTGGCAAGGATATCTTTCAGGGTCCCAGCCTTCCCTTCCCATGGGTTCCGGATCTCACCAATTAAGGTGCCCAGGTGGACATTGAGCTCTTGCAACAGGCCGGAGACTTGCAGGCACAGCTGTGGCAAGAGAGAGGAGACTGTGATGAGGGACCGGGATCGTCAGGGCTGTGAGTCAGACACAACAGGGCTACAGATTCCTGCCAGAGCCCACCCAGGTTATACGCAGAGCCTATATTTCCCCCTTCGCTCTGAGGGGACCAGCTTCCTATCCCGGTCTGGAGAGTGAGGAGGCAGGCAAGCCGCAAAGGCTATTAAGGCGAAAAGGGGGCCGTGGCGTGGGCCCACAAGCACAGAGGAGAGGCTGGCCACAGTTGGCCTGAGTGACTCAGGGAGAAGCATTGCTGTCTTGGGGCCCGGAGCACTGGTTGCTTAGAGGGTGAGTCTGTGGAGGATCAAGTGATGGACAGTAAGCCACAGCAGGCCGGGCTTCAGGTGCCAGGCCAAGCAGATTGAAATTCTTCCAAAGTAGAGGCAGATGGAGCCAGAGCGGAGAATGCAAAGCCAGGGGTCACTCACAGCCTTCCCTTCCTACAGTGCATCCGCACCCTCTGCAAGGGGAAGCAGGATGGAGCAGGGGAGGGGCTGCCCCAGCAGGCAAGTCTGAGGTCTTCTTAAAAAGCCTATAGGCTCTCGCTTCACCCCTTGCATGACGGCTTTCACACTGCGGAGGGGAAACAGCATGCATGCACTGATAGATTTATTTTCTGCTGTTGCCCCTTGTGGGAAAGTGGGTTGGGCTGCACCACACTGGAGAGGAAAAGAGTGCTCCCCTGAGACAGTGAGATGCTCAGGGGGCGCCATCTTCTCATCAGATTAGCCACATGTGGTAACAAGGCCTAAAATGTCACTCACCCCAGCAAGCTGACTTGCACCGAACTCCTCTTCCATCTTAGTGCCCAACCACCCACAAGGATGCCCTGGCAGTGGCCAACCTATCTATCCATCACACACTGCTGGAAAGGGTCAAGAGTGACCCAGCCACATTTGGTTCGTCTCAGGCCCTCATCCATTCTCACTCTGTGTCCCCACCACCACCACCAAAACACTGTCTCCATTCTTCTTCTAACGTGGAGTAAGGTTGCCCTCAAGGGATGCTCAGTTGCCCACACACACACACGCACGCACACACGCATGCACACACGCACAAATTCCATGCTTGAATATCCCTATTTCTTGTCTGCTTATCACATCAGCCTCCTCCCCATCCTTATGGGAAAGTGGAGACATCTCAAGAAGGACTTGCTCAAACTGGGTTAAGCTGGAGTGGTGAAGCATGTAATGCTCATGACTGACAACATTACACATGCACGTGCACTCGCATGCACGCACGCACGCATACACATGTGCACACCAAGTATCTACCTGGTACTTGAAGTCTTTAAATTTGCAATGTTCCTTTCTGAACCATCTGCCAGAAGTCTCTTACCTTGTTGCTCAGGACGGCTTTGATGTGCTTCTGCACCAGGTCCAGCAGCACTGACGAGAAGCTGAAAAAGAAGCGTAGAAACTATGCCTGGAGTTCCCTGGGCCTGGCTGTCAGCAGAGGTGCAGGCTGCAGGAGAAGTCTCTGTCCTCAGCAAGCAGCCCAGAAATCCCCATCTGAGACCCTGCCATGGGCCAGGCATGGAGCAGGAATAATGGCCCCACACCCAGAGGAGGAAGCCGAGTCTCAGATGTCCTTCGTCTCAAGAGTTGGAAGCGGTCAAGAAGCTGATAGCTAAGCTAAGCCGGGCTTGGGAGAGATGGAGGGATGTTCCACAAGCCTGACACAGCATGTTCTCAGCCTCATCCTCGGCAGCTGGCTCCAGGAACGTGGGGAGTCCAGTGAGCATTGTGGAGGACGGGAGGGGGTGGAGCTGAAATCTCAGCCCATGTGCCCTGTGGCATGCCTTGCAAAGCTCCTCTTAGCTCTGGGCCTCAGCTTCCCATCTGAACAACGAGGGATGGATCTACACTGGTGATTCTTGGTTTGCTAAGAAGTTTATTCTTGCCACAGCCCACCTTGCTGAATGTCCCCTGGAGGCAGGAAGAGACATCTCTGTGTTTACAACATCACCTCTGGGTTTCTGCTTCTCTTCAGGAAATGGGGACAGCCCCTGACCATGGGCATGGGTGACGACCATGAGAAAGCCAATATGCTTCCCTCGCTGAGCAATAGCTCGAGCAAGCAATGCACACCTTCTTGGACTTTACAGTGCTCGGCTACCTCAGAGTGACCTCCTGCCCACCCAGGGGACGGGTCAGGTATAACAAAGAGGTTCCGGAGCCATGAGATAGGCAGGCTGTCTGTTGTGAATCACCCGAGTGGCCTTAGGCAAATCGCTTTGCTGCTCCAGGCCTCCACTTGTTCTCTTATGTCATGGGAACCCTTATACATTCCCTGCCCAGACCCTGGGAGGCTCACTGATGACTCCTGACTCTCCTGCAAAGGACCAAGAGCAGCACGGCTGCTGACCTGGCACTGAGGTGGCCCATCCGAGTCTCCCTGGACTTCCCACGTCTGCAGGGAAGGAAGCCTTGAGCTCCCCAGCAGCCAGGCCAGTTAGTGCACTGTCCTCCAGAGGAGCACAATCACTGGCCAGAGTGCACAGGCAGATGACATGGGGCAGTGGCCAGAACACAGGCTGTGCGTGCATGGGAAAAAGTCTCTGCCCCTCTCTGAGTCTCTGTGTGCTCAGTCACAAGACCAGCATGATAATGGAGTCTCCTCCACCCATGACAGCCTTTGGGTGAAGACTTGAATGGGACTCTCAAGACATGATGGCGCATCCTTGGCATCAGGGACCCCGGAGACGCAATGCTCCCCAGACACACACCTGTTGCTGGGGTCCAGCATGCTGGCTGGGCTGAAAAGTGAAGAGCAGGATTCGATGCTGAGTAGAGGAGTCCCGATGGTATCCCCAGCAATGCTCACGTTGGCCAGCAGGATGGCAGGCAGCACCAGCTCCAGGGGTTCTGGGACACTGTGGGAGCCTAGATCTGAGCCCACTCTGATGGGTGATTGCCCCCACAGATCCCCACCTAGGCCAGCCATCTATTTGACACAAACACTAAGCAGGGAATGGTCCTGGAATCCCACAGACAGGATCACATATGTGCATCACATGAGTTCAGATTCTGCTTTCTGTGCCTCTCACTGCAGGGCCCTGAGAAATCATTGGCCAGGCTGAGCCTCAGCCCCTCTTTCTGTGAAATGGGCATCACAGAGTCAGGGAGCACTCCCGACATTACAGTTCTGGGGAGCACTCATAACACTAAAGCATCCAGTAGCACTCATATCAGTGTTGGAGCAGAGCAGTAAATGCAAAATGTTCCTTGAAATGCCAGCTCACTGTTGGAGCACCGAATACATTACACATAAGCTGCCTGGCACCCAGAAATAATGCTGAGGATGACATTTATTGAGCACCTACTGTGTGCTGTACACTGCAGAACAGGTCAGAATTCATATTTAAAGTCAGGAATCCGCCCTCCCAGCCATCTGTAAAGTCCATCCTGTGTTACAGATGAAGAAACCAAGGTTTGGAGAAATTAAACATCTCCACCGAATGTGTGGCTACTGGGCACGGACTGATGTCTCCAAGAGTCTCTCCTAGTCTCACCCCCAGAGAATGAGAAAGAGAGAGGCCTGGGGATGAACTAGCCCCCTCCCCTCATTCTTCCTTTGGAGAGCTCCAGAAACCCCTCCTGCCTTGGGTCAAGGAAAATCACTCACCAAAAGACTTTAACAGTGAAATTGACTGCTGCAGATAAGCGTACTCCAAAACCAGCCATGAATTTCAAGTGGAGGCTGGGCACGTGGACATCCAGAATTTGGATCCTGCAGAGGGTGAAAGCAGGTGACGACCCCCATTAAACACATAATCAACTCTAGGGAGAGTTTTCTGAGCAGAACTCACATGTTGTTGCTATAAAGAAGGCTTTTCTGACAAGTGGGCCGTGCATGAGAGGGAATAAGCTCTCCATCACAGGAGGCACGCAAGACAAAGCTGGGCAGCTGCTGCAGGAAGACATGCAGAGGCCCCGGCTTCTGGAAGGACTTAGTGAGATGACTATGCAGGTTTCTGATAGTTTCTGACAGTGGCTTGGGGAATAAGGTGGGCAATGGAACACTTGGGGTCTGCCCAAGGCGGAAATCCCTGCAGTGTGCTGGCTTCCTCCAGCTACGAGAAACTCCCTCCCTCCCAAATTGCCTGCCCACCCAGCTCTCTCAAGCAAACCTAAGCAAAAGTCACTTTCTCCCTGCAGGGGGGTTAGCAAGGATATGGTGGGGATTCAGACACTACAAACTGTGACAATTATATCCAATCCTACCCCAAACACCTTACTTGAACTGTTGTGTTCCACCCACAGCCATCCCCTCTTCTACTACAGAGGAGGGCCCTTCAACAACCTCCAGGCTGCTGGGCAGGTGCAGCACAACAAGAAACCAACAGCATACTCGCTGGCTAGCTATCTATGTGATGCTCAGGACTATCAAGGTGCCATGAGCGGCATTGACCTCCCTCAGGTTATCATATTATGGATATGATAACCCCAAACCCACTGTTTTCCCATGCGCTGTTCCACTGTCGCAAGGTTAAGTTTTTCAATTAATTACTATAATTCAAAACTAAAGATAATAACAGGACCTGTAATCCCTGGGCTTGAGAGGATGAGAAAAGAGGATTTTGCAATGAGATATGAGTAGATGGATGGAGAGATATATGGATGATTGACATATAATAGGTAGATAGATGACAAATGATAGAAACAGAACATAGGGGCTGGAGAGGTGGCTCAGGGGTTAAGCCTCTGCCTTGCAGGTGGAAGGTCCTGAGTTCGGATCCCAGATCCCACGTATAGACGCCAGGCGGAAGCGGGGGCGGCCTGCGTTTCTGGCCCTGGTAGGGCGGAGCCTGTGAATCCCAGGGCAGAGTAAACGAGGAGGTGGAGTTGTCCATGATGGTTCCCGAATTCGTCCGTGGTTCTATACACATGCATACACACACACACACACACACACACACACACACACATGCATACACGCACAATTGAATAAAAAAAAAAAAAAGAAACAGAACATAGGTAGATGAAGATGATAAAGAGATTTAATGATTGATACAGATAAATAGATGATTGATGATACACTGGTAAATGATAGATGATAGATTGATAAATGATAGAGACAGATAGATGATTGATAGATAGATGATAGATAACAAAGAGTGACAGATGATAGATGATAGAGAAGATAGAGATGAGAAAGAGACTGATTGATATAGATAGATGATTGATAGATGATATACTGATAAATAATAGGTAGATTGATAAATGATAGAGATAGATAAATAGATAGATAGATATTATGGATATGATAGATCTCTTAGACACCCAAAAGTCTGGCAGTAGACAGACCATGCTCCTACATAGATAGGAGCAAGAACTACAAGAAGTGTCTGAGATTAGGATTTCTCCATCCTCCTATGTCCCCATACATTCAAAAGAAGATAATTAAGCTCAGACCACGTCTCAATTTGAGGTCAAATATTTGAAGGAAGAAGTCAACAGTCATGCCAGCTCTGTGGACCATGGGGCCACAGTCCAATCCCAAGGGCAGAAATACATTCATTCAGAGGCACTAGGAGGCAACAAGATCTCTCTATATTAGTCCTATCTGCTAAGTCTTCTTGTAATCCCTCACCTAGGGGTTGGGAATGTGTACACATCTGAGAGTCCAAGGCATTGTTTTCAGTGTGGGAGCACTCCCCTGGGAAGAAACGTCTACCTAGTATGGGAGCACTCCTGCAAGAATCACTCAGGTTTCCCCTCCTGATGTCCAAAGCACACACCTGGCAGGAACATCTTAGCTGGGAGCAGGAGCACTTTCTCTCCACAGTGGGAGCACTCACCTGGTATACTGAAGCACCTTGCTGCTCTGGTCCAGAAAATCAGGAACTGTGACCTGCAGAGCCCTCTGGAGAGGGGCTTTCCCAATGTCAGATACTGTGGGGCCAGAGCAGGACAAAATCATGAAGTGGCCAGCATGCAGAACACACCACCTTGCCGTCTACCCTGTCCTCTGCGTGGAGACACTCAGGATGCCAGAAGGAGTGGGCTTGGAGTGGCAAATGAGAGGACCTGCTACTCACAGGCTCGCAATGAGTGTATGGCTTGTATTGTGCCCTGCACATCCTGCTTCTGACCCCCCTCAAAACCCTGCTTCTTCCTCCCATTCTTCAGACAGTAAAATCCTTAACCCCCTCACAAGGATCTACCTGGGCTCTGTCTGTGAAGACCCAAGCAGGAGAAACTGCCCATTCTCCAAAGGAGGCATCTCTGGGGAGGGCAAAAGAGGGACAGTCTCTCACCCCAGTCATATGTGTGCCCCAGATCCCAGCTTGGTTCCACGCCTCTTTTCTGCTGTGTATATGCGTGCTGGTGGTAATGGTACCTGTCCCTCAGGACCATTGCAAACACTCAGTGCTACTGGGGGGCTTTTACAGTTATCGCGGTTGCCCCACAGAGGGCTTCTGGTGTGCCAGGTATTGCTCTGAGCACTTTGCTCTAGCCAGGGGAAGGTGGTTCTGCACAGAGGAATGAAGCCTGCCAACTCCCCCCCTCTCCTGTGCTCCTGGCCCCAGCTGCTAAGGAAAGATGAGTTGAATTGAAAAGAGAGATGAAGGTTCTAGAAAAGATAAGAAAATTTAGAGTCAAGAGGCTGTGATGTAGCTGGAACTCCAGTGGCATTGCATGAAGTTCCTGAGCCCCTCTAGGCCACACATAGTCGAGAAAGACTCCCATGCTCCTGATGCCCACTAGAACCTGGCCATCTGTGGCTGAACTATACTCACACTTGGACTGTAGACTCCATCCATAGTGCTCCCTGACACAGGGCCTGCACTCTAGGGTTTGGGGGTAAAGTGGGGAAGATTGAAGAAGAAACCTCTGTCCTAAGCCTGAGATTATCGTAGCCATCCCACCAGATTCCCACCCACCAAGAACAAACACAGGCAGATGAACTACAAAGGACTGGAGACAAAGGAGGCCTGCGCACGACACACAGAGAACAGGAGAGGCCAGCCTCAGGTCCCTGTCTCCCGTGGCGTTCCAGCTGGGCACGAGTCATGTTCCTGCACGGATCACTGACCGCTCCCCTTGTCTGCCCATCTGCCCGGATGCAAGGTCCTGGAGAGCTGCGAGTCCCCTGGGGGCAGGCGAGGTCCCGCTGCGTCCCTGGCTGCTGACTCTCTGCTTCCTGGTCTACCCGCTAAAAGTCCTTTCTCCTGTCTGGCTGAAGTCCCTCACACCTTAATCTGAACTGAATCTGGTCTGCAGGGGAAATGGATATTGATCCAGCTCTGTTGAAACCCCTAAATTAGCTAAATAAGATGGGGAAGAATAAAGATTTCCACGCTAGGATCCTGGATCTTGGTTTCTCTCTTCCTCCCTAGGGGTCTTCGGTTTCCTCACTGTGCCTTCCCCAGGGGAGAGGACGAAACTTGGAAGGATCTAGCAGTAAAAGTCATAGGGCAGAGTCCTGGCCCCAGAGCAATATGATGTGCTGCTAAGCCCAAGAGAGATCCCACTTCATTGCGCTGTCCTCAAGCTCTGTGCTTGGCACAACTCTCCCAGGAAACAGATACGCATGCAGATCATGCATGCAGACATATGTTCTCAGATGCACACGCATTCAGAAACATGCAAAGGGCACATATCCTTCCCAGTGTTCTCAGAGTACACACTCACATGCACACACATTCAGAAGCATACAAAGGGCACATACCCTTCCCAGTGTTAAGTACCATGGCCACATCTCCCTGAAACTCCAACCTCATGAGAACACATACCTTTAGCCTCTCAAGCCAGCCTCGGTTAGTAGTGGTGCCTGTAATCCCACTACAGGTGCAAGGCCAGAGGGAGGGGGGAGAAAGGGGAGAGAGGGGGCAAAGAGACAAAAGGATTGTGAGTTTGAAGCTATCCTGAGCTACCTAAAGAATTCTTTCTCTACATAAATAAATAAATAACAGTCTTTGGGTGAAAGACCACTCACTTCATAAACATCCACTGAATGGCAGAGACACGGTGGCAGGGAGAAATACAGGCCCTCTATCGGATTTGGTGGCACATACCTGCAATCCCACTATCACAAGTTCAAAGTCAGCCTGGCTATACAGTGTACCCCTGGTTCCAAAAGCCAAGTGGTGGGGCTGTAGCTTAGAGGAGAGTGCTTACCCAGCACGTACAAAGCCCTGGATCCCTCCTCTTGTGCCATCGGAAAGAAAAGAAAAGAAAAGAAAAGAAAAGAAAAGAAAAGAAAAGAAAAGAAAAGAAAAGAAAAGAAAAGAAAAGAAAAGAGAAAACAAAAGAAAACAAAAGAAAGCAAAAGAAAAGAAAAAAGAAAAGAAAAGAAAAGAAAAGAAACGGAAAGGAAAGAAAAAGGAAAGAGAAGAAAGGGAAAGGAAAGTGAAGGAAGGGAAGGGAAAGAAGGAAGAAAGGAAAGGGAAGAGAATGGAAGGAAAAATAAGGTGAGAATCCAGGTGGGGGGGCATTTGCATTCACACACACATACACACACACACACGCACACACACACACGCACACACATGCCCACACACGACCATGGACATGATCAGACATAACTCCATAACACACACAGAGAAGCGGTGCAAAAGGTCTCTTACCATAGCTCAGTGTTCCATTGTTGAGTCGGACCACAATGCCTGACAAGGAGGCACTGACCAAAGACAGCAACACCAACAGCCAGCCCAGCCTATGTGCTCCATTCATGACTGCCCTGGCCACGGCCCCAGGATCTGTGGGCCAAGGTGAGGGCAAGCATCACAGGGGTTGTCCAGAATGTCTCATTTCTGGGTACTCACACCCTGCCAAGTGGTGGTCCCAGCTGTCCTCCAGACCTCCTCTCCTCTATTTTTGTATGGGGAACTACCTGCTTGGAGCAGGGGGAATCTGGTCTGGAAATGGTCCTGGGCCCACAGAAGACGTGACCTTGCCCACAGCTACACAGCCAAGTGGTGCCAAGTACAAGACCCAAGCTGAGCTAGAAGAATATAATGAGATCTCCACTGAGGAGATAGAGAGGAGTTGCCAAACCCAGAGGAGGGCTCAGGTCCAATATCCTTTGACCTAAGGCTCTGTCGCCTGAAGCTAGGAATGCAGCCAGTGTCACCTTGCCTGATACCCAACTTCCCCACTGGGAAGAGCCTACGGACACTTCTATCTTCATCTCCTCCCAGTCAACTGAAGAATACCCTGAAAGTAGCCCCAGCCATTCCCTACCCAGTTCTGGGAGAGAGGCCTCATCTAATTGAAGGGATAAGCGGCCAATGTGGCAGCCTTTTGATCACAATCTGGGAGAGACAGGGGAAGACAGAGCCTTCTGCAGAGGGCAACTGAAGTGGCATCTCCTTGGATCAGAGGGAGAACTGACTGTCCAGTCCTACCTCAGCAGCCCTTAAAACAGGTGGGTGGGTTCTCAAGCTATCCTCTCCCCAGGCAGGGCACCGCAAAGGTGGCTTTATGAGGCTCCCCTGATGTAGTCTGCAGACCACAGGACAGGAGCTGGGGAGTGTCTGGTTTGCTTGTGGTTCCAAATATTTTCCCTGCAAACATGGAGCTTGTCAGTTTTCTCATTTCCCCCATGTGATGGGTCTGCCACGCAGACAGCCTTTGCTGCCAACTGCTGAGAGACCCTTCCATTGGACAGCTTCAGTTCAAAGGCCCAGGCATCTCCAGTAGGAAGGTTCATTCTAGAACAGTTCCCTGCACCATAAGACCCACCCAAAGTTCAAAATCTAGGGGAGTCCAAGGGCAGGGGACTGGTTCCCTCAATGGGGCTGAAGGTGTAGCTCAGTTGTTAGAGTCCCCCAAGCTCTTTCAGAAATATGGCCTTTTTAGGAAGGACAGGAAGCTTTCTGAATCCTAGCACTGAGATCACTGATCACATAGAGCCTTCATGCCAGAGAACGAGTAGGATGTGCCCACTGTCCTTTGGCACTTTATAAGCAACATCAGCACTCTCCAGTAGTGTATCATCTGTTCAACACAAAGCTACCCGGGCCACATAGAACCAGGAGAGCAGTCATGTATACACATTACATGCCAGTGTATGAGAGAAAATGGGTGTATGTGAACATATTTTTGTATATGCACAGTTACATGCACACGCACATTGAAACCATAGCTGCTGGTAGCAGAGGAAAACATGTATTTATGGGTGGGCATGTTCACAGCATGGTATGTTAATATCTTGGTTAATGATATTGCATGCAAGTTTTCACATGTTATAAGTACAGACAAAAGGGATTCTGTGTACAAGTACTTAGGAACTTGTCGATCAAAGGGTTCTGTGGGTTTGGGAGGGTGTGTCTAGGTGTCTGCATATATGAGAGTCCTATAGACTGCTTCTTGGAGTCAGGGTGCATATGCTCATGTGTTAGCGTGTGCCTTTCATTCCTTTGTATGTTTCACCTAGGCGGCAGACAAGAGTGGCCTTGAGGACTCTCCCCACTCCAGAGCCCCATGTGGCTCCCACTGACCACACCAGTCCAAACAGGAGGCCTGGTGGGTAATTGGAGTCCATGGAGCTGCCCAGGATGGCAGACATCATCATGCACTCTTGAAATAACCCTGCCTCCCAGACAGTGCTCCTGGCTCCAATCCTAGAGACAGAAAGCAGGAATGGTGCCAGCTCAGAGATCACTAGCCTTCTACGCCTGGCAGTAATTCACTCACCAATGCCCAAGACTGGTGCTCCTGATCACTCATCAAACACGGTGGATAGGGATTCAGATATTGACCAAAGCCATTCTCAGTGTTTGCTTTTGACATGAATACTTCCTCTTCCTCGACACTTCCAGCACAGAGGACACTTGGGTGACATCAGGTGACACAAAGGCAGGATTTCACCAGCCCTCCCCAGAGCCCACATCCTCCCTTCAGCCTAGGCCAGCTCTGTTTGCTAAGCACCTCCTGCGTGCCGGGTGTTCTGCCAGTCACTCTGCCTTACATCCCCAGGGGGGGAAGTTGCTTCTACCCAACCTTTTATTTAGTGTTTAAAACACACTTAGTGCTTAAGAAATGATCGTTGATTGAACGAATGAACTGTTGAAAGATCTTCTAACGACTAGTAGCAGGATTTACCTTTCCTCTACACTGGATATTCTCAGGAGCAGAGTGATTGTCTCCTGTTGCTGAGATAACAAATCACCACACACTTGGAAACTCAAAGATTTACCCTCTTCTTTTTTTCTCGTGTTGTTTTTGAGACAGGGTCTTGTGTAGTCCTTCTGGCTAACCTCAGATAACTACTGAACTGCTGATCCTCTGTCCCCACTTCCCAAGTGCTGGTAATAAAGGTATATATCACATGCCCAGTTTTATTCAGGACCTAAAGCTCAAGTTCTGGACTTTGTGCGTACTAGGCAAATACTCTAACAACTGAGCTACACCTTCAACCCCATTACCATCCCACATTCTGGAGGTCAGAAGTTTAACATAAGCTAGAACCGCAGTACTAGAGAGCTGCATTCCAGGGCTTGGACTATAGGAGAGAAGCAGTTTCTGGCTTTCTTAAGCCCCTCTTCCCTCTCCAAAGCTAGAAGTCCAGAACTGAGACCTTACACCTCCATTCCCTCTTTCTCTTGTGAGGACCGCATGATACCCCTGGGGTCCGCTCAAGGTCAGCTAATCAACATTCTCAGTTCCATCCACTAGCTTCAGCTCCACTTGCCATGATCAGGCTTTGAGAAACCCCGGAGCAAAACAAAAAGGAGTTAGAATAATCCAGGATAATTCCTGATGTCACCCTTGGACCCACACAGACACACACACACGGACACACACACAGGCACACACACACACACACACACAAGCAGAAATTCATTAAAATAACAGCATATGAGACTTTTTTCATATGGGATTTTTAGAGAAATATTTTATTAATATATATGTGTATGAGAGAGAAAAGAGAGAGAGAGAGATGCACCATATGGGCTTCCGAGGATCAGACTCCAGATCAGCAGGTTTGTGAGCAGGTACCTTACCTACTGAGTTCTCTCACCACCTGTATGGGATATTTTTGTGTAATGAAAGGGATGCCGATGTCTGCCACTGGGCTCAGAAAAAAAAAAAAAAAAAAACCATTCACAGGAAACCTAAGAGGGCAATGAATTGGGGCAGCTTGAACAGAAAGCAGTCCCAGTTCCAAGGAAAGTCTGGCTGAGTTGTGGACACCTCTCCTCCGGCCTCTGCCTAGCCTCTGAACTACTGGTGCAGCCCTTCCTTCCAGCTTCAACTTTCTTATCTTATAAGTAAAAAGCTGGGCTGGAGAGATGGCTCAGGGGTTAAGACTCTGTCTCACAAGCAGAAGATCGTGAGTTTGGATCTCAGGTCCTACGTAAAATTGCCAGGTGGAAATGGCAGAGTCCTGCACTTCTGGCCTTGGTGGGCAGAGCCTGGGAAATCCCAGAGAGAAGCAAGAAGGAGGAAGAAGCAATCCAGGATGATTCCTGAAGTCATCCTTGGTCTTCCACAGGAACTCACAGTGCCCTCTGATACACACATACACACACACACACAAAATAAATAAATAAATAAAATATTTTTTAAAGTGCTCTTTAAAAAAATAGAAAGTTGTTCACAATGGCATTGGCTCTGAGACAGCTCTGGGGCCAGGCTAGAGACTAGCAGTCGCTCCACCCACATGCTCTATGAGGTCACAGAACTGACAGTTCTACCTGACCCCAGCAGATTCCACATGTCACTTTCCAGGGGACACTCAGAAGTGGTGGCAGCAGCAGCCACCTCTTCTCATTGGTTCCCAGAGATCTCCACCATCATACTTTAGTCCTACCAAAAGGAAATCAATGCCCCGGTCTTCAAGGAGCCCTGTGGACCCATCTGAAGATGTGTCCCAAGGTGCCAGGCTTAGAAGGTGAGACCACCAGCCCCTGCCCTTTTTCAGACCCTTACTGCTCACAGAAAGTGACCCTTCACCCTCTCCTTGACAATGAGCAGGCCTTATCATCTGTGCTGCAGCTGAGGACAGAGAAATGACAGTGGTTTTTCTGAGATCGATGGTCCAGGAGGTGGTAAAGCAGTCATCCTTAGGGCAAATGTTTATTGAGCACCACTGTGTACCAGGCATTGCACAAGGGGCAAGGAGTATGGTACTGCACTAGGCCATGTGCTCGCTGCCCTAGTGCAGCTCAAGCTAATTCTAGGGTCTGAAGCTGCATAGGGAAACAAATATCTCCACCTTCTTTGTCAGGACACCTCTGATTGTTGGCAATAGAAATTTTAACGTCAAATGGTACCTTCTTACAAGAGGGCAAATAACAAAACAAGCCAGGGAGTGAGGGGGTGATGATGGTTAGCGTCAATGATCAGCTTGACACTTGGGAAGTAGATCTCAGGGTAGCTTATGGGAGATTATCTTGATTTCTTTAATTGAAGTGGGTTGATCATCAGGATGGAGCTAAGGGCATTGCAGGAGCAGCAAAACTAAAAAAAAAAAAAAATCAACAAACCATAATTCAGAACATCAGAGACTCTATATCAACCACCAGGAACTAAATCAGCCTAATCCCTCCCCATCCTGAAGCTCAGGGAAATTTGCGGAAGAGGGGGCAGTAAGATTACAAAAGCACAAGGATGAGAGGAGCAATGATATGCAAGATACTCCACACAAGTTAGGACCGAAGCAATCATAATAGGACTTTGTATGACCTGCGCAATGTCCAACACATTATTAACCCCACAAAGTCTAGCATGGACTAAAGGCACTAGGATCCTTGAAGGCTAGGGACTGACAGTCACAGTAGTGTTCCTAAGCTTAAGGGGAACACAGGAAAGGGTTCTGGGAAATGCCCCTGGGTCCTTGCACCTCATCTGAAAGGAGGACCCGGAGGAGAATTTGGCATGCACAGTAAAAGATGCTCTGGGGATTGGGGGGGCACTGGGGGGGGGCACTGAGGAATGGGGAGGGAGGGAGGAGAGGAGGGAAGAGCAGGAGGGTCGGGGGGAGGTGGAGGGAAGGAGGGGACCGGTGTACCTGTTAAGTTTGTATGAGCAGAAATAATAATAATATATATATACATATACATATATATATACATATATATATATATATATATAAAAACTGAAGTGGGTTGAACCTGCCCACTATGTGTAGCACCACTCCCTAGGCAGGGGATGTGTATGACGATTGGACCATATAGATGGAAAGAACAAGTAAGCAAGCAGGCTGCATTCATCCGTTGTTTCTGGCTCTTAGCTGTAGATGTGATGTCTGCAGCTCCTGCTGCTCTGACTTCCCTGCTTTATGGGATATAACCTAGAATCTTGAGCTGGAATAAACCTCCCTTCCTCCCCGGACTTGCTTCTGTCAGGTTATTTTTCAAGACAGGAGAGTTTCTTAGACTTTGAATGTGTTTTTTTAGTTCATTTTTTTAATTGTCATGAATTATCGTGTGTGTTTATCAGGTGCAAGGCAATCGTGCATTCCAGGTAGGACAATGAAACCAGTGTCATGAGCATGCCTTTGTGTTGCACACCCTCCAATTCCTCCCTTCTAGTTGTTTTGAGCTTGTCTTCCTACCATGCTGCATGCTCCTCAGGAATGTCAAATTAGTCATATTCAAAAAGGGACACTATGTGACCCAGTTTTCTATCACTGTATCAAAATACCTGCAATTGTTAACTTACAGAGAGAAAAGGTTTGTTTCAACTCATAGTGCAGGACTTCTAACTCACAATCAATGCACCCATTGCTTTCTGTGGCAACACATCATGGAGAGAGGGTATGGATGAGGACATTTATTCCATGAGCCAAGAAACAGAGAAAGAAGAAGACACTGGGTATCCACAAATCCCTCCAAATATACATACCCAGTGACCTGAGGACCTCTCACTAAGCTCCATCTCTAAAAAAAACACCACCTTGGTAAACCAATTCTTCAACATGTCGCTCCAGGAGACAACATTCAGTACCTAAGCTATAACAGCTGGATGTATAATTTCTTAATAAATGTTCATAAACACAAAGGGAGCACAATAAAAAGATGCTTGAGGATGGTTGCTTTATGCAATAAAGATGTTTCTGTCTCACCCACTGAGAAGAGACAGGTATGAACAGCACAAAAGTACATGAATTCCAAAATTCTCTGATACTTCCCAAGACACAGGTGCCCGTTGTGAAGTTTCTCTTTCTTTCAGCTTCCTCTTGCAGTTCCAAGGTTGTCACAGGTCCAATATGACTATCCACTAGAGGAAGGAGGGTGGGTAGAGCAAAGAATCCACATACTCCCCAACCCTGCCTGCTCCTCCATCCCCTTTGACCAATCAGGATCATCTAAAATCACATGGGGTAGGTAGAGACGAGAAAACAAGACCAGACTTCTTGTGGCAAGGAGAAGGAGGTGGCTTTCTGTGACTCGCTCATGAAAGTCACGAAAGCCAGATTCTCTTAAATGACATGGATTTGGGGCCAGCCAGAACCAGATCTGTCCCGGTTCACAAGCTAGTGATCTTGGTTCTGTGAACCTTATAAGAGGTAAGATATGATTGTGATCCCTGTCATCCCCAGGTGTAACCCACGAAGCCAGAACACCAGCAGAGTGACCATAAGTGAGAAAGAAGGGACCTTGGGGCTACCTCGGGCACTCAGCAAGAAGTGGGAGGCAGAGGGGCAGGGATGGGTACACTGGACTGGGACCCCAGCCTCTGTAAGCCCTAGTTCTGAAGCCGACGGAGACCTGACAGCCTGTGTCCTTTGCAGATGAAGCCCTCCTGTTGCCTCCCCGCATCAATGCTTCCGGCCTCAATTTTGCCCAGTTCATGCTGGGATATATGTGTACGTAGTACTCAAGAGCCAGCTCGAGCACAAGGGGCCAGAAGAGAGGGCTCGGCCTTAGGCCAGGCTACTCAGTCAGTTAAGGCTGTCCTGGACTGCAGGCCTCCCTATCCATTCCAGATACAGCCTCCTCAAAAGTAAGAGGGGGGGGCTTGCTGCAAAGAAGGAATTGCCCACCATTCTGCTACTCTCTTAACTACCTTTTGGGAGCCAGACTTTCTCATGGACTTTTGTGGGTGTTACTCATAAGCCAAGACAGGGGCTGTCCTGGACTCAAGTCCAGCAAGTTGAGAATATTGCCTGCCCAGCTCCAGACCTGGTATAGCCAGTATCTCACCAGTCCTAGTATAGTCAGTGAGTTCATACAGAGGGACCAAAACAAGGGTGCAGCTTCTCACTGCCATCTCCTCCGCAGCCTGGTTCAGCTGCCTGGCCTGCTTCCTGAGAACTCATGCCCAGCAAGTCCTATGCAACACCTTTAGGTAAGCAGGGGAAAGTGGGAGAAGGGGCTGTGACAGCCCTTCATTGGTTTGACCCTGCCCTTGATAGCCAGACCAGATGAGCTGTCCCCAACCTGGATTTTGCCAGACCCCTCATTCCAGATCAGCTGTGGCTCTCAGTTGCTTGACCCCTAGGTCTGCATCCCTCAAATTCCACCCTTGCTTTCCAGGCTGCCCTCATTCTTCTGCCTCCCTGTGCCTTCTCTCTATGTAAATTCCTCTGAATTTCCTGCCTACTTGTCTGATTGACTCTTTCACTCAAACTTGACATTTAAATGTTTCCACAGTTCCTCCTCCATGCCCAGCCTTGGCCTTCCATCCATGGATGCCACCTAGGTGGGGAAAGCAGTGCCACACTAGGAGTGCAGGGCAAGACTCTGGAAGTCCAAATAAGAGGCACAGTCATTGTAACTGAATCTTAAAAGACAAGTTCAGCAGAAAGAGGAGCAGGGAAAGGAAGCACAAGAATGAGGGAATGAGAGAGAGGCACCAAGCTCACGGCAACCCTGACTGTGGCATCTCCACCACCCAGGTGCAAGATGTTTTGCCAGAAGCTCATGGAGAAGACAGGAGTGCTGATCCTCTGTGTTTTTGGTGTGTTTTCCGGGGTCCTGCTCCAGGTGGTAGCTCACTTAGGCTCAGGTCCATCTTGGGAGGGGGAGGCAAGGGCTCTGATCCACTGGGCAAGACACTGTCCCCTATTCCACCGGCAACTTCCCTCCTTGTCTAATAAATGTTGCTGTGTGGCTTAAATAAGATAATGATCAAGAACAGTTGTGAAAGTCAAGGAACACTTTGAAAGCTTTTTTGTTAAGAGCAACAAATAATAAGGGGCTGGGAAGATGGCTTAGCAAGTAAGAACACTTGGTGTACAAGCATGAGGAGCCAAATTGGAAACCTCGGCACCCACATGAAAGCTGGCATGCCTATAACTTCAGGACTTGGGGGTGGAGACAGGCAGATCCTGGTATCTTCTTGGTCAGCCAGCCTAGACACAAGGAACTTCAGGTTCAGTAGAAAATCTTATTTCAAGGGAATAAGTTGGTGAGCAATAGAGAAAAACACCCAATATCCTCCTTTGGCTTCTGCATTCATATGTGCATCACACACAATCACAGCTACAATTAATTAACTCAAACGGCTTCTAAATAATGTTAGATTCAACATAAAATTCTCATAAAATGCAGACAAGACCACCTTTGCCTTTTCTGAGCCAATTAATCCTAATATGATGGCATGTATCATTTAGATTATGTGACACGTGTTTGCACACATTGGCATCATCCAAGCATGAAGTGGATATTATAGCTCTTCCCACTTTTACAAAGGAGGACACTGAGATATAGAGAAATTAAGTCACTTCTCTCCAAGTTACACAACCCTGAAACTAGATGCCATAACTCCAGAACCTAGGTTTTAACCCGTGTTAGGAGGTCTATCCTTGTTCTTGTGGCCCACAGGATTCTGGATGTTTTCCATGCATTTACCATCAAGAATGGAAGTCTGGCAGGTGAGTATGAACCATTCCAGACCCCATGACTGACTGAACTCACCTCAGTCAGTCAATGTTCCCTCCAATAGCTCCTCTCACTTCACAAAGTCTGGATCCCAGTTGACTTCTGATCCATCCCAGATCCAAATCTCTTTCTTTGTCATACCATCTACCTAGAACCCATCCCTCCTGCTCATGTGATTCCCAAAGACCAGACATAATCATCCCTCCATAATCATCCCTCCACTTAGATGATTTTCTTGCCATTCATCCTCCAAAGTGGCCCATCCCACTTTCATAAGACTCTCACCCAAAGTAAGGCTTTAAGGATAGGCTCTCTTTTCTTTCTGTTTCAATGGGCTGGGACCCATTCATTTTTGGTTTTTGAGGAGGAAGAAAGAGGAAACCTATAACCAGAACTCCCTGTTGAAGGAACTCTGGGAGGCCTATAGGGAATAAGGAGGATGAAGGACACTTTCTCTCCCTCTTTTCCTCTCCTCACATGAGCTCCTTCCTGTCCTTCAGGTCCAGATAAAATTCATCCTCCAGAAACACCCAAGTGAAGGGGATCATATTTTCCTCTTTCCTCCATTAGCTGTAATTATGACAGTCTCTCCAACTGTACTGGCAATTCTTAGAAGGAAATAGACAGGTCTGATTCATCCAAATAACATATCCAACTCAGTGCCAGGCACCAGGCTGCTACTATCAGTTTTGGATGTCTGGTTGACAGATGGAAGTGTGAATAGGAGATATACATAAGAGGATAGATAAGTGTGTGGGAGGGTGGATGGATGGATGGATGGATGGATGGATGGATGGATGGATGGATGAATTGAAAGTGATAGAAAAGGAGGTAGAGGATCAATGGATATATAAATAAGAAAATGGATGAATGAGATGATTGATGGATGGATCACAGATGGTTATATGGGGTAAGATTTAAGAATGGTGGCATAGAATTGGGGTTAAAGAAAGGTAGGTGACTGGCAGAAGATAAGGAGATAGAAGAGTAAATTGATGAAAGAGTATAGGCTGACAGGATGGGGATGGGTTGATAAAGAGAAAAAATCAGTTTGGAATGTGGATAGTTGGTAGTGAGTGGAGTAAACAGAAAGATGGACAGATGGATGAATGGATGGATTTATGATTGTGTGAGAATGCATGGATGAAAACTCTATCAGGCCGTCTGATGGAGAGTTCTGCTTTCTTGAACACTCTACCAGGATGACAGTATAAGTAGTCCACTGCAGAGTCTGAGGTAAGAGAAAACTACTTATTTCTCCCATTTTCACTTAAAAACTACAACTACAGTAAGAATCCTGGGGTACATTGGCTAGAACATGACACTCAAACCAACTGAGTTTAAATCCTAGCTCCTGGTAAATCCAACCTTAGGCATCTTGCTTCATATCTCTGGGCCTCTGACTTCTCAATTATGAGATAAAACATAGTGTCCACTTTTCTTTAAGTACATAGGACTAAAAAAAGATGCCAACAATCTTGAATACTACTTGATCCATAGCATTGCTCAGCAAATGGTGGCTGAGAAGAGATTTTTAACTAACAAGTCATCACCTGGTGACAGCATTCTTACTTACAGACAAAATGCTCAGGGATATCGGAAGGATTGAGCCAAGCTTAAGGATATCCTCAGCAAAGGGAAGAAGATAATGAGTGATGTTTGGGGGTAAAAACCTGCCATATGTATCACGAATGATCCCACAGACTAGAAGGATTTAAAACTAATTTATTGAAAGTTGGTTAAGAAGGGAGAATTTGAAAGAAGCAATATCATCATTACAAAGCAGTCAGTTCTTGATTTCACTCTTTGTTGATAAGGATGTACCAGGAGAAGGTACGACATCATACTGGGGAAATCCAGGACCTCCGAGGCAGCATGAACCTGCTCATTGCTAAACTCCAGGAGATGGAAGCCATGTCTGATGAGGTGAGAAGATTGTTCAGCCTTCATCTACCCAATGTCTTTGTCTGACACTGTTTCCTATATCCCAAATTGTCATAATCCTTGATTTCATCTCACATTTTGATGGAGCATACTCCCACCAATAACTTTCTGCAAAATAGTAAAATAAGAGATGTTTGTTTCATTTTTCAGAGCTTGTTTGTTTTAAAATACTCTAACTTTTCTAACTTTTCATTTAATGGATAGTGTTGTTAAGTATAGAATTTAACTTTTCATTTACGGATAGTTTTGTTGGGTATAGAATTTTAGAAAATTTCTCCTAAGAATTTTGATTGGATCCTACCATTATACTCTAGCTTTGTTGTCATTATTGAGAATCATGGCATTCTTATGATTGATCCTTTGAATCAAATCCAGTTTTTGCTTTTGTCCCTGGGAGCCTATAAGATATTCTCTTTGTCACTAATATAACATGCCTGGGGATTGCTGAGCTAATTGAATCTATGAGTTAATTTTTTTGAAAACTTTTTTAAACTCTTGGCCTTTATCTCTTAGAATATTTCTTCGTCCATATAATTTCTTTTCTCTCTTGAATTCTGATTGTGTCTACACTACATTTAGCGTATGTGCCATATGAATCTGGCTCATTTGTGCTGGTCATTCTTCTGACTCACTTATTTAAACTCAACTTTCCATAAACACTCAGGACATGAACAAAATGTAGACGAGTTCTTTACTAGAGTGACAGAAATGACCTTTAGTCCAAATCCTGTCAGCTCTTCTTCTATTTACTCTTCTGTTGCTGTGATAAAATACTCTGACTTGAGTGGCTTAAGGGGCTTACATTTCCAGAGGTGACAGAGTGCATCATGGCAGGGAATATGATGGCAGGCAAAGGCATGGCAGGGGGAGCAGGAGATCATCTATAACCTTGCAGCCATACTCAGCAACCAGAGACAGCAAGAGGAAGTGGCACTGGGTTATCAAACCTCAACTCCAATCCCAAGTGACCTACTTCCTCTGGGAGGGAACCACCTTCTTTTCAAACAGCAACTACCAGCTAGGAAATAGTTATTCAATCAAATAGTTATTCATGACCCTGTGGGAGACAATTCATTTTCAAACCATGACAGTGTTCACTTTCATCTGAAACCTAATGTGCCTGGATTCACTGTCCAGATTATTCTGTGTTCTAGTCTGAGCTCCCACATAATCAACTATTAAGCTTTCTGTAGGCTTTAGGTCTTACTACATTCTAAGATTTCTCTAGTCCACATGTTACAATTACTTTTTTGCTGCTGTGAAACAACACAACTAGCTTAAGGGAGAAAGGCTATTAATTTGGCTTACGGTTCCAAAGGGGAGCTATAGTCCATTGTGGCAGAAGAGTCATGGCAGTCAGCAGAATCCTGAAGAGGCTGAGGTTATATCCATCATGAAGAAGAGAGAGAAAGCAGCAAACTCAAGAACAGACTGCTAGTGGGAAGCAGGTTGGGGATACCCAACCCCAAGGCCTACCCCCTAGAACAAGTCTTCCTGCAGCAAAGTTCTACCTCTTAAAGGTACCATGAACTTCCCAAACATTAACATCAACAATGATGCAAACACTCATATGAGCCTGTGGAGGCCAACTAATATTCAAACCGTGACACTGTATTATCAAAATCTTCTATGTCCCTCCTACAAACTAATGTCAAAGGCTTAAAAAATTCATGATCAGACTTAGTCACTCTTCTGGTACCAATTTTTCTGTGTTAGTTTTATTGTCATTGTAACCAAAAGCCGGTATAACAACTTCAAGAGAGGAATGATTTACTTTGGTTCATAGTTTCAGAAGACTCAGTCAAGGGTTTTTTTTGGCCTCAGGTGTTTGGACACAACATTGTGGCAGTGGAAATATGCAGCATAGTCTGTCCACCTCGTGGTAGCAGGAAGCAGAAAGGAATAGCAACAGAAAGGGGCCAGGCCAAGAGATAGCCCATAAAGACATTCCGGTGACCTATTCCTTCCAACCAAGCCCAATACTAAATTCTGAAGATAGTGCTTTTGGGACCACGTTTTCAATATATGAGTCCCTATGAGCCATTTTTCATTTCCAAAATATAATGACCATTGATCAATGAATGCACTTGCAGATGGTCTTTCATGTTGCCTGAACCCTTACAACATGGCATCTTGCTTCTGAGAGACCCCCTCCCCAGAGACACAGACAATACCATGACCTTTCAGGACTAGGCCACAGATCAGCATAAGATCAGTAGGAAGGCTTGCAATGTAAGTAGAGCAGTATCACTTCTGCCCTGTCCCCATAAGTTCAGATTGGTAGGAAGAAAGTTTAGTTACCTCTCAATGAGGTGTCAGTATCAGATTGAATGAAACATTTGGAACAGGAAATCTTGTTACAGCCATTGTTGGAAAAGAGAATCAGCTACTATCCTGGAGAGTATCACAAAAAGATAGCTGGCATTGGTTGGGCACTGACTTGTGTGTAGTACTTTGAAGTTGTTTAAGTTGTTTTTTGTTTTGTTTTTTTTTTGTTTTGTTTTTTTTTTTTTGGCAAATGAGGGAAATACTTAAGAGCCTGAAATCTGAATGCATATTCCTAGGCTTGAGAACTAGGGTGCATTACTACTTTATGCCAAAGATGATACAGTATTATCACCTCAAAAGTGAGGTGACAATGGTATAAACTTCCCAAGGAGGATTAGGGAGTAATAAACATCCTCTTTCAGGATTTGAAGCTGAGCATAGTCCTATATCACAATGAGGGCTTTGTGCATCTCTGTAATCATCACAACAGCTCTCCACTGCAATGGTGGTTGACAGGATTGTTGCCCATTTTACAGACTAGAAAAATCCAGACTCAGAAGTACCACATTGCCCAAGACTTCAGAAACCCTGCCCTTAATCTTACTAAGACTTCAGGACCTTCATATGGCATCTAATCATCATAAACTTGACAGCTCACAGTGGACCTCGTAGGTAGGAGTAGTTTTGCGTCATGGGGCTTTTTCACAGTACGGCAATTGAGTCATCCTGTGTGGGAACACTCAACAGCCTCTGCAGACAGGGGTAAGCTGGTAAGGAGAAGAGAGTATCCTGCAGCTGAGAATACAAAGACAGTCACATCCTCTATAAGAACGCCCCAAGGCACAGTTTGTGCTTTTTGCCTTCCTAGCAAAAAATGGCACAGAAAATAATGAAGATGATACACGGTGATTACATCGAAAAGCCAGACTTCGCTCTGAAATCCATAGGTAAGTGATGTCTCTCTCATCTGCCCACTCAGCATCTGCAGTGTCTGTTTCGGGGCACACATGCTGCTGCCCAGAAGTCCGGCCTCAGAACTGCCCTCTATCCCCACCACACACACTGCTGGCTTTCTTACTACGGTTTCATCTCCTCTAAGGGTATCTGGGGCATCAGCCCTCCTCTGAGCCACTCCAGGCCTCCCTCCACCTCTCCACCCAGGCAACCCCTGCACACTGCACATCACCCAGCTGCAGTCATAATAATGCACTTGCTGTCTGCACAACAGCCCAGTACTGAGAAGTGCCCATGGAGCGACAACTTCCACACAGAGCCCCTGACATGCTGTCTTACTACTGCTAATGCCTCCACTGAGATCCCCTCTCCCTTCCCCTCCATACAGGGGCCAGCATTGACTTCGAGCACACATCACCTACATACAACCATGACAAGGCTCGCTCCTACTGGAACTGGATCCGGTTGTGGAACTATGCACAGCCCCCGGACGTGATCCTCGAGGCAGGGAGCAGGGCAGAAGACAGTGGGAAGAGTCAGGGGCGGGGCCAGGGAAGGAGCTGGCAGCAGAGGTGGGGCAGGAACGGAGGTAAAAGCAAGAGGCCAAGATGAGGTGAAGACAGAACTGGAAGCCAAGAACAGAGGCCAGAGCACACAGTGACTATAGTAGGAAGATGGTAGAGAGACCTCCCACTCACCTACCCAACCCTGAGATTTCAGGGTCTGACAACCCTTAGGCCACCTTGAGGGTAGGTTATGATGTATGTATCCATTTTGCAAAGGAGGACAAGAGGCCAAAGAGCCAGATCACTTGGTCATATGGCGGGTTGTAGAGTCAGAATACAAAACTTCACTCTTCAGGAATCCTGCCTCAAAGATGAGGGGACTGAGGCCCAGAAAGAGGAACGGCTTGTCCAAGGCCCAGAGCCACTGCAGACACTACTGAGGTTTCCTCCTGGAGCCAGGTCAGGACAGCAGCACCCTCAAAGAGCTGCTGGGACAGTGGTCTCCTAGGAATGAAATGGCCTCCTGATACTGCAGCCAAGGATAAGCAGGGCTCATTGGATAGTAAGAAAGGGCCGAAGGCAGTGGGACAGGTTGCAGCACACAGAAAGCACCAGCCAGGAAGCAGGTGGTAAAGGCCAGGTATCAAGGAGTCAGGCTGGCTGCAAAGCACTGGCTACAGTCAGGCCTAGAGCAGAGGAAAAAACAGATGCTGGCATCTCTGCAGCCCATCCAGCTGGTTCCACTTCCCTGTGCTGTCAGGCCCACCAGACTCCCCCTGGGATGTCTCATTCTGTGCTTCTAATAACCAGCTGAGTCTTTGCCAGGCTGCACCTCCCTAGCCCAGCCTGCAGGCATTATAAACCTACTCCCATCCTCTTTGGATGGACCTGCTCAGGGGCATCATCCTTTTCTCCCTGAGGACTGCCCTTCCCATTACCTGCCTGAAGCCAGAGATGACAGTAACCTCAGTGACCACCCAGTACCCTCTGTCATGCTATATGCTTAGGACTTGTGTCATAGTAGATACTAGTTCCCAGTCTCCTTCGTCCCCATTTCTGCAAGGTCCTTTGCTCACACAACCTCTGTCCTAGCATCTGCTGCTCCAGATTAGGACCATGTATCCACTGTTCCCAAAAAGTCTCAGCACCTGCTGAATGAATGGCCCTGCTGTGTGATTTGGAGCCAAGCTCCTTTCCCTCTCTGAGCCTCTGTTTTGCACTTTATGGGGCAGCAATCATTGTGGTTAGTGGCAGGCAAGATCCAGGGCCAAATTGCCTGAGTTGTGCTCACAGCACTGCCTGGTCCTCAAACACTCATTTTCTTACTCTGTGCCTCAGCTTCCTCTGCTGTAAAATGGGGAAAGTATCAGTGCCTAAGTCATAAGCTAATGGTAAGAGCAAAGAATAATGGAGGGATGAATAAGTGAATGAATGAATAAATGAAGGCTGGGAGGCCCCTACAGGCCCTATCTTCCCTGACGCTGCTAGTGCCAGGCTCTGTGAATAGGAAGGATGGATCTGTCTAGGAGGCTGAGGAAGTATGGGGTGCTAGTGAAGAGCACCCCCATCCACCCAGGGCAGAATTTTCACACCTATTTCTTCCAGCCCAACGTGACACCTGGCAACTGCTGGGCCTTTGCAGGTGACCGTGGCCAGGTCACCATCCGATTGGCCCAAAAGGTCTACGTATCCAATCTCACGCTGCAACACATCCCCAAGACCATTTCGCTGTCGGGCAGCCTAGACACTGCACCCAAAGACTTCGTCATTTATGTGAGCGTGTGCCAGCGGGGAGCTGGGCTGGGTTAAGGAGTATCTATGTAGATACCTTCTACAAACTTTGGGAGCTATAGCTCAGCCTTCAAGGACCAGCATAGACAGATATCTGGTTCAACCAGGGCTTTTTACAAACCAAGAGAGATTGCTGGGAACCCATTTTTGTCCAAAGATTTATCAGTAGAATGGAATCCAGAGGAAAGCCAAGGAGCACCCCAACCTTTTCCACTCATGGAGGGGTTAGAAGTAAATTCTTAGCCTCTTGACTCCTCACGCAGTGCTCCCTCCTGTCCCTGACTCTGGACTGCAACCAAGCTGACCACGTGGGTGAGGAAATCCTTATCCTGGGAGGTGTGCGAGTCTCAGCCTGCCCTGTCTCACACTTCATTGTCTGCTTCCACAGGGCATGGAGAGCTCCCCTAAGGAGGAGGTGTTCCTGGGGGCCTTCCAGTTTCAACCAGAAAACACCATCCAGATGTTCCCGCTCCAGGTACCTTGGGGAGGCTCCCTGGGAAGCACCTACCGAGAGAGTCCCATGTGCAGCGGTCCAGTTCCACCAGCAGATGCACGGTTACTGCTGACAGATGAGAAAACTAAGGCTCAGACACACAGAGCTGTTACTGCTGCTACCTAGGACCCAGAGGGAACCCAGGGAGATCCCTCCTACCCTGGGCAGCCCTCCCTATTTCCTGGTCCCTCTAGGAGTCCTCCCTCTTTCTTAATCTCCTCCCTAGATAACAGATGTTGAACTAAACATGCCCATCAGGTGGTGTTCCTGGCCTCAAAGTTAGAGTCACCATCCTGGGAGCCTTCAGTTAGTGCCTGATCTATCCACAGAGGGGGTGGGGTGGAACTGAGGCCTAGAGGAGAAGAAAATTGGGGACAGACAAAAATGGGACTGGAGAACTTGGAAGGGTGACTATCCAAATTTAAAATCAGGACACCACTGACCCAAATCCCAGCCCAGGTACAAAATTCTTTGTGATCCCGGAAACTTACTTTCCTCTCTGGGCCTAAGTTTCCCTGCCATAATTCCCTGGAGACTGAAACCATGCATTGAGATTTTATTTTAAAGCATTAGTGAGGACTGAATTGAGGGTCCCTCAAATTCCAGTACTCCACTACTGAGCATATATATCTCCAACTCTGGTTTCGTTTTAATTGTGAGACACCACCTCACTATGTAACCTACACTGGTCTTGAACCAGTG
Source organism: Typhlomys cinereus (assembly GCA_023101885.1). Taxonomy (NCBI): domain Eukaryota; kingdom Metazoa; phylum Chordata; class Mammalia; order Rodentia; family Platacanthomyidae; genus Typhlomys; species Typhlomys cinereus. The sequence continues at coordinate 3,749,889 of JALPQD010000014.1, forward strand.
ATCTTCTTGCCTCAGTCTCACAACTAGCTGCGGTTACAGGCCTGTACCACCAGTCCTGTCTATACTGAGATCTCAGAGACCAAGCCTCTGCCAACGTTTTTGCACTGGGTAGAAAAAAGGATAACAACATGCTCTCCCCATCTGGATCAAGAAAGAGGGAGAGGGCTGTTTACAGGGCAGCCATTATTTTGCCAGGGGCTAAGAAGCCATCTAACCCCAAGATCTCTGCTCATGTCCATAGCAATCCCTGGGGAGCAGCTATAGCTATTCCTCTCTCACAAATGGAAAACTAAGGCCCAGAGAAGCACAGCTCAAAGACCCACAGCATACACTCTGCCAGGGCCCCAAGGTTGAGGTATCTCTCCTCTCTACACACTCTATCTATCTCTCTAGCCTCCTCTCCTTCCATCCTGGCCCCTCTAAGTGCTGACCCACTATGTGGACTTGGAATAGTGCATTCCTCTTTCTGGGCCTCCTTTCCCACACCTGTGAAATATGTGAGTTCCTTTCTTCCAAATGTCCTTTGCCAGGCAGGGTAGAAGTCTGTATGGGAGCTGTCCCTGTCTGACTCTCTGTTCCAGAACTGGCCCCCCAGAGGTTTTGGCGCCATCAAGGTGAAGATCTCCAGCAACTGGGGTAATCCACGTTTCACCTGTCTGTACCGTGTGCGCGTACATGGCTCTGTGACCCTGCCCAGCGATCTTCCCCTAAACCCCCATCCCTGAGAGAGAGTAAAATGTATTCTTTAGCCCCTCGCTCACTCTGAGTGTCTTTGGACCCTGATGCATGGTTTGACATTAGAATCAGAGCCAACCACAAATGACTATTGGATGCCTTCGCAAGAGCCCACAAAAGACCCCCTCCACTTACAAGGACAGAAACTGTTCAGAGCAATCAGGTATCTTGGGGGAAGTCACAGCCAGCAAATGGCAGTTCCAGGATTGAATCCATGTGATCTGACTCAGTATAGCAGACACCTCTATGGTTTCAAATAGGTCTTTATCCCTGACTGTGGGTGACCTTCAGCAAGATCCCCACTCCCCAGTCTCTGCATTTGTATAACAGGGCAGAATGATGGACATTATAGCAGATGTGGTGATAAAGGAAAGTCTCTCAGTATTTTAACATCCATGAACTATTTGCTCTGTGACACCCTCTCTTGGTCTCATTGTTTCTAGGTATGAAAGCTCCTGGTCCCCCAAACTCCAATCTGTCTATCTTTGCTATGGCTCTGTAGTCTGCCCCACCTGCCCTAAGCAACATAGAAGTATAGAAAGTCTTCACTGTCAGTACCCACCATGGCTGGAACTACACAACTCCTAGTACACAGCACAACACAGAGGGTGTATTGGGTGGTCACTGAGGTTACTGTCACCTCTGGCCCCAGGCAGACAGCAGTCCTTTGGGAGATAAGGGTGCTGCTTCCAGGTATGACCCTGGAGAAATGGGAGCAGGGACATTGGAGCCTGAAGGCAGGGCTGCTAGGTAGGTAAAGACTGGTAAAGGCCCAGCCAGGCATTAGAAGAGTAAGAGATGGGAAACACGTTTGCCTCAGAGAGGGCATCCTGAACAGGCCCAAGCCTGTTCTGGGCCATGCGGTAGGTCTGCAGCCACCCCTGGTTCCTCCAGCACCACCCTCAGGGCTCTCTAAGCCTCCGCAATGGTTCTGGGGGGCACCTCAAGTCACCCCGCCCCTCCCAGCAGTCAGCCCAGAAACTACCCATATCAGATCTGCCATCATTTTGATGATTCTTATGGGGATGATTTCATTTGATTTGTTTTGTTTTGTTTTAAAGATAGAGTCTCATGTATTCCAGGCTAACTTAGAACCTACTGTGTAGCCAAAAATAACCTTAAACTGCTGAATCTGCTTAAGTGCTGGAATTATACCATGTGGCACCATATTTCTTGCTGGGGACCAAATGCAGGCTTCGTGCATGTTGATAAGCACTCACCTAACTGAACCATATTCTCACTCCTGTAAATTGTTTGTCAGGGGGAAAAAAGCCAAATCATACTGAGACTTTGGTTTTAAGACAGGGGCACCCCCATAAGACGCTCTGTTCCCTCTATCAAGTCCTCTCCCCCATTCATTCCTCCGGTATTCTGCATTTTCTCTCAGTTATTTGTCTTTAACTTTGTTTAAAGCGTCCATCCAACCGAATTTTTTGAAAAGCATTCTGTTATCAACTCAGCCATTTCCTTTATATCTAAGTTGTATGTGCCTTCAGGAAGGACAGCCCAACACTGAGTTCACGTAGTTACATCTTTTCTGGTGATTTTACTGCATGTATGTAAACAGGCATATTTGCTTTCTGTGAAACACACCCAAGGTCTAGGTGCATTGAAACTCCTGAACACATCTGGAATCAGTGCATGGGGAGAGGTAGGGATCTAACTTCTACTCCCTTGCTACCTGAGGGCCACAATAGTGCACCATTACTGCCCAACTCATGGGCTCCCCTTGCCCAGGATGTAGCTCCCATCTATCTCCTTCACTTTGCTGAGCCCAGTTTCTGTCTGCCATATTCTTTCAAGTTATTCTAGCCTGGAAATGTGCTCCAGTGAGTAGTCCTCTGCTTCCAGTATCTTCTTAGAGATCTCTCTGCATCTTTTCCACATAAACTTCAGTATCAGCTTTCGGGTCAGGCTGCTTTAGCCAACGCTGTTGCTTGCACTAAAACTAAGGGCTCCTGTGTGCAGGGTAAATCTCTGGATCACTTCAGCACTGCTGTTCAAGGAACTAGAATCTTCTCCACACTTCCTCGGATTTTCAGTCTCCTTTACTAAAGGGTCATCATTTGCTTCATATCAGTCCTTTACAACTTTAATTGTGTGTGTGTGTGTGTGTGTGTGTGTGTGTGTGTGTGTGTGTGTGTGTATCTGAGGACACTTTGCTGGAGTTGGTCGTCTTCTTCCACCATGTGGGCTCCTGGAGGTTAAACCCAGGTTGTCAGGCTTGGCAGCAACCATCTTCACTTGTCTTCATACTTGTTTAAGTAAGGGTCTCACCTTTCTGGGGTTCAAGTTCATTCTGTGGTGGATATTCACATGATTAACAAATGTTACATGATCCACCCTATATTCACACATCACAGACATGGGAAAGTGAGGCTGGGGGGGTCTGGGGGGGGCGGTCGCACAGTGAGCCTTGGCTCAACTACCACTCAGCCCAGAACTGCCATACACTGAAGTGTTTACTGAACTGTCCACGCCTCTCTATAGATGAGTGGGACAGTGGTTCTGCCAGCTCCACCCCAGGGAGCATCAGAGTGATGCTGCTTCCCAGGTGGGTTGGGCAGATACAACCACAGCCAGCAGGTGTCCCGCAGATGCTATGCAGACACTGTGCAGATGCTATGCAGATGCTATGTAGACGCTATGCAGATGAGGATCCCCAGCACAGCCAGGGAAACTGGCTCCTTGACCTCCCATCTGTCCCTTATCTACCCCTTACACCGTCTTATCTATCAATAGTCCCCGATGGAGACAGATTTATGTCATGATGCACCTAACAGGTCCAGCAAAGGGCAGAGGTCTGCTCTAAACAGGGAGGGGTCATTTGGGAGGAAGCCCGTAATAAAAAAGAAAAAGTGACATCCCCTCTCAGAGGGCTTCTCCCGCCCACCCCATTCCAGGCTCCTTATGCCAAGCAGGTCACCTGCTCTGCTGCTGAGCGCCAATGGCTGGAGCAGACTTGTGGGCTGCCAGCCAAAGCGAGAGTCAGATATCCAAAGCCATCAAGACAGACCCGGAGGTACAAGATGCCAAGCCACCCCCAAGGCCCCCAGAGTGGCGCCTCTGATAAACAAAGATCAGGTCCCAGGAGATTTAAGTAATCCCCTTAATCATTGGAGCCAGAGCAGCATGGCTAAGGCAGGCTGAGAACTCAGACTGTGGGCAGTGGTCCCAGTGATGGACACGGCCTGGTCCTGCCCCTGCCCTATGCTTCTTACATGTCACCTTGAGAAAGTCACTCTCTGAGCCCATCTGCACGAGAAGATGCCAGTCCCTACTACCCCCTCCCCGCCGTGACAACTGAGCCTGGCATGAAAGGCCCTGTTGGCTGGGATAGTGAATGAGAGGTTTGTCTAACAGTTGAGGCGTTCATTTCTCCAAATCAAGTCCATGTCTGTTCATGTGTACCAGGACTGGCAAGAAGTCCCATAGCCTAAGCTTCCCAGGTCTCTGATGCCAACTCTAGGCAGATACACTGAGGCTGTTGGTCACCTGTCGTGGCTGTAACCAGGTGTTGAAAATCTCCACCTCACCCCTTGGTCCCATAGACTTATTAGAAGCCATGACTTCTCACAACTTTCTTGGGCCTATGGACCTGCTCCTGCCCCAGGCAGCCCAGAGGGACCTGATGCTCTTTTCACCTTTCTGGACCAGCCCTGCATAGCTCCAGAGGGGAGAGAAATGTGACCAGGGAAGTGAGCAAAACAAGCTTCTTATCACTACCCCCGCCCCCAGTCCTTTGGTCTCTTCTGTCTGGACTTGGAGTAGAAGGGGAAGGCAGCAGGCAGCCTGGTCCGCCAGACTCAGACTAGCAGAGCTCCCAGCAACACCTCTTCCTTGCCAGGCTTTCAATCAACGTCACCAGCTGGCCACATGTCCACACAGGAGCATCACTTCTTGAAGGTCCTCTGAAGCAAGAGACCCTGGATACCCTTCTCAAGAGGTCCAAAGATCTGGGCTTTGCATGGAAGAATTAACACAGAAATTGCCAAGCCCTGTAGGCAAGTAGACTAAGTTAGACCTGTGTCTGTCTGGTCCTGCAGCACTGAAGCAGGGACCCTGTGAGCAGTGTCCTTGGGACCCTGTGAGCAGTGTCCTTCCTGTCACCCCTGGATAAGGATCCAGGCTCAGGTTCCACGAGTCCTCCCTGGACAGAGCTAACTCATCTTCCTCCCATGCCAAGGTTACTCTAGGGCTCAGACAGGAACAACAGTTCTGCCACACTTCGGCTGCTGGACTGTGCCTGTTGCTGCAGATGAGAAGAGATTCCTACAAAGCCTAGAGAGGGGTGGAAACTTTCTGTCCCACAGCAGTGAGAACAAGTCAAGTGCCAAGGCCTGTGTTCTTAAGTTCCAGAATGACCCATAGCTGCTCCAGCCCCACAAAGTGCATCAAGACATGACCCCCCAAGTCTGTACCTTGCAGTGGGTGGGGACTGTGTTTCCAGAGCATGACAGGGCATTCGGCTGCAGGATAGTACAAGCTAGCAGTAGGCGCTGAAGACCCCAGACTGAGGATGTCCCTCTCCTAGCTCTAGTGACCACAAGCTTGCTTCCGTAAGCAACAGATATGACTGAGAAGATGGATGAAGCAGAGAAGGGCTCTGGAACTGAGCTTCCCCACCCACCCACCATTTACAATGTCCCGGTGAACGCTAGGCCCAGCACCTCAGGTCCCAGTCGGCCTGGGTTTGATTCTCAGAACTTAAAAAAGTAAAGATCATTTTGCCTGGCAGGGGCTGTTCTAAGGCTGAGAAACCCACTATGCTTAGGCTATGCACACAGCCATCATACCAGGGTGCTACTGGCAGGCCGCGCCACCCAGCCGGGTCCCCAGGTTGGTTTCTCATCATCTCAGTTCTGGCTTCCTGGATTTCTCTCCAGAACGGACATGGCGCCCTCTTCTGGCCATGCAGAGAGCTGTGAAACCCTTTGCCTACCAAGGTGTCTTCAGGCTGCTTTGCTTTGAGTGTCATCTGCCCCTCCCTCCTGCTTATTACCTATTAGAATGGTGATTCTTCTAACAACCTGCAACCCCTGGACATCTGCTCCCTCCAGACTCCACATAGACATAAGCAACCAGGATTCTTCCTGAGTTCAAATTCCCACCTCTGCCTCTAACCAGCTGTTGTTGCAGCTGCAGGCGGTTGCAGCAGCCCAGTCAGGGCTATTCACAGGACACGATAGGGGTCAGGACGACAGTGCCTCACATAGTGTCCACTTTATTGTGCAGGAACAAAGACTCATATAGGGGGAGCTGGCCAATCCGGCCGCTGGCATATACGCAGGGGGCCTTTTCAGGGGCCAACCAGAGCACAAGTTCTGACTGCCATTCTAAGGCACTTAGAGGCAGGGAGGTTGTAGAGGCACTGGGAGCAAACGGAACAGTGGGTGCTTCACCACGAAGTATTCTTTCTTGGCATGTACCAGGGCAGCTTTGGCTGCAGCAGGGACCCAAGCCTGGACTCCATGCTCACCTCCAAGCTGTGTGACCCTCGGCAAGATATCTGGATGACTGGGATTGCATTCAAACCTACATCTTAGAAGTTCATGAGCATTGAAAACGAAGCCTTCGGATCCAGCAAATCTTTGGAATGGTAGCTGGCATGTAATAAATTTCAATGCTAGCTGTTATTACTGCTAAGGCAGGACAGAGGGCTGGAGAGGCCTTCTTCCCAGCTATGTGACTGCAGGATAGGAAGGGGGCCCTGTGGCTCAGAACTATACCTCGGCCTAGGCCAGAACACGACCATCATGGAAGAGGGATCCCAGATGGTCAGGTTTGAATGTGAGTGCCCCACATACACACACAGGTTCATGTGTTTCGATTCTTAGGTGGTGGTAATGTTGGGGAGGTTGCAGCACCTTTGGGAGGTAAAGCAATAAAGTAAAGGTAACTGCAACACAGACTTTCCAATCTAGCCCAGTCTCCAGCACAGACTCAGAGAAGTCAGGATGAGACTAAGAACCAGACCTGGGTTGGAGCACCAGACCAGTTTATAGACCTTGTGTGACGCTGTCCTAGACACACAAACACACACACACACATAGCACAGCACAGCACACACAGCTGTGCCTGCAGTGTTGCTGCAAGCACCAGTGAATTGGCTACGACACCAGCACAAAGCACAGCTTGTTTTCCATCTGAGATCACCTAGATCATGAGACTGAGCATGCTAAGGACATGACCCTCACCCTCACCTTGAGGATGGCAAAGGCCCACCAGGCTCTCCTCTCTCCCTTTGGCCCCCACACCCCCCAAATCAGGATCAGCTTACGAGGGCCATAAAAATGAAACCTCAAGGCTCCCAGTAAAACCATGTGTATACCTGCGTGACTTTCTCTTCGTCGCTCCCCTCCCACATACACATACAGGCACTGAATGGAAGGATGGGCAACAAGTAGGTTCCAAACCTCTCGCCTTGACAATGAGTTTATGCTGACTCCATCCATAGGATTCTGGTGCTTCTCACACACAAACCCCAGCATCCCAGACATGAGTCCACATAAATGCTGATGGTGCTAGCAGATACCTGAGGAAAGCAGGCTCTCTCTCTCTCTCTCTCTCTCTCTCTCTCTCTCTCTCTCTCTCTCTCTCTCCCTCTCCCCTTTCCCTCTCCTCTCTTCCTCCTCTTTTTCTTCCTCCTCCTCTCTCTCTCTCTCAAATTTGGACCTGAGGACCAAATGAGTAAATGCATGGTTAGGATCAGCCCAGTGCTTAGCACCTGGAAAGGGTCTGCTAACGGTTGGCACTTGCTTCCTTCAAGTCTGATCAAGAGGAGCTCTTGAAAAGTCACTGCAATGGGCTATTTCTTAAGAGAGATCCGTTGTACCAAGGCAGATCCTCACGTGTACAGTTAGGAGATGTTAATGAAGGCACATGATAAGAGTGTCGAGGTCCCCATCCTGGAGCTCAGGGACATTTGCGGAAGAGGGGGCGGTAAGATTGTAAGAGCAAAAGGATGGGAGGAGCAACGATTTGCAAGATTCTCAACAATAGTTGGGGCCAAAGCAATCGTAATGGGACTTTGCATGCCCTGCGCAATGTCCAGCGCACTGTTGCCCTCATAAAGTCTAGCATCTGTTAAGGGCACCGAGACCCCTGGAGGCAAGGGATTGACAGCCATAGTAGTGATCTTATGCTTAAGGGGAACAAGAGAAAGGGCTTATGGAAATGCCACTGGGTCCTTATATGTCATCGGAGAGGAGGACACAGTGGAGAGTTAGGCGTATACAATAAAGGACTCTCTGGGAATTGGGGGAGAGGCACTGGGGGAAGGGGAGGGGGAGGAGGGAGGGAGGGAACTGGTAAAAAATTTTAAAATGTATAATTAAATTTTTAATAAAAAAAAAAAAGAGTGTCGAGGGACAATGGAGTCCGGTGCTTGGGTAACACTGCAACAAGCTGAGGGGCACAAGCAAAGACTGTCAGACCACCCAGAAACCTCCAGGACTGATGAAGCCCCCGAGACCATAGTTCTAGGACTCAAGTAGTTATGATGACACCTTCCTAAGTGGGGCAATAAATTCCTGTTGGGAGAAGCAGCTGGTCTTTGAGACACCCAAAGTGAAATGGTTCTGTAAAGAGACAATTTGTGGAGCAAACCAGGAGAGGCTCTGCTGTAGGCCTGCATGGCCTGGACAGGTATTACTGCCCCTGAGACTTCCAGCTCTGAGCACAAATGTCCCCACCTTCTAGTATTTCTGCCCAGGGCAGACCAAGAATACTGGGGCTCAAAGGGTACAGACATGAGCCTCTGTGGCCCAAACAGCAGGCCAGTCCTGGACCCAGTGGGAGCCCTTCTTCATGCCAACTGAGAAAAATTTTCCAGATTAGCAGGCATTAATGGATGTTGGTTGCACAAAGAGCGAAAGGGGGGGAAGGGGTTACAGTGCAATTTTCCCAGAAGCTGACAAAGCCAAACCTCCAAAGCCCTCAGCCTCTCCCCCCTCCCCCCTCCCCCCTGCATGTATGTGTGTGGAAATGTGTGCATGTTGTAAGCATGTGTGAGCATAAGTGTATTGAGGCTTAAAGTTGACATCAGCTGTCTTCTTCCATTACTTTCCACTCTTATTATTAAGGCAGGTTCTCAGTAGAACCCAGAACTCACCAGTCAGCTAGTCTAGCCAGCCAGCTTGCCCTGGAAAACCCATCTCTGCCTCCCGAGGGCTGGAATTACAGGCAGCTATAGTACCTACCTGTTTTCTATGTGGGTTCTGAGGATCCAAACTCTAGTCTTTATGTTTGTGAGGCAAGTGTCTTATTCACTGAGCCCCTGAACCTTGTAGACTTGTCTTCCTAAGGATACTAAGTCGGTGTGTCTCTGAGGGCTACCACCCCAGCAGGTGGGCCATAGGCACTGTGGCTGCCCAGGAGGCCCCAGAACTTCTTGGTACCCTGACCAGGAATGGGCTTCAAATTTCACCTCGGCACCCTCCCTTCTATAATGTCCTGCCCAGAACGTACCCCACACGTGAAACACATGAAGGCTGCCATGAGGAATGAGGGAATGTGAGGCTCCTGCCCTGTCTCCTTTCAGCTCTGTGAGTCACAGGGACTTGTGCAGGTCCAGCCTGAAGCCCAAGGGCTGAAAGACCATAACTTTCTTGGCCTCTCCAGTCTGGACTGCTGCTGAGCCTGGAGCTCACTGGCTCCAAAGAAGGCCCGAGGACAGCTCCCACGGGGTATTTGGGGTTGGCTAGCTAGGTGCTACATTCATGGTCAGGGCAAGCCTAAGGACTCTGCTCTGCCCAGAGCTATAAGTTATACCCAAAAAGGATGCAAGTGGTTCGGGCTGGTGTGACCTTGTGTATCCAGAAGTCTACACATGCCCCAAGGTTGACCTACTGAGAGGGTTAGATGAAGTCTAGTAGAAACTGAAACAGGGCCTAGAAGGAGGCTCTAAAACCAGACAAAGGCCATCAGACTCGTACCCAGACCTCCTTGGCACAAGACACAGAGTAGCTTACAAACACCAGGGCCCAAGGTCGGGAACCTGGCAGCCAAAGAGGATAGAGCAGCAAGAGACAAGCAATGACTATCACCACAGGACACTTCTGAGCCTTACTGTCCTATCAGGCTGAAGCAGGGTACTGAGCCATCTTGTTTCCCTCACATGTGATCTGTCTGGACACCACATGGGGCTCCAGACAGATGAGTCTGCCACATGGCAACCAGTGCACCCAGCCATCCTGGGGGACAGGCTCCCCCCGCCTCTCTGTCTGCCTAGGGTCTTACCTGGCATTGTGACCCACCCCAGTACAGCAAGAACCCCCCTCAGGTGGTAAAGAACACACAGTCCAGCATCATTACCTGCAGGACTCCAACACATAAGAACATTTATTTTCCTCTCCAGGACTCTGTAGGGCCAGAGTGCAGACAGCTGGACTTAACCAGAAGGCAGGTATGGAAGGAGGCCTCAGAGAAAGGGCCTGCCCCCTGGACCTGGCAGGAAGTGAGCCAGGGCCACGCAGGCCTCCCATAGACCCTCTGCTGGAGGGTGGAGAGAAGGACAGACACCTCGGAGTGTGGTATGAACGCTCCCCTTCACAGAGGACATGAAGGTAGATCCCCTTGACCACGAGAGCTGTTCAGGGGAGGAAACCACAGTCACGCCATTTTCTGACTTCTACGGGACAGACTGGGGGCCTGGTGTAAGGTCGAAGAGCTGGACTGAACTGGGGAGGCTGACCAGGGCCGCGGCGAGGAGACCGAGGAGCGGGGTCTCGGGTAAGTAGACAAGTTGGAGTCCAGCCCCCTGATAGGGGATGTGATCAGGGACATCAAGGAGGGGGAGGAAGGGGTGGCACCAGTTGTGCTGGCAGACATGTCCGTGAAGATCTGACCCCGGACACAGTCCAGCTCCCTCTGGATATCGCTGGCCACCCAGCGGATATGCCGGCCCTGCTGGTCCAGGACCTTGTGCATCAGGAAGTCGGGCTGCTGGACAGGCTTCAGGTCGCTGAAGTACAGGCTTTGGTAAACCTGAGGCGAGATCTGGGGGCAGAGCAGGAGCCGGGACATGGGGATCAAGTCCAGAGTCCCAGGAAGGGAGAGCCCCGAGATCTTCCCGTGCCACAGACAGCTCTCGTGCTGTGACTCGTCTCTACAGCTAGACTAGCTCCATACCAGGAACAGAGGCCCGAGGAGGTCCGCCAGTGCCCGACCGCTCCAGCAACTCCAGGGGTGGCTGTGCCGCCTCACCTGATGCCACGCCCAGCCTGACCACCTCTCGGTCCTCTCCCTCATTGATAATCACTGCAACCCTGCGAGGTGGCCCCAGCACCAGAACTCTTCTGACCTTAGAATAATGGTTCTGATCTACCCCAGGAAAAGAAGACAGTACCATGGTGTCCTCTTGCAAAGAGAGAAATGGGCTGGGTGGGATCTGCCCAGGCTAGATCCCCACCTCCGGCTTTCCAAAATCCCTGATCTTCCCTTTTCTATTTAAGAACAACTGGCTCCCATCCCTACTGGTACCAGCATCCAGACATCCCACATCTGCTCTTGAGAACCTTGAGAAGCAAATATGCTAATGAGTAGCCACAGACTATGGTGGTACTCAAGCTATAGACTGGGCCTGACCCAAGGAAGAAGTTGCCCCTAAATGGCATGTCTACCCAAGGACAAGATCCATGCTAACATTGTCACATGGGCCTTGGCAAACCTGCCAGCCGGACTAGACCCATGCTAGACAGAGGCTGATGAGGTCCACGGTCCCCAACAAGCTCCAGTATCTCTCAGGGGAAGCGAGGGGGGCAGTTCTACCACCTCACCTGATGCTTCATCCAGCCGTATTGCACTCTGGTGGCCAGGAGTTTGGGGTTCCGCACATGTTCCTTGGGTTTGTATGCCTTTCCCAATATCTTGCTCGCCTACAAGAGTCCCTGGTGAGAGCAGCAGCAGGCAGCTGAGGCCTCCCCCAGCCCCAGCTGCATCCTACCTGCTTGTCCTTGGATTCCCATCTAGTCCAGCTCTCCTCGATGTCTTCAAGGGATTGCTCTCTACTCCATGGGGACAGCTGGGACATCTTATGCAGCCTGGTCCACGCCTCAGCCTCCTTCTCTGCTTTCCCATGCAGGAGGGCCATCAGTGCTGCCTGCTCCCGCCGCTGATACAGCAGGGCTTCAGCCAGCTCCTTCCTGAGAGAAGTCTCTTTCACAACATGCTCCCCCCACACCCTCTGATCCCTGCCAGGAGCTCTGAGAGCCCCATCCCCACTTTCTGGGCCTGACCCTTTCAAATTTAGTCATGCCTCCCCCAAGATTAACTGCCACCCTCCCGCCAGGGCCTAGCACTGAGCAGGCATTCTCTAATGTGAACAAAGCCCAGATGTGCTGAGTCCCAACTGCCAGTCCACCCACAGGTCTTTTCTGTGTGAAGGCCTCATTCCTCATTCTGACCTCACCTGGACCTCCCTGGTGGAATATTTAAACCCCAGGAAAACTCTGCTGTGCCTTGTTTTATATCCCCACAATAGACTGTTTCTCCAAGAAGTTCTATATCTTGAGGAGTGAACCTGGAAACTCCTAGATCTATGTCAAAATCTAACAACAAGATCTGCTCTCTTATGAAGCATTCATCACTTCTGTTCAGTCAAGTGGCCGAACTCTAAGTAATCCCTATTCTTATAATTCCCAACCATTATCCCAGGGAGTCTGGACCTTTGTGTGAAAGTGAGCAGGATATTAATAGATTTGGGTTTATTTTTTATATTGTTGCTTCTGGGTGGCATTGGTGATGGAAGCCAGGGGCTTGTGTGTGCTAGGTAAATGCTACATCTACAGCCATCAACAAAAAGCATTTTTGAACAAATTAGAAACCATCTGAAATTCAGCCAGGAATAAGGATGGGGGGGAGGGCAAAGTGAATGGGAAGGACCTGTAGGAATAGGAACGAGTTGCTGACGGTGAGTTCTATCCCATGATTCAGAAGACACAGATGGACGTTAGAACCAGAGCCTCAGTCAAGGGCCTGGACACCTCCGGTCAGAGGCGTCTGCAATTCTGACCAATCTAGAGTCCAGCTTAGGAACAAGGCTCCATCTGAGTCCTGAGAGCTGTATGCTTTCTCTTACTGCTCAATCTGGCAGCTAAGCAGGGCTATGGTGGGCCACCTTGTCCGCAGGTCCTAAACTTCTGACCTTCCAAGAGCTCCCCAAACTCAATGGGGGCTTTTGGAAGCAGGGATCCAAGGCACCCCAGAAGATTGTAATGACTCACTGAAGGTCCAAAAGGGAGGTTTTGAGAGCGCTTCCCATGAGGTCTGCCTTCTCCTCCAAGCTTGGGGCCTGCTCGGGAAAATCGTCCATTGTGGCCTCTTGTAGTTTTTGCCAAATGTTCAGTCCAAACGTCCCTGGGATGCAACCAGACATTGTTCAGAACCAGGACTGCCGTGTCCCTTCCTTGAACCCACTGCCTGCAACCTTTCATCCTGAAAGTTAGCCAGGGACCCTGTACCCATCCCATTCACTCACCCAGAAGTCAAGTGCCCACCATGTACCAGACATTGTTACTGGGCAGTCAACAAACATCTGGATTAGCCAGACACCAACCTGGAGCCCAGGCCTAGAGCATCCTTCCCCATGTGGAAGCTGAAATGGGAAAGAGTATACGGCAAGGATCAAATGGCCTTCAGACAGGATCCCAGCAGCTCATTGTGAAATGACTAGGGCACAAAATGACCAGGGTTTGTCTATATGAGACTTGGGGTGGAGGAAGAGAAGAATGGGACCAGGGAGTGAAAAGAAAACTAGGAGCTCCACTTTCAGAGAGAGCAAAGTCAGTCACACGCCATTCTCCTGCTTTGTAATTGTGAATTAATGAAAAGAAGAGAGACGTGTTGCAAAGTCTTACGTTTGAAAAATCATCATAGAGAGATAGAGGCAAGTACTAGATACCCCCGAGAGCCAGAAAGGGAGGTCTGCAAGACGCACTGAGTCTGGGAACTGATTTCTTCTCTGGGTATTTCCTATCCAAGCCCAGGCTGAATGAGAACTGGGCACAACTTTGACAGAAAGAAGTTGCTGTGAGAAGCAGTTGAGCTTTGCAGTGGGCAGAGGGACTGAGTCTCAGAGTCCTAAATGCACTGACCAGCCCACTGGAATGTGAGCTGAGCACCAGGAGTTGCTGGAAAGAGATCAGGAGAAACAACTTCCTGGGCATAACAGATGCTTTGAGGCATCTGAAGCCAAAGGGAAACTGAGTCTACTACCTAAAGCCACACTGCAGCCCCTCTACCTCAGTGCCAGGTGGATTAGATAAAAGAATACATGCTTGGGAATAATGTCAACTTCAGTCTTCACGGTTCACTTATGCAAAGTACAAGAAGGACTCCTGCTGTTTTGTTTATGACAAGACATTCAACAAGACAGAGAGAAAGCGAGTCAAGATGGCCGTATCTTCCGCAGAACTGATGGTAATGGTTAGGATGGACATGAGGGAGACACCTAGAAGACTAGCTTCTGGGTATGGTGTGATGGCTATATTGCTACATGAGCACGTCCTAGAAATTCCCCCAAATAGAACCTTTTGGATCTTGTGCTTTTCCTTATATATGCTACAACATAATTAAGTTTGTTTTTAAAAAGAGGAAAAAAAAAAAAAACAGATCTTATCTGTGCTTTTCAAAAATCCAAAGGCAAACAATGCTGGTGGGTGGGTGAATGGATGGAAGCAACACTGTCTGAGCAGCTGCTGTGGTCTGAGACTCCACCCTCCCACGGGGGATAAGGTTCATGCCAGCGTGTTTTCTCTTGGGACGGGGACAGGAAAGGCCACGGGGCACAGGGCATGCTTTAGCAAGGCATGCCCTACCAATGGCATCACCAGAGACTCTCCAAGCCTTGACGTTCCCATCGTGACCAGCACTAACAATCAGTCGGAAGTCGTCTACAAACAGGATGTCCACCACACTTTCCAAGTGGCCCTTCCAGGTAATCAGGAGTGTGGGAGGAATCAGAGAAATGGTCTGGCCATCCACAACCTGAAGGAGACGACAGAAAAGAACTACTTACACCAATACTATCATCTAGACTCCTCTGCAAGAACTGAGCGCTGGAAGCTACAGAGCCCAATGGAAGGGCGGCCCCAGGACCTAAGCCAGTGATCTATTCTACACATTTCAAGTCAAACCGCTTTCAGAGCAACACTGCTCTGGCCCTCCCCAGTCCCTTCCTTAGAAACATCAATCTACACAGTTACAAAGTACTTCTATACCAATAGTTCACTGGAACTGGCTTTAAGGTATGTAACTTTCTCACTATTTACAGAGAAATGAACATCAGAGATATTCAGAAATCAGCCCGGGGCCACAGGGCTAGCAAAACAAGTATCCAGGTGTTTGACATTACATCTTAGTTTACCTTATGTAAAATAAGATAGTGTAATTTCCACATGTGTATAAATACTGGCCAGACATCGACCAAAGCAGCTACTTCAGGGAAGAAAAACTACTTGGCACAGCCCAGGGCTGGTGGAACTCCCATTCTTGTCTAAGTCTTTCTATGCTGCCTGAGTATCTTTTCATTGTCATTTATACATATAGACATATAAAAAGTTGTGCAAATAGCAAGCACATTTAAACAAACATACAAACTAATGCAAAAACTGTGTGGTAAGATCCAGATAACAAAGCCCACAAACCCCTCACAATTCCCTCTGGCCGCTCCACCAACCCCTAAACATCAATCACTTCTTACAGGACAGGTTCCTGTTTTCTGTTTTTATACTATGTAGAAATGGAACTGTAAAAAAAAGTGTACTCTACAGGCTTTCACCAAATCATTGGACGAGTCCGTCAGATTGTAGTGACCACATGGGCATCAGTCACTGACAGTACTAGCTATCACTCTGAGGTGTGTAAATACAGTGTGATTTCAACCATGTCCATGAGCATTTGGGTGTATCAAACAGTGTTGCAGGTAGTAACTCTATTAATATTCTTTTTATCTGTCAGTGTATGAACCTGGGTATAAACCTAGGTTTGGACTCGCTAGATTGTGGGGCATGCATATATTCAGATTTAGTTGCTACCTGTCAAATTATCCCCAAAAAGAGATTATTCCAACTTCCATTCCTGCCCAGCAGAGGAAGTTCCAGTGGCTCTGCATCCCTGGCAGGATTTGCTAACACCTCTTTGGTCTCGGTCATTCCGGTGAGTATGTGGCAGTATCACTTTATACCTCCCATTGCTAGGGGCAGAGGGTATGCAGCATATGCACATGTATGGGAAAGTACACATGCACATGCAGATGTATGGAAGTCAGAGGACTTTGAGTTCTTCTTTGAGACAAGGCCTCTTATAGAATCTGAGCCAAACTGGTAGCCAGCAAGCCCCACCACCCCAACTTTCAGCACTGGGGTTACAAGCACACATGCAGGTACTACTGGCTTTTTATGTGGGTGCTAGAATCCAAGTTCAGGTCCTCACATTTAAGCAGCAAGCATTTCCACCCACTGAGTCATCCCTCCAGCCTATTTGCTTCTTCTCAGTAACTAAACTGCATTAACCATCAGGCAAATTCCAAGTGATAAGCATGGAAATGTATTAACTATGGACTAGCGAGATGGCTCAGAGGTTAAAGTTCTTGACTTGCAAGCAAAAGGACCAGAGTTCATATCTTCAGATCCCACATAAAAAAGCTGGTCAGAAACAGGTGACCACCAGTATAATAGTGGCATGAGCACCAAGAGACAATCAACAGCTTTCTGATTGAACTCAAGATCTGCTTGTCAGAATAGTACCCATCCCTGTTACTGTAAACTAGAACAAGAAAATAAAAAAGGGAGGGAAATAGGTCAGTAGGGAAGACAGCCAATAAACCTATAGAAAGGAAGACAATACATCAAACTGCTCTGTAAACAGCTGTAATACCCATAGAGTGGGAACTCACAGTGGAAATCTTTGGGTTTAAAACTGGATGAGTAAAGGGAACTGCACATATAATTGGGGTGGACTGAAAAGAAGTAAATTGTTATACTATGGAGGCCTGAGCCCCTACAGGAGTAGTCAAGCCAGAGTGAACCCTGAAGTCCATAGAAGCCTACAGGAGGAAGGATGTGACGGAATGAGAAGGAAAAGTGAAGGGAAGGGAAGGCATAGGAGGGAGGGGAAAGGGAGGGAAGCCGGGATGAATACTCAATACACTTGTAAAAATAGAAAAAATAAATTAAAAGAAAAAAATGTTGGCCAGAAATGAGAGCAGACAGTTAATTCCATCCTGGAAGACAGAGCCTGGGAAATCCTAGAGCACTTCCTTATTAGGAAGTGAATTCCAGGATGATTCCCAATGTCACCCTTGGGTCTTCACAGGCACATACCCCACCCCCCCACACATAACATATTCTCAAACTCCAGAGTCCTCACTGCAGAGATCCACATACATGGGAATGGTCATATTAGCATACACGTGTGTGCAGATAACACATGGGAAAGGGTGTGTGAACATACACATAGATACATTTGGTACATGTCTATTTGTATCTTAATGATGACTTCTGATCAACAAGTTTTTCCATCTAAGCCAAGATTCATCATGCTGATAGGGACCCTCAGTCCCATTTCCTTAATGGGACCCATAAACACTTTTCAGAACAACCTTCCGGAGATCTTCCTACCTCTTTATCCTCTGGGGGAAAGTAGTATGGGATTCCACCCTGGAAACGTTTAGGCATTAGGAAGCGGAACTTGTTCTCTTCAGTGCAGACCTTCATCATACTGGCTTGATGTGTTTTCTGGCCAACCAATAGGCAGTAATCCTTGATGTCCCAGATCTAGGTGCACAGTGTGGTTAGTGGCCCGGCACCTGCTGACCCTGACCCCAACTCATTCTGTGGTTTCCTCTCAGACCATCACTTTGCACTTTGGGAATAGTTCTTACTTATAGCTCTGAGACAAATGACTGCTGGGGATAGAGTGGGGGGAGGGATCTTAGGATCTTCTCAGCCAGACATCTAAGTTAACAGGCAGGGGGCAGGGGTGGCTGGCTTAGACACTCGACCTTTATGCCTCACCATAAAGCACAAAATCCTCTCAGAGACAGCTGATCAACTGAGGAGACTAGGAGAGGAGGGAATTGTGGGAAGACAGTGACAGGGCACAGACTTCACTGGGGTAGCCCATTTCACGGAGCATGCTTTTAGGGAACTTATTTTGCTCCCCCACCCGTTCCACAATAAAACCAATGCCTAGAAGTAGTGGGAGGTAGACAAGGACCAGATGAGGCACAGAGATGCAAGGGCTTGGCTGGCCTCAACCCTCCAGTCTCAAAGCCAGTTTTTCCTCACCTTGATGTTTCCATTACAGTCCCCTGTGATGAGGATCCAGTCATTTTCATCAGTAGTCATGGCACCCACTACAGTACCCTCACTGTCTTCATAATCCACAGGGAACTTCCCCAGCAGGCCTCCACTCCCATGGATGGACCAGGCGTAGATGTAGCCATCGATGCAGCTGCTTAGCATGGCTGCTGTGTGGGGCAGGCGGGGTCTGGTCTGCAGAAAGATTATCTACAAGAGACAGGTATAGTCTGGTTCAGCAAGTATGAGAGTTAGATACAGATGTCAACTTGATGATCAAAGGCTCTGGGCACATTTGTAAATTATTAGTAGTTGAGTTGAGCCTTGAGCAAGTCTGCAAAAGATTGTTTAGTTGATGTGAAAAATCAGTCCAGATAGAGAAGATGGGGTAAAACTAGCTTAGTATAAAATCTGGCATTCTTTAGCACCAGACCAGGACTGCTGAGACATTTGGTTCCTGAACTCAGCTGATAAAACCAAAGATTTCCATGAGTATGATCCCATTGTTGTATTTCTTTAGCTGGTTCAGGGAGTTGGCATTCCTTAGCATACTTGGACAGAATTGTTGTCTAGCATGTGAGGTTTACCCCTCTCTCAGAAACCCTATGTATGTGGTATCACCAGTTTCCTTGGTCTCTGGTGTTGATATGAGCTCTCCTGTCAAGTTAAACTAAGAACTATAACCAGATAATCCTAAATCAAAATAAAATTCCTTGCTCCCCGCTAAGCCTTTTGGTCATGAAATTATCAGCAGTATATAGGCAAATTCGAACTGCAGATCTGTGGGCCAAGGTTTACTATGATTACTGTTAATACTGCTAAGGTACCCAGACAAGTCACCACACCTACCTCGTGCCCTGGTTTCCCAAGATTCTCCTTTCTATATAGTAGGTAATGTGGAACATAAGACTGGACTATGAAAAAGGGACCAAAGCATCCAAGTTGAAAATTGAGAAAAGGAATTATTGTTAACTTTTATTATTAATAAAATTAATTTTATTATTACTTTTTATTAATAATAAAAAAATTATTATTATTAGTGCTGGGCCACTAACCATATGGTGCACCTAGATCTGAGACATATTGTATGTAGACAAATATACCAATGGAAGCATAGAAAGGGTCCAGAAGTAGATCTAAAATAGTAAGAGACTGTATGTTACATAAGTGTTAAGCCAGTGGCGGGGGCGTGAGGGGATCCAGTTACATGATGCTTGAACATCTGGCAGCAAATTTATTTAAAAAATGGATAAAAGGATTAGATTTGCTTATCTCACTAAACACAAAATTACCTAGATGCCAATTTAAAAAGTTACTAAACATAAATAATTATTAATGTCAGAAAATACAACAGATGTTTCTACAATTGGCATTGTCATCACGAAAGATAATTGTACAGCTAGATGCAAGTTAAAAGCACAGTGTGAAACTAGATGTGGTGACCCCAGCACAGGTAGAGGCAGAAGAATCCATTCAATGCCATCCTCAGCTAAATAATGAGTTTGAGGCCAGCCTGGGATACAGAAGACCCCGACTCAAAATCAAAAACAATCCACCACTGCCATCGTGATACCAGAGAAATATGGCAAGCAAGAATATCAGCAATACACAACAGGAAAAGGCTGTTCCTACAACACAGAAGCTCTACGAGATAAAGAAAAATAACTGGGCATAACCAAATGAATCGCTTGAAGAGGAACACAACAGACACTTAGAGGAGTTGAGAAAAACAGTGCAAGAAACAAAAACAGGCATAGAGCAGATAAAACAGACTCAAGCAGAGTTTAAAACTGAGCTAAAAGACAAGTTATCTTCAACTCAGAACTCCACAGAGAGTCTTACCAGCAGAATTAACAAAGCAGAAAACAGAATTTCAGACCTTGAAGACAAAGTGGGAATTTTAACCAGCTCAATGGAAGAGGTTGTTAAAGCCAAAAAGATACTCGAGAGAAATATTCAAGAGATATGGGACACCCTGAAGAAGCCTAACATGCGTATCCATGGAATACCAGAGCAAGAATCTCAAAATACCACCCCTGAGGAAATTTTTCAAACGATCAAGGAAAACTTTCCTTATCTAAAAAAAGAGAGGCCCATACATATACAAGAGGCATCCTGCACCCCAAACAGATATGATCAAAATAGAAGTTTGCCATGGCAAATAATAGTTAAAACACTCCACATTCAAGATCAAGAAATGGTGCTGAGAGCAAACAAATCACTATTAAAGGTAAACCTATTAAACTAACAAATGACTTCTCAGACGAAACAGTAAAAGCAAGAAGAGCTTGGAGAGACATATTTCAATTGAATGAGCAAAATGTCAACCCAGGCTGATATACTCCACAAAACAATCTATCATGATCGAGGGAGAAAGAAAAATCTTCCATCACAAAGACAACTTGAAGGGATACATGTCCACCAAATCAGGCCTTCAAAAAATGCTAGAAATGATACTCAAGCTTGAAGAAAAAAAATAACATATCCAGGAGAACAGAAGGGAAGTATAACACCATTAAAAGTGAAGCAATACACTTACAAAAACTACTAAACATAATAAATTTCTGGAATTAAAAACAGTTCCTCCATTACAACAATAAATCTTAATTTATCCGATTTGCCAAAAAAAAAAAAAAAAAAAAAAAAAAAAAAAGAGATATAAATAGACATTTACATAGCTGAAAAACTGTAAATGTCTAAAAATATACATACAAAAAAAATCATCCTAGAAACATAAAGCAACAAAGCCAGTTCAAGGATGTGGGGAGAAGGAATTTATACACCGCTGGTGGAATATAAAGCCGTTCGGTCGCTATGGAAACCGGTACTGAGGTTATACAAGAAACTACAGGCAGAACGACCATATGGCAGGCTTCTCCAGTAGGGTGGCAGCTTGGAATCTGCCTCCAGATGACACTCTGAATGAGAAGTCAGGATAGCAAAGAGCAGATTTCACGCCAGGGAGAGAAACCAGAACCATAAAGCAGGTAATAAGTCAGCAGAAACATGCAGACAGAAAGGCGGATGGAGCAAAGGGTAGCCAGAGACACAAAGACTCCAACCATAGCCCCCTGATCTGGGAACATAAACACCTCATCCAAAGACTGAGCCAGGTAGCCCCCAGTGAAAAAAGAGGGGCAGTTCTCCCAATCCTCAGTACAGCTTCGGGGTCTATGAGAAAGTGACGGCTCTGGTGGTGTAGGTGATCAGAGAGGAGGTGCACTTTGGCCACGTGCCATCTTGAGAGGAAGGGTACCCTTTAAGACCCAGCTACCCTACATGCTGCAAAGATGGCTCCATGAGCAAAGCACTAGCCATGCAAGCATGAGGAGCAGAGTTCAGACTCCCAGACCCCACATAAATATCAGACGCAGTGATATAAAGGTCTCTGATCACACGCCCACAGGAAATGGGAAGCAGAAAAGGGAGTCTGAAGTCCATCCCCCACAATCTCAGGGATAGTAGGGAAAAGAGAAAGGGGAGGAAAGTGAGAAGCAGAAGACAGTGCTTAGTAGCCCTGTCCCCTGAGACCCAGAGCTGAGCCCACTGCCTGAGGTCAGGGTAGAGCCAGACATCTGAGCTCAGCAGAGAACTGACTCCTGGCTTTCACTCTCCAGCAGGGTGTTGAGTGGCCAGAGGGGCTTGAAAGCACACAGATTTCCATGCTGCAACTGAATCCCACCTGCAACAGACTCAGGAGATGGCCCTGGTTAGAACATGAGCACCCAGGGTGTACAAACTGGAGACCCTCAGAAGTGTGGAAGAACCAGCAGGGCTGACAAACCAAAAAGCCAGCAAGGCTCAGCAGACACTCAACACTGATGAGCTGGATCTATTTCATAAGTGGCAAGAAAGACAAGAATACACATACACACACACCTAGAAAAATCCAACTTTAGAGGACCTAGAAAAAAAAGATGCTCCAAGTCTTTGATTTTTTTATTGCTTCTGGAGTTTTACATTTTTCTTTCACTATATTTTGAGTCACATTTCTAATTAAAAAAAAAAAAGAGCTTTGAGTTGGAAAAATGGCACAGTGAATAAAAGAAGCTAGACACCAAGCCTGATTACCCAGGATCCACACAGTGGAAGGAGAGAACTAACTGTCATAAGTTGTTCTTTAATTTACACACACACACGCGCGCGCACACACACACACACATTTTAGTAAGAGCTTTTATGTTTTTATTCATCATCATACATTTATCTAATTTTTGTTCATACTTTTCATTTTATTATACAGCTTTATCTCTTTCTTCTTATGTAGAAGTCACGGATTTCTATCACGTGGGGTTTGGAGCTCAAATTCAGGTCACCAGGTTTTCACATAGGTACCTGTACCCACCGAGCCATCTCACCAGCTCTTTTCACTCACTTTAGAACTTTCTTCTTCACATGCCTCTTTCCTTTTTTAAGATTTAACCATCTTTCTCTTTCCCTTTCCCTGTTCCCATGTTCCTGTCATTCGCTTAGTATTTATTGATTTCTTTGCTAAGCCCACATCCATGCTTCCCAGCCCAGCCGAGTGCAGCTCACCTTCTCCACTGACATGTTAGACTGTAACAAGATCTTCTTCCAGAAGTCCTCTTTCCATTTCTCAACATCTTTGTGAGATGACGGCTTGGGAGTGACCTTGTTTGACAATTTGTCTCCGCCAACACTAACAGGCTTTGGGAAAGAAAAACCGGCCCTCCAGGTTACCACAGGGTGTCTTCTTTCCCATGGAGGGGCTGAGATCAGAGGCAGGTTATAAAAGAACACCAATGCCCCTCTACGCCCACACCCACCATAGATACCATCCTGTGAAAAGGTCCGTGGGGTTTCTGGTTGGGCCTTCAGAGTCCCTGAGGTCAGAATGAATGTCCATCTTCAGTATCCCAGCAATTTTGCTCTCCAGGCCAGAGGCCTGAGCTGCTTTTAGGAAAGACTTCCTATGACCTAACACTCTTTACTCTCGATGATCTGAGGGCCACGGTCTAACCTGACACCTGATCCTTCAAAGACAACCTGAGAGTCAGGCCTTGAAGTGTCTGTGACTTAGCAGACTTCCATTGGGGAAAGGGATGCTTCTCATACAAGCCTCAGCATCCAGAAGCCAGAATCGTTTATCAATTGCAGGGGAAAAAGAATTGGACTTGCTCCTCTAATGCCATGCAAGAAATATCTGTGTTCCAACATCAGTTGTCTGACCATACTGTCAAAAGTCAGTCACCCTTCTCCAGCCTTTCTCCTCCCCTTTCCCCAGAAAACAGAACTGTCAGTCATTCTTGGAAGTGTCAGTCCCGGGGGCCATCAGAGTTGAGAGAAAGAGACTGTTTAAGAGCATCTTGGACTCATGCATTGCTGGCTGGGTTCCTGGAGGCAGCACTTGTTTGGCCAAGCTAGCACCTCCTCATACTCCCCCACCCTTCTCCCTGCCCCCCCCTTCCCCCGCCCCTCCACTTCCACCCCAGTTCACTCCTGGGCTTGAAAACTGAAGCAGCAGCTTACAGTCTAGCCACAGAATTCTCTTCCGGACAAGTCCTGCTATCAGAGCCTCTGGGCTGAGCTGGAGGTTTTCTAGAAGACCACGCCCAGGTCTATGGCAGCACAGAGAGTTAGACATGTGGGGCTAAAACAGGGAGTTATCCTACCTGACCACCGCGCTCAGAACAAGTGAGCTGGCAGACCACAGGCACTATGAGAAAAGTGTGAACCAACAAGAAAACCCCACACACAACAGCCGCGTGCAAAGAGCTGAGCTTCCCCACCTTCTGGGACGCGGGCCTCCCCGGCAATTTGTCCTGTAGGTGTTTCATCACTGGGGGAGCCGACATCAGCCTCCGCTTGTAAAGAGATTCCCGTGGGGGCTTGTGTGCCCACTTCTGCTCCTCTTCCTCTTGGCGAGGTTTGTTTCTGTTGACCACACATTCCTCTGCGTCTCGCACCTGGACAAGGAGAGAGCGGCTTCTAAGGCACCCCCATGTGGGGAGCAAAGGAACTGCTTCCCAGAGATCTTGCACCCTCCAGAATGTCAACCAAAGTCTCAACCCATCCCAGGGTCTGGCGCTAACACCCAAGGCAGGACACAGTTCCTATGAGGAACTCAGTCTCTTTCTCTCTCTCTCTCTCTCTCTCTCTCTCTCTCTCTTTCTCTCTCTCTCTCTCTCAAGTGGTCGGTAGTTTCAGTTAGATTTGAGCTAGGGGCTCAGGCCCGACTCATCTGCACCTGTCTCTCTACCCTCACAGGCCTGTAGAAGTTATACTACTAGGAGTCTGTGTAAGTCTTCAATTCTCAATTCCCCCAAAGTGTAGCAGGCTCCCCCAGGTAACTAGACCCTAAGAAACTATCAGGGGTTACAGGTGATGGTTTCACATGAACCTCATATACCCCATTTCTTCACTTCCACCACATCCTCTAAGTCACACATTAACAAGACTTCTTCCTTGAAGTACAAGATCTCCTCCCTCTCCACAAAAACTTTGACATGAAAATTTTTGCTCCTTCTGAGAAGAGATGCTTAGAAGTGCCTAGAGAGCTGAGGGGCACTAGTGGGTGGGACTTCAGAGATAACAGCTCAATTCCTTATCTGCTTTATACAGTGACTTTCTCTAAGCTTAAAAAGAATCATGAAAATGTTTAGACACTGTGTGGTTATGCTCAAGAGGGACAGTGAAGCAGAGTGTCCGCGGCCACAGGATTGGACATCAGAGAGAATGGAGGGATCGAAAGGAAAGCATCTCTTCCCAAATACACTTAGAAATCCATTCATTGGATCAAGTACCTCTAGGTCCATTCCAGTTTTAGATTGCTATAATCTAGTAATTCAGAGACCATTCAGATTTCTTAAATCTCTATCAGGAGTCTGGTGAGACCAAGCAGCAGTGATCAACCACAGTAGGTAAGATGTGAGCATGAGGTACTGCCAACTTGATGCAATTGAGATGTGCCTAGATTAGTAAATTCACCTTGGGTGTCTCTAAGGAGTGACAGGAGAAAAGACCCTCCCTGAATATGGACCACACCATCCCATAAATTGTGAGAACTAAAGAGGAAGGAGAAAGTCCATTAGCACAGACAGCTCCTTCCTGGTCACAATGATGTGGACCACTGTGCTCTCTATACAGTCATGGATGGACAAACTCTGAAGTGGTGCATCAAGTAAACCTTTTCTCCTTGTAAGTTGCTTCTGTCAGATATTCTGTAACAGCAACAAAAACTAACAATGTGTCATCTTTAAGGAGGAAGTGCTCTACGGGAAAGGACAGATGAGATCCTGTTTACAGGTACACACTTGACAGCCCCTTATTCTTCACACTTGGACCAGGAATGAGTGCCCAGCCCTAAATAGGACATTCATATCAACACCCCCACACAAGACTCAGGGAGCATGGAGGACGAAGGGGCAGAAAGAATACAGGAGCTGAAAATCCACAATACAAACAACGACAAATGCTGGAGAGGATGTGGAGGGAGGGGAACTCTCCTACATTGCTGGTGGGAGTGCAGGCTCATATGCCACTCTGGCTGAGCTGTCTGGAGATTCTTAAAGAAACTAAAGATTGAAATGCCATATGACCCTGCTATCCCACTTTTGGGAATAACCCCCCATGCAGCAGAGGTTCACCTCGATAGCACAAGCACGACCATGTTCATAGCAGCACTGTTTACAATAGCAAAGTCATGGAATCAACCCAAATGTCCAACAGTTGACGAGTGGATAAGGAATAGTGATACATCTATACAATGGAGTACTACTCAGCCATCAAAAATGATGAATTACTGGAATTTGCCGGGAAATGGATGTCATTAGAAACAATTATATTAAGCGAAGTATCCCAAACCCAGAAAATTAAGCGCCATATGTACTCCCTAATAGGTGGCTCCTAGTACCAAACTCACCCTGCCCACATTGAGACACTCAAAGTAAACCTATGTAATACAGTAATTGCAAGGATTATGAACAGGAGGGATGGGGTTGGAGGGCCACACCAGACACAAGGAGAGAGGGGACCATGTTACAGCAGAGAAAATAGGCCTCCATCAAGGAATGCAAGTAAGTAATGAGAAACCTGGTTAAGTTCACAGACGTTTGTTCCTGATCATTTACAACTGAGAGGGTATGATCTCACCAGAAGGGGAGGGCATATAGTCTGGCAGATAAAAAGTAACCATTTTGCAAATGGGCAATTGACTCCTCCCTCACTGTGGTTTCCTACTTTTATTACATCTACCCTTGAATGTGCTATTATAACAAGACTCCAGTTTAATAGCTTTTTGTCTCTGGTCCAGGGGGTGACATACAGTGCCCAGCAGGATGGAGTGAAGGGCATTGCAGGAGCAGCAAAACTGCAAAAGAAAATCAACAAACCACAATCCAGAACATCAGAGACTCTATATCAACCACCTAGAACTAGACCACCTAATCTCTCCCCATCCTGAAGCTCAGGGACATTTGTGGAAGAGGGGGCGGTAAGATTGTAAGAGCAAAAGGATGGGAGGACCAATGATTTGCAAGATTCTCCACATTAGTTAGGGCCAAAGCAATCATAATAGGACTTTGCATGCCCTGCGCAATGTCCAACACACTATTGACCTCACAAAGTCTAGCATCTGCTAAAGACACCAAGATCCTTGGAGGCAAGGGATTGACAGCCACCATAGTGTTCCTATGCTTAAGGGGAACATGAGAAAGGTTCAGGGAAATGCCACTGGGTCCTTGTACGTCATCAGAGAGGAGGACCCAGAGGAAAGTCAGGCATACACAATAAAGGACTCTCTGGGAATTTGGGGGAGGCACTGGGGAATGGGGAGGGAAGAGAGGGGGAACAGGAGGTTGGGGGGAGGAGGAGGGAGGGAGGGAACTGATCTCCCTATTAAGTTTGTATGAGTGGAAATAATAAAAAATGTATAAAAAAGATTTTATGTGGCATAAATACAGAAAAAAAAAGAATGCAGGAGCTGGAGGATGGGAGGAGTGATGTGACACACTGTATTCTGGACATAATGTGGCTGTTGTACTCATGAACTCACAGCAGCTGTGGCTACTTGCATAAGAAGGAACCTGTCAACATTCTAGCATGGATGGAGGAAGAGTTCATGAGGACCCGCCCCTAGCCAAGGAGCTAATACGGCCATTAATGGCTGCTGGGAGAAGAGGAGTCATTTTTCTTCAGTGCTGTAGTCAATGCTGGTAAACTGCCCATGATCCAGAGAATAATCCCACACCCATGTCCATGCAAGCAACTCTCATTAAACTCAGTGGATCAGGGCTGGAGAGATGGCTCAGGGATTAAGACTCTTCTAAAGAAGAAGATCCTGAGTTCAGATCCCAGGTCACACATAAAAATACCAGGTAGAAACATCCGGCCCTGGTGGGTGGAGCCTGGGAAATCCCAGAGTGAAGTGAAAAAGGAGGTAGAAGCAACCCAGGATGATCCTCAAAGTCACCCTTGGTCCTCCACACGGATACACAGTGCCCTCTGATATACGCACACACACAATAACGTTTTTTAAAAAAATAAATAAGGGGCTGGAGAGGTGGCTCAGGGGTTAAGCCTCTGCCTTGCAGGTGGAAGGTCCTGAGTTCGGATCCTAGACCCCACGTATAGACGCCGGGTGGAAGCAGGGGCAGCCTGTGTTTCTGGTCCTGGTAGGGCAGAGCCTGTGAATCCCGGGGCAGAGTAAACAAGGAGGTGGAGGCGTCCATGGTGGTTCCTGAATTCGTCCGTGGTTCCACACACAGACACATACACACATGCGCACACATGCATACACGCACAATTGAATAAATAATAAATAAAAAAATTTTAAAAAGATAAATAAAATATTTTTAAAAAATAAACTCAGTGAGTCAAAAAAAGACATGAAAGTAGAAAAAGAGGCATGTTGGAAAGAAGGAGGAGTCCAGGGGAAGTGAGAGGGAAACGAGAGAATGGAGGGGTGAATATAATCAAAATACATTATATACTTGCATGAAATTATAACTTAAAAATTTAAATAGCAATAAAATACATATGTAAAAAAGGGAGAAAAAAATCCTCACTCTCTCTCTACCCACCCCCCGAAAAATGACAGGACAGCACCATAGCTTCTGGGGTGAGGCTGCTGGGGTTTATTTGCATCTACCCTTCCTTGACTGTGTGGCCTCACAAAGGCGCTTGCCCTCTTTGTGCCTCACATCTTCATCGGTCAGAACAAAGATGCTCCAAGAGCCTCCCTCCCTCATGGCTGCCAACTCTCCAGCTGGGATAAGTCTCCACCATTCCTCTGCTTCCAGGGTGCGCTCTCTCTCTCTCTCTCTCTCTCTCTCTCTCTCTCTCTCTCTCTCTCTCTCTCTCTCTCTCTCGTCTCTCTCTCTGTTCCTTTGACCCCACCCACAGCCAAGACAAACGTAGACTGAAAGGCACTAGGAAATCAGGAAAGCACGCGCCAGGGTGCTACGCCCATACCTTCTTTGGCTGTAAGGGCAAAGGGCTCTCAGAAGCGTTGAAATTCAAAATGGGCTTCATCATGCTGACGTTCCAGAAGAGGATGTCCCCGTTATAGGAGGCGGTCCCAAGAAACTGGTTCTGGTACTTGGCCATGCTCAGGATGTCCTCTGTGTGGTAGGTTTGCCAGTGGTAGCACGAGAGCACCAGCTTGGTCTTGTGGAACCTGCACACATAGCCAGAGGCAGCACAGCCGTGAGCTCAGCACTCCTCTGGGAGACATGGCCCTTAGCTCTCAGAAGGGGGCACTCTCAGGGATACTGGTGCTCATTTAAAGTCCTGCCCCGCTGAGCTTGTTTCTTTATCTACCGACTGTGCTTTGCTCTTGGGATTTACAAGTAATAGATCTTTTTTAAATCTACCCCCAAGTAAGGATTAAGATTAAACAGGAGAAATGATAGACATACCACGGCCCTCTGAAACACTTCCTACCCTCCAACTGGATTGTGTGTCCTTTCCCAGATGTTTCCCTGACACCCTCTCCCACTCACCCTTCAAATCATGTTCCACAAACAATACCCCCAACTGGGCTGTTCTGACCACTCCCCAAGACTAGATAAGGGTTCTACCCGCTCCTCAGAAACCTCTGCTGTTTTCTCCCACAGTAGTCAGTACACTGTTGTCTGAGTTAAACACAAGTGTCAACTTGACAATTGAAGTTTCGGCCTCTGAGCACATTTGTAAAGATTTAGTAGTTAAACTAAGCTCTGAGCAAGTCTGCAGGAGATGGTCTAATTAATGGGGATGGTCTAGCCCACGGTGGATGGGACTAGTACATGGGCAAGAGAGTAAGACGGAAGATGCTAATTAAGGAAATTGGCATATTTTTGTACACTTGGCCAGATATGCTGGCTTGGCAAATGGGGACTGTTGCTCTCTCAATAGTCCTGTGGAAACAGTGTGACCCCTGATGTTGGTATGAGTTCTCCTGCCAAACTGGACAAGGAACTGCAACTAAGAATCATTAGAGAGAATAAAATCTTTGATCCCCCCCAAACACTTTTATCTTTAATTTATCAGCAACATGCAGGCAAATTGCAACAACTGCAATTGCAATATAAATTAAATTATTTCATTATAGACCTACTGTATAGACTGAAAGTTTGTGCTCCTCCAAATTTTATCTGTTGAAACCTAATCCTCAAATGTAAGAGAATGTGGGGATGGGAGTTTCTGGAGAACATCTGTTCACAAGAGCAGAATTCTCACAAATGAGTCTGTGGAGAGACTCCCTAACACTTTCTCTACCACGAGAGATTACAGCAAGACCACAGCCCTCTCTGGAGAAGGAAGAGACCCTCACCAGATTCCACAGTGCTTTGACCTAGGCTCTTCCAGCCTCTAGACATGTGAGAAATTACTTTCTCCTATTTAGATGCCCACCCACTCCCTGGCACCATATTACAGGAACCTAGCTGACTACGACAAAGTGGGGTGCTGCTACAACAACTACTGAGGAATATGCAAGTGGCTTTGGAACTGGGAAAGGGCAGAGGCTGGAAGGACTTTGAGGTGCATGCCAGGGAAAGTCTCCAGCATCATGTCTCAGTTATCAAGGGTGACTCAAGAGATAGCACAAAAAGAAGGAAACCTGCAAGAAAAAGTCATTCTTGGGATTGGGGGGGGGGATGGTACCCAGTGGATAGAGTGCTTGCTTAGAGTGCATGAAGCCCTGGGTTTGATCCCCCGATACCACATAAACTGGGCACCTGTAATCCCAGTGCTGGGGAAGTAGAGACGCAAGGATCAGAAGATCAAGGTCATCCTCAACTACATACATGAGACCTGGGCTACATGAGACCCTGTCTAGAAAGAGAGACGACAGACAGAGAGACAGAAGCATTTTTTTCAAAGCCATCGATGGAACCTACAGTTTCATGCACAGTAAGTGTGCATTTACCCTGAGTTATAGTCCAAATCCCAATCTTTGTAAAGAATGCCTAAGCAATCCTAAACAAACCATTGGCAGAAATCTGATGACATTGCAGATGGAAATGAGTAGCATAGTACTGGAACCTGGAGGCAGAGTCACCCTGGGGACAAGGAGGCAAAGACTTAAATTTGGAGAATTGTGTTTGCATTCTAATGTTTTGAGGCAGGTAGAATTTGCAAGCAGTGAAACTGGATATTTGGTTGAGGAAATGTCTGAGAAAAATATCCGTAGGAGTAGCCTAGTTTCTCTTGTTTGTAGTGGAAAGCAGAAGAGAGAAAGGATTTATAGATGAAGTTGCCATGCACAGAGGAAGAAAGGCTGGGATATAGCTGGATGGCAGAGCATCTGCCTAGCATGGATGTGACCCTCTTTTGATTCCTAGCAACAAAGGGTTAGGGAAGAAGCAGCACACATAGGTTTTGTGCCCTCTCAGACTTTCCCTGTGGGAAGGAATGAGCAAGCTTGTTGGAATATGACCCAGACTACGACGAGGAGAATAGAAGGGGGTCAGTCAGCTCAACAGAAGCCGGGCGCCATCTGCAGACAATGGGAGAATGATCCTGAAAGCAATTCAGAGATAGAACAGCCCCCTCCCATTGCAGAAGGGTTTCCAAGAAGGAGCTACCAGCACCTGCCAGACCTCAGCATCCAATACCCATCATCACCTCAGCTGTTGGTCACCTGGGCCACACTCTGGGAACTATGCTCTTCAGCCACCCTGGGCATAGCTCTTGGGAGCAGCTGTTGCATAGACCACACTAGCAGAACTAGGACAGGACCTTCATTCCAGTGGGCATCGCTGTTGGTTCAGAACTACAGGCCTGAACAGTCTCCATACAGAGCAGGTGGCACAAGAGCCTCCTTGAGGACCACCCAAAGCCATGGAAACAAGCTGTCTAGAGACTTGCAGATCCAGCCCCTGGATGGCTTCCAGTGGGTCTGCCAAACAGGACTTCTGGAAGGCAGAGTATAAAGCCAAAGAAGACTATTCTAGAGTCCTAAGAGCTAATGAAATCCCAGTACTCAGGAGGCTGGGGCAGAAGGATCATGAGTTTCAAGGTCAGCCTGAGTTACATAGAAAAGTCCTGTCTCTCTAGTTTAACAGCTTTTTATCTCTGGCCAGGGGGTGACATCCAATACCCATCGGGATGGAGTGAAGAGCATTGCAGGAGCAGCAAAACCGCAAAAGAAAATCAACAAACCATAATCCAGAACTTCAGAGACTCTATATCAACCACCTAGAACTAGGCCAGACTAATCTCTCCCCATCCTGAAGCTCAGGGAAATTTGTGGAAGAGGGGCGATAAGAGTGTAAGAGCACAAGGATGGGAGGAGCAATGATATGCAAGATACTCCACACAAGTTAGGGCCGAAGCAATCATAATTGGACTTTGCATGCCCTGCACAATGTCCAACACACTATTGACCCCACAAAGTCTAGCATTTGCTAAAGGCACTAGGATCCTGGGAGGCAAGGGATTGACAGCCAAAATAGTGTTCCTATGCTTAAAGGGAACAAAGGAAAGGGTTCAGGGAAATGCCGCTGGGTCCTTGTACATCATTGGAGAGGAGGACCCAGAGGAGAGTTTGGCATGCACATTAAAGGATTCTCCGGGGATTGGGGGAGGGGAGGCACTGGGGGGTGGGGAGTGAAGGGTGAGGGGAGGGTGAGCAGAGGGGTGGGGGGGGAGGGAGGGAACCGGTGTACCTATTAAGCTTGTATGAGCGGAGATAATAAAAAATGTTTAAAAAAAAAAAAAAAAGTCCTGTCTCAACAAAAAAGAACTACCTGACAGGATTTGTCCCACTGACTCTGGACTCATTTCGTTATTCCTTTCTTCATCCTATGTCTCCATTCATCTGTTCTGTATCTGTCCCACTGCTAGACTTTGGAAGGATATAATAGTATCACATATTTGCAGAAGAATTTGCCTCCAGACAAACTGTACCTAGGGTCTCCTCCATGTCTGATTTAAGCAATATTTAGGTGAGATTTGGACTTAGACACTCAAGTTGATGCTTAAAAAGGGAAAAGATACCCTCACCCACCACTAGTGAGTGGCATCACCCCCCCAATTCTGTTCTTTGAGAAAGATATTAGCTCTAAGGTAATAACAAAAGGAGCAGATTTTGGAAGGGGCCTGGGACCTACAGGAATGTGAGAGCATGAATTTGGGGGAGTCAGAGATGGATGCTGTAGAATGAATTTTTTATTCTCCCAAATTTCATATATTCAACTGACAACTTGGCAGTTAAAGTACTTCCAGTTCAAGCAAAAGGATCCCAAGTGAAAATGCCAGATAGATGTCAACAATTCCAGCCCTAGAAGGCAGAGTCTGGAAATTCCCAGAGCTATACTAGTTCTAATGGCACACTATGTTTTAATTAGAGATTTAATCTCAAAAAATAAGAAGGAAGAGCAATCAAGGATGGTACCCAATATTGACTTCAGGCTTCCTAATACACAATTACTTACATGCATGTGCACCTGTGCACACACGCATATATGTGCCTACCCACATGCAAATGTGCATATCAGGAAGCAGGTTTCATCAGAAAGAACATCTGTTGGTGCCTCGATCTTAGATATCCCAGCCTCCAAAACTACAGGAAATAAATTTCTGCTGTTTATATATCACCTAGTCTATGGTGTTCTGGTATAGCATCCCAACCCGACTGAAACACTTCCCCCACAGAATGAGGCAGCTGCAGAAAGTGCCTCACTGATGGTCGAGGGCCACCACAAATTCACTGCTAGCTGGTCTGCCACCAGGAAAGCTAGGATTGAGGAAGCCACAGACTAAAGCGAGACAGCCACAGCCCTGCCTTCCCACCCCCCACACCTGCTACTCACATGAAATTTGTGATTCTTTTACTCCACCCCGTCATGTAGTACACTTTGTTCATATGGATAATTCCACTAATCTGTTGGAAATGAGAGAAAATGCTAGAGCTCCTCCGAGAGTATGTCTTCGAGCCCCAGATGTCTTTCTAGTGTCCTCACCTACAAGTCGAAATTCTCTATGATGGTAGTAAGTCTGCAGAATAAGACACCATCAAACTTTCCCAGCAGTCTCACATCCCATCATCTAACACACCTTCGACTCAAGAGGCAGATCGCATAGGGTCTCCATGTCCATTTTACAGAAGAGATAACTGGGAAACAAACACTCCAGCTAAGATCCAATAACTTCTGTGCTGGGTGACAGGTTCTCAATCAGTACTCAACCCTCTGGCTTCAGGGTGTGTGTGTCTGTGTGTGTGTGTGTGTGTGTGTGTGCATGTGTGCGTGCGCGTGTGCACGCACACACGCGCTCATGTATACACATGCTTGCAATGGCCAGAAATCAACCTCAAGTGTAGTTCCTTGGTTTTCATCCACCTTGTGTTCTGAGACAGAGTCTTTTACTAGAACCTGAAACTTATCAATTAGACTAGACTGTCTGGCAGCCCCAGGGATCTGCCTACCCCTATATCCCCAGTGTTGGGATTATAATTGTGTGTTATCATGCCCAGTTTTTAATGTGTTGCTGGGGGTCAAATTCAGATCTTCATGCTTGCATAGCAAGCTATCTCACCCCCATCCCCTATCTTCTGACTTCTTGACCAAGTGTACTTTCTGTGTTAAAAGACAGAGTCAAGGGAGGCTGAAGGTAGGGGAATCAGGTCCTAAAATAGTACTGCTGTCTTTGTGCTATGCCACAACGAAAGACTGTCCCTAGAACCCCATCAGGTATTTGGCAAGGAGATGAGCTCAGTAGCCCTAAGATGCAGAATGAAAGGTGCTGCCACAGAAAATGAGCAAGAGCAACTGGTGATTATAGAGCCCTCGCCAGACACAAGCACCATTGCTTGTCTTCATTTTGTTCAGGAGGATCTAAAGGCTCAGACATGTTCAAAGGCAGGTGGTCCAACAGTGCTATACAGTCTTTTAGAAATACACAGGAAGCCGGGAACTGCTGGCTCCCAGGTGATAGACCCCACTGACCTCCACTTGGTCCGAATTGGGAAAGGTTATCAGGCACTCGCCAGTGTTGTAGTTCCACATCTGCATTGTGCCATTGCGCAAACCAGTGAGCAGGCACCGCTCTGACTCGTCCAGAGACATGGCGGTCAGTTCCATTTGCTGCTGGATGCCAGACACAGAGAACTCCATCCTCTTCTTGCCTGTCATGATGTCCCACACACTCACTGTGCTCTGCAGGCAGCCACTCACCACCTGAGGCAGAGGGGGCACACACAGACACCCCCACTCACTGCCAGTGCAGCCTTCAGCCCGTCATGGGCTGCCCCCTCTCTACCCCCTCAGAACACAACCGTCCCAGCTTCCACCTTTCCCCATCCCACTCTAGCATATGGACATGGGACTGCCCTGGTTCTATGTCATGAAAACTGCAACTACTGTGCTTTGAATCAATTTGATAAAGTCCTCACTAGCTCAGAAAATGGCACTTGCAAATTGAAGTTCTCAGATAGGATGGGAAAACCATGCCCATGTGAAGGATGCTACAAACCTGAAAGGTGATTAGAACCTCACTGGCCACAAAGGGTTGGAATGTTGTAGACTCAGAGCCAAGTTATCTTAGGAGTATCTTTAGTCCCTTTAATCACTATCACAGCCCACCTCGGTGTCTGACCTAACATTCTTTCAATTCTCAAGTTGTTATGGTTTGAAATATGAGTTGTCCCCCACAGGACCTCATGTGTTTGAATCCTTAGCTGTTGTCAGTGTTTAGGAGATAGAGCCTTGCTGGAGGAAAGCATATTGCAGGGGTGGGCCTTGAAGTTGGTCATCCCCACCCTGCTTCCCCTAGTAAGTCTGTTCTCCCAGCCTCCATGATGTCTACAGTGCCTCCAGCTTCTGCCAGCCATGCCTTTTCCACCTAGGATTGTATTCCCCCTCTGGAATAGTAAGATGAATAAATCTCTCTTTCTCCCTTTAAGTTGCTTGAGTCTGAGTGGTATCTCACAGCAGCATTAAG
The DNA here is from genome assembly GCA_023101885.1 of Typhlomys cinereus. Taxonomy (NCBI): domain Eukaryota; kingdom Metazoa; phylum Chordata; class Mammalia; order Rodentia; family Platacanthomyidae; genus Typhlomys; species Typhlomys cinereus. The sequence goes on from JALPQD010000014.1 coordinate 3,785,309, forward strand.
AGTTACTACTTGTAACAGTTATTCTTAACTATTGCTGTGAGACAGCACCCAAAGTCAAGCAACTTAAGGTAGAAAGGGAGATTTATTCAACTTACGATTCCAGAGGGGAGAAACGGTCTTTCATGGTGGAGGCAGCATGGCTGACTGGCCAAAGCTGGAATTAGGCTAAGTCACTCCTATTGGAGAGGCTGAGAGCTACCAGACTGCTTGCTACAAAGGCAGACTTCTGGAGGTAGGGTGGGACTCATCCACCTCAAGGCCCACCCCTTGTGACTGCCTTCCTCTGGCAAGGCTCCACCTCTCAAAAATCCCATGACCTTCCCAAACACATGAGGCTGTGGGTGACACATTTCAAACCATGACACTACTACATAAGACAAACCTTTAAAATATATTTGATTTAGCAGCAGACCATCTGTAGCAGTTACTCTGTGTGGTTGCTGATAAAATCATGACAAAACGGCTTAAGGGAACAATGGTTTACTTTCTCTTATGATAGTCCAATTACAGTTCCTTGTCCAACTTAGCGAGAGAGTCCAGCAACACTAAGGCCAAGTGAACTGGCGACGCCATATCCAAATATGACTGAGAAAGGGACAATCTTGACTTGCCAGTCTGGCCACATATACAGAAGGATGCCAATTTCTCAACCAGTTCCCACTATCACCTGACCAGGAACTAATCTCACACACCATGGGCTGGATCTTCCCCATTAACTAGGTACAGGTGCTCTCTGGCTTAATTCAATTACTAATTCTCTATAAATATGCCCAGAGCTTGAACCTTCAACCATCGAGTTGACACCTGTACCTAACTATGATACCACCTCAAAGTTAAGAATGCCATCAGATGCATCTAAGACCTAGAGTAGTCTTCTTCACTTTACTGCAACATGTGCTCCCTTCCAATGTATTTGGAGAAATGCCTTGATTTATGAAAAAGTTCATGTAGCCATTTCCATGTGGGAACCTGCTATTTGGAGTGACCTAAATCCACATTCCCAGGCCATGAATACTCATATTTGATTCAAGAATAAACTCTTGAATCTTCAAGGTGAGAATTGTATTTTGTATTGACACACTATCAGAATCTATGGAGGTGGGGAGGATCTTAATTCAGAAAAGACAATTGCTAAAACATCATTAATCATGACCAAAAACTGGGTGGGGCAGATGGGCTGGAGTTAAGCCCAGAGCAAACCTGCAAGAGATTGTCTAGCTGATGGGAAGGTCCAGCCCATAGTAGGTGAGACGAGGCCCTAAATAAATGACAGAATGCTGGTTGAGAGAGTTGACATCCTTTTGTACACTTGGCCAGACATGCTGCTCTGGAAAGTAAGAATTGTCCCTCTCTCAACCATTACGTAGAGATGGTGTGGCCAGTTCCCTTAGCCCTGGAGTTGGTGCATGCTCTCCAGTCAAGCTGGCCTCAGAAGTGTAACCAGACTGTCATAAGGAAATAAACCCCTTGTTCCCTTAAGCTGTTTGATGGTCGATTTTCAGCAACCATGCAGGCAAACTGTAACAGCTAGAGAAATGGATCAGGAGTTAAGACTGCTTCACAAGCAGAAGGTCCTGAGTTTGGAACCCAGGTCCTACATAAAAACACCAGGCAGAAATGACCTGGGGGTTGGCGGAGAGGGGGACAGGAAGTTGGGGGAAGAGGCCTGCACTTCCAGCTCTAGTGGGCAAAGCCTGGGAAATCCCAGAGTAAAGGAAAAAGGAGGCAGAAACAATCCAGTATGATTCCCAAAGTCACCCTTGGTATTCCACAGGGACATACAGTGCCCTCTGACACACACACACGCGCGCGCGCGCGCACACACACACACACACATACACACACACATCCTAAAGAAATAATAGTAAAAAGAAAGAAAAAAAAGTGAAAAAAAAAAAAGGCCGGAAAGAAGCTCCTAAAGGATGTTGTGTCACCTCATGTGCATCCCACTGTCGCCATAGTCACTGCAGGGCGCAGGTGAGCGGACTTAAGACCAGCGCTCCTGCTGGGAAAAGCTGGGGAAAGGTAAAAAGAAAAGCAAAAGCTGTTTTGCAGCACTAAAGAAACCTAAGGCCATGAGAGATGGTGACATTTAGAGCCAAAATGGAAAAGCAGACCAGAGGTGAACTGTGGCCTTAGACGGCCACAGGCAGCTCCTGCAAGGGACACAGTCGCCTTGTCCAGAGACTGGGTATGGCAATCAGTTTTAAGTGTCATCTTGGCAACTAAGAACTGAGTCTTTAGGCACATCTATGAAGAGTTGATAAGTCAAGTCTCTGAGCCAGAGATTTATTTCCTAAGTGATGTGGGAGACCCAGCACAAAGTGGTTGGGACCATTCCATTGACATGTGGTAAGTCAGAAAGCTGATTGTTTTCTGGCAGGTTGCCAAGCTAAAAAGTATGTCCCTCAGCTCTTCTGTGGATATAACCCTCAGCCTCTGCTGGTAACTCTCTTACTATAATAGACTATAACCTGAAACTGGAAACATGAATTTCAAAAAAAAACTTCTTAAATTATTTGTGTTGAATATTCATTACAGCAACAGGAATCTGAAAGCCAAGATATTGGGCCAGCAACAGGAACCCATGCAGGCAGAGACCTAGAGCCCTTTCTATTCTCGGTCCTTGTAAACATCCCACATACTCAGCTGTCCTGCCTACACAGAGGCCTCTCTAGGGCGCCAACAGCTGTGCACACACACACACACACACACACACACACACACACACACCAAGCTGGTCCAAACTGTGGTTTCTGCACAGCAGTGCTCTGGGAGAGCCCCATGGTGGGAGCCTCGAGGAGCACCCTGTAACCAGCATTCCACCTCTGTGTCAAGAGCTGACCTCAGTGACAGGCAAGGCGGGAAGCCAGAGGAGTCGGTGATTCAGGAACCACGATGAACGGGTTTGGAGCAGGTCCGGAGCCATCTGATCTCCCGGACCACTTCCTGCCCTCGTCCTGGTGCCCCCAGCACCACAACCAAAAGTGCTAAGAATTGCCAGAGTGCCGTGCCAGCTGACAGCACAGACCCACGGGGAGGTCCGAGTCTTGCAGCATTCAGAGGCCAGTGTGGCCACTCACCTGCTTAAAGATCTTGCTGTAGAGAACCGCACACAAGGCTGTGGTGTGAGTTGTGGCCTTCCCTATTTTCACGGGCCCCTGAGCTTCCAAATACCCTCTGAGGATCCCAATCTGCAGATAGAGAGAGGGGAGCAGCCGCTACGCAGTTAAAAGTGCTCTAGCTTCAGTGATTAAGGCCCGAGACACTGGCCTCAAGGACAAGCCCCAGCCAACAACGTGGATTCATCCTGATGGTGTCCTATGAGATTCCTCAGACCCTCATGTTCTGTTGCTGCTCTCACCTCACTCCAAAAAAGCCCACGGTATTCCTAGAACCCCGAAGTCCAAGGTCCTCTATCCTTCTACTTCTAAGGAGCTAAAGCCTCACTCAGAGATCCCTCCGGAAAACCTTCTGTGACCAGCCGGCCCAGGCTAGATGGAGACTTCCCTGTGCTCATGAGCCCTAGGATCCAACACTTTCACGTGACAGTGCACTTCCTACTGAAATGACAGTGCCTCAGCAACATGTTCTCATCTCCCAACAAAACAGGGTGGAGATGATGTCAGATGACAAAAATGAACTGTAAAGCTCTGCTTAACTTGACAGACTTTGACAGCCAGTCCTATACTTGGCAGACAGGGAGGCACCCACTTTCTTCCTTCTCAATAAAACTACTGTCTAGCAGAGAAACAGCAAAGTGCATGGGAAGGTGCCGGGTCACCTGCCAGGATGGCCCAGACAATAAAGAGTGCAAGGCCTCCATGGGGCTCAACAGGCAACGAGGCCTCGCCTCCTCTCCAGAACGCAGCAGCTCCTGCCTCTCAGCTTGGGTAACCCTGGCAGGCACTGGGCTCCCATCTAGTAGCAGGCCCCACCACAGCTCTGCCAGCCTGCCCCTCAAGCTAGCCCCAGTATCTGTCCTCCTCAGGGTCAGGACAGACCCGTTGGGCATCGGTGAGGTCCAGCTCCGTTTTCTCCAAGGCTTCTCCTTTAGAGAACGGCCTGGGATGACTCCTGCCTTCCTGGAGATTACGATCAGAAAGTCTGTCAGTCACATAACTGGGGAGGAGCCGAAGGACCATGGAGCACGGCAGTGCTCTGGGAGAACCCTGAGGAGAGGGTGGGTGGGAAGCAGTAGAGGGACAGTGCAGGGGACAAGCTGGGACTCAGAATCTCCTCTCAGAGAGGCCCGAGAGCTGAGCCTCCCAGACCCCAAGGTCAGCCCTGGTGGCTGTTCTGCCTGCTATCTCACTTTCTAGAACAGCCCTCACCGAGTAGGTGGTGCAGATGAGCGTAGTGTCCTTGTGGAAGTAGGCGCTGGTGATGGGGCAGTTGCCCAGAGCAAACAGCTTCCCGCAGAAGGACTGAAGGCACACGTAGTCCTGGAGGTCCCAAATTCGGATGTTCTGTGAGGGTAACACCCAAAGGGGCAGAGGGTGAGTCCTCAGATACAGCCCGCACCTGAGGCCTTGTGGACGCCCGTGGGAGCGAGGCCAGATCACCAAGCAGGGTCTACCGTTGCTGCCGCCCAGTGCACACAGGCCATGCCGATGTCCGCAAAACCTGGTGCTCAGTGAGTGGAGAGCGCGGCAGGACTGGGCTCCACCCCAACAGCTTCCCTAAGCATCTCCGCCTGCCTGAGCAGAACTCAGAAACTACAGACAGAGCCCACACCCTGCCTAGGACCCCTCTTGCTCCCCACTCCAGACCAGCTCTGACACCCACCAGAGGCCCACGATAACACTTTCTGGGGCACCTCCCTGGTGGGCCTTAGGCACAGTCAGAAAAGCCGCCTGACTCCTCTAGCCTTTAGCCCCCTCACAGCAGTGGTTGAGCCGATTTCCTGCCCCCAGGGTCAATCTTTCCCCAGGGAACAGAACCAGAGGAAAGCAGGCATGGGGGAGAAGGGCATGCTCCGTGGGGTGACACCTTGTCCCTGGAGATGCTGATGAGGATGCTGGTGCTCTTGCTGTCCACGAGAAGCTGTGTCACTGAGGTCTGGTGTCCCTTCATCATCCACACAGGCCTTTTGGAGACCAGAGGGTTCCACACGCGGATATGGGGATCGTAGCCACCAGTCACTGGAGTTAAGAAATGAGTATCGGCCACCTGGGGACCTTCTTCCAGGGTCCAGCTCTCAGGACCTTACCAGACTCGGGAGACTGGGAATGAATCCATCACTGCTCCTCCTATCCTTTCCTCTCCCCTTAGCCCAGGCACAGCCCGAACCACATACCACCTTCTAGTGCCAACAATGGCCAAGAGAGGAGGTCAAATGAGCCAGACACTGCATAACCTTCTCCTTGGCTTTGATTGGCCCCTAGACCTCTGCGGCCCTCAACCAGCTCCACTTCTGAGAATCATGAACGATCACTTACCCAGGAAGTTCCTGTCTGAACAGTAATCAAAGCAAAGGATTCCTTTTCTTAAATTCAGTGATGACAGCCTAAAAGGTGAAAGGGAGGAAGCAGAGCTAGGAGCAGTGGCCTTGGGGTGGCAGATCTGTGGTCCAGCCTAGGGCAGGGATGGGGACCTGGGGGACCTGAGGAAAAGTTTTGACCTTTCTACCCAGGAAGCAGCAGCCCCAGAACCCACGCAGCACTTGCTCAGCTGCCAAGGCACTGCAGTAAAGCAGCAACTGAACAGGCTAAGAAGCTCATGGGGGAGCCCCCACCCTTCAGGAGCAAAGGGCCCCAAGGCAGAAGAACTGCTTCCACGCTCCTGCATCAGCAGGTTTAACTGCAGGACCCTGGCTGCCCAAGTATTCTGTCCCCTTCCAAGCACAAATCTGAAAGGACTCTCTCATCCCCCATCCTCAGACAGGTATCCTCCCAGCCATGATGCAAATCAAGAAAAAGCAAGCTCCCAGGATCACTGGGTGCTGTACCCTAACTCTGCGCTGGGGGGCCATTTATCAATTCCCCCTCCCCCACATACAACCCCGAGGAGCGTCACTACCCTGAGCCAGGGATGGGAGCAGTAACAAGTTCAAGGATTCTGCCCCAGACAGAGTGTGACAGAAAGTGACTTGCCAATAACACCTCCAGGAAAGGGAAAAAAGAGAAGGGATAGGCAGGACTCGGAGGCCACAGAGTTGGGGACTCTCTGAAAGCCCAGGACACAGGCTGGCCTCTGCCTGCTGGGCTTCCTCTCCAGAGGCACCGCTGTGGTGCCTGCCGCCTGCAAGGAACCGCAAGGCCGTGGCGTAGGGAAACTGAGGCGGCCTCTCTGAGGAAGGGAAGGTAGGGCCAAACCCAAAGAATGGAAAAGCATAGCCATGAGGATGCTCAGAGAGAAAAGCAGCTTCTGATGTAGTGAACAATCCCCCGTCATGAGTGGGGCAGGCAAAAGGACCAGGAGAAGAACATGAGTGACCAGAGGCAAGACAGACAGGAACTGGAACACAGTCCTGAGCCCCAGCTGGACAACAGGGCAGATGGCTGCAGTGGACAGAAGGACACACAGAAGTGCTAAGAAGCCCATTGAACACAGTTCAGTGGGTGGTGATAGCGGCTTCAACTAGGTGATGATGGCAGAAGGGGGATTGCAGCTCCCCCTACTCCACTCCTGTTCCCCCTCCAGCTTCATTCTTGGTTGACTACGTAAAGAACTCAGGTAGGACCAGGTACAATGAAGCCAGACCCTCAAAACCCTCTGCCTGAGAAGTTGGCATTGGCAACCTCAAGTCATACTTGAAGAAGTCACACTATGATGGTGGCACTGGCAGAAACAGAACAGTAAGCAGGCAATGGTGCCACCTGCTGGCCTGATTTGGGAATTGCATGGCATCCAACAAAAAGGAAAGCTAGGTGTGTGGGGGTGGAGGCGAATGATCTCTGACCTAACTCCAAATTTTATCTTCCCAATTCCTCCATCTCCACCCTCAGTCAACTCCAGGTCACCATCCAGTACATCCTAGACTAAGTGGTGGCTTTCTGATTCCCCACCACACAAAGACTTGAAAAGACCTAAGCCAGACCTTACCATCTCTATTATCAAAAGCATCTAGTACTGTGCTTATACTTGACTCCAAGAAATCATAACAAGACATCCTGAGGTACGTGGAGAAATATAAACTTGTACTAAGTCCTAGGTGATTAAAAAAAATTATGCTGTTTTCATTCTAGGTTGCTATGTGTGTCTTTGAAAAGTTTTCAATAAAAATGCTAATTAAGAAAACAAGAGAAGGGGCTGAGGAGGTGGCTCAGGGGTTAAGCCTCTGCCTTGCAGGCGGAAGGTCCTGAGTTCGAATCCTAGACCCCAGTATAGACGCCGGGCGGAAGCAGGGGCGGCCTGCAGTTTCTAGTCCTGGTAGGGCGGAGCCTGTAAATCCCGGGGCAGAGTAAACAAGGAGGTGGAGGCGTCCATGGTGGTTCCCGCACACCCACACACGCACAATTGAATAAAAAAAAAAAAAAAAACTTAAGAAAACAAGAGAAAAGAGAACTGAAGATTTGGCTCCATGGTAGCGTGCATGCTTAGCAAGTGTCAGGCCCTTTGGTGCTGGGTTTGGTCCTCAACACCAAAGTAGGGGAAGAAAAAAAAAAAGAAGGGAGAAAGGGAGATGGGAAGGAGAGAAGAAGGGAGGGAGGAAAGGAGAAAAAAGGAAGAGAAATAAAAAGAAAGAGGAGAAGAGAAAAAAAGAGAGGGTGCAAAACAGAAAGTGAGTTAGATATGGTGGCTCAAGCCTATAATCCCAACACTCAGGTAGTGGAAGCAGGAAGGTAGTAGGTTTCAGACCAATCTGAGCTATATAGCAAGACCCTGGCTCCGTTCGTTCCTGATCATTTACAATTAAGGGGGTATGATCTCACCAGAAGGGGAGGGCATATAGACTGGCAGATAACAAGTAACCATTTTGCAAATGGGTGATTGACCCCTCCCTCACTGAGGTTTCCTACTTTTATTACATCTACCCTTGAATGTGCTCTTATAATAAGACTCCAGTTTAACAGCTTTTTGTCTCTGGCCAGGGGGTGACATACAGTGCCCAGCAGGATGGAGTGAAGGGCATTGCAGGAGCAGCAAAACTGCAAAAGAAAATCAACAAACCACAATCCAGAACTTCAGAGACTCTATATCAACCACACAGAACTAGGCCAGACTAATCTCTCCCCATCCTGAAGCTCAGGGAAATTTGCGGAAGAGGGGGTGGTAAGATTGTAAGAGCAAAAGGATGGGAGGAGCAATGATTTGCAAGATACTCCACACAAGTTAGGGCCAAAGCAATCATAATAGGACTTTGCATGCCCTGCGCAATGTCCAACACACTATTAACCTCACAAAGTCTAGCATCTGCTAAAGGCACCAAGATCCTTGGAGGCAAGGGATTGGCAGCCACAGTAGTATTCCTATGCTTAAGGGGAACACGGGAAAGGGTTCAGGGAAATGCCACTGGGTCCTTGTACGTCATCAGAGAGGAGGGCCCAGAGGAGAGTCAGAGATGCACATTAAAGGACTCTCTGGGAATTGGGGCAGGAGGCACTGGGGGATGGGGAGGGAGGGGTGAGGGGAGGGGGAGCAGGGGGTTCGGGGGGAGGAGGAGGAGGGAGGGAGGGAACCGGTGCACCTATTAAGTTTGTATGAGCGGAAATAATAATAAAAAATGTTAAAAAAAAAAAAAAAGATTTTCAATATGACTCAGGGGCTAAAGATACTTGTCACCAAGCTTGACATACCTGAGTTTGATCCCCAGATTCAACATAAAGATAGAAGAAAACCAACTCAGCATGGGACTGAGAGAAGCCAGGCCCGTCCAACGCACACTTGCCCACCTCCTTTCACAGCACGCTCCTTACCTGGGTTTCTCATGACCTTTGACCGGCAATATTGTCAGCGCTAGAGAGGACTTCTCAATGGCCGAACAGGAGGCCACTAGGTTCAGCTGGGGGATGAACTTGACCTGCTGGCACCAATAAGGATGGACAGCCTGGGAAAGAGAATGGCCGTGGCAGAAGACCCTCTCAGGGATGGTCAAGATCTATAACCAGCATCTGGAATGTGGCCAGGACCAGAGACATCTCAGAGTCGAAAGCCCCTCCCCCAGTGACAGGTTGAACAAAGGGATGCGGCCCCCCAGTACTAACCCAGCTCCAGTGACCAGCAGTGTCTGGCCATTCCTTGTCTCAAAAACTGTTTGAAAGACCAAGCTTCCTCTCATGGGGACTCTGGCTTTCTAAAAGATTCTTATTTTCAGAAGTCAGAGAGGTTGGGTCCATGCTAACATCATTCTCCCCATCAGGAAGAATGGATGAACTGGAGGTTGCCTAGGCCCCAGTCCATCTTCTACTGGTGCCTTTTCAAGAAGCCTGTGCCTCTTGGGCCCGCTGCTGCCCTTTGCATCTGTCAGAATGCGCTGTGCTCCGTGGGGTGGGAGGAACAGGAGAACATGTACTCTGCTGCAACTGTGGCACCAGAAATGTAACACCCAGTGGACAGAAAAGGCAGGGAGAGAGATGAGGTCAGGCCCGGGACATACACTTGCCCTGCTGGTGCACCCATGGGACCCAACAGCTGCCTGCTGTTGTAAAGACCAAGCCTCAAGGGCTGAGACCAAAGCAGGGAGATCCACGCTTTGCACTTAATTTTGAGTGGTGCATGCTTATGGATAATTATCACTGTAACAGGCTAAGAAAAGACACGACTTACCTTCATTCGGTAACTTCTGTGCATATTAGACTTCTCACTTAGGAGTTTCTGCACAGAAACATTGGTCCAGTGATCTGGCAGGGACACAAACCAAAGTCCGCATTACCAGCTTCTCCTTTTCCAGACAAGAGAACCTCAGATGACATCTTCTTTGGTCTGTGACTTCCATGCTTCCCGGATAGTGATTCAGCTAACTGCTCACTGGAGACTCACTACAGCCTGGAGAGCTCAGCAAGCACCTCCACTGGTCCCCTACACCCACTCAGGCAGCTCAACACCACAGCCCAAGCTGCCGTAAGTTCAGAGGAGGGTGAGGGTTCAGGACCTGCACACCCCCAGATACTGATTGTCTGCTAGCAAGAGCTACAACTCTGCCAGAGTAGCGAACAAAGAGACCCCAGGCTCTGGTCAATCCATAAAGTGATCCTTAGGGGTTCACCATCATGCCTCAGGATACATGGTGCGATAGTTTATCTTGGGTGGAAACTTGACCCCACCTGGCATTAACTGAGATCAGCTGAGACCACCTGAAGAGATTATCTGCATCAATACAAAGACCATACAAAGACCAGCCCCAGATCCAATTGGAACCTCCCTAAATCTCACTGGAACCTCCCAGTAGCGGACCAGATAAAAGGAACCATGAACAGGAGACAAAGAAGAGAAGAGACTCTCTGAAGCTGTGCTAGAAAACGCTCTTTTCTCCTGCCACCCAGGACCCTCCAGCCCTCTGTCATGGTTTGAAATGTGTCCCCCACAGTCTCATGTGTTTGGCAAGGTCATGGCACCTTGAGAGGTGGAGCCTTGCTGGAAGAAGGCAGTCACCAGGGGTGGGCCTTGAGGTGGATTACTCCCACCCTACCTCCAGGAGAAGTCTGCTTTTGCAGCAAGCAGTCTGCAGCTCTCAGCTTCCAAGATGTCTGAAGTGACTTAGCCTCCTCCAGCTTTGGCCAGCCAACCATGTCACTTCTGCTTTGAGAGACCATACCTCCCCTCTGGAACTGTAAACTGAATAAATCTCCCTTTCTCCCTTAAGTTTCTTGACTTTGGGTGTTCTCTCACAGCAATAGTTAAGAGTAACTGTTACATCCTCCAACCCTCCAAGTCTTCAATGTGACTAAAAACTCTCTAGGAATCCTCTAGCCTTCAGCTGTCATCCACTGGACTACTGGACTGAGCAGCTACTGGCAGCCATCATTGGACTACCTTGCCATATCTCATAAGCCAACTCAATAAATTCCCTTTTATATATTCATTCTATTGATTGTGTTACTCTAGAGAATCCAATACACATGGGTTTCTTAACCAAAAAGCTCAAGTTCCAAGACATGTTGTGTGCTGCAAACAAGCAACTCCTAGATGCAAGGCACTGCTCCTCAGCATGCCAGGCCCTGGTGAGTTTCCTGATCGCTGAATCAGTCCAAGGGCAACAGTGAATGCACCTCCAGGGAAAGCAAGCTGATACTGATGGATGGAGCCAGTGGCACCAGCAACAAATGAGCATCCATCCGCAGAAGCGGTTTAAGACAGTAGATCAGAAATGCTGGCCAGTCTGCCTTTAGGTCTGACAGCAAGTCCCAGGTAACCTGGGGGAATGAGGCTAGGGATGAGGGGTGGAGTTGAGGACCTTAATCCAAGCAGTCTCCAGCTCCATCTCACAGGGCAAAAGGAAGCGTGCAAAAAGTAAGTTCAGGGATGGGGAGATAGCACTTTCTGAGTTCAGTCCCCAGAACCCAAATAAAAAGCCGTGCGTGGTGGCACACACTTGTAATCCCAGTGCACTTACCACAGCACTCTCATTTCATGAAACTTACAGCAAAGTCAAAAATTAAACATGGCTGCCCCCATTTGAATAAGGAGATTGAGGCATAGAGAGATTAAACGATTGACTTCCAGTCACAGAGATCTGGGCACATATCTGGGCCTGTCCAACCTCTCCTATCAGGGCCTCCATCCTGGACAGGATTCAGTTCCTAAGAGTCTCCCAAGCAGCCTCAGGTCCTATACCCTCAAAGGATCTGTGCCCCTTGGCAGAGAAACTCCAAAGGACTTCCTTAGCCAATTTAGGATACAGCTAGGTAAGTAATTAAAATTGTAGACTCTGGACAGACAACCTGGCTTCGGATCTCAGCCACCACTCCCCAGCTTCAGGGTATATACAAGTGACTTCAGCTCACTAAACCTCTCTTATTAATGGGCAGTAACTGGCTACTCCTTCCAAGATATGGGCGGAGATTACAGGAGATGACGTATCCAGAGTAGTCAACATTTAGCTGCTCACTGATGCTGGCTGTATGTATTCATGCCAAGCCCAGTGATCCTCCTAGCTACACCACAGCCTTCTCCAAGCCCACCCTCATCCACCCAAAGGTAACTCAACACCAAGGACAGCAAAAGCCATCACAGACATCACAGGAGCTCCTGGTACCCCCAGGACTCAGCAAACAGAAAGTTTGCCAGAGTCAGAGCCAATGTGTTCCTTCTCCCAAAGGCGAAGAGGAACTGCAGACCTCAGCCCTCACCTGCTCCCACCGCAGAAGACTGCCCTCATCTCAGACCTTCTAGCCATTACCATGCTGTCCCCTCACTTTCCCTACCCCTGGTCACTCAGCCCAGCTGGCAAGACACCTTCTGACCTCTAGGAGGTTTCTACCCAGGAGGTTCAGATCTAGGAGGCGGAGAGGGGAGAGTGCCCCAGAAACCAAGCCAGCTCAGCACCTGTGTTCACCCCCTCCACAGGCTTCTGCCGCATGCTCAAGTCTCATAGATACCCCATTTGGAGGTCCTGGGAAGGATGTGGGGGTTGAACAACCCAGTGGACATATTCTCAGAGATGAAGACAATGACATTGCCCTTGGTGTCTCCGCAGCAGAACACACCTCTGTGGTAATTGGACCTGGAGAAAGATGGAGACAGAAAAGACTATGGAAATTCCTGCCTCCAATGCTCCAAGACCCTCTCTCTACCTTGGGAATGAAATTAGTCCCCATAGACTTTCCCTGGGCCTCTGCTGAGCTGCCAAGCATAGGCCAGTCATCACTGAATTCCGAATTACATTTCAAACCATTTTGCTTCCCAGAGGCCCCAGCCACAGCTGGACCAGGCTCAGCCAGAGTTTGATGGCTGAATGGAGAAAGGAGAGAAAAGGAGAAAGGAACCAGGATGACTCCAAGGTCAGATGAACCATCCAGGTGACCCAGGGAGAGAAGTCAGGATGGGAGGGAGGTGACAAAGAGTCCCGGAACCAGTCCTGTTCCCAGGAGGCTTTCTAGGATCCAAGCTCCAACCCCTGTACCCTGTACCCATGATCCCTGAGACTCACCAGTAGTCCATAACCATGACACAGCTGTCCAGGTCAATAAAGGTGAAGGCCCGGACACATTTGTGGTTACTGATATCAAAGAAATCTGAGGAGGGGAAAGAAGAGAAGGGCTGTACATGTCTGCGTCCGGGTCTGGAATGGCCTGGTTCTGACAATAGAGAGCAGCCTCCCAGGGTCCCTCGGCCCCCTTTATGTCCCTGCAGCCCTTATTGGTGACAAACAAAGGCAAAGCAGGTCAAAAGAAACTCATCCACCAAGCCAGGATTCAGTTGCAAATTCTCCAGTTCCCACTGCAGCCAGAATAAAATCACCAGTGTGGGCCACTGTACACAAGGCCCTATCCTGGCTCACTACCCCTGCCTCTGTCCCTGCCCGGCCTGCAGCCCTTGCTCTCGCTGCCCGGCTCCAAATGTGTAGGAGATGTGTGGGTTTCCCTTTACAAACACATCACGCTCATTCAGTTCCAGGCCTTACCACCTGTTGCTCCGAACACCTTGAGCACTCCCAGAACTTCTTCAACACCAGTTCGGTATCCCCTCCTCAGAAAGGCCTTTCCTTCCTCAGCTAGCCCTCGGTGACATTCCACCTGACTCCCTGTTTACATCCTTCGCAGCCTTCACCTACACCTGAGTTTGTCTGTGAGTGTCTGTGAGCTGCCCGTGCTGGACCATGGGCTCCGTGCTGGAGTATGGACTCTGTGCATGGCACCTGTGGGATCCTCAGCACCCAGCACAGCACCCAGGGCTTGAGTGACTACTGTGTGACAAAAATGAAGCAAGTGCTGAGCCCAAGTTCGGTGGTTACCAGAAATTTCTGTCACCTATGATTTCAGCTAATTCATTCATATTTTTTTCTTTTTAATATTTTATTTATTTATTTAGCAGGGAGACAGAGAGGGGGGGAGGGAGGGAAGCATATATATGCATGCCATGGCACATGGGAGGAGATCAGAGGACAATTCTCAGAAGTCTGTTCGCTCCTTCCACTATGGAGACTTCCAGGGATTGAACTCAGGTCACAGGCTTTAGGAGCACATGCCTTAACCTGGTGAGCTATCTCACCAGCCCCATTCATTCACCCATATTCTCTGTGCATTCCTGTGGATGATAGGAACAGAGAAACACCCTCCCTGTCACTCACCACTCCTCACCAGGGCCAGAGACTGATCATCCCACTGCTGGGAACCCAGACAAGTCAGAAACCTGGTAAGGTAATTTTATACAGTCATATGTGAAGACTAGACTACAGAGACAGCTTCTGGTAGCCCACCTCTTCCCTCACTGTTCTCACTGCCTCAGGGATGCTCTGGAAACACTGATTTCCTTGCTGTTCAAAGTCATCGGTGCAGCTCTAACCCACAGCTGCTGCAGATATAAAACTTCTCAAAAACTCATTCCTGGGCTGGGGAGATGGCTCAGGATTTAAAGCCTGCCTGGAAAGCAAAAGGATTTGAGTTCAGAACCCCCAGATCTGACGTAAAAATGTCAGGGGGATATGGTGATGGCCTGAAATTCCATCCATAGAAAGCAGAGTCTGGGAAACCCCAGAACAAAGCAATAAGGAGGTAGAATAATCCAGGATGATTCTTGATGTCACCCTTAGGCCTCCACAGTCACACACACTCCAGTGCCTTCTGTACCCACATTTATACACATATAAATCCACCCACATGCAAAAAACACATACACATCCATACATACACACACACACACACACACACACACACACACACACACACACACAGTCTGGTTCTTCCCGGAGTCCTGGCCTACATTCAGTTTCTAACAGGCCACAGCCTCCCACATTTGAATGGCAAGATCATATATTTCTGCTTCCCTCCAGGGCCAACCACCTGAGAAGGGCTGAGAACACAGAGCAAGGCTGCCAGGCTGGGCAGTGGAGGCTGAGGCTAACCCCTAATGCCCTTCCACAGCAAGCTCCAGTTTTGACTGAGTACTTTGAGTAGATAGCAGTTTTCAGTCAGCAGAGCTTGATGGCATGAGCCTGACTGAAATAGGGTTCAGCTATCAGGGCTTGACAACAAATGTCAACCAAAGACCTCCCCCGCCAAGGTCGTGACACTCTCCCCCACACCTCCAAGGCCACTCCAGCCCTTGACTAACTACTCCTCTAGTCACTTCACAGTTTGTCAGCACTGGTTAAGCACTTACAGATATCAGGCACCGTGCCAAGTACCTCACATAACTAACAGCTTCACATTCATCCTGGGGACATTTATTACTGGCCCCATTTTACCTCTGAGAAGCCTGAGGCCCTGGAAATTAAAGAGGTTGTTCAAAGTCACACACCTACTAAGTAGCAGGGCCAAACTTGGAACCCAGGTAAGGCCCATTCCAGGATAGTTGACTCCATATTCATGCATCATGGGCTGCAAGTTCACGCATTCATTTCCTGTCCATGAAAACACTGAAATACCCAGCTGTGAGGAACAGGTGCAGGCCCTGACTCTTAAACTTCCCAGTCTAAAGGAGACACACACTACACTCCAAAAAGGATTGATGGGAAGAGGAACCATCTCAGGTGGCATCTCTATAGCAGAGGCACCTGACTTGAAGTAGGTATTGCCTAGAGTTTTTGGAGGAAGCAAACTTTTCAATGACTCTAAGGAAAAGCAGAAGCCTTGGGGAGCAGAAAGGTATAGGATCCCATCAGAGAAGGCACACAGAGAAGGTCACAGTGGCCTCACGCAACAGGGAGAGGGTCAGGTTCAGGAAAGACCATGGGAAGCCAAGATCAGAATTCCCAGCACCTTAGTGGCCATGCTAAGGATTTGTCTCTATCCTGGGGGCAGCAGGAAGCTGCAAGTTTTAAAAGCTCATCCTAGGACCAATGTAAAGATGTCTGTGTGCAAACCTAGTGACCTAGTCTGATCCCCAAAACCATGTAGTTCTGTGACCTCCACATGAACACCATAGCTTGCCCATGCATGTCCCCCTCTCAACTGTTTTTTTTTCTTTCTCCTTCTCCCTGTCTCTCTCTCTGTCTCCTTCTCTTACTCATTTTTTCCATGAATAGATAATCTTTTAATATTTTAATGCTTTCTTTATTTATACAGTTAGACACGCATGTGCTGCAAGACACATGTGGAGGTCAGATGACAACTTTCAAAACCTTCCACAATGTGGATCTGGAGATTAAATGCTAAGTCATCATATTTGCAGGCAGGCATCTTTACACATTGAGCCATCTTGTCAGCCTTGTAAATAAATAATTAAAAAAAAAAAAAGCTCATCCTGGCTGCTGTGGGGGCCTGAAGCAATCTAGCAAGCAAGCAGAGGCTTCAATGATGTTACAGTGACACCTGAAGATGGCCTGGGCAAGGACAGAAAACAGGAATTTGAATCAAATTGAGACTAGCCTGGACCCTGGCTTGTAAATTGGATGTGTTCAACATTTAGGCAGCCATTCAGCAGGCACTGTTCCCTACAAAGTGGAGTTTGGCAGTCAGCAGCACAAGTAGCCTCTTCCCCCAGTGCCTCTTGGGTACATAGCACTCAGCAGGCTTCACTTTACTAAGGACTCTACCCAGTGAGGGTCCCAGAGGACTCCCGTGCTTACGGTTGCTCAGCCAACAGTGTGTCCCAGATGCAAATGTAGCACTCCCTGGTGCCACGTACAGGCCTGGGAAGCCCCAGGGACTCACCTATCTTCATTTCAGTCGAAGAAACTGCAATGAGGTTCACGTTGTGCAGGCACACCATGTCGATGACCCACAGCTGCTGGTGATGGAACTGCTGGATATGACTAAGCTGGCAGAAGAAGAATGGAGGAGGCTTAGGCCATGCAAGTTTACCCAGCAGAGTACTCGGGGGTCCAGGGGCCTGCAGATCTCCTGCCACACGAGGCCCTGGAACAAGCACACAACTGGCATGGAGCCTAGTCTGACCAATAATAATAGCATCTCGGATAAGCTCCTTTGGTCTGTTTATTCATCTATAGAAATGGACTTTAAAAACACACATCTTCACAACCCCAGTGACTGAAGGCCAGGCCCCCCTCCAACACCAGTGCTTTCCATCTGCATGATGGTGGGTCCTGATGAGCTTTCGCTGATGGTACTGGGAGGCCCCCTACCTCCTTGACAAAAATCTCCAAAGCAGCCCCCTGAGAAACTGCCCAGAGCGCTCAGGGAGACTTCATCTGTCTCTTCAGACTCCCAGTGCTGGGTGCCGAGAACATGGAAGTGGCCATTATAGAATTCAGGCTGTAATGCACCCCTATCCCACACAGAGGAGAGAAAGAGAAGACAAAACATGCCCAAACCAGAAGTTCTAGAATACAGAAGTGAGCCCCTTTAGTGAGCCCAGGACAGTCACAGGGTGTCCATGATTAGCTGTCTCCAGGTTTCTCCTCCCACAAGGGATGCCCCAGGCTACAAATGCAAAACACTGTGCAGCTGCCTGGTGTGAACACTTTCATGCCGCAGGCTGCTAGCTCTCTGCTTGTTGTGAGTCCTGGAGAGCCGGCCTTTCCCCATTTGTGGCAGACTCTGCTCACCTCCCAGTGTTGCACATACTGTAGACTTTCCTGACTATCTTTTCACTTAACTATGCTGAACCAGAAACTGACTGCAGAAAGGCCATGCATGATGCCTTTGGCTTTTGTTTATGTGTGCATACTGAGTGCCTTGCCCTGCTCAAGCACTACCCAGGTTCTCTACCATTAAGTTCTCCCACAGCCCTTGAGGGGTTGCTGCTCTGAGTCCCCTTGGACAGATGAGGAATCCGAAGCATAGAGAGCTATAGAGTACTTGCCCAGTGTCCTACAGCTGGTAAGTAGTGAGACTGGAATTCTAACCTTGGCAATTAGATGTTCCGAGCCCACACTCACAACTGCGTGATCTGCCCAGGCAGAGGGTTCAATGAGCAGAACTTGAGGTCAGTGTGGGTGTGACAGGGAAAGGAAAGGAGGCTGAGTTCTAGCGCAGGAGACTTGCTGGATGAGCATGATACCTCTCATTGAGATGAGAACTCAAGAACAATAAAGTCAGTGACAGACCATTTGGACAAGCTGCATCTGAGGTATCTACTGGACATGCGAGTGGAATCCTGCTTAGCAAGTGTAACCCACCCCAATAGGAGAATCAGAATTTTGACTCTGTAACTTCGAGTCCTGACTATTTAGACCACAAATCTGACAGGCAAGCCCCCTCAGAGTAGCAGAGGCTCTCCAAGAACTCCATGTGTGCCTTACTCACCCGATAGGAGGTAATCAGAGAAAAGGACTCTGTCCAGAACTGCAGGATCCCATCTTTGGTGATAGTCAAGAAACAACCAACCTTCTTGAACCGTTGGACTACATACTCCACTTTCACAATCTCGCTCCCATGGTTCCTGGGGAGAACGAGAAACATGCAAAAATGATCCAGAAGGGAGAGGGCTTTGTGCATGAAAGCCACAAGAAAGGAAGGACAAAGACAAGCACGGACAGCTGTACTCACACACATACATGTGTGCCAAGAAACCGCAGCTGGCTCCAGGAGATATGGGCTATCCCTGCTCCAAGTAGACTTCAACTCAGTCAACAAAAGTCACAAGAAAAAGAGCCCTTACTGGGGGCTTACCTAGCATGTCTGAGGCTCTGAGTTCCACCCAGGGGAAAAAAAAAAGCTAAATATGATATGGTATGAAATGAAATTCAGAAGCTGATCCTGAGAAATAACCTGCCATTCCCCTCGCCTTGTGATGGGCCTACGGAGGCAGAGGACAGAGGTCTTCGAAACTTCTTTCATGGGAAAAACAGCCCCCAGAGGGGGGGGGGCTTATGACTGAATCCTGAGGATAGCCATCTAGCCAGTGCTCTGGTGCTCTGGAGTGGAGAGGGGAGACTAGGTAAGCATGGACTGGGAAACAGTAAGGAAGTCAGCCCTGTGCACCCAACTCTTCATCCAAGGACACTCACCCAGCACATCCAACGGTTCCTGGGGCAGACCTGGCCTTTGCAGGATGCCACCTGTAGCCTTCCCAGCAAGCCACAGTGCTATCTTCCAGTGACCTCTTTCCTGCCCTAGTTAGGTCAGCTACCTAGCTATTAAAGCTCACTGCCATCTTGACTTCCTGACATGATTTCCTTGACTCCCCCTACCTCATCTGCTCGGTCTTTGGATTATGCCAAGGCAGGTCATGTTTCACCACTTTACCTTCTAACCAGGCCCAGAGTAGCCAGAACTAAAACCAGGCACATTCATCCCTCCTCCAGAGCCCTTTTCAATCCTTGCTGTGGGTATAAGACCTGAGGCTGAAGGAGAACGCATGCCATTGAAAAGTTCTACAAAGGAGTGAGAAAACCTGTATCTGGACCCTAGGCCTCCTGTCCACTGCTCTGTACAGAGAGTGATCAGTATTCTCTGCTGTCCCTCATCCTCATTTCAAATTCCACCACTTTTATCAAGATCAAAGGTCATAAGGAACAGATAAAGAGGTATCTCAGGAGGGTCTCAGCGTTCTTATCTAAGTGAATGTTGGTACCTCCCCCTTTCTGGACAGCAATGGGATCAAAGAGGCCGAGTGTATTGTGGTCAGCCCAGACTCAATAACACAAGCTGACTTTGAAAAGTCACCCTTCCATAAAATTAACTCTAGACCAATCTATTGTTTTTCCCATCAAATTGAAAATGCTCTTTGGATTTATAAATTATACAAATAAATAGAAAAAAATAATGGAGGAGTTTCATGACATTTTTGACAGAGAATTTTAAACACCTTTGCGATGTCAAAGAAACAGAAGTGCCAGTGGAGGTGTAGCTACATCTGGCAAAGTGTCCATGACAAAATTAATAGCTATAAAAACTTTTATTGTTCATATTTATTGGTTACTCCTCAATTAATTCCCAGTCATTTTTTTACAAGCTATCCTTTCAAAGTTTTCACTAAACAACCTTCTCCACCTACTAAAGCTGCAGACCGCTTAAGACAGAGACAACTAGATCTTGGTCTTTCATGACCTGCCCTGGCTGTGGTTTTCTGAAGACAGAGCCCCCCCACCCCCAGCCTCCTCTGACCAAGCCACACAGGTGGCTCACCACCCCATGCACCACAGGAATAGATTCCCTGGTCCTGGCCACACCTACCAGACCCATGGCACTCCCACCCAAAGTAAGTTCCAGGAAGAAAGCAGGGGGTCCACGGGCAGTCCAGCTGCAGGGGCCCTGCTCTAGGCCAGCAAGTTAGAACAATCGGAATGTCCCTTGCTCTTAGGGAGTTGAAGGATGGAATACACGAAAGTGGGGCAGACGGAGCCACAAAACAAAAAGGAAGAGGGAACTTGACATGCCACTCCAAAATACACCACTTTGGTATAGTGAGCAAGTTGAAGGAATTTGAGAAATGGTATGTTCAGGGAGAGGGAGAAAGCTTTTGACCTTCCCCTGAAGCAGGTAAGATCTCAAGTGGGAGCTGGGATCTTTATTTCTTCTTTTCTTTTATTTTTCTATTTTTGAGAATCGTATGGGTGGTCTTCAAACTCACTGTGTAACAAAGAGTAACTTTGAGCTCCTAATAATCCTGCTTCTACCTCCCAAGTGCTAAGATCACTGATGTGCACCGCTTTCCACTACAACCTTATCTCTGTAAATCCAAATATACAGGAAAGAAGGGGCATAGAGGCTGGCTAAGTGTCCTCTAGTTAATACATCTTGCTCCCACCTACTTTGGCCTATCTAATGTGCCTATAATACTGGGAATGTGGCTCTGTTGGTAGAATGCTTGACTTGCATGCACAAAACTCTGGGTTTGAGCCCCAGTACTGCACAAATCCAGGCACAGGCCAACAAATCCAGGACTCTAATCTCAGCACTGGATGTGGAAGAAGAAGGATTAAAAGTTCAAGGTTGATCTCAGCTACATGGAGAGCTGGGAGTCCATGGAAATATGGAATTCATGCCCCAAAATAACAACTATAATTTCCATGTACCTTTCTGCTCTTCAACCCAGCTTGCAAACACTCCAGACCAACTGCTTCCTAGGCTCTTCACTTCCTTGGGAAGGTTTCCATTGTAAAGTAAAACTTACATTAAATAAATCTATAAGTTCTTCTCTTACAGTGTTTAGTTACATGAGCCCCAGACAATAAGCCTGAGACAGGAAGAAGGAAAGGCTGCTCCCCTGTGAGTTGACGCTGGTGGGCACCACAGATTCGGGTGCCACGAAGGCATGCATGTGTGGTGAAGGCAGACAGAGCACCACGTCCAGTTGCCCATGCCTGAGGATCAACACTGTGGAAGCTCTGCAGCATGGCTGGGAATCCAGGAGCAGTTTCCTTCCTGTCCGCTCATGGAATCCTGTCGGCACATGTGTGAGCCACCTGTGCCACTGGGGACAAAACTTCCAGACCCACTCAGCCCTGACTGATGGGGGAGAAGCAAGAGAAACAGCACAGGAGAAAGGGGGAAGGCCCAACAGTAACCGTACCGCTTTCTGAATATTGGTCTGGATAAGCCATCTGACCTCTCTAAGTCTCAATTTCCCCATCTGTGAAAAGGCTACAAGCCACCTACCTTCATCGCCATGAATACAGACTGTGAGGCTAAAGGGATTGGAGGACATCCAGCAGCTGACCTGGAGCCAGCCCCTGGCTAGACTGAGGTGTAGACTCAGGAGGGGGCTCCCGGTGGGGGTAGTGCCAGCACCTGTCCATCGTACCCCCAGCTCCAGGGAAAAGGCTCTTACAGAGGGATGATGGTCATGGGAAGGTGGAAGTACAGGCGGTACTGGCTCTTCCTCATCTCCTCCTTGCCCTGAAACTCTCGCATCATGTAATCCACATACTTTTGCTGCCTCAGAAAGACAAGACAAGGGAAAGAGTGTGTTGGCAGCGGTCTCCATGTTTGCCTTTAGAAACCCAAACCTGGTTTTCAGTGGCCTCCCCATCTCCCTGAAACTCCCTCCAAATGACTCAAACTGCTGACTCCTGAATACTTACCAAGGAAGGTGGTCAAGCAACAGACTTATGCTTGAATCTTGAACATGGTACAAACCTATTGACAAGCACTGAAATCACCTCCCTGACTCTGTCCCTAAAAATCAATATCTGGGTCACAGCTACACCTGGTAGCCCACTAGTCACCACTGGTTCATAGACAGGATAATCCAACTGAGCTCTGTGCCCAAGATTATGTTTCAAGTTAACAGCAGGAAGGACCTGCAACTAAATGGGAGCACCCATCCTGCAAATATCTGCAACTCTAGGCTCCACTGAACAGCCTCGCTAAAATATGGCCAAGATCCAAACAAGCCACCAAATAGAGCCACAGAGCATGGCAGTGCCTCTGAAGTTCCAACTACTCTGGAGGCTGAGGCAGGAAGATTATTTGGACCCAAGAGTTTGAGAGCACAATCTAAAAAAAAAAAAAAGGATCATTGTATAGTTGGGTAGAAAATGCTTGAAACATGCTTATTAAAGAATGACAAGAAAAATAAAACGATAAAACCTGGACTGTGCCTCCAAACCATGAAGAGGTCTGCAATGACCTTTGAGGCAGATTTCCTAGGTACAAACACTGGTTCCACTGGCAGCCAGTTCTACAAACCAAGCAAGGTTCTTTTTTTATTTTATTTTATTTTTATTTATTCAATTGTGCGTGTGTGTGTGTGTGTGTGTGTAGAACCACAGGAGAATTCAGGAACCACCATGGACCACCTCCACCTCCTCCTTGTTTACTCTGCCCCGGGATTCACAGGCTCTGCCCTACCAGGACCAGAAACGCAGGCCGCCCCCTACTTCTGCTTCCGCCTGGCATCTATACATGGGGTCTAGGATCCAAACTCAGGACCTTCCGCCTGCAAGGCAGAGGCTTAATCCCTGAGCCACCTCTCCAACCCTCCAAGCAAGGTTCTTAATAGCTGTAAGCTTCAGTTTCTCAGCACCTATCCTTCTGGTTCCCATGAGGTTTCAGTATAGGACACGGCACACAGAAAACATCTTTACTGTATCAATATGTTAGGCTAGACCCTGATCTTCTCTATAGGCTTAAATGTCATGTGCACTGACTGTAGAATGGGGGGGGGTGTAAAAAGTCAGCCCTGTTGCAATGCTGTGATGACCTGATGATTCTAGATGTGACAGTCATGAGCTTACTTGTTCCTGAGTGATAGAAAGGGCCATGATAATGGTCACAACGTTGGTGAAGATCTCCTACACTGGATGGCAGAATGGAGTGCAGGAGAGTACAGGCATGATTGCCTACGAGAAGGTCTTGGGCAGAGGTTCCTGATACCTGTCATACATTTTTGTTGGACCCAAGAGTAATGAGTTGCAATGAACCCAACTCCCAGAAGTTGCAGGAGAGACCCCTCAGAGACACTAAGCTTTGCTCTACCTGACTAGCACCCAAAATGTGCCAGAGTCTAGGATGACTCTGACACTGGCTGCCTCTCCAGATTCGAGCCTCCACGTGCTCCACCAATAAGTCAGGTCTATACCTGCAAGCCTCCCCCAGCTTCCCAAGGCAACAGGGCACCTTCCTTACCCAGGTCACATAGCCGTTGCAGTCCGAGTCCACTTTCAAGAAGAGTACCTCTAGTATGTCATCTGTCATGTTGCTCAGTGCCTTCCTCATGATCCTGATGAAGGCGTCCTTGTTCAGAGCTCCAGAGAGAAGAGTACCATCTGTTAGTCACAAGGCACTCGGCTCTCCATAAGCCACAGCCCACAGACATCTGGGTGCTGGCAGGCAGAGTCAGAGGATCACATCTACCGGGTGCCTTCAGTTCAAGACACTGTTGCTGAGACCTCCACGCAGTGGTCATTGGGTCATTGAAATGCAGAAAGAAGGGAGAACTCCAACCATAGGTATGGTTCCTCTAGACGTCCTCTAGACGCTGCCCCTCCCCAGGTCTTTGTATTAGTTAAGAGTTTGGCCCCATCCACCCTTCCTTCACAGCTCCAACATCCACCCTACTTGAAGCCTGTTGTTTCCCAAAACTTCCACCATCACCTGTGTGCCATCACCCCACAAGCCTACAGCAACACCTGCTACTGTGTCGGCCCCATAGCAGAAGGGCAGGCAGAAGTGCTCCAAAGACCAGGTTGACTTCTGAACAAGACAAACAGACCAGATGTTGATACATCACCACTCTTCAAAGAACAGGAACAGCCGCAAAATTCCAAGTCATGAATGGTATCAAAGAACTGTAATCATACCAAGAAAGGAGGGGAAGGGCATTTTTCCTAGAGATCAAACACAGGGCTTCAAACATGCTGGCAGTCCTTGTGTCACTGAACCGTACCCCGGTCCACAAAGTGCATATTTTTAAATATTTTATTTATTATTTGGGAGACAAAGGGAGAAATCATTCACTCTCATTTCACAGTACATCTGTGGAGGTTGAAGAACAACATTCAGAAAAGTTTTCTCATTCTACCACGTGGCTTCTGGTGATTGAACTCGGGTCATCAGATTTAACACAGTGCCTTTTTCTGCTGTCCCCAAAGTATGCTTTTTAAAAAGCACTTTCTAAAAAGGTAAACGTTTAGCCAGGCATGGTGGTACATACCTGTAATACCAGAATTTAGGAGACTCAGAGAAGAGGACTAGGAGTTCAAGACAAGCTTGAGCTACATAACAAGTATTGTTGCAGTTCGCCTGCGTGGTTGCTGATAAATGACCATCAAAGGCATTAAGGGAACAAGGGGTTTATTGTCTCTTATGATTATCTGGTTACAGTTCTCAGTCCAGCTTGACAGGAGAGCTCACGCCAACACCAGGGCTGAGGGAACTGGCCACACCATCTCTACATAATGGCTGAGAGAGGGACGATCCTTACTTGCCCGACCAGCATGTTGCCCGGAGCTCAAACCTTCAACTGTCAAATTGACACCTGTGCTCAAGAAATAAATAAATAGGATCTTTTTACATTTCTCTCCAAGGTGGGAATAAAAAGAAAAGGGATAAATTTATTTAAAATTAAATTTTTAGCTAAAGTTAAGTTGATTCATAAAAAATTAACCTTAGGGACTGGAGAGATGACTTGGGTTAAGACTCTGCTTCATAAACAGAAGGACGTGTTTGGATCTCAGAACCCATGAAAAAATGCCAGATGGAAATGGCGGCAATATGAATTTGTGGCCCTGGAGGACAGAACCTGGAAAATCCCAGAGCAAAGCAAAAAAGGAGGTAAAAGCAATCCAGGATGATCCCTGAAATCACCCTTGATCCTCCACAGGGATACACAGTGCCCTCTCTCTCTCTCTCTCTCTCTCTCTCTCTCTCTCTCTCTCTCTCTCTCACACACACACACACACACACACACACACACACAAATAAATCGATAAATAACCTTAAAAAAAGCAAGAATAAAGCTAGGGCTGTGGTTCAGTGATAGAATGCTTGCTAAGTATATGCCCTGAGCTCCATTTCCAGAATCATCAAGAAACACAAAAAGAGCAAGCACACACACACACAGTATGTGACTACATTTACCTCTCATTCTAAATGTCACAAGGAACTGACCTGAAAACAGTAACTACCCAAATGGACACAGCTGGACATCATGGTTGGGGGCAGGAGAGTTTCTCTGAATACCAAATGATATTCTAGGAAAAGTACCTTTAGCAAGGAACGGAGGTTCATACCAGCAATCCCAGCACTCAGGCAGGAGAACTGCCATGACTAGCCTGTGGTATGCAGTAAGTTCCAGGCCAGCTGAGATACAGAGTGAGACCTTGTCTCAAGCAAACCAAACTTAATTTGAATCACATAAATATACTGCCTAGTTAAAACTACCACAAGCTGGGCCTGTTGGTGCATATCTATAATCCCAGCACTGGGGAGGTAGAGGCAAGAGAATCTGGTTTGAACTGGCATGGGCCAGTTTCAAAAAACAGTCCCCATTCTCCAAAACCAATATGAATGGGGGAAAAAAACATAACTAACACTGATACTGATGGACTCTTCCAAGAATCAGCAATGGTGTACCTGGGAGAAAATCTAAACAAAGCCTCTGGCTCCATTTGCTTTCAGTCATTTGCTTTTAATTGACTTTTTAAAAAATAGCTAATTCTAGAGTCACCCTAGCTGACCCATGTCTCATGATATGAGCTCATCGTCTCACATAAGTTGTGCTGGAGACAGCTGTGTGGGTCACGATGGTAACAATGCCTCAGCTGCTTTGTCTTGTCTTATTTCATTTTGCTTTGTTTTGAGAGGGGGTTTCTCCATGTAGCCCAAGCTGACTTAGAAATCACTATTCTTGCAATCCTCCTGCCTTGGTACCCAAGGGCTAGAACTAGAGATATGTGCTACTTTACCCAGCTAAAGAACACTTTTCTTGAAACCATTGAATCTTTTGGAGTCATCATAGCACATAGCTGCAATCGTAACGTTCAAGGGCAGGAAGACCACAAGTTCAAGACTACACAGTGAGTTCTATCTAGACCATCCTGTCTATATGGTGACACTTTGTCTCAAAAAAAAAAAAAAAAATCCAGCCAAAGTGAGGGCAGAAAAAATGGTGGAGGGCAGTGAGGAAGGACGAATCAGAGCAAAGTATGAAGATGAATATGTATAAAAATGACATAATGAAGCCGTTACTTTGTGTGTTGACTATAAAATTGAAATTTTTAAGAAAAAGAAATCATCAGACTGTCAAGTGGACTGATGTTGCTAATGCTGGATTCCTGAACAACGGTCCTATCAAGAGCCATGGTATTCTATCCATACCTCAGACCATTGGCTTCCTCATCTCCAGTCACCTTTCCCCAAAATTAACTCACCCTTCTTCTTCCAATAGTAAACAGGATGGGCTATCCATCCCTTTCCATACCATAGTGTAGTTGCGAAACTCAGTAAGAATGAACAGAAATGTAGGTAGGGCCCCAGAACTGACATTCATAATCTAGCAGCTGTAAAGATGACTATTCCTATCATTTGATTGTTAGGAATATTCTACCAAGGGGGAAAAAAATCAAGCTCTCAGGAGAAAAAGACAAAGATGCCTTCAGAGTATCATTTCTAGGCAATGAAATGTAAAAATGAAAAAGTTGGAATGGGTTAGTGTGTAGGGAATTATCTGGATCTATTAGCAATGACAATCTAGCAGACCACTCTATGGAAAAGTCTTTTAGATATTAAAATAAGGTGAAAAGAAGTCTGAAAATAACCTAGGCATGGTCCCCAAATTAGGATTTTTTAGGCTTTACAATGGTGCGAATGTAAATCCATTTAATCACTGCTCTTTACTTTCAGTATAATATTCAGTAAATTGGAGCTGGAGAGGTGGCTCAGGGGTTAAGCCTCTGCCTTGCAGGCAGAAAGTCCTACGTTCGGATCCTAGACCCCACGTATAAACGCCAGGCGGAAGTGGGGGCGGCCTGCGTTTCTGGTCCTGGTAGGGCAGAGTCTGTGAATCCTGGGGCAGAGTAAACAAGGAGGAGGTGGAGGCAGTCCATGGTGGTTACAAATTCGCCCATGGTTCTACACACACACACACACACACACACACACACACACACATGTGCGCGCACACACATGCACAACTGGATAAATAATAAAAAAAAAACTCAGTAAATTATCTGAGATATCCAATACTATATTACAGAATGTGCACAACATTAAATGATTTTGTCCACTTTGAGGCTAATCTAAATGTTCTAAGTATATTTAAGTTGGGAAGACTAAGATTCAGTGTTTGTTTAGTGGAATTAAGCTGTTTTTATCTTAGTACATTTTCTACTCAGAATAGGTTTATAGGGACATATTCCATCACAAGGGTGTGAAGACATAAAAAACAGGCACAAGGGCCGGGGAGATAACTCAGTAGATAAGGTGCTTGCCCTTCAAGCATGATGACCCAAGTTCAGATCCTCAGAACCCACATATAATGTGGTAGCTGCCAGTAATTCCAAGCACTCAAGAGGCAAAGACATGTGCTGCAGTCAGCCTGCATAGTTGCTAATAAATGACCATCAAACTTAAGGGAACATGGGTTTATTCTCTCGTATGATTATCTGGTTACAGTTCTCAGTCCAGCTTGACAGGAGAGCATGCACCAACACCAGGGCTGAGGGAAATGGCCACACCATTACCACATAACAGCTGAGAGATGACAGTCTTTACTGCCAAACTAGCATGCCTGGCCAAGTGAACAGAAGGATACCGACTTCCTCAACCAGTTCTCATTATTTTACTCACATATTCGGGGCCTAGTCCCACCTACCATAGTCTGGGCCTTCCCCATCAGCTAGACAATCTCCTTCAGGTTTGCTCTGGGCTTAACCCAACCACTAATTCTCCATAAATGTGTCCAGAGCTCAAACTCTCAACAGTCAACACCTGTGCCCAACTATGACACAAGGAATCCCCAGGACAGTCTGTTCAGCTAGTCTGTTCAATTGGAGAGTTCTGCATTCAACTGATATGCTTTGTCTTAACAATAAAATGGAGCACAATCAAAGTAGGCACCAATGTCAACTTTGCCCCAAATGCACATATAAACATATAAACCTGAACACATACATGCATCTACACATATGTGAATGTGTATGTGTGTGTGTGTATATATTTATACACACACATATATACATGCATACATGCATCCCTACACATGCATACAAAAAGCATGCACATCCATCTGTGGTGGAGACACTTAAGGAGCCCCCTCCAACATGTGTGGTGGAAACTGTGACTTGCTTAGCTAATAGAGCATGACACAGGTAAATCTGGTTGCATGATTGTGCTAGGAGATTGTAACAGTTTTCCCATGAAGAGTTGTTCTCTCCTGTTACTTGAGCCTATAAGCAACCATGTTGGTGAATCACACCTGGACAAAAATTGTGGGGTAGCTTCTGAGAGCTGAGGACCTGCCTTTCCCCCTCTCCCAACAGCCAGAAAGAAATAGCCTCAGTGCCAAAGCTGCAAGACATTGAAATCAGAACAACTTATATGAGCTTGGAAGCAAGTCCTTCCCCGGTCAGACTCCAGATGATGCCACAGCCCCACTAACAATGTAAATACAGCTTTGTAAGACCCCTGAACAGAGCAGCCAGCGCAACTCTGTCTTCACTCCAGACTCATGCAAACTGAGAGGTTACGGGCATGTGTTAAACCAATAAATACTAACCCACCAATTGTTAATAGATCACATACTGAAAATATTTAGAAGATAACACAAAGGATGCATTTGAGTGTTTGGACTAGCAGGATTTCAAATTATTTCCTAGATCCCAAGTAGCCTTCAATATGCTGGTACCATTTACCCAGAGATTCAAAATTGTAAATGACACACGTGATACAAAAATACTGACCAGATCTGAGTCTTCTACACATCCCAAATACCAGGTCCTTTGCAGATGTTACAGAGACTGTGGTTGGTGAGATGGTCCAGCAAGTAAAGGTACTTGCCATCAAGCCTGATAACCTGAGTTTGATCCCTCATGGTGAAAGGAAAGAACCAGCTTCCACAGTTGTCCTCTGACTTCCACATGCACATACATCATGGTACATGCACACCATATATATACATATACACATACAATATAAATAAAAGTAAGAAGAAAGAGGGAGAGAAGGGACGAAGAGGAGAAAGAAGACTCAGAGATCAGCCTGTGCGGCTGTACCTCCATACTTGTTGGTCTCCCTCTCAAACTCTTTCTGTAGGTTGGAGAGATGCAGCTCAGTGAAGTGCTGAGGCTTCTGCTGGACTTCGGGAGCATGGAGAGGGGAAGCAGGTGGTGTCCCATCGATGGAAAGCTTCTCCTGGAGTCCAGCTGTGGCTGCCAGCTGTGGCAAATATGACCACACAGGAACTGAGAGGGTTAACCAAACATCTTTCTTTTTTTTTTAATTTTTTTATTATTATTTATTCAACTGTGCGCATGTGCGTGTGTATGTGCACGCGTGTGTGTATGTCTGTGTGTGTGTGTGTGTGTGTGTGTGTGTGTGTGTGTGTGTGTGTAGAACCACGGACTAACTCGTGAACCACCATGGACCGCCTCCACCTCCTTCTGCCCCGGGA
The DNA here is from genome assembly GCA_023101885.1 of Typhlomys cinereus. Lineage (NCBI taxonomy): Eukaryota > Metazoa > Chordata > Mammalia > Rodentia > Platacanthomyidae > Typhlomys > Typhlomys cinereus. The sequence goes on from JALPQD010000014.1 coordinate 3,815,312, forward strand.
TTTACAGGCTCCGCCCTACCAGGACCAGAAGCGCAGGCCGCCACCGCTTCCGCCCGGCGTCTATACGTGGGATCTGGGATCCGAACTCAGGACCTTACGCCTGCAAGGCGGAGGCTTAACCCCTGAGCCACCTCTCCAGCTCCCGAACATCTTTCTTGATGTACCACTTACTTGAAAAAGAATCTCCGTGTGATGGGACTAACTGTTGGAAGCAAATGAGGGATTCCTACTTTTAACCCTGGAAAGATGAAGAAAAATCTAAGCTACTTCATATGGGTTTGGGGAGTCACCCGGTATTCTTGCACAGATGCTACAACTGAAGCTCAGTGAGGTTCCAGGATCAGGACTCTTTATCTTCACTTGGTTCCAAATTTAGAGACAAGGTCCTATTATGTAACCCAAACTGGCCTTGGGCACCTTCTGCCTCAGCCTCCCAAGTGCAAGTTTTACAGGTGTGTGCTGCCTCATTAGAGAGGTGTAAGCTGGGTGAGTGTCCAGACTGGCAGGAGAGCCCATACTAACACCACAGACCAAGGGAACTGACCACACCAGTTCCACATCACTGCCAAGACGAACAACCCTCACTTCTCAGACCAGCATATCTAGCCAAATATACAAAAGGATGCCAATTTCCTTACCTATTTCCCTCCATGTTATTTACCTCCCCAGGGACTAGCCCCACTCGCCATGGGTTGGGCTTTCCCATCAATCAGACAATCTCCTGCAGGCTTGCTTGGGACTTAACCACTGTTTCTTTACAAATGTGCCCCAGGATGGAACCCTCAACCGTCAAGTTGACATCTGTATCTAACTATAACACTTGTCATCTTCCTTTCAGTGGATACACCATGTTCCAAGAATGCCAACTACTCACCATCAGGCTCAAACATCACAAGTGTCCCTCTGCTCACACCACACCTGATACATAGTGCCACCTGCAGCAAAGGTGAATTCTCATCCACCCTCCACTTTAACTAAACAGCATTTTCTCCAAGAAGCTTTCCCTTAATACCCTGCTGAAAGCCAGTACTTCCACCTCTACATCCCTCAGGCCCTGGCACTTCTCCCACTCTGGCATGCTTCTATATGGCAGCAGGCATGAGAAGCAGCACATGACTGCAGACTTCTAGAGCTCCAGCCACAGGATGAGTGTGAAGGTCAGAGGACAACTTGTGAGAGTAAGTTCTCTCCAAACATACAGGTTCTGGAGATCAAACAGTGAGCACCCACAGAGTCATTTCCAAAGTCCTCTTAGAAGCTTCCTTATCTTGGGCACACCACAATCACTTCTCTGAGCCACAAATTAGAGATCTCTACCTGCAAAATATAGGTCCACAGCATCCACTTCAGTGTCGCAGAGAATACAATAACACATGAATATAAGTGCAGTCCCAGGAATGTGGCTTCACAATAAACAACACCTCTTGCCATGCGCTTGTGAGTGAGCAAGGGTTAGTTGTTTAGCTCAGTCCTCTATATGCTCCATGCACTGAACAGATGCTGCACTGTGTAGCTTGTAATGATTTGTATAGTACATCTCACCATTATCACAACTTTGCTAGATTCAATTAAGTATAGGTTATGAACAGACTGAACTGATAGTCTCAGTGATATGCTTTAAAAGAGAAAGAGAGAGAGAAAAAAGAGAGAGACAGAAAGAAAAAAGAGAGAAAGAAAGAGAGAAAGAAAAAAGAGAGAGAGAAAGAAAGAAAAGAAAGAGAGAGAGAGAAAGGAAAGAAAGAAAGAAAGAAAGAAAGAAAGAAAGAAAGAAAGAAAGAAAGAAAGAAAGAAAGAAAGAAAGAAAGAAAGAAAGAAAGAAAGAAAGAGAGAGAGAAAGAGAGAAAAAGTTGGGCATGAAGGCACACACCTGTAACCTCAGCACTTGGGGGCTAAAATTTGGGCCACGTAGCAAAAATGGGTCTCAAAAAAAAAAATTAAGAGCTGGAGATATACCTCAATTGTAGAGCACTTGCCTTGCATATTTGAAACTCTAGGTTCAATACCCAGTAGGAGAGAGGAAGGAGAAAGGAAGGAAGATGGAGAGGGACACCGAAATTGCCACCTGGCCCTGTAAATATCAGAGTTTGCATCTCCTGGTGTAGAAGCCACAGGACTTCTGTGCTGGAGAGTGACATTTGGTTGGCTCTTGAATGTCCTCTCCCTTTATTCACTGATGCTTTACTTACCTTTTGAGATAGAGGAATCTCTCCTAACTTCTCTGAAGTCATTGTCTTGACCTAAAAATGGGGAATCACAGTTGCTGTAACTCCAGTCTTTGTAGTGGAGTTGGGAAGGCTGATATAACCAGTCAAGGCAAGGTTAAAAAGAAAAAAAAAAAGGAGATGGTGGCCTTGTCCATGGACATTCCCAACAAGCATTTGATGATCATTCCTTTTCCCTCCCATCCAGAGATCTCCTGACAGAAAAGAATTGATCAAGTGAAGCTTTTGGGCTTCTCAAGTTACTTTGTTCTGACTTAAAGCCAGGACTTCTGAAAAGGGAACTAAAAAATTGGAAGGGGCAAAAGTCATATTGGTGGTCCAAAAACAATTGGCTACTGAGGCAAACAAAGTTCAGAAGCAGACATAGATCTGAAGTCAAAGATATGCACCAGAGGTGGGGCAGCAGGGGGTAGATTTTGTACCCATAACACAACCCTCCCAGTGCCCTTGAATACAATGCTCTTCAGAGCAGCATAAGATCAGGTATGGAACAGCTCTTCTACCAAGCTCTGCTCTGAAGACATCAGGACATTTCTGAGAGATCAGCATTGTGTTACGATATCAGGACACACACACCCCCAACTACCTCATTGGCAAGGGCCCCAGCTCCCAGCAAGAGATGGGAGGTGCTCTCAGATGACAGAGTAGCAAGAGAAAAGTTAAGACAGATGCACCCAGGACATTGAGCAAATTGGCTTATCTGGCTGGCCCAATGGGATCCTGAGAGGCAGCAGAGAGAGGAAACTGTAAGAAAAGAATGGAAAGAAAAGCAAGGAGAAGATCTTAAATAGCTGACCACAGACTCTGAACAGGATGAAGGGTAGCTGAGAACAATTTCAGTATAGACTGGAGGAATAAAGGGAGGAGAGGGAGTGAGACTGGAAAGAGGGTCTTATCTAGAGATGCCTTGGTGACAGCCCAGATGGAAGGATCAAAGGAAAGAGAAGAAAAGGGGAAAGGCTTGGCAATCCCAAACCAATCTAACTGAGGAAAATGGCCATTTCCAGAAAAAAAGCACAGGGAGGAAAAGAGATGATATACATGACAAGACCATCCAACTAGAAATAAATACCTAGAATTTTGAGGATCAATACTTAAGGAGTAGACACATTTAAGGGACCTAAAGTAAAAAAGAGGAAAGACAGCCAGGATATAAGGGGGAAAAAAAACACCCACTGAAACTGGCAATTTAAGATTATCAAAAAAAAAATGCAAAAGGGAATATAAATACATTGCTGTTGGATAAATACATACAACATACATTAAGAATAGCCTGGGAAAATATAGTCTAACTTTGACAGCAACTATCTCTAGCAAATGAGATAATGAGGGATTTTTTTTTATCATGTACATCATATAGTCCTCTAATCTTTTTTCCCCAGGAGAGGAATTTTTTTTTAAATTTAAGTAACTGCAAGTAGGGAGGTGGCAGGTATCTACCAATGAACATTGAACAGAAGACACAACTATCCAGAAGTAGTTTGTAAATGAAGGGAAAGATGGACCGGAACCTCCTCGTGGTTACCACTGCCCACTGGAGGAAGGGAAACGACGCAGGGAAGAAGAGGGGAAGCGGGGAGGCAGGGAGCAGTCAGGCCTGTCCTAGATGGCTGTCACAGGTAACAGGACCTCACCTGGACCAGCATTGATGACCGCATCTGCCATAGCCCTAGGTACTAGAGCCCGGCAAGGTCTGTGAGACTCCAACACTGTCCTACTTCCTGTATCCCACAGGGCTTGCCCCCTCGTAGTGCAAGGTACTAGGGAGGGTGGAGTGGAAGTAGGTGAGGGCCCCACCTATCAACACCTTGGCTAGGGCTATCCTGGGGTCTAAGCATCACCTGCACTGGCCCTGCTGCTGCTGCTGTTGCTGCTGCTGCTGCTGCTGCTGCTGCCAGGTCAGTCAGGTGGGGTTTGTCAGAATGAGAATATGGGGCTTGGACCCCTTTTAGGGCCAAGAGAGCACTCCCAGACCCCTCTACAAGATGCACGACAGAACAACGGAAGAGCAGAGAAGGGGCCCCCAAACCAGGAGTCCAGAGAGCAGTGTCTCCAAGGTAAGGGCGTAGCAAGCGCAGGGTGCGGCTACGTGGGACGTTAGCCTTGTCCGGGAGGGAGGGCAAATGTGCGCGTGAACCGAAGGCGCGCTGGGACTGAGCCCGAGGGAAACTGCTCCCCACGTGGCCCGAGCCCGGAGCTGGTGGGCACTACAGTACGTGGGGGGAGGGGGTAATTAGGATGGGAGGAGCTTGAGAGGGCGGAACCATCCAGTCCCAGAAAGACGTTCTGCTCCCCCCTCCTCGATGCGGTTCTCAACCTCTTCCAGTCTTGAGTCTCTTTTGGTTCCTCCCTAGAGCTGGGATGGTTATCAGGGTTTCAGTAGCACCATGGGGTTTGTGTGTGTTGGTACTTGGCTGGGCTCCTGCCTTCCTGCTAGGGTCATCCCAGGACTCAAATGGAAGCTGCCCGCACCCGGGTTCCAACCTCGTTCCTTGGCGTCCTTTTCCTGCTTGGTGGCCTAGGGCAGACGACGTGGAGTTCCACTCACTGGATTGCCAGCTGGGATCCTGTGCTTGAGGCTGCTGTGAGCCATTGTGTCGAACCGAACCGAGATGCTTCTGCTGCTAGAAGCAAAAACTAGCGATGCCTTGGACCTGTGCCAGCGCCAGAGAGATGCCCAGAATTGAGTCCAATTAGGTGCTTCTGTGAGAGATGTCTCTTGTACCCCAGGCTAGCTGAAGATGACAGTGAACACCTGCTCCTCCCGCCTCCACCTCCAAAATGCTGGGACTAGCTATAAATCACCAAACCCTGCGTCCATTTTTTAATTTTAAAAAGTTCATGGGATTTACATAGACAGAATGGTATTAGATTCCAGTACTCAGAGAATGATGTAGGTTGATTCTGGGTGGCCATGTTCCCTTAGCTCCAGGATGCCTCGAGGTTTGAACAAATGGAGTTCCCCTAAAGCTCTGAGCCAAGCATGACTTTCTTGAGTGGCTTAACAAATTATGAATCCCCCCCAAAAAAAGAAAACGGTCAAACATCAAGGTGTTATTTGGGTTTCCATGAGTTAAGGAAGGACGAACAGGAGGGAGGAGTAACGAAAAAAAAAAAAAAAAAAAAACCCAAAAAAGTCTTCTCCAAAAGATGTGTGTATCATCACATTTATATAAAGCAGACAAGCATGAGGATACATGGCTAATAATTGATAACTACCACTACCAGGGGATGGAGATGGAGCTCAGGTGGTAAGAGTACATACCTAGTATGCACGAAGCCCTGGTTCAATCACAATACTGCATAAATATACTCCTTGGTAATATACTCCTTTAAGCCAAGCAATCGGGTGGAGGCAGGAAGAGCAGTTCTTCAAGGTCATTTTTAGCCACAAGAATGAACTGAACTTTCCAATGGAACAGAGACAATGCCATCAGCCATGATGCTACCCTGAGGGATTGTATGGGACTGGTGCTAGACAAGAAAAAAGGGAAAGCCTCTGTATGTTACAGTTTACCCGCTGGCAGGCCATTTGTGCCCTGACAGGCACCCAAACACTAACTAGTAAAGGCATCCTACACGTAACCCAGCTGCACATGTAGGAAACCTGGGAGAGGGAAGAAAAAGGGTGGGAGGGAAAAATTGTAAGAGTGAGAAGGAATGAAGGATGGGAGTAATGGGTGATGAAAACATATAAACTTATGGTTAATACAATTTAAAAATAAATTACTATAAAAAATAAGTTGGGGGCCTGTCTCAAAAAAATGATGCAAATAAATGACATCACATTCTGATACATTCATTGAACCTAATCATGAGAAAACAGACAACACAAGATAACAGAACACTAAAACTACAATGCATGCATTTACAATGTCAATTGTATGTCATGCTGAACAGGTAAAACAGGTAATACTCTCTGCACTTGGAAGACTAAAGCATGATTTATGAATCTAAAGCCAGCCTGAGTAACAATACTTAGCTTCTGTACAACCTGAGCTGTGTAGACCTATCTCAAAATAACAAAGCAGGGCTGTAGAGATGGCTCAGTGGTTAAAGTGCTTGCTGATGAAGCATGAGGTCTTGAGTTCAGATTCCCAGCACCCACATAAAAGCCAGGTATGGCAGCATGTATCTGTAACTCATGCATTGGAGATGGGGAGGCAGAGACAAGCAGATCCTGGAGGCTCACTGACTTGTCAGTCTAGCTGGAGCCTAGCAAGGTTCAATGAAAAAACCCTGTCCCCAAAACTAAGGTGGCTCCAGGGTTACGCCTCTGCTTCAATAGCAGAAGGTCCCAAGTTAGGATCCCAGATCTTACATAAAATGTCAGGCAGAAAGCAGTCTGTACTTACATGGCCTTGGGCCTCTCTAGTCATATAGAGTTTTCTGAATCACACACTACACACACACACACACCACACACACACACACAAAGTAGGGGACCAGCAAAATGGCTCAGTAAAGGCACATCTACATAATCTGGCTATCCAAGTTCAATCCCTGGAGCAACATGTGACAAGAGAAAACCAACTTCCCAAAGTTGTCCTGATGTCCACACACATACCTACCCCATAAAATAAATAACAAGGTGGAGAGCAACAGAAGACACAAGACGCTGAACATCAACCCTGGTCTAAACATCCACACACAGTGCACACCCAAACACATATGCATATACTAGACATAGACACACATATACACACACACGGCAACAATTTTTTTAAGTCAGGTGTGTGGTACACACCTGTAATCCCAGCACTTTGGAGACTCAAAAGATCTCTGTGAGTTCAAGGTCAGCCTGATTAGCAACCTCCAGGCCAATCAGGGCTACATAATGAGACCCTGTCTAAAAAATAAAGAAATAAACATTATAAAAAATAAAGTTGGGGAGATGATTCAAGGGCTAAAGCCTTTGCCTAGCCACAAAAGAACCTGAGTACAGATCTCCAAATGCCACATAAAAATGCTAGCTGAATACAGTGGCAGCCTGAATTCCTACCCTGAAAAGCCTAGGAAAACCCAGAACAAAACAATTAGGAGGCAGAGCAATTCAGGAGTGGTTCCATGTCATCCTTATGCCTCCACAGACACACATACACTCAGATACTCTTTTGTACACACATCTGAACACACACACAAAGCAGTAATAGCAAAAAAAAAAAAAAAAAAGCCAATGCCACCTAAAAGAAAACAGCTACGAAATTATTACAAATAAAGGATGATTCAAAGAACCCAAGGACTTAAGGCAAATTTGACCTTTGAATTGGATCCCAGACTGAAAAAAAAATACTGCATGATTCATTATTGATGAAATCAGATTATGGAGTCTTCCAGATTACATATCGTGTTATTTTCTTTTGATAATTGTACTACAGTGCAGTGTATTGTTCTTCGGGCACTGTCCACCCTTTTTTCTTTTATGAGATAGTCGACTGAATCTCACTGAACTTGGACTTCACCAAGTAGGCTAGGTGGCAGGCCGGCAAACCCAGAGAATCTACCTGTCTCTGCCCTCCCAGTGCTGGGAGAGAGGGAAAGAAGGAAAGAAGAAAGTGGAGGAAAGATGGGGGGAGAGGAGGAAAGAGAAAAGACACAATTTATATTTAGACTTAGAGAATGGGTAAGATCGGAAGTCACACCCATCAGCTTCCACAACCCCCCAGAGTTGTCTGATCCAGAACAGACTTGAGAGAGCAGGGAGGAATGTAGACTTAGGAATGGGCATAGTCTGAAGCAGCCCGAAGCGGGGCACAGTCAAGGACACATGGGAATGGTTGGCACGCTGCACCGTAATTGCTTAGCAGGCAGTTGTAGAGGCAGATGACTGAAGGCTTAAGGGCATGTACTGCTGCCCCAAATGAAGATGTTTTCCCTGGTTCCCATTTAACCCTGGCAGTTAGACAAATAATCCTTTAAGGTCAAGTTGTCCGATTTTCTTCAGGACAACTTTAACTCAAAATGTTCACCTTCTCTGACCCAATTTGATTTCCCCATTTAAACATAATGACTGACAGAGAGTTATCAGTTTAAGTTTCATTTCAACTGTGACATCTTTGCAGATGTCCCTGAGTCTAACACAGTCCCCCTAATGAAATTGTAATACTCTGAGGGTGTCTATCTGACTGAAGAACTGGTTGGGCAGATTTAAAACCAGGGAAATGAGGGAAAACCACATGAAGAAAAACAATGGGGTTTCACACTCTGTCCCATAAACATTACTACACACGAGTTTTTCATCCAGTATGAGGCCTTTTTATTAATGAAACTGAGCTTACAGATGACAGTAACAACAGACAGCACAAACAACCAGACAAATATGGATACACACAATCCCTACAACAAGCACAGGCACCAAGAGCCCACCTTTCAACGGGAACCACGGAAAACCAGGGAGCCCTAAGAAAAAGCAGGGTTCTCCAAAAGGTCAACTGGCTCCCACAGTTCAGACAGAAAAAGGCACCATGGCTCTCTAGTCCCACTTCTGCACCAGCACATTGTTGAAGAGGAAGGCAACAGGAGCCACGTACAACACGGGTGACAGCCTGGCCCAATGGCAGCCACATGATCTATGGCGCAGAAGGGCAGGATTTTAGCTAGGGACATAGGTTCCACATGTTACAAGATCACACATTTAAGGCAGACTCACATTCCATGAGGAACTGGATATGACTAATATGTCAAGACACCAACACCAAACAAAAGATCTTCCTTGGGCCTAAACAGAGGACATCAAATGTACCGAAAACAATTTCTGCTTCCATTTTCTTAATGAGACAAAGGAATTTTGTCATACTGTATGACTATCAAATATGTAAACAAACTATTTTTAAAAAGATAAAGTCTTTTAAACTACTTATTTGTTGGGTATGAAGAAATTAGAAAAATACCTAATAAAACACAAGGCTGATGTTTCTCATGGTCTTTTTTCTTATATAATGCTGATGTTTACGGAAGTGTCTATACCATATCAATAACACACTTATTAAGTCAATGGTATTTATTGTTTTTACTATAGTCTACCTTCACCAATTAAACTAATATTTCTATTTAGCTAAAACATTCTAGGTTGTCACAATGTCTATGTACTTTCCCTCAATGGGAAAAAGTATGGAATGAAACATGGGCTAGATTACAGTACATTCCCTCTTTAAGGAAAAGTTCAAAAGAGTAAAAATATGATCAATAACTCATTTAAAAAGTAACAGGAAAGCATTTAGAAAAAAAAACTGGATAAATCTCAACACACACACACACCAAAATAAAAAAAGAATCTAGGAAAGTTAAAAGCCCTGCCTAAGCTAAACCCAGGCATCACTTGTTAACCCCAGGACACTGTGATCACTAAGAGGGATGGTCACGCTGTAGTGCTCCACAGGTGTCTGAGTTGGGCCACATTGGCACACACACAGTCAACTGCTCCAGAACACACACCTCCTCACTTATATTCAGAAACGCCAATGCTGTCCCCCGACTATAAAAATGTCAAAACTGATCCTTCTTCAGCTCTATGTAATTTGTTAAAAATCTAAATGTGTAAACCAGGTGTGGTGTGTTACACATTTGTAAACCCAGCATTCAGAAAGCAGCAGCAGAAGGATTGCTCCAAGTTCCAGGCCACCCTACACAGTAAGTTAGGCCAGCTAAGGTTACACAGTGAGATCCTCTCTTAAAAATAAAAACAAAAAACTAGCAAATAAACAGAAAAAAAAAATTCTTAAGATATAATTAATGATCAAAGAGAAGCCTTTTCCCTTTCGAACGTGACTAAAAAGATAAGTCAATGACTATTAAAAGTATGACTGCTACAAGTAGAGGAAGCCCTGAAGATTACTAGTATTAACAGCACGCCTTTAGCTGGCAGTAAGGTTAAAGGCTTGGCACACATGACATTTAAAAGAATGCTTTTCCTACTACCCCACCCGACCAAAGACAATCCTAAACCAGATGTGGTTGACATTCCTGTAATCCCAGCTACACAAGAAGCTTTGGCAGGATAACTTGAGTCCAAATGTTCAAGGTCAGGCAAGCCCACATGGAGACCCCTTCTCGAAATAACAAAAAACAAAGCACTTCTGAAAGCGTCACAGGATATTAGACCAGTTTAAAACTCTTAAGAAATTTGTTAAAATTATGTCTATTTAATTCTACACTCTAGGACTTTAAAATTATTGGGGAATGAGATCCACACAGAAGCAAACTCAGGGAGGCTAAAGCTGCCTATAAAAGAAACACAAAGCTTATTCCACTTTTCCAAGTAGGGTTTAAAAATTCATCCATGAGACTGCAGATACAGTTCAGCTAATAGTGACAGTCTGCATGCAGGAAGCCCTGAATTTGATCACTAGCAAGAACAAAACTGGGTTTGGGGTATAACACTCAGTGCCAGCACTCGGGAAATGGAATTAGCAGAATCAGGACTTAATAAAAGCCATCTTTTGTACTACATGGTTGAGTGTGAGCCAGTCTGAAATAGATGAGACTCTGACCCAAACTTTAAAACTAACCAAAAATACTAAAGGGGGGGAGGGGAGGCCTTAAAGTGGTAGATCAAAGAAAACAGAAGTCAGTTCTAAAGCTAGACTCATTCATCTAGATAACCAAGTAAATGAAGCTACCTGACTACGAGGTTGACAGAAAAACCTATGCACTACAAGAACTGAGCAGTACCTTGTAACCTACACACGTTATAACTATGTAACAACCTGGCTAAAATCATGTACATTAATAATTCCAGCCACAGACAAGTTCAGTAGGAAAGTACAGAATCCATTCTTGGACTTTTAGAGAACTCTGCATACTTATATCCTGACTCAAACTCTATGACAAAAAGCAGTCAACGTCATGAAGATACACAAATGAAATTATCTGAGTTTTGAAATTTTATGAACAGATTGTGAGAATTGAAAACAAAGCAACAGGTCAGAAACATACCAGTCAGTGGACACTGATCACAAGCTAATGTTTGGCTTGGTGCAAAACAATTCCTCTTTCTCCATGCTAGCAATGCACCTGCTAGCAAGCTAATCCCACCAGACTCATCAGGCTTAGAGCATATGGCCTTAGGACTGTAGTAGCATCACTCGACAAGCAATTCACACTAAATCTCACAAAATAATAATTAAATAAAAACCTCACCAGAAAATTTGCAAGCAAAAACAAGCTGCTTCTGTTTTCACAACTGTATTACATAGAGAACAATCCTTAAAGAAAACACAATCTTTTCAGAGTTACTAACTCTTCACTCAAAAGGAAAGATGAAGTAAGTATATGTTTAGACCTTGATTCCACTTGGACAAAAACAGGCTGGAAGACAGAAAGGAGCTCCACTTATTGATACCACTAAGCTGACAAAGAATCAAGAGAACTGATTTCTCATTTCTATAAAATACTCAAGTCACGTTCTCTGAATTTTGTTTTTTCTGACCCATAAACAGAACTTCTGGCTGGACTGAGAATCCAAACACAGACCGTGAACAATGCCTCGTGTTTATTCCCAGTTTTCTAACATTGCGATGCTGTGCTTGTATGGTAGCTCTCAAGTGTGGAGGAATCTCCATCAGCATCTTTGCTTTGCAGCCAAGGAAAAGAAAAGTTAATAAGCTTCACAACTCACAAATCTGACATCTCTCCAAGAATTAAGCCTTGAAATTGCAGGTCCTTAGGCAAGATGCAAGTACAGGTCATCCAGGCTAACATTAAAAATGCAGACTTACATGTAATCTCTCAAGAGTGTCTGGCAGCAGATTTTTATAAATGCCTTATTTTTTTTTTTTTAAAAAGTTCCTTTGGTGACGACAAAGTCCATTAGCAAAAGGCCACCTGCCAGAAAAACAAACCCTGGAGTCAATCTACCCATGGTACCCAACTGTTTCTCCTCCATGTGGATAGCCCTTGCTAAGCAAGCCAAACAGCTTATGCAAGCCCACTGCACCAGAGAGCTACACTAAATTAGTCACATTAAGTCTTTATGTGCCTCAGCCTCCAGAACTAGGTCAATGAGCCAAGTCACAAGTACACACAGCATCAGTTTCGCAGCTTACCAACTAATAGAACTCCAGGAATGGTATACTCTCCTAGAGCTATCTTCTTGTAGACTCTGAATGCATATGGTGCCAGACCCTTCCAGAAGGAGGGTGACATTTCAAGGAATGTGTCATGCCATCGACGTCCCAAGAAGGCAATGTATGTACCTTAGTTAGACTCATCAAGTGGGTTTCCAGAGCACCAGTAATTACAGTGGCCCCTCTAAAGGGCATAGATGACTCTCCACCCACTTTATTTCATACTGAAAAACAGCAACAGAACACCTTCAAAACTCATTTTTCAAGGCACCAGATTTTAGAGGGAAAAAAAGCAATAACCTGAGGTGATTTCACGAGCTGAGACTGCTAAATGCCTTTTAAACATGCTTTCAGGAAAACAAGAGTTCTCTCTACATAATCAATCACTCTCTAGCTGCATTTCTAAGGAGAAAGTAAATGACCTAAGGCTTCACAGTAGCTAGGCCCCCAACGGCTGGCTCCTAGGGGAAAAGGCTGACAGTAGAAGGAACTGAAAACAGCAGGAGGCTGGGAAATGTAATGTGGATGAAGAAATGAGGAAAGAAACATAGAAGCAAACAAACACACACATTTGAATCTGTCACAGCAGCACACACCTGTAACTCCACCATGCAGGAGGCTGAGGCAGGACTGCCACAAACCTGAGGTCAGTCACAACCACACAGGAAAAACCCTGTCTCAAAAAAGAAAGAAAGAAGGAGAAAAAGAAACAGAGGAAGAAAGGATATTTAGAAAACCATCAAAGTACTTGAAAAGATAAGTCCTTATTTAAAGAAGATGGGTACTGCTTCACTTCTAGACCTTTTGGCTAAGACAGGATGAAAAAAAAAAGAGGAGTATAGGTATCTTATCTCTAGAACCTAAAACCTTAAACCTGTGGCAAGACAAATTTTCAGAAGACATGGCACTTGAAATTCAGAATTTTATTTAAAAACTGTTTAAAGTAGAAAAAAACCCTGTCAAGAAAGACTAGGTGGAAAGTGGGTTCCCAATAAAATGGAATTTAGGGGCAACAAAAGTCTAAAAGGCCACAAAGGAGAAATAGCACCACTGTCATATGAACAATGGCTAGTTACTTGCATTTTTTTTTGGCATTGTTTTATCATTGAATCTGGGTTTTCCTCTGAATTCCATACAGAGCATGCACTACACAATAATCTGTCATAAAATACCTTTTCTACACACATTTTAGAACAAGCTACCACCAGAAACAAATCAATACAAACACATCAGAGGCTGAACAATCTCAGTAGTGGGTAACATACAAAGAAACTGAATAGGCTGTGAGCAAAGCAAATGAGGGAGAGTTAAGGAATGGAATATTTTAAATATTAATAATTAATTCAGACACTGTACTGTTATTTTTCTGGAAAAAAAATTAACATTTAGAAACACACTAGTGAATTTTATCTCCAAAGAGATTAGTGCACTGGCCAAGTATTCGGTAACAGTGGAGAGCTGTGAACAGCAGATACCGAAAACACCCCAGCCTTGTAGATACCAAGGTGATGATGGCCTTCACCGATCACTCCCTTTGCTGAAGGTTCAGCAATAACTCAAAGCATGATTGCCTGCCTGCTGCACTTCCAACGCTTAGCAGCAAACTGAAGGAGCCAGAGGAGTCCCCAGAGGTCAAGGGGAGCAAAGAGAAACATGTTAAATGTAAACTTAAAAGACAGTAAAATGGGCCACAGTGCCCATTTTAATCCCAGAGATGTGGGTAAGTCCTCCAAAGTAGTTGTGATATTAAAAACTGGACATACTTCATTCTAAAGAAAAAACACATAGAAATTTGGGGGATAGCTGGAAGAATAATCAGAGGAATGCTCGATGAAAATTGAGCTCTTCACCTCAAACATCTCAGGGCTGAAACACACCCTCTCTCTTCATCCAGGCAACCATGCCACTTGCTTTTATAGCAGGGATGCAACTGGTCAATGACACCAAATGGCTTCATAGAGCAACTTTTTAAACTCTTAGGCCAAAGCCTACACCTATGAGGGTTCAAGTAGCCCTGCAAGGCCTGTGACAGCAGGTTCAAAAGGTTCTAAGGTCTGGCCATTCCTTCCAGACACAATGTCAGACACAAAAATCTCCTGTCATGTTATATCTTATATTTTGAAATATGGAAGCATATTTTAAATACTCTTAAGGCATTTATTTATTAAAATGTTCTCTGCCAAGATTTCACATTAAAATTCAATTCAGTCTTTACATTTCTGAGGTTGATACCTCAATGTATTACATAAAAATACCTCTCCATCAGTCAGTGTGACCAGCATCCACATGGTGAGCCCCATGGTCAGCCTCTTTGTTCCCCTGGTATACCAACTAGATGTTAATACTGCTCTGCTACAAGGTAACAGCTCCTAACTCAAACTCATTGGAAGAAGGAGTGAAACTTCTGCAAAGTGCACTTTTAAGAAGAGGTACTTTTTGCTCATTAAAAGAAACCAGTGAATCCTTTAAGAATAATAAAAGGGAATATTTAACAGTTAAGCACATGATTTGGAGTGAAGAATTCAAATGTTGTTCTGCTGGTCCAAGCGGTTTAATACTCTTCCTGTTCCTCCTGTGGGCCCCCTTCATCGGGTATCACAAAGCCTTCCTGAAATGGGAAAAGACGCAATTACTCAATACTGATCAGTTTCTGCTGTGGGTCACCATCTTCCTATTTAATGCTTGTCAGAGTACACAGCATTTCCTACTACATAATTGGTATCTAATCACATAGATCAGGGGACCACTGTTTTACTTTTTCAGATAACAGAATCATTTTTTAAAGCCAAAATTTAAACACAATCAAATTCACCCTCAATCCTTTAAGAAGCAATGAGGATGTTTGTTGTCTGATTTCATAATCATCAAATCTACGTTTGAAATGTATAGTTATTATTTGGGGCCTGTAGCAGTGAGGACCTGAGTTGGAACCCTAGAACCCACATAAAAAAATAAATAAAAATAAAATGTGGGTGCTAGAGAGATGGCTCAGGGATTAAGACTTAACTCGTAAGCAGAAGGTCCTGAGTTCAGATCCCAGGCAGAAACAGCAGTGGCCTATACTTCCAGCCCTAGAGGGTAGAGCCTGGAAAATTCCAGAGCAAAGCAAAAAAGGGGTGGAAGCAATCCAGGATGATTCCCAAAGTCACCCTTGGCCCTCTCCACAGGGACAATAGTGCCCTCGCCCTCTCTCTCTCTCTCTCTCTCTCTCTCTCTCTCTCTCTCACACACACACACACACACACACACACACACACACTAAGTAAATATACTTATTAAAAAAACTAACAATAGTAAATTTATTTCTTTTGGGTGGCTAAATGAAAACAAAGTATCATGTACACATTTACGTACATCTGTGGCATACAGAATGTCTACAATCCTCTGCAATACGGGATCATTTTCCCCTTCATTTTCCTGGCAAATCAATTCAATGTTCCTTAGCTTTCCAAAGTAGAAATCTCTTTCCTTCTCCAAGTCTTCCACAGTAAGCTTCAAAACTTTGACCTGCATGAGAAATCAAATAGTGAAACATTGGTGCACCAATAAAATATCAAACTCCTAAAGGAAATGGTATGTTCTTTGATCAAGCAAAAAATAAAACTTAGCTAAGTTTAATGTCAATTTGCTTCAGTGTTAGATAAATATGGGCTAGTTCAAGGCAACCTTAAATATAACAGCTCTCAGAAAAGCAGACTGTAAGACTACTGGGCTAGTTCAAGGCAACCTTAAATATAACAGCTCTCAGAAAAGCAGACTGTAAGACTACATCTCAGAACAGTAAGGAACGTCTCAGGGACTGAGCAAGGATTAAGAAAGAATACTGAGACAAAGAGAGGGAAAGAACTACTCAACCTAACCTAATAAAGTGACCTAACATAAGTTGAGCCCTTACCAGGAGTCAAGTCCAATCATGGCTGTATTGTAGGTCAGTGGGAACCAGGGTTTTAATTTCCATTAACTCTTCTAAAGGCTCTGATTTCTAGAGAATGTTATTAAGAAACAAGTCTTGGCAGGGCATAATGATGCATACCTATAATCCCAGCACTCAGGAGACTGAGGCAGAAGGATTTTGAGTTTCTCCCAGACTGGGCTACATAGTGAGATCCTATCTCAAAAAGAAAAGGAAAAAAAAACTGTCTAGTTATTGATGACATTCTTATCCTTTCCTTTTTTAGAACCTTTCCTTGTAGTAAAGCAACAGCTATAACCAAAAAACATAAGGTGCTTATAAGTCTACAATGGTCAATACAACTGCCATCAGTAGTTTACTTGGCACTTGATCACTAGAACAGAGAGTCTGTAAATATTAAATACACACCAGATTTAAAACTCCAGGCCAGCCTGGCTACATAGTGAAACACTGCCTCAAGGTATCAAGCAACAACAAAAACCAACTTTATGTAGGCCAAACAAAGTATTTTTCATGACAAGGACCAATCAGCTGGATAGGAGCATTTGGTCCCAGCTTTCCAGTACCCAAGAATATGGTTAGTAAGACATGCATCCTCAGCACCCTGACCTCCTCCCACACCACTGATGGGGACAATGACCAGAGTTCCAAACCTCTTCAAAACCACTGTTCCAAACCTTTTCAAAACCACCTCACCCCATCTCCCCTACTGAAATCCATGCCAGCTAATTCTGGTTGCCCCTCAGGAAAGGAAGTCTTTCAAATCCCACCACATTTATAGTTCTCATTTTCTATAACCTTCATCTAGGATTGGATCACAGGCTGGTTCCAAGTGTATTTTCTCCAACTACATCCAACCACTTTTAGGCCCAAGCAAGGTCTTTTACACTCCAAAGTTCTCCAGTGTTTAGCAGTACTTTGTCCAGAGCAATTACAATAACTAGCTACAACTTACAGTGCTAGATGAAAGAAAAGAACCTCAGATAAGTGAGAGCACCTCAATTTCCCTTCCCAGTGACTAGATGACCTAAGCTATAAAGCCAAACACAACTAGGGTATAAATCCTCACTTGAGTAACCTCCCCAAGCCCCTGAAGGAAATGCACTTGGTTTATCATGTAGTTAATTCTAAAAACATTAGTTATTTCTTACATTTTTGTTGTGAATATTCATGTCTCTTATTTCATACACGAGTTAAAATTCTAATTCATGTGAACTTGGAAAACTGTAGATTGGAGCAGTGAGCAGTAGGTATGGTGCCTGTTCAAAAAGCCTAAATGGTAGGAAAAATGACTTTTGAAAGTTATCCTTTGACCTCTTCCTATGCACCATGGCATGTATGGACATACCTTCTCTCTTTCTTTCTCTCTCTGTGTGTGTGTGTGTGTTGCTCTCTCAAGTAACTACTACTAAAAAAAAAAAAAAAAAATTCAGTGTAGGATCTACTCCACTCCATCAAGACAAACAACAGTTAAAACTGTCTTTTATCCACTGTCACTTATATGATGTTGGTACCCAACACTACTGCAGACACCAGCTATAACATGAACACTTGCAATGTGTTCAACTCTTACAAGTGCACGATGTCACAAACCTGGAATGTCAGCACTTGGGAGACAGAAGCAAGTAAAACTGTAAGTTTGAGTCAAGACTAGTTTACATAGTGAGTTCCAAGCCAGCCAGGACACACTGTGAGACATACAAACAAAACATCAGCCTCCCTCACACATGAAGCTAAGTCCAGAGAAGCTGACTTGTCTTGCACACAAGTGAAGTAAAAGTAGAACCGGTTTCATGTCCCTTCTTGCAATGTCACAGCTTCTACAGAGCACAGGGTCAACTCGCCAGCTATGTGACTCAGTACTGACCCCTCTACATTCTCGTATTTTTCTCTGAAAATGCTTCCTATGCACATCTAAATAGTTTTAGGGAAGTTTCTCCTCCTCTAGGACTCTATACTAGAAAGTGACTGAGTCAAAATAATTACCCAAAAGAAAACAAACAAAAGGCTTAATATGAAAATGTTTGAGTTGACAATTTTTCTGGATCTAGATCCAGAGATCTAAAAATATTTAATTCTGAAGATTCAAATTACTGAACTATGGAGAACAAAACAGGAAAAGCAACAGGCTTTTCCTACCAGCTCTACTCCCAATTCCAATCTCTAGAAAGTAACTCTCCCTTGTAATTCACTTGCTAAATCACAGAAACATCAGAAAGGGTCAAAAGCTAGTTTCCTGACACATTTATATCTGTGGTACTAGAGAACGCAGAAATTTCTGATCCCTTTTCTCCACAGCTCACCCCTACTAAGCATCACATGCTCATCTGTCACAAGGACTACCTGGCAGGCAGACCCGTCCTTTTGGTCACCACGCCAAGGGAAATGACTGCCATTCTAGACACATACCTGCTGCATCAATTCGGCAGCTTCATCATCCCCATTGCCCACACCAGGACTCTTTCGCACCATCCCTGGGCCAGTCTTAGGAGCTGCAGTAGTTCGTTGTGTTGAAATGGGTCTCTGTGGAGCTGAGAGAAGACTAAACATATTAGGAGAGATTTCAAAAACAGAAATCCACAGCAAGAGACTATAATCAACGGATTTTCACAGACATTCAGTGACAGAAGCCTAGATTAGAAAAGCCCAGAATGCAAATGAAATAACACTCCCACATCAGCCCAAAGGGGCTCCTGGCAGGAGAATTCAGAATCAGTTTTAGCCAGGCTCATTCATGCTCCTCCAGGGAGATCTGTGCTCTAAAAGAGGTACAGATGTCCTGGTGCATACAGATGATCCTTCTTCTTAACCCAGCTCCAATCCAACTCACAAGCAGGGCAGCTTCATAGACTAAAAGCAAATTTCATGGCAGGAATAGATCATAATCCCGGCTGTTGACAATGTTCTCTATGCCCCATCTGGAAAACCAGGAGTTAGGTGTGTCCTAACTCATTACTTGATCAGAAAAGGGAAGGAATCACAAGGCTATCAAGTCTATTTTCAAAACCTATGACTTCAAAACCTCTATCTATGTTCACTTTTTAGGTGTTTTATAGGGATCAGGATAGAAAATTATTTCAATGACTAAGATTTACTTATAGATTTCTCTCAGTATTTACAGCCAAAAGCAGTATCATAGACAATATATGTTGATAATAACTCAGTATAAGTGTATCATTACTGATCTGTCTTATTCATCTAGCAATTATTCTGTAAAACAGACACGCGATGCCAGACCTGTAAGTATTTTTTCTTCACAACACCCCAAAATCTGAAACCACAGGCCTTTGCCCATAGTAACAGGCATTTCCTTTGGATGGTTCTCTCTGGTATACATTTCTGAACACTAACATTTTCCCCAAAGCCTCCACTTTCTTGTAAGTAGCATCTGAAATTGAAATGCTGAAGGTTACTATGCAGTTACCTTTCCACACAGCTAAATAAAGAAAAGCACATACACAGTATTTAGGGAAAATCAGAACTTTCTTTCATTGCTGATGGGACTGTCAATACTCGGCCACTTTGGAAACAGGCAAGCTCTACAAAAAGTTCAAATGCAGTAACCACGTGACCCAGAGATTAGCTTCAATACTCTTGGGCACCGACTTAAAAGGAAACAAGTTCACACAAACTATACATGAATTTTTAGAGCAATATTACTCATAATAACTACAAAGTAGCAACACATAAATGACCATCAACTGACAAATAAAAAGGAAGGATAGCACAGAACAGAATATCCTGTAAAAAAACAAGGAAGTAAGGCAGGAAAATGGCCTAGCAGGTAAAGGTGCTTGCGAGGCGAGCTTGACACTTGGAATTCAATCCCTCAAACTTAAGTAAAGGTAGAAGGAGAAAACCAACACCCAAGTTATCCTATGTCCTCCTCATGTACGACATGGTATGTGTTCATCCAACTCACATACGTATCACACACACATACATCATACATATATACACACACATAGTTCACCATACAACACACACGCATTACACATACACACACACACACACACACACACACACACACACACACACATACACACACACACACACACACACATACTATATTAAATGAAAAAAGAGAAAGATACTAAGCCAGGCCTAGTAGCAAAGGTCTATTATCCCAGCTATTCCAGAGAGTAAACTAAGATGATCACAAAGATGATCACAAATTAAAGGTCTGACTGGGCAAAAACCTACCTCAAAATAAAAATATAAAAAAGGAAAGGTGAGGAAGCTGGCATAGCTCAGTGATACACGGCTTGCCTAGCCTGCATAAGAGTCTAACACTGGAAAAAACAGAAAGTACTAACAAATGCTATAGCAAGATAAACTTTGAAATTATTATGCTGAGAAAAAGAAGTCAGACACCAAAAAAATACATAAACCATGGTTGCATTTATACAAAGTGTCCAGAATAAATAAATCTGCAGACAGAAAACAGTAATGGTGCCCAGAGTGGGAGAAGATGGGGGAGAGAAAAAAAAAGAAATGGAAAGTGATACAATTAAACACACACGAACTTTCTTTTTGGGTGATAAAAATATTCCAAAAATGTTCATGGCAATGGTTACACGTGGTAATGGTTTCTTTCAGGAAAAAGAAAAAAAGTGAGGGCTGAGGATGACTTAATCTTGTAAAATGCTCATTGTCAAAAGCATGAGGACCTGAGCTTCAGCCCCAGAACCCAAGTAAAGGTAGAGATAGTGTTCTAACCTCCATGTGTCATCACACACACACACACACACACACACACAACACACACACAAAATTTTAAAAGTATGATGCTTTAAATTAAAAAAATGAACATATACTCCCACTAACCTACCAGACAGATCAGCTTTTCTCAGGGTGTTATGGACCTCAGCTAATGCTCTTGTCATCTTTTGAAAAAGGAGGAATGAGCATCTGCAGCACATCCACTTGCACTGCCCAGCATAGGTGCTTAGTGAATATACTAATAAAAGCACATCTTGGGGAACCTAACATCCCAAACCTTTCCAAGACACTCTAAAAACTGCTTCCCTGTCTCCCAAGCAGCAGAACAAGTCACAGCAGCTCTTTAACTAAAGCTCCAGAGGTAAGGGAAGCTATAAAAGGCAGAGAAAGCTGACAGGTCGCCTAACAACTATCTTAGTTCCTGTTCTGTTGCTGTGATAAAATAACCCAACTAAACAATTTAAGGGAGAACGAATTTATTCTGACTCACAATCTACTTCAGAAACTGAATGAATGAATTATTGGAAATGAGATATGGGAATGTTATTCTTACCTGCAGTGTTAGAGCCGAGAGGTTTCTTGGGTTTATTCAGTGCTGGAGCAACAAGAGAAGGAGCTACTGCAGTTTCTTGACCTTGTCTGGCAGCTACAGGATCATATTCTTTTCCATCATAATTTGCATCAAAAAACTTCTTGAACCACTGAACAAATTCAAAATTGTCCTGAAATTTTCCTTTTACTAATTTATCCACAGGAATTATCTGTAGAGAAAAATCAAATGTTTAGTCCAAAGCAAATGTTTAGTCCAAAGTTTAATGTAAGTTTACATTAAACCTGTCCACTCTTTCACATAATATAAAGTTCTGCCAAATGGAAAAAAAAAATGTGCTTTAGAGACTTTAGTGCTAAGTCCTTAGAAGTTTCATTCAGGTTGTCTTAATATAGTACTCATACCTAGCCAGTCCTTCCAATTTACAAAAAGAAATCTGAAGTGGAAAAGTAACAAGGGCTAGAGATATAGCTCAGTGGCAGAGTACTTCCTAGTATAGACAGACAGACAGACAGACAGACACACACACACACAAAATAGGAGATACACAAAGTCACATACCACATCAAAACACATCCTAAAATACAATGTAAGTTTCATTGTACTATAAAGAAAAACTCCCTGCTGGATGCAGTGATGACGCATTCCTATGAGCTCTCAGGAGGCTGAAACAGGAGGATCTCAAGCTTGAAACCTGGACCACATAAACAAAGAGTCTATTTAGAAAGAGGAGAGGGAAGAAGGTAGTTAAAATTCCAACTTGAAAATAGGTCCACATGGGGCTGGAGAGGTGGCTCAGGGGTTAAGCCTCTGACTTGCAAGTGAAAGGTCCTGAGTTTGGATCCTATACCCCATGTATAGACGACAGGTAGAAGCGGGGGCAGCCTGTGTTTCTGGTCCTGGTGAATCCCAGGACAGAGTAAACAAGGAGGAGGTGGAGGCAGTCCATGGTGGTTCCCGAATTCATCCGTGGTTCTACACACACACACATACATACACACACACATGCACACACACATACACGCACAACTGAATACATAATAATAAAAAAACAGGTCCACATATAGATTCAAGTACATTGTGCTTTAGTTAGACCTGAAACTAGTAGATATTAATTAAAAAAAAAAAAAATCACTGAAACATTTAGGATCATTGTACTTAACTTTAAAGTGAGCAAAGATTTATACCTCTGCACATGGAAAGATTTAAGTATCCTGATTTGATACTAATTTTGAAAGTTATATGACTTTTGATGTCTTGATAAAAATGGCCGTATGTTAAATCATTTCAACATATTTTGTCACAGAAACATTTATAAACTCTATCTTTCCTGTTTTAAAAAAAAAATCACTCAAACAGATTTATAGATTAACTGCAGTGACTACGAAATTCATAGACAATAAAGAAAAAAGACAGTGAGGATGCAGAGATAGGCAGGTAGAAAGAAATTGTGCTTCCTAGAAATTATGTTAATGAAAGAAAAGAAGTACACAAATCAGGTAAAGAAAAAGAAAATGTCCAAATATAGACTGTCATCCATATCCTCAGTACCAAACATTAGCTGAAAAACTGAGCCAGAGTAGCAGCTATATCTGTTAACTCCAACACTCAGGAGACTGAGACAGGAGGATCAATCACCATGATTTCAAAATCAGTTTGGATTACACATTGAGTTCTAGGTCAACCTGATAAACACAGATGATTTCAAAAATTTAAAGAAAGAAAAATCTCCTCAAGGAAGGGATAAAATACTTACTTTGTCAACACCCATCCTCTTGAAACCTGCTTGTAGTATTTTGAAGTTCTGGATATATTCATGCTCTAGTTTAGCTTGGAATTTCACTTTCTTCAAAGCAATGGAGCCAGGGAATAGCATGTCCATAAACTGACAATATGCAGCCCCTGAATAACCAATAAAACAACACAAAAATACAATAACCATTATCACTGAATGCTACTATTAAAAATGCATGGTCACCCAAATACACTTTGTGTGTGTGTGCATGTGTGTGCGTGTGTGTGAGAGAGAGAGAGAGAGAACACATATATGTCATGAGCTTGAGTAGAGGTCAGAGGACAACTTGAGTTAGTTCTCTCCTTCTACCTTGCTGAGGCAAGATCTCTCATTTCTGCAGTTGTGCAACATACTCCAGGATAGCTGGCCCTCAAGCTTCTAGAAGATTGCCTGACTCTTGCCATCCATCTTTTGGCAGAGGTGCTAAGACCACAGATGAGTGCTTCATCATCAAGCTTTTAACTTAGGTCTCAGGGATCAAACTCGAGTTACCAGGTTTGCAAGGCAAGCATTTTTAGCTACTGAGCCACCTCCCCAGCCACAATTATTGCTTTGTTTTGTTTTTGAGACAAGTTTCACGTAGACCAGGGTATCTTTTAACTCAACAATATGTAGCCAGAAAGATCTTGAATTTCTGATCCTCCTGCCTCCCTTCACCTCCAAAGTGCTGGAATTTCAAGCATGAGCCATCACACCCCATTTGATGTGTGCTCAGGACTGAACCCAGGGCTTCAAGTGTGCTAGGCCAACACTCTACATCCCTAACATCCAAATACAATCTTTTTACAAATACAGAATATATGAATGTAGAATGTGTGCAAATACAATTTTAAAAGTTGTAAAGTTAAAAAAAAAAAAAAAAAGGTTGTAAAGTAGACCTAAGAAGCCCAAAAGCTTCATTATCTTCTGAATCCAAAGTCAACTTTTCAAAATTAACAGAACTATGGAGCTGTGAGTTAGACCAGTGAATAAGACGCCACTATATAATCTACATATAGTACGGCACACTTCTCAAATGTACATATGCAACAGGTCTGTTTCCCAGTACTAGGAAAAAGGAAGAATGAAAGAAGGAAGAAGAAAGAAGCCGACGACTATACACCAAGTGATTGGGTATGTAACTCAGCTGGTAGAATGCCTGCCTGGAATATAGGAGGCCCTGAATTCAAACCCTACCACTGCATATAAATGTTCATGGTATTGAGGCAGGAGGATAAACTCAAGGTCATTCTCAGTTACATCGCCAGTTTGAGGCCAGCCTGAATGTCATGAAATTGTCTTAAATAAATAAGGACAAGATAATTCAAGTAGACAACTCAAAAAAGAAATATAAATGGCTAACAGACACATGGGAATACAACTCAGGGAAATAAAATGAGTCATTCCAGTGGCAGGTGCTTGTAGTCCCAAATACTTGAACAGCGAAAGAAAGACAACTGAGTCAAGGCCGCTCTAGACAACTATATTCACATGAGTTAAAAAATGGAAGCATCGTATCTTCGACAAGTAAGAGCCACCAATTAAGTAAATGTTAGCATCCAATCCTCCTTGACAGAAGTGTGTTTTGTTGTCATTACTGTTGTTTGCTTTTTGCAGTATTAGAGTGGACTCAAGGTCTTACACCACAATAAAAGGCCTCTATCACTGAACCATAGCTCCAGTCCCTTTCTTAAATCCTTGTTTGAGGCAGTCTTGCTAAGTTGCCCAGACTGGCTATGAACTCATCCTGTAACAAAGACAGATTTTGAACATGTCATCTTTCTACCTTAGTCTCCCAAGTAGCTAGAATTATAAGCTTGTACCTACTACATCCAATTTACCTGACAGAATTTTATGCAAACATTTGAAACACTTATTTTACATATGAGAAAAACTCAATATACAAAAATGTCCTTAAGATACTTTTGATACTGAGAAGATTCAGTCAGTAAGGGCTTATCACCAAAAAATGAGAACCCAAGTTCAGATTCCCAGCATGTACGTAAAAAGCCAGATATGGTTGTCAGGGATTATAACTCCAGCACTGAGAAGGTGAAGACAGAAGAGACCTTGGGGATTGCTAGCCAAATCTGGGAAGTCCAGCTTCAATGAGACTGTCTCAAAAAGTAAGATGGAGAGCAACTGAGGGACGACACCTGACCTCTAATTGTGCACTCATCAGCACACAGGCACATGTGTTCACACAATACAAAAGTTTTTTTACTCTCTCTTCTACTCTCTGAACTTTCAGGTCTTTCTGTCTGCTCCCTCTTCTCTTCCTCTTGCCAGGCTTTCACAGAGGTTCCTGTCCTCTCTGATCTTAAGCTATCCTCTGTGTTTTAATGCTCTTCCACCTTTAAAGCTAAACTATGGTTCCCTTGCCTAACAGACTCTCAACTCTAAATAAACTATTTCTTAAGTCTAAAAAAACCACCTATCTTAAATAACATATACAGAGAAGCATTAGAATAAACACATTATTACATTAAGCCTTATATATGTGTTTTGTAGATTAAAAATGGTCAGTAAAGACCATGGTATAGTTATTTTTTTAATTATGTACTTCAGCAAAGAATACATTTATAATTAGAAAAAAAGATGAGTTTAAAAAAAATAGTACAACGCAGACTTTCTTTTTTTTTTGAGTTTACTTTTTTTTTTATTCAACTGTGCGCGTGTGCGTATGTATGTGCGTGTGTGTGTGCGTGTGTGTGTGTCTGTGTGTGTAGAACCACGGACGAATTCGCGAACCACCTTGGACGCCTCCACCTCCTTCTGCCCCGGGATTCACAGGCTCCGCCCTACCAGGACCTTCAGAAGCACAGGCCGCCCCCGCTTCCGCCCGGCGTCTATACGTGGGGTCTAGGATCTGAACTCAGGACCTTCCGCCTGAAAGGCGGAGGCTTAACCCCTGAGCCACCTCTCCAGCCCCAACGCAGACTTTCTACAAGAAGAATAATAAGAAATTCCTAGCCTCCAACACTGATGGAGACTTAGGGTCATGCTGCACTTTAGTAAATCTCCTTTCTCCCACCTCAAGTGCTGGATTCCAAGCACCACCTGCCTCATCCTGCAGCCTTTTCATACATGTCTCAGCTGGGAAAGCCTGAAAGGGACACTCCCTATGCTTCTGCCTTAATGACAAATATGGCCATGGTTGCACAAAAACTGACAAAACAAAAGCAGAGCTACAAGATGAGTCTGAAAACCTCACTTCAATGGTTTATAGCAAGAAGTCACTTAGTCTGGAGCCAGAAGTCATGGACCAATAGAGGGCACATAAGACAAGCAGTGTCTGACTTTAACTACCAAGTATTCAGACAGCCACAGTTCCACTCTAAAAGCTCTGCTTGTAAGCAGAGATCACAAAACAAAGCCAGGACACAGCCCAGTGACTAGATGCTTGCTTATCTCAGATGTACTGACATTCAACCCTTTCAGGTCAAGGGACTCTTGGGAAGATAAATAAAAGCTGTACCCAGTATTCTGTTTAGAAAAGATGCCCACCAGTATGATGGTACACATCTGTAATCCTAGCACTCAGGAAGCTAAAAAAGAAAACAGAGTTTGAGAACAGTCGGAGTCCCACAGCAAGATCCTGTCTCAGGTGGGAGGGGGAGTGGAAGGGGACTCTCAAAGCTTTATACTAACATATAGAAAAAACACATGACTATTAAGAGTGTTTGGGCTTCAAGAAGTAGGTAAAACTTGATCATTTTAAAGAATAAATTAAATCTGGAGACGAATATGCAGATGTTAAAATTAAAGGTCAAGCTCTTTCAACATAGGAAAAATACTATTTTGATTTTTAAAAGGATAAATAAAATTGTCTAACTAGCATTTGCTTTTGCTTGTATGTTATTTACTACGACGTTCTATAAAGGCAATAAACCAGAAACAAACTAAATGTTCACTCCACCAATAAGGGACTCACACAAAGAAATTATGGCACTTTCAGTAGGAGAAAAGAATGAGTGGCAAAAGGAGACTGTTGTCTCTTTTTTGAAAAAGCACCAAAGTCATTCTCTGAAATCACATTTTTTTTTCCCTAATCACTCTTCTCACCAAAATAACTAGGTGATTAGTTCTCCAAAGTTGACAAACTATAGTATATAACAATGACCCGTTAATCAATCTGTTGTCAACCTCTCTCTTCTCACTTCCAAGCCAGCAAAGACTCATTACTCTGTTGTGGGGCAGGAAGCTTCTTCACAGCCAGCCAGCACATTCCTAGGACAAGACCTCAGCCTTGTGCTGCCAGAAAGAAACCTTTCTTACCTTCTAAAACGTGTTGCTTCATGAAGAATCCTGATCTGTCTGATCCTCTACTCATTAGAGGTACAATCAAAAGGATCAAACAGTGTTGAAGGCTGCTGGGATTCCCAGTGGGCCTCGGGAGCACAGAGAGTTGAATGAGAGGTCTCCCTTGCTCTGATTCCAATCATCTAGCTGCAAGCTTTCTTCAGGGACAGTGTCTGAATCTTATCCTGTTTGGTCTCACACTAGAAGAGCTAGTTTTTAAAACACCAACGTGAAACACAATGCAACCACTAACATGCCAAGAGGGATTCTATGCAACCTTCAGTTCTGCAGTACTCAGAAACAGCACTTTATCTAGGATAAGAAAAGTAGTAGGAGCCAGAAAACAGTGAAATGTTTCACAGCTATTATGGCTGTTGTAGAACACTATCCTATGAGCGTAATAGCCAATACTTTCATCGACCACTTCCAAGCCACTAATTCCTGTAAGCTCCCTGTTACAAAAAAAAAAAATTGTTGGGGCTGGAGAGGCGGCTCAGGGGTTAAGCCTCCGCCTTACAGGCGGAAGGTCCTGAGTTCGGATCCCAGATCCCACGTATAGACGCCAGGCGGAAGTGGGGTCGGCCTGCGCTTCTGGTCCTGATAGGGCGGAGCCTGTGAATCCTGGGGCAAAAGGAGGTGGAGGCGTCCATGGTGGTTCCCGAATTCGTCCGTGGTTCTACACATACACAGACACACAGACATACACACACACACGCGCGCACATACACACGCACATGCGCAGTTGAATAAATAATAATAATAAAAAAAATTTAAAAAAAATTGTGTAACTGTCCTTATCCAAAAGGGTAGAAGTCAACTGAAGGGGGAGGGGGACTCCCATCTGTGCAGCTAAGGTGGCAAAGTTATCATCCATGCTGGAGTGAGCTTCTTTGGGGTCAACTCTGCCCTATAAGTAAGCCAAATAAACACACTGGTTTGCCTAGTTGGACTTTGACAGAATCATATTTTGATCTGTCATTAGTGTTCTATATGAAACATGCAGATCTTTGTTGATGTCTCCCAAGGAAAAGTTCACACAATTATATGCAAATATAACCAAGTCTATCAAGTATAATAAATTCTAATTCTCTGAAAATGTAGGGTTGAGGAGATGGCTCATCGTGGTTTAAGTGCTTACCGCACACGCAGTATGTGGGCCTGAGTTCAAATCTCTAGAGCACATGTAAAGCTGGGCATGGTAGTACATATGGGTAAACCCAGTGCTCCTATGGTGAGATGGAAGGCAGAGATAAGAGAATGCCCCAAACTCATAGACCAGTCAGCCTGCTACACACAGTGACAAAAACAAGCAAACAGTATCTCAAGGTGAAAGGTGAGGAGGACACCAAGGTTGCTCTCTGACTTAAACGCACACACACACTCATTTAAAAAAGTAGTATGTATCAGGTGTGGTAGTTAATGCCTATTGAGCGTTAGACTTGGTAGGAGGAGACAGAAAGAATGTCAGAAGTCCTAGATTACAGAGTAAAATATTGTCTCAAAAAACAAGAAAGACAAGAATACAAGCCTATGCTGGATTTAAACCCAGTTCTTAAGGTTGCACCCCATGGGCTCTCTTCATCTCTTTAGGGTCAACTCTGCCTTATAAGCTCTCTCCAGAGATCTCCATGCACCTCCAGGGCCTGGCACACAATCAGTACTATTACAAAGGCCTCTGACAACAGGCAAACAGAGGGACCAAGAATATTCCCCCAAATGAGTTTAATTACTACTTTGTTTTGTTTTTTTGAGATACTGCTGATTACAGCCTTTGTGTATGTATACGCATGTGAGTGAGTATGTGTATGTGTGGGTTGTGTGTGTGTAGCTGTGTACAAAAGGGCACTTGAGTGTGCCTGTAGAGGCCCAAGGGTGATTTCGGGAATCATCCTCGATTGTTCTACCTTGTTGCTTTGCTCTAGGGTTTCCCAGGCTACTCTTTACAAGCCAATTCCATATTCACTGGGCATTTTTTATGTGAGATCTGGGGATCTTAACTCAGGTTCTTTTTCTAGGGAGGGAAAGGCTTTAATCTGTTGAGTCCTCTAAGCCCTAACCCCTTAGCTAAGGAACTAATTAATACTAAAGAACATCAAGGAAGGAGCACATCCAAAGCCACATGGCTCAGAGTAAACTAAGGACTCTCTGAGCCCAGTACAGATCCTACCTAGAGGCAAACTCACAACTTACCTACACAGGAGAGGCATTTTTTAGCTGAGAAGTACTTTGGTGTACACTTATAAAAAGAAATAAATTTTAGGGAAAAACTGCTTGTGAGAAAAATATCTCAGTGAACAGGAAGATGACTTCATCCCTGGGTTACTCAGAGATCACGAGAACTGTTTCATGGAAATGAATAATAAGAAAACTACTAAAAAAGTAAAAGCAGCACAGACCTAAGACTCACAACTTATTTTTATAACCGACAAGCAAGTAGGTTTAATAAACTTCATTCTTAGGAATCAACTTCACATACAACCTCTTTCTCAGCATCTGAAAGAAATAAATTAAAACTTGAAGGAAAAATAAGACAAACATACAAAAAAAAAATCTTGAAGAGAAAAAAATGTAAATGCTGAACATAGAGATCAAAGTTAAGTGGTAGCTATCATTTAAGTCAATTTAAATGGTACCAGTCAGTAGATTTAAAAAATCCAAAGCCAAAATGGTGTCAAAGACTGAAGAGCAAAGGCTCTTGTTTTTCACCAAAACTCAAATCTCAATTGTATTCTTGGTTCTATATGCCTAGACTTGTTCAAATTCTCTATGCCATCTTTCTCATCTGCAGCTGGAGATCACTGTACCTACTTCTTAGAAATAAAGCAAGAATTAAACGGAGATTTTTGAAAACACTTATGAAGCTAAGCATGTGACCAAGGCCTATAATCCCAGCGATACAGGAAGCTCAGGCAAGAGGATCACAAATTCAAGGATTGACTGGGCTGCAGATCTAAGTTAAAGCCAACCCAGAAAACAGGAAGACTATTTCAAAATAAAAGTGAAGAGTGCTAGGAATACAGTTCAGTGATAGAATGCTAACACTGCATGTCCTGTCAATCCCTAGTACAAAAGAAATGAAAAGACTGAGTGGTATTTATATAACCTTGGAAAAGAAGAGCCCATGTAAAATAACTCGTTCTTATTAGAAAAGGCAAAGGGTTCTGATTCTCTGTTCTATTAACAAGATCCTCCCTTCTTCCTAACTCCATCCAGTGCTGCAAAGTGATCTTAGGAATTTGGGCAAGTTAGGCAAGTGTTTTACCACTGAGTTACAACCTGCCCCAAGACAAGAATTTAAGCAGTAGCAGGAAACATATCCCTCTTCTCGTATATCCTTAACCCTTTCTACTACCTGTAGAACAACCAGTTTTAATAAGCTGATACATCTGAAATCAAGTCAGCAAAGTTCTCAAAAGCCAACAAAAGAGAACTAGAAAGATGGCTCAGTGGGTAAAGATACATGCATACAAACCTAGCCACCTGACTCCTATGAGTCCTATCTCTGAAGCCCACATGGTGGGAACAAAGCACCAATTTCTGAAAGTTGCCACACCTGATCGTGGCACTTATGCACTCTCTCTCTCTCTCTCTAATAAAATATTTTATGTTGGGCGATCTAGCCCCCCATGGCCCTCCAGTGCCATGAGTCCGTTTCCAGCTGCCTACTTCTCTTGGAGGCAATCTAGCCCCTCATGGCACTCCAGTGCCATAAGTCTGTTTCTTGTTCCTTGCTCCTCATGAATTCCTTGCCTAGGCACTATGAGTTCTCATGGGCTCCATACCCCCTCATGGCACTCTAGTGCCATGAGCTCTGTTTTATTTCTGCTTCTCATGGAGGCACCCTAGCTCCTCATGGCACTCCATGTCTGGAGTCCATGAGTTCCAACCTTTCTCTTTTCTAATAAACTCTACCTTAATTCTCTACACGTGTCCTGGTTTCAATCTTCAACTCTGGAACTCAAGAACCCTACGACATTGGGATGGTCGAGACTGTTTTCCCTGCAACATTTGGTGACCACGAAGGGACTCAAGAAAAAGAAAGGTAGATTCCAACCACCTAAGATGGACCTTGAAGTGATGAAGCCATCTACAAAAGACTTCTAGACCATCCCAGCATTTCATAGATGAGGACATCAGACTGCTCTTAATTCCATCGCCCCAACTCAGCAGGAATTAGCTAGAGTGGTCATCGCCCTTAATCCCCAGAGCAGTCTGAGTCCTCAAATAGGTTTAGGGAGGAATGAGGCAGGATTAGAGCAGCCATGCTGGGATGGGTCTCTCAAGGTCTTTGGAATTCCTGAAAGTCATCCCCCACTGCTGGAATCACCCTGAGAGAACACTCCTGCTGAGGAACTGACTCCAATCCTCCCAGAGATAAGATGGCCAACTTCCCCATGAAGTGATTATGGCGATGAGCTCCATATCAAACAACTTGATCTCTAACCCACATGGGCTCAAGAGCAACTGGGTTGGGCCCTGATGGGAATTAACCAATGGGAAAAAGCCAATTTCCCGGGCTTGTCTAGGTGTATAAATATACCTAGCCCTGGCAACCATCTTTGGCGATCTAGCCCCCCATGGCCCTCTAGTGCCATGAGTCCGTTTCCAGCTGCCTACTTCTCTTGGAGGCAATCTAGCCCCTCATGGCACTCCATGAGTCTGTTTCTTGTTCCTTGCTCCTCATGAATTCCTTGCCTAGGCACTGTGAGTTCTCATGGGTTCCATAGCCTCTCATGGCACTCTAGTGCCATGAGCTCTGTTTTATTTCTGCTTCTCATAGAGGCGCCCTAGCTCCTCATGGCACTCTACATCTGGAGTTCGTGAGTTCCAACCTTTCTCTTTTCTAATAAACTCTACCTTAATTCTTAAAAAAAAATATTTTATGTCAACAAAAGAGCTAGGCTTGGTCATTCACACTCATAATCCCCCTACTAGCAAAGTAAACACAGGAGATCAGGAGTTCAAGGTCATTCTTGACTACATAGGAAATATGAGGACAGCAGGAATTCCAGGAAACTTAAGTCTCAAAAAAAAAAAAAGTCAGGGGCTGGAGAGGTGGCTCAGGGGTTCAGCCTCTGCCTTGCAGGTGGAAGGTCCTGAGTTCGGATCCTAGACCCCATGTATAGACGCCAGAGAGAAGCGGGGGTGGCCTGCGCTTCTGGTCTTGGTAGGGCGGAGCCTGTGAATCCCAGGACAGACTAAACGAGGAGGAGGTGGAGGTGGTTCAGGGTGGTTCCCGAATTTGCCGTGGTTCTACACATACACATACATACACACATGCACACACACAATTAAATAAAAATTTTTTTTTTAAATTTAAAAAAAAGTCAATAAAAGATAGCTGATAACAACACTTCAGAGAGAAATTATCACTTAGAGAATAAACCTCACATTCTTTGGTGATTCCACATCTAGAAACATTGAGGAAACAGGCAAGATTTAAGAAGTAATTAATGATGATGGCATAGACCTGTCATCCCAACACTCAAGAAGGCAAGACAAGAGGAGTACCCTAAATTTGAGCCCAGCCTGAGCTATACAGTAAAACTTCAAGGGAAAAGAAAGGAGAAAGGAAAAAGAAAAAAGGTAAGGGAAAAGGAGGGGGGAAGGAGAAAGGACAAGGAAAAGGAGAAGAGAGAGGAACACTGTTTTTCTTTAATTTCTTATTTAATTACATATCTAGTGTGTGTGTGTGTGTGTGTGTGTGTGTGTGTATCGGAGGGCTCTGTGTCCCTGTGCAGGACCAAAGGTGACTTCGGGAATCATCCTGGATTGTTTCTATCTCCTTTTTGCTTTGCTCTGGAATTTCCCAGGCTCCACTTGGCAAGGTCAGAAGTGCAGCTCTCCCCCGGATTTCCCCCTCTCCCCCGACTCCCTCCAAGTCATTTCTGTCTGGCCTTACGTGGGACCTGGGACCTGAACTCAGGACCTTCTGCTTGTGAGGCAGAGTTTTAACCCCTGGGCCATCTCTTCAGCCCAGGAACGTTTTTTTTAAAAGCCACTTTAACCGAGCAATAATATATAATGGACAAACTAGAAACAAACTATTTATATTTAAAATTATGGTGACATCAAAGTTTGAGCAGATCCAGAGACAAAGTATACAGCCATTCGAAGTAAGCACTACTAAGTCACTGTCTGACACAGAACAGTGAATAAGAAGCTGGAATATGTAATACATACATACACAAAAGTGACAGAAAAAAATCCAAGTAACCTTTCTCTGAAGAGTGAAATTACTGGTATCTTTTACCTTCAACTACTTAAACATTACACTACACAGATTTTACATACAGAATAGGCCACGTTCCCATTCTTGTTTTAAATCATTATCTCTTAGGCAAATTGTAGCTTAATAAAATTGTACCTAAAACAATATTATGTGACTTGATCTAGTGCTTCTTAGGAATGAGAAATGCACCTGAGGAACTAATACAAAGCTAGATGGCTACAAGTGCTACTGTTCAGTAGTAAAGTACTTGCCTAGCACACGTGAAGCTCTGGGTTCAACATCCAGCACTGAAAAATGAACAACAACAAAAAAAGTAAACTAGAACAAGGATGTCATCACAATCACTGTGCCCACACAAGCCTCTGAATGTGGCTGTGCACAAGCTCTATGTTAAGGAGCTGAGCTGCGGGTCTTGGGATGCAGTCTCCACCCCAACAAGTGGACACTCAGACCAGAAACACTCTTAAGCACAGGATGGTTAGTTTGTTTCTTTGAGGCAGAGTCTCGTGTTGCCTAGGTTGGCCTCAAATTCACTGTACAGTTGAGGATCTCATCTGCATCTCACGAGGGCTGAGATTAAAGAATGCACAAACATACCCGGTTTTATGAGGTGCTGAAATTGAACCCAGTATTTTGTGCATGCTGGACAAGCACACTATTAGTTACATCACAACCCTAAGCATAAGGTCTCTTAAAAGAAAAAACAGGGTGGGGTGAGAGAAAGAAACTGAAGTCTCCTGAGTGGCTGTGCCCATTACATACAGACCTATGCACTCCCTAAGGCTCCTCAAACTCTAAAAAGCACTCTAGTGGATTTTTCTTACCTGAGCACAACTGTTCTATCTTTGTCAGATTCAACTGCAAAGACTCATTGATCCAGGCCAGCATGTCATGTCGACTTAGGTTATCACTGGTCACTGACGTCGAGTACACATTCACTGCCATCTTCTACAACATGTGACGAAAAGAAAGAAGGGCTCATGTTACAATAAGCATGAAACTGAAGGTAAGCAGTTCTTAGAACAAACCCATTCAAACACTACTTTTAAGCCTCCCTTCTCCTTAGTCCCCCATATGGACACAAAGTGCCCACTGATACACACGCACACACACGCAAAGTAATTTTTTTTTTAAATAAAAGCCTCCTTTCCTGAGGGATAAAGTTAGACACTAAGATCACAGTCATAATCCTGGAGTCCCAAAATAAAATGACCTAAAATTGCCCAACACTAGTTGATCTAAAATTTAGGCCCCATTTTAGTAAGAGTGATACAAAACCATACCCATAAGAGGCACTAAAGGAATTAGTAACTATTTTATAAAGGGAGCCTTATACCAAGAACATTCCATTTAAAAAATAGCAAATCCTGGGGCTAGAGAAAGGGCTCAGCAGGTAAGACCACATGCTGCACAGGCATGAAGATCTGAATTCAAATCCCCAGAACCTTTGTAAAAATCTGGGCGTGATTATATATGCTTATAAAGCCAACACTGTGGAAGCGTAGAAACAGGATTGCTGGCACTTCCTAGCTGCCAACTTAGGTTCAGGTTCAGGAAGAGACTCTATCTCAAGAGAATAAGAAAGAGAATGATAGAACACCCAATGTCCTCTACCCATACTTCAGTCCAACAGTTTGTGGATAATTCAGTAGTAAACCACGTGCTCTACATGCATATTTTAATTTCAACAGTCTAGATGATGTTAATTGATACCTTACAAGTGAGTCCTTGATGCTAAATAACTCTCTGCTATATCCCATAGGACTGCAAGGTAGATGAGAGTCAACAAAATACCAGATCACTGAAAGTCATTTGTCATTTAACTACAATGCTCTTCAAGGTTCTATTAGATCTCATGATTTTATGGGTGAAAGGGCATCTGCAGCCATACCTGCCCAGCTCCATTATTTGCTTTCTCAGAAAATGCTGCT
This sequence comes from Typhlomys cinereus, assembly GCA_023101885.1. NCBI lineage: Eukaryota > Metazoa > Chordata > Mammalia > Rodentia > Platacanthomyidae > Typhlomys > Typhlomys cinereus. The sequence continues at coordinate 3,851,022 of JALPQD010000014.1, forward strand.
CCTCGGCTTTTGCCAAACTTTAGAAAGAAATCTTTTTATTCTGAGATGGGGTCTTGCTTTGTTGCCAGGCTAGCCTCTAACTCTTAATCTTTTTATTCTGAGATGGGGTCTTGCTTTGTTGCCAGGCTAGCCTCTAACTCTTAATGTATGTTATTCTCTTGTCTCAGCTTCCCAAGCACCATCCACCATGCTTAACTACAACCTCACTTAAAACACTAGTAGTAAATATGATTTTATGAATTTAATTCAGTCACCCTTCATTCTTGTATTTTTTAATTATTTTTGAGGGAGTAATGGGGATTGAACCTATAGCCTCGTGCATGTACCAGTGAACAATACTCCCTCAAGTTATCCTTCATTCATTCAGCTTCAACTCTACTACATGTTGGCCACCGTTCTAGGGACCAGAAAACAGACACACGAGAAACACAAGCTGCCTAGCAAAGGAGTTCACATTCTAGTAGTGAGAAACACTGACTCATCACACCAAACACCTAGGCTGTATAAGCAGCTGAGGAGACTTATCAGGGAAGTCTTTCTGCAGCAAAGCCTACAGAGCATCAGGAGGAAGCCACCCCACCAGGAAGAAGGGCACAAAAAAGTAGGCAAGAATAGCAGTGGAAAAAGAGGCAAAACAAGATAATGCTAGTGCCCTGCAGGCCACACTAAGGAATCTAGACTTGATTCTGTTCAAAGACAGGCATGGGATCAGAAAGCTAAGTGGGCAATGTTGACCTGAGTTTGATTCCCATAGCCCACACAGTAGAAGCAGAGAACCAAATTCCAAAAGCTGCCCTCTGCCTTTCCCCCTCTCCTCATCTCTGCATCACCTCTTCTCCCCCACTCTCAAATAAATAAATGAAACAATAAATGAAAAAGAAGCTGGGCATGAGGAGCACATGTCTATAATTTTAGCACTCAGGAGGCAGAGGCAGAAGATCACTGCCAAGTTCAAGGCCAACCTGGTTCAAAAAAAAAAAATCCATTGTGGAGTTTTAAGTGAGACATATTCTTGCTTTTAATGAAGTCTAAAAAAGATCACATCCTGACTACCTGATTGTTGGAAGAAAAGAGACAGTAGAAAGACGACTCAAGCAATATACAATGTAAGGGCAGATCAATCCAGATGGAAATGAAAATCTCTAAGCAGGATACATTGTAAAACAGTAGGCTTTTTAGTGATGTTGACACTTGGAACTTTCTCATTCCTAAACTGTCAATATTGCAAATGGAGGAGGAGTGGGATTCACAGCAATATGAAAACACCATGAGACCCCAGATCCCAAAGGCCTTTGCTCTGTCAAGTCACTTTACTCATTCCATCTAGTACCTAGTAAGTTGGTCTTCCCACAGCCATCTCCTACATGAAGCTTGCTGGAAGTACACCAACTGAGAACCAGAAGAGCTGGGGGTCCATCTACCTAACGTCTTTCTTATCAACAAGGTTAACTAAGGTCTACAGAGACAATGACTTGCCAGGCCCGTACTCCTGATATCCCTACCTCACTTGACACGGTAACTCAACACAAGGAGTGCTCAGTAATTATTATTTGTTTCAGACTGTGAAGAAGGAAAAAAAAACTATATAAACTTTATTCAGAAAGGAAACCATCAACACTCTTATGTGCCCAAAGTCAGCTGACAGAAACCACACTATACAAGAGAACAGCACAATTCAGTTCCCTAATCCACTTGGAAATTGAATCTTATTTTCAGAGCACTTCAATTTTCCATTTTTCACACTAAACTGACCTTATCTCTTCATTTCTGGGATCTTTCTGACCAGATTTAAAACAGGAAGCAATCAGAGGATCTGGGTTTAAATGTGAGGTCACCTCACTAGTTTTGTGACCTTGGGTGAGTTACTGAAACTCGTAGTACCTAATTTTAAGTTAATACAATTTGTCTGAAAAGGGATCAGAGACTTAAATGAGACAAGAAACAAAATAGCTGGCATGTATCAAACATAAATAACATAAATAAGAAAAGGACCAGGGTAGGTAGGGATCCTTCCTCATTTATTTATACAATCTCCAGTGTGGAAAACAGGGCCTGAGACTTGCCACCTTCTCTCATCAAAAGCCATTGCAAGTCATCAAATTAGTGTAACTCAACCTGTTCTTAAGCAACCAGAATTTTCTGAATCATAAATCGGATGAAGTATCTTTCTTCCCTGATTAGAATCCCTAGGGAACATGTAAGTAAAATGGGACAAAGAAAAAATATCCAAATAGAAAACACAATTCCAGGCTGAACTCTTGCAATGTATATGTTCATGTATACATTGGGTACTATATATGCTACCATAAAAGCAGCTGGTAATGCCACATGTTGACCACACCCCAACTCTGAAAACGTTAATGGCCTTTCATCATCATATAATTTAGAACTCTTTCATTAGCAGTACATTAATACTTGGTCTCATGTGCTCCACAAACTCTGTGGTCACTAAATGCATGAGATTAGGCACCCTGTGGATGTGCAATCAACATCCACTCACTCAACCAATTAATTGGCTCTTCCAGGCAGTCAAACAGAGACTAGCTCTCAGAGTTCCAGATCCCACTAACACTTCTCAGTAAAAATTTCATTGTCTGAACCATGAGAAGCAGAAGGACCACTGCAAGTTCAAGCCCAGACACATAGCACATTTCAGGTCATCCTAGGCTACAAAAAATAAAAGTAATAAATTTTCCAATGCTTAGCCTCAATGTAAGACCCAAGACTCACAGATGCCTTAGTCTTCCAGGTTCCTTGCGCTACGTTGAACCATCATAAAAAGGCCTCTTCCTTCCTACTCAGATATCTCTCCTTGCACTCACAGAGCAATCTCCCCAACTCACTGTTCTGGTTTCAAACAGATGTCATAAACTCACTACGTAGCTGAACTACCTATTTCCCTGCCTCCACTTCCAAGTGCTGGGAATCACAGGCCTGTGCCACCTACATTCAGCTCCCCAATTCATTCTAATTCAGAGCTGGCTAAAGCACACCCTATTACTCTCAGGGCTCCATCCTGAGCCTTATGGAAAAGGACAAGAGGAAGGTGACACCAGGAAAGAGCTGACCCTAGACCAAGCACTTCGTATCTTTCATCAGAAATGGCTCACCAACAAAATGAACAAAACACTATCTTCTTCAGGAAGTTGTGGAGCTGATTAAATAATCTAAATGAACACACCTAACTGAAAAGGCACATCATCCCAAGCTTCTCCATGTGCCAGAAACTAGCTAGACACTTCAACACACAACAAAAGGCACACACGTCTGTATAAAACACACTCTCTGGATGGGGAGAAAAGAGAGGGCCAGAGCACACTGTTCAAACTCTGGAGCCAAAAGGTGGGTCTGGTTATTTGTTGGGCAGTGTAAGGGAAGTCATTCTCCGCTCAGTCTCAGATGCTGGCACCTGTAACAGAAAGGCTGGGAAGGTAGCTCAGTGACACCATGCTTACCTCACATGGGAGATCTGGATTCAATTCCCAGCACCACTAAGAACATGAAGTGAAAAAACAGCATAAAAAAACAAAAAAAGAGAAGATATTATCTCTTCAAAACGGAGTGATACTAAGTAATGCACAATGCCTGACACTCGGCAAGTGCTATTAACAAAGAGCTATCTGATTAATGCTCTTCAAGGCATCCTATCAGAGGGAGATACCAGACACGGGGATCTTCATTTCCAAAATGAGGCAGAGATGAGGCTCTGCCCTGCAGTACTGGAAGGCGGCTGAGCGGGGACTGGAAAAGCCCTGCTTGCTATCGCCCCCCCCAGTGTTCTACTGTCCTCCCAGTAATTACAGAAATTATCTTGTCCATGTACTCATTTTCTTACTTCTCCTCTCTCAGCCCACAAAGTAGACTCCTAGAAAGCATGTCTTTGCCTGCCTACTCCCTGGTAGAAAGCCAGCGCCTAACACGGGGCCTAGCACCTACTAGGCACCCAGCAAACGCTCGCTGCAGAAAGCGACGACTCCAAAGAGCGGCTCGCCCTGGCCAAGCACCGCGCCGACCCCTCTCTGCGCTGCCTAGTGCTGTCCCCATTTCACAGACGCGGGAGACGAGGCCCAGAAGGGTCCAAGCACCTGCCTAGGGTGGATAACAAACTGCTATTCATTATGCAAAGCGGCCGCACTCCCAGCGGACCCCAGAGTCCTCCCCGAGACCCACCTCGCGCGCGCGCACACACTCACGCGCGCGCACGCCCAGACCCAGCCGCCCCAGGACCTCCGGCCGCGGAATGCAGCTCCTCCGCACCTCCGCAGGCGCCCAGAAGTCCCTAGGCCGTCGACGGACGGACCCCACTTCCGGCCCGACGCCCCGCCCCCCAGACAGCGGAGCGCGCGCCCCCGGTCCAGCCGCGCGCGCCGGGTCACGGCCCCACCCTTCCCCCACCGGCCCGAGCCGCCCGGCGGCGAGCAGAGGCCGCTCGCGGGACGCGTCAGGCCGAGGCCCACGCGGACGCCCACAGGGCCGCCGCCCTGGACCCGCTGGGCGGCTCACCGGCTCTCGGTGGAACCGCGTCCCCTGCCCGCGCCCGGCTCCGGTTCCGTCTTCGTCTCGTTCAAACCGTCGGACCCCGCCCGCCCGTCCGCGCGATGACCTCACACGCACCCCGCGGTGACGCGCCGACGCACAGGCTCGTCATCGCCCACCGGCTCCTTTTATAGAGCCGGACTCGGCCCGCACCGGGGGCGGAGCCCAAGTCTTGATTGACGGCATGGGCGTCCAGGGGGCGGGGCGCCAACCCATTGGGCACGTGGTCGGTTGCAGCCAATGAGGTGTAACTCCTCTGGAAAGGCGGGGTCCGGCTATCTATTCTCTGCCGCAGTAAACTGAGAAAATTGAGATATTGGGTGGAACTGGGGGTGTAAACCCTTGATCAGAGTATTCGTCTTAGCGTGCCCGCAGCCCTGACTTCGATCCCAGCACCGCAGAAACTGGCCGCGATGGAGTACGCTTAAAATTCCGGGACCTGTGCTGCACTGGAGCTACAGGCCTGCCTGGGATACTGCAGCAAGAGATAACCTATCTTATAAAAAAAAAAAAAAAAACTGGGCGTGGAGACTGACGTCTATAAACCCTACACATAGGAGACAGGCAGGAGAACAACTGTAAATCCAAGACAATCCTCAAAAAGAGAGAGGGAGAAAGAGGAAGGGAGGAAGAGAGGAAGGGAAAGAGAAGGTAGAGAGGGGAGGAAAGTAGGAAGGAAAGAAAAGATAATTTGTCAAAGATGCTTTTTTTTTAATTTTTTATTATTTATTCAATTGTGTGTGTGTGCGTATGTATTTGTGCGCGCATGTGTGTATGTGTGTGTGTAGAACCACGGACGAATTCGGGAACCACCATGGACACCTCCACCTCCTTCTGCCCTGGGATTCACAGGCTCCGCCCTACCAGGACCAGAAGCGCAGGCCGCCCCCGCTTCCGCCTGGCGTCTATACATGGGATCTGGGATCCGAACTCAGGACCTTCTGCCTGCAAGGCAGAGGCTTAACCCCTGACCTCTCCAGCCCAAAGGAAAGTCAGGATCTTTTTTTAAGTGTTTTTTTTTTATTCAATTCTGCATGTGTGCGTGTGTGTGGAACCACGGGTGAATTCGGGAACCACCATGGACCGTCTCCACTTCCTCCTTGTTCATTCTGCGCCCTGGGATTCACAGGCGGCCCCCGCTTCCACCTGGTGTCTATAAGTGGGATCTAGGATCCGAACTCAGGACCCTCCACCTGCAAGGCAGAGGCTTAACCCCTGAGCCACTTCTCCAGCCCCCAAAGATGCTATTTTCATGTGCTCCTTAAAAGAAGTCTTAAAAGTTACCCCATGGGGGCTGGAGAGGTGGCTCAGGGGTTAACATTCCGTTTCACAAGAAAAGGGGTCTGAGTTCAGATTCCAGGTCCCACTTAAGAAATGCCAGGCAGGGGCTGGAGAGGTGGCTCAGGGGTTAAGCCTCCGCCTTCCAGGCGGAAGGTCCTGAGTTCGGATCCCAGATCCCACGTATAGATGCCAGGCGGAAGCGGGGGCGGCCTGCGCTTCTGGTCCTGGTAGGGCGGAGCCTGTGAATCCCGGGGCAGAAGGAGGTGGAGGAGTCCATGGTGGTTCACGAATTCGTCCGTGGTTCTACACACACACACATGCGCACGCACATACACACGCACATGCGCACAGTTGAATTAATAATAAAAAAAAATTAAAAAAAAAAAAAGGAAGGAGGCCTGAGTGTCAGGGCCTCACTTAAAAAAAGAAATGCCAGGCAGAAACACAGTTGCCTGCCCTTTGCGGCCCTAGTGGGCAGAGCCGGGGAAATCCCAAAGTAAAGCAAGGAGGAAGTAAAAGCAAGTCAGGATGATTCCTAAAGTCACCTTTGGTCCTCCATGAAGACACACAATGCCCTGCACACATACACACACACATACATACACACACACAAATATATTTTTAAAAAGTCACTCCACAGGACCACCTGTATTTACAGGTTCACACACCTCGCTCTTCATGAAGTTTTCCCACTTTTGTTTATGGCTTTGTTGTCTCCCATTGGAAACAAGCGCCTTCCTATTCCAATCCCACCCTATGTCCTGGTGTTGTACCTAGATACCCATCAAAGCCCTACTGAAATAGTGAATTTCACCACCTTACAGAAGAAGAACCAGAGAAGTCAATTGACTTGCCTAGAATCCTAATTTAACTCAGGTCTCAGGCTGACTTCTTTGTATAGATATCATTTGTATACTCAACAAATGTGCATTTTTTGAGACAGGGTCATAGGTCACCCACGCTAGCCTCAAACTCCTTATGTAGTGGAGGATGACCCTGACACATCTGATTTGGGACTGCCAGCCTGTGCCATCGAGTCCAGTTACAAACATTTATTTTCTCTGATCAAACAGGCCCTAAGCATTTCATATTGAGCCAAAACAAATCACAACCTCTGAACACTTAAAATTCTACTCTGGCAATAGCAGTAAACAGGACACATTAATGGTACAAATCTGACTAATGACAAATTAGATAACGGTATTGCAGTTCACCTGCATGGTTGCTGATAAATGACCATCAAAGGCTTTAGGGAACAAGGGGTTTATTCTCTCTTACGATTACTGGTTACAGTTCTTAGTCCAGTTTGATGGGAGAGCACCTGGGCCTTCCCCATCAGCTAGACCATCTCCTGCAGGTCTGCTTTGGGCTTAACTCAACCACGAATTCTCCACAAATGTGCCCAGAGCTCAAATCCTCAACTGTTAAGTTGATACCTGTGCCTAACTGTGACAGAGGGTTAGGCAAAAGTGGTATGTGGCAGGGTTGGTGGCATTTGCATTGTATACACAGAGTTTTATAAACTCTAATCCAAGTCTCACTCTATAGCTGAAGTCCAGGAAAATGTTTAAAGAAAGGATGAGGAGCTGACATTGTAGCTAAGAATGACCTTTAAGTTTTGGTCCTTATGTGTCCACATCCCAAAGTCTGAGACTACAGTCATAAGTCACGATGCATGATTTACATGGTTCTAGGGATCAAACTCAGGGCTTCATGCACACTAGGCAAACACTCTACCAACTGAGCTACTTGTATACCTTAGGCCAAATTATGTTGCTTGGCACTCCAGAAGTATATATTACAAGAGACTTAGCCTCACTACTTCTCGGAATTAACATTGTCCTGAAAAACAAGGAATCATCCTTATAAAGAGTTGGGATAGAAAAAAAAATAAGAGGCAACAGCAGACCAGAGGGTAGTATACATACACACACATTTGTGTTAATACATAGATAGCAAAGTGAATGCCACAAAATGTTTCTGTACGGAATCCGAGCAGTGGGCATTTAGGAACTTCTTGTACTAGCCTTGATTTTTCTGTAAGTTTGAAATTATTTTAAAATTCTGACTTTAAATAAATAAATTTAGCAGGAAAGGAAGGAAAAGAGAGGGAGAGAGGGAGAAAAGAAGGGAGGGAGGGAAAAAGGGCAGAATCAAAGACAGGAAGGAAGCAAGCAGGCAGGCAAATCGTATCCTAAGTGCAAGGGTAGCTCTGTGAAAATAAAACAAGATGCAGGCGAGAATAAGGAGCAAAAATAGACTTTGAGGACCAGATTTCAACTTATCACCCATGAGTCTAATGGTAATGTGACCTTTGAGAAGGTGATGAGACCACTCTCTTCCCTGTAGTCACTGTAGTCAGGCCTCCCTGCAGTTGTTTGAAGTGTTTGGCTGGAGGAGTGGGGGGAACAGCTCTTGGGTGTTTCCACAGCATTCTGTCACGTGAGCCATATCAGACTGTGAGGTTAAGATCCTAAGTGGCGAGACACAGAGAAACTACACAGCACACCCAAGGTCACAAGGGAGAGGGTGACACCAGGACACAACTCAAGGACCAAGTGCAGCCCAGCACAGATGTGCAACCACTTGATTAACAAATCAGAGGGATGAACAGTAAGAGGGTGGTCTGCATGGTGCTCACACCACCACCACACGTTGTAGAACTGCCCCGAAACTAGTCTCTGCACTCCAGACAAGATTCCTGTCGCACAGCCAAAGCCACCCCTATTTCCTGACTCCAAGTGCTGTAAGAAACATTGAAGGATACATTGCCAAATGCTGCTGTTACCATAACTGGCCTCTGTGGTCTATTGTCGCACATCTGGACAGTATTCTCGGGTCCTTTTTAAGAACCCTACAACTCAAACATGGCCAGTTACTCTCGTTTCACCATCATTGTTGCCATTGACATATGACTGACAACTCACCTTTTATTTATTTACTGTGTGTGTATGAGGGAGAGACAGAGACAGAGACACAGAGAAAGAGAGAGAGTACTGTGTGTCCCTGTGGAAGACCAAGGATGACTTCAGGAATCATCCTGGATTGCTTCTACCTCCTTCTTGCTTCATTCTGGGATTTCCTAGGCTCTGCCCACCCAGACCTGGAAGTGCAGGCCACCGTTTCCGGCTGACATTTTTACATAAGACCTGGGATCTGAACTCAGGACCTTCTGCCTTCGAGGCAGAGTCTTAATCCCTGAGCCATCTCTCCAGCCCAACTTAACCTTCTCTTAATGCTGTCTAATGCAAAAGAAAGGCTTGCTACCTCTGAGGCACAATGCCAAGTGCTTTACCCAGATTCAGCCCTTGAAATCCACTACCCTATAAAACAAATAGAACTTATCATCCCCATCTTTCAGGTTCAAGATGAGAAACTCTCGAGGTCAGAGTACCTGCTCCAGGTAACACAGCAGTGCGAGAGACCCTGGATACAAACCCACAAGACTACTTCAAGAAACCATGTTCATGTTCTCCCATATTCACAGGGCCCAGATCACTCAGATTCGAGCCTGGCTTGTCTTGAGAAAAGTTATACATTACACTGATAGTCCTTCCAAAGCCTCTGCCAGCTTATCCCACATAGGCCAGGACACCCCAGGACCCCCTTACCTTGGGAGCTAGTCTAGCTCTTCTCTTGAGGTTCTGAGACAGGGGCTGTTTATTCTGCTTCATCTTCTCCTGGCATTTGGTATGGTACTGTACACAAGATGGTTTAATTGGGCATCTGAGCTCCCTTGGGTCCCGGGTCCTCCGAGGATGGAACACAGGCCCAGCCTTTTACTCATTGGTGGCTATATCACCATGGCAATTCGCACCCAGGCTGCTCCAGCCAGTGGCAGCTGTCTATGAGGCTCCCCATGGTTCCACTCCTCAAATCCATTCCTCTCCAATTAACCGTGAGGCAGACCTTATGGGAACCTGACCTATGAAAACCTCTGATCACAAGCCATATCACAGCATGAGACAGAAGATCAATGTCAGGTAGGTACCAAACCACACGCACACCATCCTTTTAACTCACCACAGCCTTATGCACTAGCTAACCAATGTTAACCTCTAGAGATGTATGCTGTCCTCAGCTCTTTCCTCTTGACCAAGCTCTGGAGCATATCAAGATGGTCTGTGGGACTGGGACACCGGTGTGGCTGGCTCCAAGTTCTAAGCTACTGCAGGGATTTGCAGTTGTATGTGAGAGGAACAAATTAAGTGCTCAGTGAATGGTATCTTAGCCAGGGGTTCAGAGCACTGTAAACTACTCTGTATGAAAGGTTATGTTAGGATCACAGAGTCGTCCCTTCCCACCAACCTGTTCATTGAAGGCAGCTGCCCTGCATCGTGATAATGCACAACTGGGCAAGTAGACAATAACGTTCCACAGAATCCCACGGAAGTCACAAGGAGCTGTGTACATCAGCCCTTGTGTCCTCCTTGCATGGCTGATCGTTCTAGAGAGGGATATGTTGCAGTTCACCTGCATGGTTGCTGACAAATATCCATCAAATGGCTTAAGGAACAAGGGATTTATTGTCTCTCACGATTATCTGGTTACAGTTCTCAGTCCAGCTTCACAGGAGAGCTCACACCAACACTAGGGCCAAAGGAACTGGCCACATCATCTCTACATAATGGCTGAGAGAGGGATGATCCTTACTTGCCAGACCAGCATGTCTGGCCAAGTGTACAAAAGGATGCCAACTTCCTCAACCACCTCTCTGTATTTTATTCACTTGTTCAGGGTCTAGTTCCACCCACCATGAGCTGGGTCCGCTCTATCAACTAGACAATCTCCTGCAGGTTTGCTCTGGACTTAACTCAACCATTAATTCTCTACAAATGTGCCCAGAGCTCAAACCCTCAACAGTTAAGTTGACACTTGTGCTTAACTATGACAGGGTGCCACAAACGCTAAGCCTTTCCCAAGCTTCGGATGCCCAGCCTCTAGTCCACTGTCGTCCCTGAAGCAGTATCATAAGAAACCTAAGAAGCAGAAACTACCAGTGAGGCTAGTAGTCAGGGCAGAACTGCTGGGGGGAGGATCCCAATGCACTTCTGAGGACGGGAGCTCCCTAAGTTCCATGACTCCTGGGGAGTCAGACACCCCCTGTTCCTGAGGCATGGCACACCTCACACTTTAGCAAAAGAACAAAATGTGCACCAAACCATTGTAGAGAAATACTGATTTTAATGCGAGAGAAAGGTAAACTCGACTCACCTGTCATCCTTCAGGCATCTAAGCATGTCATCCCCTGAAAACTAGTAGAAAAACTGTTGAAACAAGGCACGGTTTTCCCGTACTTGTTGTAGGACTCTCATTTTGAAGTTGCAGGAGGAGAAAACATGACTCAAAGAAGCAGCACCTTCAGTTCCTCTACAGGTGCACGTTGAGATGGCTCTGCTCCCACTAACCAGGAGTGAGGTGCATAGTAAGGCCTCACATCTGTGAAAAAGGGTTGGAGTGTCTTCATAGATCCAGGGCCCTGTCTCTAACCCCAACACCCTAGAACAATTCATAAGCAAAGTAGTCCCTCAGGGGAGGAAAGAGGGCATAGTCCAGGATCTCCCCAGCAGCTTCTGGAAAGCACTGTGACCCATGTTAGACACATCCGGGTAGTGTACAGGAAAGCCGAAAATCCAGAGCCAAGAGCTGCTGGGCTGTGAGAAGTCCTCACCAGGACGGTCAGGCTAGCACTGCGTCTGCCCGTGGCTGCCCCTCCCTATCTCTTCGGTCAGGCCTGTTGAGTGGGAACCCTTCTAGAATGCCAGGAGGCACAGATCCACGGAATCCTCAGATGTCTTGCTGACGACAGATGTCACAGGCAGCTGCTCTGTGCATCCCCAGCTCTAGCACCTCCTAGGTTCCCGCCACCTAGGATGTGTTCATTCTTAATACATGATATGAATAAACAAATATATGAATGACTGCTTGCAAGCCTACAGACAGACATCTTTCCTTAAAGCACAATGAGAAGTTCAACAATTTCTTCCGTGTATGTATGTGCAGGCATGTGTGTGTGTGGGGAATGTATGCATGTATACATGCACTTGGAGACCTCATGAGATTCATATGTCAATCTCAGTTGTCATTTTCAGGTACCATCCTCCTTGTTTATTGAGACACTGGCCTGGAATTTGCCAATTAGACTAAGCTGGCTGGCCAACAAGCCCTAGGGTTCCTTACATCTTTATTCCCCACCCCTCACAACTGAAACTACAAACATACACCATCATACATGGGTGTTCTGTATGGGTTCTGAGATTAAACTCAGATCCCCATGTTTGCACAGAAAGCATTTTACCAACTGAGCCATCTCCCCAGTCCCATAATTTAAGAAAGAATGATGTCATTCACACACATACACACAACTTGACTTTCAGTCACAGTTCAACTGAACATAACTAAGAACTCAAATTTGTCTACAGCATTTGACTAAACCTGATAGACTATGGAAACCCTGAAACTCAGTATTACCCAGATTTAGAACCCAGTTCTAAAAGCAGCACAAACAGGCCAACGGCTGTAAGGCTACAGCAGCTTAAGCTCAGAGCTTTGCATGCTTTGCCTGGGCATCTTTGAGGTGACAGCCATCTGCACCAAATCCTTGTATCATATCTCACTCAAGACTTTATGCCGGGATTTCAAAATCCAAAAGAATCCACAGTGTAGAAAAATGAGGCCAGGTTTTCCCAGCATTTCTTTTAAGGGTCAGAAATGGCAGTTCACGCCTGCAATGAAGAGCTCAGGAAACTGAGGTGCTGTGAGTTCAAGACCAGCTCAAGCTACACAGTGAGTTTGAGGCCAGCTATAGATACTGTGTTCAAAATGTAAAAAATTACTTTTCTAAGACTGTTAAAAAAAAAAAAAAAGAAGTGACAACAGAACTAAAAATCTGTAGCAGGGACTGGAGAGATGGCTTAGGCGTTAAGACTCTGCCTTAACCCCTCCCTCAGTGAGGTTTCCTACTCTTATTACATCTACCCTTGAATGTGCTATTACAACAAGACTCCAGTTTAACAGCTTTTTGTCTCTGGCCAGGGGGTGACATACAGTGCCCAGCAGAATGGAGTGAAGGGAATTGCAGGAGCAGCAAAACTGCAAAAGAAAATCAACAAACCACAATCCAGAACTTCAGAGACTCTATATCAATCACATAGAAGTAGGCCAGCCTAAGCTCTCCCCATCCTGGAGCTCAGGGACATTTGCGGAAGAGGGGGCGGTAAGATTGTAAGAGCAAAAGGATGGGAGGAGCAACGATTTGCAAGATTCTCAACAATAGTTGGGGCCAAAGCAATCATAATGGGACTTTGCATGCCCTGCGCAATGTCCAGCGCACTGTTGCCCTCATAAAGTCTAGCATCTGTTAAGGGCACCGAGACCCCTGGAGGCAAGGGATTGACAGCCATAGTAGTGATCTTATGCTTAAGGGGAACAAGAGAAAGGGCTTATGGAAATGCACCTGGGTCCTTATATGTCATCGGAGAGGAGGACCCAGTGGAGAGTTAGGCGTACACAATAAAGGACTCTCTGGGAATTGGGGGGGAGGCACTGGGGGAAGGGGAGGGGGAGGAGGAGGGAGGAGGGGGGAGGGAGGGAACTGGTAAAAAATTTTTAAATGTATAATTAAATTTTTAATAAAAAAAAAAAGACTCTGCCTTACAAGCAGAAGTTCCTGAGATGGGATTCCAGTCACAAGTAAAAAAAAAAAACACCAGGCAGAAACAGGCACTGGCCTGCACTTCCGCCCCTTGTGTGTAGAGTGAGGGAAATCCCAGAGCAAAGCAAGAAGGAGGTGGAAGCAATCCAGATGATTCCCAAAGTCACCCTTGTCCTCCACAGGGACACACAGTGACCTCTGACACACACACACACACAAATAAATAAAATATTTTGTAAAAAATAAATAAAAATCTGTAGTGAAAACAGTAAGAAATTCTTTAAAATGCAAAATAAAAAAATGAATCAGGAACTGAAATCCAAGAGCTGGCCCTTTGCATGACAGTGGGCTATTTAAGCTGATAGACAGGAAGAGACTGAAGACAGATTGCTGCTAAGATCTAAGAGGTGTCTCAAGCCTGTACTTAAGAGCCCCTTATGCTAAATGTCCAACACACTATTGCCCTCACAAAGTCTAGCATCTGTTAAAGGCACCAAGATCCTTGGAGACAAGGGATTGACAGCCACAGTAGTGTTCCTATGCTTAAGGGGATTCAGGGAAATGCCACTGGGTCCTTGTACGTTATCGGAGAGGAGGACCCAGAGGAGAGTCAGGCATACACAATAAAGGACTCTCTGGGAATTGGGGGGAGGCACTGCGGGATGGGGCAGGAGGGGAGGGGAAGTAGGGGGTTCGGGGGGAGGAGGAGGGAGGGAGGGAACTGGTCTACCTATTAAGTTTGTATGAGCGGGAAAAAAAAAAAAAAAAAAGAGCCCCTTATGCTAAGACAGGAAATGTCAGGACCATGAAGGCGACAGACCGGTTGTGCTATCTAATGACCTCAGACTTCAGATCCTCATTACCACCATCCCCCTATGTCTGTCAGCAAATAAAGGCTAATTCTGAACAAGCATTATTCTCAGCCCCTCTACATGGGGAGACTAACTGTCCTGGTTTGAACTGGCTCGTGCATTTGAATCCTTAACTGATGTTTACGTTTGAGAAGGTTGTGACATCTTGGAGAGGGAGAGCTTTGCCAGAGGAAGACATATTGCAGGAGCTGAGCTTTAAGTTTTGGTGGCCAGGCCTTTGCTCTTGCTCTCTTTGCCTTCCTGACGTCTACAGTGGCCAACTTCCTGCTTCTGCCTCCAGTCATGCCTTCTGCTGTGGAAGTCCCTCTATAACGGCACCACCGTCAACCAAATAAACCTTTTCTCTCTTAAATTGCTTGTGTCTGAGTACTTTCTCACAGCAATAAAAGAACCTGAACACTACCTAAGAACAAAGGCAAGCTATTGCCCACGTGTGCTGACATCTTTGGCCATATCCCCTATCTCTTTCAATACCATTTCTCTATCCACGTACAGCTTTGCTCACCTTTTGAGCTCAGTGCATCACAAAACATCTTCTTGGCCTTTCATGATGACAGGAAAGAGCTGGTTCTTCCCTCTTCTGATTGAGAGTGACTTGGTGGTAATTAACTGTATTTTTTTAATCTGGAGGGGGAAAAAAAACGACATCACAATATGAGAATGGAAAAGTTCTGATTGAGGTCAAGATCAAGATTTAAAGCATGCAAAAAAAGTAAAGGGGAAGAAACGTGACATGAGTTGTAGAGAGGTGGTAGGGCCAGTCTTGCAGAGAACACATGGAGGGGTAGGTACTTTGTACACCCCACAAATACCAAATTAATGAACAGGAAGAACCATCCACACAGAGAATGAGATAAACAAAAAGTGACCAAGAATAGATCACAAGGGGACAAAATACCAATTACTAATCAAAAGAATTAGGCCAAAAGCAAAAAATACCCAGACACATAGAATGATCAACCAGAAATTCAGTGAATAAGTTTTTGCTTGACACAGACACAGCAAATTAGGTACACAGAGGTCTTAATGTCTATCTGTGACTCCACAGCAGATAACTTTTTTGCAACAGCATCAATCACTCCTTCTTGCTGGAAGGACTACCAACAATATGGCTTGTGTATCCAGCATCAGTAATCACAAAGTCAAGTTGCATTCTTACTGTGATTGCTTATCAAGAATGGGCCCGGCTTTGGACTTGAAATAGATACAGGATAATTACAGCACCACGGAGTCTCATGAGGGGAGGAGCAGGAGGCAAATGGATACCACCAAGGTCCATATCAAGTGTCACCACGTGTGTTGTTCAGCGAGCAGCACAGGCCGTCAGGGAGCACGTCTTACCTTGGCTGTCCTGCTGAACTCCAGGCAGTCCTGCAGCTCGAGCTTATCAGTCTTTGAACCTGGGAACAGCCAAAACCCATTACTGTCTACTCTCTGCAGCAGAGACTCAGCTAGGTACCTCCCAAGTCAGGAAGGAAGGTGAGCCTCTGATGCAGGAATGTGGCCTGGACTAGGTAAGATGCCTCAGCAAGGAAAGAACCTTCTCAAAAACCTGGAGACTTGGGTTTGATTCCCAGAAGTCCACATGGTAGAGGGAGAAAACTGACTTCTGAAAGTTGTCCTCTGTCTTCCATCTTTGCACTATGATATACATGCATGTACTTTCTCTCACCTCTCTCTTTCTCTCTAATATTTTATATACTCATTAGAGAGAATGGCATGGCCAGTGACCATTTCCCAAATACAAGAGGAAAACAATCCTGTGTCAATCCCAGGGGAGGACTACTCCCTGGAGAAGATAACCCAATGTCAGGAGCTAGTGCTCCACCTTCTGATTTGGTATTGGTTAAATCCAGGCTCCTTCTAAGGAACAGAATACTGGGAGTGGGACCCAAGACCCTCATACATGCCAGGGAAGTTTTCTACCACTTTATGGAATACTTGATACAAGAGTCTCACTGCTGACAATAAAGCTCAGGAGGGTTTTACCTGAGGAGTTTGGTCTTTATGGAATACTTGATACAAGAGTCTCACTGCTGAGTATAAAGCTCAGGAGGGTTTTAAGTGGATGTCACCCTTGAGATGAAGGACATTCAGGAGTTCATGAAAAGACAAGTTGCCCTCTTCGATTTCACTCGGGCAAGCTATTTTGCAATGAGGAGACAAACTTGCCCAAAAAGGCAAGGGATGGAACCAGTTTTCCTTCCAAAATCTGCAGAGACTATGGATACTGCAGTTGCCCCAGTTGTGAATTTCAAGGCCAAAAAGGAACCAATATGAGAGCACAAACATTGCTTCCAAAGTAGCTGGAATCACAAGAAGCATTTCCCTGAGACACATTTCTTTGAACTCATTTCCCTATTCCTTTTGTTTTTGTATGTGTATAGAGTATGTGTGCCTTGAATGTATATATGCATGTTCACATGTGTGTGGGCACACCTGTTTATGCAGGTGCACATGCACTTATGTGGGCATGTGTCTGGAGACCTAATACTGACACAATGTGTCTTCCTCTATCACTCTCCCTTTTGTTTATTGAGGCAGGGTCTCTCAATTGAATCCAGAGTTTGCTGATCATGTGGACTAACTAGCCAAATTTACCCTGGCAATTTCCTGTCTCTGCTTCTGGAGCTCTGGGATTATAGGCAACTATCGTGATGCGTGCCTGGATTTTATGTGGGGATCAGAACTCTGTCCTCACAGTTGTGTGGCAAGCTCCTTATCCATTGAGCCATCTTTCCCGTCCCCTCCTTTCTTTCCTCAGTGGACCTTAGTGAGCCTAAATACCAGAAGATACAGGAAGTCCAGCATTGTACAGATTAAAAAATTAATATCTACACAAACTAGATGATTTGTGCCTCAGCCCAACAGATATTTCACATGTATTTCATAACCCAGCAAAGCTCAGAGGCAACAGCCCAGCCTCTCATTTTATATCCCCAAAACAGAAAAAAAACTCAAATAACCTTAACTTGACCCATTTTTCTAATCCATATGACTGCCATCTATAAACTCCAGAGACATCACCATTCACAATTGTGCTGTCACCGGATGGCACCTTCTGGGACATAGTGCAATGATTTGCCATCTCACCTCCTTTTGCAATGCGCACCTCACTTTTGTCTCCCTCTCTACTCCCTTCCTGCTGTGCTACGTCCACCAGACACAATCCATCTGAGTGGCAATTTCCTGTGTCTATGTGTACGTAAGAGGCTCCCAGGCCTCTGTACTACCTGGCCCAGTGCTTGCAGATAGTTCTCCTTCCAAGCGCCAAGCTGGCCTGAGGAAGTCCACCATCACCCCCACATCACCCCCTTTGACTTCAAATGCACCATTCTTCCACGTCTGCTGGCTGAAGCAGCTTCCTTGCTCACCTTTCCAATGCCACCCCAGCCAAGAACATCCACTTGCTCTCAGAGCCACTGATATCATTGTGTCCCCCACAGAACTGGTAGAAGTCTAGTGCCTGGCAGAGAGAGTTCAGATACTGGGAAATCAGTCCATGCTATTCCAAACATGGGCATAGTTTCCATTCTATTAATGAATTGGCCAAATGAATCAGGTATCTAAGAGATTTTTAAATTTCTGAAAATTTTGGGGAAAAAAGAAACTTAAAGATATCCAAGAGAAATTCTCCAAACTGTTCTAAGACCCTCTCACCTTTGTCTACACTTTTACAAATGTTAAAAAAAAAAAAAGTTATTTCCGAAGGAAAACATTTTAAAGCTTACTTGTTTGTAAGTCTAGGATATCACATTACCACATTTTGCATACTAATTAGCAAAGCTGCTTTTGAAATCACATGTAGATGAGATAATGTGCCCTCTGAAAAGTCATTAGCTTTTTGTTTGAAATAGTCTCACTAAAGAGGACAAAACTAGGGGCTGGAGAGGTGGCTCAGGGGTTAAGCCTCTGCCTTTCAGGCGGAAGGTCCTGAGTTTGGATCCTAGACCCCACGTATAGACGCTGGGTGGAAGCAGGGGGTGGGGAGGATTCTGCTATTTCTGGTCCTGGTAGGGTGGAGCCTGTGAATCCCAGGACAGAGGAAACAAGGAGGTGGAGGCATCCATGGGGGTTCCTGAATTCGCCTGTGGTTCTACACACACACACACACACACACACACACACACACACACAATTGAATAAAAAAAAAAAAAGAGGACAAAACTATTCTTAGTACACCATTAAAAAAAAAAAAAGCGGGATGGGGGGCTGGAGAGATGGCTCAGCGGTTAAGACTCTGCTTCTCAAGCATAAGGTACAGAGTTCAGATCCCAGGTCCCATTTAAAAAAAAAAAAAAAGCGGGAAATGCTTCTGGTTAAGAAAACCTGAGAGAGCAGGAGTTTATGCTGCTAGTAATCTCAGCTCTGCCAGCTGATGGAACACTTCATCTCAGGGGCAGGAGGAACAGTGCCATTAGCAGGTAACATGACCAGTGGAAGTGCTACAGCAGCAGGGAGGAGGAGCACGCAGAAGCTTCAAATTTAACTCTCAAGAGAATCTGCACAAGCCCTGGAGTTTGATATAGCCCCAGCTATATCATGACAACCAGCTGGCTATAGCTGCAATGAATCAACTAGCTGAAGAATTCTCTGGCCACAGTGTTCCAGTTAGTTATGTACATCCTAATAGGATCGATTTGTATGCATTAAGCTGGTCTCAAGTCCAAAGTAGGGTAACTTCCCAGCACAGTATGTTCCAAATGGCAAGAATGCCAAAGCTGACAGTGATTTAACTTGCCCCCCATTATCTGTCCCTCTCAGAGCTATTCATCCCAGGCGGGTTGCCCCAGAAATATGCAGCAGAAACCTTGATGGCATCATTCATCAGTGGATTACACTGTGGGGAGAGAAGAGCTGCCAGAGTCACCTCTAGAATCAGGTGTCAGACCTTCACCTGTCAGGTGACAAGGCTGCCCCACTAGCTAGAAAAGAAGTGAGCATCACCTCAACTAGGATGCAGACCAACTGCACACAGAGGTTGTTTGGAGCATGTTGCTAATTCTTGTCTACGAATGGTAGATAAAAAGGTCAGATCAGGGGCTGGAGAAGGTGGCTCAGGGGTTAAGCCTCTGCCTTGCAGGCAGAAGGTCCTGAGTTCGGATCCCAGATCCCACGTATAGACGCCAGATGGAAGCGGGGGCAGCCTGCGTTTCTGGTCCTGGTAGGGCGGAGCCTGTGAATCCTGGGGCAGAAAGAGGTGGAGGTGGTCCATGGTGGTTCCCAAATTCGTCCGTGGTTCTTACACACACACAGACGTGCACGCACATACATACGCACACATGCACAATTGAATAAATAATAATAAAAAAAATTAAAAAAAAAAAAAAAAAAGGTCAGATCAGAGATCTGGAGATAGATGTCTCTGTAGCACACCAAATGACATAATATTCTAGAAGGTAAAAATACCACACAGTCAAAATCTGGTAAGTCAAGGCCTTCGATACAAGAAAGCAGTATGGGCAAAGTATGGCTTAGGACATCCAGAACAACAATTGAAAAAATAACCTGAAGTACAAAAATCCATTTACTACAGCTCTTGACACATACCAAGCAGTGAACAATTCATTTCTATGCAACCCTTAAAGCAAGAATTTTCAGAACAAGGAGAAAAAAAGAACTCTCCTGAGTGAACGTAGAGGTTGGTAGTATCAAAGCTGACTTCATGGGTTGGGCGATGATGGAGACACGAGCTCCCAGGCACTCAAGGCCACAGAACTTTTCATCTCCAGATCTAGTCTTGGCCTCCTCCATCAATCAGGAAATGATTTCCACCTTGCAACTTCCGGAAGGGCCTTCCTGGCTCTAGTTGTCTTGACATTGAGACCCCTCACCTCCAAGAACCATGAGATATTCCTCTTGTCACCAACCTTCAAGGCGCCCACATTTTCATACATTCAGAAGAAGAGGCCTCCTTAGGAAGGGAGTAATTCAACCAATGGTAAATCTCAAAAATCCAGTCACTATCCTCTATGTCCATTTTTTAAAAATTCACATAACAGAGTTCATTCAAAACCTTTAGTACAAATCTCCTCATTCCCTGAAATTAAGAGGTTCCCAGTGATCCTAGATGATAAAGTCAAGACTTTTATATCCTCCGGCCCCTTGAAAACCCTATCAAGAACAGACAAGGGTCAGGCAGCAACACTATGCTGCTTGTTAGCCCTTTTCTCTGTGGACTAAGGATTTATAGGGCAGCATTCAAGGTTTGAGCCATGAGGAAGGCTGAGCAGTAGCCAAGAACTCCTCAGGCCACCCCACCTGGATCAGCCCTCTGGTATGAGTGTTAAGGACGCTCAGACTCAGGAAAGCACTAAGAAGGCTGCTCACCATACAGGCCTTGCCTGGCAGGATTCACATTGGAGAGCTCATTGCACGGACTTCCACCTACCACCAAATCAATCATGACTCTGAGGGAAAACAAGGATGAGGATGAGTGTGAGGAAGGAGGGGGCAAAAGCCTACACTCTGAGGGAAACTGCAAGACGATTCTAGAACCTCGTTTGCTCAGCACCTCACTCCAACCCCAGAAACCTCACAGCTCAGAATTTGACAAGAACTAATTCTGAATTATTCCTAAGTTGTGCCCCCTGCCAGAAATGAAGAGGAGGTTATGATGAAGGAACAGGGGGAGGGTACTGGACCTCACTTGAACTCAGGAGAGTGGATTGATACCTCAAGAGCATCCCACACTGCTGTGAACCACAAGTTTCTATGGAAACTAGTGAGAAAATATGTGACAGGCCAGTCTGCATTTGGTCCAGAATGGCCATTCCATCCTTCCATGGGGGGGCCCCACATGTGACTCCTTCAAATGCACACAGAAAGAAGTGACGTTTGACAGAAATAACCCTAAGAAGTGACGTTTGACAGAAATAACTCTAAGAACAGAAAATAAACTCCTACTACAAGATGGGAGCAGCTGCCCTTGTCACCCACAGCAACTCAAAAGTTTCCTTCTTTTTCAAATGAATTAATTTATTCATTTATATGAGAGAGAGAGAGACCATGCACATGCATACTACGGCACACAAGTGGAGTTCTGACAACTTTCAGAAGTCAGTTCTCTCCTTCTACTATGTGGGCTTCAGAGGATAGAACTCAGATCACCAGGTTTCCAAGGAGGCACCTCACCCATCCACTGAGCCATCTCGCCTCTCACCAGCCCAGAAGATTCCTTCTGAGTCCCACAACTATCTCGTCAGGTGGCCCTTGAAGAAGCTAGAGGTGTCAATTAGCAAGGCCTCTATGCCTATGACAGACTACTATTTTTTCTTTTTCGAGAGAGAGAAGGTCTTATAATATATCCCTGGTGGCCTGGCACTCATTACATAACTCAAACTGCCTTCTAACTCATGGCAAAACTAGTTCAGCTGTCCACGTGCTGACATTACCAGCATGTGTACCAATGCCTTTCTTTCTTCTTCCTGTTCACGTAGCCCAGGCTGACCTTGAACTTACTATGTAGCTATGGCTAGTCTTGAACTTTTTCTCAATTCTCCTACTCTTACCTCCTAAGTTCTGGAATTGCAAGCATGTGTTACCATTCTTTTCTGTCTTCCATGAACTCATCGTAAGAATTTCATAGCATTTCAGACCCGTGGGGTCCTGGGGCCTGTGGTGATGGCTGACAGAGCCTGTGAATGCTCAGGACCCTGGTGAAGAAATCCTGTAGCCACACAATCCAGTCCATCCAGTATCACAGGACACCATGGCAGCGCTGCGGGAGACACATGTAGCAGCTCCAGACTCCTGAGACTTGGTAACCGAAGCTGCGTCTTATGCTCACCAATGCCTCCAGACACATGACACAGAAGTATCTGCATCCAGTGACCAGAGAAAAGGGACAACATTGTCAACAGGCAGTTCTCCTATCTTCTCCTGGGAGATGAAAAAAAAAGTGTCACAATTGCTCAAAAGCCTAGTCTGCAAGTGTCTGCAACATGTGACCTACTGAATCTCTTCCTTGGAAATCCCCAAACTCCACAGTCCCTTTTCACAGAAATGTAACCTAATCAACCACCTTTGGATTTCAGGCTAATTGGCAAAGGTCCAAAATAGGAAACTCTCACAGAGCACAACCTTGTCATCAGACACACCTGACCTGACCCCATCACTACTCATCCAGTCCTGAGCACCATGGCTGCCAACAATTATCGACCCTGTGCCCCCTCCACTTCATTTTATCTCACTCCCGCAAGGTTGCTGCCTGCGAGGTGCAGGAAATGCGGGGCACAGCCCAGGACACGGCGCTCACCGGCAGCAGCTCGTGTTGCTGCAGAGAAGCAGCTCACAACCCTCACAGCACACCGTGCAGTAGAATTGATAGCCATCTTGTCGTACATGTAGAAGAGCTCAAGGAAGCGATCCTGCAGGCAGGAGAGATGCCAGTGAAACCACAGGTCTGAGCCAGGTGGCCTGGTTGGCCAGTTGGCTGAGGAGCTGGCTGGTGGCCTGGTTGCTTTCTGAGGATAGTTGTCTGTGGTCAAGTGCCTGCAGAAGAAGGTATCTGGTGCAGCACAGGTGTCCTAAGAGTTAGTGTGGGGGTGGCAGAGCCCAAGGAAGGCTTCCTAAGTGCTAAAAGTTGGAACTTTACTTGGGATATGAACAGGGAAGGTTGGAAGAGGAAGTGGCCTAGAGAGTTACCCGGCATGTCTGGCAAAGCCCACCCTCAAAGAGAAGATGGAAGGACACGGGGTTTTTTCCTACCACAGGACAAACAGCTGTCTATGAAAAAGATAGTGTTTCATACTTTGTAGAAATTAAGGGTCTAACACCAGTCGCTCAAGCTTCAGGCCTGACAGTTCCAAACATTTGCTCTTGGGCCAGCAATGTACCAAGGATCCTTGATGTGATGTCTAATCTAATGTTCAATGCCTTTCAACAATGTTTTGAAGGTACTGTCTCCATTTTAAAGACTGGAAAGTCATCAAACCAACAAATACAGGTAACACAAGACAGTCGAAGAACTGTCAGGCAGAAAGATGAGACATCAAACACTGAGGAAGGATCTTTCCAGCAGAGGTATAGGCTAAAGGAGGGCACCTGGTACCCTCTATTACTCTCTGCCTTATTTCTTTGAGGCAGAATCTCTCCATCAACCTGGAGCTTGCATTTTTTGAGCTAGGCTGGTAGCCAGCAAGCCCCAAAGAGCCTCCTATCTCTACCTGTCTCAATGCTGTAGTACCACACCCGACCTATTACATGGGTGCTAGGGTCTGAACGCCAGTTCTCATGCCTGCAAGGTAAGCACTTTAGCCACTTAAGCATCTCTCCAGCCCCCAGAGGGAGATATGGTGAAGGTCTTATATCTACATCTGTCCTAATCTTTAAAGACTCGGGTCATTGAGGCACTTATGGTGATTCCAATTGTCTTGATAGCAGAGGGCAGGACCTGCCTGTCACTTTTCCCTAACACAGCAACAAGTTACAAACCACCAGAGTCCCCACTAGGTGCTGCTACTCTGCTTGGTTCCAATAGCCAGGTCTGAAGTAATTCTCCAAGCAAGTGGGCAGAATGTTTCTAATCCTCAAGACTGGCACACTGGGAAGGAGAAGATGGCTGGTAGTGATTCTTCGGGTCTGTGGAAGATCGTGGGTCAAAGTTTCTGAATGATCAGAGACTGCTTTTAAACTGAAGCTTTCCCAGGATACTTGGGGTGTGGGGTGGTGTTTGCTTACCCAGCACTGAGTAACCACTCATTGTTAAGTTCAGCTGGGAAAAGTTGAAGTTAGTGCAAAAGGTACAAGAGCAAACTGGATCTGCTTTTCACTAAAAGCCAGTTGCAGTTCTTGTACAGGACTCTCCAAATACCATTGACTGGGCGTTTTCAAGTTTGGAATGTCGAGGCCAAAGTAACATAGCGTCCATTCTTACCCTACACCAATCTCCCTGCTCACCTCAAGCACAATCAGATTCCTTCTATAAAGAGAAACAGACTGTGCCACTTAGTCTATAAAATGTAACAACTAAAATGAAGGGAGCTTAACGGGCCTTGACCTAGATCAAAGCCCAGGCAAGAAGGACAAACCAGGAAAAGATAGGCCTAAGGCAGCATCGGAAGGAAAGGCTGAAGGAGACAGATCAGCACTTTCCACGTTACTTTCAACATTGGCAACACCGGCAGCCATTTGCTCTGTTGAAGAAAGAGGGATAAGGTATGAGATGAGATGTTAGTCTCTCCTTATCAACTCAGCCAGAACCTATATATCCCATTATGAAGTGATCCTGCAGCCTACCACCTCTGATAATAGGCAATGTATCCCAAACCTTTCAAGATCCCCTAAATCGCCTCTAGTCTAATCATCCTCTTTAAAGTTTTTTGTTATAGAACTTTGTCTTGAGGTGCTTGGATAGAGGGCTGGGGGCAATAGTCAGAAGTTGTGAAGTCATCCACTATTTACTTCTGATTTTTGTTCTCTGTGAAAAGTAAGCATATGAATTTAACTAAGAGAAGGTAGACCTAGGACAAGACCATATTTGGCCTGGGATCTGGCTGTATCTATCTATAGCAAAAGTCCGTAATAGGTGTCCATACCTCCAGATGTTCTAGGATTTAGAACAGAAAGCAACGCAAGATTCTTCCCATCAAGAGCCAGGACTAACTCATGTTTTAAAGATCTACAAGTGTGACAGAACAGATCCTTCTAAGCCCAGCTTGATAAACATAAGATGGTACTGTTTGAGAAAGGGGGTGGAGGGAGGGAGAAAGTGTGTGTTTGCAAGCCATAGCACCTGAGTAGAGAGCAGAGGACAACTTTCAGAAGTCACTTCTCTTCTTTAGCACATGAGCTTCCAGGGATCAAACACAAGTCGCCGGGTTTGAAAATAGTTAGATACCTATCTCATCAGCCCAAAATGGTACTGTAAACCTGGATAAAGACCTATGGATAAAGACATATGGATAGAGATATCACAGGTATTAAAAGAGAACTTCCTAGTATTATTTTGCCAAATAGACGGAGGACAGAACTGCCTTCTCAATACTCATCTTCATCCCCATTGATTAGTGCCAGCTCTTCTTCAGAAAAGCTTTTTTGTAGTGGATGCCAGTTAATATGGAAAATCACAATGGGTCAAAGTGTAGAGAATAAGAGGCTGTGGAGTACACGGTCCTAAATGGAACATCTGTATAGCCCCTTCAGGGCTTAGGGAACACTGAGGAAGAAGGAACAGACAGAATGTAAAGAGCCAGAGGGTGAATGGGGAGGAGGGGTGCTAAACAGTGTCTTCTGAACATGACAGGGACACTGCACCACAGAGACACCCACCGGAGCTATGTTCATCTGCACAAGACCCACACAAGAGGAGGCCCATGAGGCCCATTGACATTTCATAATGAAAGGAGAAGAATTCATGAGGCCCCATGCCTCCCTATGGGAGTATTGGTGGTCAATGCTGACTGTGAACAGAGAAGCCACTACCTTCAGTGGTGTAGCCACTGATATATCACCCAGTGCTTCAACAAGTGCCCAAGCACATGCTAATGCAAACAACCCTTATGAAACTCAGTAGGACACACACTACACACACAAAGAAATAGACAATAGGAGGAAGACTTGCTGGGATAGGGAAATAGGTGAAAATGGCATTGTATAAATGTATACAAAATTCAAGTATACATGTATGAGACACTCAAAGAATAAAAAATATTAAAGAAAAAAAAAAAAACATGGGTTGGAGAGATGGCTCAGGGGTTAAGACTCTGCCTCGAAAACAGAAGATTATGAGATCAGATACCAGGTCCCGTGTAAAAGCACCAGGCAGAAACAGCAGCGGTCTGGACTTCCATCCCTGGTGGGCAGAGCCTGGGAAATCCTAGGGCAAAACAAAAAGGAAGTAGAAGCAATCCAGGATGATTCTCAAAGTCAACTTTGGGCCTCCACAGGGACACACAGTGCCCTCTGGTACACATACACACACACATACACAAATAAAAAAAGTTTTAAAAACAATTTTTTTAAATGAACGCAAGATATCCACTCCTACCTTAAAACCCTGATACACTTAGGTAGATGCCTACCTCTCTGACCAATAGCTACTATGCAGTGAGGGAATAGGACTACCACTGAAGGTCAAGCTAAAAACTGGTTACACGATCCAATAAACTATTTCATTTGATTACACGATCCAATAAACTATTTCATTTGGACTACACTTGAATCGACTTTGACAAATTCTATGAAATTGGTAAGTATGAATTCAAAAATTAAGTTCTTAATTAAGCATGATTTTGAGGATAGTGCTAAAATAAAAGTGAAATATCCCAATTTTTTATACTGACTAAATGTTAATGTTTGAAAATAACCTATAATAAAGCTACTAGAAAATAATTAAATTACACTCCGCCGCTCCCATCCAACAGTGCTTATTTATGTTCTTATTCAACTGATTGAATCTTCATGAACACAATTAAAGCTCTTCCCCTAGGAAAGAAAATTATTCAGCTGTCAGAAAAATCCTAAGGAAGCCAGGCGTGACAACACGTGTACAATAAGTAAGTACTGGCTTGATTTGGGGAGCAATGGTGGGGTGAGTGGCAGCTGGAATGGCAGTGTGGCTAAGGGGCTGCTCCACCAGCAATGGCGTGATCATTCCCACCTGGTTGCTCCTTGTTGGGTTTCAGATCCTCCATCCCAGCTGGCTTGAAGCCTCCATGGGCCCACTCCAGCATGGGCTTCATCTGGTCCTCCAGGGAGTCTCCAGGATTAGTGGGGAAGGTCTTGCCAGCTCGCACCCTGGCTTTCTGCCAAGATACAAATAAAAGCAGTCTGTTATGAATGAAGGCAGGGGGGAGAGGGTATGCCAGGATGA
This sequence comes from Typhlomys cinereus, assembly GCA_023101885.1. NCBI lineage: Eukaryota > Metazoa > Chordata > Mammalia > Rodentia > Platacanthomyidae > Typhlomys > Typhlomys cinereus. The sequence goes on from JALPQD010000014.1 coordinate 3,878,179, forward strand.
ATCCTGGAATTTCCCCTGCTGGGGCCTAGATTCCTCTCACACTGGGGCCTTTCAAAACAAGACAGCTGCCTCGGACAATGTTATATGACAGGAAAGCTGCTTCTGAGAGACTCTTAGGAAGCCTGGGGGTCAGGGAGGGGTGGGGTTTTTCCCTACACACAGGAGAAGTGATCTCTTCCATGTAGGGAATCAGAATGGTCAACTCAATAATTCAACTCAGAAGTTAGGGCCGAAGCAATCTTAATTGGACTTTGCATGCCCTGTGCAAAGTCCCACACACTATTGACCCCATAAAGTCTAGCATTTGCTAAAGGCACTAAGATCCTTGGAGGCAAGGAATTGACAGCCATAGTAGTGTTCCTATGCTTAAGGGGAACACAGGAAAGGGTTCAGGGAAATGCCACAGGGTCCTTGTACATCATCAGAGAGGAGGGCCCAGAGGAGAGTCTGGCATGCACATTAAAGGATTCTCCGGGGATTGGGGGGGGAGGCACTGGAGGATGGGGAGAGAGGGGTGAGGGGAGGGGGAGCAGGGGGGTAGGGGCGAGGAGGAAGGAGGGAGGGAACCGGTGTACCTATTAAGTTTGTATGAGTGGAAATAATAATAAAAAATGTTAAAAAAAAAGACATGGAAACCTCAGTCAAGATTATCATATCCTTCCTGCAGCTTATCTCAGAAGACGGACTTCTTATGATATCTTCTCTAAGAAGATGGGGAGGGAGTCAGATGTCTTTTATTTCAAGGACCGTGAGGATATACATGTCTGACACAAACTCATGGCCGAGTGGAACGGAGGCTAATCAGGGTTGATGGCCATGGGAAGGGCAGAGACCAACGCCTCACAGAGACAAAATGTCTGCAGACAAGGCAAGGAGGCGACTGGCCTCAACTGTCTCTTTAAGCTCTTGAAGGAGATTCACTAATGAATAGCACTCAAGAGTTCTCTGGAAGAAACTGTGGAGCCGCCACAAGTCAATAGTCATGCTTCCTGACTCAGAACTAATCACAGATACTGATCTGGAAATCTCAAATGCATGGAAGACCCCCATCCTTTGGCATTAACCAGCTCCATGGCTTCCCTGTGTCCTGTAAGCTAACCTTGGCAGCACCACAGTTTAAACTAGCTTTCATTAGATTCCCACTCCCGGGGGGCTGGAAAGGTGGCTCAGGGGTTAAGCCTCCGCCTTGCAGCGGAAGGTCCTGAGTTCAGATCCCAGATCCCATGTACAGACGCCAGGCGGAAGCGGGGGCGGCCGGCGCTTCTGGTCCTGGTAGGGCGGAGCCTGTGAATCCCGAGGCAGAAGGTGGTGGAGGCGTCCATGGTGGTTCGCGAATTCATCCGTGGTTCTACACAGACACACACACACACACACACACACACACACACACACACATGCGTGCGCGCTCACACATACATACGCACATGTGCACAGTTGAATAAATAATAATAATGATAATAAAAAAATTAAAAAAAAAAAGATTCCCACTCCCTTGTTACCTCCAAAGTGCAGTACGTGACCTCCCTGTAACAAGCCAGCTACAGAAGGAGGCCAGGTTAAAGTGATGTCTGAACAGCCCCAGGGCCACCATTTTAGCAGCAGAGACCTAGTAGAAAAAGATATCATCAACGCCCACCCACATCTCAGCCTGAGGTACAGGTTCCTCCAGAGTCCTGTCCCGGGAAACATCACAGATGCCACAGTACCAAAAGAAAAAGACAGAAGAAATGTTGTGCAGAACATACACTGTAGCCAAAAACAAGGTACACGTGACCCTTAGAATGTAAGGTGCTTAGTATGGGTGACTGCATGCACACCTATGTGTGCACACAGGTGTGAACAGGGTCAGTGTCACTGGTGTTGACCTGAGACTCGGTCCTGAAATTCAGTTTGAATGTCAGTTTGACATGGAGTTTTCTTAGACATGTTCTTTGCCCTTCCTGAGTATAAGGACAATAATTGACTGGCCAGCCTTACATTAAATGAGTATATCTCAAAAGAATGGCATACATACAGAGTAAGGTTTTATTCCTATGCTATTTGATTTCAATTATGATGGCTTGATCTGAAACTGCAAGTCCCCAGGCCATGCGGAGATGGCTTGTGGGTGGGACTTCCCATGAGCGAAAAGATGTGGTATCCCGGGCTGCTTATCACAACTGCAGGACCCATGGGTCGTCCCCCTCTGCATGGGTGACATAGTTAGATACAGTTGTCACCGTGACAATTGAAGACCTGAGTTCTGGGCACATCTGTAAAGAATCAGTAGTTGATTTAAGCCCTGAGAAAACCTGCAGAAGATTGTCAAGTTGATGGGTAAGGCCTAGTCCATGATGGGTGGGACTAGTCCCTGCACAAGTGAACAAGATGGTGGGAGCTGGTTAAGGAAGTGGCCATATTTAGATAGACATGCTATCTGGCAAAGAAAGTTTGTCCCTCTCTCATCAGTCTTGCGGATATGATGTGGCCAATTCCCTTGACCACTGGTATTGTTGTGAGCTCTTCCTGCCAAGAAGGACTAAGAACTATAACCAGACAATCATAAGCCAAAATAAAACCCCTTGTTCCCTTAAGGGCATCCGGACGTGAGCTTTCATGCTCTGCTCTGCTTTGCACCAGAGCCTCCCCTGTGCTGTGACCTGCACAGGTAACAAGGAGTTGCTAACCATTGTAGCCAACATGAGCAGAAGGCAGCAGCTGCTTAGTAGGCTCTGGTTTGGGCCTTTAGCCATGGTAACTCCACCCCATAATCCTAACAGCCCCATATTGCACCTTACTTCCAGCAGACTTAGTCTAGAAAAGCACATGTTATGTCTCCCTGGATCAAAGCTATGGCAAATCGTGTCCCAAAAGTCATTGCCCACCTAGTTGTGCAGTCCCAATACACTTAGACAGGCATAAACCCAGACACGTGTCCTTCTGCTCCCTCTGCTGGTCAAAGGGATGTTGGGTCTGGCCCTTGAAAAATTGAATGTTTATGAGAAATGGCCTCAAGGGGGCGCAATTCATGAGCTACTAGACCTTCAAACTGAGGCTAAACTCTGGCAATGTTAACAGTCCCTGGCTTCCACATGTTTCTGTCCTGCCCTGTTTGTCTCCAACCTCTCTAAGAGCTGAATTTGCCTAACACTAACTTTCTAATCATAGGAAGCTATTCTCTCTGCACTATTCAAATCAAAATCTCTGCAGGTCTCAGACCTGTTTTCAGCACACTTAAGAGTCAAATGGGAGGCAAAAAGTAGCTTGGTGGTAGGACCCGTCTAAACTCCAGGCCCAGCCAGGCATGGCTCTCCCCCACCCCTGCAGGGCTAAAAAACACTAAGTAACACTTCAGGGCCTTTCCTTTCCAGGCTTCTTCCTGAACACAGTGCGAGGGAGGCCTGGGCTATGGTCCACATTCCTCGAGGTCTACATGGGATGAATCTGTCCTGAGTAGAGAAGCAAAGATGTACAAAGTAATATCTAAATAAATAAATTCAAATCCTCAAGGCTATGTATCCAGAACTTTACAACCTTTCGTCCCTTTTGAATAGACTAGTTTGTAGACCCACAAGCCTCAAGTGTCTATTTTCTCAGGCCCCTGTCAAGCTTTGCTGTATCCATTACTGCTACCAGCACATAACTGACCTCAGAGCAACTTCAGGAAGCAAAGTCAGGCCTTGGACCTGTGGGTTCCGCAAGCCTGCCTCAAGCTAGACTCACCAAAGGATTTGCCGGCACCAGCCCAAGGCAGCCATCACAGGCTGGACATGACCTGGCACTTGGAGATGGTCTTCCAGCACACCACCACCACAGACCACCAGCAGAAGCCCTTGATCTTTCCCCACATAAGGTCACCAATTCCAAATCCTCTTCCTCCTGGAAGAAAAATCACACGGGAGAATTGTAATCACAAAGACAAATGAGCCTAGGTCACATCCTGAAATGCCACTTGACCCCCAAGAATAAAAAGCTTGCCATAAAGTGGGAGATGCTGGTTTGGGGTACAGCATGTGTGCATGATGAGAGACACCCTGGCTTTCTCCCCAGCACAGACACACAAAGGTGTCCATAAAAAGAAATTTATTAAACAGTAGATAACCCAGTAATTAAGACACTTGCTCAAAACCCTGCTGACCTGATATTGCAGTCCACCTGCATGGTTGCTGATAAATGACCATCAAATGGCTTAAGGAACAAGGGGTTTATTCTCTTACGATTTCTGGTTACAGTTCTTAGTCCAGCTTGACAGAGAGCATGCACCAACACCAGGGCTGAGGGAACCGGCCACCATAACAACTGAGAGATGGACAATCCTTACTTGCCAGACCAGCATGTCTGGCCAAGTATACAGAAGGATGCCAACTCTCTCAACCAGGTCTCTGTGATTTATCCAGGGCCTAATCCCACCCACCATGGGCTGGGTTTTCCCCAGCAGTAAAAAAATCTCCTTCAGGTTTGCTCTGGGCTTAACTCAACCATCAACTCTCTACAACTGTGCCCAGAGCTCAAACCCTCAAGAGTTAAGTTGACACGTGTGCTTAACTATGACACCTGAGTTCAATCCCTACAGCTCATATGGTAGAAGTAGAGAACTGACTTCTCAAAGTTGTCCTCTGACTTCCACCCTTATACCATAGCCTCCTCTCTCTCTCTCTCACTCATAATTTTTTAATGTTATTAAAGCATAGCTACAGTAATTTAAAAAACATGTATGCACTACCACCACTCCTTGGAGTACATGGTCCTTTTCCTAGGTGACTCACTCCCTGAATGCCTGGGCTCAAGTCTGTATTAAATCTTGTTACTCAAATCCAAGTCTGCTTCAAAACAAACAAAAACACATCTACCATATGAAATACTCTAAAGGATGGCAGAGAAGGAAGGACTCCTCCGCCATGAGAGCCCACACATGAGACAAAGCACAAAGCAGCAATACACACACAAGCCCAACTGCTGATTAAACACTATCTCAGACTCTGGGACCTGTGATAATACATGAGTGAGTCACTCTAGTGCTTAAATAATAGCAAAAGTCCGTTTTCATGTCAGTATCACGTACTGTGCACTCAAGTGCAACGCTTTATGAACAAGTGATGAAACAACACTCAGAGAACTGTGCTGGGGAGATGGCTTAGTCACTGAAGTGCTTGCTACGACGCCATGAAGATGCCGAGTTCAGATCCCCAGTACCCATGTGAAAAGTCAGGCATAACGGCATGTGCCTGAAACTTGCCAGTGCTGGGAAGACAGAGACAGAAGGTTCGCTAGGGCTGGCTGGATGATCTCGTCTAGTTCTGGGCCAATGAGAGACCCTGACTCAAAAAACAAAATGGAGAGCTGATGAGATGGTTCGGCTGGTAAAGTCTGACAACTGAGCTCCAGAAGCCATACAAAGGCTGAAGGAGAGAACTAATTCCACGAAGTTCTCGTGGGACCTCCATATATGTGTACCATGGTGTGCACATTCTAACCCCGGAGAGAAAATAAAGGTTTTTAAAAATAAGGTGGAGGGCTGGAGAGATGGCCTAGAGGTTAACACTCTGCCTCTCAAGCAGAAGGTCCTGAGTTCAGATTTCAGGTCCCACATAAAAAACGTCAGGCAGAAACAGCCTGTACTTCCGGCTCTGGAGGACAGAGCCTGGGAAATCCCAGAGCGAAGCAAAAAGGAGGCAAAAGCAATCTAGGATAATTCCTGAAATCATCCTTGGTTCTCCACAGAGACACACAATGCCCTCTAATACACACAGAGAGAGAGAGAGAGAGAGAGAGAGAGAGAGAGAGAGAGAGAGAGAGAGAGAATCAATCAATAAATAAAAATACGGAGAAGTGAAAATGTCATAAATTCACTAAATTCACATATACGATACTACAAAGTAAAAAAATTTTTTTAAAAAATGTGGAGAAGGGATTGGGGAAAACTACCTGATGTTGACTTCCAAATGCAGGTAGCCTGAAACTTTGATCCCAAAAGTCACATAGCACAGAATTAACTGTACAAAGTTGTCCTCTGACCTTCACACATGCATCATGGCACACATAACACAATCCTCCATGCAATAACAAATAAAATAAAGCTTTGTGGTGATTAGCAAGATAGCTGAGCAGGTAAGATGGTTACATGGAAACTGGTGACCTGAGTTTGATCCCTGGAAGACTACGTGGAGGAAGGAGATTACTGACTTCTGAGGTTGTCTTCTGAACTTCACCTATGCATCTTGCACAGAGTATACTTTTTTCTCCCTCCCTTTCTCTCTTTCTCTCATTCCCCTCCTCTCTCTTCCTCTTTTTCACTAATAAACAAACAAAATATTTTTAAAAACATGGAGACGTGTAAGCGCCAGCACTTACAAATCAATGCTGGCTTCTGAATGGGATGAGTAGGAATCGAAACCAGGCCTACGTTGGAGGATTCTCAGTAAGCCTAAAACTATATTGAGACCTATTTATTCTGCAGACAGAATAGACAGAATAAAGTTCAGAATCAGTAACCATAAAGATAACAAGGAACAGGGGCTGGAGAAGTGGTTCAGGGGTTAAGCCTCTGCCTTGCAGGCGAAAGGTCCTGAGTTCGGATCCTAGACCCCACGTATAGACGCCAGGCGGAAGCGGGGGGCGGACTGAGTTTCTGGTCCTGGTAGGGTAGAGCCTATGAGTCCCAGGGCAGAGTAAACAAGGAAGAGGTGGAGGCGGTCCATGGTGGTTCCCTAATTCGTCGGTGGTTCTACACATACACACACACACACACACACGCACACACACGAGCACACACACATACACGCACAATTGAATAAATAATAAAAAAAAAAGATAACAAGGAACAGCAAAATCCTGTAAAAACAAGAAGCTCAAAAGTGAATAGCAGGAAACCATTCAAGGAAATACATGAAGACATCAGCAATTGTAAACAGTCAACAGTTGTAAACAGAAATGCATGCAAGAAAGTACATAAAGAAAGTACATATTTATGCATTCTCAAATAATCAGCAATTGTATACAGTTAGCAGTATCAACAAAAACATGTATTTTGCTGCAATGCTAGGAACAATATAGACCTTATATAATTTTAGGGAAAAAGCATGTTGAGCGGTGTGGTATCATCTTCCTATTCCAAGTAGACCACAGGACAGTCACTGGAAAGGGCCAAAGAACAGGAGATAAGTCTCAACTGCTGACTGAGTCTCACTAGTCTGGCCTGTGCTCAAGGAGTTCCAGGAAGGCCAGCGACAGCCCCTGCACAGAAGTGATTGAAGACAACTAAGGTTGACCTCTGGCTTTGACACACATGTGTTTGTACACATACAAGAACAAAGAGTACATAGCAAGTCTTATGCTTAATGTGACCAGGAGGGGAACAGGACAAAGGAAAGGCCATGCTGCATTTGAAAAAATTTAGAATTCTAAGTTAAGATAAAAAAATGGCAAAGATTACAGTAGTTGGTCAACATATGACTTTTTCCCTCTATCCACAGGGTCTTAAGAACCTTGGGCAGATGCCTGGGACTCCCAAGGACACACTGCGCTCCAGGAGGTGACATCCAATACCCATCAGGATGGAGCCAAGGGTGGTGCAGGAACAGCAAAACTGGAAGAAGAAAAAAAAAAGAATAATCATAATTCAGAACATCAGAGACCCTACATTAATCACTAGGAACCAGGCCAACCTAATCTCTCCCCATCCTAAAGCTCAGGGAAATTTGCAGAAGAGGGTGCAGTAAGATTGTAAGAGCCTAAAGATGGGGAGGAGCAACGATATGCAAGATACTCCACACACCTTAGGACCGAAGTAATCATAATAGGACTTTGCAAGACCTACACAATGACCAACATGTCATTGACCCCCCAAAGTCTAGCATGGATCACAGACTCTAAGATCCTTAGAGGCAAGGGATTAACAGCCACAATAGTGTTCCTATACTAAAGGGAACACAAAAAAGAGCTCTAGGCAATGCTACTGAGTCCTTACGCCTCTTCAGAGAGGAGGACCCAGAGGGAAGTTTAACATGCACGCTAAAGGATACTCCAGGAATGGGGGGGGACACTGGGAGAAAGGGAGAGAGGGGGGAAAGGAAAGGGAAAAGGAAGGGAGGGAGCAAGGGGATCCAAGGAGGGGTGGAGGGAAGGAGGGGAATGGGGTACTTATCAACTTTGTATGAGTGGAAGAAATAAAAAAAAAAAAATGATATGTTCTTGTGCCAAATAGACAAGGGGTGGAGTGTCATAGATACAGTTGTCAACTTAATGGTTGAGAGTTGGAGCTGTGGGTACATGGGTACATTTGTAGAGAATTGGTAGTTGAGTTGGGCCTAGAGCAAACCTACAGCAGATTGTCTAGCTGATGGGGAAGGCCTAGCCCATGGTGGGTGGGACTAAGCTCTGAAATAAAATTCAGAGAGCTGGTTGAGAAAGTTGGCATCCTTGTGTATACTTGGCCAGACATGCTGGTCTGGCAAGTAAGGAATGTCCCTCTCTCAGCTGTTGCGTGGATATAGTATGACCAGTTCCCTCAGCTCTTTGATGTTGTTGTGAGCTCTTCTGTCAAGACGGACTAAGAACTATAACTGGATCATGGTAAGATAATAAACCCCTTCTTCCCTTAAAAATAAATAAAAAAATAAAATAAAATAAAAAAATAAAAAGCAAATATCAGAAGAAAAAAAAAAGAAGAACCTTGGGCAGAAAGCCTTCTTGGCAGTACCTGATACTAAGTGCTGTCTGCATCTCTCTTTACATTCACTTGTGGAGAGTCCTACTCGCCTGCAGACTGCCCTGGTCTAGGCCAGTTCAGGAGGTACTACTGCTCTGCAGTGTCACTCCTCGTCCATGAGGTTAAGGGCTGACAGGGGACATGTCTGCTGGCTCAATGACTCACCCCCTCAAGGACTATAGACAGAAAGACAGAGTATTGAGTCATAGCAGTGCAGAGGAGGTGGGGTGCATATAGACAGTCTCCGCCAAAGGATTCTCATCCCCTGGATTCTCAGCCAGCGTGAAGAAACCAGTCAAGACCCTGCAAGACAGTTTTCTAGGCATAAGCAATGGCAGAGTCAGACAGAGGGAGACAAGGAGTGAAATCACAGAACCAGGAACAGGGAGAGGCTCCAAAGTTGAGCTCAGGAAGGGTGGTCCCTGGAGGATATGGAGTACATGCAGTACAATCTAAGATAGAAGTAAGCAGAATGTGTCACAAGTTCAGACCACCTTGGGCTACATAGCAAGTGCCAGATCAGCCAGGGTTTCATAGCAAGACTATGTCTCAAAACAAAAGAAAAAGTTCAAACATACCACAGTGCAACTGGTTATTCCAAGAATGAGTGCAGCTTGCTATATTAATTTATCAATGGTATTGGTCACGCAGATTGGAAATTCACATTGGAAATTAAAGAGCCAATAAGACAAAACTCTCTAGCTTAGCAAAATAAATGACTTGAATTTTTAATTTGACTTGAAGATCCCAACATTTTTGACCCACACTAATGAAAGCTAAAAGAAATGCCCAGGAAAAGGAAAAGATGGTACCTGAGTGTAACCGAGAGACCTCCCTCTTGAACAGCCACGAGCATCATCCGTGGCCTGTGGAGATGGAAGCAGAGCCCACATGTGAGAAAGAGTGGCGGTCATCAGCCTGGAGGACAGCCTTGATGACAGATCGCCTCCAGGATCTCCCCCAAACCAGTCATTGTCAGGGATCTCATTCGGACATTTAGTGTCCCTTGTCTTCTCTAGGGACTCATAAGGCAACAGGACACAGCATTTAACAGGACCCCAAATGTTCCCACTTAACTTGTAAGGAGAAGAGACATCCAGTTCCTTCAAGAATTAAGCATTGCCCATTCCATAATCACAACTGTATTGATGGTTTCATTGATTGATTGACTGATTTCTTAGATTAAGGCAGAGTTTATTAGAGGAGAGAAAGAATGGAAGTCATAGATGTGAATCCATGAGGGCAAGAGAGCCTTGGAGAACTCATGGACTCCAGGCATGGAATCCATGAGGAGTGAGAGAAAAGTCAGATAGGAACTTAAGGATTCCAGGCGTAGAATCCCATGAGGAGCAAGGAAACCAGAACTCGTGGACTCTGTGGAGTACATTGAGGGGCAATGGAGTCCCACAATTGCATTTGAACAAAAAAGCTGGTGTCTGCCCATTGATCATAAGTCAAGTGCTCTTACATAATTAAGCGGTTATTGGGGTTAACAAATGGAAATAGGCTACTTTAATGCTTACAGAAAGTTCCAACGGACACTGAACATCAAGGACACAAAGGGACAATATGTGTCTCAAACGTATTTCAAGCCAGTGGAGGCAGAATTCCAGGAGTTCTGGTCTGAGAATCGCCTAACACTAGTGCCTGTATTGCTTGGATACAAGCAAGGCAAGGATACAAGTGGGGTGAAAGAGAGAGGAGGCTGGGGACAGGAACGAGAGGAGCTTTGGCTTTGGCCATGCGCACAGCATCAGACTGATCCTCAGGAAGAGTGTGGCGAGGCTCAGAGCTTCCCCCACATCTCCCCAAACAAGCAGGAAGTTCCTCTTCCATCATCTACAAGGGCAGCTGACCTGTCAGAGTGAGTCCCACCTCCAACTCCCTACTACCCACCTCCCTCTGCTCTCTGGGGTGTGTACAGCCTCCAAGACTGGAGCCAAGGGGCGGGGTGGAGTCCTTGGCATCTGAGGACCAGTCCAGTCGATGATGATAATCGAGTCTTCCTGTGCATTGGTGCCCTCTTCTTCACTGAGGTGTCTACTGTCTCCCTTCATTGTTTCCTGTTGGAGAAGGCCAGAATGACGAGAAAGAAAGAAAGGAAGGAAGGAAGGAAGGAAAGAAGGAAAGAAGGAAGGAAGGAAGGAAGGAAGGAAGGAAGGAAGGAAGGGAAGAAAGGGAAAGAAGGGAAGGAAGGGAAGGAAGGAAAGAAGATAGATAGAACTAAAGATAGGAAGATAGATAGAGAAAGAGAGAGGAGAAGAAAGGAAGGAGGAGGAGGGAGGGAGGGAGGGAAGAGAAGGGAGACAGGAGAGAGAGAGAGAAAGAAAGATAGACGAAGAGAAGATGAATCTAGAGAAGAGAGAGAGAGACGAGAATAGAATCGAGGAAGGAAGGAGGAACGGAATAAGTAAGGAAAAGGAAGGAATGAGGAAGGCAGGAAGGAAGGCAGAAGGCAGGAGAATGAAGGACCTCCTTAGGTCCTTCCCAGAAGGAAAAAGTTTTTAAGCCAAAAATAAATAAATAAATAAATAACCAAGACCTGGGGATGGAGCTAGATCTCAAGAGCGCCAGTTTCAAGAGTTGAAGACAGCCAGCCCCCCACCCCGGAGCCGAGCCCCCCGGCCAGCAGCACCCGCGCGCGCGGCCGCCGGCTTTGCCCCCAGCCCCGCCTCCGCGCCGAACCCCGACCAGCGCCCAGGTGAGAGAGAGCCCCTCCCAGCCCAGCCCCCCACCCCGGAGCCGAGCCGCCCGGCCAGCAGCACCCGCACGTGGCCGCCGGCTTAGCCTCCAGGGGGCCCCGCCCCGGACACCAGCCCCTCGTGCCCTCCCGCCCCCCCCGCCCCCCCCAGGTCGCAGGTGAACAATTCTGCCATCAACATCAGACCCTCTGCCTCTCTGGCCCACCGGGACCTACGAACGTGGTCCACGGAAGACACACTGCTACTCAGAATTCAATAGAGTCCAAAGGAAACTCAAGCAAAATTCTAAGGAACAAAGAGAACACAGGCCATACATCTGGACTTCACTACAACCATTGTATCACATGAGCGAGACTCTTCACATCCAGCCCAAAGATAAGTAAACTTTTTTTTTCTTTTCTCTCACCTTACTGATCCTTTCTAGTATCAATGCTGTAGGTCAGCTTCCTCATACAGCCACCCCAAAAACATACAACTCCAGGGAGTACACCACCCACCCTCACATTTCACCAAGACACTAGATCGTAAAAGTGCACTACCATACTTATATTCATCCCCTGGTTACTTAACTAACGTACTAACATCCTAGTAGTCTCATCTAGGATATAACAATACCAATACACAAACATACCCAATCCAAGGCAAGCACTAGTAACAACTGGCAGGTGTAACAATACCAACTACATCGGTTCAGTGAAAAACACACAGAAACTGAAAGGTCCTAAAAAACAAAACAACAATGTACAAGTCAAAGTGCAGATCCACGAGAAACAAAACCCAAGAAGACCAATCTCCCACCAAAAGAATCAATCCCATAACGATGGATTGCAACCAGAACAAATCCATAGAAAATAGTCATGAAAGCCAGACCAACATAACGACTTTCAGAGTATGATCATTACCATGATTAATAATATGAAAGAGGAAATGCGAGAAGAGTTAAATAACCATATCAACCACTTTGAACAGGAACACAACAGGAACCTGGAGGAGTTGAGAAAAACAGTTCAAGAAACAAAAGTAGGTATAGAGCAGGTAAAACAGTCTCAGGCAGAGCTTAAAATTGAACTAAGAGATAAGTTATCTTCAACCCAAAACTCAACAGAGAGTCTTATCAGCAGAACAAATGAGGCAGAAAATAGAATTTCAGATCTTGAAGACAAAGTAGGAGAATTAACCAGCTCAATGGAAGAGATTGTTAAAGCCAAAAAGATACTGGAGAGGAGCATTCAAGAAATATGGGACACCCTGAAGAAGCCTAACATGCGCATTCATGGAATATCAGAACAAGAATCCCAAAATACCACACCTGAGGAAATATTTCAATTCATCATAAATGAAAACTTCCCACAACTAAAGAATGAGAGGCCTATCCAAATACAAGAGGCATTTCGCACTCCAAACAGATATGACCAAAATAGAAAATCGCCACGGCAAATAATAGTCAAAACACTCCACATTCAAGACAAAGAAAGGGTGCTGAGAGCTTCAAGAGAAAAAAAGCAAGTCACTTTTAAAGGTAAACCTATTAGAATAACAAATGACTACTCAATGGAAACAGTAAAAGCAAGAAGAGCTTGGAGAGACATACTTCAAGTATTAAATGAGCAAAAATGCCAATCCAGACTGATATACCTAGCAAAACTATCTGTCATGATTGAGGGAGAAAGAAAAGTTTTCCAGCACAAAGACAACTTGAAGGGATACATGTCTACCAAACCAGGCCTTCAAAAAATGCTAGAAATGATACTCAAGATTGAAGAAAAGAACAAGTGTATCCAGGAGGACAGAAGGGAAGTATAATACCACCAAAATATAAATATCAAACAACATGCTTACAAAATCTACTAAACATAAAAAATGTCCAGAATTAAAAATAATTTCTCCATTATAACATTAAATGTCAACGGCATTAACTCACCGATTAAGAGACATAGATTACAAACTTGGGGGGCTGGAGAGGTGGATCAGGGGTTAGGCCTCTGCCTTGCAGGCAGAAGGTCCTGAGTTCGGATCCCAGATCCCACGTATAGATGCCAGGCGGAAGCGGGGGGCGGCCTGCGCTTCTGGTCCTGGTAGGGCGGAGCCTGTGAATCCCGGGGCGGAGGCGTCCATGGTGGTTCCCGAATTCGTCCGTGGTTCTACACACACACAGACACACACGTGCACACATACATACACACACACGCACAATTGAATAAATAATTAATTAAAAAAAAAAAAAAAAAGATTACAAACTTGGGTTAAAAACCACAATCCAACAATCTGCTGCCTTCAGGAAACTCATCTCACCACAAAAGATAAGCATGTCCTAAGAATGAAAGGCTGGTCCAAAATCTTGCAAGCTAATGGAACCAGGAAACAGGCAGGGGTAGCAATTATGCTTTCAGACAAAGTGGACTTCAAACCAAAGAAAATCATAAGAGACACAGATGGATACTACATTTTAGTCACAGGTACAATTCACCAGGAAGACTTCACAATACTGAACATATATGCACCCAATATGGGCCCCTCCACATTCATTAAGAAAACCCTACAGCGTCTAAAGCAAGAAATCAACCCCCAAACGATAATTCTCGGGGATTTCAACACCGCCCTCTCAACATGGGATAGATCAACAGGTCAAAAGCTTAACAGAGACACTTTGGAGCTTAACCAAACCCTTACTGAAATGGACCTTACAGATCTCTATCGAACTTTTCACCCACGCACCAAAGAATACACATTTTTCTCAGCAGCACACGGAACTTTCTCCAAAATAGATCACATATTGGGCCACAAAATGAATCTACACAAATACAAAAAAGTCGAAATTCTAGCCTGTGCCCTATCAGACCACCACGGTCTAAAGCTGGACATCCACAACAACACAACAAACAAGAGAAAATACACTAACTCCTGGAAACTTAACAATATAATGCTGAATGAGAACTGGATTCAGGAAGAAATTAAACAGGAAATTCAAGATTTCCTGAAAGTGAACGAAAATGAAAATACAACTTACCAAAATCTCTGGGACACAATGAAAGCTGTTCTAAGAGGTAAGTTCATACATAGCTCTTAATGCCTACATCAGAAAAATGGAAACATCAGAAATAAATAATTTAACGATGCAGCTTAAGGCTTTGGAGAAACTTGAGCAATCTGATCCCAAAAGTAGTAGAAGAGAGGAGATTAGCAAAATAAGGGGAGAAATATCTGAAATCGAGACTAAGAAAACAATAGAAAAAATCAACCAATCAAAAAGCTGGTTCTTTGAAAAAATCAATAAGATTGATACACCCCTAGCTAAATTAACCAAAAGCAAGAGAGAGAAAACCCAAATTAACAAAATTAGAAATGAACATGGAGTTATCACTACTGATACCCAAGAAATCCAGAGAATTATAACATCATATTTCAAAAACTTGTACTCTGTGAAGTTTGACAACACAAAAGAGATGGATGAATTTCTAAGTAAACACAACCTACCTAAATTGAATCAGGAAGTTGTGAATTATTTAAATAGTCCTATAACATACAAGGAAATTGAGGAAGTAATCTCGAATCTTCCCACCAAAAAATGTCCTGGGCCAGATGGATTCAGCACAGAATTCTACCAGACATTTAAGGAGTTAATAACACCAATACTCCTTAAACTGTTCCATCAAATAGCAAAGGAAGGAACACTACCAAATTCCTTCTATGAAGCTAATATCGTCTTAATCCCAAAACCTAATAAAGATTCACTTAAAAAAGAAAACTATAGGCCGATCTCTCTGATGAACACAGATGCAAAGATTCTCAACAAAGTCTTAGCAAATCGGATTCAAAAACATATCAAAAAAATCATTCACATGGACCAAGTAGGCTTCATCCCCGGCACACAAGGTTGGTTCAACATACGCAAATCAATAAATGTAATTCATCATATAAACCAGTCCAAAGTCCAAGACTACATGATACTCTCGATAGATGCAGAAAAAGCCTTTGACAAAATCCAACAGCCTTTTATGATCAAAACGCTAGAGACTGTAGGAATGAAAGGAACCTTTATCAATATAATAAAAGCTGTATACAACAACCCCACAGCAAGGATTATGCTCAATGGGGAACAATTGGAAGCATTCCCACTTCGATCAGGAACTAGACCAGGCTGTCCACTCTCACCACTTCTATTCAATATTGTACTTGAAGTCTTAGCTGAAGCCATAAGACATGAAAGGGACATAAGAGGGATTCAAATCGGTAAGGAAGAAGTCAAGCTATCCCTATTTGCAGATGACATGATCTTATACCTGAGTGATCCCAAAAACTCCACCAGGAAGCTCCTGGAACTAATTGAGAAGTTCAGCAGGGTGGCAGGATACAAAATAAATGTGCAAAAATCAGAGGCCTTCCTATATGCCCAGAATGAAAAAAGTGAAAAAGCCTTGAGAGAAACAATCCCATTTACTATATAGCCCCTAAAAAAATGAAATACCTTGGTATAAACCTAACCAAGGAGGTAAAAGACCTTTACAATGAAAACTTTAAAACCCTAAAGAAAGAAATAGCAGAAGACACCAGAAGGTGGAAAGACCTCCCATGTTCCTGGATTGGCAGAATCAACATTGTAAAAATGACCATCCGACCAAAGGCAATATACAAATTCAATGCTATACCAATTAAAATCCCAAAGTAATTCTTTAAAGGAGTTGACCAAATAATCTCAAAATTCATATGGAGGCACAAAAGACCCAGGATAGCAAAGACAATCCTGAGTAACAAAAACACTGCTGGAGGTATTACCATACCAAACCTTAGTCTATACTACAAATCCATAGTTATAAAAACTGCCTGGTACTGGCTCCAAAATAGACACACAGATCAATGGATAAGGGTTGAAGACCCAGATATAAGCCCACAAAAATACAGCCATTTGGTCTTTGACAAAGGGGCCCAAAGAATCCAATGGAAAAAGAACAGCATCTTCAACAAATGGTGCTGGCAAAACTGGATCTCCACGTGCAGAAGATTAAAGCTGGACCCATACTTGTCACCATGTACAAAGACTTAATTCCAAATGGATCAAGGACCTTGATTTAAGGCCAGAGACTTTAAAAACCATAGTTGAAAGGATAGGGAACTCCCTCAAGCTGATTGGACTAGGCCAACACTTCCTAAACAGACATCCAATGGCACAGCCACTGCTACCAACTCTCAACAGTTGGGATCTTGTGAAATTAAAGAGCTTCTGTTCAGATAAAGAGATTGTAACACGAGCTCAAAGGCAACCCACAGAATGGGAGAAAATCTTCACTAACCACATATCTGATAGAGCTCTACTGTCCAGAGTGCACAAAGAACTTAGAAAATTAAACTCCAAGGAAAACAATGGCCCAATTAAAAAATGGGCCCTGGAACTTCAAAGAAACTTTACCAGGGATGAAATTAAAATGTCTAACAAATATCTTAAAAAATGCTCCACTTCCTTAGCCATCAGGGAAATGCAAATCAAAACTTCCCTGAGATATCATCTCACCCCGGTCAGGATGGCAAAAATCCACAATACAAACAACGACAAATGCTGGAGAGGATGTGGAGAGAGGGGAACTCTCCTACATTGCTGGTGGGAATGCAGGCTCATACAGCCACTCTGGCGAGCCGTCTGGAGATTCTTAAAGAAATTAAAGATTGAAATGCCATATGACCCTGCTATCCCACTTTTGGGAATAACCCCCCATGCAGCAGAGGTTCGCCTCGATAGCACAAGCTCGACCATGTTCATAGCAGCACTGTTTACAATAGCAAAGTCATGGAATCAACCTAAATGTCCAACAATTGACGAGTGGATAACGAAACTGTGGTACATCTATACAATAGAGTACTACTCAGCCATCAAAAATGATGAATTACTGGAATTTGCTGGGAAATGGATGTCATTAGAAACAATTATATTAAGTGAAGTATCCCAAACCCAGAAAATTAAGCACCGTATGTACTCCCTAGTAGGTGGCTCCTAGTACCAAACTCACCCAGCCCACATTGAGACACTCAAAAGTAAACCTATGTAACACAGTAATTGCAAGGATTATGAACAAGAGAGATGGGGTAGGAGGGCCACACCAGAAACAAGGAGAGAGGGGACCATGTTACAGCAGAGAAAATAGGCCTCCATCAAGGTCTGCAAGTAAGTAATGAGAAACCTGGTTAAGTTCACAGATGTTCTTTCCTGATCTCACCAGAAGGGGAGGGCATATAGTCTAGCAGATAAAAAGTAATCATTTTGCAAATGGGTGATGGACCCCTCCCTCACTGAGGTTTCCTACTCTTATTACATCTACCCTTGAATGTGCTATTATAACAAGACTCCAGTTTAACAGCTTTTTGTCTCTGGCCAGGGGGTGACATACAGTTCCCAGCAGGACGGAGTGAAGGGCATTGCAGGAGCAGCAAAACTGCAAAAGAAAATCAACAAACCACAATCCAGAACTTCAGAGACTCTATATCAATCACATAGAACTAGACCAGCCTAAGCTCTCCCCATCCTGGAGCTCAGGGACATTTGCGGAAGAGGGGGCGGTAAGATTGTAAGAGCAAAAGGATGGGAGGAGTAACAATTTGCAAGATTCTCAACAATAGTTGGGGCCAAAGCAATCATAATGGGACTTTGCATGCCCTGCGCAATGTCCAGCGCACTGTTGCCCTCATAAAGTCTAGCATCTGTTAAAGGCACCGAGATCCTTGGAGGCAAGGGATTGACAGCCATAGTAGTGCTCCTATGCTTAAGGGGAACAAGAGAAAGGGCTTATGGAAATGCCACTGGGTCCTTATATGTCATCAGAGAGGAGGACCCAGTGGAGAGTCAGGCATACACAATAAAGGACTCTCTGGGAATTGGGGGGGAGGCACTGGGGGATGGGGAGGGAGAGGAGGGGGAGGAGGGGTTCGGGGGGAGGAGGGGGGAGGGAGGGAACTGGTAAAAAAATTTTTAAATGTATAATTAAACTTTTAATAAAAAAAAAAAAAAGAGTTGAAGACAGCCCGGGTCACACAGTGAAAACATATTTCAAAATATAGAACAGTCTAAGAAGTGGGTCCAGGAACCACTACAGAAAAAGATCTATACCCAGGAGATGACAGCCTAAGTTTGGTTGCTGCTTTCTTTCTTTTCAGAATCAGGGCCTCCTCGTTAAATCCAGGTAATCTTAAAACTCACTGTGTAGTCCAGGCTGGCATCAAACACGTGGCACTCCTACAACCAGGACCTCCCAAGGGCGGCGACCACAGGTGTGAACCACTATTCATAGTTTATCTTGGCTGTTTTAATCTGCTTTCAGTTTGCACAGGTTAAGCCCAGGAGAAATGAAGTTATCATCAACAAAATTCAAGCTGGACAGACGCCCAATTAAGTTACCAAAATAAATAAGTAAATAAATAAAATAAATCTCTTTAATATTTTAAGTAAGATTATGATTCTCTGTGGGGCCTTACTCATAACTGCACAAGACTTGCCCCCCCACCAAAAGATGAGACTTTCAGAATCCCACCCCCTGCTGTCACTCACACAGCCACATACTCTCGCGTTCTGAACTCTGCCAAGGGAAAATTCCCCAATAAACAACTGCCTGTCGGGCCTCGGTCTCCTCCTTGCTTCCTTCCCCACTCATCAGGACAGACTACCCTCCCAGCGTGCTTTCTAGAAGTTAGCACCTGCAGCACCCTGGCAGAGGATGCCATACGGCATCCGGTCCTCCAGGGGGCGCAGTGAAGCTCCCCAGGCCCGGTGACGCCTCCAGCCGAATATCTATCTTGCAGCTTATTCCAGGGAGCCTCATTTTCATCCTCAAATCTGCTCATCACCCCAACGTGGGCGCTGAACAAACAGGCCTCTCCTATTCCACCCGTGGCCCAGGAGCCAGCGCTGAACCGGGGCTGCACAGGCCTTTATCTGGGAGCCATAGAACTGCAGAATCTCCGGCGCCATCTGCTCCATCAGGATTTTAAGGACTTTTTATCAAGAATCCTGGCAGATAAATATAGGCATGTTAAAGACGCTCTGTCATTATATGTGTGTATAAGGACAGGTTTGCTGACTTCTGACCAGTTCCTGTGAGACCAGGAAGGTAGAATCCACAGAAAGCTGCTGGAATGTGGTGCAGGATAATTGAGCATGTCCCCTCAGGACAAATCTGTGCACTGAGTAACCTGAGCGGCCTGGCTGTGACAGACCCTAGTGAGACACTCCAGATGTCCGGGCCCTCCTCTTCGAGAAGAAAGGACATGCGGCCAGGAGCTGGTGTGGACTCAGGCAGTCTGAAAGAAGGCATCACCTCTCATCCAGCGTTAGCCACGGCTTGGTCTGGCAGCCTTGAACTTCAGAACCTCAGAATGCCCCTAATGGGTCAACCAGAAGCCAGACAGGAGTGTGCCCTCTTCCTAGACAGTCCCACGTGGACCCTGCTGCCCACGGCTGGCAATGATTAACTACCTTGGCCCTTCATTAGTAGTGCCTACTCAACCCGCCAGTGTCTGAAATGTGGGCAGCACCTTCCCAAGGACACCTCAGCATTCCACAAAGACCCCCTGTCCTGCACTGGCTTAGGGGTATGGGGAAGACAGCTGCTGTAAATAAATGTCCCATTGCCTGGGAGCCCCAGATGAACTGCCCAGGGAAAACGTGCATCCTTCACATTCTACAAGTGCAATGTGCTGTCAGAAACTTTTCTTTCTTTTGAGAAAGAGAAATAGGGTCTTACACAGGAGACCAGATTCTCCTTGAACTCTCTGCAATGGTCCCTCATAAACCTCCAGAGTGCTGGATTAGGGGAAGAATCTACCATACCTAGACAAATTCTTTAAATTTTTTTATTTATTATTTATTCAATTGTGCATGTACGCGTGTGTGAGCATGTATATGTATGTGTGTGTGTGTGTGTGTGTGTGTGTGTGTGTGTAGAACCACAGACGAACTCGGGAACCACCACGGACGCCTCCACCTCCTCCTTTACTCTGCCCCGGGATTCACAGGCTCCGCCCTACCAGGACCAGAAACTCAGGCCGCCCCCACTTCCTCCCTCCGTCTATACGTGGGGTCTAGGATCTGAACTCAGGACCTTCCGCCTACAAGGCAGAGGCTTAACCCCTGAGCCACCTCTCCAGCCCCCTAGATAATTATTTTTTTTAATTATATGAAATTGTTTGATTTTAGTCTAGAGAGATAATTTGAATAAATAAGAAATAAAATATTTTTAAAATTCTTCTAGGTTGAGGCTAGGCTAGAGTGATCCTATCTCATAAGAACAAATGAAAGTCTCTATATTTTTAGCGTCGGCTTGGTTTTGTAAATTAGTTACTCTGATGCCTTAGAGCCCCAACTGTTCAGAACTACACCTGTGATTAAAATATGTCCTCTATGCACATTCGACCCACAGATCAAACAACCCAGTCTCCATGAGACAAGGAAAAAAAGATGGGAAAATGTATAGCACAGGAAGAAAAAGAAACCCTTGCCCTGGGGCATGATCAAAAAACTTTGGGCCAGCTGATAAACCAAAATTCCAGAAAATTAACATTTGCTAAGGCTTTCCTCCCTTCTCAGTAAGAAACCTACAATTTCATAGGAATCTCAACAGAAACCCCATTTACAGGAAAAGGGTCCCTGTGTAAGCCTCTAGGGTTCTTTATCAGATTATAATTCCATCCAGGTCACCTCCAGAGCCGTTTTACAATTTCACTTACCACAGGGAGAAAAAGGAAGAGAAGATCATAGAAGGCTTTTAAGATGTAACTTGAAAGTCACCAAAATAATCTGCATGGTTAAATGCCAAGACACTTAAGGACTACGATCTTTTGGGAAGCTTGAACCCATGTTTGGATACTTTTCCCTGATCATTTCTCCTCCTCTGAACACCCATATTTAAAACTATGTTAAAAATGTTGTTTAGAGCTAAAAGATAGCTCAACCGGTCAGGTGCCTGCTTGCAAATCTGGCAACCCAAGTTTTGATCCCTGGAAGTCCACATGGTGGAAAGAGAAAACTGACTCCCTAAAGTTGTCCTTTGATCTTCATCTGTGTGCCTTAGCAGCATTCATGTACATGCCCCATAAAAAAATAGTTTTAAAATTATGTGTGTGTGTGTGTCTTTTCGAATATACCAGAAGGCATTTAACTGTGCCTGCGGAGGCCAAAGGTGACTGTGGGAATCATCCTGGATTGCTCTACTTCCTTATTGCTTTGCTCCGGGGTTTCCCACGCTCTACCTTCCAGGGCCAGAAGTGCAGGCTGCTGCCATTTCCACCCAGCATTTTTATGCAGGATCTAGTAATCCAAACTCAAGTCCTCTTGCTTGTAAGGCAAAGGCTTTAATTCCTGAGTCATCTTCCCAACCCAAAATCTTTTAAAATTTAAAAAACAATAAAAATGTGTTGTAATAAATCATGACTCATTGTTGAAAAGCCACACCCGTGCTCTCGGAACTGCTTGGATTTTTTTTTTCTTGAGTACTTTACTATTTTTTTGAATCTTTTCATTTTATCCTTTCAGAGTTGAATACAGTGAGTTTATGATAGTTTCACCCCCCTAATCCACAATGCCATCTTCTCTTTTCTTTTTATATAACTCTTCTCTCCTACCAGATCCCCCCCCCCATTTTCACATCTTTTCACATGTGTGACCCACTGGGTTTTTATCTGGTTTGCCTTGGATGGCATGAGTACTTACTGGGGCATGACTCAAGTATCAGTAGATACACAGTTGAAAGCATTTTCCATTCCCTCCTGGCCCATCGGCATTAACCCTCATCAGTCTCTCAGGGAGGCAGGAAGCCTCTTGAGATCGTCCCTCTCCACGGTGAAATATTTATAGGGCAATTGCCGTACAGGTCTTCTTAAAATACACATATGCAGTTAACTCATGGATACAACACTCCTGTCATGTCCCTTTCTTCCTATTTTTTTTTAATTTTTAATTTTTTTTTAATTTTATTATTATTTATTCAACTGTGCATGTGTATGTGCGTGCGCGTGTGTGTCTGTGTATGTGTAGAACCACGGACGAATTCGCGAACCACCATGGATGCCTCCACCTCCTTCTGCCCCGGGATTCACAGGCTCCGCTCTACCAGGGCCGGAAGCGCAGGCCGTCTCCGCTTCCGCCTGGCGTCTATACGTGGGATCTGGGATCGGAACTCAGGACCTTCCGCCTGCAAGACGGAGGCTTAACCCCTGAGCCACCTCTCCAGCCCCCCTTTCTTCCTATTTTTAATAAACCCCCAACTCTGCTTCATGTTGGCTAGTCCTGAAACTCTTTTCAGCATTGAAACCACGAATCCTGGTATGACTGAGTTAAGCTCCATAAATTATTAAGGGAATGCCTTAGGCTGCTGAGGAGACAGTGCAGAATTGACCGATTATCACTGACACCCAAACATGGACTGCTGTTTACTCTGTCTCTCTATACCATAGACTCCAAAACTAGGAAAAGGGGACCAGCAAGACAGCTTAGCTCAGTGAGTAAAGTGCCTGCTTACAAATCTGGCAACCTGAGTTCAGTCCTCAGAAGCCCATATGATAGAAGAAGAAAACTGACTTCCAAAAATTGTCCTCTGACCTCCACCCATGTGTCATGAAATACATGCACTCTCTCTCTTTCTCCTCTCTCTCTTGTTCTCACTCTCTGGAATTAATGAATTAAAAACTAACAAGTGAAAAGTAGGGAAGGTTCTCTTCTTGACCTCTCTTCCAGAGGCTGGCTGGAAATGAGACTGTAATAAGAAGTCCTGGTATGGGGCTGGAGAGGTGGCTCAGGGGTTAAGCCTCTGCCTTGCAGGCAGAAGGTCCTGAGTTCTGAGTTCGGATCCTAGACCCCACGTATAGACGCCAGGCGGAAGCGGGACGGCCTGCGTTTCTGGTCCTGGTAGGGCGTAGCCTGTGAATCCTGGGGCAGAGTAAACAAGGAGGAGGTGGAGGTGGTCCATGGGGGTTCCCAAATTTGTCCGTGGTTCTACACATACACACACACACACACACACACACACACACACACACGAATACACGCATGCATACATGCACAATTGAATAAATAAAAAAAGGTCCTGGTATAAATCCTAGCACCAAAAAAACTAACAACAACAACAAAATCAGATCTTATCTGATGTTTTTAAGTGATTACAATACACTAAATGCTTGCCTTTCTTTCTTCTTCCTCCCTTTCTTTCCTCCCTCCCTCCTTCCGTCCTTTCTCTTTCTTTCTCTTTCTTTCTTTCTTTCTTTCCTTTCCTTTCCTTTCCTTCCTTCCTTCCTTCCTTCCTTCCTTCTCTTTCTTTCTTTCTTTCTTTCTTTCTTTCTTTCTTTCTTTCTTTCTTTCTTTCTTTCTTTCTTTCTTTCTTCTTTCTTTCCTTTCTTTCTTGTAGCTGTGGCTGGCCTGGAACTCATTAAATAGACCACCCCAGCCTTCAACTTACAGAAACTACCATTTGCCTCCCTAATGCGGAGATTCCAGATGTGAACCACTACATCTGGCCCAAGTGTTATTACTACTCTGATTCCAAAGATGGAAAAACTAAGACATTGAGGGGTTCATCAACATACTAGAGACTGGGAATGGAGCTCAATGACATAGCACATGTCTAACAGACAACATCTTGGGCTCCCTGGATCTCTACCTCCACCCTCTAAGCCACGATAAATATTTAATCAATATCCAGAGAAGTTAAAATAAAAATCATGCAACTTCTTTTCAAATCATAAACATTTTATTTTATTGCAAAAAGGATCCTATATATATTCAACATATACTTATCAATTCCAGTACTTTGCTGTCCAAGTCATTAGCATACAGAAACAACTATCACAAGAAGCAAGAAATGCTATCCAACCCATTGCATATTAGCAACTTCTCACTCTTGAGCCACAGGGGTTAACAAGCCATCACTGTTTTAATCCTTCCTGAGCAAAAGGTGGAATGACCGTAAGTACAAATTAAGCATATTATATAGTTTCTTAATAATAAAAAAAAAAGTCAGAGTTGGCAAGATGGCTCAGTGGATGAAGGCACCAGCATGAAAACCTGGAGATCAGAGTTTGAGCCCTGGAGTCCACACATGGAAGGAAAGAACCAACTTCCCAGACTTGTCCTCTGACCTCCATACAGTCCATGTGGTACATGTGCACCTCTCTTTCTCTTTCTCTCTCAAATAAGTATTTTTAAAAAGTCATAAGTTGAACCAAAGTGTTTCACAGAATTTATTACAAAATGCCATAAAAGCTGCCCTCACTTAAGCACTGTCTCCTGGCTGACCAACTGGATGTCTTTGAGTGTCTTGGTGAGGACCTCACATAGATTAGCATCTTCAAATGACCCCACTAGATATACTTCGCCAGCCTCCTGGAACACACCGGTGGGTGGCTGCACTCTGAAGCCTCAAGTCAGTTTGAAAATCGTGGGTGATCCCTCTCATCCACCTCTGAAAAGGAAGCTTCTGGAGGAGGAGCTTGGTCCGTTTCTGATAACGTTCAATTACTTCTCCCCAGACCTATAAGCGGGGTTTCCTCCTTTCACCAGTAGAGGGAGTACTTTCCCTAGCAGCTTTTGTGGCCAGCTGTTTGTGGTGCAAAGGGTGTGCTTGGTGCTGGCCATTTCCTTTTACCTAAAACTGAAGTCTTTTCTCTGAGTGCTATGCCAACCTTAAGGTCCAAGAAAAAGCCTGCAGTCACCAAGCAAAGTGATCATGCTTCAGTGAATGACCACATCACGCTGTGCTCAAGAACATGCTCTTATCTATGTGTTCTTGGAAACCGTGAGACATCCCCACTTAGTGGCACACGCCTGTGATCCAGTGAGACATGGCAGAGGCAAGAGGACCAGGAGTTCAAAGTCATCTTTTGTTACACAGATGGTTGGAGCCTAGTCTGTACTACATGAGACTCTGTCTCAAACCAAAAATAAATGACCAATTAAATAAATAATGCACGGTATAACATTAAAAAAAAAAAAAAAAAAAAACAGGCAGATAGAAATCAACACCTAGAAGTAGAACCTGGTGATTTAACCTCCAATCCTGGGGGGCTGAGGTCAGAGGATTATAAGTTCAAAGCTTTCCTGGATTACAGAATGAGTTTGATGCCAACCCATGCAACTTATCAACACTATAAAAATAACAAGTACAAAAAAAAGTTCAACAACTTGCCTAGCATTCATGTGACCACTTACTGAAAAAAAAGAAAAAAAAATATATATATATGTATTCATGTGTGTGCGTGTGTGTGTGTGTATGTGTGTGTGTGTGTGTACAGCCTAGCATGGTAGTCCACATCTGTCACCCCAACACTCAGAACAGTAGGATCAGAAGTTCAAGGCCATCCTTGATACATGGCTGGCTTGAGGCCAGCCTGAGTGGCCATCAAGGAGCAGTCTGTAAGGCCAGATCCAAATCTTCTCTGGTACACCGGTTTGGCTTCTAGCAATTTAGGCTTGGCATTTCCTGAATGCTGTGATTCCCATTGCAATTCCCCTGACTTTATTGACAGTGAATTTCCAACCAAAAGAGGATAAATTATTTATGGTACTCCCAAGGGGAAGACAGAACCTTCGTATGGACTTTTAAGAATAGCTGCAAAGCTGGACAGATACTCAGAGGTTAAGACCCTACCTAGTAAACAGAAGATCCTGAGTTCAGATTCCAGGTCCCGGAAAAAAACACCTGGCAGAAACAACAGAGAGTTGCACTTCCTGTCCTGATAGGCAAAGCCTGGAAAATCCCAGAGCAAAGCAAGAAGGTAGAAGCAATCCAGGATGATTCTTGAAGTCATCCTGGGCCTCCACAGGGACAAACAGTGTGCACACCCACACCTGAAACCCAATTAATTAATTAAAATTAAATAAAAATTAAAAAGTAGTTGCATTGTGTGACTTTTCTTGGGAAGATGTGAACAAGTATCTATTCACTCCAGATGGGATACTTGATAGCAAACCAAGAAACAATTCCATCAAATCTACTTCAGTGAACTCAGTGAGTTTACTGGGGTTACTTACAGGAACAGATGGGAGGGGTTACTTACAGGAGCTTGGATGACTCAAAGGCAGCTGTATCTCAAAAAAAAAAAAAACAACTCGGTACGGGAAAGCTGCATCTCTGGAGCGCCCAGCATGATTTGTAGGCCGCTCAGAAGATTGGACGGTCTCCCAGTTGCTGCTACTTATATAAACTTAGGCAGGAGTCTTAAGAATCTTCTCAGTTTCAGGAACTTCCTGAGACTTCTGAGTTGATTTACTTTCTGTGATCTGTCAGTTTCCCTTACTTCCTCAATCTTAAAAAGCCTTCCCTTCCGAGGGAATCTGTTAATTTGGAGGAAATGGCTACACAGCACTCCGCCCTTTCCAGTGTTTCATACATTCTTTCTCTGCCTCTTCCACAATGTTCTCTGAGCTTTGGAGGGGATGATACAGATAGATATCGTATTACTTTCCTTCATCTGCAGCTAAAAACAAACAAAACAAAATTAAAAGCCAGACATGGTGGTGCATGCTTGTAATTCCAGACCTGGATCTCTGGGGCTTGCTAGCCAGCTAGTCTAACCAATCAGTGAGCTTCAGTAAGAGACCCTGTTTCAAAAATTAAGGCAGAGGGATTGGAGAGATGGCTTAGGTGTTAAGACTCTGACTTGCAAGCAAAAGGTCCTGAGTTCAGATCCCAAGGCCCATGTAAAATTTGCTAGGCAGAAGTAAAAACGCCAGGTGGAAAGGGCACAGAAACCTGTGTTTGGTGGGCCGAGCCTGGGAAATCCCAGGAGAGGGGGGAGATAAAAGCAATTCAGGGTAGGTCCAGAAGTCATGCTTGGGCCTCCACAGGGACACACAGTGCCCTCTGATACACACACACACACAAGCTTTTTTTTTTTTTTCTTTAAAGAGGACAATGGTGAAAATCAGAATAAAGATTTATTCAATGTGATTTCACATACTGAAGACTATGCACAGAGGTCTAGTGACATCCTCCAAGTTCATCTGAGTCTTAACATGAAATTCAGGGTTTTTTTATTATTTATGCATGTATGTGTATGTGCGCATGTGTATGTATGTGTGTGTATGTATGTGTAGAACCACAGACGAATTCAGGAACCACCATGGACCGCCTCCACCTCCTTGTTTCCTCTGCCCCGGGATTCACAGGCTCCGCCCTACCAGGACCAGAAATGCAGGCGCCCCTGCATTTCCGCCTGGCATCTGTACATGGGGTCTAGGATCCGAACTCAGGACTTTCCGCCTGCAAGGCAGAGGCTTAACCCCTGAGGCCCCAAAATTCAGGTTTTAATAGAGGGCCAGAGGTATACATGAGTCAAGTTTAAATGGAGCGACAAAGGTATACGTGAGTTAACAGTCGCGAACCCTACACCATCATCTCTCTGGCCAGACTTTCTGACAAATTGAAAATCTCTTCTCTCTCCAGGAGACAAACTCCCCCTCTAGTTGGTCCCAGGGCCTCAGCCTTGTTCTTTTCCCAGCATGAAAATCCTAGGAGGAAAATCCCCATTTTTTTTAGGGTATCTTGTTTCAATAGTCTAAGAGTCAAAGGAAGGCACACAAGAGTCTCTTTAAAATGTCTTCATTCCTGCTCGGATGGTTACGGTACTTTGGGAAGGGATCGTATACAGAATACCTGGCAAGCTGTCACGCCGCCATGGTCATATTGCTATTGTTCTCAGGCCTGCAGGTTGACACAGTGAAACATTTAACCTTCCTCTCCTCATCCGGAAGCAGGCAATCTTACTTTCAACAGTGAAATCATTAAGCCACCCTGCAAAGTAGCAGTGCCAAATCTTCTATCGTCTCAATAGAAACCTCTCCTTTTTTTTTAAATTTTTTAATTATTTATTCAATTGTGCGTGTGTGCACGTGTGTGTGTGTGTGTGTGTGTGTGTGTGTGTGTGTGTGTGTGTGTGTGAGTGTGTGTGTAGAACCACGGGCGAATTCAGGAACCACCATGGACCGCCTCCACCTCCTCCTTGTTTACTCTGCCCCGGGATTCACAGGCTCCACCCTAGCAGGACGGGAAACGCAGGCCACCCCCACTTCCACCCCGCACTATACGTGGGGTCTAGGATCCAAACTCAGGGCCTTCCGCCTGCAAGGCAGAGGTTTAACCCCTGAGCCACCTCTCCAGCCCCGAAACCTCTTTTTGAGCTCAATATCATAGAGCTATAGGCTGTAACAATAAACATGTAACATGTTGCCTTCTACCTTGCCACCTTAACTGTAAAAGAGATGACCCTATTTTTTGTATGTATGAATGAACATGCCAAGGCACATGTGTGGAGGCTAAAATACAATCAGCTGTCCTCACCTTCCAACTTCAGACAGGGTCTCTAGCTTTCTGCCTCTTATGGCAGGTTAGTTGGCCTTCCAGCTTCCAGATTCTTCCTCTCCCCACCAACTCTCCCCACAATAAGTACACGCAAATTCTACCTTTCACATCAACTCATCTCCAGGCACTTTGCATAGCAGATGCTTTTGCCCACTGACCTGAGTTGAAAGCTTGAAAGAACTAACCTTTCAAATCCACCATCCTACAAAGTCTGCATCTTACAAACTGCAGAATGGTCAAAAGTAACTTATAGAAATGTAGATGACCAGAAAACAGCATGTCACTTCAATAAGCAGCATAGTCTTAAACTACCATGGATGGGTAGCTCACAGAAACTACACGAGGGAGCCCTTTGATTTGACCTCCCACGTGCAGCGTATAGGAATCAGGAACATGGGGTAAAGCAGGATGGCTAAAAACCCAGGTGATGGTCCTGTGGCCCTAATTCTTGTATTGTTCTACTCACTCAGCTGCCATGTCTATGTCAATTTTGTCTGTACTCCAAGACAACCCTGAGGTGATCTGGTCGGGAAGATGAAGGCCACACTATGTGGAGGACTTAGCAGCTGAATGTCAGAGGAACAGGTACCAAGGTTTAGTGCCACCAGTGTAATCATGTAAGGCCACTGTCTTGCATTATGACAAATAGGAAAGTAGGTAAGTCGACAATGGGCTTCAGCAGAATCCCACAGAAGTAGTGAAGAGCCATGTAAACCAGCTTTGTGTCCACCTACATGGGTGTTGTCTTGATCATTGTAGAGATGAGTGTCAAACATCAAGCCTGTAGCAAGCTTAAGATGTCCGGTTGTCATCCCTGGAGAAGTATCATAAAAAAGCCTAAGAAGGGACTAGAGAGATGGCTCAGGGGTAAAGACTCTCCCTCACAAGCAGGTCATGTAAAAAATGCTAGGCAGAAACTATGGTGGCCTGCACTTCCAGCCCTGGTGGGCAGAGCCTGGGAAATCCCAGAGTGAAGCAAGAAGGTAGAAGGATGATTCTCGAAGTCATCCTTGGTCCTCCTCCACAGACAGACAGACAGACAGACAGACAGACACACACACACAACTTCTTTAAAATTAAAAAGCCTGGCTGGAGAGGTGGCTCAGGGGCTAAGTCTCTGCCTTGCAGGCAGAAGGTCCTGAGTTCGGATCCCAGATCCCACGTATAGACGCCAGGAGGAAGCGGGGGCGGCCTGCGCTTCTGGTCCTGGTAGGGCGGAGCCTGTGAATCCCGGGGCAGAAGGAGGTGGAGGCGTCCATGGTGGTTCGCGAATTCGTCCGTGGTTCTACACACACACACACACATGCGCGCGCACATACATACACACACGCACAATTGAATAAATAATAATAATAAAAAAATTTTTTAAAAAATTTAAAATAAAAAGCCTAAGAAGCAGAAACTGCTGGTAGGGCTAGTAGTTCAGTCAGAAGAGCTAGATATTGGGGGTGTGGAGGGAGGGAGGGGGAGTTTATGTAGCAGAATTCTGAGGACAGGGCAGAACCCTAACCTCCATGACCCAGGTAGAGCATATGAACACACTTACCAATGGACACTTTATTTAGCAAAGGAACAAAAGGTACGCCAGACCACGGTAGAGAAATACTGATTTTAATGAAACAGAAAGGTAAACTCTAGGCATGTCATCTTTCAGCCTAAAAATTAGCAAAAACAGTTGAAAACAAGGCACAGTTTCCCCATACTTAGAACATGGCTCCAGTTACAAAAAAAAAATTGAATGAAATTATGAAACATAAAAATAGAAGTCTTGAGTTTTTAAAAAGTGTATAAAAATCCCCAATAATTTTGACAAGTTGTTCTTATCCTAGAAATTAGCACCAGTAAGAAGAGTAAAAGATGTTAAAAACCCATCGTGGTGGCATTTCTGAAATGCAGCTTTTCTGACCTCCGCTGTCCCTAAAACACATTGAGTGGAATAAAAAAAGGGTTTTAAAATCTCCAGCGGGAGGATCGAGCTTTCCCCCTGCCATCTTGGATGAAGAGAGAATGTGCCATTGGCTCTGGCTTCTGACACAATTCAGAAAGTGAGAACCCCTACTTATCTTGGGACCTGTGCCTGAGAAGGGTCCATCTTTGGGAGGAAAGTGAGAGCGGGGGTTCCTTAAGATCCTTCCTTCCTCAATCAGAGGCAAGAGGAGTCATGGAGAATGAGGCAGCTTATATTAACCCACCACCCACCCTCAGCCTCCCTGAAGTTTCTAACCTGAGGAAGAGCTCCCGATAGACGTTACTCTTGGGAAACTGGAAGGAAAAAAAATCCCTGAATGTGATGATGACGTCATTCCTGCTGACATCACCATCATGCTGGAGAAACCCTGAAGATCTACAGCGGACTCCAGTGCTGGTACCAAAGGAAGGGGAAGGTGCTAGTAAAAATCTAGAAACATGTGTCCTCATGTCTTCTTCCGCTATCTGTAGAAAACAATTTCCTGGGCTCTGAAGGTGCTCACAAGTTGCATGTCTATGCTGGCGCCCTACGTACACATGTAGCAGTCATTTAAAAACAATCTTGTCTTGGGTAATTTCACAACATTAACCTGAGTATTGGAGAGTTGTTGGCACTGTGGTTTTGGTATCTCAGCAAGAGTTTGATCAGTAAACACAGAAGGGAGAGGGGGAGAAAAAAAAAAAAAGCCATTTTACTGCCTGCTTCAAGTTTTAAAATTTCAGGACAAAACATGAGCACCATGTCAGGCTGCACTAAGCAGCCGGTCGGAATTGTGCACAAAAAGGCGGCACCTCGGCTTCCCTGCATGAGAGGGTCAGGTGGCTCTGCTCCCACTCAGGAGAGAGCTGAGGTACACAGTGAGGCCCCACACAGTGAGACCCCCACCAAGTGAGTTGAGGAAGAACAGAGTTGGGGTGTCTTCATGGATCAGTATGGCTTCAGGGCCCTGGCTCTGACCCCAAGACCCCAGAGCTCCACCATTCCTGGGTAGAACTATTCACAAGCAAAGTAGTCCTTCAGGGGGGCGAAGAGGTGTCGAATGACAGGCACACTCCAGGATCTCCCCAGCAGCTTCTGGCGGGCATTGCGGCCCATGTTGGACACGTCCGTGTAGTGTACAGGAAAGCCGAAGATCCTGAGAGAGCACCAGTGTGAAAAGACACGGAGTCAGAGGGCCCGTCCTGCCAGCATGCCAATCCTGCCGGTGCCAAGAGCTGCTGGGCTGTGAAAGTCCTCGCCTGGACAGTCAGGCTAGCACTGCCTTACCCTATCCCATGTCTGCTCCTCCCTATCCCTTTGGTCAGGCCTATTGGGAAGGAACCCCTTCTAGAAGAGGGAGTAGATCCACTGGCCTCAGACCTTTTGCTGTCCCAAGCAGCTGCTCTGTGCATCCCCAACTTTAGTGCCATGTTCCTGGCACTAAAGATCTGCTCGTTCTTAATGCACAGTACGAATAAATAAATGCATGAATGACTGCTTGCAAGCCAACGGGTAGAAATGTGTTTCCTCAAAATGTAATGAGAAGCTCAACAACTTAAGGAATAAAATCACCCATAGAATAACTGACCAGATTTCCAATTACAGTTCAACAAAGAATCCCAAGTCTGCCTGCAGTATTTTGATCAAAGCCTGGAGAAGCACTGAACCTCACTCAAGACTACCCAGGCTTATAAACCAGTCTAAATATATACCAATGGACCAATGACTGAACGGGATCATCTGTCTCTTTTATAATAGCAAACGTGTTACTAGGGTTTTGAAACCCAGAAGAATCTACAGTTTGACTAGATCAGGCAAGGTTGTCACAATCTTTCAATTAGTTAATTGGTAGACATAATTTCTTTTTATAGGCATTGGGAAGTTAAGCTATACAGACAAGACCCTGTTTAGAAGAAATCTAAGATGAAATTAAGCTGGGTAAAATGTAAAAGAGATCCTATACACAATAGACAACAATAGCCCAATAAAAGGTAAGAGATTGAATGAAGTCAGTTGTCAGTCTGGGCCTGACAACTGATTTCATATTGTTAAGTATCTCGAAAGCTGAGATAAGAAAAGATTAGGGCGATACAGATCTTATTACTTGAGGCCTCAGACAAGGGCTATATCTGAAAAGGTACTAGGAACTACAGCTAGGATACAACGCTGACCACGCACTTCCCCTTTCTGTCTCTGTCCACACTGCTTCCCTCTCCAAGTGCAGCCTTGCTCACCTTTCGAGCTCAGTGCACCACAAAACATCTTCTTTGCCATTCATGACGACAGGGAAAAGTTGATTTTTCCCTTGTCTGATCGAGTTTGATTTGGTCGTAATTGTCTGTACTTTCTTTAACTGGAGAACAAAATATCAAGGAGTGAGCACAGAAGGGTCATTGGATGAAGTGAAAGGTCAAGATCAAAGCACCCAGAAAACGTAGGAGGGAGAATGAGTTGTGGAGACAGTCTGTGCTTCCCACAAATACCAAGTTAATGAGCAGGAAGGACCAGTCAAAGAATAAGATAAGCAAAAAGGTACCAGGGATGGAACACGTGGGGACAAGACACCAGTTACTGATCAAAGAGTTAAGCATGGTCACCAGAGCGTGAAGAAAATAGACACTCATTTCATACAGACTGGAAGAATAAGGTATGTAGGAGGTTAATGTCCATCTGTTAACTTTCTTTGCAATAAAATCACTCCTAGTTGGAAAGACGGGTGACAATGTGGTCTGTGTTTTCAACAGCAACAGTCACATTGCATTTTCTTACTCTGACCATTTATCAGAACTTCTCCTATTCTAGATAGGATAATTATGTGAGGAAAGAGGCCCA
This sequence comes from Typhlomys cinereus, assembly GCA_023101885.1. Taxonomy (NCBI): domain Eukaryota; kingdom Metazoa; phylum Chordata; class Mammalia; order Rodentia; family Platacanthomyidae; genus Typhlomys; species Typhlomys cinereus. Next base: position 3,911,674 of record JALPQD010000014.1, read on the forward strand.
GCACCAAGGAGTGTTGTGAGGGGGGAAGCACGAGGATACCACCAAGATCCATCCCAAGTGTCACCACATGTGGTGTTCAGCGTGCAGCACAGGCCGTCAGGGAGCACGTCTTACCTTGGCTGTCCTACTGAACTCCAGGCAGTCCTGCAGCTCGAGCTTATCAGTCTTTGAGGCTATCACGGGCCTGGGAACAGCCAAAACCCATTACTGTCTACCCTCTGCAGCGAAGGCTCAGCTAGGCACCTCCCAACTCAGGAAGGAGGGTGAGCCTCTATAGGCAAAAGCAAGGCCTGGCAGTGACCATGTCCCAAGCAGGAGAGGACAACCCAATGCCAGGAGCTAGTGTTCTACTGATAGAATATTAGTTTGGTCAAAGCCAAGAACCCAGATATGTAAAAACATAAAAGACCCAAGGCCCTTGAGTGCTAGGTTGTACCAATGAGCTACAGTTTGCCCTCTTATCATTAAGTATAATGTGTGTTGTACACTGCTGAGAACTTTTAAGTGGGTGTCACCCTTGCAAGGAAGGAGATTCAAGAGGCTTAGAAAAAGAAATCGCCATTTTCTCATTACTCCAGCAAGCTGTTTTGTAAATACAGAGGCAAACAAGCACAAACAGGGATATACCAAATCTCTCCTACAGTAGAGGATACCTACAGAGGAAATGGGTACCCAGTGACCTTCAAGGTCAAAAAGAAATCAGACATGAAGAGAACACACAGAGCCACCAGAGTGGTTAGAATGCCTGGAAGCATTCCTTGGCCACGTCATTCCTTTCTGGACCTCTATCAACCTGAGCAATCTGACAGACTAGTACAAAAAAGGCCCAGCATAGTACAGATTCTAAGATTAGAGGAGTCTATACCAACCATGTGATGTGTCTCAACCCGTCTTGACACTTCATGCAGACAAGCTCTATAACCCAACACAATTCTGCTCTCAGGAAACCCAAATTTTCCACCTGACATTCTTGTGTCACCACTCAATTTGTTGTCACTGGATATATCTGACATGATTCTGCAATGCATACATACCTCATGTATAACCTTTCTCTGCCCCGACTGCTATATTCTTTCTATTCGACACAATACATTTCATTTGCACCATGTTTAAGGTCACTACATGACTCTTGAGCTGCAACTTTCTTTCCAAGTCTTCTTGATTTAAGAATACTGAGCTTGACCAATTTGGAACTATCACCTGAGCCCCACCTGCCTGGAAGACTCTTCTGCTCACTGACTTTATTCCTGTCATTAGCATGACTAGACCACCAGAGGTACCTTACCTACACTGAATTTGGCCTCAATACAATTTCTGACAGAGGAAGCTAACCCCAACTGATTCTACACATGGACTTAGTAACACTGAATTAGCTATTCAGCCACTAACCAATCCAAGAGACCAAAATTAAGTATTTTAAGGTATCTAAGAAATAAATGTTCTCACCTATATCCTCCCCTTGGCCAAATACTCAAAATTATGTTTTTACATATTCTATCCCCAGAAGGGAAGGTTAAACTTGTTTGTAAGTAAGGATGTCACATGACCACATTACATGTTTATTAGCAAGTACTTAAAATAATGCAAGAGGCCTCTGCAGAGCAAACTACTTTGAAGCTGTCAAGGTAAAGCATGAAAAAAAGGCAAAAAATATTCAAGAAAACCTAGGGAATGTTTTGTTTTTTTGGGGGGGATTTTCAACAAGAAACTCTTCCTAGGGCTACTTCATGTCAGGCCAGAGGAATGGCAATTATAACATTTCCAATAGGTATTATCCTTCAGGCCTGGGGGAGGCATAGAAGCACCAAGCTGAACTCTCAGGAGGATCTGAAGCATTCTTGGTATTGATGTGAGCTCTCTACAGCTCAGTAAGTCAGTTATTCCTGTGTATTCTATCTAATATGAAACATTGGTCTTACTAAATAAGTCCTAGGAAGGATGGGTCCCAGCACAGTCAGCGTATTTCACGCCAGAGTGTCAAAGCTGACATTGATTAACTTGCCATCCACCATCTGATCCTCTCAGAACTGTTACCTGTTCATCCCAGGCAGATTGCCCCAGAAGTATCGGGCTCTGTGAGCAGCAGAAACCTTGATGGCATCGATCATCACTGGATTACACTGTGGGGAGAGAAGAAGAGCTGCCTAGCTAGAAAAGAGCCAAGGGCCACGGCAGCCAGCAGGAGGCAGACCCAATTGCACAGAGGGAGCATGTTGCTAATGTCTGTGTCCAGGAATGGTGTTTAAAGAGAAGATCAGAGCTCTCAACTAAGGGGAGTCTCCAGGATATAAAAAAAAAAAAAAAAAAAAAATGACAGTTTCTAGAAGGCAAAAGTTGGTATGCCAAGATCCTACTCAGAAAGAAAGTAATGTGGACACTGAACCTGGAGGGCAAGGTGGTAGTGGGGACATAGACTGTTCTACCTGAGGGTGTGGGAGTACACGCGCAACCTTCTGTACAGCTAGAGGCAAGAGGAATGGGACTGTCGAGAAAGAAATGACTATGTTTAAAGTATTTAGGCTACATGAGACTTCAGAAAAGTAGAAGAAAAAGAACCATGTAGAGTGTAAGTGGAAAAATTACCAGACTTGTACAGGTGATGTGGTATCAGAAACCCATGCAGTCTATACCTATTTTATCTATTCCTTCCTTCAACCAAGTAATCATTTCTACCTTCTCCCAAGTAGTTGTAAGTACCAGGAGGGGGTTCCCTGCCCTGACAGTCAGGTCCTCACCTCCAGGAATCTTGAGATGTCTTTCTTGTCGTCCACCTTCATGGCTACCACATTCTCAAACATCCAAAAGAAGGGACGATCATCACCTTCTTTGGGACGGGAGTAATTCAGCAAGTGGTAAAACTCAAAGAAGAGCCGACCAGTGCCCTCTACATCCATAAAAACAAAAAAAAGGGGTTCACTGAAAACTTTTTAGTAGCATTTAGTAGAGACTTCACCATTACGGTCAAGTACTACCACCTCCCAGGGTCCATGTTCCCAGAGCCCCCTGGAATGACTATGAAGCAGGTGCAATGCCCAAGGTCGGAGCTGTGATGAAGGATGAGCCGTAGCCAAGAGCTCTCAAGGCTGCCCCACCGGATCAGGGCTCAGGTGTGACTGGTAGGGACACTCAGGCTCAGGAAAGCACCAAGAAGGCTGCTCACCATACAGGCCTTTCCTGGCAGGATTCACATTGGAGAGATCATTGCATGGGCTTCCACCAATCACCAAGTCAAATGGGCCCCACTCATCAATCTGGGGGAAAACACAAAGGCAGATAAATCTGAAGAAAAGAAGGAACAAAGACCTAGACGCTAAGGGAAAGTGCAAGACAATTCTGGAATCTCGTTTGCTCATCACCCCATTTCCGACCCCTCAGGACTAAGTAATTCTGAATCGTCCCCAGCTTCTTTTCCTGGACCAGAGAGATGCAGATAGCAAGCCCCAAGAGGAGAAAGAGTTCAAGGTACCCAAGGAGACAAGGAAGGTGCCTGTGAAGGCAAAGAACAGTCCTCACGTTTTTCTTGGTGATTTTCCTGATGTCATTCACGTATTTGATATTCCCTTCATGTTTGACGGTTCCCACAGCAATGGACTCTTCACAGACCTCAGAAGCAACATACTTCTCAACCTTAATGCCTAATTCTTTAAGTACCAAGTAGCCTGTGAGAAGCCAGGTAGAGAGTAAGTACAAGGAGTGACAGTGTGCAAGTCTACCGCTTCCCCGAATACCCACTGTAGCGCAAACACATCAACTGAACACAGGAACTGAGATGATGGGGCATATTGCATGTGCTGGCTCCAAGCAGGGCGACTCACAGGCAATTGTTGCCTATTTATATCAACACACTTATGCACGTAGGAGGCAAATTCAGAGGCTTACATACAATAAAAGTCAACAGCTTAGATGTGTGTCCTTTTAGAAAGGGACCAAGAGAACCAAGTAAATGCCCCAGCACTTGGGCACAAGCCAAAGGATGAGTTAGCTCCCCAGAATCCACATAAAAATCCATATAAGCAACATGTTTAATTCCATGCATTACCCCAAAGGGAAGATGGGAGGAGAGTCAGCCTGATGCACTCAACAGTATAGCAGAAAGAACACTGCCTGCCTCAACCATAATAAAGCGCATACATCCAACAATGAAATATATTTTTTAGTGAAAGGCCCGAGAAAGAAAGAGTACTCGGAGGCAAGAAGGCAGAGTCAAGAAGTGAAGCAAGCACGGGCCCTCACCACTCCCCAGGTGGCTCCAAACACTCACCTGTTGCAATTCCATCGAACAGAGACAGGACTCTAATGGGCCGCCTTCGGGCTGCGGGAATCGCTGGGTACAACTTGGGGGCCTCCTGCCAGACAAGGAAGCAGGGAAGTGTCATGAAGATGAAGAGAGATGAGGGAAGTTAAGTTGGCCTGATGTCTCCTACCCTGTTATGTTCCGTAGTGGGACAGTATGTCACTGTCCAGTGACAGGCCAGCCTGGAACAGCTGAGACTGGCCACTCCGTGTTTTAATGAGAGCCACGGATGACTCCTGCAGATGCTCAGTTAGAGTAAGTGACCATAGCCATTAACAGGTGCTAATAGGCCACAGGCCTGACCACCAAAAGCAAGCTACTCAGAATTTATCTTTACACTCAATGGGAAACACAGGCCATCCATTAGCAAAGCTTATCATATGTGACAGGGACAACTGCCAAAAGGAGCCGATTGTTACTTTTTTTGTTCTTAGCTGATTTGCCTCAGCTAATGGCGAACCTCTTGACTCAGCCTGTATTATCAGCATGTTCCGAGCTTGTGTTCCATGACAGTTCCGGAGTCCCAGACTCCTGTGGCCATCCCTAACTCATGGCCAGCTTCTGGATCAGCATTCGTGCTGGAATGCAGGCAGTCACCATGCCTGTATCACTGATCTACGTTGAGAGCCAGTGTTGCAGATCCCGTCACCCTGGGTCTGTGGTAAAAGAGCCTGTGGCTTACAAATACTTCGAGGTCCGGGATAGTGGTGAAGAAATCCTGAAGTCGCACATTCCAGTCCTTCCTTCGCCGCAGCACGCCGTGGCAGCGCTGCGGAACACACATGTAACAGCTCCAGGGCTCCTGCAGTTTGGCATCTTCAGCTGTTCCTGTGCCCACCAGTATCTCCAGACATTCAACACAGAAGCACCTGCCACCATTGGTCAAAAGTAGACATAACTATAACAGGCAATTCTGCTGCCATCCTCCCCAGGGAGATCACTACCCACCACCTAAAGCAAACAAATGAACAACAACAACAACAAAAAAAAAAGGTGCCCGGGCTAGGGAGATGGCTCAGTGTTGACGTCACTTGAGAAAACCAAGTGACAAGTTTGATCCCTAGGGGCTCAAGTGGAAGGAATTAACTCCCTTTTGAGAAGGTGCCCTGAGTCCATGTTTCTATGTGCAGATGTTTCCATGGGTAAGCAATGCAGAAGCTCTTCTTGGATTCCCTTTCTCACTTCAAATCCATAGCCCTGTGTATGGCAATCTCTAGTCAAATGTCTTTAGATGCTATACCAACTGGTAAATTTCCAGGCACCAGCCTAATGACCCAAAACACTATTCTAGACACATCCATTCTAATCTAAAATTTATGCACCTGTCCCCCAGTACATGGTTGTGAGCACCAAACTACATATACATAGGTCCTGCCTGAAGTTCACTGTAGCTCAGTGTGGTGGGGTGGCTGCCTGCAAAGTGCAGGAAATGCGGGGCACAGCCCAGGACACGGCGCTCACCGGCAGCAGCTCGTGTTGCTGCAGAGAAGCAGCTCGCGGCCCTCGCAGCACACCGTGCAATAGGATTGATAACCATCGTCGTCGTACATGTAGAAGAGCTCAAGGAAGCGATCCTGCAGGCAGGAGAGATGCCAGAGAAACCACAGGTCTGAGCCAGGTGGCCTGGTTGGCCAGCTGGCTGAGGAGCTGGCTGGTGGCCTGGTTGCTTGCTGAGGACAGCGGCCTGTGGTCAAGTGCCTGCAGATGAAGGTATCTGGTGCAGCACAGGTATTCTAAGAGTTGGTGTGGGGGGTGGCAGAGCCCAAGGAAAGCTTCCTAAGTGCTGAGAGCTAGAGCTAAGCTGTGGACAGGGACAGGAAAAGCTAGGGGAAGGGGCAGGGAGACTTACCCGGCATGTCTGGCACAGCCCACCCTCGAAAAGTGGATGGAAGGATACGGGGTTTTTCCTACCACAGGACAAACAGTTTTCTGTAAGAAAGACAAGGTGTCACAATTTGTGGAAATTAAGGTTCTAGGAAACTAAGGTCCTCAGGATGTATAAAGCCCATCTGCCTTATCTAATGCTGTTCCCAGTACTGCATAAGACAAGTTCAAATCAATGAAAATTGACACAAGATAGGAAAACGGTGTAGAGAAGAAACGCCCTTAGTACATAGGGGTATGTTGAGAGGCTATTGTAACATCTTCTGCTCTCTTGAGAGCAGACACCAATTGTGACACCAATTAGCAAGGTGGCAGATGGCAGACCAGCCCATGACCATGAACTCCAAACATAAACACATTCCCAAGAAGCACCTGAGTACTTGACTCTTAACTGCCAGGTCTGAAGTACATGCATCTGGAATCTACATGTTCATATTAGGTATTACTCAAGGTTACTTGCCACTTTAACAATTGTGTGCTATGATGTGTCAGAGTGTATGTGAGATTATGTGTGTGTCTGGCTGTAGACGGTGTATCTTGGTTTCAATTAAGGTACCTGCTTACCAAAGAATCTATGAAGTCCCGTGGAAATATATAGGGCATCTGTCTCTGCTATCTATTGCTATGTATGCCAGGCTAGCTGCCCATTGAACTCCATCTATGTACCCCAGCATGCACTGTGGGAGCACTAGGATTACAGAAGGTCTACAGATCCTAGTTACATGCCAAGCATTTTCCCCATACCTGCCCCAAACCCTATTGCTATTTTGAAATGGGGTCTCTCAGTGAATGCACAAGCTCCATGAGTCCTTTCTCTCTGCTACTGCAGAACAAGGGAATCTGGTAGAAACAGGAGTGTTGAAACTCAGGGACCCAACGCAATACTCAGATGTTCACATTAGAACAGCATGCACGTGACTGAGCACCAGAAGGCAGGGAGAGATTGTTACCTTCCAGATTGCTCTTGTTGTTGGCAACATCAGCAGCCATTTGTTCTGTTGAGGGAAAGGCGACAAGTAGACAAGGAACAAGTTAGTCACCCTTGACAGTCTCAACCAGGGCCAACACATCCCACCATGCAGTGATCCTGGCAGCTCCCCACCCAGGATGAATCCTTTCAAAGCCCCAAATCACCTCTGGTTTGATCATCCTCCCCTTTGCCATTGTAGCCATTTGTCCTGAGGCGCTTGGGTGGGGGACAATAGTCAGAAGTTGTTGAGTCATCAGCTGTGCGCCTTCGACTTTTGCTCTCTGTGAACATTAGACACATGGGAGAGTACAGGAGGGTTTTTGTTTTGTTTTTGACAAGTCTTTCCAGCAAGGACCATGATGGATATATAAACCCAGATGAGATGCCTAACCAGAAGAAGTCTATTCCAAGTTCTTCTCAGTCAGGACCAAGGACTAACTCATATATATATATGTGGTTTTAAACATCTGTGTGTTACCAAAAATTACTAAAGTCATGTATGCAACACTAAAAAATTACAACACAAAAATTAAAAAAAATCATCTGTACAAGACAGAATACATCCTTACACTCAGTTCAACGTCAAATGCTCAACCCATAGTCAAATTCTGACGCCCCTAGGAATGACTGTCCAAAGAGCATCTGAGAAGGAATTTCCCAGAGAAGGTCAACATCAGAGCTGTCAAGTAATGTGATGGATTCATTTGCATTAAGTTGGACACTTGAATTACTGATGTTACAATTCATTAATCCTTTATATACATGATTTAAGGAATTACTAAAGAAAAGATATCCTAATAGCTTATGCTGATTGCTAAAATGCTAATGATTTACAAAATTATGTATTTCGGTAAAATGTATGACTAGTTCAATTCTTTTCTATTTTCAATGAAATCATGTGGCTTCCATTCTAGCCTTTGTTGAATTAATAAACTGAATCAGAGGACATAGTTAAATGTACTGTTACTGTACTAGAAATGGAACTAATTCAGCTATCAAAATTCATACAAAAAAAAAGTAATTCTGGACTGGTGACACACACCTGTGACCACAGTACTTGGGAGGCCTGAGGCAGATATATAGGCTGTGAGTTAAGAGGTGTGAAGAAAACCACAAGGAACCTTTGGTGACAAAGTGACATTTGGTTGTATTTATAGCATTCAAGAACCAAATAGACATCAGGAAGTGTTGAGAAGACACTAGGTATTTATGTTAGCCTTGGGGTCTGGTGAGGGTGGGGAGTGAGGTGGAGGGAAGGTGAATAATCAGATTAATGCAGAGTATTTGATTTTTTTGTTCCAGAGAGCACTGAATAGGCCAAGAAATTATGAGACAGCAAGAAAATTAAAGTGTCAAAGGATGGGAAGGGAATACCGTATTTCCTGGATTCTAAGTTTCTACTGCCTGTGCGACGCACCTTCGACTTATTTACCACTTTTAGGGGAAACAAAACAAAACAAAAAAGGTTACATTATATATGTATATATATATATGCACTGTTCAGCAACACCCTAGACTGAGAAAGTATATGTCAAGATGTCAGGAATTGGCATATGGGTTTTCTTCACTATCAAATTTAGCCATTTTTACTAATAGTATCAAAGGTGCTAGCATAGATGAATTTACAGATTTGCACATGACCTAAGTTTAGGGCCAAAAACATAAAACTGGTCCAGCCACCTGTTTATCACGATGTGGAGATTGGCAGTATGTTTGGCTTAAGTTGGGACATGGACTAGGTTGGCTGAGTGACTGTTAGGATTGACAGTGTGACTGTACTTACCTGGTTGCTTGTTGTTGGGTTTGAGACCCTCTGTCCCAGTTGGCTTGAAGCCCCCATGGGCCCACTCCAGCATGGGCTTCAGCTGGTCCTCCAGGGAGTCTCCAGGATTAGTGGGGAAGGTCTTGCCAGCTCGCACCCTGGCTTTCTGCCAAGATATAAGTGAGAGTCTATTATAAATCCAAGATGGTAGCTATGCCACAATGAATCCACTGGTTCTCCCTGTTAGGGCCTAGATTCTTCTTACAGTGGGGCCTTCCAGAACCAAACAGAACTACCAAACAAAGCTATGTTATGTGACAGGTTACTCGAAAGATTTTTTATTTTACATTGCTGGGAATTGATCTTAGGATCTTACACACATTAGGAAATGCTCTACCATTGAGCAATAGTACCAGCCATAATAGGTTATTATCATCATTATTATGTTATTATTTACACGTGTGTGTGTGTATGTATGTGTATCAGAGGGCAGTGTGTGTCCCTGTGGAGGGCCAACAGTGACTTTGGGAACCATCCTTAATTGCTTTGGTCTGGGATTTCCCAGGCTCTGCCCACCAAGGCTTGAAGCATGTGCCACTGCCATTTCCACCTGGTATTTTTACATGGGACCTGGGATCTGAACTCAGGACCTTCTCCTTGTAAGGCAGGGTCTTAACATGATCCATCTCCAGCCTTACTCGAAAGATTCTTAGAAAAGACCAGGGACCATGAACAAGTGTGGTCTTTGCCAATAGGTGCTAGATAGGAACCTTTCTATGAAGGGAAAGAATCAGCATGATCAGCTCTTTAGTTCAAGTTCCCTGAGAATTAATATCTAATTAAGCACAGATGTTAACAGGTGAAGAAGGCTAATTCACATGAGTTTAAGTTTTTCTCAAAGAGTCTGTTAGACAGAGTGGTTCTTGGCAAGTTGATTAAGGTTCCTGATGTAGGTTCTAGGAGAATAGGAATGGACCTTCCAAGAAATCTCTAATCTCTGACCCAGAGAGGACTGAAGCCCCCTTTTGTTTTGGCATTGAGCATCTCCATGGTATCCCCCAAGCCAAGGTGAAAAACCATATTCCCAGTCCCATGTTACCTCCAGAGTGTGATACATGGCCTTCCTGTAGGAAACCAATTTATTGTAAGTGGCCAGGTTAAAGTGCTGGCTGAACAGTCCCAGGGCCACCAGCTTGTCTGCAGAGACCTAGAAGAGAAAGGCATTTATCAACACACACTCCCACTACAGCTTAAGTCATAGATTCACCCAGCACTCGGCTCTGAGAAGCTTCACAGATGCCAATAGTGAAAAGACAGAAGGAATGCCATACAGAACATACTTTGGAGCCAGAAAAAAATGTAGAATGCAGCGAATGGATGGGTACATAGTACATACATCACAGGTGGGGACACACAAGTGTGTGAACAGATTTAATTCCTTAGTGCTGCATTCTGGAAGTCACTTTGAATGCTATACTATATGTAGGGTTCACACATCTTCCTTACTTTTATGACCATAAAGACAGCAACTGACTCATTAGATGTGCATTAACTGAATTACCTTTCAGAGAATGTAACTGGGCAGAATAAGCTCTTATTATCAACTATTATAAACTGATCAACTCCAAGGCTGAAACGGAGATGAACTGGGGGTAGGGATGCCTGGTTAAACTAAGCTTCAGCCCTACAGGTTCACATGGAATGAAAATCCACCTCTTAGTAATGTCCTCTGACCTCCAGCAATGTTCATGCACGTGTGCACCTTCTCAATACTTTACCTGTCTGATAGGTATCTTCTAAGAAGAAAAATTATGGGTGAAAGAGAAGGAGGAAGGGGTTCTTGGTTTCTTATCACACCGGCAGGACCCATGGTTGTCCTATTCTGCATGGGCTTGCTGTCACACTCCTCTGCTTTGTACCCAGAGCCACCACTCTGCACTGTAGCCAGCATGGATGACAAGGAGCCACTAACCACTAGAGCCAACATGGGCAGAATGTAGCAGGTGCTCACTAGGCTCTGGGCACGTTTTGGCCCTTGGCAGGCCAAAGGGCATTGTAATTCCATCTCATAATCCTAACGGCCTCAAACTGCACCTTACTACCAGCAGGCCCTGTCTAGAAAGTCATGTTCTGTCTCTCTGAATCACAGAGCTCTTTGTCCATATCCCTTGTGTTGTAGGTCACCGCACTTTTCCTTCATCTCCCCCTATTGGTCATACCAGACAACTGCATCCAGTTTATTCTAATAGATCAACTTCTTCGTGAAATTTGATGATTACTTGATGATTACTGAAAATGAATGATCCAAAGGAGCCAACTTTGTGAGCAATCAAATTGAAGTTGAACCCTGACACTGTTTCTTTCTATTCTGTGAATTCCACAAACTTTCCCCGTCCCAGACTCACCTCAGAGAACTTGCCATCGCCAAACCACTGCACCCATCGCATGCCAGACATGGCCTGGCGCTTGGAGGTGGCCTTCCAGGATACCACCATGGCAGGCCACCAGGAGAAGCCTTTGATCTTTCCCCACACTAAGTCACCAATTCCAAACTCTTTTCCATCCTGAGGGGACAAAGAAAAACCCACATGGGGAAAATCTCAGTCACAAAGACAGATGACAGATTACTAGACTGTATTCCTAAGTATCCCTGACCCAAGCGTGAGAAGCTTATCACAAAAGGGGAGATGGTAGTCTGGGGTGATGAGAAGCCTGTCTCTACTACTGAAGCACAATGTTCTTTGCCTAAGTGACTTACGCCCTGAATGTCTGGCTAATTAATACAAATTTTGCTCCCAGGCAACAAGCAAACACATATGCCATAAACTAATCTGAAATATGCCAAGAAAAAAAAAGACTATCCCACCATGACAGCGCACATGTATAGCAAGGCATGAAGCAAAAATGCACAAACCTAACGGTTGCTATTTCAAACCCTTGGATATATAACATGATTAATCTACTCTAGTGCTCAAGTGGAAAGTATGTTGCATCCAAACAGGATCCCACATGTAATTCACTTGATTTCAGTACTTTATGTACAAGTAAGTAAACAACCTTTAGAAGTATTCATCAGACTGGGAAGTTGACTCAAGTCAGTGAAGTGCTTCATATGAAAGCATGAAAATGATGAGTTTGGATCCCCAGCACCCATGTAAAATTAAAAAGTCAGGCATGGCTGCATGTGCCTAGATCCCCTGTGCTGTGAAGGCAGAGACAAGAGGATCCCCGGGGCTCTGGGCCAATGAGAGAACCTGTCTCAGAAAATAAATGTCAGAGGAAAAGACGGTTTAGTGAGTAAAGGTACTTTCCGCCAAAGTTTTCATGCCTGCATGGGAAAAGCATGACATTATGTATTGTGCATCAGTACAGGCCTGTTCTATGAACAGCTTAATCATGTCTGGGAGCTTAGTCATGTCTGGGAGAGGTGCAGGGCAAAGGAAAAATTATGTTGCAAATAAAAGATTTTTTAAATTTTTTTTATTCATTTATTTACTCTGTGTGTGTGTGTATGTGTGGGGTGGTGGTGGTGGTGGTGGTGGTGGTGGTGGTGGTGGTGGTGGTGGTGTGTGTGTGTCAGAGGGCACTCTGTCCCTGTGGAAGACCAAGGGTGACTTAGGATTATCCTGAATTGTTTCTACCTACTTTTTGTTTTGCTCTGAGATTCCCCAGGCTCTGCCCACCAATACCTGGTTCCGCCAGGCATTTACATGGGACCTGGGATCTGAATTCAGGATCTTCTGCTTGTGAGGCAGAATCTTGACCCCTGAGCCATCTCTCCAGCCCATTAAAAAAAAAATCTCTTAAGACCAGTGGAAGTGTAGTTTAAGGTTCAGGCTTACTAAACAGAGTTTGTACTCAACTATGGATAAGAGACTATGTGGCAAACGAAACAAAATCACAATAATTGGTCACTACTTTTTCTCATATTGTCTTCCTTCTGTGCACAGAGTTCTGTGGGCTCTGGGCAGAAAGTCTGTTTGATATTACCTGGTACTCGGTGCTGTCTGCATCTCTCTCTACATCCCCCTGTGGAGAGTCCACATTCTCCGGCTGGCTGCCCTGGCCTAGACCAATGTAAGAGGTACTACTGCTCTGCGGCGTCACCTCCTCGTCTGTGAGGTCAATGGTGGGATACAGGCTGGTCGGAGATGGCCACAGTGTGCCTCCTGATGATGTTGCTCGACGCCTCAGGGACTATAAGCAGAAATACAGTTTGAGCCACAGAAAAGCAAAGCAGGTGGGGCTGCATATAAACAGTCTTCCCCAAAGGAGTCCCACTCAAGCCAGGGGGAAGAAACCAATGGAGACCCTGAAAGAACAAGCAGTAGCAGTCATCCATCGCCTGAGTTAGATAGACCAGAGATAAAAAGCCCAGTAAGAGATAATGGGGAGGAGTTCCAAAGCTGTATCAGAAGAGGGTTAACTGGTTAACTGTCTCCTTTATGGCCATTCCGTTAACAGAAGCAGAGTCTGTGGATCTGCAGGGTTATGGAAGAGAGAAGCTAGAAAAGATATGTGCTTGAAATCAGTGGCTTACAGCTCAATTTCAAAGTAGGCTAGGAATCTGGTCAATGGGGAACTTTTACCATGTCCACCATACCTCGAATTGAGATAAGCCAGAGAGAAGCTTACCCAGTACCCAACAAAGAGAGGAAAAAGCAAGTCCCTGAAACACAAGTGAGTATAAAAGAAGGAACCAGGTATCTGTGCAGCCGCCACAGTCAGCGTGCAGTGAGGCAGATCTCAGGAGATGGGCAGAGAACCAACCCTGGTAGCTGGGAATTCCACGGGAGCCTCATCTACTCGATGGCGGGACTGACGGCCTCGGGTGGATCTTGGAAAGGGCCTGTACCTCTCCCGACTAGAGGTACTGTTGCTATTTCGGGTTCGGACCTGGAAGCAAGAGAGGATAAACACCAGGACTCAGGAAATTAAACATGGGATCCAGCTAGCTGGGAGGACGGGGCCTTGACAAGGCAATCAAGACAAAATCCATGTTCTCTGATAAAGGCTTTATCTGCTATATATTACAACATGCAGTTTTGGCCAGCTCTGACACCTTGCAACCAATGACTGAAATTTTAAAGTTTACCTTAAACCAAAGTCCAAAGATGAGCACAAGGCAAATTAATGCTTCATTTCAGGAAGACACAGAGGACGGGAGAGAAGACCTCAAGCTCCACAGTGTCAATGATTTGAACTTTTGCTGTTTATCCAAATCCTATGTATCAGGTGATGCTTAACTGGGTACAGTCTATTCACCTGAAACTCTGATTCTCCATAGGTGGAGCCAGTCCTGTGTCTGAAGCCAGCTTCAGCTCAAAAATAGAGCTGATGCTCTTGTATCTTTAGAATCTTTTCTTATATCTAAAATGGGGAGACTACTGCATATATATAGAAAGAAGGTAAAATTATAATAACCACCTGACCTGTTAGAACCTTCCCATTTCCAGGCTATTTGGTTTGTTCTTTTGGTTTGTTGAAGCTCTATTTTGCTCCAGGGTGGGCTACAGTCTATCTTCTAACTAGTCTGATTGTCTGCTGTAGCTCAGGGTGTACCAGAAGTCAATAGTCTGACTTTGCACTCTCATAGTTAGTTACGCACTCATCACACCTTGGGAATAGTTCCAAAAAATAACTTGACCTATTCCTTGAAAAGGAAATAACATTTATATATACCCTCAGCTCTAACAGTCAAGTGAGCTTTACAAAAATCTTCCAAATTTCCAGATATTTGGATTAGCTTAGTTGATACAGTAGTCCCTGTCTCACGTACAGATAGCCACCCTTGGATTCCATCTCCAGCACCACTCACCAGGCATGGCAGTACATATCTGTAATATCTGCACCTAACAGGTAGAGGCAGGAGACATAAGGTGAGCACAGCTCACCAAGTTGATCCTCCTGCCTTGAAGTCAAACTGGGACTGGGAATGTATACTCAGTCCTATAACCTTTGTTTTCTTCAAGGACTACACAGTGATCCCATTTCAGACAACAAGGGATTAAAACAAGTGATTAACACAACCGTACAAAGACAAACCTAAAGTATCTTATTTTTTTCTGGGTCAATGGACTAAGATCAAGTATTGTTCCTGCTCTTACTAAGTTATTTTGAAAATTTTAGCTTTTCCTTTTCTCTGGCACTAGCAGAAATCTGAGCATGTAGATCTGTGGTTCTGGTGAGGGTGAAGTTAGCTCCCTATCAGCTGATTTATAAATGAAGCTCAAGGAAACCAAATCCAGCAGACTTTTAGCAGAATGGTGAATATGAAGACTTCCTCAAAAGAATTGTGACCAGAGAAATGTGACAGACAAATCTATTTTGCATGTTGTTTAGCAACCTCGAGATGGGTTCAGCATGTATGCAGTCACATTTCTTCTGAAAGCTCCAACGCTGCACTCCCTGTTCACAGGACGCTGTTATCCTGAGGTTCAGGATTATGATCTGAACTGTTGCTATGCCTGAAAGATGTCAACAGTTACCCGAGCCTTGCTTTCTACACAGGCTTGCAAGTGCTAGGACATGATTGGCTTCAGCAAGGGGTGGGAATGGGAGGGACTTACTGCTGGGTTTTCAGAAGGTGTTCTGGTCTCACGGATAAGCTTTGGCATCACTCGAGTGTCAGAACCATCCCCGTTCTCTGCCTCATCGTCCCTGTCTCCATCTCCAGTCAAGTCCTATGCAAGTTAAACAGAATGACACTTCCCATGTAATAAAGTCACAGTGCCAATACAGTTACGAAAGGCCAACGCACCAAGTCAATCTGAGAGTCAAAAAGAACCTCATAGCAGAAACCGATATTCAAGACAGGATGGTAAAGATGTGGATTCCATCAAGAAACCTGTTCATGCTCACCATTGAAAACATATGGACATAGGCTGACTGGCCAAGAAAGACAACTTGTAAACACAGAGACACACAGAAAGTCCAGGGCTGAATAAGGTGCCATCTACTCCCAAACCTAGCAACTTGACTTTGATTCCCCAGAAGCCCACGTGGTGGAAGAAAACCAGCCCTAGAAAGTTCCACCCATGTATCATGACATTCCCGCCTTCTTTTGCTGTCTTAAATAATTTTATATATAAAGATAGGAAAAATATGATCAGGAAAGAAAAATCTTACTAGAAACTCAGATCATAATTTTTTTATAATTTGTTAAAAAAATTAATTCATTCTTCTCCAAGTTGGAGAATGCTACATTTTTCTTGCTTGTATGCGTACATGCACATTTTATGTTGTGTGTTTGTACCAAGAGGGCCTATGTACTTATGGAGGCCCAGAGGTAACTTTAGAAATCATTCTGGATTGTATTGCTCTGCTTTGAGGTTTCCCAGGCTCCTACTTCCAGGCTGGAAGTGAAGGGTGCTGTCGTATCAGCCTGGAGCGTTACATTTTACTTTTTTACTGGGGTGACATAGTCAGATCCTTTTGCTTGCAAGGCAATGAAAGGCTTACTTTATGAGGCATCTCCCCTTCCCAAAACATTTCAGGGCTGGCAGGACAGCTCAGCAAATAAAACTTCCAAATAACTTCAAAAGTTGCCCTCACGGGATTCCACATGTGAGGACAGAGTTCATTTCTACTTCCTTGCTTCTCTTGGATGTCAAGCCTGGAGTCCATGAGTTCTCCAGGGCACCATAGCTCCTCATAGCACTTCAGGTCGGGAGTCTATGAGTTCTATCCTTTCTCTCCTCTAATAAACTCCATCTTAATCCTCAAAAAAAAGTCCTTAGACCTCCACCAGTGTGTCATGACATGAATGTGTATCCCTTCTCTTTCTAAATGAATGAAACAAGCAAATATTTTTTTAATTTTTTTTATTCAATTGTGCGTGTGTGTGTATGTATGTGCGTGCGTAGAACCACAGACAAATCGGGAACCACCATGGACACCTCCACCTCCTTCTGCCCCGGGATTCACAGGCTCCGCCCTACCAGGACCAGAAACGCAGGCCGCCCCCGCTTCCGCCTGGCGTCTATACGTGGGATCTGGGATCCGAACTCAGGACCTTCTGCCTGCAAGGCAGAGGCTTACTTAACCCCTGAGCCACCTCTCCAGCCCACAAGCAAATATTTTAAGACATCCTTTTTATTTAGGAAGAGAAGAAATTAAACACCAAAAATTGAGAACTGAAATATATAAAGCTCAGAATAACTACCTACCATGTGAGGCCCTAATCAAGTGCCTGAGCACTTAGGCAGAGATGGGAGGATTAAGGCAAGTCTGAGGCCACCCTGGTCTACATAGTGACAGAGTGGCTTCCAAGTTAGTCAGCACTCCATGAGAACACATCTCAAAAATAAATAACATTCTGTGAGCATGTCCACCTCATCCAGGAATGAGTATATATTGCTGTATTAACATAGTGATCACTGACATTTAGAAGTTTAGAAGCACACAAGAAAAAAACTTGCTAGCATAGTAATTAATCAACTTTGGAGTCTCAGGATAACCAAACGATGAAAGCTAAAGAAGCATCTTTACCTGAGTGTAACTGAGCAGGCTGGAGACCTCCCTCTTCGACAGACGTGAGCTTGATCTGCGGCCTGAGGAAGACAGAGCCAAGGGTCCACATTTGGGAGAAAGGGCAGTGGTCCCCAGCCCAGGAGAACCTTACTGATGAGTATTCAAGGATGTGGCCTGGTATTCAAGGATGTGGCCTGAGTTTTCACCCACCAGGTTCATTCAATTACTCCGTGTTCCTCAACATCCTTATACTGTCCTAAGGCCCAAGACCAGGCTCAATGTATCCTCTTTACAATCGGGGCTATGATCTAGAGAGTATCCAGTTCCTTCTGAAAAGAAGCAGCACAATTCCATGACCACAGCTGCTTTTATGTGAGCAAGTCAAGGGTCTTCCCATTGCCACACAAGTTCTCCTGTGGTCAAGTAGTTAGTGGAATAAATGTAAAAACAGACCACTTTTACCCTTGCACACTGTACAAATCAGGACAGAAGGGACAATACAGGAATTTCAAACTGCACGAGGCAGAATTCCAGGTAGTTTGGTCTGAGAACACTGAGAAAGGTGCAACTGGAAGCACCTCCTGGCCATGCTGTGGCCAGTGCCCGTACTGCAAGATGGGTAAATGTCGCAATACAGCTCACAACAGATGCAGGTGACACCTTTGGTGACCATCTTCAAGTCCTAACTCAGGGAGCAGCATGAGGAGCTGAGGACAAGAATAAACTAGTGTGGCCTTGGCCAGGTGTGGAGATGCCAAGAACCTTCCATCCCTAATCCTTCTGAGCCTGCACAGTCCCAGCATCCTCTTACCTCAAGTATCAGTGCCTACCCACCTCGGCTCTCTGGGGTACGTATGGCCTCCAAGACCGGGGGCGAGGGAGCGTCCTTAGTGTCTGAGGACTGATCACTGCAGTTTCCGTTGACGATGACAGAGTCCTCATACCCACTGGCGCCTTCTTCCTCACTGAGTTGCTTGCTGTCTCCCTTCATTGTTTCCTGTGGTAGGAAGGCCAAAGTGAGTAGCAAGGAGAGGGGAGCAGAAGGAAACACACTCCAACCACCCCACCATTTACTCTTCAATCTGTGTTCTATATAGGAGACCTCATGATACAATCTCAGATGATACAGTCTATCCAGACTCCACCAGCCCCCTCCCCATACCGACCCCTAACCAAAAGGGTCCAGGGCTTGCTTCCATGTATCCAGGTAGCTTTTCTGGCTCAGAGGCCAGTACCCGACAGAGAAGCCTGGGGCTGAGGGCTCAAGCTCAGATTGCTATGTGCAATTTGCTGACCCAGAACAATGACACTTGGGACATGCTTTCTCAGTCTGCTTCCGCCAGTCTCGGTTGACCTGTCCCCCTGATCCTTGCTCCCTGTTCAGTCTCTGCAGAGCTTCCAGAAGACAGTGCATTATTTTCCCTCCTGACCCCTTTGTTTGCTCTCTGCCTTCCTCTCAGGCTCCAGGTCTTCTGTCCACTGCTTCCTCCTCCCCCAGTCTCTCCTCCCCATGGCAACACAAGCTCTGCCTCAGCCCATCCTCTAGATTCCATTGGTCTGCTGATCTGTCACTCACCCTTCCTCTTCTTTCTTACCAGCCAGGATTGCATCCCAAATTCTAGAGGTGGATGGAGAACAGGCAAAGGGCTGGGACACTTACCAGGAGCAGCAACCCTCCCCACCACTTTAGACTCATGAGTTGTGTCTTTTGGCCCAACTGTCTACAACACTGTGAGCCCTGATTGACTATGTGTCCACTGCAAGAATCTGTGCCTTTCTTTCTCCCATGAGGACTATGAGCCCATTTTGGAGAGAAAAAAAAAACACTTGAAAGTTTCCAAATCTTCAACATCAGTTAGTAAATGCAAATTCAGAGTTTGAGAGTAGCTTGAGCTACATGGCAAGAAGTGTCAAGAGATCAAAGGGTACAAAGGACACAACTTGGTGTTGGAGTGCTTACCCAGCATGGTCCATGAAATGGTAGGCACCAAGAGCTGGTAGAGAACCAGTACTGTGTAAAACCCAGAGTGGTGTGTGCACGCTTGACCCATCCCATGTAGCTTAATGGGAGAGCACAAGTTCTCAGTGGTACAACATTTACATAGCCAGATGCTAGGTTTAATCCCCAGTATTGTAAAAATCTGAATCAAAAAGAAAATTAGAATAAACCCCATATTTTTATCACTACCACAAAAATATAAGTGACCCATTGCAACAACAAGTATAACCCAGACTGGAGAGATGGCTCAGGGGTTAAGCCTCTGCCTTGCAGGCGGAAGGTCCTGAGTTCGGATCCTAGACCCCACGTACAGATACCGGGTGGAAGCGGGGGCAGCCTGCGTTTTTGGTCCTGGTAGGGCGGAGCCTACAAGGAGGTGGAGGCGGTCCATGGTGGTTCCCGAATTCGTCCGTGGTTCTACACACACACACACACACACACACACACACACACAAACACAAAGTGCACGCACGCACGATTGAATAAATAAAAAATAAAAAAAACAAGTATAACCCAAGAACCATGGAGGTCTAAAAGTAAGAGAGTTTGGGGAGCCAGTCTAGGCCACATAGTGATATTCTTCTCTAAGTTCTAAGCATTAGAGGCAAGGCTATATGTCCCAAAAGATTCAAGCTAAAGTCCATGTTTGTCTTTCGACAGGGTTTTTTCTGCAGCCCAGACTGGCCTCAAATAACACAGAAATTCTCCAGCCTCAAGCTGGGATTATAACCACCCTAGTGTGGTGGTTGTCTTGCCTCAAATTGTCAGAGAACTCGTGGGATTGTATTCTCTTTCTTTCTACCATGTGGGTTTCATGAATCGAACTCAGATTCTCAGACTCAGCAGCAAATGTCTCCATCGCCTTCCCTTTTTTTTTGTTTTAACCCATCATCTTCATTTAGTTGGCAAAATAAAACTGAGCCACCATTTTCACACTGCAAAAGATTCCCACGGATGAAGCGTCTGCTTAAGAGATGTACAATCCAGGATTGGAAAGATGGCTTCCAAGCAGAAAATCCTGTGTTCGAATCCCAAGTGCCAGGCAGAAACGGCGACCTGCATTTCTGGCCTTAGTGGGCAGAGCCTGGGAAATCCCAGAGCTAGGCAAAAAGGAAGTAGAAGCACACAGTGCTCTCTGATACACACACACACACACACACACACACACACACACACACACACACACACACACACACGAGTAAATAAATTAATTATAAAAAGAAATGTACAATCCAACCTAGTGAAAAGCTAATGGGGAGGGAGAGGGCTGGAAAGATGGCTCGGGGGTTAAATAAAGTCTTTGCCTTGAAAGCGAAGAACCTGAGTTAAACCCCCGATCTGAAAACAACAGGCGGCGGAAATGGAGGCAGTCTGTACTTCCGGCCCTGGAAGGCAGAGTCTGGGAAACCCTAAGAGCAAAGCCAAAAAAAGTGGAGCAATCCAAGATGATTTCCCAAGGGCCCTTGGGCCTCCATGGGCACACACAAAGCCCTCCCATACACAAACACACAGAGATACACACACTTGAAAAACTTAAATTAAAAAAACTAATCTTTTGATATGTATAAATAAATCTAATGCTGGGTCATTCTACTCCAAATCAGCCAAAATCCTACCATATACCTACCTGCTCTGGGACTTGGACACAAGCCTATTTGGCTGTAGTTCTCTCCTTGGCTCCATCCTATCGGGAGACTTGCTGGGAAAGACTATCCTTTTGTACTCTGCGTACTTTCTAGAAGCATCACCAGGATGGACATTGCTTCCCCCAGGGGGCGCTGTGTAACTCACCAGAGCGAGGCAGTGTGGCGCCTCCAGGACTCTGCAGCTTAATTCTATCTTAAACCTGCCCCATCACCCAGGCATGGGCAGTGGGCAAACAGGGGAAGCGGACCTCTCTTATTTCCACCATGGCCCTGGAGCCAGCTTTCTTACACTGGCTACACAGGCCTGATCCTGCGAGCTATCTAGAACTGCAGAATCTCCAGCAATACTGTAAACCCAGCGCCGTTACATCAAGATTACCAAGAGTGATTAACAGGCACGTTAAAGAAGTCCAAGAACAAACAGCAAGTGGGACTGAGTCCTCGCAAACATGGTTCCCAATTCTTGGGTTTTTTTCTTAACAAAGTCTGTCTTCCGCTCACTACCAGGGAGAACAAGCTGGTTGACTTATAGCCTCAGGGCCACTTCCTGTGAGGCCAAGGAGGCAGAATCCCAAAAAAGCTGCTGGAATGTGGTTCAGGATAATTAAGTATGTCCCCTCAGGACAAATCAGTGCACTAAGTAACCTGAGTGGCCTGGCACGGTACAGACCTAGTGAGACACTCCAGATGACCCGCCCCCTCCTCTTTGTGAAGGAAGGACATGAGGCCAGGAGCTGGTGTGGACTCAGGTCTGAAAGAAGGGCATGACCTCACAGCCAGGGTCAGAGGTGGCTTTGTCTGGCAGCCTTGAACTTCAGAACCTCAGAACGCCCCTAACTGGGTCAACCAGAAGCCAGACAAGAGTATAGCCTCTTCCTAGACAGTCCCAGGTGGACCCTGCTGCCCACAACTGGCAATGATTAACTAACTCGGTCCTTCCTGCAGGGCATTAGTAGTGCCTACTCACCCGCCAGTGTCTGAAATGTGGGCAGCAACCTTCCCAAAGACACCTCAGCATTCCACAAAGACCTTCTGTCCTGCACCCTCTCAGGAGTATAGGGAGGACAGCTGCTGTAAATAAATGCCCCATTGCCTGGGAACCTGGGATGAGCTGCCCAGGGAAAGTGTATCCTTCATATTCTTACAACTGCAATGTGCTGTCAAGGCATTTAGCTTTGTTAACATAGGGGCTCACACCGTGTTGCAAGCCGGCATCATTCCTCTCACATAAATCTGATATTACAGGTGATGCTACCACACCTGGCTCACTGAAAAGTTATTCTCCCACCTGTGAGCCCAGTAGAGACTATACTGAGACCCTGCTTTGTAAAAGATGAAAATTCCTGAATTTTTAATCATCTAACAAATAAGATCCTCTTGTTGACTTGTAGTCTTCACTGTGTACCCAGGATTAAAAACATACTTTACTTAGCGCTCTTGTCCATGTTCTGAACACAAACCTAACAAACCTAATCTCCAAGCCACGGTGCTGGTGAAGGATGAGGCCATATGATCACAAGTTCAAGGTCTTCTTGGGCTAAAGGATAAATTCTGGGCCAATCTGGATTGTGTCCAGAAAATTCAAAATACACAAGTAAAAGAGGATAGGTATTGAAGGAATAGAAATGCATTTTCTTGCCCAACACGCATAAGGCCCTATAAAGCCAAAAACTAATCATCAGGGGCCAAAATCTCATTATCAGGAATTTGCTATGTAATTAATGTCAGATGCAAATCTTTCTTCTAACTTCAGCGTAGCTTCTGGCTATTCAGAGTGGGCATTTCCTGGATAATGAATATAGTTCCCATCCCAACCCAGCTGCTTTATCCCCAACTGTGACTTCCAATATAAGGAGGTTTCAGCTAGCTAGCTATATTCCTTCCCTCGGAAGGTGGGACCTTCACAAGGGATTGCTTATAAATTCTAGAATTCTGGGTATCTACTATCATGTGAATGCAGCTCAAACATCCATTCAATCTGTCCCTCCATCCAGAAGTTCTTATTATCAACCTGCTTTCAACAGATAGTAGTGAGCTCATAAACCATCCTGCCAAGTTAACAGTGCCAAGTCTCATGCCCAGACAGTCCAGGGCACGTGCCTAACCGCTGTGCCCCCAGACAAGCACACAACAGTAATTAATAGCTATGAACACGCACCAGCCATCCCAAGGCTAGGGAACTCTATGGCCATAATCAACCTTCGTAGTCTTTAACTATCACTGGAGATGACAGCCTAACTTCATGAACAGGTGAACCTTGACCCTTTCCAGAGGCTAGGGGATTGAGGGGTGGGCAGCAGTGCTGGGACCAGGTCAGATGGAACTCAAATGCAATGTGGCAGACACAGCGGTAAATGACACCCCCAATTAGACTCAAGAGGAGGCCCAGGAACTCCTCCGGGTAATGAACAAAACTGAGAGCTGATGTCATTCATTTCCTCCAAGCTGGCACCAGAAACAGCTTTTCCACGGCACCTCATAAATGTTAATTGCATTAATCAAGTCTCACAATGCAGGAAGAAGGAGATCAGTGGGCATTAAAGGAGGATGAATATAAGGAGGTGCATCTCTGCCTTACTTCTACTCCTCCAGGCAAGGGAAGAGTAGGAGAGGTACACTCTGGCCATTTCCCATGTAAAAGTCGCTCGAGGGCGCAGTAGTTAAAGGTGCTGTCAACCTGAGTTAGATCCAAGGCCTGTACACATGACCTTTCCAAATTGTGCTTTAAGTTTTTCTTTACCTCTACAGTCAGTGCTGTTGAAGGAACTCTACTCCAAACCTCCCTTCAAAGACTCACCCCTTTTGTGGTACTCCTGTCTGAGATTCCCTAACAGCACATGTAAGTAGATGTTGAGTGCAGTGAGGTCACACTACAATTACATTAGGAGAGTAAACTCAGAGGAAACAGATCCTTTCCGGTCCACATAGCTGCTTTATCCAGAGAGTTGAGCCACCAAAAATCTCTGGTCTGATAACATGGTAAGTAGTATAAAAACAAGTAAATGCCCCAAAGAACAGACACACGTCTCACTAAAGTATGGCCACAGAACCAGAGCCAAAGAACCAAAACAGATCAGAATGACAACCTTCCTTCCACGTTTCCTTCAAAGCCCTGTTTTATCAACTGCGACAAGAAATGGCCCACAATCTACTGAACTGTATGATAATGCAAACCCAGGACATCCTGCCACATTCTGCCGAGACCCACCTCGCAAAGAAATAATGATACCAAGATTCCCTGAAGCCAGGTATGGTGATATACATCTAATTAGTAGTCTAAGACAAGAGGATGATGAGCTCAAAGGCAGCCTGGGCTACAGTCAGATCATATCTCATAAAACAAACATCCTCCATACTCAGTGCTTCTAGGATACCTGTAATTCCAGCATGCAGGAGGCAGAGGCAAGAGGATTTCTCCAAGTTTGAAGCCTGCCGGGGTTGCATAGCAAGATACTGATTCAAAAAACAAAATTTAAAAAAAAAATTATTAGACAAAATGCTAAGCTTCTCTATTTTGCTACACAGAATCTACACTCCTGGGAATCTACCTGACTGGGTGAAAGCTCTCGCCAAGAGCCTGGTGCAATCAGCTGAGGTGGTGGGTCTTGTCTGTGATGTACTTAGGAGGCTGAGATGACAACCCCCCCTCTCCCCGAGTGTTAGGCTACCCTGACTACACAATAAACACCAAGGATACAGAATGTGACAGTTCAAAATAAAAAGATCCAAGTGCCAGGGTAGTCTAATCATTGTGATTCTACTTGTCATGGTAAAAGCTGCAAACAAACCACTGGGAAATATTTCACTCAGCCACTTGGGAAAAAGTACTATGGGGGGGAAAAGTAGAAAGCTATTGTTACAGGGGCTGGAGAGGTGGCTCAGGAGTTAAGCCTCTGCCTTGCAGGCGGAAGATCCCGAGTTCGGATCCCAGATCCCACGTATAGACGCCAGGCGGAAGCGGGGGCGGCCTGCGCTTCTGGTCCTGGTAGGGTGGAGCCTGTGAATCCCGGGGCAGAAGGAGGTGGAGGCGTCCATGGTGGTTCTCGAATTCGTCCGTGGTTCTACACATACACAGACACACACACACACACACACACACACACACACAGACACGCACGCGCGCACATACACACGCATATGCACACAGTTGAATAAATAATAATAAAAAAATTTTAAAAAAAGAAAGCTATTGTTACAAGAGGACTTTTTAAAGGGAAAGAAGAGAAAGAGAGTAAGAAGCCTATACAGTACAACATATTACTTACAATGTGTGTTTAAAACATGTTCCTTTAGTTTTTCTTCCTATAAAAATCCATTTCTCCAGGACTGGAGATCAATTAAACATAGTCAATAGAGTCCTTGCTTTGCATGCAAGAAGCCCCAGCACTGCATATCGTGGGCATGGTAGCTTGAAACTATAATCTTAGTATTTAGGAGGTGAACTCAGAAATTCAAGACCATCTTCCTCTAAAGAAGGTTAAGGGCTGAGAGATGGCTTAGGGGTTAAGCCTCTGCCTCTCAAGCAGAAGGTCTTAAGTTTGTATCCTAGATCCCAAGGGAGAGGGGAAAGGAGGAAAACACGCTAGGCAGAAATGGTGGCAGCCTATACTTCTAACTCTGGTAGGCAGAGTCTTGGAAACTCCAGAGTAAAGCAAAGAGGTACCATAATTCAGGATGAATCCAGAAGTCACCCTTGGGCCTCCACAGGCACATACCGTATCCTCTCTCTCTCTCTCTCTCTCTCTCTCTCTCTCTCTCTCTCTCTCTCTCTCTCTCACACACACACACACACACACAAAGAGTCTTGGAAACTCCAGAGTAAAGCAAAGAGGAGGTACCATAATCCAAGATGAATCCAGAAGTCACCCTTGGGCCTCCACAGGCACATACAGTACCTCAGACAGACAGACAGACAGACAGGCAGGCAGTACCTCAGACAGACAGACAGACAGACACACACACACACACACAATTTTTTTTTTTAATTAAATTAAAAAGAGGGTTGAGGACAACCTGGCCTAAGATCTTAGTCTCAGGGGGAAAAATGATTTCAGTCTCCAATCAGGGTACAAGTCTGTAATCCTGGCACTTCGGAGCCAAGGACACAGAAGAGACTTTCTATTTCACTGAAGGATATGGTACAAAGAAAAGGTGGACACTTAACATTTCTTCCTGTCCCGGTTTTTTATTTAGGAAGAAGCTTATTCATGGTGGGAGTTGAGGAGATGGCATGCCTGGCACTCAGCTGACAGGCAATCTTGCCAGAAAATCATCTTTTCCACAAAAGAGAACCGCCTAGAACACCCTGATTAACCCCTTCCCACCTGCAAAAGAGCTCATGCATCATCTTCACGAAGGAAAATGCCTCTAACCCCCTCCCTAATTGAGATGTGCAAATGTGTTAATAAAATTATTTTCAAAGATGTGGAGCATGGCTATGGCTCCACATGCTTCGTGTAAGCATGAGACCCAGAGTTCAAATTCCCAGAAACCTCATAAAAAGCATGTATGTTGACACCTGTACTTGGCTATATAGAGAATCCCAAGGGCTTGCTGCTTAGCCAGCCTAGCTTCAGGTTTAAAAACAGATGTCAACCTCTGGCCTCTTCAAATATATGGATATACATGCATGCAGACAGACATACACATACATACACAAACACACAGGATGTTGGGGGGGAGCAAAAGCCAGGTAGTCCCCATCCTCACGGAACTGAATAAGGTAAGCAAAAGGGAAGACTAAACTAACAAGGTTAGGCTTCAGCTCATATCCTACACTGGTCCATTCAGGTGCCCTTTTGCCAAGAGTACAGAGGACAGATATACTTTACCCACTCCTCTAAAAACCTCATTGCACACTACCCCCTCTATGGAAGCCAAGACACCCAGAATCTCTGACAGGTTAGTCCCTCCCTTCTGCTCCCTTCCATGTAAGTATTTTCAGCCCAGCACACACATTTGCACACATTCCTGAAGCCTGGGTGCCCAGGAGGCGGGGCTGACTGTAGGCCAAGTGTCGACTTGTTACCCAAGTTTCTATGATGGTCCCAGCTCTAACCCAAATAAACACACCACGACAAGGGACAAATGTGGCTGCTTACCACAGAGGGGGCCTCTACAGTGTAAGATCAGTTAGATCCTTTCCTCCCCCTCCCTCATACCTTCCTCAACTTAATCTGTAGTCAACCTCCATCCAGACTGATCAGTGAATACAAAGATTACAGATTAAGCCAGAGGGAAGGAAAAATGCCTCCTGCAAACTATTCCCAGAAGACTGCCTTATTTCACAGGAAGGGCCCCTTGCTCAGGAAAGACAGAACTTCTATTAACCAAAACCTCTTATTAAAAACAAACTGCATGGGGGCTGGAGAGGTGGCTCAGGGGTTAAGCCTCTGCCTTGCAGGTGGAAGGTCCTGAGTTCGGATCCTAGACCCCATGTATAGACGCTGGGCGGAAGCGGAAGCAGAGGCGGCCTGCATTTCTGGTCCTGGTAGGGCGGAGCCTGTGAATCCCAGAGCAGAGTAAACAAGGAGGAGGTGGAGGCAGTCGAAGGTGGTTCCCGATTTCGCCCATGGTTCTACACACAC
Source organism: Typhlomys cinereus (assembly GCA_023101885.1). Taxonomy (NCBI): domain Eukaryota; kingdom Metazoa; phylum Chordata; class Mammalia; order Rodentia; family Platacanthomyidae; genus Typhlomys; species Typhlomys cinereus. The sequence goes on from JALPQD010000014.1 coordinate 3,939,288, forward strand.
ACACACACACAAGTGCACAATTGAATAAATAATAATAAAAAAAAACTTCATGGGAGGGGTGAAGGGAGGGAAGGACTGGGGTACCTATTGAGCTTGTATGATTGGAGGAAAAAAGAAACTACAGAGAAGCTCTATTAAAAAAGAAGTTCAATTCACTATCTTAAAGTGTTTTTGCTTGCTTCTTTTTGAGGGGTTGATGCTAGTTAGGGATCTCAAACTAGACATGGCCATATGCATGCCAAATCCACTCCACCACTTATCTACACAAACCACTGGTCCAAATTCATCATTCCAAATTCCATGGACAGGAGCTGGAGAGATGGCTCTGGGGTTAAATCTTGGCCCCAAAAGCAAAACGACCTGAATTTGGATCCCAGATACCCTATAAAAATACTGGACAGAAATGGCAGTGTCCTACACTTTTAGCCCTTGGAAGGCTAAGCCTGGGAAAGTCCAGAACAATGCAATAAGGAGATAGAGCAATCTGGGATGATTCCCAAAGTCACCCTTGGGTCTCCACAGGTCCACAAAGCCCTCCTACTCACACCACCACACTTACATATCCACATCTATACATGCCAAAAAAAATTATCTTCCATGAGAGGAAATTAATGTTGAAAAATTTATTTATAATGATATAAACATTAAAATCCCGTGGACCATTTGGTCCTGTTCAGACAAAGGTAAAAAATTAAATATCAAGCTGAGCATAGTAGCATCCATATGAAATCTGAGCACTCAGATTGAAACAGGATTGAGAGTCATCCTGGGCTACACACATACCAATACACACACACACATGCACGCACCAGTAAACAGAGTAGAAATGGATAGTTTGATGACAAAGCACTTGCTTAGCATGGACAGGACCCTGGATTCCATTTCCAACAACAACAAAAATAATTTTTTTATCCAAAAAAAAAACCACAAAAAAAAAAAACAAGCAGGCAAGAGTGGACGCACGAGATACAGAGACTAGTTTGCCAAGGAGTTTGCCTGCTCCATGCAGCCACTACTAGAGTAGCCGAGTCTTGTCTCCAAAAAACTAAAAACTTGCAGTGCTGTGGCTTCCTGGAGCTGAGGGAGCACCACAGACCTTACGGTTCCATCCCTGAGGTCTGCACTCCCCACTGTGCACCTTCCATCAACTGAAGTGATTTCAACTGCAGCATCTGGGATTGAGCATTTAGCTCAGGGGATTTACCTGGGTACAGTCCCCAGCACTGGGGAGAAAAAAAAAAAAACTAAAATCACACACAAAAAAGCTAAGGAACTCAACCCCTCCTTTCAGTTGGTCAGCAGCACACTCTCATTTTACAAAAGGAATTTCTAACTGAGGCTCAGGAAGCTGCTTGTTCACTGGAGAAACCAGGAATGTCAAGATCTGGCACCATTGCTCTAGGGATTTTATGATGGATTTTATCATGACGGATTTTAGTAACGTAGGGCTCCCCTTGTAACCACCAAATTTGAGAATCAAATGTCTGCTGAGTGTTTCAGTCAGTGACAAGGGATGGAAAAGATCTCCTTCATCCCTCTCCGGAAGAGAAAAGGAAACAGGAAGTAGTGTCTGATGAAGACCCCCCATTCCTACTTCACGGATGTGAAATGCCCAGCATGCTATAAAATCACCAAGGTCTTCAGTCATGTAGAGTGTGTGTCAACAGCGCCACTGTCCTCCGCCAGCTTACTAGAGGAAAAGTGAGACAGAAGGATGATCCTTCAGGAGGGAGCAGCACTGAAAGCACCTGGAATCAAGACAAGGGGGAAATCATCCCAATAAAAGTATTTTGGATTAAAAAAAAAAAAAAAAGATGGATCCCACTTAATCCTTCTAGCCTCTGTGCTGGGTGTATATCCCTACCCACGTTTCAGGTCAGATGGAGCCTCAAAAGCCGGCTCACGGCATCCTGTACAGTCTCCAGCCAGAGCCAGACTCATCTGATCTGACCATGCACACGGGATTTCTAGACTTTGGTAAAGTCAACCTGAGTCCTGAGATGGCAGCAACTTCTAATGTTCCTGAGTTCACTGCCATAATATGAGGTATGACTGGATCTCCCAGAGCCTCAGTCCCACCATCTGTAAAAAAAAAAAAAAAAAAAAAAAAAGGCAACATAGACGCAGGAGAGAGACAGAGAGACAGAGTTTAGTCCCTTTGCAAAGGCAATAAGGGATTCCAGTCTTGGTCCACCCAAAAATTAGGGGAGGGAAGGAGGGAGAGTAAGAAAATGTCACTCAATAGAACACACCTGGGGCTAGTCAGGTCCTTGCCAGATCAGCACTTGTGAGAAAAGGACAGGAGCAATGCATGTTTAGAACCAACTGGGCTACATAGGAAGATCCTCTCTCTCCGATGGGGGAAAGGGAGATGGTGGGTCCAGCTGGGCAGAGTAGTATCCCTTATACCTACCAAAAGTTGGGGGGAAAGGACTCAGCCCACAGTATAGCTATGGATTTAGCAAGATGCAAATGTTACCTGGGCCTAGAGGTAAAACTGGCATAACCAAACTAATTCCAAACAAATAACAATTCTGATTATATATTCACAAAACAATTACGACAACCTAAAATTACATACTTAGTAAGTATGTAATTTGTCCATTTGGGACAAAGGAAATCTCAAGGGAGGTTTGCCTGGAAGAAGTATTTACCAAATGCCCACTTAAACCAGGTCCGTGGGGCTGCAATAATGAGGGGTGACAGTCGCCCAGTCACAGGCACCACATGGCTAGAGGCAGGGAAGAAGCTTTCCAGCCCCACCTCCCCTCCTCCCTCAACCCCCTGCAGCGCCCAGATCCTCTCCCCTCCCCCAAGCTCTGGAGGGATTGGGGTTATGCCTATGGATATGCGGGCCCTAGCCCAGCCCCTTTGTCCTCGGCTCTCTCCACCAACAGGAAAAGGTGAAGGCTCTTGTTTAGCTCTGCAATTACACCTTCACAGTTGGCCACAGGATTGGGGGAAGGGGGAAGACGAAAAGTGGCCCCAGCCCACATAAAACCATGGTCCCTTTTCAAAGGGGAACAAAAGCAGTCCTTCCTGCCAACTTCATAGACAATGAGTTAGAAAAGCTTTCATAGTTGAGAAAGCACCCCAGGAAAGCAGGAAAAGGAAGGGCTGGCTGAGGTGCCTCCCTCCATCTTGGTCTAGGCACAGGCTACCTTAAAGAGGTGCTCATGGTTACTCCATTCCAGTCTGAACATTGCTCCTATGCTGAACTCTACTCCAGGCGCTGTGCCGAGAAGTCTTTAGGACAAACCTGAGGTGATGACCAACCATCTGATGGAGGCCTGAAGATGCTCAACCATGCATAAAGCTGGTTCATCCTTAGTCTTGGAGCAGGATATTATTGTTCCTATTGCACAAACTTAACTAAAGCACAGAGATGGTGATGTACATGCCTAGGTCTGGACTTAAGCACATGCCCACCAACCTGAAGAGGGCAGCGTGTTTAGCCCAGGTGCTGTGACCCAATGGCAAACATTGTAATTACTATATAGGAATTATACAAAATAGGTAACCTGAAACTGGAGACCCAGCGGAAGAGGGATTGCCTGGCGGAAGTAAGACCTGGGGTTGAAATCACCCAGCACTGCAAAATACCTGTCATCTCAGTTCTGGATAAGTGTCCCTAGGGTTTCCAAGAGCCAGCAAAGCCATAGCAAGCAAAGTTGAAAGAGTATATAAAGACCTATGCCCTAGGCCCCTTATGTGAGGGCCCCAGCAGCTGTATCCCCCAGCAATACAACAAAGCCCACTACACCGATAACTCGAAACAGTTCAAAGTTCATACTCGGCCCTGAATTCCTTTTAGCACATAGACACTCCCCTGGTTTTCAAGAAGGACATCTCTGAGGTTTCCCTCCAAAAGCCTAAGAGAGGAAGAGGAGAACAAGGTGTGCGGATGTCAGGACTGCCGAGAAAACCATCCTTAAGACTTCTAGGGTTACTCCTTATTCCCTTTAAAACACAAAGTAACGCAATCGTCTTCCCCCCTTCCCCCCTCCCCCCCTCTCCCCGCCTACTCCCCACCACACATGCCTAAGGAATCGCGTGGATGCTGGTCTGCTAAGAAGTGGTGGCATAGGCTTAGAAGACTCAGCGTGTGGGTTTGGGGAGTGGGGCCAGCCTCACCCCGGAAGAAGGGGAAGAATAGAAAGTGAGTCCCTGAGGCAGACAGCTTAGCCAGGCACCGCCCCTGGCCGGCCCCTCCCCGGCCAGGTGTGCACTGCCAGCCGGAGCCCAACCCAGCAGCCAGCTGTGCCTGGCCTCAGGTGGCTCCGCTCCGAAGGACCCCAGGAACAACCACCATCAAACACTCACGACACGCGAGCGCTTGAGGGTCCCTTCACCCACGCAGATCACTGTTGTAAGCCAGAGGGATGCCCTCACCAACTTCTCAGGTGTAAAGTCTCCAACTCACTCTTCTGCCTCCGGACACTCTTCTGCCTGGGAGGCCGAGGCCAGGTAAGGACACCATCTCCCCAAGTCTACCACCCCTCAGCCTGCACCTCGGACGTGACCCCCCCCAACTCTAAACCCAAGAAGGGCTGCACGTCCCTGGCCCGAGACGTACTTTCTGCACTGTTCAGAGCCTCCTGGGGAGGCAGACCCCGTCCACCATCCCCATCCCGGCTAAGGTCCACCATCCGCCCGGCCACTGTCGGGGGTCTTTGCCTCCGCGCCCCTTGCCCCAGCTTTGACCGCCCGCAACCGAGACTGGACGATCATCCTCCGTGGGAGCTCGCGCGAGGTCCCGCTCCGCGGACCCGCGGGCCGGCGGCCGCCTTGGTTGCCCCGCGCGGGGCGCTCACCTGCCGCGAGGCTGGCTCGGGCGCGGCGCCGCGATCGCGCCGAGGGTCGGGGCTGGCAGGCGGGAGGCCGGCGGGCGGCCGCGCAGGGCGCTGGGCTCGCGAATCTCCGGCGCCGATCGCCGAGCTACGTTTACTTGGGCCGCTTAACCCCAGCGCTGCCGGCCGGGAGCGGCCGCGCGCTCCGCCGCCGCGCGCCAGTGGGGCGGGCGGGTGGGTCCGGAGGAGCTGGGAGCGTCCACGCGGGGCTGCGGCTCCTGGGCAGGGAAGAGGGGGCGCGGCTGCGAGGAGGAAGCGGCGCGGGCTGGAAGCGCACTGCAGTGGGTGGGCCGGGGGCGGTGCTGGCTCCCCTTGTAACCCCCCGCCCGGCCCTCGCCCCGCCCCCGCCCGGGGGCGCCCCCGGTGCAGCCACTCAGAGCCCAGGCCCGGCCAGGGGGGGGCGGGCGAGGGAAATTTGAAATCACTCGGGTGTCTCGAGGAGCCCCTCCTCCCCGGGACCCGCCCCTGGACCCCTTGAGACCAGTCAGTCATCTACGAAAGCGATCAACCCCAAGGGGGGGCTCGAGATACCCCAATCCTCTACCTGACACCCCCCTCTTATTCAGTCCCCCCCATTCCGACCACAAGCGCGCGCGCGCGCACACACACACACACACACACACACACACACACACACACACACACACGTTTGCATGGATGCAGGGCCCAGAGAGGGACGATTTCAGGATGGAGTCACACAGCATCAAAGAGTCTCCGCTTTTCCCAACCTCCAGCCGCCATGCCGCCTGGGCACTACCGGTCACCCAGCTGGGCACCCTCTCTGCTCCTTCCTGCCTTCACCCAACTCGCCGTGTCAGCCATCTTGCCTGGGAGGAGGCCCGGGAGGAGAAGGAGGCATTCTGGACTGGGATTACCCCGCCAGCTGGGGAAAGGCCCCACTCTCCATGTCTGGTCCGCCTCCCCCGCCATTAATCGCACTTTAAAACACTGGAATGTTCATGGCACATGGAGTTAATATTTATTTATTCGCCTGTTTACTTGGTTTTAAAGGGACACAATGAATGAATGAAGGATTGCTAAAACTAACTACAAGGCGGCATGTGCACAGATCCTACTCACCTTCTCCTGCCTTGACTTCCAACTCCCCTCCACTGTGCTGATCCTGGTATGCACCAAGCATTACCCTGACAGGCTTGGACCCGGATTCCCTCCACTTGGATCCTTTCCCACTACTCCACTGAACAGTCTCCCACATTCCATTTTGTTCTGTTCCTATAACCCTTAGACAACAGAAATAATTGTGCATATTTCCTGTTTGTTTTTGTCTGCATCTACACACACACGCTGAAGTTCACTTCAGAAGAACAGAAAGCTACATCTCTCTATCTCTCTGGCATGGACCAAGCTCTGTGTCTCCACCACCCACCAGAGGCCTAGCACCAGAAGGAACTCAACATGTTTGTTAAATGAATGAATCGCCGCCACAGGTTTCCTGCTTCTGGGGTTCCAGCTTTGTGAGTTAAACACAGCTTTCCTCCTGCATCTCCTGCTGGTTAGTGAGCAAATGGCGACTACCTCCAGAGCTTCATGTTTCAGCACTTACTGAGCCTTGTTCCACTTAAGGGAACAGAGTGGATAAGGAGGTATCAGGCACGGAAGTTGGGCATGCACAGCCTAGGCCAGCCCCACCTGGAGGAACAGCTGGAACTTCTTGGGGCCCAGGGCAAATGGCTCTAAGTGTGTTCCCGGCACTTTGTGCAGGAAAAAAAATCTCTTAAGAGAATCTTGAATGAGCAGGTGGTCTCAGTGCTGTCATTTGGGACGGATTATAAACATCTGGAGAATGTAGCTCCAGTAGCTCATACTTGTAATGCCAGCACTTGGCAGTTCAGATCCATAAAACCTGGGCTACATGTGCCTATGTCTCAAACACACACACACACACACACACACCAGGAGAATAGGAGTGTGGAGAAGGAGCACAGAACTTTACAGTTTCAAAAATTTATTATCCTTGGGCCTGTCAGATGGCTCAGCAGGTAAGTCATCTGCTTGCACACCTGGCAACCTAGTTCAATCCTTGAGAGCCCTCCTGGTGGAAGGAGAAAACTGACTCCCAAAAGCAATTAATCTCTAACCTTTATCAATGTCTTATGACATGCAAATACATATTCTCTCTCTCGCTCTCTCGCTCTCTCGCTCTCTCTCTCCCCCTTCTTTTCTTTCCTCCTTCTCTCAAAATAAAAAATTAAAATACTTTACAAAAATTAATTGATCTTACTGGCCCATTTGAACCACAGAGTTACCCAATGAGGAGGCAGGGCAAAGGGAATTAGCGCTATCTTAGATAAGGTAAGCAAAAGTCTGCTGGAAGAAAGAATTCCTGTAAAATGATAGGGTCCCTTAATCAGATCCTGACTCAACAACTTGCATGTTGTGGATTCCTTGCAGCGCTACTTTCAAATGCAATCAATCACAGTCATTTTAACCATGCTAATCAATGTGCACTAAGGAGATAAAATCCTGCGATTATGGCTTGGAATCTGAGTTCTTCTTTGCTCCTTTGACCATTTTGGGATTCCAAGTCTAGAGTCCATGAGTTCCTATCTGACTTTTCTCTCACCCCTCATGAATTCCATGAGTCCTCTTCCCCCTCACAGATTTATGTTCTTTCTCTCCTCTAATAAACTCTGCCTTAATCCTTAAAAAAAAAAAGACAAAAAATGTGCTGGGCATAGTGGCACAGGCTTGCGATACCAGCTCTCCAGACAGGGAGGCAAGAGGACTGACTACTCAGAGTGGAGACCAGCTGAACTATACAATGGGCTCAAGGCAAGCCTCAACTATGTAGTCTCAAATCCCTCACCCACCCCCCAAAAGAAAGAAAGGTGAAAGAAAAATAGAAAGGCAACATATAAGAGAATATCCTTGCTCTTAACAAGCAGGAAGTCTCCAGGGGGATGGTATAATGATACCAATTTATCTTCATACTTCAGAAGAGAATATGATTTTTTAAAAAATCATATTTCTTTATATTGTTCTATAACTTTTTGATACATTAGCAATTATATCACATAAAGTGACACCAGAGAATGCAGATTAAAACCAGGTGCAGACCAGTAACTTCATCACTTTGGACATATGGAAAGAGGAGAATCAAGAGTTTAAGACCAGCTATTTAGCATGACCATCCCAGGCTACATGATAACCCTTCTCAGAAAAACAAACAAAAAATAAATTAAACTTTGTGTTACACACCTGTAATCCCTGTAATCCCAGCAGTCAGGAGGCTGAGGCAGGATTGGCATGAGCTTCAGGGTATCAAAGCTCCATCAAGAGGGAGGAAGGGGGCTGGGCTGGAGAGATGGCTAAGGACTTAAGACTATGCCTCTGGTAAGCAGAAGGTCCTTAGTTCGGATCCCAGATACCATGTAAAAAAAACGCCGGGCGGAAACCACAGCGGCCTTACTTCCGGCCCTAGTGGGCGGAGCCTATGAAAATCCAGAGTGAAGCAAAAAGGAGGTAGAAGCAATCCGGGATGATTCCCGAAGTCACCCCTTGGTCCTCCACAGGGACACACAGTGCACTCTGATACACACACAGTAATAAGTGCACACATGTGTGCAAAAATAATTTTAAAAAAGAGAGGAAGGAAGGAAAGAAAGAAGGGATGAAGAAAGGCAAAGTAAGAAAGAAAGAAGGGAAGAGAAGATGCCAAATGTGGTATCATGCACCTGTGCAGGAGAATCACTGCAAATTCTAGGCCAAGCTAGCTAGAGCAATATAACATGACCCTATTATCTTACCCAGGCATGGAAATACATGCCTGTGATTCCAGCGCCTAGGTGGAAGTGCTACACGAGACTCTGAAAAAGGGAGGGAAGAAAGGAGGGAAGGGAAAGGAAAGCTGCACACATTCTAGTCATCCTTCTGCTAAGGATGAACAAACACAGTGTTGGATTTGTAAGCGCCATGGTTCAATACTTGTTTTGTGTTGCACCATTATCTTAAGGCAGCTGCAGGATTTTAATAATGTCTGTGAAAGTGTTTAACACAGCAACTGGCGCACAGGGGTAGGATTTAATGAGCTCCATGACATTGTGCCTTCTCTATGCCTCAGTTTCTTCATCTTTAAGATGGAGATGACCATTTTACGTACTTCAAAGACTGAAAGGAGAAGTATGTGATTTAATACATGTAAGACAGCTCATCAGAAACCTATAAAAGTATTAATTAGATCAAAATAAGGACTAAAATGGGACGTGATGGTACACACCTGCAAACCCAGCCTTGGGGAGAGATAGATGCAGGCGCAGGTGGATCAGAAATTCCAAGTTATCCTTGACCACATTTAGAATGAGTTAGAAACCAACTTGGGCTACATGAGCCCCTGTTCTCCTATCCTGTGCTTCAACTCTTGACAGGTGCAGGGTGGGATGTTTTCCTGGGCTTTTGGAGACAGAGTAGTCCTGTGTATCTTGAGCACACAACTGTTATGGCGAGCCTGATTCCCTTCAGGGTCTACAAAGTAGAAAGAAGAGCCCATTTTACAGTTGACTAACTGAGGTTTAGCAAGGGGGAGAAAGTCGGCCTCGGAGCCCCATCTAAATCAGTGGCCAAGCTGGGACGGCCAAGTAGACCTCCCACCTCTGTACCACGCTAAAGAGTTTGGCCTTGGCCCTTCCCCCACCCTCCCTTTAATTGGAATGATAATCAGGAAAGTGAGGTGGATTTCCCACAGTGACTCCAGGGATTCGCACAGCTCTTGTATGTGAAAGAGCCCCATTGTAAAGTGCTCAGGCCTGATGGCCCTGTCGTTAGAGACTACCTTCACTTGCAAAGTGGCTTCCTCACCTTCCTTTTCAGCAGAAACATGCCAGCCTCTTTCCTTTCTCCTCTCTACAATTTACCCAAAATAGGCCAAGGAATATTTTCTTTCTCTGTAATTGACCAGGTAATTAGAGTTCATCCGTTTTATTACCGCTTTAAGTTGTGGTGCAAAGATTTTAATTCGTCGACACTTTTTAAATGTATCGTTGTCAATGTTGTATTTTGATGTGTGTATGTATGTGTACCACAGCATGCATATGGAGTTATCAGAGAACAACTTTGTGGAGTCTCTTTCCACTTTTATGTAGGTGCTGGGGATCAAACTCCAGGTTCAAGTGGCGAGCACTTTTCTCCACTGAGCCATCTCACTGGCCCTCGTCCATACTTTTTTTTCTTACCAACTCCAGTCACTACCTATAACCCCATGTTGACATTCAGTGAACATTTGCCTCCTTGAAACTTTTCTTTGTTTTATCATCTCCCAACAAACAATTCTCTGCCGCTTCCACCAAAAAAAACAGTAAGCACCCCTGATTTTTTTTTTTTTTTTTAAGCTCAGACTTGACCTCTGAAAGGGAAGGGATGGCTAAGGAAAGACATCAACAGTCAGGGTTCTATTCCAAAACTTCCAGTCAGCTCAACTCAGGACCTGGGGAACCTCGTGGCTGTCCCTCTCTGGGTACTGGCTTCCTCCACGTTGGGTGGGGAGAAGGGCGGTTGCAGCATCCAATGAGCCTGCAAGCCCACTGTCCCTGGTTGCTTGTCAGGAGTACTGTCTTCTGCTTCCTAGAGTTGTTCTAGGTTCACACTCTGCCTGTCCTGGATTGCTCAAACATTATTTTATTTTTTGCAATGATAAGGCTGGAATCCAGGGCTTTGCACATACTAGGCCAGCATTCTACCTGTGAGCTTACAGCCCAGCTCTCTTTGATAGGATTCCCCCAGTCCAAACCTGCATCTCTTCCCAGTGCGACTTCCCCTTCCAATTTTCATGAAGTCCCTATTCGCAACATGCTCATAAACCCGCCTGTACATTGGGCTTTGGGAAATGATCTGAGTGTAGAAGAAGGGGGGAGTGATAGGCCCAGCACCCCAAGGCTCCCCCCACTTGACCAGTAGGGTCATTGCCCAGGGCCTACCAAAAGTTAAGGACAGTCAGCTTCATTTCTGCTCATATGTTAGGTCAGCCCACATCTGGTTCTTTCTTCCCACCACCCGCAACTAGTCATCCTCACTCCCATGAAACCTGCCAAGAGCCGCCTCGTTTTTCAGCTTTTTACTCCTTCACAATGTCTTTAGGCGACTTTTCAAGTAAAGGCTATGCTCACTAGACCTGGGGGAGCAGCAAGGAGAAGTAGTTCCTCTGGGCCCACCAGAGGTGCTCAGTAAATGCTCTGAATGAAGGGGCTCATCTGCCTTTCCAGTAAAGACAGTCCAGAGTTCTGCAGGTAACACCTCCAGGTTCCACGCAGCTTGGGTTCACAGCGCCCTGCAGCGACAGGCTTTGCAATTCTTCTTGGGACCTAGCCAAGCATTCACTTGATAATTGTTTCGAGGAGAAAAACAAAGCAGACAATAGAGAACCCAGGCCTCGTTTTCTCAGGCAAAGTGATTCCTCCCAGGAATTTGAAATGAGGGGTGAGATTTCCGAAATGTGAAGGCCTTATCCCCCCCACACACACACACACACACATACACCCCAACTAGGAACAGCCAATGGGCCTTTTAAAAAGCAAATAATCCAAGGGGGACGGCTTTGAGTCTGTGGAGCTTAGGTCCTAGGATTTTAAAAAAGCTTAAACTTTACCCAAAAAGCTCTACTTTCAAAACTAATGCCAACGAAATAGTTTAAGATTTGGAGGGAGATTTGTTTGTGTGTTTGTTTGTTTGTTTGTTTTTCGTGTGTGTGTGTGTGTGTGTGTGTGTGTGTGTGTGTGTGTGTGTGTGTGTGTGAGGAGGACCAACCATGACTTCGGGAATCATCCTGGATTGCTTCTACCACTTTCTTGCTTCGCCCTGGATTTCCCTAGCTCCTCCCACCAGAGCGGGAAGTGCAGGCCGCTGCTGTTTCTGCCTGGCATTTTTACTGGGGACCTTGGTTCAGAATTCAGGACCTTCTGCTTGTGAGGCAGAGTATAAACCCCTGAACCATTTCTCTGGCCAGAAGAGAGCTTTTTAAACAAACAACTTCATCACCAAATCTTATGCTGAAAGTATAGAATTAGAACATTTCTTTTAGGGGCTGGAGAGGTGGTAAGCCTCTGCCTTGCAGGTGGAAGGTCCTGAGTTCGGATCCCAGATCCCACGTATAGACGCCAGGCGGAAGCGGCGGGGTGGGGGTGGCGGGGTGGCCTGTGTTTCTGGTCCTGGTAGGGCGGAGTAGTTCCCGAATTCATCCGTGGTTCTACACACACACATACATACGCACACATGCATATGCACAATTGAATAAATAATAAAAAAATTAAAAAAAAGAATTAAAAAAAAAGACTAAAGCCTTTAAAAAAAAAAAAAAGAATGGTCATAGAAGGTTTTCTTTCCTTTCTCTTTCTCTCTTTCTCTTTCTCTTTTTCTTTCTTTTTCTTTCTATGCAGACCAAGCTGACCTTAGACTCTATGTACCCAAACATGCATCTTGAACTACTGATTCATTTGCCTGGAATTACAAGTGTGCATCTTCACACCTGGTTTTTATGAGGTGCTTCAAATCTAACCCAGGGCTTCCTGCATCCTAGGCAAGTACTTTGACAACTGAGCTTATGGATGCAGATAGAGGTTTCTTTCATTAACTGCTTGCATGAGGATCTGACTCTGAATCTCCTGTCCTTCTTCGAGAAAGAAAGCTAATTTCAAAGCCTATCAATAGTCTGTCTACTGTCTCAATGTGTGTTTTGTCTCTCCTGTGGCCCTTTTTTCCTTCTCTGCTTCTTCCCTTCTCGATTGCAAATAGAAATCAAACTCAGGGGCCCTGTCGGTGCTGGGCAAGCATTCCTTATATTGTAGTTTCTTTCACATGTATGAGTGTGAACCTGTGTGTGTGTGTGTGTGTGTGTGTGTGTGTGTGTGTGTGTGTGTGTGTGTGTATGCCCACATGGTTCTTTATTTAAACAAGGTTTCATTCTGTAGGCTAAGCTGACCTGAAATTTACTAAGCTGTCCTCAAACTTGCAGCAAATCTCCTGCCTCGGCTCAGCTGCTATTACAAGTGTAAGCCACCACACCTGGATTTAGTTTCTTTTAATCTGGAACAATCCCAGGGCTTTCTTTGTCAAGGATCCTGACCGTCAAGACTCCAAGTCAGCTTCACGTTCACATTTTTCTCTTAGGCTCTTACGATAAAGGAGCTGATACTGAAGATTATGGAGAGATTATGATGACTACAGACACATGAAAATGCCCATTGTATTTTGTTGTTCTAAGTCTTGGAAAGAGATACTAGAGACTGCCCTTGTAAATAAAGGTTTTTGGGCCAAAAGTGAGCCCTGGCAATACAGTGTACTGGCAATAAACTGCTGGATCTTCTGCTTTGAGGGGAGCGACACAAGATAGAGACCAGGGGTCTACATTTTATTATCCTTTAGCAAGATATGAATTTACAATCACCTGAAAATGAGTTCCATTTAAGAAAAGGTCTTTGGCATTTCAGAACCAGTGGGTAAGGACCCTTGCAGCCAGGGTGGGCTTCACAGCGGGAAGTCTGGCCTTGCCAGGTGTGGGGGAAGAGGGGTGTCAGGGACCTGTGGGGGGAGGGGATTTTAACGTGAATGCAAGGGGTAGGTCCCTCCATAATCCTGCTGTGGGGGCAGTCCTTTGCTGGGCCTACATTTCCGGCTTCAGGTTCTCAGGATCACTAACCTGCAAACCTACGTCTAAGGGCAAAACTGTGGATCTCCGTAGTGTCCCTGGATAGTAGCAAGTTGTAGGTCCCAAAACCCCCATTGTGCCTGAATCACCTTTTTTTTCCCTGTAATACAGAGCCAAGACAAAATTTTTTTTGTTTGCCTAATTGATATTTATTTGTTTGTTTGTTTGTTTAGCAGTGGGAGCTAAGCAAATGAGAAATTTGATCAATTAGGCACACACAGTAAGAATTTAGCAATAATAAAAGACGAATTACAACTGGCCCTAGTAAGTGACTAGTTTAAGGAGTGTAGCTCCTCTCGAAATAAATAGTTGAGGGATGGGGAAATGGCTTTGGGTTAAAGCTTTTGCCTTGCTAGCAAAAGGACCTGAGTTCAGCTTTCCAGAGTCCACGTTAAAAATGCCTGAGGATAAGGCAGCAGCCTGCAATTCTGACCCTGGAATGCAGAGCCTGAGAAGCCCAGAGCAAAGTAATAAGGGGGTAGAGCAATCCAGGATGATTCCCCATGTCACCCTTGGGTCTCCACAGTGCACACACACTTAAGTGCCCTCTTGCACACACATAAGGAAAAATATATAAATAATAAGTAGTTATACTCAGCATACATGCCTGAGTCAGTCGTCCTGCCATGTTTCAGGCCCTCTTGCCTCCTTTACACTTTCTTTTGTTCTGTTTTGGGTTTTTTGTTTGGTTTGGCTTGGTTTGATTTAGTTTGGCTTTTAAGACAGGATCTCAAAAATAAAAAAAAAAAAAGATGGGATCTTATGTAGTCAAGGTTAACCTTGAACTATATCCTTCTCCTCCACCTCTGAAGTGCTGGGCCTTCTTAGCATTTTGTATTGTTTGTTTGTGTTGTTTGTTTTATTGTGTGGAAGTCAGTTGCTTCTTTTCTTCCACCACATGGGTTCCTGGGAATTAAACTCTAGTCATCAGGCTTGGCAGCAAGTACTTGTACCTGCAGAGCCATCTCGATGGCCCATCTCATGTCAGACAGACACAGACCTCAGACGGGACTTTTCATATTCTCCCCAGTCTTCCAGCCATCCCTTACCTGCAAGAAATACTTGGGGGCACATTTTGGAGGCTGAGAAAGGTTGCTTTGGCAGCAGGGCTGGGGATCAAATCCAGGGTCTTGTGCCTAATGGGCAGGCACTCTACTTCTGAGTTATGTCCCTAATTCTTGAGCCTTTTTTTCTTTTCTTTTCTTTTAAAAATATCTATAAGAAAGAGAGACACAGAGAGAGACAGAGAGACAGAGAGAAGGAGGGAGCATATGTGTATACCACAGCACATATGTGGAGGTCAGAGGACAACATTCAGTAGTCACTTCTCTCCTTCCACAACATGAGTTTCCAGGCATTAAACTCAGACTATCTTGCTGGTCCTGGTTTGTTTGTTTTTTTTTTACTTTTTTCCCCATATATTTTATGTATGTATGTATTTGAGAAATAGAGACCAAGGAAGAAAGGGAAAGAGACAAAGCTTTTGTGCAGCATGACTTGGCACAAGAGAGGAGGTGAGAGGACAACGTTCAGGAATTGGTTCTCTCTTTCCACCCTGTGAGTTTCTGGTGATTGAACTGTCACCTTATCCACTGAGTTATCTCACCTATCTAGGTGTTTGGGGTTGTTTGTTTATTTGATTTTGTTATTGTTTGTTTTTGGTTTTGCTTTAAGACTGGTTTTGCTATATAGCTCTGGCTAGTCTGGTACTCACTATGTAACCTAGGCTAGCCTTAAACTCAAGACAGTCCTGCTTCAGTCTGCCAAGTGTTGGAACTGCATCTATGCATAACCATGCCCAGCTAATGCTGAGTGTGTGTGTGTGTGTGTGTGTGTGTGTGTGTGTGTGTGTCTGTCTGTCTGTCTGTCTGTCTGTCTATCTGTCTGTCTGTCTGTCTGCTTTCTTAATTAGTAAACTCTACTTCCATCTGGAAGCAATCCTTAGTGGCATCTGTTTGACCTAATCATTTTGCCATCATCTAGTCCTTTTATGTCTTGTGACCATTTTCAAATAAAATCTAGGTCAATCCAGCTGTAAACAAAGTCATTCTCAGACATGGTCACACATGCCTGTGATCCCAGCACTCAGGAGCCAAAGACAGAAGGTCTCTATAAGTTTAAGCTCAGTCTGATCTACACAAGGAGTTCCAGGCTACGTAGGGGTGCACAGTGAGATCCTGTTTCAGAAAACAAGCACAAAAACAAAGGGTAACATATATGATGTGGATTCACTGAGGCGTCTGTCTACTCAAAATAGTGTGAAATTTAGGCCTCATCAATTGTTTATTTCTGAATTTTTTAATCACTTGTTTATGTTGTGTACTTATGTGTAGTATGAGTGGAAGAAGACAACTTTCAGGAGTCTGTTCCCTTCCTCTCCCTTGTGAGCTCCAGAGATGCAGCTGGGTTTCTCAGGGTTTGCATGACAAACCTCTTTTGCCTGCTGAGCCAAAGTGCTGGCTCTCCATTTAATTTTTTAAGATCAAGGTTAACCACAGAAAGCTTGGAAAATAAAGCAGCAGACAAGGAAACGCTAATTGCCTTTGTTGCAAAGTTGGCACATGGGTGTAATCCTCACCCTCAGGAAGCAGAGGTGGGAAGATTGCTATGAGTTTATCACTGCAGAGTGATGATCTGTCTCCACAGATACAGGTCAAGATGGCTCAAAAACCTGATAACCCGAGCTTAATCTCTGGAAGCCCATATGGTGGAAGGAGAAATGATTTCTGAAAGTTGTCCTCTGACCTACACCCATAAACCATCAGGACGTGGCATGCATATGTGTCTTCTCTCTCGAATAAATAAACTAATAATAAAAAAGGTTTAAGTGTGGTAGCATTTATCTGTAATCCCAACACTCAAGAGCTGGAGAACAAGGAGTGAAAATGTTTAAGCCAGCCTTAGCTACACATAGAATTCAAGGCCGGCCTGAGTTACATGAGACCTCATGTCAAAAGAAGGAGGAGTAGGAGGAAGAGGAGAACCAATAATATAAATACTTAACAAGCACTTTCTCTGGGGCCAGTGTCTGGACTCATCGCATCTAAGCATTGCTTCATTTTATCTTTTCAGCTAAATTCCGCTACCATTCCCTTTCTATCAACAAAAAAGACACCCAAAAAGATTAGTAATTTACACAAGACAACTTCATTATGTCATTATTATGCATGGGAGACAGAGATGGAGATCACAACAATAACACAATGTGCTAAACCTTAATAGAAATAACACTTTGTGGGCTGGCCAGATAGCTCAGTGGGTAAAAAAACCTGCTCACAAACCTGGCAAGCTGAATTCAGTCCTTGGAATCCCACATGGTGGAAGGAGAGAACTGACTTCTGAAAGTTGTCCTCTGATCTCTACCCATGCGCTATAAAATGCACGTGTTTTCTCTCTCTCTCAAATAAATATTTTTAAAATAACATACTTTAAAAAAAAGAACTAATGCTTTGTTTGTGGCACCAAAAAAAGGAGAAAATAAACAGTAGCAGGGACATAAATGGAGAGAGACAAATATGACCATCAAGTGCATTCAGTTACTGAGTCCCACGAGTTAAAAAAATAAATAAATAAAGGCTATTAGGTGCTGGGGATGGAACTCCGTCTACACAGTGCTTGTCTGACATGCATGAGGCTCTGGGTTTCATTAACCTGGCCTGATGGTGCATGCCTGTAATCTCAGCATTTAGGATGGAGAGGCATGAAGGTAGACTGGCAGAGTGCTCTAAGACTGAATTTAGGAGGTAGAGAGGGCGCTCAGCATTCAATCCATTGTTTAAAGCAGTCAGCTTGAACACCTGAGATTCTGTTTCAAAATAATATAGACACAGGGCCGGAGATTTGGCTTAGGGTTTAAGATTTTGCCTAGAAAGCTGAAGGACATAGTTGGGATCCCAGATCCCAAGTAAAAACGCCAGCCGGGCGGAAATGGTGACGACTTGCACTTCCTGCTCTGGAAGATGGAGCCTGAGAAATCACAGAGGGAAGCAAAAAGGAGGTAGAGCAATTCAGGATGATTCCTGAAGTCACCCTTGGGTCTCCACAGGCACACATAGTACCCTCTGATACATACAAAAGAGATATAATAAATATAATGTATATACATACCCCCACTCACATATACACAAAAACAAGTATTTAAATAAAAATATATAGTGCCATATATATATATTCCAGCTTTAATGAGCCCATAGATTGCCTGGAAATCTTGTTAAAATGTGGCTCTTGAAAGCTAGGAGCATGTAATAGTGCACTAAGCATATATTAAACCATGGGTTTAGATTCCTAGCACCCACAGGAAAAGAAAGATTCTATACTTCTCAGTGTAAGCTCAACCACTCAGTCTGGGCCCCACATGTCTGTCCGTCACCACAACTTGATCATGTGCAGGTCATTGCTTGCGGAAGTCATTTTTCTCGGTTTACGTGGGTTCTGAGGCTTGCACTCGGGTCATGGGACTTGCAGGGCAAGCGCGTTCAGCGCTGAAGGCTTTAGGAGATAAACACCCGCGAGCGGCCGCCCGAGATATGATTCTGGGGAGAGCGAAACTGCAGCTCAGAAAACCCGATCGCCTCGCCCGGGGTCACGGAGCCAGGGACGCGGCAGGGCATCCTCCGAGCGGTCCACCGAGCTCTGCGGCCGCGCGCGCGCGAAGGGCCTCGGGGGGCGGCGGCGGCGGCCGTGGCGAAAGTGCCGCTGCGGAAGCGCGCGCGGCCCGGCGGGCGGAGGAGGAAGCGGGGCGCTGCGGGGGCGGCGGCGGGGCGCCATGGGCCGCTTGCACTGCACGCAGGACCCGGTGCCCGAGGCCGTGGGCGGCGACATGCAGCAGCTGAACCAGCTGGGCGCGCAGGTAGGCCAAGGGGGTGCGGGGTTCGCCCGCGCCCGGGTGCGGCGTCCACTGGTCTGGGAAGGCGGAAGGAGGGGAGGTGGGGAACCCGAGAGGGGCGTAGAGGTTGTGTGGGGACTTCGTGGGATCCCGGAGGAGGGAATGAGGGCGAAGCAGGGTAGTCTCTTGGGGTCCGCTGGAGGCTTGTGCGGGTGTCAGCAGTGGCCAGGCCGCACTGGAGCCGCGGGCCTGAGCCTGTCTGGACAGGGCTGGTGGCCACGCCCTTCTCGGTGCCGGAAAACAGCGGTGCACCGAGCGCTCTTTGGAGGCCCCAAATAAGAGTGACAATCCCAGCGGCTGGGAAACTGAGTCAGGATCGTAAGTTTGTAGCGAATGGGGAATGCTAAGTCTTAAACCTCGTGTGGAGCCAGACCTCTATGCTTCCTTTTTCGTTGGATCGGACTCCAGGGGATAGCAGGTCAGGGAACCTGGGGCAATCCTGTCCTCCAGCCTGCAGCTAAAAAATACGTGGTGCTAAAATGATCTTTCTAAATCTCAGCACATGGGAGACAGAGGCAGGACGATCCCTTCCAAGCTTTTGCTTCATATCCCGTTCAAGGCTAGTCTGGGCCACGTGAGACCTTGGTTCAGAAACCAAAATGAATGAATGAATAAAATGAACTACTGTAAATATTCCTCTGGAGGAAGGGCCCCTCCTTTTCGCCTCAGTTATCTCTCAGAACTCCCCACAGAGCAAGTAGAACTCTTTGATGAGTAAAAACCAGATTGACCTCATGAAGTAATGGTTAGCATGACTGGAATACCAGATCTGTTATCTGCTCTTCCCTCTTTGTCTCCGTTTTGAGATAGGGTCTCATTCTGTAGCCTAGAAGCCACTTGTCTCCCAAGTGCTGGGATTTCAGGTGTTGACCCCCACCTCAGCCAGCACAAACCACAGTTCTAATTTTACTTTCTAAAAGACACTTTTAAAAATTAAGAAAGAGGCCGGCTGGGCTTGCCATCCAATGTAGGTCCAAAGTTCCATTCCTAGTAACCCCACACCCTACCCACACACACCCTCCCCCCTTCAAAATTTAAATAAGAATGACTAGGTAGTGAAGCATTTCTGTAATCCCAGCAGGTGGGAAACTGAGTCAGGACCACAAGTGTGTAGTAAATGGGAATGGTATAATTGAATTCAAAGCTGGAGTGGGGGAGCGTAGTTTTTGCTTGACGCTGCTGTGTTCTGGAAGAGTTCCATTTAGAGGGGGGAAAAGTGAAAGAGATTCTAACTCTAAAAGAAACATTATTCCCTATTACCCACACAGGGTTTCCCTGTATAGCCCTGACTGGTCTCAAACTGAAGATCTTACCCCCTTGGCCACTCTAGAGCTGGGACTGTATGTGTTGTCATCATGCTCAAATGTAGTATCTGTTAATGGACATTTAAATTTCATATGGTGCCTTGTTATTTTTGTTTTGTTGGTTGCATTTATTCAGACAGGGTCTTACCCCATAGTCCTGACTAGTCTATAAGTCACAGCAGTCCTCTGCATTCCAGTGACCGCTAAGCCTGGCCTTGTTTGTTTACTTGCTTACATCAGCTTCTCGATAATTCTCTAATGAATGAAAACTAAGCTGAGGCCAGTGAGATAGCTCTAGTAAGACACTTGCTCACAAACTTGGTGACCTGAGTTCAACTCCCGGAAGCTCATACTGTGGAAGGAGAGAAATGACTTCTGAAGGTTGTTCCGTGATCTCTAACCATGCAACACAGCATGTATGCATGTACACATTCTTTCTCTACTCATGCAACACGGCATGTATGCATGTACACATTCTCTACTCATGCAACACGGCATGTATGCATGTACACATTCTCTACTCATGCAACACAGCATGTATGCATGTACACATTCTCTACTCATGCAATACGGCATGTATGCATGTACACATTCTTTCTCTACTCATGCAACACGGCATGTACGCATGAACTATTCTTTCTCTCAAATTAAAAAAAATGATTATTTCCTCATGGAGTAATGGATATCATGATTATAATTATAATTCCTAACATGCTGTCTTATTCTCTGTCTCTTCAAGGTAGGCTTTGATTTTACCGTCTTCCAGCCTGAACAACAGGCTGAGTAGCCAGAACAACAGGTCATACACCAAGTCTCAGCTCTTTCTTTTCCCCAAGAGAAATGGGACAGTATTCACAGTGTTCCCAGACAGAACCGCAAAGGGGCAACAATTTAGTTGTGGCGGTGGTGGTTGTTTTTAATCTTATGTGTGTGTGTTTTGCTTTTTAAAGTATTGTTTTTATTTATGTATTAGAGAACATGTGTGCCATAGTACATGGGTAGAGGTCAGAGGACAACTTTCAAATGTCAGTTCTCTCCATCTGGTTTCTGGTGGTCAAACTCAGATTGAGATTGCCGTGATTTGTAAGAAGGTACCTTAACTGCTGAGCTATTTTACCATCCATGTTTTAATTGCATGTTATATATTTTATTGGACCAGCAAGATAGCTCAACAAATGCTTACTATGCACATACTTGCAAACCTGGTGATCTGAATTCACTCCCTGGAAGCCCACATGGTAAAAGGAGAGAATCGGTTTCCAAAAGTTGTCTCTGGCCTTCACCTGTGCAATATGGCATGGCCGTGCGTCTCTCTCTCACACGCACTCTCTCTCTCTCAAATAAGAATTTTTCTTTAAGCAGTTCTTGGGCTGGAGAGGTGACCCAGGGGTTAAGACTCTGCCTCATAAACAAAAGGTCCCGAGTTTGGATCTCAAGTCCTATGTAAAATGCTAGGTGGAAATGGAAGTGGTCTGCACTTCTGGCCCTGGTGAGTAGGAGTCTGGGAAATCCCAGAGCAAAGCAAAAAAAAATTCAGGATGATTCCAGAAGTCACCCTTAGTCCTCCACAGGGACACACAGTGTCTTCTGATACACACTCACACATATACACATGTTAAAGAAAAAAAGCCTTCTGGTCTGGAGAAATGGCTCAGGGGTTAAGACTCTGCCTCACAAGCAGAAGGTCCTAAGTTCAGATCCCAGGTCCCACTTAAAAACTGGCGGCCTGTATTTCCGGCCCTGGTGGGCGGAGCCTGGGAAATCCCAGAGCAAAGCAAGAAGGAGATAGCTGCAATCCAGGATGATTCCTGAAGTCACCCTTGGTCCTCCACAGAGACACATGTGCCCTCTGATACACACACACACACACACACACACACACACACACACTGAATAAATAAATTTTAAACTTAAAAAAAAAAAGAAGGAAAAACTGTGAATTATGAAGTTGTCTTCCAGGAAGGTCACCCAGTACTTCGTGGACCATCACTTTCAGCCTGTGTCCTTGTACTGTCACTGGAATTGATGTCCTCAAACTTTGCGTTCACAGATCTGATAAATGAAAATAGTGTCTCCGTTTACTGATTTACATTTTCCCTGATGTAGACTAACCTTGAGCATCTCTGGAGTTTGCTACTGGCAACAGTTAAGATTTTGATATGCTGAGAGAGTCCTGGGCTGTGAACATTCAGGGAGAGACAGCTCTGGGAGATTTAGTCAACAAATGCTTCCTCGTAATATTTAAAGATAGTGTGACAACACAGAACTATACTGTTCCCTTTCAAGGTTATAAGTAGGTGCCTCAAGTGAGGGTCCAAGAGGGGGCTTCAAAAGAGTCAGGTCAGATGTGTCAGCAAGGACCTGTACTGTCTGTAATCTCAGCATTCACATGGACAAAGGAGGATCAAGAGTTCGGGGCCAACTTAGAAAACAGCCGCTTCAAGGCCAGCCTAGGCCACTCTGAGACCCTGTCTAAAAAAGAGACAAGAAGAAAAAGAGAAAAGAATTTGACAATATGGATAGGTGCTTGCCTCTGCTTGCCTTACAGGGATCAAACCTAGACCTTTCTACTTACTAGTCAAGAAAGAGTTCTACAGAATTTTTGTATTTATTTATTTATTTACATGTGTGTGTGTGTGTGTGTGTGTGTGTGTGTGTGTGTGTGTGTGTGTTATCTGTGTGTCTGTGTGTACAAAAGGGCACTTGAGGGTGTTCGCCTGTAGAGGCCTAAGGGTGACATTGGGAATCATCCTAGATTGTTCTACCTCTTGATTACTTGGCTTTGGGGTCTCCCAAACCCCACCTTCCAGGGTCGAAATTACAAACTACTTTTTACATACGTTATACATGGGATCCGAGTTCCAAACTTAGGTCCTTTTGCTAGCAAGGCAAAGAAAAGCTTTAACTCCCAAACCATTTCCCCGGCCCAAATTTTTCTTTTCTTTTCTTTTTTTAACTTTTAAAAGATAGGCATTTATCATGTGTAACACAATACAGAGCTTTTGTTATTTCTTTTATTTTTGTTCTTCTTCTTCTTTTTAAACTAGGGTTTATACTTCTAGCTCCTGGGAAGATCAGAAAATAGGAGTTCCAAGGCTATATTGAGGCTATGTCTCAAAATAAAAATAAGGAAGAAAATATAGTAAAAAAAAAAAAAAAAAAACTGCAGCAGCTTGTACTTCTGACTTTGGAAGGCAGAGTCTGGGAAACTCCAGAGCAAAGCAAAGAGGAGGTAGAGCAATCCAGGGTGATTCCCAAAGTCACTCTTGGGCTTCCAGAGGCCCATAAAGTGCCCTCTTATATATACAGATACACACATACTATATATGTATATATATGATCAGCATATACAAAACAGAAAAAAGAGACTGTTCTAAAACAGCCCGGGCCTTTATGTAGACCAGCCTGGCCTTGAGTTACAGCAGTCCTCCTGCTTCTGCCTCCAGAGTGCTAAGTTTGAGCCGTCTTGCCTCACTGTGAACATTGAAACTTTAAGACAATCAAAACAGGCCCCAGTGCCTGTCTGGTACCATTCTTCTCTCAAAAGCCTACAGCGGTTGGAAGGTGGTCCTGGCCTGGGCAGAGCTGTGCTGATGTTCCACATTGTTCTTTCACAGCAGTTCTCCGCCCTGACAGAAGTCCTGTTCCATTTCCTAACGGAGCCCAAAGAGGTAAGTAAGGTGTTTGTGATAAGGAGAGTGCCCCAGTGTGGCTCTAAGGAACAGTAAAGGTCTGTTTGTGCCTTTCTCTCTCTCCATAGGTGGAAAGGTTTCAGGCTCAGCTCTCTGAATTTGCTACCACTAATCAGATCAGCCTTGGCCCCCTCCGAAGCATCGTGAAAAGCCTCCTCCTGGTTCCAAATGGTGAGTTGCCTCTTGGCAGCCATTTTCAGAGACAGTGCTGCTACCTGAGATTACCTTTAGTCGTTGGACTTATCCAGGCATGGTCTGGTATTCAGTGAAGAGGTCTGATATTCAATGAAGAGCCAGGCACACAGCCTAGAGACCCAGGTGAGGAGGGAAATGTGTGGCCGTTGGCCCTCGGCATACTCAGGCTCCACACCTGTGCATCCAGCCAACCAAGGAGCAGAAGGATATTTAAGAAACCACTTTGGCCCAGTGAAATAGCTCAGCAGGTAAGGTACCTGCTTGCAAACCTGGTGCTCTGGGTTCCACATGGTAAATCCCACATGGTAAAAGGAGAGAACTGAAGAACTGACTTTTCCAAGTTGTCCTGATCTCCACTAGTATGCCATGGGATGCATGTGTATTCTTTTTCTCTCTCTCTTTCTCAAATAAATAAATAAATAAATATTTTTTTTTTTTCAAAAAACCATTGCTTTTATACTGAACACAAACAGACCTTTTTTGGTTCATTTTTCCCTACACAATATAGTGTAACTAGTATTTACATAATTTTACATTGTATGAGATATTCTAAGAAGGCTGAGGTAGTTCCCAAAGTACACAGAATATACACTGGTTACATGTGAATACTGAATCATTTATCTGAATGACTTGAATATCTGTGAATAGCAGCATCCTAGGGGGTCTCAGAACCAGCACATAGAGGATGTCTAGGCAGGACAGCTCCAAGCTCCCTCTGCGTCCTGATTTTAGTTCTCTGCTTAATAAATCCCAAAGTAGATAGTAGGCATTTAGAAACATTAATAACAATTAAATAGTGTTGCAGAATTTTTTTTTTCTTTTTTTAAATGTGGTGCCACAGCTGAAATCCAGGGTCGACTCTGGCCCATCCCCCTGTGCTGAGCAAGTGTTCTACCACTGAGCTAAACCTAACCCCTCACACATTTTTCATAAATGGGGCTGTTATTTTGGAGGTTGTGTGTGTGTGCTGTGTTTAAGCGCATGCTTGTGGCGGCCAGAAGATAAACTCAGATGTCACTCCTCAAAAGCTATCAATTTTTAAAAAACAATTTGTTTATTCATTGTGAAAGGAATGAGTGTATGAACCCAGGTCTCAGGCTTGGCAACAAGTACCCACTGAGACATCTGACTGGCCTCCATCTTTTTTTTTAAATTTTTTTATTATTGTGCCGGTGTGCGCGTGTGTGTATGTATATGTGTGTGTGTGTATAGAACCACGGGCGAATTCGGGAACCACCATGGATGCCTCCACCTCCTCCTTGTTTATTCTGCCCCGGGATTCACAGGCTCCGCCCTACCAGGACCAGAAACGCAGGCCGCCCCCGCTTCCGCCCGGTGTCCATACTGGGGTCTAGAATCCGAACTCAGGACCTTCCGCCTGCAAGGTGGAGGCTTAACCCCTGAGCTATCTCTCCAGCCCCATCTTTTTTTTTTTTTTTTTTAAGTAAAATTTTTTTTATTTTATTTATTTATTGTGTGTGTCTGTGTCTGTGTCTGTGTGTCTGTGTATGTCTGTGTGTATATACCATAGGGCACTGTGTGTTCTTGTGGAGGCCCAAGGGACCTCCTTCTTGCTTCACTTAGGCATTTCCTAGGCTCTGCCCACCAGAGCCGGAAGTGCAGGCCACTGCTGTTTCTGCCTGGCATTTTTATATGGGACCTGGAATCCGAACTCAGGATCTTCTGCTTGCAAGACAGTCTTAACCCCTGAGCCATCTCTCCAGCCCTACATCTTGTTTTTTGAGACAAGGTCTCTCGCTGGCCTCAGACAAGCTGGAATAGCTGACCAACAATTTGTGTGTGTGTGTGTGTGTGTGTGTTTATACCACAGAGTACTTGAGTGTGCGTGTACGTGCGTGCATGCGTGTGTGTGTGTGTGTGTAGAACCACGGAAGAATTTGGGAACCCCCATGGACCGCCTCCACCTCCTCCTTGTTTACTCTGCCTGGGATTCACAGGCTCTGTCCTACCAGGACCAGAAATGCAGGCCGCCCCCGCTTCCTGCTGCCGTCTATACATGGGGTCTAGGATCCGAACTCAGGACCTTCTGCCCGTAAGGCAGAGGCTTAACCCCTGAGTCACCTCTCCAGCCCTAAATATGTAATTCTTAAAATATCTTCTTTTAACAGCTATCATCCCATAGCCTAGTTGTTTCATCTGTACTCATATTTGTCAATGTTCTCTAACCTGGACTAGTTGCTGTCATTTTTTTTTAATGTATTGGTTATATGTATAGTGCATTGCATGCTTTGCATGTAAATGGAGACCAGTACATGTGCATATTTTTGCACCTGTACATGGAAGCCTGAAGGTGATATCAAGAATCCTCCTTGATTGGTCTTCCACCTTAATTTTTTTTTTTTTTTAATGTGGAACGCGAGTCAGTGGAGCACAGTACGTCAGGAAAAGCCTAAAGTTTAGACTATAGTCCACATTTCAAAGACCTGTATTTCACGTATTTTATCAGACATCATAAGATAGGAATCTGAAGTAGCCAGCAGTTTGGTTCTGGAAAGATCTCTGAATTGTGTTCAGTTACGTGGGCAAGTGGGTCAGCACCCTGTCATGGTAGAAGGGGAAAATCCAGTCACAATATTTTCTCTAGCAACAAATGAGATGTGAAGCATACCAAATGGGTCATGTCAGTCAGAAGAAACAGGGCACAGAATATCAGTGTTCGGTCAGGCCTGAGAGATGTGGCTCGAATATATGTGGAAGGGAAAAGTGGACTATGGTGAATATATGGATAAGAATAATGTGAGGTGACAAGCAACAGCAATCATACCTGGTAACATTATATTTCTGAGTGACCAGATGAAAGAAAAGGCATACAATGGATGATTCATCTTCGACCATTGTTTGGTATAGTCTCCTTTCTGAATATGTATAGTCTGTTATTTCTAAAGATAAAGATTAAACTTTTTTACACAAAAAATGGAATGTTCACGAATTTGCATGTCATCCTTGCACAGGGGCCATGCCAATCTTCTCTATATTGTTCCAATTTTAGTATATGTGCTGCTGAAGTGAGCACCCACTTTAATATTTGGAGCCTGGGTCTCTACACCTAAGGTTGTCACTAGGGTTACTGCGGCTAGCTAGTTTGCCTTAGGGATTCCCAAGGCAATTTCAGCCTTACCCGGGCTGAAATTACAGAGGCATTTTACCTACATGGAATTTTGCCTGGGACTAGAAATCCAAACTGTGGTTCTTTTGTTTTTGTTGCAGAGACTTGAGCTATGCCCCCCCCTCGCATGGATTAGTTCAAAGAAAATATCAGACATCTCTTTTATTCCTAAATACCCGTTATCCACCCTAAAAGATAACAAGGGGTCTCAATCTTATCTACAAGGAAATCACAGGGCCAGTGTTCAGGTCTCTTCATTGTCTTTTGGGGGGGGATTGTTTACGGTTTGTCCTTCCCAGCAGGGTCTAGATAGAGCTCCAGCTTGCATTTGGCCCTACCTTACTCCTTGCTTACTTGTTGGGATAGTCTGATAGTCCATGTCTTTGAGGATGAGGTGGAGCTGGAAGGGCTCCTCACACGCATTGTTAGGGTGGAGAAAGATGGGCTGGGGATTACAGCTTGGTGGTGGAGCACCCCCCTGGCAGGCACAGGGGCCTGGCTTCAGTCCGGCTTTAAGGGAAACAGGGAGAAGATAACAGAAGAAAAGTGCTCACTTCATTGCTGTTAGCTGTCCTTCCTAGGATTGTCATTATCCGGTTATCTCCTGCAAGCATTCCAGATAATTTGGCAGGGGAGACACTGTTCTAGCTTGTTTTCCTCTTAATACTTAGCAAGCTATCTGGCCCTTGGGGGTGATCACTAACTGGCTTTTGTTTTCTGTTAAAAGGTGATGATTTCCCATTCCTGCTTCTCTAGGGATGTTTGTGGTTAACTGTAAAAAAGAATAGTCCACACTGAAGAGTAGTAGTTACAGATTTTGTGTGTGTGTGTGTGTGTGTGTGTGTGTGTGTGTGTGTGTATTTAGTTTCTGATTTCTATTTTTGCTACAAGGGAAAGGGTGTACAAAACTTATTCCATGCCTAAGGATTGGGAGTTTTACATTCCTGGAAGTCAGATGTGGAGCTGGGCCCTAACCACCAACCTCACCTGCTCTGTGACTTTTCTCTGACACTTTCACCTACTTATTCTTACATGATGTTCTAGTCTCTTTTTTCCAGGAAGAGTAGCCTCACAAGGGTGGAGGTGATTGTTCAGTTCCTTAGCTTCCCAGTGTCTAGTGAGGTGCTGGCCCGTGGCAGATTTTCTGTAAATACACACACAGTGAGGCCATGTCGTTCTCCCCTCACAGGGCGGCTTCAGCTGGCCAACCTTCAGGGTCAGTAGTTACCCAGCAAAGATCTCTTCCCACCCTTTGCCTTCCGTTCTCTCTAACTAGTGTTTTCACCAAGGTTTCCCTTTGGAGGGTCAAGGACTGCCTGGTGGCTGGCTGGCAGTTCCTTAGGACAAAGGCGGCTCCAGAGGAAACGCCTGAAAGGAAGTGGTGGAGCCTCTCATGGAGCAAATGTGTCTGTGAGGCCTGAGATGCCTTCAGAGAGAGCCTGCTCCGGGGGGTCCTTGAGCTTAGGAGCCATGTGGATCTCTGTGAAGTAGTATCAGTGGTGCTGCTCACTAGAGCAGCCCATTGGAGTGACCGGCAAGAGGAAGAACTGTGCTGGGCACCCTCTGGCTCCTAAGTCACTTGGGTATTCCGCTTGTTGGTAGTTAATGGCCCTGGGCAAAAAAGTAAGATGAAATTTTTGTTTTAGAAAAATAGGAGCCAGGGGCTAGTGAGATGGCTCAGTGGGGGTAAGTTCCTGCAGGAAAAAACTAGTGACCTGAGTTCATTCCCCAGAGTCCACATAGGGAAGGAGAAAAACCAACCTGCAATGTGCAGCCTCTCTCTCTCTCTCTCTCTCTGTCTCTCTCTCTCTCTCTGTCATTTCTGTCTCTTTCTCTCATAAATAAGTAAAATAAAAATAAATACAAGAGGGGCTGGAGAGGTGGCTCAGGGGTTAAGCCTCTGGCTTGCAGACGGAAGGTCCTGAGTTCGGATCCTAGACCCCCTAGATGCCAGGCATAAGGGGGGGGGGCTGCGTTTCCCGTCCTGGTAGAGCGGAGTCTGTGAATCCCAGGGCAGAGTAAACAAGGAGGAGGTGGAGGTGGTCCATGGTGGTTCCTGAATTCGCCCGTGGTTCTACACACACACGCACACACACATACACACACACACAATTGAATAAATAATAAAAAAATGTAAAAAAAAAAAAAAGACAGTAAAAAGAAAAGTATAAGAGAGGAAATAAACATGGCCCATAATTCTACCACTTTCACATTTAAAAAAGACCAAAAAAAAAAAAAAAAAAAGGAAGAATGGAAGAGGAAGCAAGGGAGAGAGAAAGGGTTCCAGAGGAGATCAAATTTGGAAAGCTTCATAAGAGCTTTGAAGGTTGCTGCAGGCAAATAAAGATGTTAGGGAATTTTGAGCAGAGGAGACAAAATCTAAAAGATTTTTGTTGTTGTTTGTTTGTTTGTTTGCTTGTTTTCTATGTGAAACAGGCATCAAGTAACTCAGGCCAGCTTCAGCTGTCTGTATAACTAAGGATGATCTTGAACTACAAATCCTGTCTGTACCTCTGAGCATTATCACAGATATGTGCCACCATGTGCTAGGCAAGTGATCTCTCAGCAGACCCAGCCCTGTAAGCTGGCAAGTTTTGACCTTGCCTGTGTTGCCAGCTAGCTATAAGGCTCAGCACGTGAAGGCACTCACGGTACAAACTTGATGGCCTGAGTTCCATCCCCACCACGCATATAAAGAGAAATGACTCCACTCACATGCATGTTATAGCGTGCATATCCACAGGCACACATCACACATGTACTAATATATAAATTGAATTAAAATTGCCTCTGTACCCAAGCTACTGTGAATGTACCAAAGTCAGTCTAGTTATTCCTGATTTTTAAAATATTTTTTAGGTTTTGTTTATTCACACACACACACACACACACACACACACACACACACACACACACACACGCAGTGCCATGGCATGTGTATGGAGGTCAGAGAACAACTTTCAGTTCTCTTCTCAGCAATACAATTGTCGATTTGCCAATCTTTTTTTTTTTTTTTTTAACTAAAACTTGACCTTCTTGATCTTCAGTTTTCTGATAAAAGTTATAATCATCAGTCCCACAGCAGTATTTGGTGTCCATACAACAAATCGGCGAATCTAGGGCTGTGACTACAGCTAGCCTCACTCTCCAACACTGAAAAAGGAAAACAAATTTGGGTTGCCAAGCGTGGTGATCCCTGACTGTAGCCCCAGGACTTGGGAGGGCTGAGACAGGGTGATCCTGAGTGTGAAGCTAATCCACGCTACCTGGTGAGTTCTAGACAGTTCCTGGGGTAGATAATGAGACTTCTCTCAACAAAATGTAGTAATAGTAATAATGAAATAAATGACAACTGGGTCTGAGCCAAAAGCTAAGGCACTGTATCTCTCTAGTAGTCATGTGTTAATTAGACTGGCGGGGAGGTGGCCTTTATGAGTGAGATTTCCTGGGGTCTTGCCTTCTTTATTTCACTGTGGCTTCCTTGCTCAGTCTGATTTTGGAGATAAAAGATTTCCTCTCTTTGTTTGTGTGGTTGTTACAAGGCACAGTGGCCTTTAGGTTGTTTTTCAGAACTGAGGTATTTGGTGCTGGGTTTTGGCCCTCCTCTCCTGGGGGATGGATGTCTCTTGTTCTTTAATTAATTATCTTTCAATTGAGACATGCAGTGTTTAGGTGGTTGCTAAGTTACAATTTTACAACACAACCCAGAGTTGAAATTAAGAGCAGGTTTGTTCTCGGGAACTGGAGCCTGTGCACAGAGCAAAGCAGCCCCGTGAGTGTCTAGTATGCATGAAGGGAAATTAGGACAGCCCCCCTGGTAGTGAACTGTGAGAGGCCAACCTGTTCTTACCTTGCCTTACTTAGCACACTATATGAAAGCTTGTTTCCTGGGCTGGTGAGCTGGCTCAGCCGGTATAGGCACTTGCTGCACAGACCTTTCAACCGAACTCAATTCCTGGAATCTGTGCAAAGATGGAAGGAAAGAACAGACTACAAAGTTGTCTCTGACTCCCATCTGCCTGCTGTGATAGGCACATACATAGATACACACACACATATCACATATGCCCACAATAATAAATTTTTTAAATATTTATTTATTCGAAGGAGAGAACATACAGGTGCACATGGTGATGCACAGGTAAAGATCAAAGGACAGTTTTCCTTCTACCATGTGGGCTTCCAGAGATTGAACTCAGAGCACCGAGTTTGCAAATATGTGTCTTACCCACTAAGCTATCTTCCTGCCCCATAATGAATTTTTTAAAAAATCAATTTCCTACCACAGTGCTGTCCAATGCAACCTTCTAATGCAGCAGAAATGGCCTGCAATCTGCGTTGCCCAACCCAGTGGTCATGGGCCTATGTGGCTGTAGAATACTTGTAATACTGGTGTCCCCAAGAAATGGAATTTCTAATTTAATTTTTGATTTTTATTTATTTCGAGATAAGGTTTTGCCATGCTGCCCAAGCTAGTCTTGAACTCCTCGACTCCAGAGATCTTTCCACCTCGGCTAGAACGACTGGCATGTGTGCCACATTCAGCTTTTAGTTGGACTTGAGTGCCACACACAACCAGCTTTGTTCAGGGCCCAGTGCCTGGGCTGCTGTGGGTCTCAAGAACTCTGCGGTGTCACTGGGTCCTCTAACTTCATGACCAGTTCCAAGGCTCTTCTCCTGTCTTTAGCTCTGTCCACTGTCCCCTAAGTTAAGGAACGGCCATGCCGCCCCGCCCCACAGCTGTTTTCTCCTTAGCTGGCTTGGGCCCTTCTGGGTCCTGGGAGCCTATTCCTTTTGTCCTCTGTATCACACAGGTTGTGCCTGTGCTTCTTGCTGGCTGCTGCGTTGATGCGCTTTTTCTATGATTTCTGCCCTTCCCCCAGGTGCCTTGAAGAAGAGTCTGACAGCAGAGCAGGTCCGCGCAGATTTCATGACTCTGGGTAGGTCACGCTCAAGTTTGGCTGAGGAGAGGACCTCTGGCTTCTTATTCCGTTAATGAGTGCTTCTGTCCTCTTACAGGTCTTAGTGAGGAGAAAGCCACTCACTTTTCTGAGAAGGTATAATTCCTCTTCATCAGGGTTAAGATCCGGAGCTTTCATTTTGTGAAAAGAACAACAAGAAAAATGCCAAGCAAGACAGACCCACAGCCTCCTCCTTCACTGGCCTCATGGGGATGACGGGCCGGAAGCTGTCAGTCATCCCTGTCCAGTCCAATGGGAGTTGTTACCCTTTGATTTGATCAAATAGTAACACTGCACAGTTGTTCCATCCTGGATTAAATTTTGGGATGAAGAAAAATGTCTAAGCTGTGGCATATGCTATAACCCCAGTGCTCAGGAAATATAGACAGAGGATGAGACGTTCAAGGCCAGCCTCAGCTATACAGCAAATTCAAGACAGTGAGACCCTGTCTTAAAAAAACAGAAAAGATGGGGTGGTAGAGAGATGGCTCAGGGATTAAGACTGTATCTCGCAAGCAGAAGGTCCTGAGTTCAGATCCCAGGTCCCACATGAAAACACCAGGCAGAATGTGTGGTGGCCTGTACTTCTGGCCCTGGTGGGCGGAGCCTGGGAAATCCCAGAGTGAAGCAAGGAGGTAGAAGCAATCCAGGATGATTCCTGAAGTCACCCTTGATCCTCCACAGGGACACATATGCCCATTGATGCATGCACATACACACACACACACACACACACTCACTCACACACACACTAATTAAATGAATAAGTTAAAACAAAACAGAAAGGGTGTTGGGGCGTTGGCTTATCAGGTTACTGCAATTGCTGGGCAAGTAGAAGGACCTGAGTTCAAAGCACCCACATAAAAACCTAGGTGTTTGTTTATAATCTCAGTGCTGTAAGTAGTGGACCAGTTTAGCTCTAGTTTATCAAGAAACCCTGTCTCGAGGAAATAAGAAGGAACATTATAAAGCAGAGGACCTGCCTTGGCCTCCATGAGTACACACACCCATGCATATACACCTGTGTGTGCACCACACACCACACAACGCTCACACACATACGAAAATAATTTTTTGAAAAGGAGAGGGCATTTTTGCTGTCTTCCCCACCTCTCCTGGATACGTGCATGCAGTAGATGAGCCCTTGGTTCTTTTCTCATCCCCCCCATCCATAAGAACACTAAACCTTGCTGTTTTGGGTGCTGAAGGAAAGAGAGAGGTAGTTCCCATTCTAATGGCTTTGGCTTTGGCTTTGTTCCAGTGGAAGCACCATGCCCCCATCCTTACAAGATGGGCCATAGGTCAGACCCTGATGATTAACCAGCTCATCGACATGGAGTGGAGATTTGGAGGTAACTGAATGGAGCCAGTCCTGGTCACGTATTTGTTTGTGCTGGGGTTGGATGGGAGGCTTTTGGAGAGCTGAGGTGGGGAAGAGGTGTCCTTGATCTTTGTCATCCTTGGGGACCAGCAGCTGTTGACCTGCCTTCCATGCTTGGCCTTTCCCACCCCTGATGCCCACCTTGTGTCCTCCTAGTCACCCCCACATGGGTGTGTGCACAGGCTGCAAAATTGGGGTCTTCAAGGGAAGTCCTCAGTCACTTACTATTTCTCTCTTGTGTCACAGTGACATCTGGAAGCAGTGAATTAGAGAAAGTGGGAAGTATTTTTTTACAAGTAAGTCATCTTCTGACCAGTGAAAATGGGGAGGTTTTGGACATGGCTAAAATTTATTAAAATCCTGGCACAGTGGGACAGGCCAATAGACCCAGCACCTGGGGGCAGTGATGGAGAATCAGGAATTTAAGGCCAGGTTGCGTGAGACCCTACTTTAAAAAAAAAAAAAGGCAACTTATTAAAGCCTCATTGGGTTTCTTTAACTCTTCTCTTCAGCAGATATTGCTGTGTATCTCAGAGCTACCAGTCACTCAAGGATGCAGTCACTAAAGTTTGATTGCTCTTATAATCAAGGAGCTTGTAGGATCTTTGGTGTTGGATTATCCAGACCACGTCTATGTAACTCTCAAGTCACATCCCCTATGATGGAACTGAGTGGAGCTCAGGGTGGAGTATGTGCTGAGCATCCTTGAAGCCTAGGATGCTTCAGCCTTCGGTTAGGTGGAAGAGTCGTCATCATTTTTAATTAATTAATGTGTCCTTCCTCTTTTTTTTTTCTTCCTTTCAGTTAAAGTTGGTGCTTAAAAAAGGAAACCAGACGGAAAATTTGTACATAGGTAAGACTGTAACCCCATGTGAACCCTTCTACTTTTCTCTTTAGTTAACTGGTCTGGTTTGAAGTCTTCCCTACACATCACATCTCCCCAGAGACAAAGTCATCACCAAGCTGTGGAGTAGTCATCCCAGTACCTTTTCTCTCATATAAGACAGTACCAGGAATATTACTAAGCTGTCAGCAGGTTGGAAACCCCAAGTGGAAAAACCTTTTTGAGGAAGAGAATGTTCATCAGTCGAGCTGGTATGGAAACAGGTCAAAGGCAGGAAGCTCTTGTGACAGTTGCATTGAACATCCTGGGGGAGGCCCTGTTTGAACCTCTCTGTGACACCAGGTTAATGACACACGTGCCTGCTTTGTGGAGCTGAGAATCTTCTATGTACTAGACTCTGGGTTCTCGCATTATTATTATTATTTTAGTGTTCCATAGATGAATATAGTGAATATATGATATTTTCACACTTTAATCCCCAATCTCATCTCCCATAATCTTCCTGTTACAATCTTTTCTTCTTTCCTGTATGTCTCTCTCCTATTCTCATATCTTTCTGCATGTGTGCCCTAGTGAGTTCATGTGGGTGGCCTTTGATGACATATGCCCAAGTACTTGGTGGAACATGAATCATCTCTCTGTGGGTACACCCCTGAGGAAAGCCTCTTCCCCTCCTATCAGCATTCGTCCTCATCGGTCTTTCAGGGAGGTGTAGTATCTCTTGAGATCTTCCTTCTTCCACGGTTAATGTTAGGGAAAATCCTGTGCAGGGCTTGTAGAAATACACATAACTGGGCTGGAGTGATGGCTCAGGGGTTAAGACTCTTCCTCAAAAGCAGAAGGTCCTGAGTTCAGATCCCAGGTCCTACATTGTGCTCCCAGTCCTGGTGGGTGGAGCCTGAGAAATCGTAGAGCCAACAAAAAGGAGTTAGAGGTTATCTAGGATGATTCCAGAAGTCACCCTTTGTCCTCCACAGGGACACACAATGCCCACACAATAAATAATAATTAATTAATTAATTAACGTAACTGCAGAGAATTCATGAATGCATCAACTCTGTTTTGTCCAGAAAATAACATTTGGTTGCACTCCTGACTCCTCGGGCTCTTATAGTCTTACTGCTCCCTCCTCTGTGATGTTGTCTGAGCCTTATGGTGAGGAACGGCTTAGATGTACTGTTTAGGGCCCAACAGTCCACAGTCACTTATTTTCTGCACTTTGACCAGTTGTGATGATCTGTACTAAACACACCTTCTATTACGAAAGAAAGCTTTTTCATTGAGTGCTGAGTGCTGTAACCGTAGAGGTAAAATGGTAGAGAAACAGAACATTCCTTCTATCTTATTTTCCTAATTACAATCTGCTCCTAACTTTGAGGTTGCTACTAAGCCTCCATCTCATCCAGAAGTACAAGACTAAATTAGGATGGCTTATCCATTAAGAACCATTTGGCTGGGGGTGTAGATCAGTAGAGCCCTTACCAACCTCCTAGGCCCTGGGTTTGATTACCAGCACCACAAAAAGAAAGATAACCTGCTAAGACATACTAAGCCATAACAGGAAGATATACTAAGCCATAACAGGAGTAAAAAACATCAACCCGGAGATGTAGTTCAGGGGAAGAATGCTTGCACGCATGAAGCCCTAGGTTCGCTACACACACACTCACACACACACACTCACACAGTCTAGGTGCTTCTGTGCAGTTGGAGTACTCACATAAAGCTGACTTTTCTCTCCCCAGAATTAACCTTGCCTCAGTTCTACAGCTTCCTGCACGAGATGGAGCGAGTCAGAGCCAGCATGGAGTGTCTCAGCTGATCCCTGCCCCTTGCCCCTGCCTCCTCCCTGGCGACTGCTCTGAGTGGCACCTCCCTGGGACTGGGGTCTGTGGGCCTCCCTGCAGCCCTGCTGGCTCCTCTGGAGCCCAGGTGCAAAAGGTTTCTGAAACACAATAGGATTAAGTACTTAGGGAGTCCTGGGCAATTCACCTCTCCTGGAACAAGGTTCAGAGCCTCGGCTGCTCTGACAGATACTGCATCTCAGGTCGGAGGGGGCAGGTGTTTTCATCTACCAGCAAACAGTAAACAAAAGATGCCCTCCCTCACAGTCACAGTTCCCCCTCCCTCCAAAAAAAGCAAAAGCTTGTTTGTGGCTGGGGAAGAGGCAGGATCTTCTGTCCCCTCCTCTGTCCATGCTCTGTATTTGTGGTTGCCCAGCGTCGCCAGCCAATGTTACTTGTGTAAAAATCTAAGCTTGGGCTTCTCTGAAAAATGCTGCGCTAGACCCAGTTGCTGTTTCTGGTGTTGCACCTTTGTGCTTGTGTTATAAAGAGACAGGCCTTTTAAATCTGTTTTCTTTTTCTTTTTTCTTTTTGATTGTCATGACTCTAGCTGGCAACCTTTTGATGAGATGATGAATAAAAAAGATTCTAAAAAATCTGAACACCATTGTGTTACTATGTTATTTAAGGGACAGTGAGCTGGCTCAGTGGGTAAAAGTGCTTGCACACAAACCTGGTGTCTTAAGTTCGGTCCCTGGAGCCCACATGCTGGAAGTTATCTTTTGACCTTCACAAATACACACCACTCTTTTTTTTTTTTTTTTTTTTTAAAGTTATTTGAGGTGAGCAGAGTTGTATGCACCTGTAATCCCAGCGCTCAGGAGGCAGACACAGGAAGATCACTGAAACTTAGCAGCCTCTTGGTCTAGTCTACATAGCAAGTTCCAGACCAGGCAGGGCCACATGGTCATACCATCTTTAAAAGCCAAACCCTTTAGCTCGGGCCGTAGCTCAATTGGTAGAGTGCTTGTTTAACATGCAGTAAGCCCTGAGTTCAATCCCCAGCACCTCACAAAAGCTGGTGTGGTAGCACATGCCTATCGTCCCAACACTCTAGAGATGAAAATAAGAGAGCCAGAAGTTCAGCTATCCTCAACCGCATAGCAAGTTTGAAACCAGACAATCTAG
Source organism: Typhlomys cinereus (assembly GCA_023101885.1). NCBI lineage: Eukaryota > Metazoa > Chordata > Mammalia > Rodentia > Platacanthomyidae > Typhlomys > Typhlomys cinereus. The sequence goes on from JALPQD010000014.1 coordinate 3,976,152, forward strand.
TCTATGTGATACCCTGTCTCAAAAAACAAGCAAAAAACCATGGTGGCATGGACCTGTAGTCTCCGCACTGTGGAGGTGGAAGCAGGAGGGTAAGGAGAGACAGGGCTATATGAGGTCCTGTCTTTAAGAGAGAGACAGAGAGGGAAGGAGGGAGGGAAAAGAACAAAAAGAAAGAAAGAAAGAAAGAAAGAAAGAAAGAAAGAAAGAAAGAAAGAAAGAAAGAAAGAAAGAAAGAGAAAGAAAGAAGGAAAGGAAAGAAAAGAAAGAAAGAAAAAAGTCATCTAAAGCTGGGCCGGAAATTCCAATCCTATCATTCTAGAGGCTAAAGCAGGAGGAGCCCAAATGCAGGGCTGGCTATCTGGGACACTACATACGTTTTTTTTTAATTTTTTTATTTATTTAATTGTGCGTGTATGTATGTGTGTGTGTGTGTAGAACCACGAATGAATTCGGGAGCCACCATGGACGCCTCCACCTCCTTGTTTTTGTTTTATCTTTCAAGTGAATACTGTACTTAGATACCAAAATAATCAAAAATTAAAACTTTTATGTCCGAACAATAAAAAGAAGTAAACATGTATTCAATGTTTCTAATACTACAATGAGAAAAGATTTAATGTAAAAAAAAAAAACTTTATATTGAGTAACATCTATGGTGAGAATATACTAAATACAAATATACTAAATACTAAAAAAAAAAAAAGTTATCTTTTTTTGGCAAACATCATGGCTCTCCCATGAGATTAGCTGTGGTAAGAGCTATTCAGGAAAACCTGGGGTTTTGGTCACTGCACATGCACAACTCAATCTCATCAAGATTTTTATAAATGTTTTCATTCATTCCCTTTTGGTTTGCTTTAGTTTGATTTTCATTTGGGTTTTGTTTTTCCATGGCATAGTCTTACTATTGCAAGCCCAGGCTTCTCAATTCATAGACCAGGTTGGCCTCAAACTCGTGGCAACCCTGTAGTCTCCCTAATGCTGGGCTCACAGGCATGCACAACCCATAAGTAAGCGCCTTACCAATTGAACTGCATCCCCAGTCCATAAAGTTTTGAGTAGATCAGGAGTAAAGTGGTTTCCCTTCCCACCCTCTTCTCTCAGTTACCTCTTTCTTTTTCCTAAAGCCAACCACTGTCGGTTCATCCGGGGTTCTGGAGATATTTCTTGCATTTGCAAATGTATGTGCATATCCTGTGACTCACCTCCCCACCCCCATAGAGCTGCATGTGTGCACACACCATCCGCACCTTGTTTTTTTCCATTTAATTTGGAACTCTCCATGTCAAAAGCTGCCTGGTGCTTTGTTTCTGTAACCAGTTTCCTGCTGATGGACGCTCAGTGCTACAGCTGAATATTCTTTGTTCCTTGCTGTTGTTTGAGACAGGGTCTTTCCATATAACCCAAGATTACCTGAAACTTGCGAGAGCTGAAATTACAGACTGGGATGACAAGTGTGCACAATCACACCTGGATTTTTTCATTGTTATCGGTATTCAAACTACATTGGTAATTGTATGTTGTGTGCCCTTTTCTCAACAATGTCAGAGACTTTCCCATATGTGTGCATCCCTTTCTGTGGCTTTGACATATTCTGATCTATGTCTGTATTATATGTGTGTAGGATTTTTAAAAAATCTTATTTTATTTGAGAGAAAAGGAGGGAGGGAGGGAGCAAAGGAAGAAAGAGAGAGAAAGAGAGAGAGAGACTCTTACTCACAGGTGGAGGCCAGCTTTTGGAAGTCAGTTCTCTCCACCATGTGGCCTCTGGAGACCAAACTCAGGTCACTAGGTTTACAAGCTGGCACCTTACCCTCTGAGCTATCTTGTACCCCCACACACACACACATACACGTGCGCACACAGTTGAATAAATAAAAAAAAATCCTATTAAAAAATAAAATAAAAATGTGCGTGTGTGTGTGTGTGTGTGTGTGTGTGTGTGTGTGGAACCACGGATGAATTCGGGAGCCACCATGGACCGCCTCCACCTCCTCCTTGTTTACTCTGCCCAGGGATTCACAGGCTTCACCCTACCAGGACCAGAAACGCAGGCCGCCCCCGCTGGGGGCATCTATACGTGGGGTCTAGGATCTGAACTCAGGACCTTCTGCCTGCAAGGCAGAGGCTTAACCCCTGAGCCACCTCTCCAGCCCCACATAGCTACTTAACTATGTATGCCAGACTAGTCTTGAACTCACTATGTACAAGGCCTTGCAGCAATCTTCCTGCCTCAATCTCTCAAGAGCTGGGGTTGCAGGTATGCATCACATTAATAGCAAATGGAGAAAAGTGTGACTTCTGAAAATTCTCTTATTTCCACAGATGTGCTATGGCATGCATATGTTATCTTTGCATGTGTTATCTTTCTAATAAAAAAGTTGGGACTAGGAAGTCAAAACTATTTTTAAAAAATGGGGAGAGGGGACTGGGCATGTGGCTCAGGTGGTAGCTGCCCACCACCACATAAACATGGCGTGGTAGTGCGCTTGGGAGGTGGAAGCAGGAAGATTAGGAACTCAAGGTCGCCCTCAGCTGTAACATTTGAGGCCAAACTGAGAACATGAGACTCATCTCTGAATAGGAGCTGCAGGTATTGGAGTACTTGCCTAACATGTGACAAGTCCTGGATTTGAGTCCCAGCACTATAAATGAGGCATCCTTGAGTGTATAATCCCAGCACTTGGGCAGTGAAAGCAGGAGGGTCAGAAGTTCAAGGTCTGGGGGTTGGTTCAGTTACAAGCATGGAAACACAAATTCAATCTTCAGAATCCATGTTTTAAAAAAAAAACTGGTCTTGGGTGGTATATATTTTTAATCCCAGTGGGAGGGAGGGAGGGAAGGAGGGAGGAAGGCAGAAGCAGACAGATCCTTAGGGCTCATTGGTCAGCCAGTCTAGCCTACTTGGCTTAAAAAGCAAGATGGACTGACACCCCAGGTTGACTCTTGCTCCCACAAGCACACAGGTGCACACACACACACACACACACACACACACACACACACATCCATCCCTCAATAAGCCCTGCATTTATCATTTTCAGCTCCCTCCTCCTTTTCCCACACACTCACTTTGTCCCAGGTCCTGTCCTTTGTTAAAATGAAATAACACTGGTTCCATCTCTGTGGCACGACTCTTATTAACAAGTCTGTCTGGCCTTAGAATAAATCTGCAGTGTTGTTTCTTTCTTTCTCTCCTCTTACTTTCTCCCTTCTTCTTTCCCCTTCCTTCCTCCTTCTCTTCATTCCTCCCTTCTTGTTTGAGAAACAGTTTCATGCAGCACTGAGAACTCACTCTGTAGCTAGAGATGAGTGGGAACTTCTGACTCTCCTGCCTCCACCTCCCATGTGGACCCTACATCTGGGTGTTGGGAATTGAAAACCAAGAAACCATGCGTCCTAGGCAAGCCCCACTTTCGTTTTGTTTTAGATTGTTTGTTCGGCTGTTGTTGTTTTAATGGGTCTCTTTATGTAGCCCAGGCTGCCCTCTCATCCTCCTGCCTCAACCTCCAGGAAGCTGGGATCACAGGCACCTTGTCCTGTCTTGCAGGTCGTTTTGACACAGAGTACACAGAGAGCTGAAGGTGAGGGGGGCCAACCTGGCGCCTCCTTTAGGGCCATTCTTCCATGAACAGGTGTCGACCTTGTTCCTGAATGATTCCTGTTTTCTCTGAGTGTCTCTTGTTGGGGAGGCCTCCTCCAGGCCTTGAGGCAGTAGAAGACAGTGTTTGTTTTCTGTGCAAAGGGAGGCCAGAGCTTGAGTCTGTTAGGAACGTCTCCATTTCCTTGGCTGTATTAGAATATTGGAATTTTGTCAGGAAGGTCATCTGTTAAATAAGGGGCATCGATCAGGGGCTGGTGACTGTTGGGATCTGGCCATGACGCTGGAAGTAGAGCCATCTTCCTTATTGTTTACACTTCATCTTTGCATCGATTCACTCTTGGGCTGTTGTCCTCTGTCTTTGGCTGCAGGTTCTCCTCCTCTCTGTTCCTTCCTTTTTTCTTCTTTAGCGTAATGTTCATCCAGATGGCGATGGTCAGGGAAGAGGAAGAAAAAAAAAAAACAAAAAACCTGCGTGCTTTCCCCAGAGGAGAAAGGAATGTCCTGGTAGAAGTAAGAGGGGCAATAAGATGCAGTTGCTGGGGTGGGGGTGGGCAGGAGGAAGTGAAGACACATAAATTTATTCAAATTGTGTATGAAGTTTTCAACAACAACAAAAAAAGTGTGGGGAAATGTCAAAACAGCTATAGTTGGATGATCAGAGTACCCCTCCAGTTAACCTCCACCCTCAGTACATTCTAGCAACTCCTGGAGACCACACACAGCTGGGGCAGAATTACATAAAGCTAGGAGGGGCGGGGACGGCAGATGGGAGTGACTGGGGAGGGTCTAGTGAGCCTCCGCCTCTCTTCAGGAAGGGTCTCTTGTGGGTGACGATGGCGCTCTGATCAATGGGGTGGTTACTGTCATGCTTGGAGCCAAGCAATCCGCGTGGTTTCTTGCCACATCCTTATCAGGTTTAGGTATCAGCATTGCCCCTCTTGCCTTCTCTGTGAGTTTGGGTAAACCCAGTAGGTTGCACCAGGGGAAGAAGGAAAAGAAAAAGGAGCAGCATTCACTATTACATTCAGACATTATTTCCTTTTACTCTGGTGACGTTTAAATTTTTAAAAAAGCTAAACCTAGTGTGGTGACCCGCATTGGACATCCCAGTATTTGGGAAGCTGAAGCAGAAAGATGAAGACTTCAGGTCATCCTTCACTTACATAGCAAGTTTGAGGCCAATATGGGATACGTGAGACCCTGTCTCAAAAAAAAATTTAATTAATTAAAATAATTAGACTAAAGCTTGGTGTGATGTCATATCCCTGTAGGCCTGGCACTCCACAAGACAAAGGCAGGAGGATCACCACAAATTCTAAGCCAGCTCAGGCTACACGCTGAGCCAACATACTGCCTCAAAACAAATACCAGGATGGCCTGGAGAGATGGCTCAGGGCTTAAGCTTCTGCCTCACAAGCAGAAGGAACTGAGTTCAAATCCCAGGTCCTATGTAAAAACATCAGGTGGGAGTGGCAGTGGCCTGCACTTCTGATCCTGGAAGGCAGAGCCTGGGAAATCCTAGATGGAAGCAAAAAGAAGGGAGAACAATCCAAGATAACTTCCAAATAAAGTCACCCTTGGGCCTCCTCAGGCACACACAGTGCCCTCTGATACACACACACACACAAACACACACACACACGCATGCACGCGCACGCAACAAACAAAATTAAAAAAAAAAACAAAACAGGAGAGGGAATATGTAGCTCAGTTGGTAGAATGCTTGTCCAGCATGCACAAAGTCCTGAGTTCACCCCCAGCACATTCAACTCCTAGCACAGAATGTGACCCCCAGCACAGGAGGTGAGGAAAGAGGATCAAAAGTTCAAGGTCGGGGCTGGAGAGGTGGCTCAGGGGTTAAGCCTCTGCCTTGCAGGTGGAAGGTTCTGAGTTTGTATCCTAGACCCCACGTATAGGTATAGACTCCGGGTGGAAGCAGGGGCGGCCTGAGTTTCTGGCCTGGTAGGGCGGAGCCTGTGAATCCCCGGGGCAGAGTAAACAAGGAGGAGGTGGAGGCGGTCGGTGGTGGTTCCCGAATTCGTCCGTGGTTCTACACACACACACATATATACATGCACACACCCATACACGCACAATTGAATAAAAAAAAAAAGTTCAAGGTCATCCTCAGTGGCATAGTAAGTTGCAGAGGCCAGTCTGGGCTATGTAAGACCCTCTCAAACTCATGTTTTCACTAATAAAAATTCAACCGAAACAACCCAGCTTCCTTTGCACTTACACTGATGCTTCCTTTCTGCTGTGGCCCTGCAGATTCCCTCAGCTAATCTGGGTCCCTAACCTGAGCCCCTCTTGTCAGGTGGTCATCTCTGTTGGTTGTCGCATGTCTCTCCATCTCCATGATCATCCTGAGAGTACTAGGGTCAGAAAAGCTTTAGTTGTACTACTAAACCAGAGACAGGAAGGGAGCAAGGCAAATCTTTGGTCCTTTCCTCTCAGAGTTTACCCATCTCATCTAAGGCTTCCCGCCGACATGCTACAATGAGGAGAAGATTTGGAGTCAGGCTTGCTTCCAGAACTTACTGCTGGGGTTGGGGATTTAGCTCAGTGGTAGAGTGCTTGCCTAGCAAGCACAAGGCCCTGGGTTCGGTCCCCAGCACCAAAAAAAAAAAAAGATAAAATTACAGAACTTACTGCTGTATTCATGGTGCATCTGCTCAGTGACAAGCGGCCAGCCTCACACTTGCACCAGCTGTGCTAAGCAGTGTGTAACCTAGAGGTCTGCATCCATTCTCCACACCTTCAAGGTTCATCTGTTAAATGGTGATTGTGCCACCTTCCCAGGGTGACTGTGAATCAAGGGAGGAAGTTCCTATGGATTCTAGGCTCAATGCATTCTTCAGAATGGTTGACATCACCCCATCTATTTGCTGGGTTATTAACTAAGCTTCAATCAGCACACCATCCTAAAGATAACTGAGAGTACTCCCTGGGAAGCTGCTAGTCATGGAGATTCTTAAGCCCACTTTAGATCTATTGGGTCTCCATTTTGACCATCCTTTGAAGGGTAATTTCTGTTATACTTTCACATTGAGAATCATTGGGTTGCACTCTCTTTGTCTTTGAGAGAACCCTAAATATGTCTTTGCTTGTTTATTCTTGTTTCTTGCACTATAACCCAGGCTGTCCTGGTACCACTGTGTAGTCTCTCACTGTAGCCCAGGCCAAGCCTACAGCAATTTAGCAATCCTCCTGTCTCAGCCTCTAGAGTCCTGGGATTATAAGAGTAAGCACTCATGCCCTACAGACATATCTTTTGTCTGAGGTGTGGGGGGAGCACTGTATGTTCTTGTAGAGGACCAAGGGTGACTTTAGGAATCACCCTGGATTGCTTCTGCCTGCTTCGCTCTGGGATTTCCCAGGCTCCGCCCACCAGGGCTGCCGGCCGGTTCAGCCTGGCATTTTTTTTTTTTTTTTTTTTTTACATGGGACGTGGGATTCAAACTCAAGAACTTCTGCTTGCCAGGAAGAGTTTTAACCCCTGAGCCATCTCTCCAGCCCCCGGAATATATGTCTACTAAACAGAATATGGACACTTTCTTACAGATCCTTTCTGTTCAGCTGCTGGCTTTTCTGAGTTCTAACTTGCTTTTCTTCTATCTCTTCTCTGAATTGCCAGTCAAAACTCTAACTAAGCATATTTGCCCTGACCCTCTGGACTTTCTCACTTGTCTCTGACAACCCATTCTACAAAACTCAAATCCATGACCCTAATTCAAAAGACAAGACCTTCCTCCTCCTCTCCAGCTCCCACCTCCCAGCAGACACTTGGTTCGGAGCTTGTTTTTCTCTCAAAACTCTAGTAGATGAGCTCAAACAAACAAGCCAACATGAACTGGGGTGGCAGCTCATGCCTGTAATCCTAGCCCTTGGAGGCTGAGACGGGCAGATCACTAAGGGTGAAAACCAGCCTGAACTGCACAGTGAATTACAAAATATCCTGTGCTATAGAGTGAGATTCTGTCTCTAAATAAATATACAAACAAACGAATTAAATTGTAAAAATGACCACTGAGGGCTGGAGAGGTGGTTCAGGGGTTAAGACTCTGCCTTGCAGGCGGAAGGTCCTGAGTTCGGATCCCAGATCCCACGTATAGACGCTGGGCGGAAGCGGGGGTGGCCTGCGCTTCTGGTTCTGGTAGGGCGGAGCCTGTGAATCCCGGGGCAGAAGGAGGTGGAGGCGTCCATGGTGGTTCGCGAGTTCGTCCGTGGTTCTACACACACACATACATACACACACACACACACACACACACACACACACACACACACACACACAGAGACACACACGCACGCGCACACAGTTGAATAAAAAAAAAAAAAATGACCACTGGATGTCAAGACTAACTCCCAGGCTTAGAGCTGTGGCATGGCATTAAAACGCTTTCCTAAAACATAAGTGTTCCTGGGGGCGGGGAGACCAGTAAGATGTCTTCCAGCCGGTAAAGGTGCTGCACACAATCCTGGGTTTGATCCCTGTAGCCTACATGGTGGAAGGAGAAAACCAATTTTGGAGACCTGTCCTCTGATCTCCACATCTCCACTAAGGCCGACTCAGAAAACAAAAACTGCAGCAGTGTTACGCATGCGTGAGGGTGTGGCATCAAAGTTAGAAATGTCCTTTTAACACCCTGAGCTTCAGAGGTCATAAACAGTAACTTACGACTCAGGCCTCATTTGTAGTTTTTTGTTTTGTTTTGTTTTGTTTTGTTGAGGGGAAGAGTCTATTTTCCTGGATTTGGGAAAATAGGTTTTCATCTCCCCATATGAAATAGGGCAGCTTGCAACCTGTGGCTTAGTTTGGGCTATGTGACAGAGGGCAGGGCAGACAGATCTTTCCTTCATTCCTGGCAGGATTGTTCCTTGTTCCTTTGAGGATCAGCACACTGATCAGATCTCTTCTGTAGATTTGGGGTTTGGTAGGGATGATTCTTTTTTTTCATTCAATTGTGCATGTGTACGTATGTATGTGCGCGCGCGCGCACGCGCGCGCGTGTGTGTGTGTGTGTGTGTGTATGTGTGTGTGTGTGTGTGTGTAGAACCACGGACGAATTCGGGAACCACCATGGATGCCTCCACCTCCTTCTGCCCCGGGATTCACAGGCTCCACCCTACCAGGACCAGAAGCACAGGCCGCCCCGGCTTCCGCCTGGCGTCTATAAGTGGGGTCTAGGATCCGAACTCAGGACCTTCTGCCTGCAAGGCAGAGGCTTAACCCCTGAGCCGCCTCTCCAGCCTTGGTAGGGATGGTTCTTATGACTGTGTAGCAGGGAGGAGCCCCGGGTGCTGGGAGACGGTGAATTAGGAGGCCTGACGGTGAATTAGTGAGGGCACTCTTGGGGAACTTGAAGTCAAGTTTAAATTCACAGAAAATCGTAAATCCCCATAGGTCGCTGGGGTTCCAGCCCCCAGGAGGGAAGGAGGGAGAAGGCCTCACTGTATACCTGAGCTCTTCTGGCCGGGTTAGGGTTGTTCTGACAGGTGCAAGAGGGCAGGCCTGATGGGGGGTGGGGAAGCTGCACTCCCCCCCACCCCCTCACGTGGCCTGTGTGTAGAGGGAAATAGAGAACTGCTGAGGGCCTCTGGGAAGAGGCGGGTTACCTACTGTTGACTAAATAAAGGCTTACTGCAGCTTACGGAATAAGGCCCCTTCCACTTCAAAGAGCTCTTGCAAAACAGCTTGGTGAAGAGTTAAGTGCAAATGAATCAGAAACAGATGGACTCAATTTCCTAGAAAATACCCCAGGGCTTCAACAAGAAGAGAGAAAGTGCTCAGCCAAGAGCACTGTGGGCTTCTGCTGATCCCAGAACACGCTCAGAGAGTTTTGCCTGAAACAGACCTGAGGTGTTGGAAGCACATCAGACTTCGTCTTAGAAATTTCCAGGCAGATCCCAGCAAGTCACAGGCATCCCTCAGTGGTCCAGAAAACAAACCTCTCACCCCAAGACTTGATATCACACACTGTGTAAGTCCTGGAAAGGGGTGTCAGTGAGCCCTTCTGCAGTTCTGGGTGGTTTCCTCAACTACAAGATGCAGAAGTTGTAGCTTTTAGAAGTTAGCAGAAGAGGATCGGGAGTTCAAGGTCATCTTTAGCTACCTGGCAAGTTCCAAGCCCAGCCTGGGCTACAGGAGATTCTACCTCAAACAAAGAAACAAAAACCCAGCAGGAATTAGTTTAGATGATTCTAAAGACCTTTCCAACAATGGTGGTCTGTGTATGAGTGCTTATGTAGGCCACAGGTACATTTCAGGTGTGTCCTTCCTTCCTTCCTTCCTTCCTTCCTTCCTTCCTTCCTTCCTTCCTTCCTTCCTTCCTTCCTTCCTTCCTCCTCCCTCCCTCCCTCCCTTCCTCCCTTCCTTCCTTCCTTCCTTCCTCCTTCCTCCTTCCTTTCTTTCTCTCTCCTTCCTTCCTTCTTTCTCTCTCTCTCTCTTTCTTTCCCTCCCTCCCCCCTCTCCTCTTCACTGATAGTCTCTTCACTGAACCTGAAGCCAACCAGACTGGCTGGAGTTTGAGGATCTCCTTCCTCTGCCCATCAACCCCTTTGCTACTATACTGGGCTTTCATGTAGGTGCTAGAGATTCCTGTTTGTTTTTTAAAAATTTTTTTAATTTATTCAATTGTGAGTGTGTGTGCATGTGTATGTGTGGAGAACCACAGACGAATTCGGGAACCTGACGCCTCCACCTCCTCTTTCTTTACTCTGCCCCAGGATTCACAAGCTCCGCCCTACCAGGACCAGAAACGCAGACCTCCGCTGCTTCTGCCTGGCATCTATACGTGGGATCTAGGATCCGAACTCAGGACCTTCTGCCTGCAAGGCAGAGGCTTAACCCCTGAGCCACCTCTCCAGCCTCCCCGAGATTCCTGTTTTTACAGCAAGCACTTTACCCACTGAGCCATCTGCCTAGCCTTTTTTTTTTAATTTATTTATTTTGTGTGTGTGTGTGTGTGTGTATCAGAGGACACTGTCCCTGTGGAAGGCCAAGGATGATTTCTGGAATTATCCTGGATTGTTTCTACCTCCTTCTTGCTTCTCTCTGGGATTTCCCAGACTCTGCCCACCAGGGCTGGAAGCACAGGCCATTTCCACCTAACATTTTTTTTTTTTTTTTTTTTTTTTTTTCCGGTGCTGGGGACCGAACCCAGGGCTCCACCTAACATTTTTTACATGGGACCTGGGATCCAAACTCAGGATCTTCTGCTTGTAAGATAGTCTTAACCCCTGAGCCATCTCTCCAGGCTTTTTTTTTTTTTTTTTTTTTTAAGACAGGGTCTCTGTTACTGTAACAGCCTGCATGGTTGCTGATAAATGACCATCAAATGGCTTAAGGGAACAAGAGGTTTATTGTCTCTTACGATTATCTGGTTACAGTTCTCAGTCCAGCTTGACAAGAGAGCTCACACCAACACCAGGGCCAAGGAAACTGGCCACACCATCACCATGAGAAAGGGACAATCCTTACTTGCCAGACCAGCATGTCTGGCCAAGTGTACACAAGGATGCCAACTTTCTCAATCAGCTATCTGTATTTTATTCCAGGGCTTAGTCTCATCCACCATAGGCTGGACCTATCAGCTAGACAATCTCTTGCAGGTTTGCTCTGGGCTTAACTCAACTATTAATTCTCTACAAATGTGCCCAGAGCCCCAAACCCCAACTGTTGACACTTGTGCATAACTATGACAGTTACCAACATGCTCCCATAGAATATCAAGGAACTCAAGAGAGATAAGAATATACAGTAGAGGGCTGGAGAGGTGGCTTAGGGGTTAAGCCTCTGCCTTGCAGGCAGAAGGTCCTGAGTTCGGATCCCAGATCCCACGTATAGACGCCAGGCGGAAGCGGGGGCAGCATGCGCTTCTGGTCCTGATAGGGCGGAGCCTGTGAATCCCGGGCAGAGTAAACAAGAAGGAGGTGGAGGCGGTCCATGGTGATTCCCGAATTCGTCCGTGGTTCTACACACACACGCGCGCGCGCACACATACATATGCATACACACACAATTGAATAAATAATAAAAAAATTAAAAAAAAAAAAAAAAGAATATACAGTAGAAACCTTGGGGACTAAAGCTGGATGAGTGAAGGGAAACGCCCCTATCAGTGAGGTGGCTCACTGATACTTCTGCAATAAGATGAGAAGCAGAGACAGAACTGGCCAGATCCAAGAATCACCTGAGCCTGAAGCACCCTGCTTCAGAAAGGTGGAAGGAGAGAACAGACTCTCAAAATTTAACTTCCAACTTCCATATACATGTTGTGAGATACATGCATATGCACATAAATAAACGAACGAACGAACAAATGAAAGAATGAATGAATAAAATAAGTAGACAAAGTTTCATGTAGCCAGATTAGCCACTATGTCACTAAGGCCTGCCTTGAACTACTGATTCTGTGCCCTCACCCTCCCAAAGGAGATCGAAGGCGCATGTGGCCAAACTTACTATCTCTATCTCTCTCTCTCTCTTTTTAATTTTGAAACTGGGCCTCATGTAGACTGAACTTGATGTCTGTTTTGTTGACTGGTTTTAATTTTTCAATTATTTATTTATTTATTTGAGAGAGAGAGAAGTATGAGCATACATGTCATGGCGCACAGTTGGTCAGAGAACAACTTCCCTTCCACCTTGGGGGCTTCTAGGAATTGCACTTAGTTCACTAAGTTTGCCAGCATGTACTTTACCCAATAAGCAATGTCATTAGCCCTTCTGCAGGGCACTTTAGGTTTGGCCTGAAACTCAATATATAGACCAAGCTGGCCTCAAAATTCCTTTGATCCTCTCTCTCCTATGTAGTAGGATTACAGGCATGTACCACAAACCCAGCTCCAAAGTTTTGTGTGTGTGTGTGATGGACATGCAGTCTCTCTTGTTAGTCTCTAGCCTGTCTGCACTGGGGTCTCCATTCCCTTGGGTCTCCTATGGGTCCACTGAAGCTCTCCTGCCTTTCTGGCCTTCTCAGCCTGACCAAAAAAACGTGAAAACACACTTGCCCTTGCTTCCCTCTGCTCCTGAAGCAGCCTGCATGTCGGAGCTGCTGGACACTCAGGCCCTGGCTGTCTGGGAAGGGGACAGCCACTCTGGTGTGGCCTGGTTGGTGTCCACTGGAGGAAGTGTGCAGCATGCGTCCAGGGTCTAGATTGGGGTAAAACTATAACTCGCTTTTTAGGCCATGCCTTCATGGGGAGGCAAGGAATGTGGCCTGGAGGCCTGGAGGCCTGGAGATATTGGGCCAGCATCAGGCCACAAGGGAGGAGAGCCGGAAGATAGTGAGGGCTGCAGCCTAGTAGGCCATCCTTGCAAGAAGACAGATGTGCACCAGGAGCGGGACAGAAGAGGCGCCTGCCTCCTGGCTCTGTCTGACTCTGGGAAGCTCTCAGTTAGCAGACAAGGGGAGTCAAGGCCCAGGAAGGTGTCAAGTGCAGCCCACAGTAAGAGGTCAGTCAGGATTTACTGGTGGGGCTGTTGATGGCTATTGGCTGATTTTTACCTTAAGTATCTACTACCTGCAAGCTGATTCAGATCCTAAGAACAAGTGGGTAGAATAGACTCGGAAGTTAACATTTAAGCCAACAGTTCTAGGGATGGAGAGATGGCTCAGGGGTTAAGACTCAGCCTCACAAGCAGAAGGTCTTGGGTTCGGATCCCAAGTGCCAGGCAGAAACAGCAGCTTGCACTTCTGGCCCTGGTGTGTAGAGCCTGGAAAATGCCAGAGCAATGCAAAAAAAGAGGAAGAAGCAAATCCAAGATGATTCCTGAAATTACACCCTTGATCCTTCACAGGGACACACAGTGTACTCTGGCACATGCACACGGCACAAAATCGCACACAAACACACACAGTAAATAAATAAATAAATAAATAAATAAATAAATAAATAGTTTTAAAAAATAAACCAATGGTTCTTAACTTCGAGGTGTTTGAAAACCAGCCCTGGTTGCTAGACCAGGCCCTCTAGTGGCAAGGAAGCAGGCATTAGTGTTTGAAGACGCTCTCAGGGGTTCCCAGGCAAGACTAGATTTGGACTCCCTTGTCTACTCTAGGCCAGACATGCTCAGTCTGTGGCATGTATCAGATATTCCTGGGAACTCCCGTAGCCCTTGCCTGGACCTGGAAAATAGTAACGGGTTAGGATCAAGGTCTCTACGACAGTCTGTTTGTCTGTTTTGTGCAGTGCTAGGGATAGAAGTTGGGCTTCACACAAATGAAACAGAAGAGTGTTGATCATTTAAGGGGTTAACCTGTTATAGAGTCAGAAGACAGAGGGACTGAAATGACCTTCTGAGGGATCTGGTGGTTTACAGCCGGACATCATTCAAATTTTCATTTTGCAAATATTTATCAAGTTCGGGCGATCTAGCCCCCCATGGCCCTCTAGTGCCATGAGTCTGTTTCCAGCTGCCTACTTCTCTTGGAGGCAATCTAGCCCCTCATGGCACTCCAGTGCCATGAGTCTGTTTCTTGTTCCTTGCTCCTCATGAATTCCATGCCTAGGCACTGTGAGTTCTCATGGGCTCCCTAGCCCCTCATAGTGCCATGAGCTCTGTTTTACTTCTCCTTCTCATGGAGGTGCCCTAGTTCCTCATGGCACTCCATGTCTGGAGTCCATGAGTTCCAACCTTTCTCTTTTCTAATAAACTCTACCTTAATTCTCAAAAAAAAAAAAAAAAAAAAAAAATTATCAAGTTCTATTCTGTGCCAGGCCTTTGGGACACCATGGTGAGTAAAACCAACCTGGTGGGTTTATTTTCCTGGGGAGAGAGACGGCAACTATGTGAAGAAGAAAGGATGGGAGCTAGCGAAACAGCTCTCTGGGTGAGGCACTTACTCACAAATCTGGTGACCTGAGTTCCCCAGAAGCTCAGGAGAGACCTGATTTCAGTTGTCCTCTGACTTCTACCCATGTGCCATGCATGTATTTCTCTCTCTCTCAAATAAATAAGATATTAAAATATTCAAATGAACTGGGACCTAGCTGTGTGTGCATCATGTATGTGTGTATGAGTATGTGTGTGTGTGTGTGTGTGTGTGTGTGTGTGTGTGTGTGTGTGCAGTGTGGAGATCAGGAAACTTTGTAGAGTTGGATCTTGGTTCTTTGCGTCCCCCATTACATGAGTTTCAGGGAGTGAACCCAATCATGCTTGTTTGGCCGTCCTGTTTTTCATTTTGAGATGATATTTCACTAAGTTACCCAGGCTGGGTTCGACTCTTTGTTATCCTGGCAGGCCTGCCTCAGGCTCCTGAGTAGCTGGGTTTACAGGCCTGCACCACCAGGTCTGGAATGAGAGTAATGAAGGGCTTCTGGTATTTAGAGAAGGTGTCTTCCAGGATCTGGCAGGATGATAAAAAGCCAGACCTTGTAACAACAGAGGACAGAGGAAGGGCACCTGCAAAGGCCCTGCGGTGAGAGCATACTTTGCATATCTGGAGTGGGGAGATAAGGGGGACCGAATGGAGGCAGCAGTTGGTTACTGCTATAGAGACGGGTGGGGGTGGGATGCAGAGTTAAATTGTCCCATGGGACAGCACCCTTGAGTTCAGCTCCCAGATTCCAACCAGTGTTGCTGTCCACCTTTGTGACTCTCACGTGACCCGGACAAGTCACTTCCTCTCTGAGGACCTGTTCTCCTTTGAGGCACATTAACCCAGTTATGATGCCAAGTCGGGTCCAGGAGGCGTCCCGAGAGCCTCTAGCAGTGAAGACATGTCCGTGGGGGCTGTGGTGGCGAGGCCGTCGCTGACATTGCTCACCTTCATAAGTGACTGCTGCTGTCCTTCTCCGCTCTGTTTCTGTCCCTAAGGCAGGCAACCAGCCCAGCATTGATTTCCTGGCCTTACTCCAGGAGGCCTATCTGTCTACTTCCAGGAGGAGGAGAAAATGGTCTGGGGAAGCTGGAGGCAGTGGCTCAGGCCCCATGGCAGGGGACAAGGCCCTGGGGAGGTGTCATTTTTTTATGAATGATTTCCTGATAGGTAAAGGCTGACTCAGCGGGGCCTCCCCAGGGCTGGCGAAGGCCGGGGCGCAGGCCTCTTTTCCGGATCTTAATCTGCCCAGGGCAGCTGGCTCCCGGGCAGGAAGAACCCGCAGCTCAGTGTGATGCGGTGTGTTTTTTTGGTGGGAGGGGGCAACGGTGGACGTCTGGCGGTTTTTCTCTCAGCTTTTCTTTGCCTGTGTGTTTGCACGGGGCAGGGGTGTGGGGGTAGCTATGGGGGAGGAACAGGCCTACCGGACCTCTCTTTCTTCTCCTCCTTCTCCTTCCTTGGAGGTCTGCTTTCAGCTCCACCGCCTACCTCCTGCCAGCAGGGGTGTCTGTTGGCGGAGGGGGCTCCCAGCTGGGCCCCTCTGCTCTGCAGGCCTCTTTGGAAAACCAAAGCTCCATGGTGGGGGGCAGAATGGAAGGATAAGCTGGAAAAGCAAGGAGGTGCATCAGGAGGGATTCTGCCTTCACCAGAATATTCCTGCTTCCCAAGATCCCAGCCCTAGAATTTGTGCCAAGTCTCTGGGAAAAGCCTCATGCTACTAACTAGGGCGGAAGGGGGGAGGGGGGCAGAAATAGCAGGAGTCCCATTACACCTGTAATCCAGGCCCTTAGGAGGTGGAGGAGGAGGAAGATCAGAATTCAAGGCCAGCCTTGGCTGCATAGTAAGTTTGAGACCAGTCTGAGTGACATGAGATTTTTGCCTTTAAAAAACAAGAAAGAGAGAAGAAGCTGGGGAGATGTTCAGGATTAAAGTCTTTGCCTGTATACAAAAGAACCTCAGTTTGAATTGAGAGAGAGGAGGAAGGAAGGAAGGAAGGAAGGAAGGAAGGAAGGAAGGAAGGAAGGAAGGAAGGAAGGAAGGAAGGAAGGAAGGAAGGAAGGAAAATATAAAGGTCTTTCAGGTCGGCTAGATAGCTCCTGCTTACAAACCTAGAGACTGAGTTTGATTCTCCCAAAACCCACATGGTAGAAGGAAGGTACTGACGTTGAAAGTTGTCTTCTGACTCCACCTGTAGGTCATAGCATACATGTGTTTTCTCTCTCTCTTAGTAATGAAATGCTAAAAATAGATGGATGGATGGATAAGTGGGTGGATGGATAGATGGATGGATGGATGGATGGATGGATGGATGGATAGAGAGATAGATAGATAGATAGAGAGATAGATAGATAGATAGATAGATAGATAGATAGATAGATAGATAGATAGATAGATAGATAGATAGATAGATAGATAGATAGATGCATTTCTAAGACAGCAGTTTGGACAAGCTGGAAAGTTTAAACATATAGCTTGGAAGCTGCTCCCAGTGTAGCCTACAAGAATCATCTCTGGATTGTGCGCCTCACTGACTACCTGGGAGCCGGGAGGCCTCCAGTGGCCTCTGAACACAGACTTCCAACATAGCAATGCCTCTGGGAGCTGTGGGGGGAGTGACTTCAACCAAGCATGTGTGACCGGCCCTCACAGCAGCCAGCCCTCCTGAAGTATTGTTGATGGGAGCAACGGCTATAGTCATGGGCATTTTGCCTGGTCCAGGCCTTTTTTTGCATTATGCTGGATACTCCCCCCCACCCCCCACCATTGGGGGCCACCGTCCCACTGTTCCCCTGCAGGACCCTGGTGGGACTCTTTTTTTAAAAAAAAAATTTTATTATTTATTCAATTGTGCGTGTGTGTGTGTGTGTGTGTGTGTGTGTAGAACCACGGGCGAATTCGGGAACCACCATGGACGCCTCCACCTCCTCCTTGTTTACTCTGCCCCGGGATTCACAGGCTCCGCCCTACCTGGTGGGACTCTTTTTTTTTTTTTTTTTTAATTTTTTTTTTTTATTTATTCAACTGTGCGCATGTGCGTATGTATGTGTGCGTGTGTGTGTGCGTGTGTGTGTGTGTGTGCGTGTGTAGAACCACGGACGAATTCGGGAACCACCATGGACGCCTCCACCTCCTTCTGCCCCGGGATTCACAGGCTACGCCCTACCAGGACCAGAAGCGCAGGCCGCCCCCGCTTCTGCCTGGCGTCTATACGTGGGATCTGGGATCCGAACTCAGGACCTTCCGCCTGCAAGGCGGAGGCTTAACCCCTGAGCCTACCAGGACCAGAAGCGCAGGCCGCCCCCGCTTCTGCCTGGCGTCTATACGTGGGATCTGGGATCCGAACTCAGGACCTTCCGCCTGCAAGGCGGAGGCTTAACCCCTGAGCCACCTCTCCAGCCCCCCTGGTGGGACTCTTATCCCCACACTTACTCCTTCACCATGGCAGCCAGTGAACTGCTGGCGTTCTGACGTGTCACGTCCCACTGCTGATGCCTGTTGTATTTGGAAGGATGTCTGATGGTCTCAGAAGAGGAAGGAGAGGAAGTGGGGTCCCTCCCCTGTGCCCCCTCTTTTGTGGTGCTAGTGTCTGCTGTGCTTCTCTTGCCTGGGGTGGTTCCCTGTTGGGTAAGGGCAGGTGGGATGCTAACCAGACTGCCCCGGGAAAAGCAGCAGTCTCAGGCCGGCACTTCCTCTTCCCCTCACACCTGCCACATCCTGAACGGGTGGTTTCTGTCCCTCTGCGAGAGCAGATAAACCAACCCTGGGAGGCCCAGCCTCTCTTCCACCACACCTCCCCCAGCTTGGCTTTGCAGAAGGCCCCCTGACCTGGGTGGGGGCGCTTGGCATGCGGGAGCTGGCCGCAGGCCCATGGCACTGTCAGGTAGACTGGAGAGCTGGCAAGTTAACAGCCTCCGAGTTGCCAAGGACGCTCGACACATAGTCCTACAAGCTTGGGCTATGGGCTTGAGCTGGCGCTGCAGCTGAGCACCACAAACCCCTTTGCTCCTGGGTGTCGATTCCATGTTGCACCCGGAACTCAGGGCCCTTGGGATGCACACACTGCTCTGGATACTGCCCAGGTTCATTTTTCTGTCAAGGTGGTTCCCTGCAAGGAGCAATGGTGACCAGAAATCGCAGTAGGTACGAAAGATGCAGGTGGTGTTACTGTGATCCGGGCATCTGTGGCCTGCATTCGGCAGGCGCCAAGATCCAAACTCAGCATATGCTTGTTAGTCACCTGCTGCTCACTGGCCCTCCCAAGTGGACCAATGTAGCCCCTTTCCAGGGGGTATGTGTGCAAAACATGCAGGTCACCACGGGAGCAGCCAGGACTGAGTTCACAGAGAGGTGTGGCCAGACACCACTATTGTCCTTGCTGCCCTGGCTGGCCTAGCTCCTTAGAGCTTACTGAGGGCTGTTTGGGCGTAGACACACATATATGTACATGTGTATATGCCTTTGTAATGGGGTGGGTGGGGTCCTGACTCTGACGCCTGGATCTCATCAACTGGAGAGAGATGGGGAGGGTGGGAGGTGAATATGTGTGGCATTACAAGGCTCCCAGAGCTGCCAGGAGCCCAGTGGAGGGGGGGGCAGCTAAAGGGAAAAGCTGCCCATCCAGGCCAGATGGCATGGGTCTTGCTTACTTCATTGAGTGCTGCTCTTAGAAGGTAGGAAAAGAAGGAGTTCAAACAAGGCTCAGTGTCATAACCTACCAGAACTGCCATCAAAAGACCTTCAGTCTGGGTCTGGGGTTAGATAGCTCAGTGGGCAAGGCACCGTGTGGAAGAACTGGTGACATGAGCTTAATCCCCAAGAAGACCACATGATTTCTAATTGTTCTCTCTCTCTCTCTCTCCTCCC
Source organism: Typhlomys cinereus (assembly GCA_023101885.1). Lineage (NCBI taxonomy): Eukaryota > Metazoa > Chordata > Mammalia > Rodentia > Platacanthomyidae > Typhlomys > Typhlomys cinereus. Next base: position 3,995,445 of record JALPQD010000014.1, read on the forward strand.
CCTTTATCTTATAAACGAACAAATAAATTATTTTTTAAAGTTTATTATTTCTGCATGTGTGTCTGTATGTGTCTAGAGGGCACTGTGTATGCCTGTGGAGGCCCAAGGGTGACGGGAATCACCCTGGGTTTCTTCTACTTCCTATCTGCTTTACTCTAGAGTTTCCCAGGCTCCATCTTCCAGTACCAGAAGTGCAGGCCACTGCCATTACCACCTGGCATTTTTACATGGGACCCAGGATTTAAACTCAGGACCTTCTGCTTTCCAGGCAGAGATGTAACTCCTGAGCCATCTATCTCTCCAGCCCACAAACTATATATATATAAAAACCTATAGCTGAGTGTACTATATGTACCCTATATCCAGGATCTAGACTTCCGGGCCAACCTGGACTACATAGCCAGACCCTGTCTTGAAACCAAACCAAACCTAATGCCTTCCTGTCACTCCATGAGTGTTGAGGAGAAACCAGAAGTGGTGGTGGGGAGATGCAGAAAGGTGGGGTGCTGAGAACGGCACAGAGAGAAGAGAGTCTGTCAATGTCTAGCCCTCCTGCCCCTTCAGCTTCACCCTTTCCGAGATGCTGGGATTTTGTTTTGCTTAGAACTGTGAAATTCGTTGTAAGCAAGCCGCGGGACCCTGAGTTTAGTGAAAAGTCCTGCATAAAGGGTTAGCGGGCATGAGCCGAGGGAGGTGCAGGAACCCTTCAGATTTGGAAATTGAGGTTCAGTGACGGGCACTGCCATGCTTGCATTTTCTTTTTTTTGGGGGGGGGCAGTGTTCTTGTCCCCGTGGGGTTGAAGGAAAGGCAGCTTGTGACCTAGAGTAGGGCCCGGAGGACCTACTTAGCATTCTAGCAGCCTGTGAGGGTCAGCGGTGCTCTCTGTCTGTCTGTTTCTCTGTCACACAGATAAATTTAAAAATTGTTTAAAAAATTAAAATAGGTAATTAAATAAATGAACAGTATGTGAATGAAAAAGAAAGAAAAAGCAAGACAGAAGCTGGCATGTCCTCTGAGAAGGGCGGGGGAGGGTCATTTGTTTTTTTGTCATTGAACCCAGGCATTCTGGGCTGACCTGCGGCCCCTGGAGCCAGCGCGCCTCCTGGTGGCTGCTTTTAACAGTGCTGCATGTTTTACCCTTGATGTATTGTGTTCTTGGCGCCCCCCCCATTCCACACACACACACACACACACACACACACACACACACACAGACACACACACGCACACACTAAAGCAATAAACCCAAGTGCAAATTAGGTTCTGTGAGATGCGTTCCTAGCAGCAGAGCGATTGAGTGCCTGGACACAAGCATTTCACTTGCAGACAGATTATACCCTACTATCCTAGTGTCTTTCCACAAATGTCTGTAGCAGTTTGCAGACCTCTCGCTCCCCTTATTTATTTATTTATTTATGTATGTATTTATTTATTTAAATTTCTTGAGTCAACAACTCAAGTAACATTGTCTGACCTTGAACTTTTTGTTTTATGAGAGTGTGTGTGTGTGTGTGTGTGTGTGTGTGTGTGTGTGAATGGGAGGGCACACACTTACCACAGGGTACCTGGGAAGTCAGAAGAACTCAACTGAGAGTTAGTTTTCTCCTTCCACCATGTGGGTTATGGGGACTGAACTCAGGTTGCCTGGTTTGGCAGTAAACGCCTTTACTTCTTGAGTCATCTCTGCGGGCTTCTGGAACTTTCTATATAGCTGGCCTTGAACTTCTGATCCTCCTGTCTCCAGGTTGGAGACGGTGCTAGAGGGACAGGTTGAACCAGCACACCGGGCTTGTGCTTTTGATTCAATTAGACATAAATACCAAAAAGAAACCGATGCGTACAGCTCCCTTCAGCTTCCTGCCCATGAATGGGAGGAGCCAGAGCAGGAAATAACCATAGGTCACCCCAGCGCTCAGGAGATTGCGGCAAGAGGATCGATAACAGTTCAAGGCCAGCCTGAGCTACCTGGTGAGCTTTCACAGTGAGGGCTTGACTCAAAAATAGAGAAGAGGAAAGAAAGAACAGTGACCAGGACAGTCAACAGAAATCGTCTTCTTGTTTTCTTTGTACATTGTTACCTTTCTGCACCCTTTTACCAGTTTAGTCCTCTGGAATCTTCCAGACTTGTGTGTGCAGCCAAGCTGGCAGACCCCGGGAGAGGCAGCTCTGGGCAGCACTGGCCAGGCGGAGGATTCTGTTGAGGTCACACTGCCAGTGGACTTCAGCCGGCTTTTCTTCCCAAGCCTGTCTGATCCGCAAACCCTTTGTTGTCCCACGCTGCCCCCTCCTTCTCAGCCCTTCCAGCTGTACCCCTTTTCCCTCTACCAGCACAGGACCTTGGCTTTCTTATTCATATCCGACACCCCAGCAGGCAAGGGCCAGTGTGTCCCTGGGCACTTGATGAGTCTCATAAACAAAGGTGTCATTGCAAATGGAGCCAAATGGCCAGGGGCAGGAGGAGGGAAGCGCACAGGTCACCAGGCTTTTATGGGCCATGAAGCTGCCATTTTCTTCCCCAGTACTGGGGAGGTGGAGATTGAATCCTCCTGCTTCTACCTTCTGAGTACTGATAATACAGGATGCCCCACCACATACTTGGCTCATACTGTACTGGGGTCAGTTCTCATCTTTCGCCAGTACAGCTCTAAGCTATCTAGCCTGAGAGATACACAAGCATTCCACCTACCAATGACATCTCCGCTCTTTTTCTTTTTCTTTTTTCCTCTTTCATTTTTCTTTTGAGCTTTGAAATTTTATTTTCAATAACTTGGCAGTAATTAAAAATATGAAAAAGAATAAGTCAAGCTTGTTGTTTAAATACCTACCACAGTTGACTCAAATAATCACGATCAAAGGCAATGACAGCGGAGAGCGCAGATAAGAACATGTCACAGGTCAGCAACTGACCCATTGAGTTACCGAGTCTCTGATGGGAAGTGGGTGGATGGCAGAAGGCGAGGCATTGGTGAGGAATCCTTAGAGGACAGGACGAAGTTGCTGGGTCATGAGCACCTTGAATATTTATGGATAGCGATCTTGTATCTCCAGCACCTGGGAAGAACAGGAAGGGCTGAGCCCATCTGTTTTCCTGTAGGGTCTGAGCTTGTCAATGTATAGACGCAGTCTAGCTGCTCACTGAGGTAATACTGGAGAAACAGGACCACATGCAGCCAGAAGCCCGGTCCATCTGCAGCCAGACACGGTTGTCCCAACTGCCTTTCTATTTTATTCAAATATTTAATTTTGAGGGCTAGAGAACTGGCTCAGGGGTTAAGACTCTGCCTCACAAGCAGAAGGTCCTGGGGCTGGAGAAGTGGCTAAGGGGTTAAGCCTCTGCCTTGCAGGTGGAAGGTCCTGAGTTCGGATCCTAGACCCCACGTATAGACGCCAGGCGGAAGCGCGTTTCTTTTTTTTTTAATTTTTTAAATTATTATTATTATTTATTCAATTATGTGTGTGTGCATATGTATGTGTGTGCGCACGCGTGTGTCTGTGTGTGTGTAGAACCATGGACGAATTCGGGAACCACCACGGACGCCTCCACCTCCTTCTGCTCTGGGATTCACAGACTCCGCCCTACCAGGACCAGAAGCGCAGGCCGCCCCCGCTTCCGCCTGGCGTCGTCTATACGTGGGATCTGGGATCTGAACTCAGGACCTTCCGCCTGCAAGGCAGAGGCTCAACCCCTGAGCCACCTCTCTAGCCCCTCTTTTTTTTTTTTTATAAATAATTTTTCTTTTTTATTATTTATTCAATTGTGCGTGTATGTATGTGTGTGCGTGTGTGTGTATGTGTGTAGAACTACGGGTGAATTCGGGAACCACCATGGACCGCCTCCACCTCCTCCTTGTTTACTCTGCCCTACCAGGACCAGAAACGCAGGCCGCCCTCATTTCTGCCCGGCGTCTATACGTGGGGTCTAGGATCCGAACTCAGGACCTCCCACCTGCAAGGCAGAGGCTTAACCCCTGAGCCACCTCTCCAGCCCCTGGAAGCACGTTTCTGGTCCTGGTAGGGCAGAGCCTGTAAATCCCAGGGCAATTCTCTCCTTCTACCATTTTTTTTTTTTTTTTAAACATGGGACCTGGGATCTGAACTCAGGACCTTCTGCTTGTGAGTCAGAGTCTTAACCCCTGAGCCATCTCTCCAGCCTGTCTCCCTTACTCTATAGCTAAGGAGGTTGAACTGCCTTCCTTTTGTAGACACAGGCGTGGTTTATCCACTCAGCCTCTCCCTGGAGCCTCTCCATGTCTCCCTGGTGAGACATGCTGAGAATGAGTTTGATGCCCCAGAATAGGGGTGACCTGAGAGTTTCTTGGAGAGGCAACTCTGGGTAAGAGCTAGAAGTTCAGCCAAGCATGGCGCTATACATATATGATCCCAGGTCTTGGGGGGGAGGCTCAGACAGGATGATTACCATGAATTCAAAGCCAGCCTAGGACACACAGAGTGAGACTCTATCGCCAAATCCACAGACAAACAAAGGAACAGAGAGAGACACACACTAGATTTTGCTTCCTGCTGTGCCTAAGATTAGCTGTGACATCGTGCAGGTCCATTCCTATCCCTTGATGCCCTCTTCTGTTAATAACAGTCGCTACTAGGTTACTAGTGCTTCACCCCAAGAGACCCAAGAGAGAAGTTACTAATGTTCTGGTACACAGATGAGGACACAGAGGCCCAGAAGAGTTAAGTGCCTCGCTCAAGGTGGTGCAGCTGGTTAGAGGGGTACCAAAGGCGGGCGGGCCCCAGAGACTCCCTCAGCTCTGTGCAAGTGTGCACACGTACAGCACTGCTCAGAAGTGCAGCGATCCTGTGAGATACAGAAAGCAGCGGCGGTTCGATCTCTAGCGCGTGGCAAAAGGCTTTAGTTCCTAAGTGTGCAGGTCTCCTGGGATGTAGCTAGAGGGTGATAGGCTGGATTTGGGCAGAGAAAAGGAGGCCAGGCTGTCTCCTGGTCTCCTGACCCTTCACGGGCCTGTCAGTATGCCCAGGAGCTCCACGGTGGCTTCCATCAGCAAAGTGCAGCCACCTTCTGCCTTCAGGCGGTGTTTCCGCCGACAATCACTTCCACACGCTTTGAACCACATCAGGACCACAGGAGACCTTCAGGGCATGATGGAGCCCTCCCAAGACCCCCTAAGCTCCTGGAATGAAGCCCCAAGTGACCCCAAGCTTTGCCGGACTCATCTCACTGGTTCTCCTCTTTGCTCCATGTGCCAGCCTCACGCTGTCTATGCCAGTGGCCACAAGCCATGCAAGGGGGCTGAGCACTTGAGATGGAACCGTCCACACGAGATGCACTCTCTACCTGAAATGCCACGGATCTCAGAGTCATAGCACAGAACATGCAAACTATCTCACTGATAGGTTTTATGTTGGTTACCTGAGGAAATGATAATACTGTAGAGTCATTGAGTTATGTAAAACATACTAAAAATTTCACCATTTCTCTCTCTCTCTTTCCTTCTCCTTTTTTTCTATCTCTTCTCTTTTTCTCTTTCTTCTTTCTGTCCTTTCCCTCTTTCCCTCCATCCATCTATTCTTCCTTCCTTCTTTTTTTCTTTTTTCTTTCCTTCCTCCTCCTTTTTCTTCAGCATGGGGTCTCTGTTGCATAGGTTAGCCTCCCAAGTTCTGAGACTGCCAGCATGCACCATTATACCCAGCTTCCTCAGCTCTTTCTGCAACCCCACTTTAATCCCTGTCACCATTATTATTATTATTATTATTACTATTACTATTATTATTATTATTATTAGCATGCTTAGGGTCTTTTCTCCCTGGATGACCAAGCCCTGGCTCCCTGATCCAATACCTGGCCCCAGAGGCCATTATGAGTGGCCTGAGGAAGGAGGAGAAGGAGGGAGGAGGGAAGAGGGAGGAGGTACTGCCTGCCTTCTTTAGCCTTGGAGCTGAGGGGACAATCTTCACTCACAATCTGAATCCAGAGCAGAAGCCAGGCAGCTGGGATTGAGGTCTTAACAAAGACTTTATTTATTTATTTATTTATTTTTTAACAAAGACTTTAGGAGCCCATTATGTAATAGATCTAGGGAGTCTAAGACCTCTCCCAGGCTTCCTCACAAGATAGTATTTGGCATCTGGAGTCAGGAACCAGGCTCTGAGTGGCAGATCATGTCCAGGCCTCAGTGATTGCCAATGTGGGTTAGATAGACTTGGGAATTGCTAGACAGTCGCACTGTCCATTCCACCCCTGCTGTGATTACACCGGGACTTGGCAGCTCCACTCCAGGCGAGGGCTCACTCAACACTAGGAGGGCAGGCTGCCTGAGCATCTAGGCTTCAGGCCACCTGGTGAGCACCTGGTGGTCCTCAAGGGGACTGGAAAGTGCGTGGCCTTGGGCAAGGCCCTCTGACTTCTCACCTTATGCTCTCTTTTCATTGAGGATGCCAATTTGGGGGCCGGATCTGGAAGAGAGTGAGTGTATCCTCAGTTCTGTGACCTTGAAAGCTCTGATGAGCCAAGGTGACCTGACGGCCAAATCTCCCAGGCAGAAGACAGAAAGAAGCTTCCAAAGTGTGGAGGGGTGGACAGCTGAGGTAGGAAAGGCCACCATCTGGACACTTGCCCAGCTCCACAGGGCCGCAGAGAAATGGGCATTCGAGCTCTGGGAGCCTCTACTGCAATCTAGGCTTGTCACCATTGAGGGAGTTGTCGGCTACTCTTCTGTTGCTGATATAAATACCTGAGCAAACAATTTAGAGAAACAAGGGGTGTTTATTCTTGGCTGACAGTTTCTGATTACAGTTCATCGGCATGGCAGGAACGTTCATTCCAACATCCAGATCCGAGGGAAATTGCACCATGTCGGCAGGAAGAGTGAGGGGAGGGACATATTTTCTAGCTCGCCAGTCTGCCAGTTTCCAACCAGCTCTCTCGGTCTTATCCATCTGCCCAGAGAATGGTGGCTCCACCCACTGTGGGCTGGATCTTCCCACATCAATTAGATAATCTACAGACTTGCTTAGGGCTTGCTTTAAATAATTCTTGGTAGGTGTTCCTAAAAAGCTCAGTTTTTTCATAATCATGTCAATATCTGTATTTAACTGGTACAGAAGTGTAAAGGGAGCCGCCGGGCAGGGCCGGAGGGTTCCCCGAGCATGGCCGGAGGGTTCCCCGAGCATGGCAACCCCAAAGGACATGCACCAGATTTCTAGCCTCGGTTTTCAAATTGCCCCCCCCCCCTTTTAAATCATGCACGTTGGGGATCCACACTCAGGTCTTTATGCTTGTACAGCAAGCATATCACTGAGTCAGTCACCTTCCTCGCTTCTCTCACTTCTCCAAAGAGTGTTCTAAATGAGCTCAGATAGCTGGTCTTTGTTTTCTTTTAGCTGTGTGTGTGTGTGTGTGTGTGTGTGTGTGTGTGTGTGTGTGTTCGCGCCTGTGTGTGTGTGTTGAATCCTGAGCTTTGTTAGGTAACCAGCCTATCCCTCAGCTACACCCAGATAGCTTTTCTAAGCTGTTGACCGGTGCCCCTAGAGCCAGGTGTTGCCTCTTAGATTAGAAGAAAACCCAGAGCATTTGGGCTGGAAGTGTTCAGGGACCAAGTGGGCCTGGCATCCATTCCTCACAGGAAGCTGAGAGCCTATCCAAGTCCCTGGAGGAGAAATATCACTCCTGGGGCGCTTGTGACAAAGGCCAGCTCTTCACCTGCAGTTCCCAAAGAAAAGCAAGAAGCGCAGAACTCAGCTTCTGTCCTGCGGTGGCCAAGGAATGTTCTGATTCCTCACCCTTGAGAGGGTCACCCTGGCAGGGAGATGGCCTCCAAGCTACCTGCAGTGGTCCAGGGCAGGAGCTGGATTTCCTGAGAGCATCCGCTTGCCTTCCTCCATGTTGGCCGTGGTATCCAGTTCCTATGTGCAGGCTGCCTTTGGGCCCTGGCAGCTGGCCTATGAGGACAGCACCCAGAGGTCACTGGTGGTGGGGGGAGGGGGACAACACACCTGCAAAAAGCAGCCCCCTCCTCTGTCCATGCAGCCCTCGCCCCAACTCATGCTTTTTGTTCAATTATAAAAAGCGATTTATGTTCATTGTAAAATCAGGAAACTACAGAAAGGTAGAAAGGAGAAAATGAAAAGTTATCACCCCACTGGCCAGCAAGACTCTCCAGTTGGGGACGTTTTGTCTTTGCCTTAAAATTTTCTTTAACCTTGCTTAGTGATTCTATAATAGTACAGTAATAATTTATTTAGCCATCCTCTTGTGTCCTTCTCTTCATTCTCTTTTGTTTTTTTTTTTAACCAAGCAAACTTAGTAATTTTTAAAATTTTACTTAAAAAATGTAAATCTAGAACAGCAGGCTAGCTCAGCAACAGTAAGGCACCTGCTCACCTTGTAACCCTGGCCACCTCAGTTCAGTTCCCAGAAACCCCTGTGGTAGAAGGAGAGAAACGGCTTTCAAAAGTTGTCCTCTGACCTCCAGCTTGGCGCCACGGCAGGTCTATGCACTCCGAGTCCAGATGTGTTGGCACACACCTGTAATCACACACTCCGAAGGTTAAAGTGGAAGACTCTGGAGTTTCAGGTCAGCATGAGAGGCACGGTAAGACCTTATCTTAAAAAAAACATATCCACAGAAAATTAGGGGATGGGGATACAGCTCAGTTGACAGAATGCTTGCCTACCATGCACGAAGCCCTGGGCTCCATCTTCAGCACAGTCAAAAAGAAAAAAAAAAAAAAAAAGAAGAGGGAGCTTGGTGATGTGTCCATGTCTGCACACTCAGTATTTGGGAGGCAGAGGTAGGAGAATTGGGAATTCAAGATAAACCTTAGCGACATAGTGAGGTCAGGGCTAGCCTAAGTTACATGTGTCAAAAAAAAAGGAAGGAAAGAAAGAAGAGAAAGAGTGAGAGTGAGCGCGCAAGAGAGAACGAGAGAGACAGAGACAGAGACAGAGAGAGAAAGAGAGAGGGGGGCTGGGTGATGGTTTAGTAGGAAAAGTGGCTTCCTCTAAAACCTGGCAACCTGAGTTCCATTCTAGGAGTCCACATGGTGGAAGGTGGAAGGAGACACTGATTTTGATTTCTGAAAGTCACACACCGTGTACATGGCAGGCATGCATTTTTTTTTCTCTGTCTCTGTCTCTATCTCTGTCTTTCATTTCTTTCTCAAATAAATAAAATATTTTTAAAAATTCAATCCAGGGGGGCTGGAGAGGTGGCTCAGGAGTTAAGCCTCTGCCTTGCAGACGGAAGGTCCTGAGTTTGGATCCTAGACCCCATGTATAGATGCCGGGCGGAAGCGGGGGCGGCCAGTGTTTCTGGTCCTGGTTGGGTGGAGCCTGTGAATCCCGAGGCAGAGTAAACAAGGAGGAGGTGGAGGCGTCCATGGTGGTTTCTGAATTCGCCCGTGGTTCTATACACACACACATACACACACGCGCGTGCGCACACGCATACACGCACAATTGAATAAATAATAAAAAAAATTTTAAAAAATTAAAAAATTCAATCCAGGATCTAAAGGTACAATTGAAAAATATTTTGAAAAATATTATACATGCTTAGCACATGCAAGGACTTGGTTCCTTCCCCAGCACTCCTGCCCCAAATTATATACAGTTTCTTTCGTTGGCTAAGAGGGAGCACTTCTACGTGTCTGCAGAAAAAGACCCCTCTTTTTGTTGTTTGTTCGTAGTGCTGGGGACGGAATCAGGGCTTCACACAGGACAGGCAATGAATGAACTCCCAAAGAACTATATACTCAGGCCCAGAAGAACCCCCATTTTTTAAAAAATTATTTGTTTTTTATTCATCAACAATTTCATACACGAATACAATGATTTTACCCTTTGTTGCTCAATCCTATCCCCCATCCTTTCCCCAATGTAAACCTTCTTCCCAACCACCAGTCTCCTTCCGACTTTCTTGTCTTTTTTTTTCATTTTTTAAATTTTGGTTTTTTTGTGTGCATGCGGTGTGTGTGTGTGTGTGTGTGTGTGTGTGTGTGTCAGTCAGAGGATGCTGTGTGACTCTGTGGAGAGCCAAGGGTGACTTTAGCAACCAGCCTGAATCGCTTCTACCTCCTTTTTACTTTTACTCCACTAGAGCTTTCCCAGGCTCACAGGCTGCTCCCACCTTTTCTGCTTGGTGTTTTTATATGGGACCTGGGGGTTTGATCTCAGGACCTTCTGCTTGCAGGGCAGAGTCTTAACCCCTGAGCCATCTCTTCAGCCTTCTTGTCTTTTTTCACAGGCAGCCTTTCTAGTCATCCGGTTGACTTCTTTTCATAACTCTGACTTCCTCAGGCTCCTAATTCCAGTCCCTGAGGAAGGCATTGATGACCCCCCCCAAACATATATACCTATTCTGATCTTGGCTTGTTAGCTAGATACAGGTGTCAACTTGACAACAGAAGGCTGGGCTTTGGGTGCCTTTGTGAAGAACTGGCAACTAAGGCAATCGTTCAGCAAGCCTGTAGGACAAAACCCGTCACATGAGGAGTGGGGCCATTTCCTGGACAGGTGGATAAGACAGAGAGAGTTAGTTCAGTAAGTTGGCAGACATTGGCAGACTCACAGTCTTGGCAATTCCTATGGATATGAAAGTTGCATACAAATATGCATGGTAATCTTGCATTCTCTCTCTCTCTCTCTCTCCCTCTCTCCCTCTCTTTCTCCCCTGCTGTAGGTATGAACTCTCCTGCTCATATATGAATTGTAACCAGAATTGTCAGCCGAACTAAATCTCTGACGTTACCTGCCTCAGTTTCCCTTTCCATTCTATCATGAGCTCTGGTGACAGCAGGTGAGCCCTTCTGCCTCTCATCCCCCACCCCTCCAGCACAGGTTAGCCCACTGCAAAGCTGGCATGCTGGAGAAGTCATGTCCAGAGAAAAAGCTTGGAGCCTAGGTCCCTTTCCCGCAGTACCCGTTGTGGCAAATCCTTTCCCTATCTCTAAGAGCTCTGGCCAGCTCCAAATGGCTTCTTCACCCAAAATAACTACCTGGGATCCCGGGATGATCCAGGCTGTGTGATTTTACATGAGTCACTTGCCCTCCCTGAGCCTTTGTAGTCTCTTCTGGAAAATGGACTGAAATGAGATACCGAAAAGGCTTGTGAGGCTCAGAGCCACATGGCATAGCTCGCTCAAGTAGCGGGCACTCAGGAAAAAACAGTCAGGCCTGGACTCTGTCCATGGAGCGAGTTCCCTGACAGGAGTCAACTGGCCGATTCATTGATAGAAGAGAGTCGTCATTCCCCCGGGACCCTGGCAGCTGTCTCTGGCACCTTGCCCTGACTCTGTCACTCAGCGTCCTTCTCCTGCTGGGAAGGGCACGGGCTGCACCTGGGGCTCAGGCGGAAGGGGGTCCTGATTGGTCTGCAGAGCTGCAGTCCCATCTACACCCCCCCCCAATTGCACCAGCTTTCAGGGGAGTGACAACTGATCATGGAGACCCCATGTATGAGGGTGACTGCCGCAGCTCCCTAGGCATCCAGGTTTTTTTTTAAAAATTTTATTATTATTTATTCAATTGTGAGTGTGTGTGCGCGCACGTGTACGTATGTGTGTGTGTGTGTAGAACCACGGGCGAATTCAGGAATCACCATGGTTGCCTCCACCTCCTCCTTGTTTACTCTGCCCTGGGATTCACAGGCTCTGCCCCATCAGGACCTGAAACACAGCCCCGCCCCCACTTCCGCCTGGCGTCTATACGTGGGGACTAGGATCCGAACTCAGGACCTTCCGCTTGCAAGGCAGAGGCTTAATCCTTGAGCCACCTCTCCAGCCCTAGGCTCCCAGGTTTTAACTATTTGTCTTTTTAATATTTATTTAAGAGAGAGAGAGGAGAGAGATGGGACACGGGCAAAGCAAACAGGCATTGTATTTATGAAGAGGAGAGAGAGTGAGAGAAAGAGAGAGAAACAGACACAAGCCAAGGTCAGAGGACAACTTTCAGAACCAGTTCTCTTCTTCCCCCATGTGGGCTTCCAGGGATTGAACTCGGGTCTCCACTTTTTCAGGCAGGCACCTTATCTGCTGAACTATCTCTCTATCCCCTGTTGGTTGGCTTTGAGACAGGGTTTCACATAGCTCAGGCTGACCTGGAAGTCACCGTGTACCTGAGGATGACGCTGAACTTCTAGTTTGTATTTGCTGGGCATAAACAAGCACTCTACTGACACATTCCCAGCCCTTTTTATATTTTCAGGCTTTAAAAAAAATTAGTTGTGTATGTGTGTGTCTCTCTGTGTGTGTCTGTGTGTGATATGTTTAAGTGCACATGTGTGGAGGTCAGATGATAACTTTCAGAAGTCAATTCTCTCCTTCTATCATGTGGGCTCTAGGGATCAAATCCAAGTCTCTAGGTTTTCGGATATGCACCTTTACCTGCTCAACCATTTACCTGCCCAGTTACTTACCTGTTCAGTTATCTACCAGCCCTCCCTTTTCTTTTCTGTTTGGTTTTGTTTTGCTTCCAGGTCCTCCTGTCTCTACTTTCCCAGTGCTGGAATGAACAGAACCTTCTTACCTGAACCTCCAGGTTTTAACTGGGGGAGAAATAAAGCCAAACTGAGAGTCTGCTGGCTCACTGAGAAGAGTAAATGAGCTTGGCCTCTTCGGCCTCCCAAGCTTACAGGAGATGGTAGCTTGCAGGTAGGAGAGGCATCAGGCGCAGAGGCCACCAGCGTAGCCCTTCACACACTTCCCTCTTCCACTGTGGGCAGCAGCATCACTGAGAAGTGAGGGCAGCCAGGGGTCCTGGGAGGATCCTCGGAGATCACTAGGAAGGGGTCTGTCGGGGTCTAGAGTGGTCGTTCTAGGCACTGCTTTAGTGAGCACCTGGACCAATCACTAGACACCCTGGGCCTCAGTTTGTCTTCCTGCACAGGGAAAATGGTGATTCTCCACCTACTCTAGGTCATGGAAGACAGATAAAAACCAATCCGGTGACTGACAGCGCATCAGTCCTAACATAGAGCGCTTGCTTAGCAAGGATTACCTGTAGGTTTTTTTTTTTTTTTTTCTGGTAGAAGCAGAGCCAGGTTGAGAAGCTGCTGCCACCAAATGCTTGCCCAAGGCTTCTCATTGGCCACCACAGCAAAACAGAAAGGAACAGGGTGACCTTCATGAAACTAGAATCACATTCTTTGGCACAGGGTTTGGTGGGATGGCAACCTAGCAGCTGCCACCAGCTCCCTTAAAGCCATTGGAAGCATCAGGCCTTGAGGTGGTGGCCAGGCCCTAGGTCTCAGCTGGCAGGCAATGAGCCCTGATCTTCTGCCCCATCACCCCCAATGTCCCAGCATCTACCGCCTTCTGCTCGCATGCTGTCTTGGCTCCCATGGAATGCCTGCAAAACGCTTCTGGCTTTGCAAGCAATGCTGGTTTACTGCAGGAAAAATGGAAAGCTCAGGAAAATACAAATTAAAAGCCACTGCAGTGACTAATGCTTTTCAGCACTTGGGAGGAAGAGGCCGGAGGATCAAGGGTTTGAAGTCACGCTCGGGTGTTTTGCAAGTTCAAGGCCAGCCTGGACCACATGAGAATCTGTCTTAAAAAAAAATATCAGCGTGGCTGTGGTAACTCAGCACTTGGGAGGCTAAGTAAGAGGATTTTGAGGTCATGAGTTTGAGGCCAACCTGAGCCACAGAATGAGTGGCAAGTCATTCTGTTCTAGAGTCTGACCTTGTTCAAAAACAAAACTAAACAAACAAATCAAAGAAAACATAACAAGGGCTGGCAAGATTGCCCAGTGGGTAAAGACACTCTTCTTGCAAATGGATCCCAAAAGTTTCCTGGAACACATGATAGAAGGAGAAAAGCAACTTCTAGCAGTTGTCTCTGACCTCATTCCATCTACTTTGGCACTAGTGCATTTATGTTCGCTTGCTCTCAAATAAATAAATACAGCTTAAAAATAATAGTATTCTACTCACCAAATTTCTGGGTGTTTTAATGCAAATGCGCATATATACACATGTACATTTTTTTAACAATCATGAAATCCTTTGATATTTACTTTTTAAATTTTTTTTTTATTCAACTGTGCGCATGTGCGTGTGTATGTGTGTGCGCACGAGTGTGTGTGTCTGTGTGTGTGTGTCTGTGTCTGTGTATGTGTAGAACCACGGACGAATTCGCGAACCGCCATGGACGCCTCCACCTTCTTCTGCCCCGGGATTCACAGGCTCCGCCCTACCAGGACCGGAAACGCAGGCCGCCCCCGCTTCCGCCTGGCGTCTATACGTGGGATCTGGGATCCGAACTCAGGACCTTCCGCCTGCAAGGCGGAGGCTTAACCCCTGAGCCACCTCTCCAGCCCCGATATTTACTTTTTAAAAGCTATCATTGACAGGCTGGAGAAGGAGAAATGACTTAGGGGTTAAGACTCTGCCTCACAAGCAGAATAACCTGAGTTTGGATCCCAGATCTCACGTTAAAAAAAAAAAAAAGTTGGGGCTGGAGAGGGGTTCGGTGTTAACTCTGCCTTGCAGGCGGAAGGTCCTGAGTTCAGATCTTAGACCCCACTTATAGACGCCTGGGCAGAAGCAGGAGCGGCCTGCGTTTCTGGTACTGGTAGGGCGGAGACTGTGAATCCCGGGGCAGAGTAAACAAGGAGGAGGTGGAGGCATCCATGGTGGTTCCCGAATTCGTCAGTGGTTCTACACACACACACACACACACACACACACACACACACACACACACACACAGAGACACACACAATTTGAATAAATAATAAATAAAAAAATAATTAAAAAAAAAGTTAGGGGCTGAAGATGTGGCTCAGGGGTTAAGCCTCTGCCTTGCAGGCAGAAGGTCCTGAGTTCAGAACCTAGAAACCTGCGTTTCTGGTCCTGGTAGGGCGGAGCCTGTGAATCCCAGGACAGAGTAAACAAGGAGGAGGTGGAGGCGGTCCATGGTGGTTCCCGAATTCGCCCGTGGTTCTACACACACACATACATGCACACACGCACAATTGAATAAATAATAATAAAAAAATGTTTAAAAAAAAAGAAAAAAAAGTTAGGCAGTAAAGCAAAAAAGGAGGTAGAAACAATCCAGGATGACTCCCAAAGTCACTCTTGGGCCTCCATAGGCACACACAGTTCACCTCTCTCTCTCTCTCTCTCTCTCTCTCTCTCTCTCTCTCTCACACACACACACACACACACACACACACACACCCCGAGTGCTTAACAACAACAGCAAAAAAAAAAAAAAAAAAAAACAATAAAAAAAATAAAATCTTTCTAAAAGATTTAAAAAATAAACTGTCATTTAAAAAACAAAGTCGGGGGCTGGAGAGGTGGCTCAGGGGTTGAGCCTCCGCCTTGCAGGCGGAAGGTCCTGAGTTCGGATCCCAGATCCCACGTATAGACGCCAGACTGAAACGGGGGCGGCCTGCGCTTCTGGTCCTGGTAGGGCGGAGCCTGTGGATCCCGGGGCAGAAGGAGGTGGAGGGGTCCATGGTGGTTCGCGACTTCGTCCGTGGTTCTACACATACACAGACACACACACACGCGCGCACATACACACACACATATGTATAGTTGAATAAATAATAATAATAAAAAATTAAAAAAAAAAAAAACAAAAACAAAGTCGGGCACGTGGCTCATTAGGTAAGTGTGAGAACTGGAGTTAGGATTCCCAGACTCTGCAGAAAAGCTGTGTGGTTATAGTGCTCACTTACAATCTCAGTGCTCAGGGGAACCCCAAAACAAGTTGGCTAGCCAGACTAGCTGAGACAGCAAACTGTAGGTTCAGCAAGACATCCTGCCTCGGTGTGTAAGGTGGAGGGTGACCAAGGACACCTACGTCAACCTCAGGTCTCTACACTGTGCACACACCTGCACCTACCAGTGTGGTTGGGGGACAGATGGCTCAGTCAGTGAAGTGCTTGCCTCCCAAGCATGAGGACCTCAGTTTGATTTCCAGAACCCAAGTACAAATGCTATCAAATGACAGACACACGCACACATATCCTCACCCATACAAAATAAGAAAATATGAACATTAAAGTCCGAGCATCTATTCGTTTACATCGAAGAAATGCTCTTCACCACAAAAGATAGGCATTACCTTAGAGTGAAAAGGTGGGACTTTTCTTTTTAAAGCGGAAGTACCTACAAAAACAAGCAAGCCACTGTCATGATACCTGATAACCAGACGTCAAACCAAAACCAGTGAGAAAAGACAAAGGTTACTTCACATTGCCTAAAGGAACAATCCATCAAGAGGACGGGCATGGTAGCAAGTGCTTGTAATCCCAGGGCTGGGAACTGGTCAGCTTCAGGTCGCTGAGGGACCCTGCCTCAAAGGTTGTAGACAATTGCGGCAGTTAGCTGTAGTGGCAACTTGAGCAGCTGGAGGCCGAGGCATTGGGCACATCTGTGAAGAATTAGTAGTTAATCTTCCCATCAAGTCTGTGGGAGATAATCCAGTTGATGTGGGAAGACCCAGTCGGGGTGGGTGGGACCATTCCACCAGCAGGTGGGTAAGATAGAGGCTGGCTGGAAATTGGCCTATGGGAAGACTGACAAGTGAGAAAGAATGCCACTCCCCATCAGTAATTTCTGTGGTTATAGCTTGGTCAGTTCTCCCAGCTCCTGATGTTGGCTTGCACTTTTGTGCCGTACTGATGAATGTAAGCAAGAACTGCAAACATGAATAAAACTCTTTGTTCTCTGAGCTGTTTTGGTCCTGAATCATCAGCAATAGGAAGATGAGAATAACACACAGTATTCCTGAAAATGACACCGGAGGTTGTCTTCTGGCCTTTGCGTCAGTGTGCACACATGCACATGTATACACACACACACACACACACACACACACACACACACACACACATACACCACATGCACACAAGCTAGCTAGCTGTCATTTTTTGTTTTTACAGTTTATCCTTTTCTTTTAAAAATTTTATTTACTGGTCCAGCGAGATAGCTCAATGGGTAAGGTGCTTACTTGGAAACCTAGTGACTTGAATTTTTCTCTCATGGTGGAAGGAGAGAACTGACTTCCAAAAGTTGTCCTCTGACCAGCACCAGTGTGTCATTTCATGTATGTGTGTAATTCTCTCTCTGAAATAAATAAAAAATTTTTTAAAATAAAAACTTCTTTATTATGTGTATGTGTTGGAGTGCATGGCAAGATGAGGAGACAGTTCTTTCCCTCTGCCTTTGGGTTCCTGGGATCAAACTCAGGTGGCCCTGATTGTTCAGCAAGCATATTTACTCACGGAGCCATTTCACTGAGCCACTTTGTCCTATTTTTATTGCTAAGTAGTGTTGCATTATAAAGTCTTTAAGAATATTAATTTTTGTATGTTATAGTGTGTGTTTGTTGTATGTCTGCATGTATAGGTACGTATGTCACAGCTTGCATGTGGAAATCAGAGGACTGCCTTGTGGAATCAGTACTTTCCTTCCATTTTTACATGGGTTCTACGGATGGAACACAGGCTGTCAAGCTTGTGTGGCAAGAACTTTTTATCTGCTGAGCCCTCTCACCAGAACCTTGTAAAGTGATATTCTTGTCGCTCAGTAACATTGCATTGGCTGTCAGCATGGAAATTACCTTTTATTTATCCATGAGGTATGGATACTATATTGGTAAGTACACTATTGAGGAAAGCAGCGATCCTTACTCCATCCAGCAATAATCTCTCAGGGAGGCATGGTGCCGCTTGAGATCTTTCCCCTTCCATGGTGAGCTATGAATAGGCCACATTTTGTGCAGATCTTGTGGAAGTAGAAAAGGTTGCATTGAGTTCACGGATGCTGCAGCCCTGTCGGATCCAGAAGGCACCGGCTAGCAGCACTCTCTCTGCCCTAGGACTCTTACATTCCCAGAGGTCCCTTATGCTCCATGTTCCTGAAGCCTTGGGGGTAGGGAAGTCATTTAGACATCCTGTGCAGCCACCACCCTCTGCACATCAGTCAGCTGTGATTCTTTGCATTAAACACCTTCCATTGCCAAAACGAGGCTGCTTGGTTGAGGGCTGAGAGCTGTTCTAGTCTATGGGCATAAAGGTAAGCGTCTAGAAAGTGATTTGATAGCATGCTCCTACAGCTCAACCCTACTAGCTTGCTGCCCCCCAGGGCCTACCCAGTCTGTTTTAGCTTTTACATTTAGGCCTATGAGGCATCTTTGGTTATTTTTTTGAGTATGGTATGAGGCAGGGGTCTGATTCTCTCCGTTTGGACATCAGAGGTCCCAGTACCACGTGTTAGAGATTGTGCTCTGCTTGTTGGACTGACTTCGTGCCCTGTCCAGAAATCAATGACCTCGTATGCAAAGGTTTATTTCTGTACTCTCACTTCTAGTTTGCCCATTTCCATGCTTGTCCTTATTCAAGACCCTACCTTCTCAACTGCTGCAGCTATGTAGTGATTTTTGCAATTGGAAGTGTGACTCTCCCAACATTGTTCTTTTTTTTGTGTGTGTAAGATTATTTTGACTATTCCGAGTCTCTTGAATTTCTATATGGATTTCACAACCAACTTGTCAAATCTGCAAAGACTCCATTGAGTGCTGACCAGAGGATTAAAGCACTTGCCTAGCACACACAAGGCCAAGCTTTTCTTTTTCATGTTTTATTTATTTATAAGAGAAAGAGAGGGAGAGAGAGACAGAGATGAGAGAGAATGTGTATACATGCCATGGTGCACAGGTGGAGATTAGAGAACGAGTTAAGAAGTCAAAAGTCAATTCCTTCTACCATGTGGGATTCTTGGGATCAAACTCAGTCACCACGTTTTTGAGCAGGTGCCTTACCCTCTAAGCTATCTCGCCAGCTCAAGGCCCAGACTTTAAACCCTAACAATACACAAATTCTCTCTCTTTCTCTCTCTCCCTTTCTCTCTCATCTCCCACCCTAGGTATTCCAGGCTGGCCTAGAACGCCCTGTGTAACTGAGAATATCCTTGAAGTTCTAACCCTCCTGTCTCCAACCTGCCACATTCGGGGATTACATGCATATGCCAACCATTCCCCACCTTATGAAGTGTTTGTGCCAGGCAAGCTCTCTTTATCAGCTGAGCACGCCATCCCCAGCCGGCGTGGAATGCTTTGAGACCCAAGAAGAAAAGCCACTTGGTGCAGAGGAACTTTTGGGATCTACTGCTGGATCAGCCACCGACTGGCAGTCACCCTTCCCTGGGCCTGATCTCCGTTCTTATAGGGAAGGGCGGTGCTCCTTGAAATCTTCCAGCTCAGACCATCAGTAATCACCTGCCCCACCCAAGCTTAAATCCACAGCAGCCTCAGCTTCCGCCATTTCCCATAGTTGCCACCAGAGGGTGCGGTAGACCACCTTTTGGCCTAGATCGATGGAAGGGGGCGGGGACAGAAGCTGCGGAGTTTTCCTGAGCCGACTTTGCTTGCAAAGTGGTCCCACCTACCCCGGCCATCCAGGCTGGTCCCCGATCTCTAGGATCCGGGGCCCACACAAAAGTCAGTCACCTAAGTACTCACTTGTTTTCAGCTGATTGTCTAAAACCTCAGGATTCCCCAACGCCAAGAACAACAGCCTCGAGTTTCTCAGCCCCAAGGGGTTCCTTCAACAAGTTTGGGTCTAGTAATGCCCCAGAGTTTCTCCGCCGGCTGGCAGCAGGAAACCTCATCCCAGCTGTGTGCTTGGAACCCGGAAGAGGGATGTCACAGCGCCCCCAGACATGTAGTCCCTGAAACCACAGCATCTGCAATTCCCTGATACTTGGAACTTCCTGAAGCAGCAGAGAAGGCTCTGTCAGGTCGTACCTCCCCACACCCCCCATGACCTTCCAGTGACATTTTACTCCAAGTAAAATCATCTCCACAGTCCCACCCGCTCAGCACCTTGCTCAGGGAGATGCGGGAGGGACCCGCCCATCTCCTCAGGTGGGCTCAGTTGCTTTGCATTCTTGCTATTTACCTGGATCTTTTTTCCCTTTCAACTTGATATGGGTCTCATGTAACCCAGGGTGGTCTGGAACTGGCTATATAGCAGTGGCTGGCCGTGAACTCTGATCCTCCCGTTTCAGTATCTGTCTCCCAAGTGCTGGAATACGTAGCTATAAACTACTATCAATGTGACTTCAGTTCAGTATTTTCTTTTCCTCCCAATACTGGGGATTGAACCTAGGGCATTGTGTAAGGGAGGCAAGCACTTTGCCACTGAGCTATGGCCTCAATCCAGAGTTACTTTCAATGATTTTTTTTTAAAGATATTTTATTTAGGAGGAGGAGAGGAGAGTATGTAAACTCACATCACAATGAGCCTGTGGTGATTAGACGACAATTTTCAGAAGGTGATTCTCTCCTTCTACCATGTGGGCCCCAGGAATTGAACTGAGGTCACCAAGTTTGAATGCAGTCATCTTTATCCACTGAACCCCCCATCTTTTTGGGGGGCTCTCTGTCTTTCTCTTTCTCTCATACAGACATGCACACACATAATCTTGTGTATATTTTTTTAATTTTTAAAAATGTTTATTTGTGTGTGTGTGTATCACAGGGCACTGTGTGTCCCAACGGAGGACCAAGGGTGACTTCAGGAATCATCCTGGATTGCTTCTATCTCCTTCATGCTACCTCTGGGATTTCTCAGGTTCCGCCTGCCAGGTCCAGAGGTGCTGGCCGCCACTGGTTCAGTCTGGTGTTTTTTACTTGGGACCTGGGATCTGAACTCAGGACCTTCTGCTTGCAAGACTGAACCTCTGAGCTATCTCTTCAGCTTTGTGTATGTATTTTTAAAATTTAGTTAAATTAGCTAATTTATGTGATCCTAAGGATTGAATCCAGGACCCCCTGCATGCTGGGCAAGTGTGCGACCACTGAGCTATATTCCCAGGGATGTGAATATTTTCCTTCCCTTTCCAGGTTGAGGTTGGAGGCTCATCTTGGTCCCCTCTGTGGAACCTGATCCAGGAGTCTGGCCCAGCAGCTCATCCCACTGGAAGAAACTGGGGCTTCAGGGTATGTGACTGAGGCTTCCGGAGTGTTTCTCTCGGTGTCTCTAGTCATTCTTCTTATGCCCCATCGCAGTTTCTGGCTGCTGGGAGGTTAGAGAGCCAGGCACCATGCATCTCCTGGGCTCTAGGTGACAGTAGCTGATGCCAGTCAGTCAGTCCCTGGTCTAGGAGCTATACTAGATTGTCTCCTTGCTGCCTCGAGTGACACTTCTAAGCAGACTCCATCACCATCTCCAGCTTAGGACACAGGGAAACTGAGACACAAGGCAATTATTTCCCATGCTCAATATTATATAATTGGCAAACAGTTGGGCTGGAGAGGTGGCTCAGGGGTTAAGCCTCCGCCTTGCAGGCGGAGGGTCCTGAGTTCGGATCCCAGATTCCATGTATAGACGCCAGGCAGAAACCGGGGCGGCCTGCGCTTCTGGTCCTGGTAGGGCGGAGCCTGTGAATCCTGGGGCAGAAGGAGGTGGAGGCGTCCATGGTGGTTCACGAATTCGTCCGTGGTTCTACACATACACAGACACACACATACACACAGACATACACACACGCGCGCACATACACACACACATGCGCACAGTTGAATAAATAATAATAAAAAAAAATTTAAAAAAAAATTGGCAAACAGTGGAGCTAGAATTTGAGCCCTGGTCTCTGGGCCTAGGAGCAGCTGAGCTACACTCTTGCTGGATCAACTTAGGATACAATCGGGCAGCTTGGAGTCTTCATTTTTTTAGTCTACGGGAACTATCAAGGGTCCTTTGTTCAATCCTCTCCATTCATGACTATAACCTTAAGGCCAAAAAGGGAGCCTCTCTCTGTCCCTTCTTCTTTCTCTCCCTGCCTCTCCCCCCTTCCCCACAGGTTCTGGAAGAATGAAGAACCACAGCCCACGCAAATTCTAAAAGTCATTTGGGACAGTCTCCTTTGTGGATGGACTCTCTGGAGCAACTGTAATGTGTTAGAAGTTGGGGTTATCAATGGCCCTGGTTAGGCTCAGGACAGTGCCCACTGATGATCCAGGCCAGAGGCCTCAGACCCCGCCTCCCCACTGTTGGGCCTTATCTGGAGAGGATTTGGGTTGGTGGAGAAGCTGGGGAAGTTGGAGGCCAGGCTAGGCAAGGTGGGCAGAACAGATAGGGAAGTGGGGAGGGGGGCTGGTCTTGCTAAGAGATGGGGAGGAAGGAGGGACCCTCAAAACCCGCACAGCGGGAGGCCTCGCCCGCCTGGCCCCTGTTGTGGTTCCGGAGCTTCTGGTGCCTTCCATCCTTGCCAGGCAAGACGCAGCACCTTTAATTAGCACACAACCTCTCCCGATTCATCACAGTCCCTGTTTAATTAGCCGCATGAGGCTCCCCTGCCCCCAGCTCTGCTGAGCCACTGTCTCTCTTTCAGAGGTGGCCACCACCTTCCGGTGTCCCCTGTCACCCTCCCATGCTTATTTCAGCCCCCAAAATGCAGAGTGGGGGCAGAAACCTCAAGGAGAATCTGGGCGGGGCTCTTGCCTTCAAGACTGTGGCAGGCATGTGCAGCGTCTCCTGAGCGCCCAGGGCCGGGACAGAGCAAACCTGGGGCTGGATGGGGTGGGATGAGGCGGGATGGGGTCGAGTCCCAAGGCTGCCCCACTGATGGAGAATGGCTGTTCCTTTGGGAGCTGTGGGGCACCAGTCCAGCTCTCTGGCATTGAGAAGTAACTTTAGCCCTCCAGGTCGCTCCCTCCCACATCCGGAAACGGGGCACCATTTCTTCCTCTGACTCCCCAGACTGAAGCCCAGCAAGGTCTTCAAGAAACTGAGCCATCCGGGGATCCCCTCCCCCAGGTCCTAGGGACCTGTTTGTTCTGAACCAGGGAAGTGTCTGGGGTGGAGGTGGGGGGATGGGGTGTCTGCAGCCTGGGGAAGGGATCATGGGAGCACAGTACAGTCAGGCTGAACTTGTGACCTGATTCCCCAGATGGAGAAAGCTCTGCTGGTGCCCCTGGGCAGGGCCCGGGCAACTGCCAGAAGAAGGCCCAGGTTCCACCTCATCTCCAAACTCCCTTGGGACCCATGTGTTTTAAGCAAATGGACAAGCAGCCTCAGGTGCTGGTGGCAGAAGAGTGTGCCCACCCACTAATGACCTGAAAGGATTGGCATTGGTCCTCTCTACTGAAGGGCATCAACATGATGGGGCAGGGAGGGGAGGGTTTATTAAATTTCACGCATTCAACACAGAGCCACCAACTATATACCATGGCTCAGTTTCCCGAGGATTAAGTGATTTCTGTGTGCAGTCTGACGGTAGAGTCCTGGCCATCTTGGCCCATTATCTCTTCTCTTATCTAACCAGCATCTACCACCTGGTTCAGGGAAGTGGGCCTGGAAGAGTCTGCTGTGTATTCCCAGTCACTCTTAGCCAAGGCACTGGAAATCCACAAAGAAAGGAAACACAGCCTTGGCTGAGTGGAGTCAGCTTGTCATCCCGGGGCAGAACTCTGTCCATTTCTTGGTTCTGGTAATGGTACCGTTGTCAAGTGGTGGATGGTCACCCACCACCACTTGAAGACCACGGTGAAGAGCTCAGGGGGACCCTCTGTCCTGCTGGCCTGCAAATTCTTTCTTTTTGTCTTAATGTGTGTGTGTGTGTGTGTGTGTGTGTGTGTGTGTGTGTGACAGAGAGAGAGAGAGAGAGAGAGAGAGAGAGGAGAGAGGCCATGGAGCTCAGCTGGAATTCAGAAGATATCTCCCAGAAGTCAGTTCTTTCCTTCTACCATGTGGGCTTCCAGGAATCCAGCTCAGGTCTCTAGGTTTGTAAGCAGGCCCAATGAGTCATCTCGCCATCTTACCGCTCCCTACCTGCAACTTCTTTGTGAGTCCAAAATTATTCCCTAAAAACATTTATGTTAACAAGGCAGTTGGGTGTGGCAGCTTTCTATTAGCACCGTGCTTAGGAGATGCAAGCAGGAGGATTTCAGGTTTGAGGCTGTGTAGTGAGATTCTATTGCAGAACTTAAAAAGAAAAAAAAAAGGCAGTGTCTGTCGATGGCAAATAGCATGAAGAACATAGATAGGAAGCAGAGAAAAAGAAGGAAGAGAGGCTGTTCGGCAGGCTTCAGAGAGCCTGTAGGCAGAACTGACCTTGAGTGATGGTCTTGTCCAAACCAAGCTCAGGGAGGCTGGGTGGGAGGCGGGACAGGAAGGCTGGAGGTGGAACAGCCTAGGGTGTTTGAGGCTCACTGAAGGGCCAAAGGGGCACAGAGGGTGGCAATAAGATGAGGACAAGCACAAATCCAGGGTCATTAAGACACGGGCAATCCATGTCCATTTTCTTGTGTATTGTGTGAGGGGTTGCTTGTATGTATGTATGTCGGCACATGTGTGGCCTTACATGTATGTGTGTGTATCTGTGTGCATGCACGCATGTGCTTGTGGAGACACGAGGTTGATATCAGGAGTCATCCTCCATCACTCTTCCACCGTACTGTTTTGAAATAGGGTCTTGAATGAAACCCAGAGCTCACCTGTAGAGTGAGCTAACCCTACAGCTCGCTCTGGGGATTCCCAGTTTCCGTCTTCCAAGGCTGGAAGTGCAGATGGGTTGTCATGCTCTCCCAGCCTTTTTATGTGGGATCTGGGAATCTAAACTCCATTCCTTTTGATTTCCCAGCAAGTATTTTAACCCCTGAACCATCTCCCCAGGGCTTGTATTATATTTTTGAGATAGTGTCTCATGTACCCCAGGCTGGTCTTGAACTCACTATGTAACAGGATGACTGAAACAGTTTTGGTGTGTAGTCAGGCTGGCCTAGAGGTCTGGGATTATAGACCCATCTTGACCCTAAGGACAACAAACAATGGTTGGGACCCCAGGGCCCCCAGACACCATCTGGCAGGAAGCAGTGGATGAATGTGCCTTCTTCAACCTCGCCAAACATGAATTAAAAATTCTGCTTTAAGTGAGCATCGGGTTAAGTCACTCACTCCACACCATGACGCTAGCGCAGAACGGAGCATGGAGAGGAGGAAAGAGACTCAGAGTAAGCAGCTCCAGGTGTCCGTCCCAGCAAGGAAGCTGATTGACAAGTACCCTGTGTTCCAGAGTCAGTCTGACCTGCAAGTAATGCCCACTGCTGCCAAACCGCATGGCTTTGGGCAAGTCCCTACTCCTCCTCTACGGCGCTCAGGTGTGGCTCTGCTCCCCTGGTTATTCCTGAAGGTGGGCAGTAGGAGGGACATCACCTTCCTTAGAGCCCTAAGGAAGAATGGGTGGAGCAGTTTGCTGCCCACGACCCTTGGGCCACTCTGCCTGCTGGCCCACATCCAGAGGGAGCTGGAAACCTGGCCTCTCAGCCCATCACGAGGGGTAGGGTAGAGGAGGGCTTCCAGAGCTTTGTGTAATGGACTAGACCCCCACACTGCCCTGCGCCCAGCATGGGATCTGTTTCTCGTGCTTTCTCCTGGAATCTCTCTGGATAGCACTTTTTTGTTTTGTTTTGTTTTTGTTTTTGTCTTGAGACAGAATCTTACTTAGCCCCAGCTAACTTCAACTCCCTCTGTAACCAAGGAGAACCTTGAACTTCCAGGACCCTAAACCACTGGTAGGCTCATGAACAGGATGCAAGGAATGGGGGGGTGTGAGACTGCATCAGGGCCCAACCAGGGCAATCTCAAGGTTTAGACAAGAAATGAATGCAGCCAAGATGACAACTTAGGCTGGGACTGAGGAAGGCTTCCTGTTGGCAAGGTGACCTTAAGCTGGTAAACTGAATTTAGTATGCTCAAAGCGTTGGTTTACCTGCCTGTCCCAACCCCAACAAAAACAAGATCACAGGGCTCTAACAGCTGGAGCCTCTTGAATGTTGGTTGACAAACCCAAATGTCAGTTTCATTTTTTTTCCTTCTGTACTTTTCTTGTGTGTATATGGGGGAGGGGGAGAGAGAAAGACAGGGTCTCTGTGTAACTGAGGATGACCTTGAACTTCTGATTCTGCCTCTACATCCTGAGTGCTGGGATTACAGGCACGTGCTACTACACCTGTTTTGTTTGTTTGTTTGTCCTAATGGGGATTGAATTTTTGTACTAGGCAAGAGCTCTGCCAACTGAGCCCCGGCCCCAGGCTTTTTTTTTTTTTCCTTTTTCTGTATTTTTTTATTAGAGAGAAGGGAACATGCACATGCAGCATTACACCTGCAGAGTTCAGAGAACAATTTTCAGAAGTCACTTCTCCCCTTCCACCACCTTCCACTATGCAGGTTCCAGGAATGGAACTCAGACCACTAGGTTTGTATGCAAACACTTCTCCCATTAAGCTATCTTGCCAGCCCAAAAGATAATCCCCCCCCACCGGCAGTACTACTTAACAGTACTGTGGTTCTTGTGTTAGGCAAGTGCCCATTACTAATTTTGAAGCAGGGTCTCCTTATGTAGCCCAGGCTGACATTGCACTCCTGCCAGTGCTAGGGTCATAGACTGCCAGTTTACCTTTAATGCGGGCCAGACTCTTTGGGGATCATAGCACACTATCTCTCATTGAGTCCCCTCCAAATGCTGAGCATGCGCGTGGCATCTGGCATCACTTGTGGGCCGTCTCAGGCGGACTGCAGCAAGACACCTCAGTGGAAGGGGGGGTTGTAGGGCCATGGAGGCAAAGCCAGCGTTGGAATCTGCAGCCTGGGCCTATCGTGTCCTCGTCACTGTGAGCCTCTGGGTTTCCTTCTCGTAAGACAGAGTCACTATCAGATGAACTGAGTTCTCCCCACACACCCAGAACTTCTTATACAATACACAGCGGATTGTAGCTGCTCAGTGTCACTCTCCTCCATTGATTAGCCGATTAGTCCATTTACCAAGCTCCACACAAAGCTTCAAGAAGAGGCCATCTGGGCCAATCTGGTTGTCAAATGGTAGGATTGTCTAGATATGAATAAGGAGGTACGAGAGGCCACTTGAAAGTGGCAATGACCCTACTCATTGACCCGTGGTCACAGGGCCTTCTGTGTAGGTGCAGGGGACTCTTGATCCTCCAACACGTCTCCCTTGCCTGAGGCTGGGCTGCTTCAACCCACACAGCTACTTTCTGGCAATTCCTTTTTCTAGAAGGTTCCTGCAGACACCACCGTCTGTCCTGACGACATTCGGGTGTTCTGTCTGGTCTGTGGGAGCTGGAGGCGGCAGCGTGGGGTGGAAAGGGAGCTGAGCCAGGCCTGGCTGGGCATCTAAGGATGCCTCAGCCATTTCCTGATCTGGGGTGCAGACTTTCAGGTCTGCATGCTGCTTCCCCTTTGGCTCACTCCGTTTTAGAGATGGTGCTCTCCATCGTCTGTCCATCTGACCACTCTCGCTGGGCATCTGGTACAAGCCTGGCAGGGCTGGCTTTCCAGACACTGAATGCAACCCACCTGTTCAGAGTGGGAGCAAGATTTAGGGTGCTTCAAGATGTCCACAGAACTGGTTTGATGGCATGCATGTATAGTGCCAGCATTGGAGAGCCTGAGACAGGAGGACTGCACATTTGAGACCACCGGAAGAGAAAGTCGGGGGGCATCCAGTTTTCCCATGCTATACTGGGGATTTCAAGAAAATGCTACCCCCAACCCAGTTATTATTAGTTATTTTGTTTAAAAATGGGTCTCACAGTCTAGTATATCTTCTCTCTTTATTTAATTGTTTTTCTTGTGTGTGTGTGTGTGTGTGTGCGCGTGCGTGTGTGTGCGTGTGTGTCTGTGTGTGTGTATTTGTATCTGGGTAGGTGCATGTGCATGCATGTGGAGGTCCAAAGTTGATGTCAGGTATCTTCTTCAATTGCTTTCCACATTTTATTATTAAAAGGCAAGGTCTCTCAGTTGAACCCAGAGCTCATCGATAATCTGGATAGCTACCCAGCTTGTCCTGGAGATTCTCTGCCTTCCGAATGCTGGGATTACAGGCAGCCGCCAGTTGGCCTGCTTTTACAGGGTTCTGGGGATCTATATCCCAGTCCTCGTGCTGAGCTGTCAGATCCCCATCCCCATCCCTTGTAAGGTCTTTTTAAGAGCTCGCATAATCTCTCTGCTACAGGCTTGGGGACCTCACCGTATGAACTCTGCCTGCTGGCCCGTAATCGGTGGGTGTAAGAATGAAGTAAATTAGAGCTTTTCTTTCTCTGGGCTAGGGATCACATCCAAGGCCTCTCACGTGCTAGGCAACCACTCTATCATGGAGAGACACTCCTGGCCACCATCAGGGCATCTCCAGTCACGCCCTAAAGCTCCTGAAGAGAACATGCTCTGGTGACTTCAGCAGAGCCCAACATGGGAGAGAATCATGACTGTGGACAGATGTTCCTAGGCATTAGACTATGAGCTTCAGGCCCATGCATGCAGGGAGCCAAGGAGAAAGAGTAATCAAGACAGCATTGCCCCCGCACCCCACAGTCCTGCAAGCCCCTCTCCAGCTCCTATAGGTAGCTGCCCATTTCCCCAGGAGTAGCATCGAAGACAAGGAGCCAAAACATGTGGCATCAATCCAGAGAGGAAGATGAAGGACTGGTCCTCATTTGGGGAGCCTCTCTGTACCTCTTGAAGAAGAGGTGCCACCTGGTCAGGGTCTCCATCCTCCCTGCCTCCAGTCCCCCTCCTTTTGGTCATACTCAGCACATCCTAAAGGACGGCCACCTGGTAATGGGACTGCAGAATCCCTTGGAGTCCTGTGGACCCTGGCGTGAATCCCAGGACAGGATTTGACTGGCACCATAACGGTGCTTCTCTGAGCCACATTCTTCCTCTACAACCCGAGCTTCTAATGTTAAAGTTAGCAACCAGCGGGAGTCTGATTCTGGCGCCCACATATGCTCTCTGGTCCTCTGAGCCAGCTATGCAGCTATCCCTGCCTCCTTGTCTTCGTCTGCAAAATGGGGACAAACTTACACATTGGAGATTTGAAGATTAACTGAGAAAATGCAGAAATGCTCAGAGCCACACTGGACCTGGCAGATATTTGTTTTCTGTCATGGTTCCAGTGACTTATAGCCTTGGCCTCCTGGGACTACTGTAAACAACACAGAGTCCTCTGACTCCTTTTAAGACTTGGGGGTCCTTCACCTTGCATTCAACCAGGCACTGTAGCTCTCTGACTTTTCTCCAGGCCCCCATCACTCCTGCCTCTCTTCATCCAACTGAGACTGCCCACCACAAGAACATGTGCACATAAGTATACAGTGGGTGCTAATGGTTATTTTCTGTGTGTGTGTGTGTGTATGTGTGTGTGTGTGTGTGTGTGTGAAAGAGAGAGAGAGAGAGGAGGACCTATGTATCTCTGTGGAAGACCAAGGGTGACTTCAGGAATCATCCTGGATTGTTTCTCCCTCCTTTTTGCTTCACTCTGGAATTTCCTAGGCTCCACCCACCAGAAGTCTGGCATTTTTACGTGGAACCTGGGATCCCAACTCAGGATGTTCTCCTTTCAAGGCAGAGTCTTAGACCCCTGCACTACCTCTCCAATCAGATCTCCACCTTATTTTTTTGAGACAGGGTCTCTCACTCAACCTGGGGCTTACCAATTTGGCTAGACCGGGCTGCCAGAGACTCTTGAGGATCCTCCTATCTCTTGCCGCCAGGGCTGGGCTTACGGAAGTAGGCCACCATACTTGTCTTTTTTACATCGATATTGGGGATCTGAACTGAGTTGCTTGTGTTTGAGTAGCAATGCATTTCACCCATTGAGACACCGCTCCAGCCACACGAATACCTGTCTGTCAAACAAATTAAAAGACCGAATGTGCAAGACGAAAACCAGGAGTCTCCAGTTTTTGCTGGGAAATGCAGCATTCATCCATTCACTCATTCAACCAATACTTGCTCAGCACTTATCATTTTGGTGACCTGACCTGATTCCCTGGGAGCTGAGGCCTAGAGGGAAATACAACCTCCTGGAGTGTGCTACAGAGAAGGGAGAGTGGAAAGGTGGCAGAGAGAATGTCAGTTGGTAAGAGATGCCAGGGAAACAAACAGTGGGGAGGGAGATGATGAGCAGGATGTCATCCAAGGCAGGATGGCCAGGGACCGTCTGTCAGAAGACAGCAAGTATTCACAGGAGGTGAGCTTACTGTTCCTTCCTTTATCCATTCACCTATTCATTCATTCCTGCAGGCAGCCCAGCCA
The DNA here is from genome assembly GCA_023101885.1 of Typhlomys cinereus. NCBI lineage: Eukaryota > Metazoa > Chordata > Mammalia > Rodentia > Platacanthomyidae > Typhlomys > Typhlomys cinereus. The sequence goes on from JALPQD010000014.1 coordinate 4,025,498, forward strand.
GTCTTAGCACATTTGTCCTTGGCCTGTGCTATGGCGGGGGTGAGGAAGTACAGACACGACCCTGCCCCATCCTGGATAAACCCCCCATGCACACACCCTGAGGCCGCTGTCTCCCAGCAGTAGGACGAACACATCCCAGCCATCCCATCAGAGTCACAGACTTTGGTTTTCCAGGCTTTGGGACACAGGACAGTTTCAGGACTTGGGCAGGCAGGAGGGTGGGTCTCCCATAGGCTGCCCAGGGTGTCGAGGGAGGAGAAAAAGTAGGCACAGCCTGGCTTCTCTGAGAATGTAGAAGGGAAGGTTGTGTGCCCTTGCCAGGTAAGCCAGCGGGCAGAAGCTCTGAGGTCCAGGCTGGATGGTGTGTTGGGGGGATGGTCAATAGGATGGGGGAGGGCTGTCTTTGAAGTGTGAAGAGGTAAAGGGTGACAGGCTGCACGGATGGCATCTGGCCCACATGGTGGGAGGCTCCATTGGCTTGCCTTGCAGAAAGAGCAGTTTGGCTGAATAAGGTTGACAATGTGTCCCAGGACAGAGAGGCAGCAGGACCGTGTCCTTCCTTCTTCTTCGGGTCACTTCGGAGAGCACTGAGTACTTTCCAGAGTCCCAGCCCTGGCAAAGTGTCGAGACGCCCACACTGCTTCAGCAAGACAGAGCTGAAGGAGAGGGTCACTGAGAATCCAAGGGAAGGGTGTTGGTCGTGTTTTTTACAGGTTTGGGCATCTTCAGAATGAAACGTTGGAAGGGGAGGGGATGAATAAAAATCATTTGTGGGTCTTCATGAGGTTTCAGCAGCATACAGTTCAGGGAGGGGCTGGATGTGTGGATCCACTGATCAGTGTTGGTATAAGGCACTCGGGCGGGCAGGAGGTCCCCAGTGAAGGACTCAGAGGTAGGCCTGTGGGGGAGCAAGATAGGGGGGCCAGCAGAGCTGAAATCAGGGCACAGGCCACAGGGCCAAGCAGGTGGTTCTGTGTGGGTCAATGGAGAGGCTGATGGACTGGGAGATTCGGTGCAGGACGGAGCTGAAAGGAAGGCTAGGAGTTCCTCTCCTAGCATTGGTCCTTAAGGATAGTGAGTCTGGTCCACTGTGTCGGAAAAAATCAGAGAATTTTAATTTTTTTTTAGAGCTGGGATTTGGATATAGAGCTCAATGCATTCTAAGAAGGCACTGTAGCACTGAGTTACATCTCAGTTCTGGGAAGTCATTTAAAAAAAACACAGTGCAGGGCCAGAGAGATAGAGGAGGGGTTAAGCCTTTGCCTGGAAAGCAGAAAGTCCTAGTTTGGATCCCAGATCCCATGTAAAATGTCAGGAAGAAATGTGGCAGCCTGTACTCCTGATCCTGGAAGGTGGAGCCTAGGAAACTCCAGAGCAAAGCAAAGAGGAGACAGACCAATCCAGGGTGATTTCTGGTCATCCATAGACTTCCACAGGCACACATGGTGGCCTCTGATAGAGAGAGATTAAATAAATAAACAAATAAATATAAAACAAAATACAAGGTGATGATGTAGCTAAATGGTAAAGTACTTGCCTGGCAAGTACACAGCCCTGAATTCTATCCCTAGTACTACAAGGAAAAGCAAAATTCTGATTTCTATTTGCCAGGCATGGTGGCTCATGCCTGCAATCCCAGCACACAGGAGGCCAGGCAGGAGGATTGTTACAAGTTCCAAGCTAGCCTGAACTACAGAGTAAGACCCTACCTAGAGACCGTACTGAAAGAGAAAGAGAGAGAGAGAGAGAGAGAGAGAAAGAGAGAGAGAGAGAGGGGCAAGATTGGTCAATGGGTAAATGTCTTTGCTATGTAAGGACATTCTTGATTATGGTTAATACGGTAGCAAATATTTTCCACACAACTTGTCCACTTGCTTGATGATTTTGTTTGTTTTTCTGGCCAATTCTAAAGCATGGGATTTTAGGAAGTCCTGAAAATCCTACAGTTGTTGGGATCCCTAGGTGAGAAAGAGGGGTTCCCTGGCGCCATATATCCCCGCCTAAGCATGGCCTGGGACTTGGCTGTAAGAAGCAGCCAGCTCGCTCTGAAAACATCCTGCTGTCTCCGTGGCCAGACTTTGTCCATGTGCCAGCCCGCATCCCTGTGGGCTTCTTGAGGATCCCCTATGACCTTTCCAGACTCCAGCATAACCTGCCCTGGAAAGTTTCAAGAGCTCCAAGATAGGGGACCGCCCCAACCTCTGTGACCCTGCCCGTGGGGGGCCAGGTGCTTCCACCCGAGCTGCTCTGTGGGGACAGTATGTCTCTTCTGTTGCTTGCTCCGGCCCTGAGATCAAGGTCAGGCTGGCGTCTTCTTTGGATTCCTAGAACCAGGGCTACAGCTGGTTTGGTTTTCAGTTTCGGTCAATGTTGAGGAAAGAATGAGGAGTGACCTGAAAGAAACCGTCCAAACTGCGGGAGAAGGTCGGGGCTCAGGCACCAGGCTCCAATCTGGAGGCACCAGGACGTGCGGCTACAGAGCAGAGACCCAGGTCAGCAGAGAGGGGATAGACTTAAGTGATAAAAGCCTGGGGATCTGGGGGCTGCAGGAAAGGAAGGAGGCTGACCTGTGAAGTCAGAAGCAGGAAGCACCTGTGGGAACTACAGACAAAGATGCTGGAGAATTAGAGAGAATCCCCTGTCTAGGTTTACATCTTACCATATGACCTGTGTGACCCTAAGCCAGTGGCTTAGCCTCTCTGCGCATCAGCTTTTCCACCCATAAAATGAAGATAGTAGGGCCTGCGGATGTGACTCAGTGGTGCGGGCTTGCCTGAAATGCATGTTCCATCCCAGTGCCAGAAAAAAGAAACAAACAGCCAAACACAAGCAAGGATGGTAAATGTTGGCTCACCTTCCCTCCCTCCCTCCCTCCCTCCCTCCCTCCCTCCCTCCCTCCCTCCCTCCTTTCCTCCCTCCTTCTTTCCCTCTCTCCCTCTCTCTTTTCCTCCTTCCCTCTCTTCCTTTTTTCTTCCTTCCTTTCTCCCTTTCTTCTTCCTTCCCCTTCCTTCTTTCCTTCTCTCGTCCCCTTCTTTGCCTCTTTCCCTTCCTCCCTCCTTCCCTTCCTTCCGTCCTTCCTTTCTGTCCTTCCTTCTTAACAATTATTGAAAGGGATGCTATAAATTCTGGAAGCCTAGGAGGGAGCTGACTTTCTTGGTCACACAGCCAATAGGTCCTGCGCTGAGATGGAACCCAGACTGGCCACCAGCAGCTCTACCTAATGTCCTCCTATCACCCTCCTAGGGCAGTTTGGGAGCAAATGGTGTGATTGCTACGCACTAATTGTTGTCACCATCCTCAGCTGGGACTGTCAGCAAGCAGACTTCTGTTGCTACTCCAGGCTTATGCTGACCAATCGCCAGGTCTTAGAGAATATTGTCCCCCACCCCCCCATTGCCCAGCCAAGCCTGCTTTCCTTTGGAGGCCAGCCAACAATTCTGGTTTGCCTGGGACAGAGGGCTGGCCCCCTTGTTTCCTCATCTACAACATGGGGACCTACTCTCTGTCAGGGTTGTTGGTGGCCATGGAACAGAATTCTAGACCTGGTTACATGAATGTTTATTAATTTATTATTTATTTATTTATTTTTCATTTATTATATAAGTTCTCACTGTGTAATCCAGGCTGACTTTGAACTCTTAATCCTCCTGCCTCAGATTCTTGGGTGTTGGGATTGCAGGTATGAGTCACCATGCCTGACTGTTTATACAGATAGTAAAACTCTATTTTTTTTAGTATGTTTTATGGCATGTGGAGGTCAGAGGACATGGCATGTGGAGGTCAGAGGACAACTTTTGGAAGTTGGCTCTCTCTTCCTACCATTTTAGGTTGCCAGGTATGCATACTGGCACTGTTACCTGCAGCTATCTTTAGTATGCCCCTGAATTCCAGGCAGGAGAATAAGCCCGCCTGCAATGTAAGGAAGGAGTGAGGATACATACTTGCAGTGAGAAGAGCAGGTCTAGAGCACTGTAGAGGGTGTGCCTTCCTTATGCACGCACCCCATGCACGTGCACATACGCTCACAGATTCTTCGGGAGGGCACTGGGTGGTGGCAGGATGGGGGTGAAGCTGGGGAAACCCTACTTCTCACCATCTGCTCTTTGCATGGTTCCCATTATATTAACTCTTTGTTTGTAATGTCTGCTAGAAAAACTTTCCAAATGTCTGTGTTAGCGTCAACAACAACAGAAAAGCAAAAAAAAAATCCCACCCTGTACAAAACTCAAAGGCCAAAATGAGCAAAGTAAGGAAAGAGCCCCAATCAGGGTCCAGCATTCAGGAAGTGCTCTAGGGACAGCCCCTCCTCTTTTACCCATGACCTAGCTGACCTCTGGGAGTTGAGAGGCACAGATGGGCTGCTGTCTCCTTCAGGGCAGACACGGAGGTGGGGGGGGGGACTCAAGAGCAAGTCCAAGCTGGAAGGACAGCTGCAGGCTCTGCCCAGCACACTCTACAACCTGAAGCCCTGAGGGTCCTAGGGGCTCTGGGAGCCACCAGCTCACTTTTTTGCCTGCAAGTCCAAGGTTGCCTTCTGGTCGCAGAAACCTGCCCTGGTGAGAGGGATGGAGGTGGGTCCACCCTGCGGGATACCTAAGCCAGGATCGCAGAACCTGTAGCATTATGTTATTGCCACAACAGCCAGTTCTCTCTGGTTCTGGACTTGGAGACAGGAAGTCCTCGCTATTTAGAAAGAGGCACTAGGGCTGGAGAGATGGTTCAGGGATTAAGACTGTGTCTCTCAAGTAGAAGGTCTTTTTGAGTTCAGATCCCAAGTCCCACGTTAAAAAAAAAGCCAGGTAGAAACGGAGGTCGTCTGCACTTCCAGCTCTGGTGGGTGGAAACTGGGAAATCTCAGAGCGAGGCAAAAAAGTAGAAGCAATCCAGGATGATTCCCGACGTCGCTCTTTATCCTCCACAGGGACACCCTGTGATACACACACACATACACACACACACACACACACACACACACACACACACACACACACGCACGCAAAATTAAAAAAAAATAATTAAAAAAGAGGCTCTAGATGAAACCTGAGACCCTCAGATGGCTTGTGTCCTACAGACCCTGCCTTCCACGTGTTCTCGTCATCCTCCCCCAAGCTCCCAATCATGTGGCCAGGCTCTTTGCTTTTGAAATTTAGAACATCATATATATTTCAGGAAAATATTCTTATTGTAAAAATCTTGAACATGAATAAAATATATCCAATAAGGCCAAGGAACCTCCCGGTACTCTCTGAGCTGCGATGCAGTTAGTCCACAGACGCGCAAACATTTTCCTGTCAGGAGCATGCAGGGCCGTCCCTGCACCCAAATCACCCACATCCAGGCCTAGGTCTCTGCACCAGTTGCGTGTGATGCGTAATAAGTCACCTCACGGAGCAGCAACACTCTGTAAGTTGTCTTCAGAAAGACGCTTATTTTTCACCGAATTCCTTTTTCTCTTTTCTTGCTCTCTTCTTTTTCTTTTTGCATACTCGTGTGTGTGTGTGTGTGTGTGTGTGTGTGTGTGTGTGTGTGTGTGTGTGTGTGTGTGTACCAGAGGGAATCGAGTGTATGTTCCTGTGGAGACCCAAGGGTGACATTGGGGATCATCCTGGATTGCTCTACCTCCTTATTACTTTGCTTCTAACGTTTCCCAGGCTTCACCTTCCAGAATTGGAATTGCAGACCACCACTATATCCACCTTTACTTGGGATCTGGGGATCTGAACTTATTTTGCTTTTGAGACAAAGGCTTTAACCTCTGATCTGTCTCCCAAGTCCCTTCCTCTTTTTTTTTTTTTTTTAAGTTCTCCTGTGAGGCAGGATCCCCTTAGCCCAAGCAGGTTTAGATCCCTGGGGTCAAGGGCCGTTCCTGCCTCTTAAGTAACCATGTTCCACAGTGTAACTAGTCCCTCATTCCTCTGCCCTCTCCATGGACTATTTTCTTTGCAGCTCTGGGTCTCACACATGCTAGGCAAGCACTTTAGACCACTCCCAGCCTGTCCAGTCATCTGTGGGTGAACATTTAACCCATTTCTATTGTTTAACTTCTGCAAGCAAACCAGCAGCTTCACTGGGCACTCAAGCGGTTTCTGCAGGACAGATGCCTGCTAAACCCCTTTGAAGGCAGACATGGAAAACAAAACAGAGAAAGATCCCCCCCTCCCGCCACCAGTCTGACACTCACCTCACCTGTCACAACTTCATCGCTGTAATAAGTTTAGGGGAGCAAGGGGATTTTATTCATATTCACAGTTTCAGGTTATGGCTGATCGGCTGATCATGACAGAAGACATACTGGTATTAGGATTCGAGGGAACTGACCACACCATATCTATAGCAAGAACAGAGGGTAAGGACCAATGCATATCAGCTTGCTGCAAGCATTGCCAAAAATGCCAACCAGCTCTCTTTATCTTATCTTCTTACCCAAGGATAGGTTCCTCACTACAACTGGTGGGTCTTCACACATCAATCATGTGATTAAGACAGCTTCCCATAGGTTTACCCAGAGCCTGCCTTAACTAAATAATTCTTCATAGGTGTCCCCAGAGGGTTACCTTAAGTGTCAAGTTGGCAGCTTAGACTAAGAGACCACCCTTAGAATCTACTGATCCTCCTGCTTTGGCTTCTGTAGAGCTAGCTCTGTAAGCATGTGCCAGTACAACAGGCATACAGGGTTGATTTTTAAATCTGCACCAGAGAACATTCCAGTTATCTTGGCCCGCCCTACTGGTGAAAAGGATCTGACTGCTCCTTAGGGGCGATTTTAGGGAAAGGGAAGGGAACCCTCTACCTCCATTACTTTTTTTTCTAAATGCCATCTGCTTGCAGTTCCTTCATGAAGAGTGTTGGGGATGCCCCATCCCCTGAGTCCTTCCCACTGCTTTGGGCTCTTGACTTCCTGCCACATGCGCAGGGGAAGCACAGGGGGCACAGGAATAGGAGTGTGGTACTGACCCTTCGGTGCACTGTGAGAGGTGCTGTAGGTACCCGACCACAGACCCACAGCGCAGGCTCACAGAATAGGGCCAGTACAGGGCTCAGTAGTGCTTGGTCTCTGGGTATCCAGCCTTGCCACTGCGTAATGTCCTAGAGCGATCTTGGTTCTCACTAACATTCACGGCATTCAGACCCATGAAGTCCTAGTCCAGGCCCTGCGGTCATAAGAGCTCCAGTGTGTGCTTGGAGTGTCCGTTTAGTTCTAGAAAGCCACCATAAGCAAGGTTGGAGAAGAGGTGGTGGAGGCCTGTCTGCCGAGAAGATGGGACCTGGAGGAGAACAGTCTGAGTGAAAGCTGCACCGGCAACTCCAGCCTGATAGTGGGAGCTGAGCCTGGGGTCATTGCATATGGCAAATCTGGATGTCTGGAGACAACGGTGGTGGGGGTGGCTTGTAGCTGAGCTTCATCCTTACTTTCTTCTGTGGTCAGTGACAGCTAATACTAGCCAACTGTCACTGCTCAGCCTTCAACAACACCATGATATCCAGACAGCCAGCATGGAAGCCACTAAGCTGGAACTCCTTGGGGGTGGTTCAAAGATGCTCACCCCCTGAACGTCTGCAGCCAGCAATGGATTTTCCCATCAAAGGGAACGGGAAGATGGAAGGGAGGGAGGAAAGCAGGAAGGAGCAATTTTGTGGGTGGGGCAGATGGATGGAGGGATGGAGGAATGAAGGGATGGATTGATGGATGGGTGGGTGGACAGACAGATGAACAAATGGTCTGGGACAGAAAAGAATGGAGTTCTTACCGAAGCACAGGACAGGTTGATGTCATGGGTCTTTCAAGGCTCTTGTTTTGTGGGCTGGGAGATGACTCAGTGGCAAAAGCCTTTGTCTCACAAAGTCCTTGTCCTGAGGCTTCCAGAAGGAAAACAGCCAGAGCACTCCAGTGCGCCACGGTCTGGTAAGCACTGGGCAAAGATGGATAGACTGTAGGATCTGTGCTTGAAAGGGCGGAAAGTCAAGAGACAGCTGGGGCTGGCATGATAGTACAATGAGTAAGATGCCTGCTCACAAACCTGGAGACTTGAGTTCAATCCCCAGACCTTCGATAATGTACCCTGGCATGTATGTATTCTATCTTTCTCTCTCTCCCACCCCCCGCCCTCCCTTCAAAGAAGACAGCTTCTGCTGGACAAAGCAAAGGAACCTGAGGTCTCAGGCTGGGGAGGGGAAAATGAGGGTCACTGGGCAGGGATTTAGGGGTGACGGTGGACTTTTATTGTGGTCCCAGGTTAAACGGATGCAGTGGACACTGTCGAGCAGAGGTCCGCAATGCACAGTGGATTTCTCCTCTGCCACTTACCACATCAGAGGCCTTGAACAGGTGGCCACTCAGCATCTGAGCCTTTTTCTGTCTCTACAATGGAATTAACAATAGAACCTCCATCGCAGATTCACTCTAGGAATGAAACTGGAAAAGACTAGGGCAGAGACTCGGAGTAGAGGCACAAGGACATAGGGCGAGAGGTGTCGCTCAGTGGTAGAGCAGGTTCTTCAGCAGGCCCCGGCAGGTCACAGCACACATGTGAGGTCAGAGGGCAACCTTGTGGAGTCAGTTCTCTCCTTCCATCTTTGCGTGGGTTCTGGGGACAGAACTCGGTCTTCATGCTTGTTCAGCCATCAACGTTCCTCACTAAGCCATCTTGCTGGTTCTGGTACACAGCTCATCCCTCACGTAACTACACCTGCATGGCACGACCGCTTACGCTATAGAGCTTCAGCGTCCATTTGACTCGCCCATTTTGTCTTGGCTCTCCAGGAACTGGGAAACAGCAGACTGGTTTGGGCTTGTGACTGGTCACACCCTCAGTTTCCCATCTGTAAAGCAGAGGGGCTCACAGTCAGACTAGGCAATTCTCAAGGGCCTTGCTGTTTGTATTCAGCCCCCATTCCTCCCCTCTGGTTTATGCACACAGATAACACACTGATAGAGTTTAGCGTCCAGACCAGCCTCAATCCTTGGTTTCCTCAGGAGGATAAGAGAAACCCCGAGACCAGGAAGTTGGAAAGAGGTTCAAGTTCTTCCCTTAAGCCCCCCACTGCATTCTCGAGTGATGGATACTTGATGCTTTCCCCTCTCCTCCTTTTCTTGCCTGGACATACACCTCACTTCCCCAAACCTCAATTTCCCAAACTGGGAGTGGCTTCTCCTTCTGGAAAGCGCCAAGGCTATCTGATGCTAGACTGGAGCTGCTGGATGGGAATGGGCTTTGCCACATAGGAAAATGTTTTGCTGTGACTATGTGAGAAGGGTTGAAAAACCTTATGGGGCCGAGAAAGCCTTATCCTGAAGGCTGGAGCTGGGCAGTTCTGAGCAGAGTGGACAACTTTCCTAGGGGTCAAACCCATCTAGTACTGGACTGGGCTCTCCTTCAGCAGACATCCTTGTGAGGGACCCTAGTTTAGTAGCTGGGTGGCTACAGTGATGTGGTGACATGTAACCCCTTGCCCCTACATCCTGTCCGCCCTCCTTCCTCTTCCTCCCAGACCCACTATCCTCCTGGCCCCTGTCTTGGTGATTGCCCCATTTCCCCTAAGCTTGCCCCATGTGCACTCTGCCTCCAGGAACCCCTGGACCGTAGGAGCCAGGCAGACATCCCCTGCCAAGTGCCCTCCAAGGTCAGCCTGTGCAGAGCACCATGAGGCTGAAGGGAGGGAAGAAGATGTCCTTGTGCGCTGCATTCTGTTGACTCGGCCACTGTCCCAGTATGTCCCACGCTCTTACCATAGAAACTGTCCCAGGGACACTCCCTTAGTTCACCCTGTCCTCCCCTTTTCCCTGAAGTGTCCTTCACCTCTGTGAAGACTTCCTCAAGCCCTCTCTTTCCTGTTGCCCCAAAGCTAGATAAGGAGACCCCTTTCTCTGTGTCCCCTTGATGGAATAAACACATACAAATTATTATTATTTTTGAGTGGGGATCTCAAGTAGCTCAGGCTGCCTAGAACTCATTACATAGCTCATCAATGAACTTTGGGTCCTCCTGCCTCTATCTCCCAAATCCTGTGCCACCCCATTTCCTTTATGCCGTGGTTTTGTGCACGTGGTGAGGCAAGCACTCACCAACTAAGCCACACCCCCCTGTCCATGAACTCCGTAAGTCACATCTGAGAGTGTCTGGAAGAGGATGGTATGCCTGGAAGAGGAAGACAGAGCACCCCTACTTCACGGGGGGGGGGGGGGGGTGGTGGTGGTGCACCAAACCCAGCTGGGTGCCTTCCGTGCTCTCTGGACAAGCCAAGTGAATGAATCCCCCTCACCAGCCTCCACTCAGCTTCCCCGGGGCAGTTTAGGAGTCTGTGTGACTTCAAGCACAGCCAGGCTGAGCTATATTTAGACACCAGAGCCAGGGCGAGCTTCTGGGCGGAGGAGGTGGCAGGGCCCTGCAGCGGGGCCCCAGGGGACCTGCTCTTGCAGCGGGACAGTCGCTGTGTGAGAGGCCAGGCTCCCCGCCCGCCCGCGGAAAGGCTGGGACAGCTTCCCCGCGCCCCTGGAGCCTCTCGGCCCGCTTCATGTGCAGATAGAAAAATGAGGTCCAGGCTGGTGAGCTCCGAGGGTGGGCCAGGAGAGAAAGTGGGGGCTCTGCTGTCCGCTCCCGTTGCCCGCCTAGCTCCCGTCGCTCCGGATCTCAGTGGGCGCCCTGCCAGGCCGGCCGGGTGCGGCCAGCGGGTGGCCGAGGGGGGCTGCCCTGACCATGGCCGCCCGCTACCCGGCTCTGGGGCGGGCAGGAGGCAGGATGGATGTTCGCAATAATTACCCAGCTGCAGCTTCCCCAGAGCTGCCGCCATAGCAACGGGGCCGGCGCCCCAGCCGCGGCCACGGGGCAGGGGGGTGGGTGGGTGAGTGCGCGCTGGGCAGGTCAGGGAGGGGTGGCACGAGCCCCAGGCACAGCGCTTCCCCCCCAGATCCTTTGTTGGCGCCCTCGCCCGCCCACCCCGGTCCCCAGGGGCGGGAGAGGAGGCTTTGTTGGCACAGGGAGGCTGGCACGGCCCGCGGGAGGCTCAGGAGACGCCCCGTTTTCCTCCTGGTGGGGTCGGTGAGGCGGTGAGAGCAGGTGTCGGGAAGGCGGGGGGGGGGGGTGCCCAGGATCCCAGTGCTTAGGGCTCAACTTGGTCCACTCAGGTCCCCCTCTCCAGCTGCTAGCCGCAAGCCCCCGACACCTGGTCTAGCCACCCACAAAGCCGTCCCTCTCCAGAGAGACCACACCCCTGTGGCCGCTGGCTCCCCTTGGGAGGGGTGTTTATGGCTCCTTCACAGAAGGCCTCTTAAGGCAGGTACAGGGCAGCCTTGGGCAAGGCTATCTCTGGGTGGGAGCTGGCCTGTGAGGAAGACCCTGAGGATCCTGGAGTCATCTGTCTCTCTTATTCTGGAGACGGGGGCCCTGCCTTTCTCCCCCTTGCGGACATTGGCTCTGATGGATTGCTTTATGGCCATTTTACAGACAGGAAAACTGAGCCCTACGGACACGTGTGACCTGTTTTAAGGAGCCTTGACCCAGTTTAGTGCTATCGTGGCATGGACCGTGGTCCGTGGCTCTTTGGAAGCCCAGGTCATCTGGCAGTGCTGCACAGTAGTTAGTGAGAGTGCAGGTTCAAATCAACCTCTCTGATTTTTACTTTTCTCCTCTGTAAGAGAGGGCTGTGGGAGGGCATGTCTTGCTAGGCTCTGCGAGGATTAAAGACAACTGTAGAAGTGTGGCACCTGGCTCGTGGGAAGTGTGAGCCGCTGTTATTGCTGGAATGGTTTCTTTTTAGTATTGTTGTTACAACAGGGGGAGGTGGACTTCGATGCTCACCAAGGCCTCTTTGGTGCTGCAGTCCCTTAAGGTTTTCCAGGCAGGTGCCAGCTGGGCTGGGCATGCTGGGAAGAGGGAGTTCACACAACCTAGTGAAGAGGTGGGTGCTAATCGCCTCGCCCCATGAGTCTGGAGAAGCTTGGGCAGAAGCTGGTAAAAGAGGTGTGAGATCAAGGCTGCACGGAGGCCTGAGATGGAAGGGGCAGAAGTTTACCATCACCAGGGATCACCTCTGCCCCTCTCCTGGTCTGGAAAGGTCAGAAGAACATTCTAGAATGGCGTGTCACTGCAGAAACTGAAGAGAGGACAGTTCAGGAGCTCGGAGAGACAGCTTGGGAAGTCTCATGGGGCTGGATTCTTGGGTCTTTCTAGACTTGAGTGGGTGTGATTTTAGAAGCTGTGGAAAGCAGCAAATGGCTATAAGGAAAAGAGGGTTAATGTATGTTTGTTGAGTGAATTACTGAAAGCTGTCTTCTGCACTTGGCCTAGCAAGGACTCCTGCTCGCCACCTTACCTTCCTCGGACCACCCCACCCCTCCTGGACTGGCTCAGTTTAGTCATCAACTGCTGCCCCTGGAAGCCCACAGACATGGTAGAAGACAGGGGCAAATTCCAAGGAAGAAAAGTAGATACCAGGCTAGTCAGGATACAGCCTGAGAGGGTTGTTAAAGGATCAATAGAAGCTCACCAGGTTGCTGAAGTGGCGCACACAGCACCTACACAGGCCAGAGAGACAGGAAACGGCACAGAATGACATTTCATAGAGGAAGTGATAGATAAGGATAGCAACATTTATTGAGCACTGACTGTATGCCTGGCAAATGCCAAAGGCAAAAGCTTACTGAAATCACATTATCAAAACCTTGCAACCTTGTTCTCTTTGTGGCAAAAGTCTGTATCATTTTTTAATTAAAAAAAAACTTTATTTATTTATTTATTTATTTATTTATTTATTTATTTGTGTGTGTGTGTGTGTGTGTGTGTGTGTGTATCAGAGGGCACTGTGTGTCCCCATGGAGGACTAAGATGATTTTGAGAATCATCCTCGATTGTTTTATTCTTTTTGCTTTGCTCTGGGATTTCCCAAGTTTGCCCACTAGGATGAGAAGGGCAAGCCATGGTCATTTCTGTCTGTTATGTTTTGTTTTGTTTATTAATATGGGACCTGGGATCCAAACTCAGGACCTTCTGCTTGCAAGTCAGAGTCTTAACCCTTGAGCCATCTCTCCATCCCACTTTAAAATTTTTTATTATTTGCTTATCTATCTGTTTTTTGAGGCAGAGTCTCAAAAATACATATGTAGTTCTGGCTAGCCTGGGAACTCACTGTGTAGACCTAGGGTGGTCCTCCTACCTCTGCCTTCCAAGCATGCACCTCCATGCCCTGCATGCTTCACTTTTATGAATGAGAAGATGCGGATCAGACACTGAGTAGCTTGTTCAAGGTCACATGACAAGTGTGGTGCCTGTTCACTCTAGTGAAACAGACTGAACTGGATTGTGAAGTGTCAGGACCTTATCTTGGGGCCATCAGAGGACCATGGCAGATTTTGAGTGGGGAGGATGGATGGGGGTGGGAGATCAGCTTGGAGGCTCCTGTGACAGTCTATATGAAGGGTGACGAGGTCAGACCCCACTGAGGAGATGTTTGGGGAAGGAGAAAAGAGTTTCCTTTGGGAGATGGAGAAAGCTAAGTCTGTGTCTAGGAGGAGAGGTCCCTGGGGGGGATGTAGGCCATAGCTGGAAGGAAAGCGATACTCTCTCCTTCTCTCCAACTGGTTATTTTCCCCTCTTTTGTTAACAATTTCCTATTTTCTCCCCATGAGATTATACAAATGTTAGAAAAGGAAAAGAAAAGGCATGTGGGGCAAGACGGGCTTTCCTCCCTCCATTTTCTTGTGGATGTGTGTGTGGCAGTGCTTGTTTGTATGCATGTGAGTTCATGTGCATGGTGCATGTGCGTGCATAGGTGCAAATGCATGTGTGTGTAGGCCTGAGGTTAATACCATGAAACATCCTTGGGGAAGCGAGATAGCTCTGTGGGTAAGGCACCTGCTTGCAAATGTGGAGACCTGAGTTCAAGCCCAGGAAGTCCACATGGTGGAATGAGAGAACGGACTTCTGGAATGACCTCTGCCCATGCAACATGGCATGCATGTGTTCTCAATCTTTCTCAAATAAATAAAACACATTTTAAAAAAAGAACCACCCTCAGTAATTCTCTTACTTTAATCTTTTTGAGACAGAGTTTGTAATCAAACCAAGAGAGCTGATAGGGCCAGCACGACTAGCCAGCTTACTCTCAGGATTCCTGGACCAACATGCCCACCACTTTTTAATTATTCTTTTATTGTTTCATGCATGAATACAGTGAACTTATGATAGCTTCGTTCCATCTTTCCTCTCCTTCCTTCCCTTTACAACTCCCCCCCCCCCAATTTTTAAAACCTGGATTCTGGGGATCTGAACTCTTGTCTTTTTGCTTGTGTCACAAGCACTTTACTCTCTGAGCCATCTCCCCAACCCCAGGACAGGGCAACTCTTAAGCCAAACCACGCTGCCTATGGCTGTCATCAGGAGCCCTCCAAGGGCTTCCCAGTGTCTCAAAGAGCCCAGGAATCCAAGGGCAGGAGGTATCATGGTAGCTGGCAGTAATCCCTGATTGTGTATGTGTCAGTTGGCACATATGAGGATCCTGGCATGGGTCAGGCTACTCCGGAGCCATTCCAGACACTGCAGAAATTGAAGAAACTTCTGGAAGCCTGGCAGTAGCATTTCTTACCTTTTGCTGGGCTTCTCAAGGCTAGACTAGTAAAGTGAGACCCCTCCCAACCTGCCTGTTGCACAGGCGATAGTCAGATGGGAGACAGGTGGCCGGCAGCTTAAACAGTAGGTGTCCTGATCTGTCACCTTAGCTAGGGTCATGGCTGCCCACTGTTTCTCTCATGGATACCTGCCTGACAGTCACTGTCACTAAGGAATGGCCAGTTCTTCCCTAGCCCTAAACCTGGGTTAAGGATGCTGCTGTATTGACTTCCGCCCCACCCACCCCAAGCCTTGGCGTAGGCCTCTGAAGCCAGGAGGGGCAATTCTACGATGCATCAGTCTTTTTTTTTTTTTTTTTTTTTTTTTTTATTTATTCAACGGTGCGCATGTGCAGGTGTTCGCGCACGCTTGTGTGTGTGTGTGTGTGTGTGTGTGTGTGTGTGTGTGTGTGTGTGTAGAACCACGGACAAATTCGCAAACCACCATGGACGCCTCCACCTCCTTCTGCTCCGGGATTCACAGGCTCCGCCCTACCAGGACCAGAAGCACAGGCTGCCCCCCCCCCCCCCGCTTCCGCCTGGCGTCTATACGTGGGATCTGGGATCCGAACTCAGGACCTTCCGCCTGCAAGGCGGAGGCTTAACCCCTGAGCCACCTCTCCAGCCCAATGCATCAGTCTTGAATGTGAATGCTGGCCCCAGCTGACACTCAGGGGCTCTTGGTTTGCTTTGTTTCCTGGTTGCTCTGAGCACCAGTTGCCTTACCTGCCACAGGGGAGGTCATAGGAGAGAATGACATTGGAGAGTGTCCTGTTGACCATCAGGCCTCTGGGCAGAGCTCTCTGCAAGACTGAGTCTGTCTTCTCTTCCCTTCCCTGTCTACAGAAACTGAAACAGGAGTGGTTCAAACCAAAAGGATCCCAACTCAACTGCTAGACCAGCGAGTCTGAACAGCCGCTCGTGAGAGGCCTCATGTGCTGTCAGCCTCCAGATGGGCACCCAGAGCAGAGCCCGCCTGGCCAGCCGCCTCGGACAGATGGCCGAGCCCCAGGGGGCCTGAGCCAGGACCACAGGGCATGGTGGTGAAGACAGCCAGGCTCCCTCAGTCTCCAGGCCTGACTTGCTCCTGAGGTCTTAGCTGCTCCTGGCCAGTCTCCACCCGGGGCCAAGGTGCTGCTCATCTTGACATCTCCACCCCTTGTCAGCCTTTGGGAAGCCTTCTCCTGAACCCTTGAACCCCTGTGACGAGGCCAACAACAGAAGCCCAGGCCGGATGGACAGGCTTGAGTGCTATATGTGGGAAGCAACAGAACTGGGTCATAAAACCCAGCTTCTGTCTGTGTGGCCAAGTCTCCTCCAGCACACCCCAAGGCCCTCAGAGGATGGGACTGTCCCCTCAAAGTTTGCTGCGGTTGGCTGTCATTCCAGGAGGAACTCAGCATTTGCATTCGCAACCTACCACCTCTCCTGCTCCCCTGGCTTTATTATTATTATTATTATTATTATTATTATTATTATTATTATTTTAAACAGAGAGTCTTGCTGTGTAGCCTGCGCTGGCCTAGTGTTCCTGATCCCTGGGATTGCAGGCTTTGCCTACACACCTGCCTTCTGCCTCCTTGGCTGTCACTCAGGGGTTTCCGGCAAGGTTCACCTCATGTTCCCGCACTTACTGTCCCTCTGCCTGGGACACCCTCCCCTGCTCTCCTGGGGCAGCTCCTACTCTTTGGTCTCCCATATTGCCCCCTCTGAGAGATTCTCTTTGACCAAGAGAAGGTGTTTCCCCTTCTACGTGTTCTCTGCTTTGCTCTGTTTCTTCCTAGCACCCATACTCATAAATCGGTCCATGCCATCAGCGGCTGCCTCCCCATGCCCTTGCCCCAGGACAGGAACTTGGTGAAAATGGGGTTTTCTCTCACACAAGGTGGGTGAGGTGAAGCAAAGATGAGACGTGCGGCACATTCATGAGGAACTGAGGAATGTGAGAATTTACTCACCAAACATTTATGAGCACCTACGGTGGTCCCCAAGGAGTACGGTTCTGAAAGGGACCCCCAACATACAACAGTGCCCAGAAGGGAGGCTGAGAGGAAGCTGACAGTCCTGGTTCTCCTCCATCTTGTCCTCCATTCGCCAGCTGTGCAGCTGGGGCTTGGCATTGCATTCTCTGGGCTTCACAGTCCTCGTCTGAAAACAAACACATACTGCCCCAGCCCCCTGCCCATCTCAGGATGGCTACTCTGCCATCCGTCCTTTCTCCAGCAGCGTGCAAGGACTTTCTCTTTTGTCTTTTTCTCTTTCACCTCCAGGTTTTTGTTTTTTTTTGTATAGGTGACAAATTAGTATGACTCAAAATTCAAAAGGTTCAAGACAACATGCAGAGAGAAGAAAGTCCATATGTGAGCATGAATGTGAGTGTATGAATGTGTGAGCATGTACACATTGACATGTGTGTGTGTACACACACACATGAATGCATGGACATGAGCATGTTTGTGATGACCTGAGCATATGAGTGTGTGAGTATGTATGCATGGGCCTGTGTGCTTAGCATGGGAGTGTATGTGAGCATGTATACATAAACATGTGAGAGTGTATTCATGGGCATGTATACATAAGCATGGGTGAACCTGTACACAAGTGTATGTATGTGTGAGAGTATGTATAGATGAGCGTACGTGCATGTGTGTGGCATGTATGTAGTGTGTATATGTGTGTGTAGTATGTTTATATGCATATATATGTGTATGAAAGAAAGAGTAGTATGTACATGCATGTGTGTGTGTATGTATGTGTGTGTGTGTGTAGTGTCAGAGTGCACTATTTGTCCTTGTGGAGGACCAAGGGTGACATCTGGAATCATCCTGTATCACTTCTACCTCCTTCTTGCTTCACTCTGGGATTTCCTAGGCTCTACCCACCAGAGCTGGAAGTACAGGCTGTTGCCATTTCAGCCTGGCATTTTTACATGGGACCTTGGATCCAAACTCAGGACCTTTTGTTTGTGAGGCGGAGTATTAATCCCTGAGTCATCTCTTCAGCCCACTTTAAAAAAAAAAAAATCTCTCCCCATCCTGAAGCTCAGAGACATTTGCGGAAGAGGGGGCGGTAAGACTGTAAGAGCAAAAGGATGGGAGGAGCAATGATTTGCAAGATTCTCCACACAAGTTAGGGCCGAAGCAATCATAATAGGACTTTGCATGCCCTGCGCAATGTCCAACACACTATTGACCTCACAAAGTCTAGCATCAGCTAAAGGCACCAAGATCCTTGGAGGCAAGGGATTGACAGCCACAGTAGTGTTCCTATGCTTAAGAGGAACACGAGAAAGGGTTCAGGGAAATGCCATTGGGTCCTTGTACGTCATCGGAGAGGAGGACCCAGAGGAGAGTTAGGCATACACAATAAAGGACTCTCTGGGAATTGGGGGGGAGGCACTGGGGGATGGGGGAGGGGGAGCAGGGGGTTCAGGGGAAGGAGGAGGGAGGGAGGGAAGTGGTGTACCTATTAAGTTTGTATGAGCGGTAATAATAAAAAATGTATTAAAAAAAAAAAGGACTCTCTACAGGCTGTCCCCTGCCCCAATCTTGCAATCAGCTCTTTGGAGAATAAATTTCTCAGAATAAAAAGCATATTTATTTACTAGACAACTGTCACTTTGGCCTTGCATTGCTATCTGGTACCGCAGGACAGTCCCACCTCAGGGCTTTTGCACTTGCTTATCCCCTTAGTCACCACCCTATTTCTCAGGTCTATTCATCTATCACCTGCCTAGACAAGCTCCTGTGATTATCCTGGCGTAAATGTCCACTCTCCCACCTGTCCCTTTATTGTCCTTTATTTTTTCTGATGGTACTGATTACCATTTGTCATGGGATACATTTGCTAGAGATCTTTGAGATGAGTATGCAGTCTGTCTTGATAACACTCCATTCTAGCACCTGTGTGTGCAGGCGGGAGTGAGTGTGTGTATGCGTGTGTGTGTGTGTGTGTGTGTGTGTGTGTATGTGTGTGTGTATGCACACTTGGATATGGTGTTCAAGGCTAGGCATGTGTCCTGCCATTGGAAGGCCATTGAGCCCTCCAACCCCTGTATTTTTACAAACACACTATATATTTGTTGTCAGAGCAAATCCTCCCTCCCCCTACTATGCTTCAGATGAAGAAATTGACCCACCCAAAGATGGGGCCAGACCCCTTGTCCAAAGTCAGTGTAGCGTCATTGAATAGCTCAGCTTGATCCCGGGAAACCCACATGGTGGAAGGAAGGACTTTCAAAGTCAGGGTGTAATCATTGAAATTCAAGCACCTCAGACCGGTCCTCATTTGAACTTCAGTTCCTAGCTGTGTGGCCCAGGGCTGGAGTCCTGCCTTCTCTGGGCCCTATGGTCCCTGCCTTCCATGTGATGGGTCTCATCCCTGGCACTGTGCTGAGGAACTAGGCTTCACCCACATTTCATAATGGGACGTGTATCCCCATTTTTTGTCTCCACTCAGAACCCCACCCAGACTGGTCCATTAATGGCCATCAGTGTGTTGAGAAGGATCCTGGTCATTAATGGAACTGAAACAACAATGCCAAGGAAATATTTTGAAAATCCCATGTCGTCCCAGGAACAGCTCTGAATTAATGGCTATGTGACGGCCCTGCTGGGCTTCTTGACAGTTCATTCTGACACATATCATTCTCCTCCAGGTAATTCATGGAAAACACCTTCTCTTGACCCCTTTTCCCATCCTGACTCCAGTGTTTATTGAGAAAATTCTGCAAACTCTGATCTAGGAGATCCATGTGATTGCCCAGGGACACACTGTGACTACCCAATGCCCATCCTGGGCCTTTTAGAAGTTCAGTAGAAATTCAGTCTGCTATGATGGATTCCTCATTGGCTGGTTCTCACTTATGATTCATGGAGCTACCAGCCAGCAAGATTGCCTATCTACTACTTCACGTCCGAAAGACCCAGTTTTGAGCCCCAGTAGAAATCTCCCCTCCCCCCACTTGCAGGAGGACTCAGGCAATCTGGCCTCTGTGCTGACCACCTGCTTCAGCCCTCATCCTACTGGAGGGGTGTGGACGGAATCCAGTTTGGGCAGGTATTGTACTTGTGGACACAGCTAAGAGTCCTGGGATCCGTCATCATGGTGTCTGACCCAGCTCTCCTTCCTTTACCTATAAGACAAAAAGGACTTGATCTAAATTCATTCACTCAGGCAATATGAGAACAAATGGGCAGGGCCAGAGGGACTGACTGGGGCTACCTTCACAAGACTCATTCAGGGTGGGACTCAAGAGACGTTCAACACTACGCCAGGGAGAGGGTGGGGAGAACCATCAGGCACTGGACAGGCTACAGAGAAGGAAAGCTGGGTGGGGTAAGAAGTGCTGGGGTACTTTTTTCAATGTTTGTATATATGGGAGTGGGGGGGGGTCCAGGACAGAAATCTCTGTCCCCTCTTCTGGCAAACAGGGAGAGTGCCATCCCCCTGGAGACTCTGGGCAGGTTGGTCTGGGGACATCTTGTCTAACGGGGAGTCATGTGGCCTTGTGGAGCTGGAACTGAGGGGTCGGGGCCCTGCCAGGCCAATAGTACCTGAAACCTCCCCCCCCAAGCCACAGGAAAGTTCTAGTCAGAGGAAGGATCTGACTGGCTTGAAGACATCCTCATGGCTGCTGGAGGGAGCAGGCCCACTAAGGAATGGGGGCTGACAGTCCATGGGGCCCTGACCCAGCTGTGATTTCTTCCCCAGGTGCTGAGGATGTAGCCCGAATGGGACAGGTCAGAATCTGGCCTCAATAAGCTTGGTTGTCATGGAAAACCTACTGGGGCCATCCCTGTGCCAAGAACGCTTAGAAGTCCCCTCCCATCTCTCTGAGACATGCTTCAGAGGCCACAAAGGTGTCTGGCCCTTCTGACTTCTGGCTTCAGGCCCTCCTGGCCCATCCAAGATCTTCGAATGTAACAGGCATATGCCAGCCCAGATGGGCCAGTGCCAACATCCTCTGCTCGGACACCCACAGGCTCCTCCTCTCTGCTTTCAGGAATCTTCTCAGGTGACATCTTTTCTGTCCTAAGCCAGTCTATGGCAATACCTTTGCCCTCGACTTTTACCTGGCTCCTGATTCTGTTCCTGTCCACCTGTCCTTCCATCTGTTCATTTGTTCATTCACTCAGTAAATACTCAACTGTGTCCCAACTATGCGCCTTTCTCTGAGCTGGGCACAGGGAATCTAGTGAGATCGAGACAGACAGAGCCTGGGCTTGTGCAGGTCCATACAGCAGGAGGACAGATGGCGTCAGTCGCTCATGCACATCTCTGCATGGTGCAAGAAGAGAGGAGACTGTGAGAGTAGGCAGTGCATGCCTGGTTCAAGATGGAGTTTTAAGGCTTCTTTGAGGAAGAGGGTACTGAGCTGAAGTTAGAAGAGATGTCCTAGGGAAAGAAGTAGGGTTATGGGGCTGGACAGGTGGTGGAACAGTGTGCTGAAGTCTCTGAGGCAGCAGGATCATGGTACCTGTGGGGCATGGCCTGACTGGTCAGTGATGTGGCTGAAGGGGGTGATGGGAGATGAGCTCCATAGCCAGGGACTGTGTATTGGGAGACCCTATAAATGAGAAGAAGGAGTTCCAGGAGGGCCAGAGGAGATGGTGGCAGAGGGAAGTGGGGGCTAATTTATATCCTAATTCTTAACCTCCAAATTTGGTGGAGCAATGAGGGAACAGGGAAGTCAGTGAGATGCATACTGGGTCATGAAGCTAGGGAAAGTGGTAGCCATAGTCAAAAGGTGTCTAGAGATGAATAGGAAGTTAGAAGTGTAGGGTAGAAATGAGGGCTGAGAGCAAGGGAGGAGTTAGAAGCTCTCACCCCCCGAGGTACTCCTTGCCTGAGTTCAGCCAGGAGATCTCTTTCTGGGTGTTGAGAAGTCCACTGATACAGGAAGGAATCTTCCTCTTCATCCATCCACCTACCTACCCACCTACCCACCCACCCATCCATCCATCCATCTTCCCATTCATCCATATACCCACACACCTACATATCAATTCACCTCATTATCCATTCATCCTCTCTATCATCTACCCATTAAACCACACTACCATCTATCCTTCTCCTAATTGTCCATCCATATATCCAGCCATCCATTATCCCATTCATTTACCCATCTACCCATTCATTCATCCATCCATGTATGTATCCATTTCCTTCCCATTCCTCTATCCATGCATCCATTCACTTACTCATTCTTCCATCTTCCCTCCAATTCACTCATCCATCTACCCATTCATTCACTGATATATCCATCCATCCATCCATCCATCCATCCATCCATCCATCCATCCATCAGTCCATCTATCTTTCCTCTCATCCATCATCCAACCATCCATCCATCCATCCATCCATCCATCCATCCATCCATCCATCCACCCATCCATGCATTCACTCATCCACCTGTCTACTTTTCTGTTCTGTGTCCCTCAGCATCTGCCATACAGCAGGCTGAATGTGGGAGCCAGGACCAGAAGGCCCAGCGTTCAGCCAGCTGTCAGTGGGAATCTGGAAGTGCAGTTTCAGCAATGGATTTTTTACATGGTCGGAAAGGAGCTTGAGCATTGTTTCAAAGACACTAAGACCCTGAGGAGTTCAGGGCCACACCCGAGGTCACAAAGGCAGCAGGAGGCTTGGGTCTGAAACCAGGGAACCCAATACCTCCCACTGCAGATCTTTGGGGAATTGTCTTGGAATCCCTGTGTGGGTCCTGCAGATTTTCCAGAAGGCTCTGCAGCTGGAAGAACAGTTCCCGGGCTCACAGGCTCCTCCCCACATCCCGCCTCTACCCAGTCATGCCCGCAGCTGCAGGAAGGACTGGCTGTGAACATGTCTGTGTTGCCCAAAGGGCCCAGGGGATGCTGATTCACGCTCACGCCGCTGCCTGGTAAATGTGTGGAGCTGGGCTGTGGCTGGAGCCTGTCCCTTTAAAGCAGGCTCGGGCCTTTTTGCCCAGCCTATTGTCCCTGAGGAACAAGAGCTGGGTATGACTGGTGACTCCCCTGCTTTAGACAGAATGACTCCAACCTGTTAGGGCAGCCCCGTTGGGCACGCCACGCTGAGTGGGGCTCAGAGGGAGAAGGGGGATGTCAGAAGTCCACACTGAACTGCCAAACAGTGTAGCCCCTGAGCTGCGGTGACCAGTGTCTAGTTGTCAAGGGATCTAAATGTGACCACCTATCAAAGCTGAAGTCATGCCAGCCTTCCCTGTATGACCTTGGGCAGGCGTCCTGCTCTCCATCTCAGCCCAGGGCCTAAAGGAACTTGAGTCTCTGGTTGTCTGCTTCAATCTATTTGTGCCCTGGTGGCATCCCATGTCGCTGGGCCTCTGGACAGGTTGACCCAGGGCAGGGCGCCGTCTATTCACTCTGCACAGGGTTGGGCAGGAAGAGAAGGTCAGGGCACTGGAGTGAATGGACATATCCACCGACGAGCACCCACGTGGTCAATGTGTGTCTGGGCACAGCTGGACACTCAGAAGAACTGGACTCCTCTTGTTTCTCAAGCAAGCCATCGTCAAAGCAGGGAGACAGGAGAGGAGTCTATGTGCAGAGTGGCCCCACTTGCCGCCTCCAGGTTGACAAGGGAAGGAAGGTGGAAGATTTCTTCCCTGCCCTGGGCCTGTAGGATCTCTATCCCAATGCCATGTGGAAGATAGGAGGCTGGCGGCTTCTTCCCAGGGCCATTACAGGGAGCTAGGTGAAAGCCTGCTGGGCCTGGCGCCTGGCTGCGTGATAGTTATGATGATTGTTTTTTCGAAGGAGGCAGGTGGGAGGAGAGGAGAGAAGTTGCCAGGAGGAGGGGACAGTGTCATGGGGGAAGAGCCAGGAGGCCTAGGGGTGACCTTGGGGAGTGTACTGGCTTCTCTCTTGCATCTGGGACTGCCGGCCTGGGAGTTTGCACAGACTTCGAGAACTTAGCTCCTCCTGCCTAGGGCTGGTCTGGTGGGTATGGACACCCCCCACCCCACCCCACCCCCTGTTTCACCCCCTTCTGTCTGCCCCAAGTGGAGCTGGGCACGGCTTGGGTCTGAACACAAATCACACGAGGTGCTGAAAGACCTCTCCCCAGCAGGTCCGGGTCACAGCAGCCGCCAGAGGAGGCAGGTCTGAGCTATACTTCCTGTCCCAGACTCTGGTCCACACAGACCTGAATCTTTCAGCACAGAGGAGGAAGCTGACGCTTGAGGGTCAGGCAGGTCACGCAGCAAGTAGAGAGCCGGGCCAGAGCAGTAGCTACTGCCCCTGGACTCCCAGGGACTCCTGGGGCCAGGGACAGAATGAAGGGGGAGGACACACACACAGAGCGGCACAGGGGCATTATCAGAGCCCTTCCTCCCCCATGCCAGCAGGCGCCCGCCCTCACTCTGGTGCCCAAGGCCACCAGCGTCTGCCTTGCCCCTGGCTTCCCCTGGGTTCTACAGTCAGGTCTGCTTGTTATGCAAAGGCCAAGGAGAGACTCTAGCTGACTCCTCTGTGGCCCAGGGGTCTAGTCCCAGAGATAGGGCTCCGCAGGGCTGCCAGTACCCTGGGCGGGTGAGGGTCCGAGCCGCTTCCGGGCACTCGTTCCCTCGCTTGGCAGCACTGCCATAATTATCCAGCCATCCCCTTCAAGTGTACGGCAACCATAGCAACAGACAGATGTTCTGTCCCAGCCACAGTCCACAGCAAGGCAGGAGCCAAGCACAAAACTTAACCCCTTCTATCTCAGCCAGGCAAAACCAGAACTGGATTGGCTAGGGGTGGGGGTGGAGAGGGTGGAGGGTGTTCTGGATGCTCTGGGTCTAGAAGCTCCAGGCTTGGCTCCCAACTTGGCTGGACTGTCAAATGGGGTTAGGGATTCCCAAGGATCCATTCATCTCTGAAACTCTCCTCTGCTCCCCTCCACCTTCCCTACCCCCTTATCCTTCCCCCTAGAACTGGGTTGGTGCTTGGAGGTAGAAGTCACCTGAATGTTGGGTGTGGGCTGGTTGAGCAGTGACTCTGATGCATTTGAAGGGTTCTGGGTAGTGGGTGAGCGGAGCTACGCTCTGGAAGTCATTCCTTTTCACTTGCTGTGTGACTGATCATCTAACACCCTCTCTGATCTCAATTGCTGTATCCATACAGTTGAGAGAGCGTAGACTTTCAAAGTCCACAAGTGTTTATTGCTCGTCTGCTAAGCATCAGATCTTGTTCAAGATACGCCAGGGTTCAAGAGACCAGGCACATCACATCTATCCCAAGGAGGTCGGGCACTGAAGACAGGCAGGTCAGTAGCTATTGTGTAACTGGTTTTTGTTAAGGGATCTGCTATGGAGAGTTGGGCTTTGGGCCAGACCTGCATGGACAGGTGTTCAAGTCTTGCCTCAGAGGAAGCTGATCTTTGATCTGAGGCCCCAGGCTAAGGACTGGGAATGACAGTCCAGGGGGAAGACGCCATGCTTCTGCTGCAAGCAGAGGGAGACTCACGTAGCCTCTGAGAGGCCAGAGGATCCCGGGGTCCCAGTTGTGACTCCACTCTGGGAAGGATCTGAACTGGACCACTTGATCAAGAGCTAATACGTGCCTATGCATTCTTGGCTAGTGATGTTTTCAGCCTGTCCGCTGCAGGGGACGGGGTGACTCGGCAGCTCCCACCAGCCCCTCACTCACTGTTGGATTTTGCCCCGGAGGCCACTGGGCGAAACCTATAGGCAGCCAGCAGGGCCCCACCCTGGTTAGCTATTAATGAACCCACTTTGACGGACTCCCGGGTCTCAGGCCCTGCATCCTGGCAGCCCCAATGTTTGGTCCAGCCTCCACCACCTTGGTCTCAGTTTCCCTTCCACCTTCTCCCCACCCTGCCCTTGCTGTTCCCTAGGTGGCTCAATTCTCGTCTCAGCTGCTGCTTTCTGATCAGCCCCAGGCTGGGCTGGGTCTCCTTTGCACCTAGTGTCTTCTGTGTCAGAACATGTCTCCCCCATACATACTGCTGGACCTGTACCATGCCACTTCATTGGAGAAGCATCCATGACCACCCAGGTAACAAAAGCGCCACTCAAGTGTCTTCCCTGAGCTTCCTATATCGCAGCACCCCCAGATTCAGTTCTTCATTCAGACAAGATTTCCTCTGCCTGGCGCTATGTCATGGGTGTTAAGGACAGAGCTGAGCTAGAACAGAGAGCTCCTGTCTACCCTTTTGGAGAGCATGTTCCAGTACTCAGGCAGACAAGACAGAGAAAAGTGGGAGTCACACGTGGGTAGCTGTGGCTCAGTCCACACTTTGCCTCAGCAAGGAGGAATTTCCCTCATTCTCTCCCTCCAAAACACCTGAAGGAAAGTCACACTCTGCTTCCTTTGCTCCATTCTTGGTGCCTGGCACATAGGGAGAGTCTGCCATTGCTGTCACTGTAAGGTGGGACTTGCTGGAGCGTCACACACTGGCCTAAGCGATCCTGGCATGGACTTGTATTCTACTGCGATGGGAAGCTGCAACCTGTCTTTGGAGTGAGGCACCTGTTGGAGAAACGACTCCCCGAGGAGCTGGTGAGAACAGCAGGGGAGGAGGGGCCTCCATACTGCTGAGGGTCTGGGGACGTCTTCTTGAGGGCTCTGGCACCGATGCAGAGGATGGCAGCAGCTGGCAGCAGCTGGGCTGGGGGTTGGGGGAGCAGGAGAGAAGAGGCAGCTAGGGAAAGTGTCCCTAGGCAGTGAACTGGTCCCAAAGCTGATGGAGGGGGCTTACTGGACAGGCTCCGCCACCTGCACCCCTGCTGAATGCCTTGGCCCTAGGCACTAGGACATAAGTCTTTTTTCCCCCATGTGTGTTGTGTTGTGTATATGTGTGTATGTTGTTTTTTGAGTGAGTGTGAGTGTGTGTGTGTGTGTGTGTGTGTGTGTGTGTGTGGCTATGTACAGTAGAGGACATTTGAGTGTGTGTGCCTGCAGAGGCTTAAGGGTGACTCTGGGAGTCATCCTGGATTGCTCTCCTCCTTATTGCTTTGCTCTGGGCTTCCCAGGCTCTGCTTTCCAGGGCCTGAAGTACAGGCTGTTGATATTTCTGTCTGGAGTTTTTTACATGGCATCTGGGATCTGCACTCAGGTCCTTTTACTTGGGAGGGAAAGGTTTTAACTCCCGAGCTATCTCTCCAACCCAAGGTCACAAGTCTTAGAATAGTTTCAAACACAGAACTGAAGCCCTCAAGCTCCTTCGAGGGACCAACTATAGACAACGCGCATAAAACAAAGTGATCTATATGAGAGATCCTATAAGCACCCAGGGAACAAGCTCTGGGTTTAACTGGAGACCCAGCCTTGAAACAAGAAGGTAGAGGAGTGATGGAAGATGATTCTCAATTTCACCCTGAGGTCTCCACATTCACTCACGTACAAGCATACCACATACTCATTTGTGTCCACCTGCAGACAAAACACATATGCACATATACATGTACTCCATACATATGTACAAAAAAGGAGAAAGAAATCATAAGGGGGTTCCAGAAATGACAGCATTCTGGGAGAGACCCTTCACTATCAGAAACTGTCCTGCTTGTAGGTGTGGGCAATGCCTGGTGCCAGACATATTCTGAAGACAAACTCTGTCCTGCCACCAGCAGTTCCTTCAGAACAGGTGGCAGGAGTGAGCTCTAGCATTGGACGTCAAGAGGGCTGGGCATCAGCCCCACTTGACACAAATTTGCTATGTGACCTCAAGCAAGTGGTCTAACCTCTTTGTGTGGTTCTGGCAATCTGGGTGAAATTAGGATCCCTGCAGACTATTGGCATTAACCATCCTCAGAGATTCCCAAATCCAGTAGGTGAGCACAGTCCCCAGGTACCTCTGAGAAGTTTTCTGCTAAGACCAACTTTCTATCAGGTCAGGGTCTGGAGAAAGCAGGGCAGCCCCACTGAAGTGCCGGCTGTGGTGCCTGGAGTAGGTCCCAACCAAAAGGATTTGGATTCGGATTGCCAGATTCCATGTATAAAGACTGGGAGGATGCGCTGGTGGACTGCACTTCTGGCACTAGAAGGCAGAGCCTGGGAAACCCCACAGCAAAACAATAAAGGAGGCAGAGCAATCCAGGATAATTCCTGATGTTACTCTTGGGCTTCCATAGGCACATGCACTCAAGTATCCTCATAAGTAGACCACACATACACACACACACACACACACACACACACACACGAAAAGGAAAGGAAAGGAAAGGAAAAAAGAAAAGAGAAGAGAAAAGAAAAGGAAAGGAAAGGAGAAAAGAGAAGAGAAGAGAAAGGAAAGGAAAAGAAAAAAGAAAAGGGAAAGGAAAGGAAAAGAAAAAGAAAAAAGAAGAGAAGAGAAAAGAAAAGAAGAGAAAAGAAAAGAAAAGAAAAGAAAAGAAAAGAAAAGAAAAGAGTTTTGAAGTGCTGGGGCTGGGGATTTTTGGAGAGTCTCCTTCCGACATGGAGCTCAGGGGCCTTCCCAGAGGAGGAGTCAGATCTAAAAAGCTAAGGGCCTCCTGTCTTCCACAGTGGCTTGCCTAGCTTGAGGATCTGGTCTCTCGCCCAGGCCCCAGCGAGGCAGGGGGCCTCTTCCCGGGCAGGCTCACTTCACAGATGAGGAAACCGAAGCTCAGCCAGCTGCTGTAACCCGGCCAGGGTGGGTGGCCCCTGGGCTCATTCTCAAGTCCCACTGTCCCCAGGTCCAGGGGATGGCACCACCCACATCTTCTGGCCTCTCAGAGGCCCGCCCCTATGTCTGCCTCCGGCAGGGCCTCCCCAGCACCCACTTTCACTTCCCAAAACACAGACCTATTTTGGAACCTGCTGACTTCCTTTGTCACCCCTGGCCATTCAGACACCAAGGACCGGGGAACTAAGGGCCTGTCCTTTCCCAGTGGCCTTCTGCATCACTTGGAGCCTTGGGTCTACCTTTTCCCACTGGCGCTTGCTTCCCAGGAAGGGGATCCCACACCAGGTCACCTGCAGGTTGGTTGTTCCAAGCCCACCCTCAGCCACTCAGCCTGGCAGAACAGGATCTTTGGCCTGAAGTCCAGGTCCTGCCTGCTGCATAATGGCCTTGTGACCTCATGCAAATAGAGTGAGAGGAGAATCCTCTAAGCCCTGGGGGCAGGCACAGTGGGTGGAGACTGGAGCAGATAGATCTTGGGGAAGGGGGAGGAAGCTAGTCTAACCACATGGCTTTGGCTCAGGGGAAGCTTTAGGGCTTCCATATCAGCACCCCCCTCCTTGAGCTGCTGACTGGCCCGTGGCATGGCTGCCCCATAGACACCTGGGGAAGGGCATTCCAGGCAGACGGAACTGAGTGCAATGCCTGGGGGTTCAGTGGAGATGAATGCTGTCTGCTCTGTACCAGATACTGGTTTGGACCCCTGTGACCCAAAGATGTCCTCGGGACACTGCAAAAAGAATATGTCGACTACATAGGATTTTAGAAAGCAATGTAAATTTTTCTAGAAAGATGTGTGTGTGAGCAAAGAAGGGCTTTGCCATTTTGTTATTATTATTCACAGTCCTGGGGATGGAGCCAAAGCCTGGTGCACACTAGACAGGCACTGTGCTGCTGAGCCATTTTAAATGAGGGGGGGGGCTTTTGGGAAGCAGCAGCTGACTGGCAGGTCAGAGCGTGGTGTGACAGAGCAGACCCTCAGATGCCTGGGGAAGGGCATTCCAGGCAGAGGGTACTGAGGTATTTGGAGGTATGTGTACCAAGGAGATGCGTAAGGAGCCATGAAGAGGCTTCAAGAGAGGCAGGGAGGATGAGGCTGGGGGACAAAGGCCAGGCAGGGTAGGGAGGTCAGAGCAGGAAGGTTCCAAGGAGCGGAGGAGGAGTTGATCTGACTTGCTTCAGCACAAGTCAGACAAGAGTAGCATTGGCGTGGCGAGATGGAACCAAAGGGGTTGACAACGGGCAGGCAGAGCCAAGCATGGCTCCTCAGGCTTCTGCCAAATGACAGGTGGCCTTGGCTGCTCTGGCAGACATGAGATGGACTAGCAGTGGGATCAAGAATTCAAAGGTGGACTCAGATGCCTGACAGTCTATAAGAGTGAACAGGCTGAGTCAGCAGGGATCAAGCAGGTCTGGAGGCAAGGGGTGAGGACCAGGCCAGGTATCTTGTCCACTCCTGCCAGGGTGCAAGACCACTGTCACAGATGCAGGTCAGTCCATCCTCCATACCCTGAAGATTCTCTCTGTCTCTCTCTCATACACACACACACACACACACACACAATATTGCATATATTTACTGGAAAGTACACATGCACCAAAATACACATATGGAGGTCAGAAGACAAACTTTTGGAGGTCCATTCTCTCCTTCTACCATGTGGGGTCTAGGGATGGAACTCAGGTCTCCAGCTTTGCACATAGATGCCTTTACCTGCTGATCCATCTTACTGACAGTTTTTTTCCTCCTAAATTACTAATCTTGCTCTGCAGTCCTAGACTGCACCTCAGATTTACTGACCTCAGATTTACATCCATCTTTCTGCCTCTATCTCCTGCGTGCTGGGATCAGATATGCATCATAACCAGCTAGCCAGATGGTTATCTAGACCTTTTCAAGCCAATGACTTCAAACTGTTCTGACCCAGAGTCCAAAGTCCTTGCCTGGCTTGGCTGCAAAGTCCCCTCAATTTGGGCTCTTTGGCTCAAGTGCACACATTTTGCCAACCACAGGGCCTTTTCACTTGCTCAGCTGGGTGCTGCTCTCACCTGCATGGCGTTGCAAGATGCAACTCATCCTTTTACTTGGCCCCTTTCTCCATGCATACGAATTGGAGGGTGGGTTAGTTCCCTGATCACTGAAGAGGGTTCATCAGTTTCCAAGACTTGTGCTCTTGGATCTCTGAATATCTGCCCTTCTCTGTCTTTTGCTGGGTAAGACCTTGGGCTAATTGTGTCCCGTCCCCTGTGGGCAGTTCCAACCTGTCTTCCGGGGTCTCTCACAAGCATTTCCTGCTGGAGCACGGGTGGGCAGCAAGGCTTTGACAGACTGGGGCGATCTAGGGCAAGTCCCTCCTGGGCTCTGAGCCTCGGTTTCCTTCTTATAGAGGCAGGCACACACGGCTAATAGTGAACCCACATCGGAAGTACTAGTCCAGCACCTGCCCCCAGAGACACGTGGTGTGACTGCCAAGTGGGACCAGCTGGAGTTCAGCTGCGAGCTGGGGTTCTGCTTGAACCTCTGCTCCTGCGTTGCAGCTGCCTCACTGGCAGGCAGCCGCCCCTCCCTGGAGCCAACACCCCTGCGACCCTTCGCCCCCAGGGCCCCTTCAGAGTCAGGTGACCGCAGCAGTCTGTCTGGATATAAGTCCTGCTTCGGTCAGTGGACTGCAAACACTCACAATGGTGATATGGCTTCATCCAAGAGCCTGCTTTGCAGAGTGATGAGGGTCATTCAGAGAAGAGGAGGAGGAGGAGGAAGAGGAGGAGAAAAAGAAGCTGCTGTAGTCCAGGCTGGCCTTGAACTTGGGAATGCTCCTCTTTCAGCCCCTGCAGAACTGGGGTCATTGAAGCCCCTCTCACATTTCGATCCAGTGGACCCGAGTGAAAAAAAATCACAGTGTAGAAGGAGGAACCTGCCGCTTCTGTTTCCAGCCAGGTAGGCAGGGTGGCCATACCTAATCACTTGTTGGCCTGTATATTTTTCCCCCCATTTTGTAGATGGGAAAACAGAGGCCCAGAGAGGGACTCCAGCAAGTCATGCAGTCAGTGAACTGCAGGGCTGGGGTTTGAACTGCAGCAGACTGGTTCTGTCTTCTTAGGCTACCCTGACTTTCAGGGTGCTTCTTCCCAATGCTTTCTTGCGATGTCAGCTGAAGTCAGGTCCCTGGGTCAAAGGTGGGATCCTTTCCCTCAACCCCTAGAGAAAGGCCAGGAAGTCAAGAATTACAGACTTGTCGTCAGGTATGGCTTTCCTCTCATCAGCGTGCCCCAAAACAGAACTGACTCCACTGCCCTTCTGAATCTCTGGAGACTCTGGGGAGCTCCAAGGGGGGGGGAGCCCTGAGAGAGAGGGATCATGGGGGTAGAAGGTAAGGAGTCTGATGGAGGGCTGTGGAATGGGAGTCTGAACTGCAAGCAAGCTCTAGCCTCTTACAAAGCGTGAGGACATGACAGGTCAACAGCTTCCCCTCTGCATTCTGCACCGTGCCTAGAGCAGGGAGCTTTGTGGGCACAGGTGGTTCCCTCTGCCCACAAAGCCTGAAGGTCGCCCATCCGCTCCCTCACTAGCTACTTGCTGTGCGACTGTGCTATGCCAGGCCCTGTATTGCGGCCAGGCCACAAGAATGTGAGCAGCACAGTGGCTGAGCTGCACAGACGACCCAGGACTGCATGGAAAGAGCTGTGGGGTCTAGAGGGCTGTTCGGGAAATGGTAATTGAACTGAGAGCTGCGAGCAACCATTGGGGATAGTTAAATGGATTTGTGGAGTGAGGAGCGGAGGGTTTGTACAAAGGCCCTGGAATGGAAGGGAGCTGAGAAATTCTAGCAAAGAAAGGAAGGTCAGTGTATCTCAAACCTCCAAAGATAGCTGAAGAGGTGAACAGGTTCAACACCTTGTTGGTTTGGTCATGAGTTCATAGACCTTACAAACCATCATGCTGCAGATGAATAAACAGAGACTTGGCTGGCTCAGGTACATGGGAAGGTAAGAGCAAGTGGGGCTCACACTCGGGCTTCGCATCCATGGGAGAGAGCAGGCATTAACTAAGTACCTGGTGCCAGTCAGGGTTTCACTGCTAGGTCCCTGGCACCAACCAAAATCAAAGACTGACCTTAGGAATCCCTTCCACACAGAGAGATGGGGGAACCTGGGATCAAGGGGGGTGTCAGCTGACCCAGCCCCACACTCCACTATCTCATCACAAGCTTCCAAAAACAAGCAGAAATGATAGTCCCCACGTGTGAATGCATGACCAAGGCCAGGAGAAGGGAAGTCGACAGCAGTCACAACTGTCGTGATTTCTACTTTAGGGCTGCTTCCTAGACCACACAGGTTGTAGACATCTGCAAGGTCATGAGTAGTCCTGGCGTCTAACTGAAATCTCCCTTGCTGCTGACCGGAAGCACTCCTTGTTTGGCGGCTGCAGAAGTGGAGAAGTGCTGGGTTGGAATGACAGCTCAGGGTTAAAGACCTTGCCTCACAAGCAAAACAACCTGAGTTCAGATCCCAGATCCCACTTAAAAACTCCAGCCAGAAGTGGGAGCAACCTAGAATTCTGGCTCTGGAAGATGGGGTCTGGGAGAGATCCCAGAGCAAAGCAGTAAGCAGGTAGAACAATCCAGGTTGATTCCTAAAGTCACCCACGGGCCTCCACAGGAACACACAGTACCTTCCTCTATGCACAACCACACACACGTAACAGAAGTGGAGAAGTATTGCACCCCCATCGCATGGCAGTCAACTTTCCATCTGAGAAGGGACAAGCGATCCCTCGCAATGCCACAAGCCTGGGCCAGGCTGGAGGTATGCTGGGGTGGCGTGGCGAAGGGGACAGGCCATTTGCAGCTAGAGCCTTTTCTCTAAGACAAGGTTCTGGGAAGCCTTTGGAAGGAATTCCCCAGGGAAGATGACCCTCTGGACCAGCCAAGGACAAACACTCCCGGGGAGGTAACTGCTCAGGGGCTGAGCAACAGCCGGCATTGGCAGGGCCCAAGGCCTCTCAGATACCCCATAGCCAGAGGTGGCCTGGTCTCTTCCCAATGCCTGCTTCACTCCACAAAACCCGGTGCAGAAAGCGGGGACACACCACTGAGCAGGACAGAGCATGCCTCTTCAGCTTCCGGAGAAGGCTGCACTTACTGCAGAGAGAAACCCGGACCTTGGTTTTATTTATCACACTAGGGATGAAACCCAGGGCCTTGCCGCAATCCCCAGCCCTTAGACCCAGTATTTACACCCACAGCTTTGTGTAGCGAGACCACGGCTCTCCCATGGGGCCGGAAACCCATGTGTTCAGTATTTCCTGGGAGGGCCAGGGTTCTAGTAAGGCTGGCATGATTGTAGAGCCTAGTATGTGCCAGGCATTGAACAAGTCCTTTCATGTGCACTACTTTGTGATTCTGAGAAAGGAAGCCATTCAGCCAAGGTCACATCTGTTCTCTCTGGGACTCAGTCTCCCCTCTTGAAATGGAGCATTTGGGAAAGATGATCTCAATTTGGTTGCTCGGCTGGCTTCAGTTTTCTGCTCTTCTCAGAAGATCTGAGATTGCTGTTAGCACAGGAGAGGCTCTGAGAAGTCCTGTAGTAAAGAAAACCCAGCGAATGATTAACTAGAAGAGAATGTATCTAGCCAGGCCTTTGGGAGTGTGACCTTGGATTGAGTGTCTTGTCTATAAGTCACTTAGTGGACATCTATTTATTAGCAAGCTCTTTGGGAGGTAAGAAACTCACAAGACATGATACTGTGTTTGCAAGAAGAAGGCAGCCATCTATACACATGCTGAAGAGACCAGCTGGGGTGTTGGGTACTTGAAGGGCAGAGACCCTTCACTTTGCCTGGGAGACCAGGGAAACACAGCAGACAGAGTCAATCAAACGGGGTCTTGAAGGATAGATACATAGGAGTTCTCCAGGAAGAGGGCTGGGGAAGAAGTGTAGGTCCAGTGAGCGCGTTGGAATATAAAATATCAGAATTGGGTAAATAGAAAGTTCACTGTGGCTGGCGCAGAGGAGGAAGCTGGAGCAGGGCAGTCAAGGGCTTTGAATACCAACGAAGGAGTTTGGACTTGGTCCCGTTGCCGTACTAGAAAATAACAGAGGTCAGGTTTGAGAAAATTGACCCTGGAGCTGAAGAAGAGAGGAAACAGGAGGTGGTGAGGAGCTGGGGTGGGGAACATGGGCTGGAGCTGAGGAGGCTCAGGGACAGGCGTTTTCAGGCGGCAAGGAGCCTGGCCCCAAGAGACACAGGGAAATACAGAGAGCTTCAGACGCAGCCTAACCCAGGGCCCCAGGTGCTGTGGGAGCAGTGGGCGGGACTCAGGTCTGTCCCGAGCCTTCTGGAAAGCTGAAGGAGGAAGCATTTCTTTTTTATTATTATTATTATTATTATTATTATTTGTTCAATTGTGCGTGTGTGCGTGCCTGTGTGAGCGTGTGTAGAACCACGGACGAATTTGGGAACCACCATGGACGCCTCCACCTCCTCCTTGTTTACTCAGCCCTAGGATTCACAAGCTCCGCCCTATCAGGACCGGAAACGCAGGCCGCCCCCGTTTCCGCCCGGTCTATAGTGGGGTCTAGGATCCAAACTCAGGATCTTCCGCCTGTAAGGCAGAGGCTTAACCCCTGAGCCACCTCTCCAGCCCCAGGAGGAAGCATTTCTTAAAGGGCTGTTAGAATGCTGTGCCCAGGAGGAAGACGAGCAACACAGGTGGAGGATGGTCCCTGTCTAGAGCCACCCACTCTGCAAAGCTCTGAGGTCAAGACGTAACAGGGCTGCCTGACTCAGGGCCGAGGTTCCTGGAGGAACCAGGGGCCTGACGTGGGGAGGTACAGTGGTCCTGCTGCAGGAGGGACCCGGGAGAGAATGGAGGTGCCCTGTTGAGAATAAACCCATCATCCCCTTTGGGCTGATGAAGGAGAGTGGACTGAGGTGAGGCTGGAATTAGACACTGGGACATCAGATCCTTGAAGGCGTCAACTAACAGCCTTAACTATCTGTCCCCTTAGAATCTCTGAGTTAGAGGGAACAGCAACTCGTAGATCAACAACCGCCCTATGTTCCACCCAGGAGTCATGGTCTCCAACGTGGGATTCCGTCACACCCCAGACACTGCCTGTCTCAGCTGCATCCTGGCAGTGGCTCCCTTTACCTGTCCTCCAAAGGACTTGGAGGCCATCAGTAGAATGGGCCAATCTTACTTTGAATGCAGAGTTCTTTTTATTATTATTATTATTATTATTATTATTATTATTACTATTATTACTGAAGCTGGTTCTCATTTTGTAACCCAAGCTGGTCTGGACCTCGCTATACACAGACTAGTCTAGAACTCTAGAACTCATGATGTGCCTCCTAAATGCTGGGATTATGGGATGGAGAATTTTTTTTTCTTTTTCTTTTCTATTATTTATTCAATTTTTGCGTGCGTGTGTGTGTGTGTGTGTGTGTGTGTGTGTGTGTGTGTGTGTAGGTATGTGTGTGTAGAACCACAGGCGAATTCGACAACCACCATGGACCGCCTCCACCTCCTTGTTTACTGTGCCCGGAGATTCACAGGCTCCGCCCTACCAGGACCAGAATCGCAGGCCGTCCCCACTTCTGCCCAGCGTCTATATGTGGGGTCCAGGATCCGAACTCAGGACCTTCTGCCTACAAGGCAGAGGGTTAACTCCTGAACCACCTCTCCAACCCCCGGATGGAGAATTTTCTTTAGGGGTTATTTATTTCATACCCCTCATCCAGTCACCCCATACAAGCTTGGGCTTTTGGAGCCTGGGAGATCTGGGTTCAAATTCTCCCACAGCTCATTAGTTCTGTAAGGCTCGACACTTTCTGACCTGTTCATGAACAGGGCCATGTTTAAGGCTTGCACGTGACCGAAGAGTCAAAACTCCCACCTGAAACAAGCAGCTCATCCCACTTGAAACGAGCAAAGACAAGGCAGGACCCATCTCCTCAGTCCCTGGCACACCATGGAGGATGTGGAGAACTTGCTGGATAGTTTCTACTGTGGACAGCAGCCCTGCCTAGGTAGGCTGGAAGCCCAGGGACCTTGCCCTGTTCCATGAAGCTGACCCAGGCCACGGCTGCGTGCAGGTGTCCGACATCAATAAATTACTGGTGAGTTCAGGTGACGGGACAGATCCAGTGTCAGCTTCCTTTGTGTCCTGCAGGAAGCCTCGGATCCCCCTTCCCCAGCCTCCCCACCAAAGGCTCCATCTGTCATTCTGGTGGTACACCCATCCGGGCACTGGGCCCCACATTGGGATGATGTCTCATGGATTCTGCCAGTTGAGCACTAGCTCCACTTTACAGATGAGGAAACCAAAGCTTCATGAAGGAAAGTGACTTGCCACAGACAAAATTAGTAGAAAGACAAGCCCTCCCCACTTCACTGGGGCAAAAATCCTCCAGCTATCACCGTCATTTGCAAATGCAATACCCGGTGTGATGTACTTGCACACACATTTAGGGTATGCTCACCTGTTCGTTCCTTTGAGGGAGGTGAGACAAGAGCTCCCTATGTAGCTCAGGTTGACTTCAATCCCACAAGAGTCTTCCTACCTCAGCCTCCCAAGCTCTGGGATTACGGGTGTGCACTGGCTTTCCTTCGCTCATTTGTTCAGCTATGTAGTAAACGCCTCCATGCCGGGCATCACAGTGGACACTGGACAGGACAGAATCCTCATCCATGGGGAGCACACACCCCTGGGGGTGATATGCCTATGAACAAGGAAACAGGTGCACATGGGTCCCAGATGCAGGGAGCTGCTGTGTGGGGGAAGATGGACCAAGAGGGGCAGGGGCGTAGAATGGCTGGGAGACTTTACAAAAGGCAATC
This sequence comes from Typhlomys cinereus, assembly GCA_023101885.1. Lineage (NCBI taxonomy): Eukaryota > Metazoa > Chordata > Mammalia > Rodentia > Platacanthomyidae > Typhlomys > Typhlomys cinereus. The sequence goes on from JALPQD010000014.1 coordinate 4,062,581, forward strand.
AGAGAAGGGAAGTGATATCTGAACACAGTTCCTGAACAAAAGTCAGTCCCTGGGTCAGTTGAAGCTCTAACTTCTGGGAAAATGGGGTGTTGGACTTAAGGGGCCACCGGAGAGAGCAAGGTGGGCAAAGCTTGCCTCACCTGGCTGTGCTTTCACAGGCAGACAGCGTGAGCAGCTGTGAGAGTGGGGTTCCAGCCTTTTTCCCTCTGCTTCTTGCACTGGGACCCTCCATCTCATTATTAGTCAAAGGGTCCTTAAGATAGGGATTCCCAGAGATCCCAGTGTCCCAGCTCTGTGCTGGAGCCTTCTGCTTTCAGATGTCCATAATCATTCCACAGTCCGAGAAGGGCTGTACGTAGCTCAGTAGGTAGCATGCTTGCCTAGCACTCATGAAATCCTGGGTTTAATCTCCAGCACCTACTAAACTGGGTGTGGCAATACACTCCTGTCATCCTAGTACTGGGGAAAGAGTAGAGCGGTTCAAGGTCATCCTGGGCAAATTCAAGGCCAGTCTGGGCTACTTGAGACCTCGTCTCAAAAACAACAACAAAAAAAGTCAGCTGAGCGTTGGAAGTGTGAACTGTGTTCATCTTGTTTATTACTGACTTCCCGCACCGAGTGGGTATGCGACACATTGAACATGTTAGAGGAAATGCCCACATGAGTGGCCGGTGGGCATGGTGAAACCAGGAGCTAGGATTTTATTGAGCTATCATTTGCATACAGCGATGTGCTGGGGGTCATCATGGAAACCCTGCACTGTATCAATACTCTGAACTGACAGGGGTTAAGCCTCTGCTTTGCAGGCTGCAGGTCCTGAGTTCGGATCCTAGACCCCACGTATAGACGCCGGGAGGAAGTGGGGGCGGTCTGCGTTTCCGGTCGTGGTAGGGCGGAGCCTGTGAATCCTGGGACAGAGTAAACAAGGAGGAGGCGATCCATGGTGGTTCCTGAATTCGTCCGTGTGTGGTTCTACACACGCACACACACACATACACGCACACACACACACATACACGCACACGCACACACACACACATACACGTGCACAATTGAATAATAATAAAAAAATATTAAAAAAAAATACTCTGAACTGAGCCTGAGAGACAAGGGACTGTCCCCGAGAGCAGAATTAGAAGCATGATAAATGCTGATGGTAGCAAATGCTGTCCATTTCAGTTCGATGCTTCTTTGAGGATCAACTCATTCATTCATTCATTCATTCACTCAGTGATTCTTTAGTAAACCACAGCCCCTGTGCTGGGCACTGATAGAGGTAACAGGGCACTACACTTGAAATAGTGTGGTCACAGCTAGCATAGGGAGAGATCAGGAGTCCATGAGCTAACAGAGGTGTCAGGAACCCTTTCTGGATAGGGAGGGCTTACAGTGGCAGTCAGGTGGCTGAGTAGACTAGTAGGGAAATGCCTGGGTGTGTCAAATGGGTTGACAAAAGTGTCACTGACAAGCAGCGTGGGAGAACAAAGCTCTGTGAGTACCTGAGTTACCCCAGGGCAGTCTTGGGGCCACCTGGCTGTGGTGTGCTGACATTCCTACTGTCCTGGATCTAAGAGAGCTTACTCACAGCCCAGATGACAGCTCTGCACAGGCCCACAGCCTGTCCCTTCTGTGGGACTCAGTTTACCCATCCGTTAAGTTCAGTGACCCGGTGCATTGCTAGTACTAATGGAAGTGGCTATGGAATCTGGAGTAAGGGTTGAAAAAAAAAATCCAGGGCATCTTTTGACTCATGGGAAGTCTCCTTTGTCCCCTCGACAGGTGTCTGGAAGGAGAAGAGAGGAGCTGTTACCAGCCCTTACCCCACACCCCTACAACTACAGTTGCTGGGAGAGGTAAGAAGTTTACCTCCCCCCCACAGAAGGACACCATTGACAGGAACAGATCAAAGGTCCACAGTCTATTTTCACAGCAGTGGGAATGATCTGCAAGAAGCCATCCTCTCTCCCAGGCTCAGCTACTTCCACCCTTTTCCCAGCATCCCACAGGACAAGAGGCTAGACTTACCTGGAGTGGGGGAGCTGGTCCCTGTTTTCACACCCTTGGAGCACTGAAGCTGCCTTCCACCCTGTACTCCCTTTATACCTTAGTATCTCCCCCAATCCTACAGCATGTCGGATGCTGTCCAAAGTTTCCCTATGGCCCTCAAAACTTCTACTTTCCAAACCTTTCCTACTCACCTCATTTTACTTCTCGAAGATGATAGCTCTGTCCTATCGCAGGACTTTTGCCTTTGTTCTTTCATCCTGCCTGGAAGGCTCCTTGCTCAGACCTTAGCATGTTTGACTCCAAGCCACCTGCCATTTGAGTCACCTATCCGAACCCATACCCTCAGAAGGACCCACCTGACTGCTGAGAACAGCAGCCCCTTCCTGCTTATATAGCACCCCATTTCCATCACAGACCTTTCCTGAACTGTGATGACTGGCAGTTAGCTTGCTCAAAAGCTATCTTCTTCACCCAGTGAGGACTTCCCAGAGGCAGGAACTTGAGAAGCCCACCACCATGTTTGCTGAATGAATGAAACACTGCAGTGTTACTACTCATCTTCCCCTCCAATACTTTGCAGCTCTTATAAGAAGGCTGGATTTTTTTTTTTGTCTCTTGTTATAGGTCGGATATTCTCATGTACACTATCCTCTGGAATCTTTCTATGCATGACATGCTGCTTGCTCTTCAGATTATGGAAGGTGGACGGAGGGCTCATTCATTGGGAAGTGGCCATCTTGGGGTAGTACCTTCCTTTCTCTGAGCCCCAGTGAAGTCCAGTCCTGGCCTGAAACTTACTAATGCAGTGGAAATTGGCCTTGAACTCACGACCTCTCTGCCTCTGTCTCCTGCATTGCCACACCTTGGACCACTTCTTTAAAGTGGGCATGGCAGCATAGATCCAAAAAGAGCTCTTAGGAAGATAAAGAGGAAAAATGACTGTGGAGTTGTTGGTATATATAAAGTAACATGGAAATGTAAATTATCTAAAAATAATCTATGTGACATGCAGAGAGGTTGGGACTTGGAAGACCCCTTGGGTTCCTTCAGCATTTATTGGCACCTACTGTGTGCCAGCTGCTGTGTCAAGGCCTGGAAATTCAGATATTGGTCCTGAGCATCTGGGTCCCACTGTCTTGGGGAGTGAGCTGGGGCTCCCTCCCCCATGAGAGCAGAAGGCTGTGTGTGACATGGTGGCAGGTGCCAGACAGAGCCAAGCAGAAACTCCCCCTCCTTCCTGACCTTGAGCAGGTCAGTCACCTCTCCAAGCCCCAGGCCTTCATCTCCAAAATGGGAACACCCCTCGGAGCTGCCAGAGCCTGGCACTCACAGTCCAGGACGCTGAGATGGTTATTCAGTAGCTCTTAGGCAGAAAATGGTCCTGAACTGGCCAATAGGGTCTAGGGCTCAACTCGAGTACTAATTTGCCTGTGAGAGTAGCCTGGAGAAATGGGACAGCAGGGGGATGATGAGCATGGGCAATTCCTCATGCCCCACAAAAAAGGGGGGCAAGACCCCCGAGGAATCAGCCAGTTGTCTTCACTTCTGCTTGTAATTTCATTGGCGTAGGGCAGTTCTCTCAAGGTCAGAACTGCTCAGGTGGGAATGGGGATGTGGATAGCAAGGGATTCTAGGTCAAGGTGCATCTAAGAAGGCCAAGCTTCCCAGCATGGGCTTGTGGGTGTGTCTAAGTCTTTTTAGGAACAACAGGGTTGAAGCGACTAGACAATGTGACTTCAGGGGACTTGGGGCTACCCTAGAGTAATAGGGTCCCTGCAAAGGTAAGGTCGGCCAAACGTTCGGAGAAATTTGTGTGAGGCTAAAAGAGAGGAAGTTTGGGGACCCCCCAAAGGGCGGTGGCTTGGGGTTCCCCAGGGGAACACTACCGTTCTGGCACTCGACTGACACAAGAGAGGTCAAAAAGAGGCAGCAGGGAGGAAAGAGAGGTCGGAGTCTGTGCCCTACTCCCCACGGGACAGTCGGGCCGGACAGAGCATGGCCTTGAAGGCTCGCGTCCAGCGGGCCCGAGGGAACGCGGTCTCTGGCTGGGCACTGAGCGCCTGAGGCTGCTGCCCTCTGGGCGGCTGCGGGCACAGCGGTCCCCTTACCCCTAGGGGCCGGGCCGGGCGGGGGCTGGGCCCGGAGCGCGAGCGCGGGAGGGAGGGGGGAGGGCGGCGGCGCAGGCTGCGCCGCTCTAACAGGTGGGATCCCGCGGCGTGGTGGAGGCGGGCGCGGGAGGAGGAGGAGGAGGAAGAGCAGCGGCAGCGGGAGCCGGCGCCCGAGCACGATGAGCCGCGCTAGCTGACAGCCACCGCTGCCGCCCGCGCCCAGGCTCGGTCTCGCTCCCCGCGCCCGGGGCCGCTCCCCGCCTCCCGCCTCCCCCGGCCGCCCGCGGGGCGGCCCGCCCCCTCTGCACCTCCGGGCCCGGAGCTGCCTCCATCTCTCCTGCATCCCGGCCGGGGGGGAGGAGGAGGCGGAGCAGGAGGCGAGCCGGAGCCGCCGCCGCCGCCAACGCCGCCGCCGCCCGAGCAGGACAGAGCGCGCCGCAGCCCCGCGCGTCCGGCCGCCGCCCGCGCCCATCAAGCAACCGCGCCGGAGCCACACCGCGGGACAGCCCCAGCCGCGGTGCGCCCCGACCCGGCCCGGCCCAGTCCAGCCCAGTCCAGTCCCAGCACCGGGCGGCCCGGTGGCCGGCCCGCCCCCGAGGGCGCCGGGCGCGGCGGGAGGATGCCGAAGCCGACGCTGCTGCTGCGCGGGGGCTGGGAGCGCGAGCGCAGCCCCGGAGACTCGGAGCTGGGCCGCCAGTTCCGGGACTGGTGCCTGCGCACCTACGGCGACTCGGCCAAAACCAAGACGGTGACACGCAGCAAATACCAGCGGATCGCCGAGGTCCTGCAGGGCGGCGGCGGGACCGGCGCAGGCAGCGGCCCCGCGGCGGGCGAGAAAGGCAAGTTCCAGTTCTGGGTGCGCTCCAAGGGCTTCCGCCTGGGCAGCGGCCGGGAACCCAAGATGGGCCAAGTGGTGTATGTGCCGGTCAAGACGGGCTCGGTGAGTGGCGCGCGCGGCGGCTGCGGGCCAGTCCCGCTGTGGGGTTCGGGGCGGGCTGGCGGGGGCGGGGTTGGGGTGTGGATGTGGGTCCGAACCGGTGCTTCTGGGGTTGTCCGTGTGTCTGGCCCACCCGAGGCGCACGCGTCCCTTGCTCACTGGCCCTCACTGGCCCGCCTGGGCAGCGCTCCTGGTTTGGGGCGTCCCTGCCCCCCTCTGCGCCGCTGCTTGGGCCACGGCTGTGACGGGCTAGCTGTCCCGGGCTGCTCACCCCAGCATGTTCCGTCCTCCCGTCCCCTCCCCCCCGCCCCCAGCCAGCAGGCTGCTGCTCCGAAGCCCCAGCCTCCCCCTGCCCGCCCCGGGGCCGCCTGTCCCGGGCGCCTCGCACTCCCGCCCCCGGGCCGGCTGGGCGGTGTGTGTGTGTGTGCGTGTGTGTGCGTGTGTGTGTGTGTGTGTGTGTGTGGAGGGTGGTGCCGCGGGGGTGGAAAGGTAGGGGCAGCGGCGGGACGGGGAGTCCGCTGGGCCTCCCGCCGCCAGGAGAAGGGGCCACCTCGGGCACTGTCGCCCCAACCCCACCCGGCAGTGGCCCAAGGAGGGGCAGCCGGAGCCGCAGCTTGGCGCAGGGGCAGCTTCAGAAGGGTGGGTGGGGCGCCCCCGCCACCCTCTTAGCTCCGCGCTACACCCTCCTCGGGACGGGGGCGGCCTGACCTATCCATCCCATCCCCTCCCCCGTCCCCGGAGCCCGCCGGGTCCGGGCGGGGTGGCGTGGGGGAGGGGGCGGGGAACCGCAGCCACCCGGAGGGAAGAGGCAGGCGGCCGGGCGGGGGCGTCCCCTCCGGCCCGGGGCGCCCTAGAGAGGGCGTGCGGCGCGGGCCCCGCGGCTTCCCCGCCGGGACCTCATTGTTCTGCAAAGGGCGGGGGCGGGGGGGGACAGTCGCTCTTGGGGCGCTGCTGAGCTTTGAACTTTCAGTCGCCCAGACCCTCGTTAGTGCGTTCCGCCCCTGGCTCGGCCGGGCCCGGCTAGCCTTCTTCCCTGCCGCCCCTCCCCGGCCTCGCCCGGCCGGAGCGCTAGAGCCGGGCCGCCCCGCACCGGCCTCCCTCCTCCCTCGCTCCCCCCCGCGCTCCTCCCCCGTCCGGCCCGCCCGCCCTGCGCTCAGCCCTGTCCCCGGCCGGAGCGGGCTCTTCACACACAATTGATTCGGTCGTTACGAAAAGTGCACTTGTCCCCTCCCCCTCCCCCTCCGGCGGCCGCCCGGGCTGGGCCCGCGGGGTGAGGGGACCGCGAGGGAGGGAGGCGGGAGCCGGGGAGCCGAGCCAGAGGCGCCTCCCCCCCTCGCGCCCAGGGGACGGGGCTGCAGGCCGCGGGGAGTGGGAGCCGCGAGCGCGGAGGGCGGGCGGCCCATCTGCGAGGAGCGCTGATAACCGCGCTGCTGCCTCTGCGGCCGCCAGCAGCCCATCTGCGCCGCTGCCGCCTCCGGCCGGCCGGGGAACAGGGGGCAGGATCGAGGGGCGCGCCCGCCAGCTTCCCGGAGCGGGAGGCTGGGCAGTGCCCCTGCGGCACCCGTCACAGAGCACTCAACCCAAATCGGCAGTCGCCCCCAAACCCGGGGGAGCCTGGGTCATTGTCGCCTCCTCCAATGAGTCAAGGACCCTCCCCCAATCAAATCACTGCCCATTTGCCCTTATGGAGGGCGTGGGCCATCATCTTCCCCCAACCTGGGTCAGCCCTACCCACTCTGCCACTTTAAGATCCCCACTTGATTTCCCCCATCCTGAGTCAGTACCCCCTATCAAGGTGGCTCTTTCCAGGGCAGCGACCCACCAGATGGTTAACTGGGCCTTTTCTCCTACTCTGGATCGTTGCCTTCAGCCTTCAGGGCTTCCAAGTCGGTCCTCACCTCACCTTCCTCCCCGCTGTCCCTCCCAGCTGGGAAGAGTCCCACCCCACCTGCTTCTTAGCGTAAGACAGGAGTTCCAGTCCACCCACTCAGGGAATTGGGGGAGACGCTCCCACACCTGGCAGCTGGCTTAATGACTGTGTGTGGGTCACCCCCTCTGCCCTAGGGAAAGAACACCATGAGACACTTTGTCCCTTCCCCTATCCCACAGAACTGTCACTGGTAGCATTCCCCCCCACTCCCACACAAGTGCAGAAACTGGGTGATCATTCTGGGCTCAGGTTTTGCCATGGCCTTTCCATTTTCTTCAAGCCCACTTTGTCTGCCTTGCCCGCCTTACTCAGCAGGGACCTCACTAGCCTCCACCCTGGCTCTCAGTCCAATAATAAACCCTCCCCAGGGGACCACCTTCCTAGGAGGCAGAAAAAGGGGACCCAGGCCTCCCCTGCCCATGCTGCCTTGGAGGATGACAAACAAAACAGACATGCCCTCCTGTGACAGTCCATCCTTGGAGCTCCCCACGCCCCCTTGCCTGGCTTACTCATCCCCAGAGAGCCTGTTAGTTACTTGCCACTCGCCTAGCCAACCGCAGCCAGCCACAGGAGATGCCCCAAGTGCTACCATCCCATCTCCAAGCACCTTCCCGGGGCTCCGTTATCATTTTTCCATTTCCATTTTCCTTCTCACTGATCTGAAGGAGCAAACTCTGCTGGGAATTTTGGGCAGCTGTGTCCTCTTCCCAGGAGGGGACTTTTTTTTTTTTTTAAGATGTAAAGGTCATCCCCTGCTTTCAATAGTGCACACACACGCACACATGTGCAGACATGCACATGCAATTAAAGTTGTCATTGCTTCTAGTGTCTATGGGAGACATCCTGTAGTTTTGTCTTGGGTGGGTTCTCGTGAAGGTCATTGGGCCATAAACATTTATCCAAAGATATTTGTTTGGTGTTTCTAGACCTTGCGGTAGGCACTAGGTGACTGGAGTGGGTGGGACTTAGCACCTGCTCCTGGGACACCTAGCTCCCCCCCCCCCCGGGGGAAGTAGACTTGGCTGATGATCTGATAAAACAAGCTGGGGCTGGAGAGAGGTTGGGCAGGTGGGAAAAGCCAGAGAAGAGGGGCTGCAAGAGTTGAGTCCCAGGGCAGGCTGGAGTTGGGTGAGGCCCAAAGTGTGCCCTCAGGGGCCCTAAGGGCAGGCCATCCTGTGTCATCTGTCTCCCCCCCATCCCTTCTCCTCCACCTCTATCCATATATGGAGGTGTGGTCAGGGGTTCTTGCTGAGTCCCCTGGCCGGCTGCGGGTCGGTGATCTGATACCACTTGTCCTGTCCCATCTGGCCCAGAGCTTTTCTGGGTGTGTATGACAAAGGCTTAATCTGTCCGGACGGGCCAGGGTGGAGAGGAGGGCGCAGGGAATTACACTCTACAGGGCCTCCCACAGCTGGGGCCCATGTGGGGGCGGGGCTTGGTGAGGGAGGGTGTGTGAGGTGTGGGGGAGGCAGGCTGGTCTCTGTGCAGGTTGTCACAGGAAGTTGAAGGTGCTGGCTGAAGACCTAGAAAAGAGGGCGGAGTCCTCTCCTGGTGGTCATGGGGATAAGATCTTTTATGATAAGAGGAGCGGGCCTCTGGCTGGGCAAAGCCTAGATGGGATTTATTATTTCTTGGGTTTGACCTGCTTGTGAGCTGTCAAACAGGGGAAGTGAACCCCTGGTAAGAAAAACCCTCTAACTGGTCCCAGCCATAAAATGAACCCCCTCCTCTCTATCCCAGGCCTCCCAAAGTGGAGCTGTCTCTGAGGCCTGGGGTGGAATCCTGGGCTAGCTGCCAATTCCTTGGGCCAGAGAACCTTGCTGCTCTTTGGAGAAAGATGATCTCGACCTAGTGTTACCATCTTTCAGATGGGCAAGCTGAGGGATCCATTGGGGGCAAGCAAGGCCAGAGCACAGGTCTCTGTCTCCGCCATCCGTAGTCTCTCCTGGACCATCTTTGTGCCTTGGATCCCACTGCAAGACCCCCGTTCCTCCAGGGGACCTTCTGTGACTGCCCAATTCCACTGTCAACAACAGACCAGACCCCAGGTGTTTCACTGGCCAAATTGACTAATGGTGGTCTTTTCCCAGTTTGCAGACGACGTTCATTTAGTGGAAAACGTTTTCGCAGTCTGAAGTCTTTCTCCCCAGAGCTTTTATGTAAACCTTTGGCACCTGCGGCCACTGGTCCGGATGGGAAAGGACTCTGACGGCTCGGCACAATACAGACCGTGAGCTTCTGCTGAATACCCTAGTACTTCCTGGCTCTCTCCAAGTGGCCTGTTTCTCAGTCAGCTACTGTGTGCCTATCACGCTGCTGAAGTCCTCTGCACCTCAGCTTGTGGGAATCTCACAACAGCCCAGAGGCCAGCACTGCCGTTATTGGTACCTGTGAGATGGGTAAACTGAGTCATGGGGAGTTGAAGAAATACTCCATGGCCTCACCACTCATGGGGACAGACCCTAAACTTGAGTACCACACTGTACACATTTCTATTCTAACCCTGAGCTGTCTTGCAACCTGATGTACTGTAACCATCTTAAGTGCTCATGATAAATAAACATTCAGTCTTTCATACTTTAGACTGAATTTGTTTAGAAAAACCCCTGTGGAATCATAGACTGGTACCTGGTGCCAAGTAAGATGTCTGGGGTTTTCATGGAACTGAATAGGATGGGGATAGGCAGGGAAGACTTCTGTTATCCTGGGTTCCAGGAGACTTTGGACAGAAGGTTGAATGATATGTGGATTTCTCATGAGTGGTCTTTTTGTTCATTAAGCTTCCATACTTTGGGTGATATGGCCCTGAGGCCTCAGAGTTGCATTTTAGAATCAGACTAATCCTGGATGTCAGGCCCTGACTTCCTGGAACCTCCCCTTAGGCTCCTGGGCCACTCTGCTGGAGTAAGGACAGCATATAGTCTTCTTTCCTGGCTGAAGTCTTGGTCTGTTCTCTCCTTTGGCATCCCCTCTTTTGAGACCCGAACAGGCTGCTTTCCTTTCCTTAAAGTGTGAGAAGGCCGGAAGACTAATCCAGGACCCTGACTGTGCTGCTGGGAGGACTGGGGTCAGGGAACATGTGGCACACTGGCTCTCAGACCAATAATAAACCCTCCCCAGGGGACCGACTGCCTAGGAGGCAGGGAATGGAGATCCAGGCCTCAAGGACACAAGTTTAGGGTCTTAGGCAGGTCTGGATTTCTCTAAGCCAGCAAGATCTTAGATCTTGTACCATCTGTTAAGGATTGTGCATGAGTGTGAGTCTATGGGGTAGAAAGCTTATGCCCAATTCACATGCATGGTATACAAATCAGCTATGTGGGCATGGGTGGCAAACACACCCACCTCTGTGCTGGCTGAGAGTGCTTGCTAGTGGGAATGTGTGTCCAGGAATGGGCATGCACAAGTGGAGGGAGGCCTCGTGCCTGTGATGTGTGTGGTGTGAGCGTCTATGCTGACAGATGTGGGAACACCTGGGGCAGACCACAGTGTGACTGTGTGCGTGGCACTGATGGAAGCCCGGCGGTGCACTGCTGATGGGAATGTCATAGCCAGGTCGGCCCAAGTGGCCATCCTGGCCCTGGCATTCCTTTTGACCATTTGAACTCAGGTTGAGAGAGGAGGTTGAATGAAAGAGAGAAAGAGGAGAGAGAGAGAGACAGAGAGAGACAGAGACAGCGAGAGACAGAGAGAGACAGAGACAGAGAGAGAGGAGGTGGAGCTTGTCCCTACGAAGGGAACGAAAGCATTTTCTTACTCTCCAGCTTATGGTCATTGCTGTGGTCACACAAGGTCCAAAACCAGGTTGCAAAGGGCACTGAGGATCCTTTTGGGAGAGTGATTCTGAACTTTAAGCAAGCAAGTCACAGATCTTAAGTCCACCTGCACAGCAGCAGGTAATCGACCTGGCCTTTCCAAGGCTCGGTGTTCTAGTCTGGAAAATAGGCTCCAGAGATGTCTGTTTTGGCAAATGGCAAAGGCTCTGCTGTCACTGAGCATAGTGGCTTAGGAATGTGCTCAAGGTCACTCTGCTAGTGTCAAAGCCAGGCCTGAACTCCAATGCAGTCAAGGGGACAGAAAGAAGCCGGGCACTGGTCTGATAGAGCAAGGGTTGCACTTTGATATGGAGTAGGAGGAGAGGTGCAAGGTTTCCAAGCCACAGTGCCACGCACAGATTCAGATCCAGACTGCGACCCTTCTCATGGAAGTGGTGTGAAGTCCCCCTCTTTGTGAATGCCAGAGCCCACAAACACAGCAAGCCTTTGAAAATGTTAGCTGGTTTGTGATCTTGTCGGATCTCTCTTTCTAAATCCATAAAATGGGGGAAAGCGATGATTACCATCATGGACATTGAATGGGACAGTGGGGATGAAAGCCTACTCCAGTTCCTTGAACACTGGGGATGTGGATCCCTAGTGGAGCCCCTGCCTCAGAACCCCTTCCTGGTGCCCCACCCCCACCCCACCCCAACTTCCAAGGGACTTGGAGTTCTGGGCTCTGGGAAAACAAAGAAGCCAATTCCTGGGTCTAAGGTCTGAGCAGGTCTCTCAGTCCCCCCATCCCCCACCTCCGCCTTGTGCCAGTTACTTCATTTCACCCTCCCTATCTTTCTCCCCTCTCCCCCACCCCTACCCCAGATTCTATCAGATAGAGGAGTAGCTAGGATGAGAAAGACTAGGCTGAGGGCCTTCCCAAAGTCCCCAGTCAGCACATGGCAGGCTTAGGTGCTAGAGTTCCTTCTATCTGGGCCTCTCCAGTCAGGGGAGAGAAAGCAGCAGGGTGTCCTCAGCCTCCGCCCACCCCAGGCTCACAGAGCCCTTGCCTGAGGGCACTCCTGAAGCTTCCCAGAGCTCCAGCAGCCCCTCCACCTGCCGGCCCAGCCTGGGGAGGCAGATGCCACTCTCCTGCCCTTCCTCCTCCCCACCCGGCTCAGCTGCAGCTGCAGGCCTGACCTGGCGTGGGCCGCTGTAGGGGGTGGGGAGGCCGAGAGGAAGCTGCCTGCCTTTCACTGACAAGGTCACCATCCCCTCAGCCTTCAGTCCTCTAGGCCACCCTGGGACATGGGATTCGTCTGCTCCAGTTATGGAAACCAAGGCACAGCTGGAGGGGGTAGGTACCTCTCTCAAGTTCCTACAGAGACCTAGGGCTGGGTGTGGGCAAAGGCTCTGTTACAAAGCCCAGGCCTCTCACCCCTCTCTCCCTCCCTTCCATCCTTCTCTCCCACCTTCCCTTCCTTCCTCCCCAACCCTCCCTTCCCGAACTCAGCTCCTTATGCTGCCTTTCTGGGCCACACCTGAGACATTGTAGCCCCTCCCCTCTCTCATAGCTTCTCCCTCCACAGCCAGCTCATCTGCAGATCCTGGTTCTACCTTCAAAATAGACTTCAAGGCTCCGCCTCTTCCACCATCTTTGGCTCTGGCCAGCCCAAAGGGGCACCTGGCTCCCACTGGCTCGCAAGTCCACCCTGACACCGAGTCCTGTCTTTACATCCATACAGTTAGAACAGATCATTTCAGGGCTGGGAGAATGGCCCGGGAGTTAAAACCCTCAGTTTGGAGCCCTAGATCCCACGTAAAAATGCCAGCCATAGTAAAAATGCCAGGGGAATATGGTGATGGTCTGCAATTCTGGTCCTGGAAGGTGGAGCCAGGGAAACCCCAGGCAAAACAATAGGGAAACAGAGCAATGTAGGATGATTCCTGATGTCACGCTTGAGTCTCTACAGACACACTCAAGTTCCCTCTGGTACACCACACTCACACACACACACACACACACACACACACACACACACACACACACAAAGGAGAGACTTTGCCCTAACCAGTTAGGTTCTTTCTCTTCCTCCTCTGGCCAGAACCCTCCAAAACTCCACCTCAGTCCCGGGGGACAGTGGGACACACCTCTCACGTGGCACTCAGCACACAGGAGGGAGAGGCAGAAGCCAGGCTTGAGTACCACGTAGATGATGTAGCGAGATTCAGCTGAGAAACAAATCCCCAAACTCCACTTCACTCAGGGCAAGAGTGCAGGCCCAGGGCCTTCTCGCATGACTCGGTCTGTCACAGCAGCCCTCAAACCCCTCTGTTCTCTCTTGTCCACCTGGCCACATCCTACTGGCTTCTGTTGTTGTGCAAGTGCCGTCTGCCCCAGGGTGCTATCCCCACCCATAGGTTCACTGTGTGGCTGGCAGCTTCCTGTCCTGCAGTCTTTGCTCAAATGTCACCTCAGGGAGGCCCTCCTGGGGTCTCTTGGATGCCGTCCTCATCCCTCTATTTCAGTTCCTCTGTCACTCTTAACAGCTCCTGGCATGGTAGGCATTTTACCGTCTCCCACGAGACTGTATGCTCCAGCGGGGCAGACGGTCTCTGTTTTGTTCACGTTGCATCCCGTGGGCCCAGAATAACCCCCTGCCCCTCGGGGGATCCTTGCAAGGAAGAGGGTACACCAGTTGTCTCCCTCTGAGCAGAATTCTTGGAGTTGTCTGTCCAGTTCTGCACTCCAGACCCTTGCGGGGGCCTCAGATACAGACCCAACCTTCTTTCTGCCTGAGGACACCTGGGAAGCCCTCGGGGAGCTGACCTCTGATCTAGACCTTGAGGGTCAAAAGCATCTTTCGGAGAAAGTCAAAATGAGTACACTCATCCCCCAGGTGGGAGCTCGGGAAGAGCTCAGGCAGGGTTTGAGCAGGTGGGGGCGTGGCCTGCCCGGGGTTCCTGCTTGTGACTGGGGGCTCAGAGGCCTGAGCAGGTGGATCTGGTTGGAGCCAATCGGAGGAGAAGGATCCGGAGAGGTGTTGCAAGGCCAGCCGGGGCACTGAAGTAGGAGGAGGAGCTTTTGGGCAGATGGGTTCAGAAGGACTTGTGGAACCACAAGGGGAGAAGGAAACAGAAGGGTCCACTAACAGCCAGGGGAGGAGGGTGAGGCCCTCCTGGCAGCCAGCTGTCCTTGAGAGATGAAGAAGGAATAGGGAGCTGGCAAGGGGGTGGGGCAGACAAGAGTCCAGGAAGCTTGGGGGTTGTGGGGATGGGGACTGACAGGTCTGGTGACACTTAGGGTGGGGATCCCATGAGCAGGTGGGAATCCGGGAAGCATCCTGGTAGCTGAGGGGAGGCCTAGGGGGAATCCTGTTGACTCAGGGTTCGGTGGGTGGGCTCAGGAGTCACCCTGCGCACAGGCCCCTGGCCAGCCTAGAACCTTCCTGTGGAGCCAGGGCCGTCATAGGCTCCTGGGAGGCCTTGCTGGGGTGGATGACTCAGCCATTTTTCTCAGCGTCCGAAGGCTGAGAAAATGTTCAAGGAGACATGGCACCTTCCTTCCGAAGGCCAGGCCTGACTGGACGCAGGGGGTAGACCAAGATGCACTGGGTCCTGGGCCCCATCTCGAGGCATCCCGTAGGGTGTTGCCAGGAGCCCCCAGCTTCCCCAGTGTGACACACCCCTCAGTCACCTTGAGAGCCTATTACGACCCCATTTTACAGGTTAGCAAACTAAGGTACAGCCTCTGCTGGGCACCCAGCTAGGTCATCACTAGTGGAGCTTCAGTTTCTTCATCTGAAAATTGGGCCAGAGTTGATGGGGAAATGGCCGGAAAGAGTTGAATGAATTATACAAGGAAAGGGGTTGACATTCTCATAGGGGATATGGAAAGGGGTCTGCCAGGTGCTTGGGACTCAGGATAGACCACAGCAGCCACAGAAAAGACCAGAGGGTAATAAGACTGACAGCCGACTTGCCTATAAAATAGAGTTCCACTGGTGACTGTGTGATTCTGGACAGATAGCTTGCCTGCTCTGATCTTGACCCCACTGTGCGGATAAAAACCTGTCCCATACCCCCCACAAGGGATAGTTGGGAAGTGGTAAAGTCTGGCCCACCAGACAGGTCAAAGTGGGGTCTGTTGCTCCATCTCAGTGTGGAGCCTTGCTCCCCCCACACCACCACTGCAGAGATCCGAAGCCAAGCAGAGGTGGGATCCTCTGTGGAGGCAGGAAAGGCTGAGTGGCCAGTGAGGATGGGTGGGTGGGTTCAGACTGGACCCCTCAGAGCAAAGCTTTTCCTGAGCTCTGGATTGAGGAGCTTATGAGCAGGGGGAGTTGGGGTTGGTTTGGTTTGATGCTGTGGCCCCTAGGTCCTCGCACATGACATGACACACCTTCGAGCCTAGAAACCTCCAGTTTCTCCTCATTTATAGCATGGATGGTAGGGCTGCTGGTGTAGCTCAGGGGAAGAGCTCTTGCAGAGTGACATTTTTAGCACCATAAAATAATTAAAAAAAATAATAAAACTGGGACTAGAAAATAACTCTGGATACTTTCTGTCTATCTCCTAGTAGATTCCTGTTTACCCCATAACTTCTACCTCCGGGGTGAGGGTATCATCATGTCCTCAGTAACTGGGAGCTGCAGGCAGAGTTCTGATAGAATCTCCCATGAGGCACCAGGGCAGGACTGCCCAGTGGAGCTCTGAGCTTGGCAGCTCAAAGACCTTGAGAACACCACCCCTCAGGCCTTTGAGCCAGCTTCCTGTTCTGTAAAACAGACCCACCGGTGGTCCCTCTGGTCTAGGGCTGTGGGAGGTAAGGGAGAGACAGCCCCAGGCAAGTACTCGGCCCAGGAATCAGGAGCCGTTCACCGCTGCACCTACCACACGGCCAGCAGCAGCTACTGAGAACTCTGGAGTACAGGTCACAGAAGCAGTGAGCTGAGGTGGGAGAGAGCGAGGGGGCAATGGATACAGGTAGGGAAGCTGGTGGGGCTTCCAGAAAGAGGAGTTGGCTGTCTGCTTCCAGGATTGATGGAGCATTGGTGGGTAAGATAGGTACTGAGCTAAAGGAGATGGGAAAGAGGGGCTGCTGGTCCATTCAGGGAAAAGTGACTACCAGGAGGAGGGGAGGAGGGGAAGAGGGGAGGAGGGGAGGAGGGGAGAAGGGGAGTGGCTTCCTGGAGTCCTGGCTGCCCATTATGAGTGATGGGCTGTAGGCTGGAGATATGGCTCAGCAGTTGGCCTTTGTCTCCCAAGCTAAAGGACTTAAGTTCAGATCCCAGATCCCATGTAAAAATGCCAGGTGAAAATGCAGAGAATTGTACTTCCAGCCCTAAAGCAGAGCCTGGGAAACCCCAGAGTGAAGCAATAAGGAGGTAGGGCAATCCAGGATGGTTCTCGAAGTCATCCTTGGGCTTTCACAGCTATACACAGTGCTCTCTAACACACACACCTGCACACACTCATACCTTCCATGTCCCCCCTCAAAAAAAGTGGTATGCTCCCTGGGATCTGGATGTCTTGGGTTCATATTCTGTCTCCCCAATTGGGTGGGGGAAAATTAAACACATCTGAACTTCTTCTGGCCTTCATTTCCACTGTAAAACAGGGATTGTTCTGTTAAAGCTCCCTTGGGGTTGTGGGGATCAGTTGGGATTCAGCATCAGTCAGTGCCCCCTACAGAGTGAAAATAGTGACGTTGATGGCATAGCCTATGTTTGTTGGGTTCTTAACAAAGTACCAGGCCCAGTGCCAAATATCTTAGATGTGCAGGACCCCTTGTGGTTGCCCAGATATGTTTACTTTCTGATCCTCACCTCACTGAGAGTCAGACTCAGAGAATAAGGCTGGGCAGCTCTAAGAGGTGGACCAGGGACCACACAGACAAGCATGTCTTTGGCTCCTTGCATCACCCATGCATCTCAGCCAGACCGCATGGTGCTATGTGGGCTTGGATGGTAGCTCTTGTTGGGATGGGTAAGGGTGGTGAGTATCAGTATGGCAGAAAGTGCTAACTCTGGGACAGGCCACCACACATCAGCCAGTGTGGGAGAACCTGGTGCCAACTCTGATGGTATCCCACCTTCAGTGGGTAGAACTGGGGAAAGGAGAGGACGGTCTGGGGGGGATGGACCTTGTGGATAAAGGAGTTTGAGAGAGATTTTCTTATAGGAAACACATGCAGCAAGAACTCAGCAGCAGCCCCTCTGTGACCGACCCCTTGCTCCTGGCCCCAGGGTCCAGGCCCTGTGTGACTGCTTTGATTCACCTCCTCAGGTCTGGAGCCAGGCTACTAAGTTTGTATACTGAGCCAACCGTCTGTTGGCTGTGTGACGTGGGCAACTCAATAACTTCTCCAAGTCTCAGTTTCTGCATCTGAACAGTGGGGTGAATAATACTTCAGTTGAGGACTCTTATGGGAATTGGAGACTTCAGACAGGGTGTGCGGCTGACGTCTTGTGTGAATTGCCTGGGACTGCTGTCGCTGCCACCACCACCACTGCTGTTACTGGTATCATCATCATGTGCAAGTTTAAATGTTTGTTTTGAACCCCTGGAAGGGCTCAGGACCCTTCATGGTTTCTGCCTATTGGAGAAAGAGGCAAGAGGGAGCGGTCAGGTCCCTAGCCCCGGATCTTGAAGCAGACCCCTGTGTCGAGATATTTTGTTCTGTTCTGTTTTTCTGTCCCTGGGCCCCAGGACTTAGCTGCTACTGCATTCAAGGCTTCTGGCCAGGTTCTAGGTGGGACACATGACCTTCCTGCCTCTCCTCTGCTCTGAGCCTGGAGCTCCTGCTAGAGAAGGTAGATGGGGAGCTGTGAGGAACTGAGACGGTGCCTTGGATGTGAGGGAGGGTTGGGGTTGCTCTTCCAGGAGCCCTGGGGAAGCTTTGCAGCTGAGCTGGAAATGATGGTGCCCTTGGTAGGATCCCAGCTTAGGAGGTATTCAAGTGGAGCGGAGAAGAACCCAGCCCAGGTTGCTGCTCAGTAGCTGGGTAACTGTGGGGAATTAATGAACCAGTCTGGACCTCCATTTCCTGTTTTGTGCAGCAAACATGGCGATAAAAGCTGCTGCTCATGATTGTGGGCTTGGTCTGGGACCTGCCTCATGGCTCTGCATTCAGCAGCAGCTGCAATTATTGCAAGGAATGCAGACTAGCATGGCAACTACCAGCAAGTGGCACGGGCCTGCTGGGCATGGTAGCCCCCATCTGTAATACAAGTACAAGGCCAATCTGACTTCATGGTGAGATCCTGTCTCCAAACAAACTGAAACAGACCTCATTCGTGCATATGGAGCAGGCTCAGCTCATTTATTCCACCTGAGGGCAGGTGTGGCACAGGACAGACTTGATCTCCTCCCTCCCACACAGCCTAGACACCAGGACCCCGTGCAGCCAGCTTATTCTGATGGAGTTGGGTCCTGTTACACTCTGGGAGCCAAGGAGTCCCTAGTACCAGCCTGCTGTCCTATGCCTAGCTCCTTGGAGTCCCTTTTCTCTGAGAAATAGACATCTGGGAGTATAGGGGGTTCAGGGCCTTTGCCATCTGGGTTCTCGTTCTCTCCATCAGTGAAACTTACCATTCTTCCTCCAACCTCTTTACTAGGATTCAGCATACTTTGTTTAGGAATTTGGAGGGGTCTGTCCGGATGCAGCATTAAGCTCCACTTATGTGGCCTCTGCCATATTATGGTGGACAGATGCTTTGTGGTTATGATGGTAATGAAGATAGTAATGATGGTGCTGCTGCTGATGATAGAAGGTTATCACTATGGTGATGAGTGATGGTACTGGTAACGGCATGGCTGCTGGCGGTGGGTGACCGTAATGGTGATAGTGATGATGATAGGTGATGCTGGGGGGTGATAGTGTTGGTGATAGTGATGTACTAGTGATGGGGCTAATATTGGGGATGGTGAGGTGCTGATGGGACTGGTGCTGATGGAGGTGGTGATGATGATGGTCGCAGTGATAGTGACAGTAGCCATGCAGATAATGGGGGTGGTGGGGGGTAGAGGTTTTGATGATGAGCTAATGATGAGTGATGGTGAGGGTTGTAATAGGGGTGATGGTAATGATGAAGATGAGGGTGTGATGGGGACGGAGCTCACAATGATGGTGACGATGTTGGCAGTGGTGGTGGTGATGGGGACAGTTATCAGTCCATAATTTAGGGAGCACTCACAGGGCCCACTGGTCTGTCTGATGTGCTTCCTCTGTATTTGTCCACTGGACGCTGCACCAGCCCTGAAGGCCCCTGTGAGCAAAGAGTGGCACCCAAAGGTGGACTCAAGCGATTGGCGAAGCAGCACCTGCTCCGTCTGATTGCCTACCACGTGCAGCACGCAGCGACCTCAGCAACCTCCCTCAGTCCCAGCAGGTTCCTTTCTCGCCTCCTGGGCCCAGCCCAGACACAAAACAGCATAAAGCTGCTGACTTGCTTAAGCAGGGTTTGTGCAAGCTGGGGCTGATGGACTTCTAGCTTGTCTTCCTGCCGCACCCCTAGTACCTCATCAGCGAGGGGAAAGGCAAAGAGCTGCCACCTTCATGGTGGCAGCTTGTATTTCAGAGGGAGAGCTTATTCTATAATTTGGGGGGGCAAAAGAGACAGGAAGGTTCTGTTCTTCACCCACCTTTGGTCTCTAGGGTGAGTATGGTCAGCAGAGATCACAGTCTCTGGAAGGACCAGATCCCCCCCCTCCTGCCTGCTGCTCCTGTTACACAGGCCTCCTGCAAAGGATACCAACCCACCTGCTGAGACCCTCATATGTCTCAGGAAAGGAGGGGTCAGGGATCCAGGCTTTCATGCCCCTTGTGCTTGCAAATCTAAATTAATCCCATGCAAGTAAAGAGAGGGGCATGGATGGGAACAGAAGACCAGGGCACAAAGGGGGAGTATCTGTGTTTCCCACTTGGCCTCAGTTGCATGTATTACCTTGTCTAAGTATTTGCGGGATGTCTGCTCCAGGCTAGGTCCTTGTGCAACAAGGCTCAAAGGGAAATCCCTGCCCTCCAAGAGCTGATGTGCATTGGTGCCAACACGGTAAGCACCCCATTTTTCAGAACTGACAAATGTGGAGAAAGATGAAGCAGAGAGGGAATTTTCAATGAAATGACATAAAGGGCCTCTCTGAGAAGTGATGTGCAAGCAAAAAGCTCCAAAGGAGAAAGGAAGGCAAGTATCTGACAGAAAAGTGTTCCAGGTAGAAGGGAGAGCAAGTGGCAAGGTCCTGAGGCAGGTGTGTATCTGGTGGGTTTGAAGAACAGTAAGGAAGTCATTGTCCCTATAGCTGCTGCTACCCTTTGTGTCAAAAGATCAGCTTTTCAGGATAGTTAGAACAAAATGATTTATGAGCCCTTACAGCCCACTCCTGGTTGGAGCTGGGCAGGAACCTTGCTGTCCATGTCTTCGGCTTACAGCGTGGGTTTCGTGACCTACTGGTGATGACTCAGAGGAGGGAACATTGTCATCCTGACTCCTAACTGACCCCCAGACTAGAATCCTGGGTCTATCGCTTTTCAATGTGATCTTGGGCGAAATCAGTCTCTGAGCCTCGAAGTCTTCATCTGTCAAATGAGCACAAGATGCCTGCAGGTCAGGTTGGCAGTGGGGCTGCTCAGAACCTTCCAGGAAGCATGTAAGTGTCCGCGCTTGGCCCGGGCTGCAGGGGGTGCTCAGTAAATGTTTAAACATTTGGAACATCAGCTTGATGTTCTGGTCCCGCTTTGAATCATTTTCCTGGCTAAGTTTGTCATTTTACCCAAGTCTCTAGGATTTCCATGAGGAAAAGGAGACAAGAAATAATAAAGAACCTCAAGTCATAGAGCGGTAAACTGAGGTCTGGAGAACATGATTAAGGGGGACTAGGAGCAGGGTGTCCTGGCTCTGGGATCCCAGGGGCTGCAGGGCACGGGGGTGGGGGGGTCTGTCCAGTGCTCTCCTGCTGTCATGAACGTGCAGGTCTGTTCTGCACAGGTCCTCCCCCTCTTCCCCTGTAACACCGACTGTCAGATTTGTGGTCCTGAGCAGGTTTTGCAAGCCATGGTCAGGAGGGCTGTTGTGAGGCTGGTGAAAGGTCAAAGCCAGAGGAAGCTCAGGCTGTGGGTAGGCGAGGTCAGGGTCAAGTCGGGGAGAAGGGGAAGTGCCTGGTCCCCTTGACTGGTTTGTCCAACTGCTGTCTGGCCTTGCTTGGGAAAGAAGGATGGGTCTTCAGACTGCGCTTCCACAGTGCCGTTGCAGATACTTATCCTGAATCTCAAGACAGCCCTGTGAGGGGACGTTACAGCCCAGTGGGACACACCAAGGGCTGAGATCCTGGCCTTAAGTGCTAGTCCCCTGGATGGAAGGCACAGCCCACCAATCCCAGATCTTGATTGTTGTAATCTCACCCCACAAATAATGGCACTGCTGATCCCTGGGCAGGAGAGGCCAATGACCCCACCTTGAGTTGCACCCAAAAGGGCCTAGACATCCTTTCTCCAGCATACCAAAGCTCTGTTTTCTAGACCCATCTTACAGATGAAGAAACCGAGGCAAGAAAAGGAAAGTCCTTAAGTATAGGAGGCAGAGCTCAGACCTCCAAGTTCATGCTGGTCTCTAATTTGCCATCCTCCTGTCTCAGCCTTTTGAGTGCTAGGGTTAAAGGCTGAGAGTCTCTGCCTCACTTCCTTCAACTGCACAGTGCAGGTTTGACCCGGACACTCTGAGAACACAGTGGAGCGAAGCTAACGCAGAGCGACTTCTAATCTGGCTCCTCTCCAGGAGCCTTGGCTCATCACTGCATCTCCCCATGCCTCAGTTTTTCACCTGTAAAGACTGAGAGCAACAGCCGGCCTTGAGTGGTAGCAAGGTCCAGTGAGCAAGGCACATGGAGTGCCTCGAAAATGATGGGACCCTGTGGGAGGTGCAGCTTCCATTGTTCCTCTCCTTCCCACCCTGTGGGGTGTCTGCTCTTCCTGGGGTATAGCCAGGTGACCCAGACTGAGCTGCGTGCCGTTGTTCCTGGGGATGGGAAGCCAGGCAAGGCAACCTGCCGTGGCCAATGACCGGCGACAGGTCCTTGTGGAAGGGGAGCCAGTTCAGGCCGCACCTGACAGCCAAGGGTGCCTTCAACTCCTCTTGAACAAATTAGCAATTACCTTTCCTGCTGCCGTGGCTGGGCCTATCCTGGGAGAGCTACTCCACAGAAGTTACCTGGCTAATTAGTGGATGGCCATCCGAGAGGCAAGCTCAGGGCTTACTGGTCAGAATTGGGGTTATGAATGACCAGAGGCCGACATCAGCTTGGCAGAGACAACAGCCAGTGGCTTGGGCTCCAGGAAAGCACGGCTGTTCTCCCCTGGGGCTTCAGTCCTGGTGACCCCAAATGAGTCACTTTGCCACTCGAGGCAAGTTTACCAGTGACACCCCTATCCAGCACGTATTAATACCACTGCATCCTGCCCTCGCTAATGCCACTGCCTTGGGCTTATGCTGGTTTCGGTGAGGGAGCACCAGGAAGGCACTGGTGACAGCTATGCTGTAGCACAGGCAACCGCAGAAGTCCAGCTCGGCCTCAGTTCCCGAAGCAACAGAAAGGCCTCTCTGTACTGCAGTGGTTGAGACACTATGTGGCCATACGCTGGCAATAGGGCCCTGACCTGTTACTCAGTGAGGGCAGGCCCTCCTGCTTGCCCAGTGCCCCCAGAATACAACAGAGCAGCAACTCCTGCAGGAAGAGCGGGTAGTAGGATCGCTCCATCTGTGACACGCTGATCTCAGAGAAAGATCTGGGAGAAGGGGACAGAGAGGGATGCCGAGCCCTATACGGAGGGCAGAGGTGTCTGGAGAGGAAAGGACTAGAACAGATGAGAGGCTGCGTGCAGGGCTGTGGGAGGCTGGGGCCCAGGACAGAGGGTGTGGTCTGGAAGCTGTGGAGGGTGAGGAAGGGCTGAGGCCAGGTCAGGCTCTCTCCCCCTGTCTGACCCGCAGCTGCAGCGAACCGTCCCAGGGAATTCAAGCACAGCCCAAAGATCCCCCAGCTTGGCCTCGGGAGGGCTGTGTTGGACAGGCTTTCTAGAAGAATGATCTCTGGACTGAGGTTCACCAAGAGACTGAGCAGTGCTGGGTGTCCCCAGCAGCAGGTGACAGACTGTCTACGGTCAGATGTGTGCGTCCCGGGGGATGGCGCTCAGGGCCTCGGGTTCACTGGGCAAGCACACTGAGGCACATTCTCAGTCATCAGCCTGGATTTTATCTTGGTATTGGGTAGGCACAGAAAGTTTGGGGCAGATGGCTTAATTTTCAGGGTGGGATATAGTCCTAGTAGTAAAGAAGACAGGAAAACCAGAATGGGAGGGTGCTGAAAGTCATTACCTCCCCTCCCTGGTGGGTCAAAGCCGTATTGCGTCACCTCAGTTTCTGCACTGTGTCCTGTGAATGGATGTGAGCCTCGTGCCTCCCCGAGAGCCTTGGGGTGACACTGTTCTTATGACATGTCGGGGATATTGTGCCTTCACTGAAGAGGAAACCGAGGCAGGAAGAAATGGTCTGCCCGAGAGGCAGAGCTGGAATTGAACTCAGGCTGCCTGTGACTCCCAAGATCTTTGCCCCTCACCCTTCTGTACCCTGTCTCCAAGCCTGGCTGAGGCGTGGCCCAGTCTGTTCCCCAGGGCTCAGTTAACCCCCTCTCAGGGCCCACCAGCCCAAGAGCCAATTAGTGCCTGCGCACTAGGGCTCTGCACCTGTCCCCCGTTCCCTGAGGCCCAGCACTTGGGCAGATCCTTGGGCTCCACCCTTCGCTCTAGAGGTGGATATTTCCAGTATTGTGCCGTTTCAAGAAAGAACTAGATTTTGTGGGGACAACTGGGGAGGGGGGGTGGATAAAGCCGGGAAGAGAAGTGTTCCAGTGTCAGGATTTTCCCCCAGCTGCCTGGGCCTCCCAGGAAAACCAGACCAAGTCGCAAGTTCCTTTCTGCCCATCCCACTTCCCTCTCCACCCACCTGGGGCCATGTCCTCTCTTACCCCCCTTTCCCCCTCCTCAGGTCCCCTGACAGGGGCTGCTGGTGGCATCCACTGCGGTTTCTCACCTGCGTGCAGGGTCTGGCTTCAGTGAGAAAGGAAGAGGAGGGAGAGAAAGGTCCTTGAGATGGTGACAAAGGTCTGAGTGTGGGCCGCGAGAGCAGCTGTTTCCAGGCAACTACTCTACCCT
Source organism: Typhlomys cinereus (assembly GCA_023101885.1). Classification (NCBI taxonomy): domain Eukaryota; kingdom Metazoa; phylum Chordata; class Mammalia; order Rodentia; family Platacanthomyidae; genus Typhlomys; species Typhlomys cinereus. The sequence continues at coordinate 4,086,519 of JALPQD010000014.1, forward strand.
GGGCTCCCCGCAGCGGCGGGCACATCCGTCATGCCGCAGCTCTGCTCAGCGAGGGGGCTCTGGCTGCCTGACTGAAACTCAAGCGCACGTCCCATGGCCGCCAAGCACGGCCCTGCTGCACACAGGAGGCGCTCTTTTAGGTGGGGTCCTCAGCCTGGAGCACATGTGGGGGCAGCTCTTCCACTCAACGGGTCACTTAGCTTTGCAGACTCCCGAACACCACATCTTGGCTGTTCATCCTTAACTTGGTCCCTCCCCTGGCTGGACCTCAGTGTCTTTATCTGTTAAGTGGACATGATAGTTTTTAACCTCACAGGGTGATGTGGAAATCAGGTGGCTTATTGCCATTGCACTAGGCACAATGCCCAACACAGAGTATGTGTCCCATAGATATGAATTGTTTCTTCTTTATCATTCATTGCTTGTAAAGACACTGGGGGGGGGCAGGTATGGTGATACATACCTGCCATCGCAGCAACTGGGTGGCTGAAGCAGGAGGATTGTGATCTCTAGACCAGTTTAGTTACATAGTGAGACCCTAGCTCAGAAAAAAATGAGGCGGAGCGGAAAAAAGGAAGAAAATAAATCATCTATTGCAGTCAGAGAGACAGTGTTTGCTCGCCACTTTTAAGCGTAGGACCTTAGGCAAGTCACTGCTTCTCTAAGCCTCCGGTTCCTTGAGACCCAGCTGGGGAGACACACCATTCTGTGTGCCCATCTGGAGCTGGTGGGATTGGCGATGGCACAGCTGGACTCTACCCTGGCCCCATGCCATACGAAGAATAGTCCTTGGTCTGTGCACACTAGGTGCCCACCGGGGGGCAAGGGCTAAAAGTCAGGCCTGCCAGGCTGCCGCTGCCAGCCCCCCTATTGACCTGCTCTCCAGGCAGCTCTGTTCCACAGGGCTGCCCTGCTCCCTGTCCCCCATTAACCTGCCCCGTCATTCTGGCTGCCCGGTCCTGGCCCTCACCCCTCTCTCTTCCCTTTACTCCCTTTGTGGAAACAGCCTCTGCCAGTGCCCTGGAGAGAGAGGAGGAGGAGGAGGAGAAGGAGGCAGCCTGAGGGCCAGGGGGCCGGGCACACCGCTGGCCTTTGTCTGGGTTGGGCAGCCAAGGGAAGCTCTGTCCCCTGGGGCGGGCCATACTGAGAGCCTGCTGGCAGCTCATTGAGGCCGCGTGGGTGGCAGGGGCTGGGCAGGCTTGGGCTGGCAGTGGCCTTCTGGGATGGCCTAGCCTAGGAGCACAGTGGGAGTGACCGTGTCCTTCTGGGGCCCACTACAGACAATGTCCTAGAACCTACTACGTGTCCAGAGCAGGGACAGTCCTCGAACAGGGCCCCACAGACTGGTCCTGAGTCCTGACGGCGTTGGTCTTACTGAGACGGAGTGTTGTTGTGTAGACCCGTCTGGTCTTGAGCACCCAGTTCTCCCGTCTCTATGCTGGGAGAAGGCGGCACTATCACACCTGCCGCCTATCACACCCGCCGCCTTGCTGCTTGACCGCTGTGTGGCCTAGGTGATGCTCTGCCTTTCAGACTACATGTGCAGGTCTGTGAAATAAACCTAAGTGGAGTTCTACCTTGGTGCCTAGGGCAAAGGGAGGGAGAAAAGCAAGCTCCCAGTATCACCGCTGCAATTTCTGCTCTTGAGAAGGGGTTGAGTTCCTACTGTGGGTCAGATCTTTGTCTTCGGCAGAATCCAATCAAAAACATCTCCTACTGTGTGCCAGCCTTTGAGCTGCGCATTGGGGCAGTGAGTGTTGGGGTGAATAGGAAAAGAAAGGGAAGAGGCCAGGCCCTGTGGTTCACGTGGGGACTGACATAGAAGGGTCACTGAATTCAACCCCAGCCAGTGTTATAGCATAAGTTCAGACTGGGTTAGAGTGAAACCCTTTCTCCGGAGGGAAAAAAGAGGAAAGGAAAGGAAAAGGAAGGTAAGGAGATGGTAGACGGTCTTGCCATGTGCTAGACTCTTTGCTGAGCAATAGAACCCACAGGTGAGCCAAGCGGGCCCACATGGGAAAGGACACATAGGTCTGGAAACTAACTATGACCTGGGTTAATCTGATGGAGGTGGCATAGAAGGCTGCTGACCTCGCCTTGGGGCCTGGGACAGCTTCTCAGAAGAAGTGCCCTGCAGTCGAGACCCCCTCGCTAAGTGCCCTTAGAAATGGTTCCAAGTTGCTGTGATCAGCCTTGCATTGCACATGTTTGGGGGTGGGGAACTCGCTGCCCAAGGAGACCCTGCAGTGTTTCCATCTGAAGCCGGCCGGCCTGCCCTCCCTCCAGCTCTCGGCTCACCCTGGTCCTGACTGGGTCTGAGCAGCAGAGCCTGTTGCATCATCTCGCCGACTCCCTCTCGCCACTGCAGCCCCTCTCCAGCAGCAGCCAGAGCAATCTTCTGAAACATAAATCAGACAGCATCAGTGCCTAGTCTAAAACCCTTCAGTGGCTCTCCAGGGGCTCTTAGGACAAAGACCAGACTCCATACTGCAGTGTGCATGGCCCAGCTAGACCCAGCACTGCTGACCCTCCAGCCTCAGCAGACAAGGACGGGGTCATGACCGGCCAGAGCCTCCACCTGCCCATGTGGCTCAGGGATGAACTGAGTGCAGATGGACTCTTCCCCCTCACCCCCCAGCGAGGCCGTAGGGAGAAAAGCAGTGCAGGGCGGCAGGCCCAGGTGTCTGATCCTGGCTGCATATGGTCTGTGCTCTCAGTCCCTTTAACTTGGTGCCTCGGTTTCCTCAGTGAAACAAGGGAGCTGCCTCAGTCATTCCGGCAAGAGTATGTCCAGAGAGCTGGGGTCCCTAGGGCTTTCTTGCACTCGCCCCTCCATACACTCTGAGACTCTTGTGACAGGATGTTTCATGCATCTCCCAACTCCCTTGTGGTCCACAGAAGAGACTGTCAATGGGAAGAGGTTACTCTGGGGAACTTTCCCAGCACATTCATTTTATTTTATTTTATTTTATTTTATTTTATTTTATTTTATTTTATTTTATTTTATTTTATTTTATTTATTTTAGAGAGAGAGGGAGAAGGCACACACATGCATGCAGTAATGCACGGGTAGAAGTCAGAGGACAACTTTCAGAACTCACTCTTTCTACCATGTAGGCTTCCGGGAACAGAATTCAGGTTGCCAGGTTTACAAGCAGGTGCTATGTCACCCTGGGCTATGTCATCATGCCCCCCATTAAAAATTATTTACTTATTAGAGAGAGAGAGAGATGGGGGAAGAAAAACACACAGGTGCACACCATGGTACACAGGTGGAGGTCAGGATGGCTTTCAGAAGCTAGTTCTCTCCTTCCACTACATGGGCTCCGGGGAATTGAACTCAGTTCTCCAGGTTTGCAAGCTGGCACCTTACTCACTGAGCCATCTTATTGCCCTCCCAGCCCACTCTTAACCAAGTCCCTCTGTGGTCATTGGTCAGCAGGTGACAGCAGTGACAATGGGCGGTCACTTAGGGGACCCCGCATGACAGGTCACACAAACTCAGGAAGCTCAGGATTTTAGTCCCTTCATTTAGAATCTAGATTTATTATTTTCATCCTCAACTTTAAATATACCAATGTATCTTGTGTTATCTTGTGTTATTATTATTCGAAGTGGAAAAGTTTGAAAAGATTTGGGGGAAAAACTCCCCCTCTCCACACTTCTTTCCCCCTAGCCAGTCATAGCTCCACTTTTCAGAAGGGGCTACTGTGACCCCTCTTGTCACAGTCTTTCCAGAGGATTCTGGTGCCTCTGTGGGCAGATCTTCAGCTAGAACTGGGTGGTGTGCGTTTGTCCCTGCCTGCTGTGGAGGGCAGCTGGGCCCGGAAGGGTGGCACTCTGCCATCCTCTCTGAAGCACTGGGCACCCCAACAGAACCTATGGTCTTGTTCTGGTGCTGCCGTGTCTTCCCCGCAGGAGGCCCAGGACCTGTGTAAGCAGCAAGCAGGGACCCAGGACTGATGGACACAGCTCTGATTAGCCACTTTGGGCACCTGTAGCACCCCACTGGTGGAGGGAGTGGATTCTGGGGACCTGGCAGTGGGACCAGGAGACTCACCATGGTGGCAGTGGTGTGGGGGTGTGGTGGGGTGGACTCGACTCTGTGGAATGGGCTTGGAAAGTGACCTCACTTTTAATAGATCGCCCTCCCCCTGCCCTATGTTATAGCTGTGGAAATGGTTCCTAAAGCTGCAGCCCCAGACCCAAGACCACAGCACTGCATTTGAACTCCGGTCTACTGCTTCCTAAGACCGCCCACCCTGCTCTGCAGGACTTGCCCCTTGAAGCTTGCAACCTCGACTCCCTGTGTGGCTGCACAGCCAGCTGAGCAGGCAGGGGTGGGTGAGGTATATGGCTAGGGCTCTGGGGCTTCCAAGCCCAGCGATGCTGCTTGGCTTTGAGCAGGTCATGTCTCTGCTCCAAGACCTCTGTTGGCCTGGGGTCAGCACCTGCTAGTCCTTCCGTAAGATCAAGTAGAGTGAATGGAAGGGGAACCGTAATTTCCTCCAGAGCTCGAGATACTCGTGTTGAGCGATACCATCACCAAGGCTCCAAGGCCTGAGAGCAGGCCCGAGCTGAGATTCCAAGATGCTGCAGTCTTGGCTTGCTGTGTGGTTTCAGGGAGCTCTTGCCCCTCTCCAAGTCTCGGTGGAAACAGGTGCTGAAAGTTTCTGGCAGAGCCTGCGTGAGAGAGGATGGGTGTCGGCGCTTTTGGCACACTGTTAAGTGGGGTTCCTCTGCAAATCCCTGTGTTTTCAGAACCACCTGGCCCAGCCCACCCTCTGGCTAGGGGCCAGTGAGTCATAAACCACTGCTTTGGTTTTTCTTACCCCTCCCCCCACAACCCCAAAGTGCAACATGCTCATAGGTAGTGGAAACTTATTATTCTACAAACCCAACTCATTGGGGGCAATGAGAGAAATGGTCACCTCCTGGTCCTGCCCCAACCCCACTGCCTTCTCCCAAGACCCGTGGGGACATCTCTGCTATCTTTCTGGAGATGCTTCATATGTATGGATGTATATGTAAGGATATGCATGGGGTTGGTTTCTATTTTTACACGAAATATATTGTCAGCTATTTTGTAACTGCTTTTAAAAATATACATAGTGGCTTTCCCAAACTACAAGTCCCAGACCACACTACCACCCCACTTAAAAATGCACAGGTTTTTAGTGTAGACTGAAGTGTGCAACCATTACCACAGATCAACTTTAGCAATTTCATTCATCCATACCTTTAAACAGTCACTCCTTGTTCTCAGCCCCCTCCTGAGGCTGAGCCGATTGTGAACCTGCTTTCTGTTCCTACAGACTTGCCTTATTGGTAGACTTCTTTGGAATACAGCCATTCCATATGCATTCTTTTGTAATGGACCTCAGCTGTGTTTTCAAGGTTCACCCACATTATAGCATGTATTGCTACTGCATTCCTTTCTGTTGTCAAATACTATTCCATTTTATAGACATACCACATTTTGTCTACATAACAAGTGATGGGTGTTTGAGTTGCTGCCACCTTTTTGTCTATTGTGAGGGATGCAGTTGTGAACAGTCACATGCAAATTTTTGTACCTTTTCAGTTTCTTTTCTGCCTAGGAGTGGAATCGGTAAGTCATACAATCACTCCATGTTTAAGCTGCCCATCTTCATTCCCATGCCAACAGTGCAGCCCTGCCACTAGGTGGATGTGGTAGAGGCCTGCACTTCTGGCCCTTGAGGGCAGAGCCTGGGAAATCCCAGAGCAAAGCAAAAAGGAGGTAGAAGCAATCCAGGGTGATTCCTGAAGTCATCCTTGGGCCTCCAACAGGCACACACAGTGTCCTCTGATAGACGCCCACCCACCCACACCCACACCCACAGAATATAGAAAGTTCCCTCTCAAACACAATATTTACAAATATTTTCTTCCAGTTTTTTTCTCCTCCCATCTCTTTTCTTTCTTTCTCTTCCCCCTCTTATTTATCCCCCCTCCTTCTCTTCTTATTTTGCAGCGTTGTAGCTTGAACCTTCATGATACTAGCTAGGTAAACAATCCAGCACTAGCCCCCTGATCTCTTCTTACGTTTTTTTCTTTTTTTTTTTTAATGTGAAATAAGGATCTCACTAAGATGCCTAGGCTGGCATTGAACTTGTGATCTTCCTGCTTCAACATCCTAAGTAGCTGGGATGATAGACCTGTATTACCAGGCCAAGCCACTGCCTCTGTCTGACTCTGTTTCTCCCTCTCTTCTCTGTTTCTCTCTCTCTCCCTCTCTCCTTCTCTCTGTTCTCTCCCCCCTTTTCTTCTCTTTCTCTCTTTTCCAAGCTTGGCTTTGAACTCATGAATCCTGTTGTCTCAGCTTCCTGCCTCATGAGTACTGCGTCTTTTTTTTTTTTCCTTGACAATATCTGTAAAAGCACGAAGGTTTTAAATTTTGATGAAGTCCAATTTGTCTAATTTTTCTTGTTGCTTATACTTCAGGTGTCACATCTAAGAAATCATTGCCTAATACAAAGACACAGAGATTTATTCTTAATTGTCTTCCAAGAATTTATGGGTTTAGTATTTACATTCTTCAGGTTGTTTTTCTTCTAAACAGTAGATCTGGACTGGAGAGATGGCTCAGAGGTTAAGACTTTGCCTTGCAAGCAGAAGGTCCTGAGTTCGGATCCCAGGTGCCATACATCAGGAGGAACCCCTGGTGATCTGCGCTTCTGGCCCTGGTGGGCGGAGCCTGGGAAATCCTAGAGCAAAGCAAAGAAGGGGTAGAAGCAATCCAGGATGATTCCTGAAGTCACCCTTGGTCCTCCACAGGGGACACACACACACACACACACACACACACACACACACACAAGTAAATAAGCAAAATAAATAAGCAAAGTCAAACAGTAGATCTGCATGCTGCTGATGCATGAGTATTCAGAGCAGACAAGAACACCCTAATTCTTCTTTTTAATAGCTGTATAGTATCCAGCCTTATGATTGTTGTGTAATTTATCCTGTTTTCTGTTGATGGCCACTCAGAATACTTCCAAATATTTTGCTCTCATGAGACTTCAGGAAGCATCCTTGAATGTAAATATCCAGCCCATGCTACAGTGAGGAGTTGAATTGCCACTGTCTGAGGGCATCTGCTGTAAGACATGATGCCACACTGCCCTCCACTGATGGGGTGTCAACTGTCCAGCCACAGTGTCTACAATGTTGAGCCATTCACTCTGGTTGCTGGATATTGAGCCCCTGGTGTGTTCTGGTACTTCAACTCCAAACAATGACTCGGAAGGTCAGAATGCAAGTCTACACATTACAGGGATCTGAGGTTACATGGTCTGTCCCAATCCCTACCCTGTTCTCTCTCCATCATCCCATTTAGCTCCTCTGTCTTCACCGAGCCTAAACTGATTCTGAACTAACTCTCGGAAGGGCGAAATTGGCAGGTGTGCCTGGAGAGTCTAAGATCACACTTCTGCGGATGTGCTAAGATGCTGTCTCCAGGGAGTCGAGGATGAGCACCGCTGTCACCTGCCGCTGCTCGGGGCCTCCTCCCTCCTAGGAAGGTCGATGGGATTCACAGACAGATGGGGGTGCAGTCTGGCATCTGGATATTGTTTATTTGGCACTACTGTGTATTGAACTCCGGGTCTAGAGCATGCTAGGAAGACACTCTACCACTGAGTCACACCCCAGCCAGGAATCTCCATCCCATGTGCCTTTGGACAAGTCACTTCCCTTCTCATTGCCTCCTCTTTTGGCAAATTGCTGTGGGAAATGGAAGGGAGGAAGGATGATGAGGGAGTCAGAGAAGGCGTCCAGGGAGGGGAAAGACATTTGGCTGGAGCTTGGAGGGACGGGATGACTCCGAGCACGTTATGGCATTCCAGGCAGGAGGAACGGACTGCCCTGGGCTCCTGGGGAGCAGAAGCGGGCAGGGAAGTAAGAATGGCAGGTTTTCCGTGGGCTAAAGGCAGGTTGGATGGGGGAGACGGCACCAGAGCATCCTGCAAGCCTGGGTGTCTGGGGCTCCCCGAGGAGCAGTCAGGAGCCAGGGACAGGTTCAGTCCTGCTCAGGATGTCCTTTGCACCCTAGGCTGCCTCTGCAGACTGAACCTCCCCAAATCTCATTTCTTCTTAAGGAACAGCCTGTACGATGTTAAAGAATGACGATTCTAGTTTTTTAATAAGCAACTGGAGGTTGTGGGGGGGGGGAGCAACCTGGATGGTTTCTAGCTCTGCCGCTCTGTGACCTGCACTATGTGGGCACTCAGCCTCTCTGGGATGGTTTCCTCAACTGTAGAAAGGAGTCATCGCTGCTTCCTGGGGTCATAAGAAAGAGTGTAAGACTCCAGGGCCAGCACTGGTGTTGGTTATCACAGAGCAGTGGCTGGGGATGTGTTCCCCGCTTCTCAGCTGGAAAGGCCAGGCTCCCCAACAGTAAGCAATTGCCTACTCATCACTTTTTCTCTCCGAAATTTTTTTCTGAACAACTGCTTGTGCCGAATTCTCAAAGATACTGGGGCTCCACCTCATGAAGCCCCTGATCTGATTCAGGGTACTAAAAATCAAACTTATGGCCTCTCTCGCCTACCTCCTCCTGTATCCCACCTGCATGCTAGCCTTCTAGGCAAGTGTTCCACTGCTAAGCCATAACCTCAGTCTGAGCATGAGAATTTTAACATAGTGAGATGAGTCAGTGGGTAAAGGTGCTTGCTGTACAAGTCTGATGACCTAAGTTCAATCCCCAGTACCTGCATAAAGGTGGGAGGAGAGAACTGACTGCACAAAGTTGTCTCCTGACCTCCACACACATGAAACAGTAATAAAAATAAGAATTTGAACAGCATCTTGTCATTCAGGATTATGCCAAAGTCGTGCTAAGGACTAGAAAGAAGGATCGTTGGAATCAAATGAGCAGTTCTGGCTGGTCCTTCTCACAAGCCCAGAGCGCAAACATGGAAGCTGCACCTGGTCATCAGACAACGAGCATGTGTCTCTCCCCATTTCCCATTGAACCAGGTGACCCTGGCACCCAGGACAGATAGGCAGAAGCAGTGCAAATGCGTCAAATGCCCTTGGGTTCTGGGTATAGCGAAAGAGGGAGCAGACAGGATTTGCTGATGGATAGGATGTCAGGTGTGAGAGAGGATAGTCAAGGATCCCTCCAGGGGGCCTGACCGGAAGTGCGGGTGATGGAGAAGGGTCTGGGTCCAAGAAGTGGAGTGGTGAGGGTGCAAGCTGTGGACAAGGAAGTGGGGGACCAATGCTGGATGAATGGATGCTTCCCAGAGGGGACCTGGATGACACTTGCTTTCAGAGATGTCCAGTTGCCTCTCTGGAGGTAGAGGAGAGGCCTGAGCTGGCGGGTGCTCCTGGCATTACTGCAGGATGGTCAGGAGATGGTCAGGGTCCCAGCACGGATCCCTGGGGATGCCAGCACCAGGACCTGCCTTGAATTCAGGTTTTCTTTTTCCTGAAATATCTCAACTTCTAAATATTAGTGATAAGTTAAACATTGTAATGAACCCATGCAGGTCCTGTTGGGTTAGGGTCTCTGGTGTGGGGGTGTACAGCGGACTGCCTGGATCAAGGCCCAGCTGGGTGCCTCTAGGTGAGTGACTTCACCTCTGAAACCCTTAGTTTCCTCATCTGGAGAATGTAAACGCTGGCAGTGCTGCCCTGTTGTCATAGTAGTTTCTGGGGTTGGCGGGTCAAATAAAACACCATTCCTGATGGCTTTCACGGGTGAGCAAGGATCTGATCACACGGGAAGTGAGTTTGGATCTTGAATCGGCCCTGAAGTAGAATCTTGTCTCGCCCTTAACAAGCTGTGTGACCTTGGACTGATTTTAGATCTCTCTGTGAAAACTTTTTTTCCCCTTTCCCTCCTCTCTTTGCCCAGACTTGCCCGCCTCCCACCCTCTATCCTGTTCCCAAAATGATCTTTCAAAAACTATAACTCTCAGTAGAAGAAACTGCTGTAGTGCCCTCCTGCCTCCAAGAAGAAAACCCAAGAACCTTGGCCTGGCAGAAGAAGCTGGCCCTCACCGCCCTTACGCCTCCTCCTACCACCCCGGCTTGCATTCCAGCCGCACACAGCCTCTGCTTCTACTTCGATGGCCGCATATCTTTTGGCACTGACATCTCCACATACTGCTGTAAACCCTTGCCCCGACTTCCCCTCCCTTACCTAGCAGTTATCCAAGTGCCTGCCATTCCTCAGATCCAGCCCTTCCCTTTGCCCAGCAATATACCCACCACCCCAAGTTGCTCCTCTTTCTTTCTTACCCCTTTTCCCATAAGCCATTTTCCATGAGCTGGCAGAATTCTTAAAACTGATTTGTAGCAGGGGATAGTGGCTCTCACGTGTAATCCCAGTACTTGGGAGGCTGAAAGATTGCTTTGAGAAGCCTGGGCTACAATGGTGAGTTCTACCTTGATCTATGGTGTAAGATTCTGTCTCAAAGACAGCAAGATAGCTCATCAGGAAAGGAACCTATCTGCTCACAAACCTGGCAACCTGAGTTTGATTCCCAGAAACCCACATGGTAGAAGAAGAGAACAGAACAGACTTCTAAAAGTTGTTTTCTGATCTCTACCTGTGCACCATACCATGCATGAACCCATTTTCTCTCTCTCTCTCTCTCCCTTCACTTCCTCTCTCAAATAAATATGCATTATATGTAACAAAGCAACAAAAAATGCCCTGGAAAATACTAAAAATAAATACTAATTTGGATAATGTTACTGTTTAAAATCTCTCTGTGGCTTCCCATGTCACTGTGACGAAAGCTGCCATGCTTCCAGCCACCTTTGGCAGAGCACCCTAGTACCCTACTCGCTGCCGCCTAAGACAGTGGTTGCCCACTCGTCTGTACACCTTTGAACAGGCTGCTCACCTTCCTGGGTGACTTGAACATCGTCACTTCAACACAGGTGCAGTGGCCTCCGCAGGCCTCTGACAGGTGAGAACCACTCTTTCCAGAGGCTGGGCAGCATGGTCTCCCTGGTAACCGCAGCCACTCTTTCTGTTGGCAGAAAGGCCCTGACAAATTTCACCTCCTCCATAAAGCCTTACCTCTCACACCCTGCCCTGTTCTCCAGGCCCTTGGAACTCATTCCTTGTCATCGCACCCAGTGACGACAGAGATGAGCCCATGGCGTTTCCATCGGCTTGGTTCTCTTGCTTTGGGCCCCCCACACTCGGCAGTGCAGTTCTCACAGGAGACAAGCTGCCCAAGACAGGCGCTTCCGTGAAGAGACCTGCCACTCAAGGTGCCAGGCCTGTGCTCAGCGCCTTAATCCTACCAGCCTCATGGGGTCAGTTACCCTAAAAGCCCCATTTTAAAGGGAAGCCAAGGGAGGTTTAAAGAGATTTAGTCACGTGCTCGAGGTCACCAGCCAGTCTGCCACTGGAGCTGGAGCTTTTAATGAATAAAGCAATAACTATATATAGCACCTTTCACATGCCGGGTACTGGGCTGAGCCCTGTGCACATTCCATCCTTGCGGTAACTTTGCTGCAACTCCTCAAGGCTGGGGAAACTGAGGGACAGAGCTCAGGAAGCTGCGTGACCTGTGCCCTCTGCGTCCTGGTCATCCCTGACATGCCACACTGTGAGCTGTCACAACTTCGTCCCTCTGACCAGCTTAAGCTTCACTAACAGCACCCCAACACCTGGCTGCTGGCCCTCGGGGCACTGGCTGATGGGTGCGTAATGAATGAAAGAGCAGGTAGCTGAGAGACCTGGGTCCTGCCCCTACTGTCCTGAACCGGTAAAGCCCGAAGAAGCAGACACCCCTCCAGCTTTGGTGACCCCAGAACCCTGTGGTCTAGACAGCTCCAGGGAAGGAGCAGATCCATAAACATGAGGCTCCTCGAGAGCCTAGGCAGAACCCTGGGCACTGTACAAGTCCTCAATATTATTGCTTTATTGTCATTTAAATGGAGCCTGCCTCAAACAGGCCACCCAGTTCTAGCCACCAGCGCTGGACAAAACCTCCATTGAAAAGCCAATTACAATCACTCCATCTAAATTGTCATGGATTTGTATAGAAAACTACATCTCCATTTAATCCCGAAGCAACGTCCTGGGTATGGACAGAGGGGAGGCTGGTCCATTTACCCCGCCAGCTCAGCGCGGGTGCCGCAGGCAGAGAGAAAGCCCAAGCTGCTGGTCTTGGCCGTCCCTGGGAACAAAGGCCAGTTTGTGGGGGCCCAAAGAGAAGCTGGGCCTCTGAGGGCGGCTCAGATTCCAGGCTGGGGCTGATGGACCCTGCGCCGCCAGCTGGTCTCCCCTGCTGGTGGCTCTGGCTAGACGAGCCTCTGACAGCCGGCTTCAGGCGGCCCTCAGCCCTGCCACCAGCCAAGGGCCCGGGCTTGGCTCCTGTTGGCGCTACCAGGAACTGGAGGAGGTTCACCCAGGCATCACTGGCCTGGGATCCGGCGCCTTGGGCTCGTCATTCATTTACTCGCCGCTGTTGCTAAGGTCCTGCTGGTAGTGTGAGGAGCGTGTGCGCACAGAAACGAGCTCGAATTCTGAAAGTTTCTTCTAGACTGTGTCCTCAGCAGTCCTTCAAATTCTAAAGTAGTCGCTGACTCCCTACTGTGCGCTATAGAACAGAGCACGGCAGACGCCAGGACCTTAAATGGTCCTAGAGGCCAGAGAGGAGGGGGTACGCTATTTTGTGAGTGACCTACACTCCCAGGGGCAGGAACTGGGGCTGCCTTGGCTTTGGGGAAGAGCCCTGTGAGCAGGCAGCCCCCAAGAAATCAACCAGAAGGGCATCCCAGGTTAAAGGAATAGTGGGGGGGGGCATGAAACCTAGAGGAGCAGAGAGGGTGGTACCCTGTGGCTACTTAGGGTTGCTTCTCAGAGGACTCACCTGTGAAGTGGGAGCAAGGACTCAGAGAATAGAGTGTGCACAGTGATCCGTGTGTCTGTGGGCCACTAAGCCAGCCAGGGGTTTGACCTGCATGAGTGCTTACTCCCGCAGAGCCTCTTGGGCAGGGTCCTTACTCCATTTCAAAGAAGGGTAAGGGAAGGAACATCATGGATCAGCTAATTATTTGATACTATTCCATTGGTTCTTATTACTGATAAATCCAAGGCCTGGCATGAGTAGGCTGAGTACGGTCGTGACTGTGAGGCCATGAGTCTATGTATGTGGCTTTATAACTCTGTGACAATCACACATGTTGTCTTCTGAGTCCTCACCTGCAGGGCGCTGTTGGACTCACTGTTTGACTGGGTTGGACTGTGTGCCATGGTCTAAACACGTCTATCTGGTCCTGAAAGTTCGAACACCTGGCATTCTTCCTAGGGCGGCTATCAAGCCTGGAGGCCATGCTGGGGCAGGAGCGGCAGGTGCAGAGGTGAGGAGGGCAGAGTCCCCATCCTCCCCACCCACCCCCACCAGACACACTGGCAAATGCAAAAACTTAACAGCCAGGGTAGGCCAGTGGTGGCCCCACCAGGGACTGTTCTGTGTACAAAAAACAAGTTCTTCTGGTATCAGCTCAAGTTTGACAGGAAGTGGCTTTGGGGTAGCAGGAAGTTGGATTCAACTCATATCAGCCCCAGCCGAGGGACAGGACAGCAGTTATCTAAGGTTAAACAGAGTTACCAAGAAGCGGGGGGGGGGGGCAGCTACCCCATACATGATAATATTAAGTGCCAGACCACCCCTCCTAGTCATTGGGATGATGGAAGGTTGGAAAGACTTGTTACCCATCAAGAGCACACTGGGCTCAAGACCCAGGCAGCCCATCGTTCGCCTCTAATTACCCCCTTGGTTGCACGTGCCATACGAGGCAGTGACTTGTCCAAGGTCACTGAGACAAATGCAAAGGAAGGGAAGGCAGAGAGACTGGAAAGGATTCACAACTGTCCAGAGACGAGAAAAACCAGGCAGAAGAACTGAGGGAGGTTGTAAACAGGGCAGAGACGGGTTAGCAGAGTATAGAGCAGTGAAGTTGCATGAACGGGGGAGTCCTGTGGCGTACCCACTGTTGGTGAGATCAGTCTGCGGTGGACATCACAGCTGACTCGATGTCTTAAACCCATTTCCCAGACATAGGCGAAGGAAGATCCAGACAGCCTCACAGGTTGAGGCAAGTCCAGAAACCAGGTCAGACTCCAAAGCCCAAGTTCTTTCAGGTCATGTTCTTGTGCCCAACTTCTAGGGAAAAACAGTGGCTGTCCTAAAAGGGGTGCCCAGCCTCATGAGCTGTTTGCCTGGGTAGCCTGCTGAGGAGTTCACTCTACCATCCGGTGGGCAGGGCGGCTGCTTTACCACGCAGCAGGGTGTGCCCAGCACACCAGCAGAGCAAGCGGAGAAGCCAAGGCCCTGCCCTCGGGCTGGGACCAGCCACTGGAATGGAGTTCCAAAACTGGCCAGAAACTGAATGTCCAAAGTCCCAGACCGAACACCCTGTGTCCCCTGCCCCCTGCTGGAGCCCTGGCAGAGGGGCTGCTGAGCCGCTCTCATTTCTAGGCACCAAGCTATTCCCAAGCTGAGATGATGATTTGAAACTCAGTTTGCATGTCGTTTGCACATTACTCAGTGCATGTCAGGAGGTATGAACATCTCCCTTTCCGGGAGAGAGCTGCCTGCCCCAGGAAGGGGAGGGGGGAAGGATTGCCCTCCTCCAGACGGCAAAAAATGCCAGCCGGCTAGACAGAGCTACGCCCTGGCCTCTGACAGCACCCGCCTGCTGCCACCTCCCCCATTCCCTCCTCAAGCCAAATTTAGGCTGCTCTGCTACTGCAAGATGAGGAGAGAAGAGGCAGGAAACAGTGAGGTTGGAGGCAGCTGGGCCAAGACCCATGAAGAATGGGGAGGCTGCCCCAGGGGTACCCCTATCTCTAAAGCCCTGGGCCCAGCCTCCCCACTTCTTCCTGCTGAAATATAGCCCAGTTGGGGAACACTAGGTCTCAACTGCAGCCCAGGGTGCTGGCTGCCCTGTCCATGAGGGAGGAGAGAAATGAGGGAGAGAAAAGGTCACGACTGGGGCAGTGGGAAAGGGATCAGATAGCATCCGCCCGCCCTAGACACCCTCTGCTGCTACTGGGGACTTGCAGCTGGCTGAGTTTCTCTGTATCTGTCCTTGGTCAGTTGTGGGGTAGGAGGCTGTGGGCAAAACTGAATCAGAAGGGATTGACACCCCCCTCCACTATAACCTCCCACCCATGAGCTAGTTCGCTGCTTTCGTTTGTCTTATTTTTTTTTTTTATCTAGGAAATAGAGAGACTAATAGAATGATTTCTGAGTGGTTGTCTGGACAGACTCAAGGGTGTCTGGGAGGATGGACAAAAATTAGGGATATGGCAGCGGCCTTCTGAGATTTTTTTCAGGTGGCTCCTAATAACGCTGGACATGGTGCCAGATATGGGTGAACAGAACAGGGCAGGGAAGGAAAAGACCTGGTGGACTACACCCACCTGGAATCCAATCCAGAGCTGGGTTCACAGGGGCCAGCAGCTGGGGCATGGACCCTGGGATCTGGCTTTCTGAGTTTGAAGGCTGGCATCAGTTTCCTGTGCCTCTCTTTAAACATCTGTAAGGTAGGATAATAAACTCCATGTTCTGGTGGGGTGGAAAGTGAACCGAGGCAAGTGAGTACTTGGCACCTAGTAGATGCCGGCCACCATGTGATTGTTTTGTCCTTCAGCGTGATTGGGGGTCCCCAGGTTGTAATGGATGTGGACACTAAGGGAGGGGGGTATGGTAGCTCCGAGGTTAATGGGGGCCATTGGAGGTAAGGATATATGTCTGTACGACCCTGGGCAAATGACCATACCCGGCCAAAGCCTTGGGCAGGGAGCAGTCAGGCGCCTGCGGTGGAGGGTCTATGAGGATTAGAGATCAGACTTGGCACAGCGCCTGGCACATAGCGGGAGCTCCTGGAGAGTTGGCAAGATCGAATGGTACCGCCCCGCACAAAGGACAGGTGGACAGCGTCCGGGTGGAGGGCGGAGCAGGGCAGGTGTGCCGGGAGGGCGGGCGAAGCGGGAAGGGAGGACGCGAGGTCCGGGCGCGCGCGCAGCAGGTGCGCGAGGTGGGCGTGGTCCCGCGCGGACGGGGGGGGGTGGTTTCCAGGTGAGCGGGCGCGCGCGCCAGGGGGCGGGAGCCTGGGGAAGTCGGGTGACCTCGGCCCACCCCGCCAAGAGTCCCTGTGTCTTTAACGCCCTCCTCCCTGCGTCCCCCCACCCCTTTGCAAACCCCCCCGCCGGGCTGCAGCCGCGGAGCCGTCCCCCCCTTGCACTGACAGCTGGTATCTAATTACTGTGTGAGAATGGAAAGTCAGGCTGTCCCAGCTCCGGGGAGAGGGGATTAACGTCTCCTGCAGAATACACTTCCTCTGGTGGGTTGCCATGGTTACTCTCATTACCTGCCTGCCCGCGAGGAGCGGAGCGAGCCGCTCCAGCAGGCCCCTCCGTACCCGGGCCGGCACGCGCGCGCGTGCGCGCTCTCGCGCCCCCTCCCCACCCGGGCGCACGCGCGTGCGCCGTGGGGAGCGCGAGCAGCCTCACCCCTGCCCCGCCCCCCGCCCGAGCAGCTGTCAGCGGCGCGCGTGGCCGCGCCAGCTCCGGCGCGCGCTGTCAACAGTCATTAGAGCGCGGGCCATGCTCCTCCCCCTCTGCACTCCCCTAGTCGGGGTGGGGCCGGCACCTGGGGCCCCAAGCTCGTTAGCAGCACCCGGGCAGCCCGTCTCGATCCGGAGGGACCCGCCCGCGGGGCCTAGCTGGCACTGAGCCGCTCCCTTCCTCCTAGCACCCCTTCCGCTGTCCGGTCCCAGACTCCCAGTCCTAAGTGGTGGTTCTTGCAGGAGGCGGGTGCCGAGAGTCCCAGAAAACGCCCCTCTGCAGTAGTGGTGCCAGCGATCATTTATGGATATCTGGAGAGGGCAGGCGTATTTGGGCTTCATTCGGGTTCCCACCGCACTCGTGTGGAGGTGGTGAGAGGCATTGTACCTAGGGTGTGACCTCACACATGCGGAAACTGAGGCCAGGCAAGATTTCCTCCCCATCCACGGCTGAGATCAGGACCGGGTTGTCCTCGGGCTCCTGACTCACTCAGCAGCCTCCTGGACCGCCGGACCCAGGAGTTACAGACCTTCGTAGCCAATCTCTGACCCAGTCCCATCCTGCAAAGGAGGCCCCATCCCATATTCTTGTCACCAGGATTTGTATCTCCCCAGTCACAAGGGTCACTTTGACCCCTTGCACTCTCCTTCTCTCTCTCCTTATATTCTTTTCAGACCCCCAGAGTTAACAAAACCAAAAGAAAAGCAAAAAGAGCCCTAGGGAGCAGTTTGCAGGCTGCGGCATCCCTCAATGTAGTTTGGTGGCCCATCCCCAGGAGCCTTTCTCTGTGGCCAGGGGTGTGCATTTCGGTTCTTGGTGTGATTTGAAAGAAGATGGAGGTTCAGTGAAGCAGAAAGGAGGTCTTGGAATATGCGAGGCTGTTCCAGATGGCAGGTGCGACTGGGTGGTGGCAGTGCACCACACTAACAGTTGGAGATTGAGCGAAGGGTGGAGAAGAAGCAGGTGCTACACTGAATCCTCAGTGCCTTGTTATGTATTTATTTATTTATGGAGGGGTCTGATCCCTGTGGCCCATCCAGGTCCACAGAACTCAGTAAAACCAGGGCCCACAAAATTCCAGTATGGCTCTTATTTTAAAGGACTTGCTTGTTTTCAGCCTAGGGTAGCATCCACAGCCAATAGAAATTAAAGGACTATCATTGTTCCGTTTGAGCAATTCCCTTCTCAGTCATCCCATTGCCTCTAACAAATCATGACCAGCTTCTCTAGGGCTGGGGGATCTGAGAGACACTCTGGAGGTTTGGGTGATGTTTTCCACTCTGTTTTTTCTTTTTCCTTCTCTCTGTTTTGTGTGATTTTTAAATTTCCTCTCTGCCTTTTTCCTGTCCCTCTGGGTCTCCTTTGCAGGGTGTCGATTCCTCCCCTTGGTTCTTCTTTTAGTCCCACCCAGGGTTGGAATAAGGCTTTGCAGGAACCAGCCTCCTCACCAACTTCCAAAACTCCAGTCCTGGCTGAATTTATTAAAGGGGTGCTTGGGGAGCAGGAAGAAAGGCCCTGTGCAGGGCCTGGGAGGAGCATGCCAGTGTGGCTTTTGCTCTGTTCTCAGCCTCTCTGCTGGCTGACCTGGTTTGCCTGTGCAATCAACCCCCTGAAGTCCCGGACTGCCACACAAGTAGAAACCAAAGGTTTGTTTCCCCTGGGGTATGCTCTGCCAACTGATGCTGTCCTGTAGCTGTAATCTCGTTGATTTTCATGCCTCATCAAGAGTTGGTTCTGGAATGCACCAAGAGGGGATATTCTAAGGGCTTTCCACTCTGTGGTTCTTTTCTCTTTCTTAGGAGGAACCCACTTGAGAAATGTCTCGGCCATTTAGCGACATCCTGTCATCCATGGTCTCCTTGTGGCTGGCTGGACTGTGTACTCCCCTATTATAGTGATGGTAGGGTACTCAGTGGTGCCCCTGTGGCCTGAAACCGTGTTCCTACCTTGCTAAGTATGTAACTTATTACCAGCAAGTAACTTCAAAGTTGCAATGGCGATAGAATTGCCATCCATCAGCACTTGCATTGCACTTGCCTTCAAGGGCAGGGGTCCATTTAATTGGCTTCTGTGGGGAGATAGACAAGATTCCGTCAGAGGAGTTCACCTGAGGGATGCTCCCTAGGATTGCTTGTGAGGCTACCCTGCAGGAGCCTAATGACCCGCTAACATGTGCTGATCCCCCTTATTGGTCCACAGCTGTGGACATAACAATCTCCTCACGAGGAATGATCAGATCATCACTTGAGGACGCTAGGGAAGCCAGAAAACACCAGTCAGTGGGTGACCCTCCTAATTAACATTAAGGGAGAAGCCAGAAATCCAATGTCAGGATGCTGGAGGATGGGAGGCTCCTTCCTTTTCGACTGCAAATCACAATAAGTCTCTGGGCAGATGTACTGAATTTACACTAATGTTACTCTCAAAGAGCTAAGAGTCTTCTGTCCTCACTATTAGGAAAAGTAGCCTTCATTGGAGATGAAAATATTAACATGTTAGGCCTAGAAGTGCAGAACGTGGCCATAGTTAACACACCAGTACTAGTTTTCCTAAGGGTTAATTTTGAGTCTCTTCAGCATTCTTCAAAATCTCTTGTATCAGAATCATCTGGAGGGGGACTTTTTATGTTATATTCATGAGAGAGAGAGAGAGAGAGAGAGAGAGAGAACCACAAATACGACATGTGCAAAGACCAAAGAACAACTTTCAGAAGTCAGTTCTCTCCTTCTACCATGTGGACTCTAAGGATCAAACTTAGATTACCAGACTTGCTCGAAGGCACTGAACCTCTCACTACTCTCCTTTGGTGGTGGTGGGGGGGAGTCCTACTAAAAATTTCCAGAGCATCAGATTTGGTAAACAGAAATAGAACCTAAAATTATGTATTTGTCTTTTGAGATAGGGTCTCATGTGGTCCAAGTGGGCCTCCAGCTTAGCCAAAGAGAATTATTTTTCTTAATTTATTGTGTGTATGTATGTGCGTGTGTGTGTGTGTGTGTCTGTGTGTGTGGAGGCCCAAGGGTGACTTCAGAAATCATCCTTTTTGCTTTGCTCTGGGATTTCCCAGGCTCTGCCATTGAGAGCTGAAGTGCAGGCCACCACCATTTCTGCCTGGCAGCTTTTATATGGGATCTGGGATCTGAACTCAGGTCCTCCTGCTTGTGAGATAAACTCTTAACTCCTAAGCCATCTCTCCAGCCCCAAGGACCTTGGATTCTTGATCCTCCTGCCTTTACCTTCTGAGTTCTGGGACTACTGGTGTATTCTGTCACTTCTAGCTTATGTGGTGTGGGAATCCAACTCAGATAACTTTGTGCTTACCAGGCAAGTGCTGTAACAACTGACCCCAATTTCCCAGCCTGAAAGAACACATTTTTAACAATTTCCCATATGATTCTAATGCTGCTTGCCCAAGGCTCACATTTCTTTTTTTTTATTATTTATTCAATTGTGTGTGTGTGCATATGTATGTGCGCGCGCGCGTGTGTATGTGTGTGTGTGTGTATGTGTGTGTGTGTAGAACCACGGACGAATTCAGGAACCACCATGGCGCCTCCACCTCCTCCTTGTTTATTCTGCCCCCGGGATTTACAGGCTCCGCCCTACCAGGCCCAGAAGCGCAGGCCACCCCCGCTTCCGCCTGGTGTCTATACGTGGGATCTGGGATCCGAACTCAGGACCTTCCACCTGCAAGGCAGAGGCTTAACCCCTGAGCCACCTCTCCAGCCCCCCAAGGCCCACATTTCAAGAGGACCAGGGTTCTAAATATTTTGAAATGTCAGTAATATGTAAAGTAAGCATTTGGTGATTGCACAATGACTTGCAACCCAGCTTTTCTTAGATTAACCACAATTTTATTAGATCAAAACTCAAATAACACTGGTTTTAAGGGAGTTGGCAATATCTAGGAAAGTAACTCTGTAGATTTTTCAAAGTACTGCCATGTCTGATTTCCTTGGCCTGGGTTTGGTTGGCTGTTTTTGGAGTTGGATGGATCTAAGAGATGGAGTGTGTTACCATGGCAATGTTCTTCCCCACAGAAGAAGGCTCCTCCAGAGGCCTATCCTGAGCAAGTGACTGGGTGTTTTTCACGACTCATCCCATGGAATGCTGTAGGGCTCCTTCCTGTCATTCCTGCTTGGCATTTCTAGGAACCTGGGATGTCAGGAGACTCCAGGTCCTCCCCCCAACTCCCCCACTCCTTGAAAAAAAAAATCCAGTCTATAAGCAAAATGAACTTCCTTTGTCAACCCAGTATGTAGCTTGCTTAGAGCAATAGATTAAGTGAAGCTGATTTGGGCCTCAGGCAGAAATGGGCTGACAGGGGTATCCCAAGGTGAAGATCGGGGGATACAGCTCAGTGGCATGGCGATGGGTTAAATCCCCAGCATGGAACAGGGAAAGACAAGGTTCCCAAGGCGTGGGGAGGGTTCTCTGTGCTTCCATTAGAGCGCCTCAGTGCCTGTGTTCTCAAGCAGGGAGGACACGTCCATCCTGAAGCAGTTAGCATAAAGGTCATCACCTCCGTGGATGTAGGGCCTGGCAGAGATGTCTTGGCGCATTGTGCCGCCGGATCCCTTTGTTACCATCTTCCCAGGGTTCTCAACTGAAGACCAGACAGACATCCTGGTGTTCTTCCCTTAGGGTGTTGTACATACGGTGTCCAGGTGTCCACGGCTCACTAGAGGACGATTCAAGGTATGCCTCTAGAGTGATCTGAGTTCTGGGTGCTAGGTCCCCTCCTTTCCTGTGTACAACTCTGCTATAGAGACAGGCGGATTTTGGGATCCAAGTCTGGACATTAGCAATTTTTCTCTTTACAAATAGGGTCTTGCTGTGTGGCCCCAGGCCTGTCTGGAGCTCACTAAGTGATCCAGGCTGGTCTTGCCTTTGAACTCATGGCAATCCTCCGTGAGTCTCCTGAGTGCTGACATTGCAGGTGTGTGCCACCATGTCTGGCTAACAGGCAGTTTTTAAAGAAGAAATTACCAATAACTGCTTGCCTGAAGTTTCCATTGGATAATTTTATGGCTACATCCAAGCTGGGGTAAAGCCACTGCTTACCCAAGTATACCTAAGAATAGAGGTGGGAGGTTGGGACCAAGACAGGCCAGACACTGAATGGCATATTTCACTGATTTATCTGAATCTGTCAGTTATGTTTGAACTTAGGAGAGCTTATTTCAAGGTTGTTGACAGCCTTAGCATATTAAGAATTAAATAAAGCTATGTAACTTTTCTGAATGTGGATACTGTCCCCAGGAAACCTATTTTGTAGCTAAGCGGATCAGAGGGGCAAGTGTTAAGAACAGATTCCTTAAACATATCATGTCTGGATTCAGTGGGTCAGAGGGGAGAGGTGGTCAAGCCAGATGTCTCACAATATTTTTACTTGATACTTGGAACTTTCAATTAGGATTTTTAATGCCTGTTTCACAGATGAGAAAATGGTTTTAAGAAACATGAAGACAAAGTGAGCCTGCCTGGATGCCTGAACTGCTCAGAAGCTCTTTAAATTCTCTAAAACAGTCTCTTCACTAGATTGCTTTCTTCATTCCTTCCCACTAAATCCATTCCTTTTCCAGAAATATCTGTGTTTCTGACTGAAACAGTTTCTGTGCAGGGAGGGCTATCGATCTATAAGAAGCTAAACCTACCAGTATGCCTCTGGATCTGGGTGATAAAAATGTGTGTTTGTGTGTGTGTGTGTGTGTGTGTGTGTTCAATAAGGAACTTGACTGTGTGTGTAGGCTTAATGGTAATATTGGGAACTACCGTGGATTGCTCTACCTCCTTATTGCTTTGCTTTGAGGTTTCCCAGGCTCCACTTTCCCCAGGCCAGGATTACAGACAGTCACCATAATCATCTGGCATTTTTACATGGGAAATCTAGGAATCTGAACTCAGATCTTTTTGCTTATAAGGCAAAGGCTTTAATTCCTGGCCATTTCCCCAGGCCCCTCTATTTTTTCAAAGAAGGTTATGTTTTCTAAAATGAAAATTTAGGGGCTGGAGAGATGGCTAAGAGGTTAAGATTCTGCTTCAGAAGCATAAGGTCCTGAGTTCGGACCCCTAGTCCCATGTAAAAATGCCAGATGGACACAGCAGTGGCCTGAATTTCTGACCCTGGTTGGCGGAGCCTAGGAAATACCAGAGCAAAGCAAAAAGGAGGTGGAAGCAATCCAGGATGATTCCCGAAGTCACCCTTGGTCCTCCATAGAGACACACAGTGCCCTCTGATACACACACACACACACACACACACACACACACACACACACACACACAATAAATGAATAAAAAATTTTAAAAATGAAAATTTAGAAGATATACAGAAAAAGATGCTGGCTGAAAGTGTTCTGTTTATTGGCTTTTTTTCTCCCAAATGCATGTATGTGTGTGTGTACACAAGAGGACACTTGAGCTTGTGTGCCTTTAGAGGCCCAACGGTGACACCAGGAATCATCTCAGGTCGCCCTACCTCCTTATTGTTTTGTCTTACTTTTTTCCAGGTTCTGCTTTCCAGGATTGAATTACAGGCCACTTCCACGTCCACCCAACAATTTTTATATGGGATCTGTGTATAGAAACTTAGATCATTTTGCTTATAAGGCAAATACTTAACCCCTAAGCCATCTCCCCAGTCTGTTTAGTGGCTTTTTAATAAGCTGTGTACACCTGTATAACCACACCTAGATTGAGAAATAAAAATCCAATTATATGCATTCTTTTGCATTAATTAATTAGTTTATTTTTGATTGAGAGACAGAAGGCACACACATACAGTTTTATGCATTTTTGTGGTTCATTTATTTTTATTACTGTGAACCTCTAGTTAAAAGTGTATTATATTTGAGCCAGGCATGGTATCACATGGTTATAACCCTGGCACTTGGAAGGTGAAGACAGGAAGATCCTGAGTTCAAGGCCAGCATTAGCTACATAATAAGTTTGAGGCCAGTCTGTGCTACATAAAACTCTATCTTAAAAAGAAAAAAAAAAGTGTAACTGACCAATCATAGTATTCATCTTGTATCAACTCGGTCACAGTAGTCTTTGAAGATCTTTTAGAAGCTGGGATTCTGAGTCAGCTAATAAACAATCTAGTTATTGATGAGCCCTCGAAGATGATTTAGGCCTTCAGAGGGCTGGGATTCCCTTGAGAATGAGGTAAAAGTAATTCCTGAGAGAGGTGAAATATGAAAAGCTATGGAATTTCACAGTTCATGTCATAAGCAAAGTTTACAAAAGTTGGAGAGTTTGCCCATAGTCTCAGAAAAAAGTTGCTGGACCAGCAGGCAGTTTTCCTTCACACACACACACACACACACACACACACACACACACACACACACACACACCCCTGCTCTCTGAAATGGGTCCAGACTGGCAAGAGGGCTGTATAGGACTGCTAAGGTCACAATATAGGGTCTCTATGTGTAAATGCTGCCCAGAAAGTGCTAGGGTTCAGCTGCCTACACCCCAGTGCCTAGCTGCTCTCTGCCATCAGGCTGCCCAAGGGGCAGAGACATCCCTGCTGGCCATCACTGTGTGCCTCAAAAGCCACAGGACAAAACCAAAGTCCGCCTGTGGCATGCCAACAGGGCCTGCATCCCCCTTGAACTGCAAGGCCCAAGGACCTAAGCCATCTGTGCCAGGCAGATCTGACCCCCATAACCTCCCAGGGCCATGATAGTGTTCAGCCTCACCACACCCAGGGAAACTTGGCAAGCCACAGAGCACTTCTTAATAACAGTGTTTATGGAAAAGCCCCTGAATGCCAGGCTTGGAGTACTGCAGCCATATCTCAATTATTCCCCCACAGAACTCAGTGGGCAGAGGGGT
Source organism: Typhlomys cinereus (assembly GCA_023101885.1). NCBI lineage: Eukaryota > Metazoa > Chordata > Mammalia > Rodentia > Platacanthomyidae > Typhlomys > Typhlomys cinereus. The sequence goes on from JALPQD010000014.1 coordinate 4,110,934, forward strand.
GCTTTATCCGTTTTGCAGATGAAGGGTCCGAGGCTAAAAGAAGCAACGTAACTACACAAGTTCACACTTTGCCTTGATCCATCGAGGGGCAGAGTTTTCTAAACCACACTGCTTGGCTGCTTCCTAGTCAGCCACTTATCAAGCAGCTGTTTAGCAAGTACCTACTATGTGCTGGGCCTTTTTTCTTGGTGTGAACTGACAGATTAAGTCCCACACCTTCACAGAGCTGACCTCTAGTGGGGATCCTCTGAGAATGGGTTATCTTGATGTTACATCTCTTGATACTGTCAGAGAAAAGCCTGCTTCCTCCCTTTTACCCCCAATCCTCACCGTTTGTTCATCATCTCTGAAGCCCCCTACAATTCTCATCAGTCTTGCCATAGGGAGATGATAGCTGAGTGTCTGGTGTCCCTGGTCTGTGTGTAACTCATGCACTGGTGTATGGGGAACCACATCAGCTTAGCCCAGTTGCATTCCCTGGAGTTTACCTGCCTGCTCCACAGTGCAGGAGGGCAGGCGCCTGCCCCAAGTAGTTCGCTGTGAAGAACCTAGTCTCCATGCTGCCACACACCTCATCAGGCCAGCTGACAGCACTCATGCCAGCCTGATAAGGGGCCACGGGGCCCATTGCCGTCCCACTTCTAGCCCTGCCACCTCCACATGGCCTGGCGCCTGTTTTTTTTTTTTTTTTCCTGTGCATCTCTTACACACAAAGAGCCCCGGTGCTGTGGCTGGCGCTCAGCTGCTGGAGTGGGGAGGGAGGACTTTTCAGAAAGGCCTAGGGGAGTCAGGAGCCACCCAGGTGATGGGAGCCCATCCTCTGGGACCCCAGCCCAGGACCACAGTGAAAGGTTACTGCTAATTGGTGAGCTCCTGATGGGGCCGCATCTATTTAGCACTCCCCCCTCCCCAGAGACTTCCAGGATGGTCTTGGCACAGCATGCGATCAGAGAGCTCCTTGCGAGTCTGGCACAATCTGTCTGGAATTGTGAACATGGAGCCTCTTGGTTTTCTAATTTGTACTTGTGTTGTCACGGTTCTCTGTCCATTGTTGCTGGTGGATTTAGTAGCCATAGCCATCCTGACTCTGGTAGCCTCTCGCTGGACACCAGCGGGCTCCCTCCCCTCCCCAGTGGAGACCATGCTGGGCCACTAAGCAGCCCAGGTCCCTACTCCCTCCCCCTAGCCCCGACCTGTGGCCTGGCCTCAGGGCCGAGCTCTCACCAGCCATCAGCCCTGACACTAACACGGCTTGTCCACCCTGTCACAGGGGGCAGATGGCCTGTCGGAGCCCGAGGGCGTCTCTCTGAAGCGCGTCGCTGTGGTGGAAGACTTCTTTGACATCATCTATTCGATGCATGTGGAGAGCTCAGCGGAGCCAGGCAAAGCCCCCAAGCACGCTGGGCAGAAGAAAACCTACCGCGCGGTGAGATTTCTGTCTCTGCCTCCGCTGGCAGCCCCGGGCTTTGGCAGGAGGCCACGGGCTCCGCACATGTTGGGCGGGAGGCGGGGCAGGGAGCTGAGGCGTGATGAAGCGGCCTTTGGGGATCCAGGGGGGCATGGGGCAAGGGCATGGAAGCCAGAGATGGCTCACAGGGCGAGGGGCGGGCTCTGCGGTCAGAACACAAAGGAGAAGCAGGTTGAAGGGAGGGAGAGGGAGGGAAAGAGAGGGGCAGGGTAGGGAGGAAGGCTTCCTCTCCCAGGTTTCTGCTTCATTCACCCCCCCTTTTCAGCCTGCTGGGGGGGCAGATAATAGGAATCTCAGGAGCCAGTGCTTCCACAGCATGGCATGGACTGTATGCCAGCCTGTGCTAGATGCTTCCTATGTGACAGCTCTGCTAGATCCCCACAGTTCCGTGAAACCAGTAAGCAGCATTGTGAGCCCCCAGGAGTTGTGAGTCTGAGAAACCTGCTCCTTACACTCAGGAGGTGGCAGTTGGATTTAGGGGAGGGGAGGCCAAGGGCAGTGTGAGACGCACAAAAGCAGACATGTCTCCAAGACCAGCTTTGAGAGATCCAAAACTCAGGTCCCTGGAGGCACTCTGCAAAGGTGCTTCCAGGCTGCGCATTCAGTGCCGACCCTGAGGGGCTTTATGGAGACAGCAGCATGTATACAGTGGCATGTGCCCTCGTTGGGTGGACAGAAGAGTGGAGAAACAACAGTGGAGAAAAATGTCACATATCAGGGAGATGAAAGACCAGGGGACTGTGGGCAGAGCAGAGGCCACACCCCTCTGCTGAGCCCACAAGTCGGACATTTGATTCTCTGCCAAGGCTCATGGACATCCTGTGACTAAAGCATTAGGGTCCCATTTCCCAGTTAAACAGAATCAGACCCAGGGACCTGAGCCACCTGCCCAAGGTCACATAGCACCAGAGTGGGAGTTGGCTGGTGTCCTCTAGTCCCTCCATAATCCTAGAGCTTGCCTTTTTTAGGGCCAAGCTTCCTCTCCTAAGGCAGATGTGGACCTCCCAGGCCTCCCCTAAGTTTTGTATGTACAGCCTTGGGTTGCTGTGGAGGTAGTCAGTGTAACGTGATTTCCCATATGGCCTGCTTCAAATAACCCAACATTCTGTGTTCTTTGATGGCAGTCTTTGCCCTGATGGGTATTTAGGATGCACCCTGTGTTTGAGATCTTGAGAGAGGTGAGGAGCTGAGCCGGCAGCTACGAGAGGTGGTCACCTTGTCTGCCCAACCCCACCTGCTGCTCAGTGTGCGCATACTAGAGTATTTCCACCTGAGGCCTCTGAAGGGAGGGCTGCCAGCAGGGGCCCCTTGGGATTGATGTGACCCAGGGTGTGTTCAGCATCATACCAGCATGGTGCTGGGCATCAGCACATGCCAGGCTCTGTCCTTAGCATTTTCACCCATGTGAAGGTCGCAATGCATGAAGCAGGTGCTGCGTAAACCCCACTTTAAGATGGAAGCCACAGCCTACCTGAGATCGCTCAGCTATCATTTGAAGGTAGGCAGCTGACCAGTGTCCGTCCTGTTTGTCCACAGACTTCCTGTGGCCATCTAGCAATCCAGCCACTGGCCATCGTTGAACAGATTGCTTCCCTGACCCTTTGGTACTCAGCACTGAGTCTGGGCAACAAGCGCTCCTCGGCAGGATCGCTTGCCTCCTCTGGACTTAGCACTGAATCGGGCTGAGTTCTACCAGCCTTTGTGTCCCTGGGCCAAGTGGACATTTAGTCCTTTGCTCTACACTTCCTGGCTTCTGGTCCATATGCCTGCCGCGTGCCCCACTTCCCGCTACCCAGCCCAGAGCTGGCACATGACTGGCATGGCGCCAGCTGGGCTGCACACAGAGCTGGAATTTCAGCAGCAGGGCTGAGCCAAGCAGGCCAGGGCCCTCCCACAGCAGTGTGGGGCCGAGGAAGCCAGGGCTCCCCCTTCCCTGTTCCTCCTCACCCTTCCCCTCCTCTTCCCCATCTGTCACCCTTCTCATGCCACCTTTTTCCTTTCTCAGGGGCAGGGGTGGTGCCTGGATGCTTTTGTCCCTTCTTCTCAATCTGCTTCCATTTCCCCCCACCCAGGCCTGACTCCTCAACCTTACTCTGCAGATGAGAGCCCCCTCACCACCCATGCCCGTAGAAAGAGTCCCTACAAAGGCCCCCTGCTGATGGCTGCGGACAGGCACAGCCTGGCACCACGGAGGTTTATCAAGCCCTTGGATGAGCAGTTTTTGGATCTGTCCCCATGTATTTTGCCAAAAACTGAATTCTGGATCTGCCTCTCAATCTGTAGGGCACAGGCCCTTTCTGGATTCTTACAGGCCTTGGGTACCTGTGAGGGATTGTGGGGGGGACTCGTAGGGAGATGGGCAGTCTTGATCAGGGCACTCAAACAGGCCAATTCTTTGTCAAGGGAAAGACTAGAGCAACTACCATGGTTGGGTCATGGGTCAGAAGAGGCAGGCACTCAGATTTTAAGGTGTGAAGTGTTGGAGTCTGAGGGGGATGACTATTACATCAAATAATGCAGGAGGAGTCTCCTTTTGAGCAGGAAACCCTACCTCAGCCTCTCATATAAGGTGACCTGAGGCTCCAGGGAACCAGTGGTCTTACCAGTATTAAGTCTGGGGGAAGTTCCAAATGCTTCCAACCAAATTCCCTGAGCTGCCACAGAAGCCCTGTCCTTTCCCTAAGGGCCTTTCCCTGCTTTTCTGACCTCTACCCATCTGGAGAGACCCTTTTGTGGCTTCTTGCTCTCCAGGGGTGCTGGAGGTCAGATTGGCTTCCAGAGCGGGGATCTGACTATAGGGGCCACTTTGGAGTTGGGACCAGATGTGGTCAGCAGCTGCTCCAGGCCCACCATGTGCTAATCCACCGCAGGGCAGAAGGAGGATCTTGTAAAGTGGTGCAAATCCCCCCAATTGGCCTCATCTGTCTTTGTCGGCCTCTGAGTTGGGGAGTGAAAAAAAATGGGGCCTTGCAAGTCAGCGACTCTGCAAATAGCTCCCGCTCTCCCTGCCAGCGAAATCGCTCTCAGTTTTTACCACTAAGAAAAACAGAAAAGGCAAATTCACACACGGTGGCAGAGTCTGGGTAGGAAGCTCTGAGAGCAAGGCAGCAGGCAGGCCTGGGAGGCTGAAGGAAGTCAACTGGGGACAGGGGTCTTGGAGTCTCCCCCTCCCGAAATGCTCAGCTCCATCTTTATCTATTACCTTATTCTCAGGCAGGGTCTGTAGCTCTGAAACCATCTGAGAACTGTCATCCTGGTGACAGCAACATCTTGTGGGGTTTGCCCTTCTGGTCTTACCTCCTTTTTGTGGTCCTGTGGGCCTATGGCCTGGGGCATTCAGGAAGTCAAACAAAAATAGAGACCCCATTTCTGGTCCCGGACCAGCTGAAGATGCTGAGAATCAGGGCAGAAAGGCATCCTTCTCCACATGGGTCCCTGAGGGAACACAGAGCCCATCCTGCAGGCAACTGGAAACCAGGCTGGAGGTATTCCAGCTGCCCCACGACCTAGCTCCCCCTCTCTAAACCCATCCCATCCTCTGACAGCTCTGTTGACTCTTCTCCCCTCGAACACCCTAAATGTCATAAGGCGTATTATGCCCTATGTTCCCCCCACCATGGCACGTCACCCACTGCTTGTAGCCACAATGTACTCTTGAAGACAGACTCCTTCCTGTGTCCTCAGTAGACCAGGTGACGAAAAAGATGCTGCGCATCCCATGTGCAGGACTCCAGCAGCAGCCAGCCAGAGCTCTCCCTCCCCACTTTCGCAAGTGTCTCTGTCCAGTGCAGGTGAGCAAGCTTCAACCTAGACTCCTGCAGGAACCTCGCCTAGCCTCCCAGCTGCTACCTTCCCACACTCACTCAGCAATTCTGAGGTCTGACCTGGGGAACCATATCTCAGAAGAGTCTGGGGCATCATCTGTTGGTCAGTCAGTCCCAGTCTTGGCCCTCTTTGGCACACACATATTCTTTCCTCTTTCCCCTCCATCAGCCACCAACCTTTCAGCCATGCTCTCCCATGCTCTGAGAGGAACTTCACTCAGCTCTAGGCTGGGAAGGAAGATGTCATTAACCCACCCCTCGGTCCTCATGCCCCTGGGGCAGCCGCCCGTGCTTCACTTTGGTTCTTCCATCTCTGGCTCTAACCAGACACTGGGGCTTGCCCTTGTCCCTGACCTCCAAAGCAAGGCAATCAGACGGGGGATTTGGAAGGGAGATAACTCATCAAGGAGCCTGCCTGCTCCTCAGAGCATCAAATCAGCTGAGAGGTAACAACTGTGTCACCAAAATTAACTCGGGTTTCCAGCTGGCAGGAGTAGTCCTGGAACTCCACAGGCCTGCTGTAGGAAGCAGGTAGTGGTAGCTTGAGCCTGGAGCCTCGCCTAAGCCAGAAGGTCCTAGAGAAATCTGGCTGCATGTGGCTCAGGGCACCCCAGCCTTCTAACATAACCCAACTCTGCTTCTTCCTTACCCCACTCCTCAGCCCCCGCAAGCAGAGATGGAGTAGGGCATCCATCCATAGAAACAGTCTGTGTGCTGTCGGCTGGCCAGGCAAGGCCCAATGCTGTAGTGTGGCTGGCCCTGGAAGCCCTCTGCCAACTTTCCCAGCTGGGCTGCGGTGAGGACAGGAACGCTTGGGTGATGCTGCCCCTTAGTGGAGAGAAGAGGGAAGACCCAAGCTTTAGGCAGCATGTGAGAAAACCCAGCAATCAGGCATCCTCAGCAGGGGGAAGCCAGGATCAAAGGGATCCTTCTGGATGCCCACCGGGCAGCCAGCGCTGAGCCCAGACAAGGATTCCCTATGTGGACTTCTGGGTCCACGCTCACTCCTCCTCACTCTCTGCCCAGTCACCTTGTTTTTTCTCCATTCCTGTTCCTCCCTCCTCTACTGTTAGTGTGTCTGGACTGCTGTCTCTCAAGAGCTATGTGACCTCAGGTGAGTCAGCACATCTCTTTGGACCTTAGTCACAAAGGTCCCCAAGAACTTGTGCAGGGTGGAAACTTAGAGGTCCCAGAATCAACCTTTTATAGTTCTCCCTGCAAAAAGGTCTTGACCTATGAGTTAGCAAGGGATATAGAATCTTGGGCTCTGTTCTCAGATCTAGCATGTATTTATAGGTGTGTCTGTTTATCCATCTCTAAGAGAAGAAGTTATTCTCCACTTAGAATGAAGTTTATAAACTCATATTTTAGTGGCAAGAACAAAATATTCTGAGAGGGAATATTACTTATTAGAGGTTAAAAATGAGATCGGGTTTAAATGCTTTCCTTTTTGAATTCTTAGTTTCTTCTATTGAAAAACATTTTAAATAAGTGGTTTGTTTTCACAGCAAGGAATGGAAGACATTTGCCCCTGACTGTCCCCAAAGCACAGAGCACAGGGACCCATTGTTGTATATGACATGCCAACTGTCTTCCCCACAGATCGCTGAGACCTACGCCTTCCTCCCGAGAGAGGCTGTGACCCGCTTCCTCATGAGCTGCACTGAGTGTCAGAAGAGGATGCATTTTACCTCCAGCGGCCCAGAGCCCAAAGGTAGGGGGCTGCGCCCGGCTGGCACTAGCAGTGCAGAGCACACAGCTCCTTCAGGTGCCGTGGTATCCAGAAGGCCAGTGTAGCTGGCATGCTGCCCCAAGAGTTTTATATGGGTTTGTTTAACTTTTAAACGTATTTATTTACTATTGAGACAGGGTCTCACGGTGTAGCTCAGGTTGGCTCTGAACTCATGGTCTCCCAACTTATCTCTCAAGGGCTGGGGCCACAAGTGTGTGTCACTTCATCAGCTTGTTTGTTTGTTTCTGTTAACTTTTGTTTAAAAGCTGTCGATCCTCTGGATTCAAGGCTAAAGCTCGCCCCTCTCCTCCCAGTTGGATTCCAACTGGAAATAGCTGCCTTGCCCATTCTCTAGGACCCATCATCCTGGCCACCATGCTTGCCCTCCGCCCCCCACTTTCTGTCCACTCCTGCTCCCATGAGTCTGGATCTCTGAGGATAGAAGCATGCTTCTCCTTCCCCTTGGCCTGTAATTCCTGATGGGCCCTCCTAAAAGTTTGCTCCTTCCCAGTGCATACCCACAGGAGATCCGTGGAGACTAAGTAGAATGTAAAATAAGCAGACTACTTGTGACCATTTTGTTGATCTCCTGTTCTGTCCTCCCTAGTGAGACCAGCAAGGCCCCCCCCCTAACACAAACACCCTCCACATTCTATCAATCTGAATAGCCAGTGAGAGCTCCTCAGCCTACAGCTGGCTTTGGGCTCTGTGACACAGGCTAGCACATTTGGCCATGTCTATCGTGGCTATGCCTAAGAGATGGTGCCCAAGAGAAAGGCACTAACCAGGGTTTTAGACTCTCCTCAGCATGCTGTCTCAGCCTCTGGCATCAGGCCTACAAAGGATTCCGACCCCAGGGTAAGGGGCTGCTTGATGAGAGGGACAATTAGGAATGGATGGCCTAGGTAGGTCCCAAACAGCAACCTAGGAAGAAAAAATCAACCACAAACCACACACCAATGACAGCCCAGGATGGAAACATGGGTAGTGGGCAGTATTTCTCTCTCACCAAGTGTCCTCAAGACACTTGAGCAACACCAGCTGACACCAAATTGAGGGGCTTTGCTGGTAGGGAGCCACTAGATCCTGGTGTGTTGGGCATATTGGACAGCTTCTAGGATATGAGGGTCAGGACCCTCTCAGCGCTGTTCCTGGTATAGAGAGCAAATCCTGGGCCAGGCACATGGGAGAGGGGCACAGCTCTGTGGGCTGGGATTGGTCCAGTGCCCCTCAGAGAACTGAGGAGACTTGAGAGTTCTTCTGTGAGCCCGTTGCCGAACGGGGAAGTACCCCAAAGGATGCCGGCTTCTGTGGCCTGGTCCTAGGGCCAAGGTAGCCTTTGCCCTTGCAGACTGGGCTGGAGGGCTCCTCCCGGTTTACTCCCCACACTGCAGGGTCTAGACCCTGGTGCTGGCTGCCTTTATCCTGCCTACCCCTGTATGTCTGTCCCCTCCCATTCCTGCCCTAATTGTTTCCATAGCAACTGGCGGAGTCAGACACAGAACTGCTGCCTGAAGGAACAGAGGCAAGGCTGCCCTGGGGGACTACAAGGCCCATGACTCCCCTGCTTTGCTTCTATGTGGAGGAAAGGGAGGGTGCTCCTCCCCGCAGGGCTGCGAGGTCCTCAGGCTGTGGGCTTCTGTGTGGGCAGCCTAGCAGCAGCCTGCTGCTTTTCCTCACTGGCTGCCACCATCACTCCCAAACCCCACCCCCAGAAAGGAGGAGGAAGAGGGAGTGAGTCCACAGTCAGGAGCTGCCTGGAATACAAACCAGTTTGAGGTCTGTATGCTAAGCCTTTCTCCTCGGGCTTATCCTGGCAGGGTATCGGACAGATGCTCACCTATCAGTCCTCAGTCTGGGGCGGTTAACCATTGCATCGAAGAGACACAATCGGAGAGAGCAGGACAGAGAGTCCCAGGGAGGAGTGTGGGCTGCGGGTCAGGAAACCTGGCGGGCCTTCGCATCCCCGCTGTGTAGCTCACAGTGGGTCAGGGAACCCCTCCCAGCAGCTCTTGTTCCCAACAGCTATTGCTGTCCTAGGAGCAGTGGGTCCTGGCTTACAGCCAAGGAAGCCAATGCCCAAAGAGGTGCTTGGTGAAATCACTCATCTAGGCACCCCCCTGCCCCCACTCCCACAGAGAGGAAGGCAGAAGAATGCCTTTTCTCATCAGCAAAATGGAGGGAATGCCATCTTCTCCAGGCTACAGGGATGCAGGTACATGAAAAAGGAGCCCATGCTGTGGGGCACTGGCACGCCTTGGATGCCCTTGGACTGTGCCCATTCCATCACGGTGCCCAGGCCCAGGTGGCCCTACTGAAAGACTCACAGCCAGCCTCGACCCAGGCAAATTTGCTGGATGCAACATAGAAGGAAGGCTTTGTTTCTGGAAGTTCTCTGGTGGAGAAGTTTGACTCTGCGAGGCTCCTTATCTGCCCCGTGGCCTGAGGCGTCTGCCCCTGGAACCTTCTTGCCAACTCCCACCCCAGCAGGTTGGATCTGCATCCACCATGTTCCCTCTTCCTCTGGATACAGGAGCTGTAACACACCCGTGGCCTTCAGCCTTCCTTCCCCCTGTGCAGAGGCGGGCCTCTTGTTCCTGTCCCAGGCTGGGAGGGAGGGGGATAGGGGACAGGATGGAGACTTCTCCAGGGATGTTGTAGGGAATGCATGGCTTCCTGGCCTCGTGCTAGAAAGAAAAGGAGGAAGCCGAGTGACCTCTCCAGTCAGGGGCCTGCTCCATTCTATGAGCCCCCCTCCCCCGTGGCAATTCTGAGCCCCCCCCCCACATAAACAAAGGAGACTGCAGAGAGTCTGGAAGTCCTCTGATGGAAATTCCAAGGCCTCTACGATATACTCCTTTCCTGCCGACCTCAGTGAGAACCAGACAGATGCTCACACCAGCACCTGGAGAGAGGGACCTCTGAGGCCATTTCTTTTTTCCTTTGATGTGACATGATTGCAAACTTTGAGCTGGCAATGGATCCTAGTTGGTTATACTTCTTCAGAGAATAAGCCACTCTGTCTGGCAGGGGTGGTTCCTCATAACCAGGCCAGGCTTCTTCTGTGCATGGTTTCCAAGACCCCCATACAGCCCCTCCAGATCCCTCTTTCCTGTGCTCCCCACCATGGCCCCATTCCTACCCATTCCCCATTCCCTACAGAGACTGTCCCATCTTGCCACACTGACTGGCCTGGCATTTTATACTCCCTGTGTGACGGTGGCAAGTTGCACAGCCTTTCTGGGCAGTGTTATCAGCAAAGACGGGACATTAGAACTTGCACCTACTTCCTGGGGTTCTTGGACACATCAAGTGAAGATGGTTCACACAGAGTGCTTAGCAAGCGTTCAGTGTCTATTAGCGGATAGACTGCAAACACTTTTAATTCTTTTGCGAAGCTTTCTTGATCTACTTCAGGGCCCTCTTAGCCCTAATGGACTCCCATCCACCCTGTTCCACCCTGTTCATCCCTCACCGGTTCCTGAGCCTCCTTCCCTGCTTTGTGCAGACACCAGCATATCCCATATGAAGACTTGTCTGCTCACTGATTACCTTCCCTGACCCTGGTCTGGGATCCTTGTTTCGTTTCCAAGTCCAAACCTCACTGGGCTGCTTGGTGCCTTCGATGTGCCAGACTTTTGTGCGCTGGCCACTGGCATGTAGAAACTTCTACCACTTTGCATTCCAATTGTTGGAATGCCTGTTGATTGACAGGTGCCATTTGAGCCCACCGTGGTGGCCAGCACTTGGCTTGGCCTGGCCTGGCCTGGGTAGAGTCTCTATAACACCGATCCTCTGCAATGCCCTAGAGAGTCAGGCCAGGTGCTTAGCTGGTTTCCATTTTCCTTGGCAAGGAGGTGTTGAAATATGTCCTGGGGCACTTCTGCTTCTCTTCTGAGCAACCTGCTGGATCCCTTAGCCTCCGTGAACCAGCACTGACTGGTTCCTAACTCACTTCTCTCCATGGTAACCAGCGTCCAGTGGTGCCGAGACATCAAGCTATTTGCTTTGGCCCAGGCATGAGCACCATTTGTTAGCATAGCAGGTCAGCCTCCAGCAGAGCCCAGGAAACCATCCTCTTCCCGTTCTCGCTCCATCTTAGCTCGCTCTGCATGGCGTTTGTCCTGCCTATAAGCATTCAACTCAGGGACATCCAGAGCCCTCCTCCCCAACACACTGCTGGTGATAGTCCAGTTTTGACCGTCCACGCCAGCTCCATGTCTTCCTTCCAGAGGGGATTTTCCTGCGCACACCATGGCACTCCTGCCCTGTCAGGACACTGGCTTCTAGAACCACAGGACCAAGCACTGTGCAGCACACCAGTGAGACTTAAGCTGATGTGTGTTTGCCTGCTTCTCCTCCACCATGCATCCTGTCTGCCTCTTTCTGAGCATTTCTGATTCGTTTTGGACCCAGGAAGCAGCTTTTGCTTTGTGGAGATGCTGGGGAGGTACAGACTAGGGAAGACAGTCCCCCCCACACACACACCTCCTTCTAAGGAGTGCCATCCTGGCCACTGTTTTTGTGGGGTTTTTTTCCCCTAAACCCACCTGTCACTGGGTTTATTAAAGCTTTCTGATACACAGCTATGGCATTCATGCAGGGTGCAGGCTACATCAGGAAAGAGCATCTCTTTGCCACTGTAGACGACCGAGTGCCGAGGGTCTCTGAACCACCAAGGCCATGAAGTTGGCTCCTCATAAGCACCTCATTTAACAACTTATCACCAGGCACCTCATCTTATAGGACTCAAAAGGGAAGCCACAGTTCTCATCTGAAGCACCATCACGGGGAAGGGGTGGCCGAAGACTTCCCAGCTGACCCTATCTCCACGCTGTCCCTGGGGTGTTTGCCGGGGGTTTGCCCCAAACTGAATGAGTCTTTGCAAGGCAGGGTCAAGCCCCCTGGGACTAGAAGGGAAGGGAAGAGAGACCCCTGAAGCCAGCTCCATTTCCCTATATTTCCCATGTACCAGGCTCCGGTACATGGGTCCCTGTCCCACGCAGGAAGGGTGGGGAATAAAGACCACGAGCTCTCTCCACCGTCCAAGAGGTGCTTGCACACAGTGTCAGGTGGTTGGCTCGGGAAGCACACTTACATGGGAAGCGTGAAGGGTAGCTGAGGATTCACAGATGACTCATGTACAGCAACAACAGGAAATTTCCCTCTGGAGGCCTAGCACGGATATGAATTTTGAATCAACATCATCAATAAACAGTTGTCTACAAGACTCAGAAGGTGACCAGACAAACTTTTTTTCTGGAATTTATTTCTATGTAAATCAGACTTAAGGATTTTTGAAAAAATATCAAATTTCTTCCTTCTCACTTGTTTTTAAGTTTCTGGTCCCCCTTGAAATGTACTTTATATCAGGTATCAGCAAATTCATTAAGATACACTTATCACTCTAAAAAGATCGGAAAACTAGGGAAAAGCTGGGTATGGCGTCACATGGTGTAAACTCAGCAGTCTGGAGGCTGAGGCTGGAAGACTGGGTAGTTCAAGGTCAGCAAGATCCTACCAAAAGAGTGGGGGTGAAGGGGATCAGTCCATTTCAAACTAGTTTCTGACTCATTCTGTTAGTAACATCTACCTCTTCCTGAAAAGCAAAAATGAAATATTCTGCGCGTGGCACTTTCCTTTAAAAAATAAGACAGAGTTCTGAATTTTTAAAAACTTCATAAAAATGGTTCCAGAGGGGCTGGAGAGATGACTCAAGAGTTAAAGCCTTTGCCTTGAAGGCCAAGGGACCTGAGTTCAGATCCCAGATCCCACATAAAAATGACAGGCAGAAATAGCAGTGGCTTGTATTTCTGACCCTGGAAGGCAAAGCCTGGAAACCTCAAAGCAAAAAATACTGGGGAGGTAGAGCAATCCAAGGGATTCCTAAAGTTACCCTTGGGTCTCCACAGGCACACACGCTCAAGTTCTCTTTGATACGCACACACACACACACACACACACACACACACACAACACACACACACACACACACAACACACAACACACACACACACACACACACACACACAGAGTTTGCTGAGCCGCTGTAGTGATCTGGGGTCTGTTGTCTGCAGGTCGTTCCTCCTCCTTGGGTGACTTTGCCTCTGCATTTGCAGGGGTCTTTTCTTCTTTTTCTTTTCTTTCTTTTTTTTTTTTTAAAAAAACTTATTTTTAATTTTTTATTATTTATTCAATTGTGCGTGTATGCGTATGTGCACGCGTGTGTATGTATGTGTGTGTGTAGAACCACGGACAAATTCCTCGGCCCTACAGGACCAGAAACGCAGGCCGCCCCTGCTTCTGCCCGGTATCTATACGTGGGTTCAGGACCTTCCACCTGCAATGCAGAGGCTTAACCTCTGAGCCACCTCTCCAGTCCCTCTTCTTTTTCTATTGTAGCAAAATTAGAAAATTTCCCACTTGGGTACTGTTTCATTAAACTGTTTTTTTTTTTTTTAATTTTTTTTTTATTATTATTATTATTATTTATTCAACTGTGTGCATATGTGTGTGTATGTGTATGTGTGTGTGTGTGTGTGTGTGTAGAACCACGGACGAATCCGTAAACCACCATGGACGCCTCCACCTCCTTCTGCCCCGGGATTCACAGGCTCCGCCCTACCAGGACCAGAAGCGCAGCCCCCCCCCCCCCCCCCCCGCTTCCGCCTGGCGTCTATACGTGGGATCTGGGATCCGAACTCAGGACCTTCCACCTGCAAGGCGGAGGCTTAACCTCTGAGCCACCTCTCCAGCCCCTAAACTGTTTTTTTAATATACTATTTTTAAAAAGTCTCATGTATTTCATTTATTATATGAGTATTTCATTATTCGCATGCATGCCATAGAAGTCAGAGAACAACTTTTTTGGGACTCGTTTCTCTTTTTCCACCCTGAGGGCTTCAAGGGATGGAGCTCAGGTTTTCCATCAGATACTTGAGATTCGGAACTTAGCTCTTCCTTCTTAAAATCAGTTACATAAAAGGAAGGATAGGAGGGTTGGAGAGATGACTAAGGGTTTAAGACTCTGCCTCACAAGCAGAAGGTCTTGAATTCAGATCCCAGGTCCCCATGTAAAAACAACAGGTGGAATGGTGGCACCCTGCCCTTCGAGCCCTGGTAGGAGGAGCCTGGAAAATCTTAGAGCAGAGCAAGAAGGAAGTAGAAACAATCCAGGATGATTCCCAAAGTTACCCTTGGTCCTCCACAGAGACACACAGTGCCCTCTGATACACACACACACACACACAAGTAAGTAAATAAACAAACAAACAAATAAATAAACAAAGGCAAGGAAATACAGACCCATTTTTAAACACAGCTGTGCCTTCTAGTCTTGTTTATAACAGCTCCTAGCTAACCAACCTTAAGGGAATGACTTAGAGAAATCACAATAAAAGTACACAGCTATAAAACCTGAGTTGAGTTGATGGCACGAAGGAAAGTATCCATGACAAAAATGTTTAAGAAAAACCAAATATAAAATAAAACCTCTAGCACTCAGGAAGCTAAGGCCAGAGGATTATGAGTTCAAGACCAGCCTGGGCTACATAAAAAGCATGACCTTTTCTCAAAAAAACAAAGAAAAAAAGAAAAAGTAACGCACAAAACATTTTTTGAAGTAAGAAAATCAGAGTTTAGTTTTCTGTATGCATTGTGATATCAGATATATAAGGAAAAGCCGCAAAAGAAAAAAAAATAAACAGAAGCATATGCCAAGCTGCTTGGTGCAATTACAGTTTTAAAAATTTTTCTTCACATTTTCCTTCCACGTTGTGGATTCTCTACAAAAAGAACATGCATAGCTCTGATCCTCAGGACAGCAGAGCAATAGGCAGAAGGAAGGATCCTCCTCTGCATGTGATCACAGAAAACCAGGATTTGGGAGGGTAGTGGGCACTGACTCAGATCTGCAAACCTTATGGTTCCCAAGGGTGCTTTTGGGGGATGCTGCAGGGCTGGACCTGGTGGGGCGAAAGAGTCCCAGACAGGCGATCACCAGGAAGGGAGCTGACTTGGGCCAGAGTTGGAAGCTGGCACGCCTTCAGGGGCCTGGCAGGTGGCCTAAGCAATCCTTAAAGGTGTGTCCTATGGTAACAGGTGGGGCTGTGGCAAATGGGCACACATGTGCCCGAAAGAAGCAGCTCCTGCCTCGCTGCTTAGTTGTTGCCATCAGACCCAGAGCCCCTCATGGTCAGGTCTACCTTTTTTTTTTAAATTTTTTTTTTTTTTATTTATTCAATTGTGTGTGTGTGGTATGCGCGTTTATGTATGTGTGAGTATGTATATGTGTGTGTGTAGAACCACGGACGAATTTGGGAACCACCATGGATGCCTCCACCTCCTCCTCGTTTACTCCGCCCCGGGATTCACAGGCTCCGCCCTACCAGGACCAGAAACGCAGGCCGCCCCCGCTTCCGCCTGGCGTCTATACGTGGGGTCTAGGATCCGAACTCAGGACCTTCCGCCTGCAAGGCAGAGGCTTAACCCCTGAGCCACCTCTCCAGCCCCTACCTTTTTTTTTTAAACAGCCAAGTTTCACATGTGAAATCTCTCATTTGTCACTGACACTTAACTGGCAAGCATTTCCAACACCTCGCAGCCTGCTTCTACACACAGACACTGCGGGCAGTCAGTCAGCAAGTGGCCCTCCTCCTGCCTCTCCCCACAGGCAACCTCCTCTTCCAGGTTCATGTGGAATCATCCACGTGGGTGGGTGGCAACCCGCAACACAGACCCAAAGGGCTCTGCTTTTGTTCTTCCCACAGAAAATGAGCCTCCGTCTCCTCTGGTCTCCGGGATCATCGACTACAACATGCCCCTCACCTCCACCTACTTGAAGCAGATGAAGTTGCGAGTCATGAACTCCCAGGAGCAGGTAAGAGGCCTGCCTCCCTTCTCCCCAGAAGAGGAGCCTGCTGACTTGCTATAGCTGAGTCTTTCCAGGACTAGAGGCCTGGGCCAGTGTAAACAGGGGGGAAGTCAGAGAGACCTTTATCTGGTCATCTGGACCCACAGGCAGCAGGGAGGGGCGGAATCGTGCTCCTTCTGGGAGAGCCTTCTGAAATCCTGGAAGGTCCCCTGCAAGGGAGCGGCGCTCAAGAGACACAGACCTCGACTTTCCGGCCTCGTGTCTATCATGTCACTTGCTTTCTCCCCTACCCCTCCGACCCACTCCCAGAGGTGAGAGAGAGGCCTTGGCTGCCTGCCTGTGGCCTCTGTCACTTTTGGGTCCCAGACAGGCCAGGAGGAATGGACCTTGGAGAGTGGCCCAGGCTAGATAAGGCCCGGAGGCCTCCTGGTTATCCAAGACTCCCAGCTGCGGTTTGCCAAGGACTCTCAAACACCATGGAAACCAGCTATGGAAAGAAGTCCCCCTTCTTCCCCCCTCCCCCGACTTGTGTCTCTCCACACAGCCCACCTCCTAACCCCTGGCAAAGCAAGGAGCTTGTCTTTCAAGGAAGGCCTGGGGTGAGCGCTTGGCTTCCGCCTGGATCAGGGCAAGACTTCCTCACTTCAGCTGGCTGAGTGCCCCCACCTCTGGTGACATCTGAACCCACCAGGTCCCTGAGGCTTGGCTAGGGAACCAGCCCTCGCTCCTCCATGGAAACCAGGCTTGAGCAGCCTACGAGCCTGTGGGCCGGCCGGGCAGTGGGCAGGTCGCTGGAGGGGAGGAAGGGTGTTCTCGTGGCTGGCTCCATGGTGATGAGGCAGGGCCTGCACCGCCCAGTATGAGGACTTAACTGGTTGTCTTGACACATGGAGTTGCACCCCTCCCCCCCACATGCACCATGCTCAGTCCCTGGAGGCTGAGCAAAGCCAGCTCTGCTCTGGGAGGACAGACTCTTGCGTCAGCGTTTTCCTCAGCTCCTCACACAACAGTACCTGTCCTGCGACTGTCCTGTGAAAGTCACAGTGTGTGTTGGGGGAGGGGGGATCTGTATTGGTTCCGTTGAGGGGATTTTAATACCAAGGTGTCATTCTCATTAATTCTTAGAAATCCTCAGCCCCAATGCTCAAACCTCTTATGGCCACGGAGAAAAAACCCCGACCTTTCTTTTCCTTTAGCCAGCTACACTGTGGCTTCTTGAATACTCCTGTCACTCTTGTCTGCTGTAAAACACAGAAGCACACAAACAGCTGGGAGCACTGCCCTCTGACCTTTCCTGGATCTAGGTCCCTGCCAGGGCCCATGTGGCGAATTCTGTTAGTTTTTGTTTGATTTAAAAAAAAAAAAAAAACTACCATAATTCCCTTCCCTTGCATCAGTGGAAGAATTAACACCATTGGTCTGGTGCCTTCATCCACAGGTCCATGTGGAACTGTTCTGCAGGTCAGGCTCCAGGGATGAGCAAAGAGCAGGCTTCCTCGGGCTTCTTCCCACCAGCTGGGAGACAAGCCCTAAGCCAACAGATAGCTGTCTGTCATCATAAGGACCGTCCATCATGAGGGTGTTGGGCCACTTAGGATGTTGGTAGTGTGACTGTAGCAGAGGTCAGGGAAAGTTTGCCACAAAAAGGGATTTTTTTTTTAGTTAACATATATGAAGTGTCTAGTCTAAGGGAGGAGCTTGTACAAAAGCCCGGTGGCTCAAGGGAGGGCAGGGCCTATGAGAGCTTTACAGAGGCTCGTGTGCAAGAAGGGAGAATGTCATTTCTGTTGCTGAGGGGAAGGGGAAGTATCTGAGCACTTAAAAAGTATCTGAGCAAAGTTCACCAGACAAGAGAGACAGATGCCCTAGTGAGGTTTCAGCTACTCCTACAAGGAGGACTTGTGAAAGTCATGTCCACACTGTTCTGGGAGCCTGGTTGCCACGAGGGCCGAGGTGGGGAGGCCTCAGAGCAACCAGCTTCCTTCCGCTGTGCTTCTGTGGGAGTCAAAGGGCAGGTGAAGCGGTACCACCCTGCACCCCGCCTCCCACCTGTCAATCTCTCTCTCTCTCTCTCTCTCTCTCTCTCTCTCTCTCTCACACACACACACACACACACACACAGAGCAAGGAGCTTCAAGGCCTCAGCCTCTTAGGCAGTGGATTGTCCCCACTTTATGACTGGTGCATGACAAAATAAGAAACCACACTGCTCACCAGACTGCTTATCGGCAACTCAGGGAGGGGCAGAGGACCAGAAGTCTCTGGAACTAAGACTCAGTCTCCTTGAGTTCGTGGCCTCTTTCTTTCCACAGTGAGGGCAGGGCAAGGCTGTCTGTGGAGCAGGCGTGTCTCCTTGGCCTGCAGCAGCTCTGGCGTAGGTTCTGCCGCTGTCACACCCCACGTCCCAAAACAAAGCTTCACTCCATTACTCTGACCACAAAAGGCCAGCAGAGGACACCTGTAGTGTTTGCAGGATGTTAATGCAAGCCATGTGGAAAGCAAACCCACGTCTGTGGCAGTCGGAGGCCGGGAGAAGTGATGTCAGTGTAAACCAAGCTCTGCCTCTCAGCGCTCAGGAGGAGCAACATCCCGATAATGCCTTTCAGGTTCTTACACTATTGCGTGTCCGGGGGAGACAGCAGGAAGGCAGGGCACATGTATGTTCTTAACCTTTCTCTAATCACGCAGATTAATATTCTGGCTACAGAGTCCTTCTCTATGGAGGATATTAGACATATACTGGCACCTGGCAATCCCCCCACCCCAAAAGTAAATTCTAATAATAACATCCACATGAAGAAAGAGGTTCTCCTCGAGATCTGATTCCATGAAGTGAATGTTTTTAGTGTCTTCCCTGTACAGGATGGTGGAGGTTAAATACCCTCGTCCACAGGTACCTCCCCCAAGGAAGTGACCACAGTGTGCCGAATATAATAATTTTCTTAAGCCAAATGTGGTGGTCCACACCAGCTCTTGGAAAGTAAAGATGGGAGGATCTTAAGTTAAAGACTGGCCTTGGCTCAAAAGCAGAGCGCACTTTTCTTTATTCATGACCCCTTTTATAAACATACGGACCCAAAACCACATTGGGTTGTGCAGTTGACAAATTCATCTTGGAGAGGGCAGGGTATGGAGGCCTTGCAGGCATGGGCTGTCTCAGAGAGTGGTCAAGAGCTAGGAGAAGATAAGGTCCCAGGGAAGGCTCAGGCTATGCTCTAGGTCCCAGCTAGCCAGCAGGTGCATTTTGAGCTATCAAGGTTCCAAGCCCCCTGCAAAGGCATATGCAAGGCACATAAGAGGGGATGATGGCATCTCTCCACGTAGCTTTTGTCCCCTCCCTTCCCCCTCCCCCCTTCCCCTCTCTTCCCCTCTTCTCCTCTCCTCTCTCCTCTTCTTTCATTTCCTTCCTTTTGCTAGTAACACATGGCCTCCCTGACCAAAAAATTCCAATAAGCAAGAAAATGGTGATCAAGATCACTATCCCCTCCTCACTGAGACCCCTCAACCACCTTGCTCACCTCCATCCCAAACTGTCACATAGAAAGGGGATTCACCACTTTGCTGTTCTGTTGCTCATTCCCCTGTTCTGAGGGTCTCCACCCTCTTACCAATTATCCAATTATAGATTTCTCCTGGCATACATTTCTTTGCTCATCTGCCTATCTGTCTGGTGAAAAGGAGGTGAGGGAATCACAAGCAACCCCAACAGTGTATAGGGTGCCATATAGAGGTCCGTGAATAAAGCAAAACTGACAAAGAAGAGACCTAAGAAATACGAGTTTTATTAGAGTTAAGGGCTGGTGGGAAAGAATTAAAACAAAAGAGAGCTTGAAGTCAGAGAGGACAGGAAGAGCAGGAAAAAGTGGCCAATGTAGCTGAGGAGAGGGTCCCAGAAAGGTTAGAGCAGAAAGAGGTGGGGGGGAGAGAGAGAGAGAGAGAGAGAATTGAATCCCTCCCTGGGTAGGGCTCTTATTGTCTTAGAATTATATCAGAGTTGCCAGGGAATTAGAGCAGTAGAAATGAAGAGAAGTCCTCATTTTTCATTGCCTTCAATATTCATCTGTCCATCCATCCGTCCGTCCGTCCTTCCGTCCGTCCATCCATCCATCCATCCATCCGTCTATCCTTTTGTATACTGTGAGCCAGGCACTGGTCTACATACCAAGGAGAGCAAAGTCAGATCCCCCTGCCCATGTGGGTTCTAGAGCTCAGTGAGAGAGAAGGAAACCCCAGGTCAATTCTCGAAGGCCCGAGCAGGAGTATCTCCCAGGAGGGGGGAAGAGGAGGGGATGATGGGAGAGCTGGGAGGCTAGCAGGTGCATGCTGGTTCAGGCAGAGGGATTGTTAATTGGACGCCTGTTCCATGTTCAGTGCGCTGTGCACTTGACCCCTTGACCTTAGGACTCTGCAGAGTTTGTTTCATCCTCATTCTGCACATTTGATAGCTGAGGCTCAAAAAGGCTGGGCTCTGGCTCAGGGTCGAAACCATGAAAGGGCATAGCAACCCCGGTCCTTTCCATTCCCAAACTCATCCACCCACCACCGATACACCAAGCCCTGTGCATCTGCATGCTGACTGGGAGAGAGCCTGCATGTTGGCAGAGCACAGAGGAAGCAAGAATGGTTGAGGACCTTGTTTGGCTGGAACCTCAGAGCTGCCTTAAAGAGAAGACAAATAAGGGAACTGGAAGAGGAACCTGGTGGGGGGAGGCTGGGGACTTGTGGCTGTCTCGGTGTCTACAGAAGTCCGTGTGCAATTTGATGTTCCTATCGTCCTGACCACTCTTGTCCCGACCACTCCTGAGATGCAGTATTTCAACAGAGGTCCAGTTGGGGAAATCCGAATGAAGGCCCACGTGGACTTCAAAGCAGAGAAACTGAGAAACTCTGCTTTGGTCCCTGCACACCACCCTGTTCTGTGCAGAGGGAAGACTGACTGCACCTGTCCTCCCTCTCCTCTCCAGCCTGCTGAGCACTAATGTCCCCTAATGGTTTTACTGTTCTCACGGCAGCGTGAAGTGGTGCCCAGCTCCCTTGTTGAAGCCCACACTTGGAGGCCTCCGTTAACTTCTGCCTCACTTTCTTCCATTCTGCCCCTGTCTAGAGTATTCCTTGAGTCCTGGGGGTTGTGCAGACCCATCTTTCTTAAGGACACACACCCTTGACTTGAGGTCTCCAATGATTGGCCCTCTTGCTCTGGAGGTCTGGGCAGTGTAGAGCAGCCACAGATTCCATTCTTAGCAAGGATTCTCAGCCCAGCAGCCACTTCACCAGGACCAGCTCTACACCTGTAAGCTGTGTGGCTTGACTGAAGTGCTTTGCCTCTCTGTGTCTTTTCTCTTTTATTTATTGTGTGTGTATATATATGCCATGGTACACGTCATGTTGAGGTCAGAGGAAAACTTTGTGGAATCAGTTCTCTTCTTCTACCTTTACCTGGGTTCCAGGGCTTGAACTCAGATCATCAGGCATATGCAGCAAGCACTTTTACCCACTGAGCCATCCTTCAAGCCCCTATATTTCTTTCTGCTCGCTAATTACTTGAAGGAAATAACACACTTTCCCTCATCGAGACGCCCCAACAGTTGAATGATGTAAAATAAGGCAGGTACTGGTTTGGGTGCATTGAAAGTACAGGGAAAATCCCAATGGCTGGGTCTGCGGTTGGGAACACTCATTAATAGACACATCCAGTGACTTACCTAAGAGATCGTGGATATAGCCATGTGGCTGTTCTGGTGGGGCTTTACTTTGTAGAGAAAACAAGACAGCAAGCAAGGGGTAGAACCCAGGAGAGAAAGCAGCTGAGAAGAGTCCAAAGAGACCCGCCAGGTAGTTCAGGGCTACCGTCTCATCTTAGGTGTGAGCCAGTAGAGATGGTTAGGGGAGGAGAAGGAGCTGCACCAGAGCCAGGCAGCAGTAAGGACCTTCCTGATGCTACCAGCTCAGGGGGGAGCCCTTCCCCATCCGGGGGCCCAGCCAGGGGCCAAGCCACCCCCCAAAAGCTCATTCACACAACTCCAATTACTGATATTTGTAGTACTGGGGTTGAAACCTAGGGAATCACACACACTAAGCAGGATGGTATCACTGAACCACACCCCCAGCATAACAGAACAAAACAAAACAAAACAAAAAACTGTGAGGACTGTGAATGTGGCTCAGTTGGCAGAGCGTTTACCCAGTGTGCATGAAGCTCTGGGCTCAATCCCCAGCCACCCATGAACTGGGCACTACACACTTATAATCCAAGCACTAGGGTAAGTGGAGGCAGAAGGCTCAGAAGTTCAAGGTCCTCCTCAGCTATGAGGTAAGTTTGAGACCAGCCAGGTTTTTTGTTTTGTTTTTTTTTTTGCTTGGAAGGACCTGAGAAAACGGGTCCAAATGAAAAAAAGAAAAAGAAGCTGTGGTAAATATATGTTACATGAAATTTGTTACTTAAACCATTTTAAGTGTCTCGTTCAGTGGCACTGGGGGTATGTGATACGTTGGACAGTCATCACCAACTACTTTCAGAGATGTTTGTTTTTTGCATGTGTGTGTATCTGTGGGTGTGTGTACATGTACACACATGGCTGCCTGTGCACAGGTAGAGACAGGAGGACATCCGCCAGTGTTGTTCTTCAGGTACCCCCACCCCCACAAATACACCACCACCCCCTTTTTGAGACAGGGTCTCTTACAAAATAGTGTAGATTGGCTGGCCAGGAAGCTGGGGGGGGTCTTCCTGACTCTTCCTTCCTGGTACTGGGATTATAAGTGTGTACCATCCTGCCCAGCTTTTGACTCAGTCACCACCAGGTTTGCAATCAGATACCTTACCAATTGTGCTGTCTCACCAGGCTGCGCCCAGCTTTTATATGTGGGTGGTGGGTCCTCATGGTTGCAGGCAAACACGTTACCAACTACTTCATCTCCCCAGCCCTTATTTCCAAAGTTGTCTCATGGTTTTTAGCAGTAGTTCTTTGTCCATTCGGAAGCGATCCCCACCCCCATCTCCCCAGCCGGCGCCACCTTTGTTCCACTAGGTCTGAGGGTTTGGCGCTGCAGGGCCTAAGGCCTCACACTGAGGCCTCGGGCAGCACTGTGCTGCTCAGCTGACTGCTTTCACTTTGCCACGCCTTCAGGTCTGCTGTTTCTACAGGCTGCTTCTGAGCTTCATTCCATTGTAAGGAGATGCTGCTTCCTGTTTGGGTTGTTTGAACTTTTTAGCTAACTGCCTGGACTTTTTAAATAATCCTTTCATGTCCGTTTGGGGGAGGCCCACATTAATGGAGGGTTTTGTTCCTTCTCTCTTTGAGCCCTTCTTCCTCTTTCTTGTCTTATGAACTTTCTCAGCCTCCTCTTTACTCAGAAGAACCCAAGAAAATGGGCAGACAGATCCAAAAGAAAAGCATACTCCTTGGGGCCCAGGGAATCAAGCCATGCCAGGCTCTTGGGGTACTTAGTCTGTGAGTCACCAGGGCCCCAGGACCCCCCAGAGCAGGGATGCTTTCCTTCCTCCTTTCCTTCCTCAGGTGGGCTTACCGTGAGAGTTGGGAAAACTAGCAGAGTGGACATGTGCCCCCACTTCCCGGTGTGTTCCTTAAGCAGGAGTTCTGCTGTGTCTCCTCAAAGAACAATCCCAGGGAATAGAGCTAGAACTTCTAAAGCAGCTGGCAAAATAGAAAGAAACAGACCTGGGAAGAAGGATTATGATTAAAGTCTTTGCCTCATAAGCAAAAGGACCTGAGTCCAGAGATCGCCCAGGAGAGATAATAATAAATAGAAACCCCACAGGAATCTGTGAGCCGGAGCTCGGTGGTAGAGCGCTTGCTTAGCATGCTCAAGGCCCCAGGTTCAGTCCCTGGTACGTGGGTGGGGGTGGGAGGAGTTGAAGCTAACAAGAGTAATACCAAACACCAGTAAATCACAATAAACATGCGTGGGTTAAATCCCACTACAGAGTCAAAAAGGCTCAGATGGGTTTTTTTTAAGAGGGAAATTCAACCATTTGGTATTTTCAAAATATATTTTTAATAACATTGAAAGGAAAATGAAAACCAAAGAGAGAAGTGGGTGTTGTTATTAATGTCAGGCATGTAAACGTTCATGGTGGGAAAGTGCTTCTTGCTGGTGCTGAGAGGACATTTTCCCCAGGGAGGTTCAGACCTTCTTCTCCTTGGCCAGGGAGTCAGGTATCCATGTCTTTGTTCTTTGATCCTGGGGGTGGCTTTGCCCTCATGGGCCCCCTCCCTGCATTTACTTTTCATCTCCCAGCCTCTGCAAGGGCCTGTGTCTGCATCAGAGCCGTACCAGCAGACATGGAGGCCACGGTGAGCAAGCGCCACACCCCCCTGGGTTCATCTGCACTGGCCTGCTGTCTTTCCTGATTTGATTTGTGCCCCATGAGGCCCACTGGCCTTCCCGCTGCTGCTGCTGCTGCTGCTGCTGCTGCTGCTGCTGCTGCTGCTGCTGCTGCTGCTGCTGCTGCTGCTGCTGCTGCTGCTGCTGCGTCAGCTGACTTCCTCCTGCTCCACTCTGATCTCCCAGAAAGACACCCGCAGCCCTCTGGGAGTACCCACCTTCTTCCTGGCCAGCAGCTGACCAAGAGAACTCAGCTCGCTATCCTGGGAACACAGGAAAGGTCTGGAATGCCAGTAGCCATGTTTTTAGGATCTGAGACTCTTTGGTTTCAGTAAATCCTTGGCACCATGTAGAAAAGCTTGCGCTGCAGCGAGAAAAACAAAAAGCAACTGAAATACTGACCTTGGCCAAGGCTGCTGCTTGCATTTCTCCAGGCAAGCGTGGTCCTTGGAGCGCTTCCACTGGAGGGAGGAGTGGGGGGTAGGGATGAGCTGACATGGTCTGCCCATGACCTCGGGGCGGCTCTCCCTCAACAGTGCCCTTCCAGGCAGCCTTTTTATCTGGTCTGTGTTTTTGTTGATTCACATTCATTTTTGCTTTTATCAGTAGATAAAAAAAAAATCTTGTAGAAAAGAGTAGACCCTGCCCCAGACTCCCAGCTGCAGTTTCTTGTCCCCGTAAATGCTCTCTTCTTTTCTGTCTCTCAGCCCTCTCTTCTGGTATTTTCCTTCTATTTCTATATGACACATTTATACCACGAGTTCTTGATTTTTTTCACTTTGGACTTTCCTCCTCATTTGATCCTGGGGGTGGCTCATTGTGTCTTACTTTGTGCTGTGGGAGATAAGTATTGAAACTCAACCTCTCCTGTGCATACTCCCGACTACTCCTTCCTCCATCCCTCAGAACATCTCTGCCTCTCTGTCTAGATAAATCAAGTAATTTATACTATTATCACTGTGCCAATGGTATGTGTAGCTGACCCAATTAGCACACTATGATTGCGTTTCTTTTCTATGGATTCCCCAGAGTTATCCGCTGCCTCTCAACTCCCCCCCAATCCTTCACTCTCCATCTTTTGATCTTGCTTATGCGTGAACGTGTTTATCATTTTTATTTTTATGGGCTCAAGATCTATTCCTTCTTTTTTTATGTTTGTTTCTTTTCTTTAATGACTTCTGTATTTGAGTCTCAAAAAGGCCAACCACTCCACCCCCATGTTTTTTCCTAGTATAGCCTCATGTTTTCATTTGGTGAGAAATTGTGTTCAAGAGCCATTTCAGATGTACAGAAAATTTGAGAAGAAGCAGTTGCCATGTTGCCTCCCCCTCTCGGAACTAGGTTTCCTCTATTAGTAGTAACGCATGGTGCTACTGTGTTACATTGTGGCAGCCAATGGGCCAAGTTGATACATATTAACTAGAGCCTGTGTTTATTTACTTTCATTGAGTTTTAGCCTCCTTTCCTTCAAGGAAAGGTAACAACCAGCTGTTCTGTGTTTAAGGGTCCTCTGAGTTAGGGCAGTTCCTCAGATTTTCCTTGGATTTGATGACAGCTTTAAAGAGTTACTGGTCATGTACTTTGTGGGATTTGGGAACTTCTCTGATATTGTCTTTCTCCATATGAAACATATCGTTGACAGTGGGATTGAGAGAGAAGATATAGACTCAGAGCACTGATTTGGTCATATCACGCCTTGGCTCCAGACTGTCATTAGATGTTGGTCTTGATCATACCTGGCTGAAGTAATGTCTGTCAGGTCTCTTTCCCTTTCTCTGCTGGGCACATTGGGAGGAAGTGGGTATTTCAGCAGCCCTGTAGACACTGCCCATACTCCTTGTGCCTAAGAGAGTTTTCTGTCCTTTTGGTTTGTTGACTTGTTCATTCATTTCTACTAGCACGGATGCTGTCTGTTTCCTTCGTATGTGTTATAATTCACAGTACCTTACTGTATTGATTATGTTCCAGTCTTGGCCATTGGCAGTTCCTGGTCCATTTTCACATTCCCCCATTAGTGTTGGGATTCTTTGGTTGGTTCTTTGTTTTGTTTTGTTTTCTTGTATTTTTTAAAATTTTCATTTTGTTTGTTATTTGTGTGTGTGTGTGTGTGTGTGTGTGTGTGTGTGCGCCGCGCGCACGTGCATCACAGCAGGCACGTGGAAGTCAAAAGACAACTCTGTGGAGTCGGTTGTCTCTTTCCGCCGTTACATGGGCTCTGAAGAAAGAAGTATTTGCCCATCTCACTGACCTGTTTTACTTGTTAGTATGTTTTTACTTTCTGGAATTGTCAGAGACTCAGGGCTCATCTTGTACATTTCCTGCCTTGTTCCAGAACCAGCCATTTCTCCAAATAACCTCTCCTCTTATCAGAGAATCATAGTAAAAGCCAGGATTGGGTGTGAAGTGTGCTTGCTTAATTAGAGGATCCTTTATTTTAGGTCCCCACAGCTGACGGCGGCAAACATCCTTGTCCTCATTTTCAATTTTTTTTATATTTGATCTTTTCCATTTGGCACTTACCTTGGTAATTGTAACATAGAGGTCCTGTGTAACTTTTATCTCAATATCTTGTATTAAATAACCTGTTTGGGGGCTGGGGTGTAGCTCAGAAGGAATATACTTGCTTAGCACATGCAAGGCCCTGGATTTAATTCCCAGTACCACAATAATAAGAAAAAGAAGGAAGAGGAAGAGGCCTATTCCCCCACCCCTTATACCTTGCCAGATTTCCATCCAGTCAGAATCTGTTGGTGTTCAGTCCACTGGCTTTTTGTTTTTTCCATGCAAAGCTCCACACTGTGCCAAATGTTCAGACTTGCTAACATATTTCAGTATCTCTCAGGAATAGTTCCTCTTGCTGGTTTTCTTTTTCAAAGTTTTACTAGTACCAAAATAAATTCCACACCCCGATCTTGGTGGAAGAGTCCCACCTGACCCGCCGTGTAAGAACTAAGCCAACACACTTTGGCCAGGGATCTCTTGCTCACCTAAGAGCATGGATGGTAGATGGTGAGTCTGCAGTGCTGGCGTCCTAGGGTGGCGTCTGGGAGCCAGTGTCCCCACCCTCTTGAATACAGTGTAGCACAGTGGGCATTTCTGACCTCCAGAGAAAGCAGCTTCTCAGATGTGGGACAGATAAGGGAGTGGGAAGCTCATCTTGAGGGGCATCATTTTCACCATCAATATTCTATTGGATATTTTCAGCTGTTTTCTAGAAACTTGCTGCACCTACCGTACTCTAAGAAGACACGTTTCCATTGTTTTGCCAGGGCAGTGCCCGTTCATAGAAGGTTAGGCTCCTCCGGTCCTCCAGCCTCCTTGCAGTTGTGTGGGGAAGGACTGTGGGGCAGGGGACAGAAAGCACCCAGGATCCTGTTTCTCCCAATGGGCTAGATTCAGTGAACCCAAAAGGCTGTCTGTCTCTGGTAGCTCCTCAACGCTACACCCCCTTCCAGGCCACCAGAGTGCCGAGGCGGGCCTTGTGGCTTCATCAGCCAGGGGGGAACAAGGGCAGGACTGCTACTCAGGTCACTAGCAAAATCCCCACCTGCAGGCCTGACTGGAGTGCGCTTCAGCTGTGTCCACGGAGAAGCTCTGGGCTCCATCAACCAGAGGAGCACTTCCAGCCGCTCAGACCTCTGCCGGTGAACCGCCCTGCAAGGCTGTCGGGAGCTGACGCCCAGCTCTCTCCCCAAAGAAGAGAGCCATGCACAGGAAAGGAGGCTTCTTTCCCAGGGCTGGGCCAGGAAGGAGCAGCTCCAGATGGCCACTGAACCAAAGGCCGACCTTGTGACCCTGTTCTGGGCGAGACTCAAGGGAATTTGTGATCTTGCTCCAAATGTCTGCATTTCATTTTATTTATTCCATGCAAACTCTTTTGCACCCTTCTCCTGGTGGTAGGAAACTACCCCAGTTTGGGATCATCTCTTTTATCTAGAGCTAGCGAGATATTTGGAATAGGAGGTTTTCTCTAGCCCCCACTGGCTTTCGTGCCCCCCCCCTCTTTTTTTAGAAGATGAGACCTTCCTCTCAAGGCACCTAAATACAGGCACAATGGCTTCTAGACTCTTGTTAACTGGTAGATTCTTTCCCAAAGGGGCCCTGGCAGGATGGCACCCCAGCAGGACTGGGCTCCCAAGCCTGATTCCACACTGTGGGCGGTCGGTGGGGTGGGGGAGCTTTGTAACCAGACCTGGAGGACGCAGGAGGGCTGCAGACACCAGCAGCTGATGTCTGGAGATCAATTAGAGATAATGGCTTTGCGTGGACCCGGAGAGCGTGGCCAAGCTTTTTGCTGGTTTGACTCATTAACAGGCTTGCTCTCTTTTGAGGGTGGATTTGTGCTGGCTGCTTTGTTTGGCTCAGGGAGACAGATCCTGGGCGGGCTGGTAGCTCCCTTAGCCCCATTCAGAGGAAAAGTCAGAGGTCCCCAGACCCTTGCCCTTCCCGCAACACTCCAGAGTGCACCTCTGAGGAGGCGCCTTCTTTGGTTCACTCAGAAATCCTTTGCTGCTTCCTGCTAAGTGCCAGAACCTTTCTGAGCACTGCAGGTGTGACAGTAAAGAGGTCAGACAAGCTGTCCACCCTCGGGTGCGCACACGCTGTGCTAGCTTCATGTTCTTGTTTCTTCAGGTATATAGGACCTGCGTAGAGGGTCCTATATGTGCTTACAATTCTCTCAATTACATTTTATTAAGGTGGCAGGAGAGTTCCTATCAACATTGGAGGCTGAGGAACAGGATAAACTGCATTGGAAGGAAGAGCTGAGAGAAGGACAATACTTTCTTGCTTGCTAGTAGAACACTGAACCAGCTCTCTCTCTCTCATTCATCTTCCCAGGAAATAGTCCTACCTACTATGGGTTGGGTCTTTCCAGATCAACTAGATAATCTCCCTCAAGTTTGTTCCAAGTCTTGCCTAAACTAAATAATTCTTCATAGGTATGTCTGAAGGCTCGATTCTCAATTATCGAGTTGACACCTCTATCTAACTGGTACACAGACTGTGGGGATGATAGATAATTCAGTAAGAAGAACCTGCAGAAGCGAGACATTTGGGGCAAAGACTTAAAAATGAAGTAAGATGTCATATGCTTTAGAGCAAGAGATTTCTGAAGAGGTGGTATAAGCAAAGCCCTGACTGTCAAGCTAGCAACCCCGCTGGAGGTGACCAGATGGGCTTTTCCTGCAGAGGAGACAAGTGCAAAGGCCCTGGACTGCAGTGGGGAGCTTGGAAGCTGAGCAGTGTGCGCTGAGGATGGGAAAGCAGGGCGCAGTCCACGAAAGCAGCTCTTATGGGGCTTGCTGGCTGGGTACAAAGTTTGGCATGTGTGGTGCACATAGAATCCTGTGCCATATGTTCTGCCCTCAGAGCAGAGCAAGACTTGACTGGGCACGACTGCAAGTGGAGCTTAGCATGTGAGCGGGCACCCAGCACTCTGGCTCATGGTGCGCTGTGCCTCACTCTCCTTTCTGAGGCCCACAGCTTCGCTGTTCCGGCAGGAGCTGGGCTATGACACTTTGCAATCTGCTCTGCAGGGCGAGCTCCTTTCTGTAAGGGGCAGCCCACGCTGGGGGAGCCCAAGGCATCATCGAGGGCGGGGAGCAAACAGGCATGCCACTGACAGTTAGGCAAGGGCCAGGGCCAACCACCTTCCCCTCACCCTTAAGTGGTGCCTTTGCACCCTCTTGCTGACCCTTGAGCTTCAAGGATGTTGCTGAAGGTGGAGAGAAAGACACAGGCACCACCGCATCCTCAACACGACGAGTAGCGTAGCCTGCCTGGCCTTGCCAATCCGTGATCGCTTAGAAGGATGCAGGTGTCTGGAGTGTCTAAGGACACCGGCACATTGCACTGGGCTGGTACCCGTGCTGAGGAAGTCTTACCCAGGTCCCTCCCTCAGGTCTGCAGGTAAAGGACCTGCAGCTTGGCCTCCCTCAGTGTCATAGTTACTCTGCATGGCTGCCAGTAAATTCATGACCACATGGCTTATGGAAACAAGGGATTTTATTTCAGTTGATGATTGTCTGGTTACAGTTCTTGATCTATCTTGGCAGGAGAGTACATACCAACACCAGGGGTCATGGGAACTGGCCACAACTTATCCACAGGAGTGCTGAGAGAGGTGGCAAACTCTTCTTACCAGACAGCATGTCTGTCCAAGTATGCTGAAGATTGCCCACTTCCTTATGAACCAGTTCCCTCCATTTTATCTACCCGCCTAGTGGGCGATCCCACTTATCAGGGACTGGGTCTCCCCCCATCAATTAGACAATCTCCTATAGGCTTACTTAAGGCTTAGCTACTCATTCTTTTTTTTTTTTTAATTATTATTATTATTATTTATTTAACTGTGTGTATGTGCCCGCGCGCGTGTGTGTCTGTGTGTGTGTGTGTGTGCCCGTGTATGTGTAGAACCACGGACGAATTAGCGAACCACCATGGACGCCTCCACCTCCTTCTGCCCCGGGATTCACAGGCTCCGCCCTACCAGGACCAGAAGCGCAGGCCGCCCCCGCTTCCGCCTGGCGTCTATACGTGGGATCTGGGATCTGAACTCAGGACCTTCCGCCTGCAAGGCGGAGGCTTAACCCCTGAGCCACCTCTCCAGCCCCAGCTACTCATTCTTTACAAATGTGCCCAGAGCCAAAGCCTTCAGTGATCAAGCTGACACCAGTAGCTACTACCATGCCCACCCCACACACAGCAGGACAAGAGTCATGTGCCTGACCCTGAAGGGCCTCTTGCAGAAGTCCGTGCTCTAGGGAGAAGGCACGTGGGAGCCGATGTCCAGGCTGCCTTGGTCCAGCCACAGATCGGAGCCTCGTGACCCAGTCAGGAATGCATTGGAGGGCACACACAGAATCCTAGAGACCTATATAGCAAATTCCTTTACTCCTGAAGCAAGAACAGAGGGGCTGCTTGTTGGGTTTTCATGTTTGCCGTGCTGCAGTGGTGTCTCAGCCATGTTCTCTGCCTTTTTCCTCATGGTTACAAGTTGGCTGCTGTTGCTTAGGCCATCCTGTTCTCATTCAAGGTGATGCAAGGCTCGTGGGACAAAGCAGAAGTTGACCCCAGAAAGCTGCAGACTCTTGTTGCTGTCTCTTCAGCCAGCACGCCTCTGAGAGCCTGGGGAAGGAAGAGAGCCTAAGAAACCTCTTTGAACTCATAGGGCTAGTGAGAGAGCCCTGTTCCCTCCACTTACTTCCCATAGTTACACAGAGATCACACACACCTTTATGTGGGATCTTGGGATGCAAACTCACGCTGGCCACCCACTGAACCTTCTCCTCAGCCCTAGCCTGACTTTTACAGCACATCTTAGAACTTCATTGACTTCCTAAACGTGCCCTCAGGCTTGTGAGTGTCACTGTATGCAGGCCAGAAGCTCGATCCTTTGCTGCTCAGCCACGCTCAGCCACGCAGTGCTGTGCCTGTTATTTGTCCACTCTCCTCTGGGGGTGGACATCCCACAGCTTTCTGGTGGGAACTGTAGTGGCTGGTGTTGCTGGGAATACTCTAGGGCATGTTCTCTGAGTGGAAGCTCTGGGGTGAGTGGAACCTTTCCCAAGGGGCCAGGAAGGAACTAGGTGCTCTGCGGACGCAGTCGGAGTCCTGCTTGTGGTTAGCACTGTATGCACCAGCCAAGCTCTGCCAACGTCAGGGCTGTGGATCCTGAACGAGGCTATGGCAAGTCCTTACTGTGGGAAGCCATGGAAACTCCACTGTGGAAGGGCCTAAGCTTACTGTCCCACTGAGGAGATGAGGGTCTATGCAGGAAGCAGTCAGTTCAACAAGTACATTGCACGACAGAGGGCTGTCAGGGACCAGCATCCAGACAGGGTGTCACCTCAGAGCCAGCTGGGTGGCTTGTCACCTTGACAGTCTGAGTCCCAGAGAGACCTAAATTTGGTGACAGTGGACAGGGTCCTTGTTGATAGTCTAGGCACCTTCCTGCCTAGCAACCCAGTATGTGCCTGTCAACACAGCTTACATGTCACCTCGGTGGACCCTCCTGGATCCACCACTTCCTTCCTAGCAGGCCTCACAACTGTCAAGTTCAAATGAGCTACACCTCCCGTGACCAGTATGAGATCAAGAGACCACATGGTCATCTGCTTAATATCCCTCTCTCTCCTGTCTGTGATTGCATCATCCCCCCTCCGTGTCACCTGCGCTGGGCATGGTGCCTGGCTAAGGGAAGAGGCTCTGTGTGCGTCGTGGAGGGAGCAGAGCACATGCTTGCAAACACGCATAGCTAGAAGCATGGAGGAGGAAGACTGCAGGACTGCCACAGTGTCCAGAGAGGAACAAAGGGGATGAGGCCAGCTAGGGCAGTGCGTGACCTGGAGCGTTAGACCAGAGCGAGCAATCTCTTGATTCTGCCAGATGCTGGGAGCTCCTGAAGCTTTTGTAGTAGGAGAGTGACACAGTCAGAGGGTTACTGGTGGCCTTTTAAAAAAAAATTATTTATTCAATTGTGCGTGTGTATATGTATGCGTGTGTGTAGAACCACGGGCGAATTCGGAAACCACCATGGACCACCTCCACCTCCTGCTTGTTTACTCTGCCTGGGGATTCACAGGCTCCGCCCTACCAGGAGCAGAAATGCATGCAGGCTGCCCCTGCTTCCGCCCAGATGTGTCTATACGTGGGGTCTAGGATCCGAACTCAGGACCTTCCGCCTGCAAAGCAGAGGCTTAATCCCTGAGCCACCTCTCCAGCCCCTACTGGTGACATTTTTAAAGCAAGGCATTTCTGAAGAGAAAAATAATGGAGTTGGAACTCGTACCTTTGGCTAAGGTTTTCAGGAAAGTGCACTTCTAATAAGGCAGCCCCCTTTCATTAGATTCTTCAGGAAAACTAGAGAAAGACACAAGACTGCATAGCAGCAAAGGTGTCAAGCTGATGGTAGATTGCAGCCAGCTATGCAGGAATTTGGCTAATGGGGAGAATAAAGGGATCAGCTGAATAATAGCTGACCCCTGGGTTGTATGAAACCAAGACACCCCCCCAACTCCACTTCTCACCTGCTGAATCCTCTTGCCCTCTTAGGTTCCAAGAAGAGCCATCTCTTTCATGAATGTTCTCCCCAGCCTTTGAGAAGGAAGTTCCCACATAATAATGCTGCACCCTTGAGTTTAATTGCCCCCCCCCAAGATGTGAGCATGGACAGTTCCTGGGAGTAAAGGTGACTTGAAGACAATATCAAGAGTCATCTTCTATTGCTCTTCCACCTTATTGTTTTGAGGCTGGGTCTCTAACTAAATCCAGAATTCGTGGTTAGGGCTAGTCCAGGCAGCCAGCTTGCTTTGGAGATGCCCAGGCTCCACCTTCCTGGGCTACAGTTACAGGCAGACCTCCACATCTGGCCATTTTGAGTGGGATCTAGGCATCCAAACTCCAGTCCTTTCATGCATCAAATACTTTAAACAGCCAAGCCATCTCACCTGCTCCTTAGCAGATATCTTAAAGGGCAGGAAACTACAGATCAATGGAATAAAACAGTTCCAAATCAGTGAGACAGACATTAGTTTATTATAAAGACACATTTCCAATCAGTGGATAATAATGAGTTACCTAATTATTTCATGATACTGGAGATCAAAGCTAGGGCTGGATCAATGCTAGACAAGCATTCTTGAGCACCCCCACCAGCCCATGATGAGCAACTGAAAAAAATAGTGTTAGTTGAATGTGACAGCTCAGGCTTATAATCCCAGCACTTGGGAAACTGAGCTAGGAAAACAGATAGGAATTGAGGGTCGGCCTGGGCTACATAGTGAGCTATATAGCCTGATTTATAGGGTGAGTCCCTGAGAGAGAGAGAGAGAGAGAGACAGAGAGAGAGAGAGAGAGTAGATGCCCATTTTACTATTTGTAGGGGGATGAATCAATAAGAATTTTAAAAATTTATTCATTTATGAGAGAGAGAATGTCACACGCATGCATGCTGAGGTGCATGGGTGGCAGTCACTTTAGGAAATCAATTTACTATTTGGGTCTCTCAGGTCGCCAGGTTTGTGAATAGGCACTTCACCTGCTGAGCTAGCTCACCAGCCCAATCATTAAGAATTTAATGTTACAAAGATATAAGTGTTCTAAAAGAAATTATGAATGAATTTTTATAACCAAACCATCGAAGGTTTGAAAAATAAAAACCTGCCACTCTAGAACCCTAAATGGGGAAAAATTGTACTTTCCTTATATTAAAAAAACAACTTTCAGGGGCTGGAGAGGTGGCTCAGGGGTTAAGCCTCTGCCTTGCAGGCAGAAGGTCCTGAGTTGGGATCCTAGACCCCACGTATAGTCGCCAGGCGGAAGCGAGGGCGGCCTGCGTTTCTGGTCCTGGTAGGGCGGAGCCTGTGAATCTCAGGGGCAGAATAAACAAGGAGGTAGAGGCATCCATGGTGGTTCCCGAATTCGTCCGTGGTTCTACACACACATACATACATACACACACACGCGCGCACACATGCATACATGCACAATTGAATAAATAATAAATAAAAAAATCCTTTATAAAAAAAAACTTTCACACAAAAGTGAGATGACAACAAAGAAAAACAGATTTGAAAATATATGACCACTTTCATCACTTCTGAAGACATCTGACGAAAAGTGCTCAACAGGCGAAAGAAGTAGCAAAGGATGTGATAGGGGATCTTAGTGCGGTACTGCACACTTGGAATCCTAGCACCCAGGAAGCAGGAAGATAGAGAGCTGAAGGCCCACAGAGTGATACTGAGAGAGAGAGAGAGAGAGAGAGAGAGAGAGACTTACAATTGCTCCATAGGCATACCATGCATAGAACATCTGCTCACACTCCCCCCAAATGGAGAGCTGTGTTTGAGCACCGACTGACCAAGGTACAAGAGCCTGGCAATACTGAGCACCCACAGGTGCCAAGACATGGACATTGCTAGATAGTGCCAGTGGCAGATTAAGTGTGAACTTCATTCATATACCGGCATGTGACTGGGAACATCTACGGTTCCTGATGATGATGATGATAACGGTGACCACGGCCACTAAGCATCAATCAATGCTCTGTCTTCAAGGAGACTAGGCGGTCTTTTATGACCTAGCTTCTAATGTCACATTTCCACCACATCCCACTGTCCATTGATTGGGTCCATGGCCCTATTTGTTGGGATGGAATGAGGGCATCTTACCAGAGGGAGAGGATCATGGGTCATCAGGGGCGAGCTTGGGGACTGTCTACCTGGATTTCCAGTTTCTTTTTTTCCCTCTTCTTCTCTCCCCTCCCCTCCCCTCTCTCTCCTCTCCTCCCCTCTCCTTCCTTCTCTTCCCCTCCTCTCTTTTCTCTCTGGTGTGTTTTTTAATATACACATATGCACATATGTGTGTCTATGTAGTACTGGAAATTTGAACTCAAGTCCTCATGTGTACAGCAAGTGCTGTTACCCGCTGAACCATCTTCAAAATTCCCTCCTCCCCCTCCCAGTTTTTTTTTTTAAAACAAGGTCTCCCATAACCCTTGATACTCCTGCTTCCATCTCTTGAGAGTCAAGCTTATAGGCATACTCAGTTTACATATCCTGGGAATTAAACCCAGGGCCTCGAGTATGCTAAGCAAGCACCCCGTCAACTGTGCTACATGCTCCAGTCTATGGCTTTCTCCTTTCAAAGAGGAAAAGTTTGTCCAGTGCTACATTAAGCATGCTGTCTTATGATCTACTTTGCAGATGAGGAAACATAAGCCTTCAGAGGCTAAAGGATGGTCATTTGTCTGGTGTCAGAGTTAGAACTTAATCCAGTCCTATTTGGCTAGATCCTTCCCTTTGTTTGGCAGTGTTGGGGGTTCTACACTTGCTAGGCTAGTGTCTCCCAGAGAGCTGTACCCTAGTCCTCTTCAAGTCTCCCTCCATCTTGGCTCTTTGCTGCCGTCCTTGCTTCCTTTCAATCCCATCTCCCTGGATCTAAAAACTTAGCTCAGATTGCATTGCCTCTGTGTGCAGAATAAAATCCACATGTCTCTCCACTGTATGCAAGGCTCTGCGTCCCCTTGCACTGCCCTGGGCTCTACTTGCTCTGGCAACTACTCAGTATCTGCTGCTTCTGCCTACAAGGCCACACCCCAAGGTCTTCACCCAGTCGTCAGCCTCTGGCACCTGGGGTCAGGGCACGAGTTAGCTTACTCCTTGGAACTCTGGGTCTTTCAGTCCGTCCTCATCTTTGGCCTCTTTCCCACCTCAGGATCAACCAGGTGCACATGTTGCATTTGCAGGGTGCTACTCCCAAGTCTCATAATTTATAGCAGTTACACTGATGACGAGGAGCACTGCTAAAAAATCCAAGACTGTTTTGGTCTGTGGACAGCCCTCTTTCTAGATTTCTTTTCCTCTTTTTGCTTATGTGTGTGTGTACGTATCATGTAGGATTGTGTATATATGCCACAGCACAAGTGTGGAGGTCAGGGAATAACTTTGTGGAGTGAATTTTCTCCTACTTTTATGTGGGCTCCAGGAACTGAACCCAAGTCATCAGTCTTGTCCACAGCACCTCTCCCCACTGGGCCGTCTCTCCAATCCTCTTTAACAGACATCTGATTGTGCTCTCTTCAGAACTAGACAAGCATTTTGGGGGAGAACCTGACAGAGAGAGTACCCACCATGGGCAATGCTATCTTCTGCCACCTCCCTTCAAGAGGTGCACACCTCACATCAGCTGAGCCCACTTTAGGGCAGCTGGTTTGATGGTGTGGCTCGGAGGTCCCCGTTCCATCACTCTGTTCTTTCTCCTGTCATCAATCAGTAATTCGTGGTGATAAATGACTTTTCAAGTGCTTTGAGGTGCTTGAGCAGTGTCCACTCTGGTCACATAAAAATCCTACTCTTGGGGCTGGAGAGGTGGCTCAGGGGTTAAGCCTCTGCCTTGCAGGCAGAAGGTCCTGAGTTCGGATCCGAGACCCCATGTGTAAATGCCAGGCGGAAGCCGGGGCAGCCTACGCGCACATGCACAATTGAATAAAATAAAAAATTTTAAAAAATCCTACTCTAGTAAAAGCAAACCTCTGCATCTCCTGGCTAGGTCCTGGCTCTGGGGACTCGAACCTGTAAGACTGCTTTTAGGTGCTTGCTGCTCTTAAGATGCTCCTGAAGCATATGCCTCCAGCATGTTTACAGGCGCACCCCTCCCCCCAGGACCCTGGAGGTGACAGGCAGTATTGCCCCTTTGGGCAGGGCCAGCTGCTTCTGTTTTGTCATGGTCTCCTCCCCGTGCTAGAAGCTGGAAGAATTCATGGTCAAGAAACTGGGTCACCTAATTCCTTGTTGGGGACCCACACTGTGGCCACTTTGAGGCCAGAGGGAGTTAGCTGGCCAGAGGCACGAGGATACACACACGCACATGCAAAAGTACACACCAGAACAAGATTACTCAAGAAGGGGCAGCCCCTATAGGAAGGCCTGGGAGGATCCTCTCATTTGCAGTGCTGTCTATCCAGCCGTAGTACCTCTCCCCTGAGTGCTGTGAACTGCAGAGCTATGGGCTGTTTTATCTCGGGGACGGTAAAGGAATGCACATTTCATGCCTAGAGAAAATTGTAGCTCTGCCCTGCTGGATGGCACTATTCTCTTTTATTAGTCAGAAAAGAGGTGGGTTATCTAGGTTCAATTCCACCTTTGAACTTCTGCTAGATTTGGCTTTGTATTTCAAGCCCAGATGTCCACCACTGCTGTGAAATAGTGACTCAGGCCAAGAAAAGAAGTCAAAGGTCTCTAAAAATGTGTTGGAAAGAGACAGGAAATCCTGAGCCCGAATTATCTCACTCAGAGTGAGGCAGGACAGTTCCCATATTGGAAACACCCACATTTCCCTGGTCGAATTGAGCAGAGTTGTGGCGGCTCATGGCCAGTATGTGTGGGTGTGGAGGTAGCGAAAGCTCCCAGACTCCCACACTCCAGAGGATGGAAACTAAAGATGGGAAGAGTGAATTGGTTTGAAAACACATTTAATTTCAGGGATAAAAAGCGCTAATGAGTAACACGCTTAAATCCTCTTTTTTAAAAGTGTGACTTTCATATTGACGGTAAAATCTTTAGCGTGTGCGGAATGAAGTCTGTGTGCTGTTAATGAGAAGTGTTGTCATCTTTTTTTTTCCTAATGGGTGAGCTCAGAGCTCCGAATCTATTTTACTGTAGTGCTCAATCTTACCTGTAGAGGGAGCCTTGCCTACCTTAGATTGTTCACAATGCAAAGCTTTCAGAGGAAGAAAGAGAAAAGGCTTTTTACAGGGGGAAAAAAAAGTTGGAGCGTTAAAGGCAGTCTGTTTTAAAATTGCAAACACTCCTGGTGGCTGTCTTCTGTCTCCTCTGTTGGTTTCACTGTGAATGAGTTGTAGCGTAAAGGAATCTGTACAAAGTGCCCTTCCTCTTCGGACGCGAACAGAGAAACCAGGAGGTGGGATCGTTATTGGGTTTCTTTTGGGGGGCGGGGCATCTCCCTACAGAATTCCACGAACGTCTCCGTCCCTGTTAAAGCACAAGCTTTATCCGAAGCTGACCTGTTATAACCGGGGCTTTGAGCTGGGGGGGGGGCTTTTGCCCCTAACCTATTTTCTCTATCTAGGTTTCTATCTGCTGTTTGGAGACTAGCTTGTTAGGTTTCAGGCCGAGTGTGAGGTTGCCCCTAGGTCCAGAATACCCCACTGGCCACCTCGCGCCGCTCCATCACGTCTTCTAAGCAGAGGCGGAGGTCTGTTTGCCCGGAGGACCGTACTCTTGGTCCGCGTGCGTCTGGCCTCGCCTGCGGGAGGGTCTCTGTGGACAGTGCGCGTCCAGGTCTGGGCAGCGTTCTTGATATCCTCCTCTGACTTTACAACTATAGCCGAAGCACCGTAAGGAGCCCGCCCGGTGCGGTCTGGTGGAGTACAATGACCCGCGGAGTGGGGCGGGGGACAGCGGAGGGAGCCAAGAGCGCTCGGGCGGCGGGCGCTCCGGTTCGTCGAAATGTTTGGGTCGAACAGGTGAGCGCAGCCTGGACACCAGCGCGGGCGGCGAGAGGGGAGGAGGGGAGCAGGGGCGGGTGTTAACTAAGTGGTGGGAAAGAGACAAAGGAAGAGTGAGAAGCGAGATGGTGCAGAATAGAGGGAAGGCGAGGGAGGGGAGGGGGTGGCCCGTGGGTAGCGCACCGAGCAGCTCAAGCTTGAACTTGATCGAGAAAAGGGGGAGGGGGCTGAGGTGGGGGCGGGGGCCAACAGAGCCGGCCACGTGCCTGGCTCTCCCAGACCCGGGTCTCCCTCGGACCTTCGGGTGCCAAGTCCCCAGGTCCGGCAGTTCCTCCGGACAAGGACACTAATCCCTCGAAATCCAGAGACGCGTGGGGGGTCCAGGGCTCTCCGAGGGCTCCGGGGCCCCATGAGTTCCTGACGATACCTGAGTCACTTTCTTTGGGGCAAGTCTCCCTCTTCTGGCCTGAACGCAGACAGCTTGCAAGGGAATCCCTCCACCCCCGGGTCGCAGAACCCGAGGTCCTCAGCCTCCGAGAACCAGGGGTGAGCAGAGAGCCCACCGCCTCATTTCCTGGGCTTAGTCCCTCCACAGGGATCTTCCACAAACGCTTCTCCCTTAAGAGCATTCTCCCCCCCGGAGCGCACGGCGACGCGTCCTGCGCGCCCTCATCCCCCATACCTGGCCCAGCGCCCCCGCCTTCTTCCTCTTCTCCCCCACCCTCTTTTCTCCTCTCTCCTCTCCCCCGTGCCTCCTTCTCCTCTCCTTTCCCCCCCTTTCCCCTCCATGCCCACTCCTCCCTCTCGCCCGCCCCTCCGGCTGCTCCTCCTACTCCTCTAGAGTGCGTCCTCCCTGAGCTCCCCTCCCCCCCGGCCCCCGCCCCGTGCCCGGTCCCGCCCCCTCTCCCGCCTCCCCGTGCCCGGTGCCCCCTCCCCCTTCCTCCCGGGCCGCGGCGCCGCCGCCGCCGCTCGCCTGGGCCCTCCCCCTGGCCACCCCCGCCCCGGGGCCGGGCAGTGACGCGCCGCGGCGGTGCCAGCCCCTCTCCCCGGGCGGCCGCGGCGGCAGCAGCAGCAACAGCAGCAGCTGGAGCTGAGGGGCTGTCACCGTCACCCGCCCGGTTCACTCGCTGAGCCCTACCGCCGG
Organism: Typhlomys cinereus; assembly: GCA_023101885.1. Taxonomy (NCBI): domain Eukaryota; kingdom Metazoa; phylum Chordata; class Mammalia; order Rodentia; family Platacanthomyidae; genus Typhlomys; species Typhlomys cinereus. The sequence continues at coordinate 4,151,291 of JALPQD010000014.1, forward strand.
TCTCCGCCTCGCCGCCCGCCCAGGTACGGAGTCCAGCGGGACCAGGCGATCGGGCCGTTTCCGGGCCTTCGGCCGCCGCCCCCCTCCTACCGCTGCCGCCGGCCGTTAAGCTGCGGTTGGGGGGGGCGGGGGTCTGGTGGGTTCTGAGGAGGGGGACTCATGGGGAGCTTCCTGCGCCCGGGTTGAGAAGGAGGGCGCGGGCGAGCGGCTGCGCCCAGGGTGGAGTGGGCTGGGGCGGGGGGCAGGCGAGGGTGCCCGAGAGTGGGGAGGGGGTGAAGACTGCACTCCCGGGCCTGTCGGGTGCCCGAGAGGTGTGCTTGGCTCCAAGTGCTCGGGACTGCTGGGCGCACCCCACTCTTGGGTCGTGCGCGCCGCCGGTCCTGGGGGGCGGCGATTGTGTGTGCTGTGCCGCGGTATTGTGCCGCGGCCACGCCGTTTGCAAAGAGCTAGGCATCGCGTCCCCGGGAGGAAGACGTTCGTGGACGGCGGGGGGTTGGAGGCCGAGCTCGGGTTGCCGCTGCCTCCCGGAGAAAGGAAATGGACTATGGGGATGTGAGGACGGGAAGCCTTGAGTGCCAGGGAGGGGCTCCCAGCCACGGCGCGGAGAGTTGAGACGAGGTTTGCATAGTTGAGCCCACTTTGGCAGGCCCCTGTTTCTCCGCAAGGGGACCGAGTGCCCCTCATCTGTGCACCGTCGGAGCCAAAGCCGTGGACATCGGCGGGCGTCCCCTGGTGAGGGGTACGCGGGGCGGAGGCTGTTAGCCTGCTGGAGGGTGCGCACTAGGGTTAAGGTGGATTTACACCTCTGCCTGCCCGCCCCTCTTCGTAATCCACCAGGTCCTCCTGGGCTGGATACTTTGGCGGGGGGGCGAGGGGGGAGAGAGGCAGTGCAATCGGTCCTCCTATTCCAGTCACTGGGGTTCAGAAGTACCCCTGTTCCTACTTGGAGCTTCGTTTGCCAGAGCCAGGCCGCTTCCTGGGGAAGTTCTCATTAAGCCTCGCTAATTAGCATTATTCCTGGGGAAAGGTTAAGGTTAGGCCGTCCTTTTCCTTATCGAGAGCCCCCCCAATCCTTCTCCCTCCCCTCTCCCTCAGAGCACAAAAGCACAAAAAGAAAGTGTGAGGAGGCTCAGATCAATGGAGAAGCCACAGACCCATTAATTCAAATGGAACCCTTTCCCTCTCTAAAACATTGATTTTCCTTTCTGTCTGCTCTGAGGGGAGATGAATAACCTCCTGATTTCACCTGAAATGGTGTTTGGACTCTGTGATTTCCTCCTCTTTCTGAGGATTGTGGCCTGGAATAGATTCTCCCTTGAGATAAAGCCCTAGTTATCCTAGAATCAGCTGGAAGCCCCCCTTCCCCCAACACACACACACACACACACACACACACACGCACACACACACACACACGCACACACACGCACAAGTGGGAGGCCTGTGGAGAGTGTTGATGCTCTCCTTACTCTTCTGGACAGAGCTTCTGATGATGGGACCAGTTCTCTTGACCCCTCCTTCTGGACTATGGGTTGGTGTGGGGGGAAAGTCTATTGGTTGCCTCAGACCCCCCACCCCCACCCTTGTGGGTAGCTTAACCCCCAGGTAGTAAATTACCTCTTCATTGGAAAGCCAATTGAGCCCAAATGTGTCTTTGAATGAAATCCAGGTTTCTTTGCTAGGCTGTCTGTCTTTCAGAATAAGTAGTCTTGAGGCGCACCTTCTCCCCCTTAGCGAGGATTTCAGCACCTTCTTACCGGTCAGTGGCAGCAGAGCACCCTCTCTACCCCCTTGCTCAGAAGGCTGACTTTGAGGAACTTCTCTCCCAAGGGACTTCGGCCACCCTGGGGCAATAGGGAACTGGTCCACCCCTGAATTGCTTGAGAACTTTTTTGTTTAGCCTGGGTCCTTTTCTTGGAAGGGCAGTCCTAAAGAGGATTAGTTCAGAATGGTTTCCCTCTGGTCATCCCTTTGGCTGGAAAAAACCCTCCTTGTTGAAGCCCAGACCTCTCTGTTGATGATAAGGGCTGGGGGGTTTCAGTGCGGTCTCGTGGTGAGGAATGCTGGGAAAACAGTCAGTTGCTTTTGCTTAGGAACAAAAGCCCATACACTGGTGGGAAGGTGTGGGAAATGCTCACTCCAGCATCCAGGCATCCATTACGGCAAGGACAGCAGAGCATACACATGGGTATGTGAACATGGCTCTTTGACAGGCACGGCGTGAGAGTATGGGGGTGGGGGTAGGGGGAGAGAATACCCAAAGTGTGGCAGATGATTGACTGGATTGCAGCCCTCCCTGCTTCCCTTTTCCCAGAAGAGCTTGTGCTTGCTTGTATGGCTAGCAAGCGAAGGAGGTCTGCTAGCAGGAGGGAGTGGAATGATGTGGGGCGTGTCCCAGGAAGACTGGTCTCTTTCCCCGGTGGCCAGGTGGTTTTGGGGTGCAGCATGAAGCAGCAGCTTCAAGAGCCCTCATTTTTCGTTCATGTAGGTCTGTCACAACAGAGATATAAGCCTTTGATACTTTGGATCCTGGGGTTTGGGGCCTCCACTAATAAGCCGGTTGATGAGCTGAAGTGGTTAAGTTGAGTCAAATGTAGTTTAGTAGCTTCTTGGCATATTCAGAGGTGGTATGTATAATGGTCACTCTGGGTTCATGGGCTGGAGCATTTCCCTGAGCTGGCAGGGTCTACAGGTAACCCCAGAAGGAGGGGCTCATAAGGTATCTCCTCCCACATCTTGGTGTGTACCTGCTCAGCATAGGGTTGGTGGTGAGGCAGCTGCCACTCTGGTGCTCTTTTCGACTGCCTCACAAATCTGGTCCTGTACAGAGGAGGGGGGAGGGTCTATTTTCCTGCCTGACCCTGAAGCATCCCTTGTACATCCCTTCCTCCCCCCCTTCCCCTTCCCTCTGTTCTTGTGTGAAACCCACACCTAGGGCTCTGGATAAGGCCTTGTGGCTTATACTTGCACTGAATTCTCGGCAAATCCTCCTCCTCCTCTTTCTCAAGCAAGTGGTAGAGATAGAGTTACAGCTCTGGGGAAAGGCCTGGAAAATATTGTGGGAGGCACGCCCCAGGATTCCGAGTCCTGGAGATGCAAATGGCTCAAACTTCAGAGGCACCAGGAACCCAGTTCCAGAGAAGTTGACCCCAGTTGTAAAATAATCAGGTTACTGATAGCGCCTGCCTGTAGTTACAGCCATGGATACAGGCCCGCTTTCCACCTTTCCCCCTCAGTCCATGTTCCCCTCCTCCAGGCTGCGCAGTGCCGCTGGCTTGCAGAGGAGAAAGGGCTTCAAAGCTGGGTGGGGAGAAACCCAACCCGCCCCTGAATTTTGGACTGAAGATAAAGAGGCCCAAGGGTTTGGTCAGCTCCTCTCTTTCTGTCCAGAGCGAGGGCTCCCAGGTTGGGGTGTGTCCTAGAGACCCACTGGGTGCAACCTGCCTGCCTCTCCAACTCCAGAGTTCCCTTTTGAGAAGGGTAGCTGCCACCACTGCCCTGTGACCGGCGACAGTGCTAGCCCTCTGGTGCCAAATCAGGTGAATTTTTATTGCCAGGTGGGCAAGGCCACAGGCTTCAAGATGGCAAGGGCAAAGGCTAGAAGGGACATCCGCCCAGCCAATCACACAGGCCTCTGGAGAGGAGAGACATGGCGTGCACACCCATTTACTTCCCTTGAATGTCCCACTGAAGTTTGTTAACAGAGAGGGAGAGATTAGTACCCCAAATTCCCTTAAGATTTCTGAGGAGAACTGGAAGAAGTGACCTACCTGTGACCTCTTGGGGGAGCAGGAGAGCGTCTTGGGTCTCAGCACAGGCCAGAGGCTGGGCTGCCCCACTTGCAGACCTGCACTGGCTGCTGCCTCCTTCCCTCCAGTCCTCCCTTCCGCAACTCCCTCCAGACTTGGGTGCTGGGTCTGAACTGCAGGTGCTGGTAATTGCCTGTGTAATTAGCCAGCCTCACCAGCCTTGTCTCAGGGGCCATTGGTGAGTGGAGAGAGTCAGCCACTCAGCAGCCGCCCACTGTGCCGTGTGAACGGTGGAGCTCTGTAGCAGTGGTCACCCAGGGCTCTGGGGGAAGGCTGTTGTTCCCCTCCAGGTCAGCCTTACAAGTGTGAGTGGTGAAGGTAGATTTGTCAGTCTGACCACAACTTGCCAGGTCTGTGTGTTTTCTAAAGAGCTACGTGTAATAGACCTGATCTCTCACGTTTGAAAAAGAAACACTGCTGGAGCAGTCAGGAGGGCAGAAATCTCAAAACAGTCACATCTTACAAAGCAGCCGTTGGGTTGGCAGAACTTGGACGTTGTGGAAAGATCCCTGGGGAGAGAGCCATTGGTGTTCAGTAACTGTGCAGGGGTCCCTACTTTAAGTGGGTCAGAGATTTTGGCTGACTCCTCCCCAGATGAAAGCTGAAGACAGGAGCCTCTCCTTAGTCACCTGTGTCCGCGAGGCAAAAGGAGCACAGAGCAGATGCTCGGGAATGTGCGCCCCAGAGTCTGCGCGTGCACTCTGCTCATTCGACTTACACAGTCCCGCCCCCCATGGCTTCCCTCTGGGTTTCATCTGGAGGCCTCAGTCATTAAGGACTCATTGAGGGCAGTCTGGGTGCAGACTGCCTCGATTCAGACCCCAGCTCTGCCTCTGGCTCTGTGCCCTGGACAGTTGGGGGCTAGCCTTTGAGTGACAGCAGCTAGACGTGGAGCTAGACCTACTCTGGGAAATCTCTTGGAACCCTTGCCCAAGAGCCGCATAACCCCATGCTTGCAGGCCCTGGAAGCTTTTCCTTACCAGGTGATTTCAATTTCAGTGCCAATGTGAAATGCTGCCCATCCATTGGGACAGAGTGGGGTGGAGTCCATCTTAGTGAACAATTCAGCTGTGTAAGCTAGAACAGCCTCAGGCTGGTTGTAGAGTTTTCTCCTAGATGCAGCAGGGGGAAGCACACAGCCGCTGGCCCACCACCAGCCAGGGTCCTGGTTTTCATATGGCCCCCGTTCAAGAACTGCACAGTGGGACCAGAGCCCTTAATTGTCAAATTAATGCAGCATCCTTATTAAACACCAACATCCTGCCAGGCAGTTTAGTCAATTCAACAAGTCTTGCTCACCTTGTGGGTAATTCAGGAAACCGTTGGGTCCCTGCACTTGAAAAGACCTGGGGCTTTCTGGAAAGCCATAGTAGTTGGGAGCTGTGACAGATGCTGGTCTAGACAGGCAGGTTGTTTGAGAAGAGGAACTGTGGAGAATGAAAAGAAACTGAAGAAGCAAGCGTCTGTGTCGTCATGGGACTGTGCGCCAGGCAGCAGCAAGGGCCTTCTAGTTAGGGACAGATGGACAGAGGCTCAAGGGAATGTCTGGGGTTTTACCATGGGCAGAGCAGGGTCTAGTGCACAGGAGGGACCCGCCTCTGAGTTCTCATCTGTCAGTGGGTCTGGAGACTGTCCATCAAAATGAGCATGGGAAGCTCAGCTGCTTAGGCAGCTTTGCTTTCTCCTGTGCCCCATCTGGGTGTGGTCAAATGGGCGAGAGAATGGTGGAAACTTTCAGTGCTACTCTTGCCACCCTGTCTTGTGTCTTCTCTTTGGCTAGCTCCTTCACAGTGAAATTGCACCTCTCCCCATCTGAGCCCCAGAAGGCAAACATAGCCCTTGAAAGGGGGACATGGACACTTGCGCGACTTTGCTGTCCACCTGCCCTCGCTTGCATGTGCCCCGCTGGCTCGTGCCGGTGGCCGAAATGATGCCTTTATTAAGCCACACCGTCCCCTCCTCACCAGCCTCTGCTCAGTGTCCCCTTGACCTGTGGGGTGTCCCTTGAACATCTTGGGGAACCAAGGCCCTGGCAAGCGTTTCTTCTCTTGCTTAAATTCTCTTCTGGAGCCATTGTTCACCATGTATCAGCATGAAGCTGTTTTCTGCTTACTATCCATGGATGCAGAGCATCAAGGAGTTGGATTTCCAACACTCAGCAAGGCACTTGGCCCATCGTTGTTCAAGAAATACTTGTTGGATGAATGAATGGAGTCTCTGAGTAGGTGATTGAGGCAGGAGGATCCATGAGTTTGAGGGGTCACATAGTGAGACCCTGTCTTAAAAAGGAAAAAAAAAAGTGAACACAAATTTGAGTTGCTTAAATCATGTGCTCCAATAGTATCCAAGAGTTCCTGCTTCTGCCTGTACAGGGGCCCCAATGAGGAAGTCCTGTTTGTGCCTCCCAGAGTCTGCCCACAGGGACAGCTGGGAACATGGAGAGCCACTGCCAGGTGCCTTGCTCTGTGCCTCCACGGGACCCCCCACCCCACCCCACCATACCCTTTGTGCAGGAAGAGCCTTTTGAGCGCGCACATTCCTGCAGATGTGCGAGCATGCTTTCACGAGAATGAGCTTGTGTGTGGAGCAGGCAGCCTAGGACATGAGTAGCCAGTGGCCAGTGCCCTAGTGTCGTGGCTCAGCACAGAGGGTCCACACTGTTGTACAGAAGCCATGAATTCCAGGAAACTGCCTACCAGCCAGCATGATTCAGGGAGGGAGGGGAGAGGCTGAGCCTCCCGTTCCCTAGCTCCCTAGCACTTGGAGCAGATGTGTCTGCCCCAGGGACAGCAACTGAAAAAAGTTCAAACCAAAGAGTGTTTGCTAACCATAAAAGAGACGTCTGTGAGTGGGCCCTGAAAAGGGAGGGTTCCCGAGGGGTTGGAGGGGTGCTCGAGGTGGGTCCACAGAGGCGGCTGTATCTTGCTGGAAGCTGTGGGGGTGGAGGGCAAGGTCAGAACTCCATATGTGGTGCTTGCGGGGTCATCTTTCCTGCGTGTTACATCCTGAGCCCACAGTTGCTTGCTGCTTCTGAAAGAGGCGGGGCCAGAAGGAGGTGGGGTCCCTTCCTGCTGGAAAGCTGGATTAAAGGGACTCCACCCCAGGGGGGTTCCCAGATGACCAACCAAGGGCACACTGAAGCCAGACTCCAGGGAGAAGAGCAGGCGTGTCTCCCTCCTGCTGACTGGAAGGCTTTGGCGCCACCCCTCTCCCCAGGCCCTTGAGCTGAACCCCTTTGGTCTGGTCAGAACCCTGGCCTGCCCCACCCCCTTCCTTCACTACACTTCTGGGGCTGGCCTGTTTGGCTCTGGAAGCTGCCCAAGACCATATCTTTGAAGCACAGCAAAGGTTAGGAAGGAGGAAGACAGAAATGTCCTCTGGGCTGGGGGAGTGGGAGAAAGGAATTCCAGGCATGCTCCACGGGAGTTGGTGGCAGGCCTGGTGGGGGCTGCCCCCTTGGCCTCCTGGGAGCCTAGCATGTCCACTACGCAGTGCTGGCTTGGGAGCACCATGCAGCGAGCTCTTTCCTGGGCTGTGGGCGGGAGCGGTGGCCCTTGTTTACAGTGCTCATTTCAACCTTGGCTCACAAGGGTAAGAAAGAGCCAGGCCCTGCTATCCGCCCCACAGGATGCGAGACCTCGTAATTGTCTTCAATTACAGACATCACGGGCCCTCAGCCTCGGCTTCCGCCAGGAACCAGAGCCCAAGCCACTTTCAGGAGCAGGCAGGGGGAAGGCCACCCAGCCCTCTCCTGAAAGGTCCCTGCGGCCCCCTGGGACCTTTCCCAGTTTGCCCAAAAGCCCACTTGGGCTCAATGTGCGCCTGTCCTTCTTGAGCACCTGCCTTCTTTGTCTCTGCTAGGATGAGACTTCTGTGAGCAGTGAGGATTTTGATATGAATGACTCCACATGGATGTCAGCTGACCCCCACCTGGCCTCCAGCCTGAGCCCCAGCCAGGAGGAGAGGATGCGGAGCCCGCAGAACCTCCACAGCCAAGAGGATGGTGAGTGCCCCCCTTGGCAGCTGGCAGGGGAGGGGCTTGTTGACTGTGAGCAGCCTGGATAGGTTCTGGGTGGTAGAACCTGGGGGCAGTATCCCCGCCATGGCCCCTGACTTCAAAGCCCCATTGCCCTCAGTCCATGGTTCCAGGGGAGATCAAGTTGCTCCTCCTACACAGAGCCCACCAGACTGTGTTGGGTTGAAGGCATGCCTATCCGTTTGCTCCCATCTATGTCCGTGGACTTTGAGGATAAGCTTTCCCAGGTTCCCATGATTCCGATCCAGGGAGATCACTGGTGTGTGTATGGCTCAGAGAGGGGCCCATTCCCAGCACTGAAAACCAGAACTGTGTCCCTGTGGCCTGGAGGAAGCTGACTAGCAGATGGGGTCACCTGCTAAGTGACCAGGCAGTCTGTGGCTGACCAAAATGGGCCAGACTTCCTCTTCAGGCTTTCTTCTTGGGGTTGGAAAGTCCGGGCACTCAGATCCCAGAGTTCAATGCCACGGCTCCCATGTGGAGCCCAGACGATGCTGGTCTGAGCTGTGTGTCTTGGCTTGACCAGGTTAAGGACATGAAGTGGCACCTACAGTCCAAGCTCTCTGATCCTGGGAGGTGATGATTGGGGGTGAGAGATGAGCTGAAACTGGGCCTCAGAGAACTGGGGTGTAGGAGCTAGCAATTAGGAGAGGTCAAAGTTCGGGGCTTGGAATGTTAGGAGGGAGGCGCAGGGTTGAAAAGGGGTGTAATGTTAACTCGGCAAAACGGGTGAGCCTTAAAGAGTAAATAAGGGGTAGGAGCCTGGCAGTTTGGGTCAAAGTTCGTCACCATGGCAGAACCCACACGCCGGTACTCCCAGCCTGAATCCGGCTTTGTCTGGGAGGAGCCCAGCCTGCAGGCAGCTGGAGGTGTTTGGGCTGGGGAACCCGGGGGTGGCTGTGTGAGGAGTGGGGTGCAAGGCTTCTGGGAAAGAAAAGGCTTTTGTGCATCAGTGCCTCGTGAGGTCAGCGAGACCCCCTCGTGCTTAGAGGCTCCAGACCACTACTGCTTTCTGGCATTCCCACGGGGGGGGGGGAGGTTAGTGGGGACTGCCACATGCTGCTGGGGGTGGGGGAGGCTTTGGAGCTGGGACGGTCCAGCAGCTGACCTCCTGCCTCATCTGAGAGACTGAGAGCCACACCCCAAAACATAGCAAGGGCTGTACCAGCAGTGCCTACAAAGGGCCATTGGTTGGTTATACCTTCTCAAGAAGATCTAGAACGTGTTTTTGTTTGTTTGCTTGTTTGTTTGTTTGTTTGTTTGTTTGTTTGTTTTAAGACCAGAGCAGTAAGTCTGTATTCTTCTTGTGCTGCCGTTCCTCTCTGAACCTTTTCTGTGTGTGGTCACTGTCTGAGGCACTTCCTGGGAGACCGGAGGGATGGGAGCCCTGGAGACAGGCAGCAGGATGGGTTTCTCTGGGGGCTCTGGTGTCCTAGTCTTTCACTGCTCAGAGGTTAGTGATGACAAGGAGCCAAAAGTTGAGCCCACCCCCGCACCTCCCTACCCCCTGCCGGGATCAGTGGGAGGTCCATGTAGACACCCTAGGTATAGTCACATACATCTCAGGGCTCCTCCTGACTGTGGGTACCAGACGGAGGCAGGCTGGCTTGCTGGCAGGACAAGGGAATTGGAGAAAGGGAAGATGGCATCAACAGTTACTTCATCATCAGTGGCTCAATCCAGAGACTGGAGGCTGATGTGCTGGCCAAAGGCTGGCTAGGCCCAGTACAGGGTGTCTGTTAGCTATCAGGAGGCCCAGACAGCTGGTCTGATCTCTCCTGCCCCTCCATGTCTTCTGGGGCCAGCTGGTGACTTCTGTGTCTGCCCAGAGAATCCCCCAGAAGGTTTGCGCTGGGTGTGAACACAGCCTAGAGTCTTCGTCTGGCCTTCCAGCTGTTCTCCCTGGGAAGGCATGGATAGTGGAGACACGAGGTGTAGTCTGGCCCCTGCGAGTGAGCCCGTGGCAGACCACGGGAGTTCCCTGTTTGTCATTGAGGACCTAGTAGGTAGCTCTGGTGGGTCCTGTAGTCAGTCCCAGCCATGGCCCTGTTTGTGTATCTGTCCTGGAAGCTGCCCCCAGCCGCTCCGTGCGTGGCCTCTGAGGCACACTGGACATGTTCTCCCCTCCTCCCGCACCTCCACAAGGTGCGCTGTGCTCTCTCTGCGTTGCTGCTGGCCTCTGCTCTGCCCTCGCCTCTCCAGCTGCGTGTCTGGCCCATTATAGGGGCCTGCTGAATGTTTGCTGCCCAAATGAACAAGCAAGCCGACATTTATAGAGACCTGCCTCCGAGCATGCCATCCAGGGGAGACAGGTTTCCTTCCTTGTTAGGGACAAATCGCCTTCTTTGTTCCTGAGAGAGCACCCCAATCTGCTAGGACTGCAGGAGCTTTTTGGCTCATCCACCTTTCCTGAGGAGCCACGCAACCAGAGTGCTGAGAAAGCAGTTAGTTTGCACAGGCACACCCCTTGTGGATTGGTTAGAGCCCATTTTCCCTCCTCTCCCTCCCCTCCCTCCCTCCCTCCCTCCCCTCCCCCCTCCCCTCCCCTCCTCCCCTCCCCTCCCCTCCCTTCCCTTTTTTGTTCCTTCCTTTCCTTTTCTTGTTTTCTTTTCCTAGTCTTGAGACAAGGTCTTGCTATGTAGCTTAGACGAGGTCCAAACTCTGCCTCAGACTCTTGAGTGCTGGGATCACAGACCTGCACCATCACACCCGGTTTCTCTCTCTCTTTTTTTTCCCTTCAATATGTGTGTGTGTGTGTGTGTGTGTGTGTGTGTGTGTGTGTATCAGAGAGGACCATGTGCCCTGTGGAGGACCAAGGTGACTTTGGAAATCATCCTGGATTGCTTCTACCTCTTTTTTGCTTCACTCTGGGATTTCCCAGGCTCCGCCCACCAGGGTTGGAAGTGCAGGCTGCAGCACATTTCTGCCTGGCTTTTTATATGAGATCTGGGATCCGAACTCAGGACCTTCTGCTTGTGAGGCAGAGTCTTAATCCCTGAGTCTTATCTCCAGTTCCAAGTTTCTCTCTTTAAATTTAACAAAGACTGGGTTTTGTCAGTTAGGTCCCATGGCTTGGACCACTAAGCCCGGTGAGTAGAGAACATGCTGGCTTTTACCCTTGGGGCGGGGCACTCTTGGTGGTATTGCTAGGCCAGGCACCCACTTACCCTGATCCAGTTTAGCTCTGCCCCTCTTGCCCCCTTCCCTCCTTTCCCAGACTTTCTTATGGTAGTGTGTCATTCCCACAGTTTCTCTCGTTGCGGCTGTGGCTGTGTGTGTGAGGACCTCTGTCCTTTATTGCAAGAAAGCTAAATCAAGGACAGGAGGAATGGCAGGGAGACAGACTAGAAGTCTGGCCAGCACCAGAAGATAGTGCAAGGCTCCCTTTTCCCTGCCTTGGTGCGAGGTAAGAGGGGCCTTACCCAGAACACTGGGCCCTGGGACCTTTGCCTCCTCTTACCCACACATGGGCCAGGTCCTGGCCGCAGCTCTGGGTGTTTTTCTCTTGGGCTTACCAAGGGCTCTGTGTTCATTGGAGGTACCGGGAGCTGCTTGTGAGTAGTGGAGAGACCTGGACTTGGTGCAGACCCCTGTAATCCGGTATTGCCTCAGGGCTCAAAAGCTCGACATTCTATCATGCTTCCCTTATCTGCGTGTCTGTCTCCCCATCATGCCGTCAGCACCCCAAGGGCCACAAAACACGGCCTGGCTATGCTGGAGAAGTGGTCGAGCGAATGGACAGATGAATCGTATGCATAGCCAGGCTCTTGGGAGCCGGGATCTCTCCTGCCTGCAGCCCCTCCTTCTGCTTCCATACTGTGGTCTTACCAACCCCTCACTCTGCCTCTTCCTGAATGGAAAATTCTTGAGGCCTGACCTCCAGAAGGGACGCATGGGGGAAGGGAGCGGACATTACTCACCTCCCAGCAGACAGGAAGCCCGCGCCAGGGACAGTGGAGGGTCCTGCTTCCGCCTCCAGCAGGCAGGCTGTTGGGGGTTGCCTGACACGAATCGGGTGCCGTCTTGAAACCTTTCAGGGCTCATTTGTGCCCCTTTCAGATGCAGCTGTCCCTTCTGGCTGGGAGGGGGCGTGGGGAGTGGGGGGAGAGGGACCTGCTGCATGGGGGATCCTCAGTCTGGTTGGGACTGCCGCTTCCTGCCTGCCAAGCAGCCCTTCCCCTTGAGGCAGGGTAGTCAGGGAGGCCTCGTGTTTGGTCCAGGAAATACTGAGCGCCAAGATAGGAGTCCTGGAGCCCCCATCCCACCTGCGCCTGGCTTCTGTGGAAAAGCCCCAGGCACCCAGGACTGGGGATCCTGCTGGGCTGTCACTTCCTGCAGGCAGCAGCTGTGACTATAGACGGACAGCTTTGTCTTCCCCTTACTTCCCCAGTATCCTCTCATTGTTGAGGCTGAGGCTGTCTTCTTGGGGCAGATGGAGCCAAGGAAGAAAGAAAACAGAAGCTGGCGACGTTCTGGGGCAGGTCCTTCTCCGGCTTCTCTGTACACTCCAGTCTCACTTCTCCTCAGGGATCATGTCATGTTTCAGACCTCCACCCTTACCCCCCCCCTCACAGTCGCATTTCTGTCCTTCCCTGACACCAATGTGACTCAGCAGCGACCCTCCTACCCTGTGTCCAGCCCCAGTCCCACAAGCTCAGAGCTCCATCCCCTGGAAAGAGATCGATGTTTCTGACAAGAAGGTAACTTGCCCAGACCACAGGGCTGCAGGGAGCAGCCAGCTGGAGCCCCTTGTCCCCGGGTTTTGTCCCCAGGTCCTGCCATGTTGTAGGTATTGGTTGGCCGTTAGCTGACGGGGGCCCAAGCACCCTGGAGGAGGCCCCTGGCTGCACGAGGGCTGGGGTTTCTTGGGGGTCCTGTCTTCAGAAGTTCCCCGTGACCTGAAGTTCCTACAAGCAGAGGCAGAGAAGGTAGACCACAGCCTGGCTGGAAGTGAAAAGGTGTCCCCCTCACCTGTGTGGACCTGGCTTCCCCCCCCCCCTGGGCCTGACCCAGCCCCCTGGTCTCACTTCCCTGCAGCGTGTCAAAGCAAGTTTTTTGTCTTGTACGACCTCAGCTTTTGTCTGTGAACTGCTGGGTGATTGTGACCATCGATCCCTGGTGTGTCCTTGGGAGCTGTTCGTCAGACTAAGGCTCTGGCCTCCTGACTCCTGCTGCCTTGGGTGGGGCCCTCTACCACCCAGAAATGCCAGCTGGACAGCTGGGCAGTCCCTTGAGAGCAGGTGGGGCTGGCTTACCCAGGCTTGACCTTTACAGTGGTGCCTCCCCTCCTTTCCCAGCCTGGCTCTTCTCTCAGGGCACCCCTCTTCCCTGGTGTCCCCTCCCTGCTGCTCCTGTCCCTCTGTGGGAGGGGTGGAGGAAGCTTCAGACTCTACCTTCTTGCCCCAACGCTGGCTGCACCTCTGTCCCTCTGCTCTGCGTCGCCTTGAATTAAATGGACGGATGATAGGTGGACTCTAGGAAGGCCCCTGGTAGCCAGGCTGGAAGTGAGATTCTCGGCCCACTGGTATCCTCAGGCTGAAAGGTTAGCTGGGCTGGGGTGAAGAGCAGGGATCCTTAAGGACTGGGGCTTTCCACCTCCCTGTCTTTATATATATATATACCTGTATGCGGTGTATGCACATATATATGTACACACACATATATATTTATATTGGGTTCCATGTGGTAATGGTGGATTTTTTTTCCTCCCTCCCTTCTTTCTTTCCTTCCTTTTTCCTCCTCCTTTCTTCTCCTTTTATTTTCATTTTGAGACGGTCTCATATAGTCCAGTCTGGCTTCGCACTTGATATGCAGCTGGGGATGACCTTTAACTTCTGACCTTCCTGTTTCCACCTCCCAAGTGCTGAGATTACAGGGATGTGTCACCATGCCTGGTTTCATGGGACCCAGTAGGCAAGTCCTCTGCCAACTCAACTGCATCCCTTACCCTTTCCCTAGATTCTGTGAGTGCTCCACCAGCCCCTTCTGGTCCAGTCCTGCTTCTCAGCCTACTGGGGCCCCCGATGACCTGCTCATGGTCTTCTTCCTCATGCAGACGTGGCACAGCCCTCACGCCACTCCCAATCTTGTTGCTTTAAAAGGGAAGCTAGGGTCAGGCATGGTGGCATAGCCCTGCCATCCTAGCTCTCAGGAGGCTGAGTCAGGAAGATAACAAGTTTGAAGCAAGCCTAGGTTAGAGGTGCATTTCCTTACCTAGCTGGCAGGAGAGTCTCCACCAACACCAGGGCCAAGGGAGCCCACCATACCTGTATCCATATATCCCCAGGATCGCCGAAAGAAAGACAGTCTTCACTTGCCAGACCAGCATAGTTGACCAAGTATACCAAAGACTGCCAACTTTCTAAACGAGCTCCTTCCATCTTATCCACCTACCCAGGGACTAGTGGGCTGAGTCTTCCCCATCAACCCGACAGTCTCCTGCAGGTTTGCTCAGGGCTTAATTACTAATTCTTCACACCTGTGTCCAGAGCTCCAGCCTTCAATTACGTGTGACAGCTACACAGCATGTTTAAGGACAAACTAGGCTATCCAGTAAAGACCTTGTCTCAAAAAACTAAACAAACAATAAGAAGGGAGCCCCGCTGGGTGAACCCCTGATGCCAGTTGGGCCTGAGCTCCCACAGCTTGCCTTAGCACCCAAGCTCCTGTCTCGTCCCTGCCCGCTTCGCACAGCTGGGTGCTGAGCATGCCACTCAGCGCATTCCTAAAAAGGTCGGAGCTCTTTATGCAGATGACCATATGGCTAGTAGGGAAAAGGGTGAGTGGGCATCAGGGCCACACCATCCTGACTCAGAGAGGACCCTATACCTTGGCTACTTGCAGTCTTCCTGCAGTCGTGTCCCTTCATGTAGGTCTGACTGCTGGTGTTGAAGCAACACTCTCCGTAGGAGCACAGAGCCCAATACAGCCCTGTGAACCCGGCACTCGTCACTGGGAACTGACCCAGTTACTGTCACATGGAAGGAGGACTGAGCCCCTTGGCTGCAGCCTCCCTGGGATGGCCCAGAGGGGCTTGTGTTTGAGAGAAGGGCTTAAAACCTGAGTCTTCAACCCCCCAGGGTGGCAGGCCTGCACTGTCACACTCAGCTCCTTGACGGGCTTTTAAAAATTTTTAATTTTTTTTTTTTTGGCAGTTCTGGAAATTGAACAAGGGCCTTGTACATGCTGGACAGCATTGCACATTAGAGTTACATCATTAGCTGTCCAAATAGTGGGTATTTATTTACCTATATAATTTGTTTATTAGAGAGAGCCACACAAGTGCCGAGGTGCATTATGGATAAAGGAAAACTTTCAGAAGTTGGTTCTCTCCTTCCACCATGTGAGTTTTGTATATTAGACTCACATTACCAGGTTTGCACACACAAACAAACCTTTACCCATAGACCATCTCACCAGTCCTTATTTTTATGATTATCATTACTATTAATATTGTATGTGTGTGTGTGTATAAAATGGAGTAGAAGGGGGACTGTAAATATGCTACAATACACATGTAGAAGTCAGACAACAAGTTTGCAGAGTTGGTTGTGTCTCTATGGAGAGGGGTGGAGGGCGTTGAATTCAGGTCGTCAGGTTTGGCACCTTCCCCACAGCCATCTTGCCAGTCTGATGTACAGTAGGCTTTTAAAAGATTTATACATATATACACATGTGTGTTTGTGTGTGTGTGTGTGTGTGTGTGGTGTGTGTAGTAGTTGAGAGAGAATGAGGCAGAGAAGGTACAGTGTGCCATACACATGAGGGGGTCAGAGGACAATCTCCTCCCATCTGTCTCAGGTGAGGCTGATGTCCCATTTACTCCCTTCTAAAGCAAGAGCCGTTTGCTGTGATTTAAGATGTCAAGCATCTGTCCACACTGGTGGAGAGACAGTGGGCTCCTCTCTTCCCCTCTCTGCAGGAGCAGAGGGTGGAGCCCCAGCCCTTCTAGGACTTTGCTATGGGCTCCACGGTGGGTCTAGACTACAGGACAGTGCTAGTCAACTGTACCACAGGCAGCACAGTGCTGGGCTGGGCTGCACCCAGCCCACAAGACTGGGAGAAGCCAGGAGACAGCTCTGAGGGACTCCTTTATCTCAGGGGCAGACAGGGTCCACACAACCCTGGCCTTGTCTGGACTGCTGGGCCTCCAGATCTTGTTGAGGACACGGGAGCAGAACAAGCCCTGGGGCCAGAGGAGACAAGGGTCACCTGCTAAGCAAGGGTGGGGAGACTCTGCTCTCCTCCCTCCTCCTCCACCTGGAAGATGATTGGCCTGGGCCTTGGGGCCACCTGGCAGATCAGAACCCCGTGTGCCCCCACTCACCACCTCCTCCCACCCCCTGCAGGCAGAGTCCCCACATTGAGCAGTATCCCAAGCTTCTCCTCTGCCCAGGTGGCCTTCCCCTGCTGGAGAGGGGCAGAGAGGGTGGGCTAGGAGATGCCACCCAGCCTGAGCTGTCCGGGGGTGAGTCTCCCAGGAACCAGGAAGTGACTGGGCCACGTTGGCGTCATCACTCTGACCTAAGGACTGAGATCCACCGGCCCTAGACGGGCTTCCTGGAGGATAGGAAAGCCTGCCAGGGGCCTTCCAGCTCCACATACAGGCTCGGGGCAGGGGCCCCGCCCATGAATCACTGGTGCATGGGGCCCGAGGCAGCACTGCAGGACCTCAGAACATGATTTGCGGGGGGGTTGGGGGGTGGGGGGGGTAGGGGTGCAGGCAGGTTGTGCGGGCATTTGTTTCCCACTCCCTGTGCTTGGCCTTCGGTGGGCAGAGGGAGTGGCGGGTCTGAGAGGACAGACCGACCCAGGGGGTCTACACTGGGAGGTTTCCTCTGGCTGTTGCTGACCAGTGTGTGTTGGGGGAATCCTGAAACTGGGAGGGGATTCTTTGTGAGGCCATCTGGGCACTGCTGCTCACACCGGGGGACCGGTGACTGCTTCAGAGAGCTCCGGCTCTTTGCTGGCGTGTCTGCTGTGAGGGCCATTTACGCATTCGAGGTTTGATCCAGCACCTGACACTCCCCAGCACTGAACACTCAGAACTTGGTGTATACTAGGTGTCCACCCCCAGATGGACCCCGGGGTCCCTGCAGAGAGCGCGTCTGTTCCCAGACAGTCCTCACCTGCAGCTGCTGGGTGCTCAGAAAGGGCTGCTGCAGACGGAGCTGTGGCATCCGTGAGCACGCTGGGATGAGAAGCTAGGCCATCTCCATGTCTCCCTAGTGTCAGTTACTTGGGGAAGTAATATTTTGGATGTACTGGGTTAAATAAAGTCCATTTCTTTTTGGAGATGCGGTCCCACTTGCAGTCAAGGCCGATTCTCCTGCCTCACCTCGTGTAGAAGTGGCATTGCAGGATTGTGCTGTTGGGACTGGCCTTTAGATAGTGTTAAGTTCTTGCTCAAGTACTTATGCAGGAGACTTCGAATTTGATTCCTAGCACTGAAATAAATAAATAAATAAAAGCAAGATTCCCTTAGTTTCAGCTGTTTCTTTTTTAAATTTATTTTTATCCTTTTTAGAGTTTCATAAATGAAATGTATTTGTATCATTTTCACCCTTATCTAATTCTATCCCTCTTCCTTTTCCCACTCACTGCAAACTTTGTTCTTCCCAACTAGCCTCCTTCCTACTTGCTGTCTCCTTCCATGTGTGGCCTGCTGAGTTTCATTTGGGTTACCTCTAATGGCATGTCTAGGCACTTGCTTGACAGATGCCCATCTGTCAGTGGGCATCGCACTAAGCTGAAGAAAGTAGCCTCCCTCCTCCTCCCTCAACTGTTCTTACACACACACACACTCACACACACGCACACACACATACACACACACACCACACATATAACTTAGACCCACTTTCTGGCTCATACTCCGTTTACAGGCAGTGCTGTTCTTGCCTGAGAGCTGAGTTGTTGGCGCAAACCAAGGAATGAAACAGTCATGTATTGCAAGAATACCCGGGTGCTGTGGATTCAGGGGGCTGGCACCACAGGCTATGTGTTTGGAAACATGTGGGGGATGTAGCTCAGTTGGTAGCATGCTTGAGTCATATGCAGGAAGCCCTGGGTTCCATCCCCGGCACCATACACACGGGCTGTAGTGGCATGCACCTGTAATTGCCGCACTTGGGGGAGTTGGGAGGATGAGAAGTATAATGTCATCCTTGGCTACATAGTGAGTTTAAGAGCAGCCTGGGTACATACGTCTCTGTCTCCAAAAAAAAAAAAGAATGAAAGAAAGAAAAAGGAAAAAAAAAAAAGCAAATAGGAGGGGTCTTTGGGCTTTCTGACCCCTGATGTTAATTTGCCAGGCCAGTCAAATTACAGGGACAGGAGAGGGGTGCTCAAGAGTATCAGTGGGGCTGCTGCGGGAGCCTGAAGGCTAGGTGGAGAATGTGGACCTCGTATGGTGGTGGGGGAAGGCGCAGATGTCCAGAATAACCTCACCACCTAGGATGATGGGATCCCCGTGGCCCCCATTTGACCCCTGGGTCTCTCTGCCTTGGCTTTCAGAGGAAGAGCTGGGTAGGCTGCCAGGAGCTTGGTGCTCTCTGGAACTATGCATTGTGTAAACATGCCCAGGCCACTGGCCTTTGTCAAAGCTGGCAGGGGAGGGGGGTCTTGTCGAGGTGCCTGCCCCAAATTCAAAGCAGCCAGCACCCCAGACTGCAGCCAGAGCTGCTCTTAGGCCTTCAGTGGCTCCGCCCTGGTATGCACACCTCCCTGGTGGCTGTGCGGGGTTCCAGCACTCCACCCTCCTCTCTCCCCCCGCAGCTCATGGCTTTTGTGTGTGAATTATTGATGTCCTTCCTCATCCTTGCCTGGCTGCTGCTCTGGCCAGAACCTCGCCCAGGGCCCACGCCACCTACAGCCCTGCTACTCTGCCACGGCAGACAGCCCACCGGTGCAGCCAGCAGCAGCCCCCACGGGACCTCGTGCCTGCCAGTGATCCAGGGGTGGATGGGCCTTGCCACTTTCCTTAGCCTGGCCTTGGGACCGGTGTGGGTCACCCACCGGGAAAGGGTGCCACTGGCCGTGGCCCCAAAGCCCAGAATGGCGATTGGCGTCTCGCACAGAGCTGGGCCTGTACGGGTTGCAGGGCGCTGGCGCCCACATAGGGGCATTGTTTGCTGAGGTAAAAGGAGTTTTTGTCTCCTTCTGGAGACGGGACAGAGGGAGGAACAATTTCCCCCATTCATCACTAATTCTCCCATTTGAATAGCAGCACATCGCGGCGTTACAGTGGATGAGCAGGGCAGGCTTCCCTGCCCGCGAGCTTTCTAGGCACAGGTGGTGGGCTCTGGGTCCTCCCGTCCTTTGCCAAGCCTAGTTTTATGGAAATAGATGGGAGTACATTTCTGCTGCTGATCTGACCCCCCCCCAGCATACATCTCTCATCTGCACAGTCACGGGCGCAGGCACTACGCATTGTTGATGCTCCGGGTTGGGTGGTGCCTGCCCCAGAGGGGTCTCCTGACACAGCAGCAAGATGACCTAGGAGAGACAAGAAGGCCACTTAGGTGTCCTGGGTGGTTCCAGCCAGAGTTATCAGCCTGCCCAAAGAGCACCCCAAGTGGAGGCCACAGCCCTAAAATGACCAGGGTGCCACGGGGCCAGCTGGGTGTTTTCACAGAGTCATAAAGCACCGGAGCCCAAGAGGGCGTCAGCGACAACTCCCTGGCGTCCAGATAAGAGCCCAGGAGGTGGCTGTACCCAAGGTCATGCAGCAGCAGGGCCCCCGAAGCCACTGACCTGACCCACCATATGATATTCAGGCACAGGGTTGGGTGCCTGCCTGAGTGTCTCTTACGCCATGTTCTTTGAAGGAGAAAGACAGTTTGGAATGGTTCAGAACCGAGCTCTGTCCTGTTTAAACCATATGGGGTGGGGAATAGAACCATGTGGGGACAGACCCTTGGGGTTACCAGCTGGTCTCAGAATGGGTGGGAAAGCAGAGATCCTAGCCCCTGGTTACTCAGCGACCAGAGCAGGCCCCATGATGTAGACCTGCCTCCAGCTAGCTTTGACAATAAGGAAGTTGTGGCTGTCATGATCAAATAGTCCAGGGCTGCCTTTGGTTTTGAGCAGACAGATTTTAGGGGAAGTCATGTGGGCCAGCCAGTCCCCTGCCCTTCCCAGGATAAACCCCTGCCTAGCAGGCCTAGTTTCTTCCAGGTGGAGAAAGCTTGGAACTGATTTCTGTGGGTCCAGCTTGGTCACGTGCCGTTCCTAGTGGCTGTGGCGAGCTATGCTGACTGGTTGGCCAGGCCTGAGGCACTCGATTACTCTGCAGAACCCTGAGAAACCCAGAGGTCCTTGCCAGAGAAGGGGTATGACTTGTGGGGAAGCAGGAGTAGTCTAGTCCCACCCACTACCACTCTGCCACGACCCAGGACCAATTTAGATAGATATAGGTTGAACATAGGCCACAGACAAAATAAAGTAACTGTATGTTTGTGAGCAGATAACTGTGCTAGGAAAATAGGTAAAGGGGTCAGCATATCAGAGTGTCAGAGTGGGGGCTAGAGAGGAGAAGGCTTCCTGACACAGTGACCTTTAAGCAAAGCCCCAGAAGTTAAGGAACAGGAAGTGAAAAAATAAAATGAAGCAGTCAGGAGCCAAGGACAGGGTAGCAAGCAGTAAGAAGGTGCTGCTAGGGTGAGGGGTCCACAAGACAGAGAGAGATATCACAGCCTACTCTATGGGTCCGCTGGGCAGACAGAGCCTCGTCCTCACCTTCTGCAGCCCTCTCCTTGGGAAGGTATAACAGAGGAACAGTCACCCCAGCAGTGGTGCTAGGGACAGGCATGAAGGGTTTTCCTGAAGGGTGGGCACAGTCAGGTATGGTTCAGGTGATACCCTCCCGAGCCTTGAGTTCGAAGTCTCTGTAGGCTGTCTTTGTGCTTACCCACTAGGGCAGCAGTCCCAAGAGCAGCAATCTTTGTCCTACATTTGGTGCCCAGTCAGGCTGCTACCCAGCCGTATCAAGGAAGGAAGAGAGGAGCCAGGTGCCCATCTCCTGGGCCTCTCCTGTACCCAGTGCCCACCTCAATATGAGGTGGGCTTTGGGACCCTAGCAGTCCCTGTTACAGCCCGGGGAATACAGGTATAGGAAAGGGATATGGTGAAAGAGGTGTGGAAAGACACTTGAAAAAGGCAGGGGGGGGGAGGGGGGCTGGAGAGATGGCCCAGGGGTTAAGACTCTGCATCACAAGTAGAAGATTGTCAGTTTGGATCTCAGGTCTCACATAAAAACACCAGGCAGAAATGGCAACATCCCGCATTTCCGGTCCTGGTGGGTGGAGCCTAGGAAATTCCAGAGCCAAGAAAAAGGAGGTAGAAGCAATCTAGGATGATTCTCTCTCTCTCTCTCTCTCTCTCTCTCTCACACACACACACACACACACACACACACATACATACATGCATGCACACACATCAAATAAAGTTTTAAGAAGTGTCTTTCCTATAGACTCTAAAATTTAAAAAAAAGAGATGAGGCTTTGTATGATTATTAGAAGTAAAACAAGATTCCGTGGTAGGTGGTGGGACAGGGAGGGTGCCTGTGGAGGTCTCTGCTGCATAGGGGAGATTCTGGCCCATTCTGTCGCAGTCACTTGTCTCACGATGGAAGTGCTAGGATTACATCAGCTTTTTATGGATTCTGGGGATGAACCTCAGGTCATCGTAGAACCACTGAGCCATCTTGCCGCTCCTAGCTCTCACCTTTGTGTGCCTGAATTCATGCCAGGAGAAGGGATGCCTCTTACACCCCATTTTACTGATGCAAGAAGAACCACTTGGCAAGGAAACTGAGGCACGAGAGCAGCCCCTTCGAGGGCACATAGGCTGTTCACAGCTCCTCTGTGGTCAGTGGAACCTGCCAGCTTCCACTGTGGGCAGACACGCCTCCCCTTGGGTGACGCTGCGTGGAACAGAAGCTAGCCTGCCATGTGGGCGGGCCTACCTGAGAATGGGCAAGACTTTAGGGGTATTGGGGGTTTATTTTTTCTGTCTCTCACATATGGGCTCTATGTGCTATTCTAGCATGTGAGTAGGTTGGAAATGGGGATCCACCAGCATGCTCAAGTTTTTGGGGTTTTGTCTAGGGCTTCGTTTTTGTAGCAAAAATTGCTACTCTCACCATTTTGAAGTGTACAGTCCCACAGCAGTTAACTGTCCTCACCTGGCCGTAGGATTAGAATCTTTTCCAAAACTGCTCATTGCCCCTCATAGAAGATCTGAACATATTAGCAGAGGCTGCTTCTCCCCTCACCCAGCTGGGTGACCTCTGACACACTCTGCCTCTGTGAATGCGCCCGTTCTAGACCTTGTAAGTAGAATCATCCATTATTTGTCCTCTTGTGTCTGGCTTATTTAGCATAATGTTCTTGTGGTTTTTCTGTGTTTCAGTCTAAACTTCATTCATCTGGAAGGCTGAATCTCCCACTGTAAGCATATACCACATTTGGAGTATTTACTGCTAGAGGTTTTCCAAAATGCTAGTAATGTAAACTAGGCCTGCAGCTTTTTAACTTTGGATACTTCCACAGTGGCGTGGATTTCCAGTTTCTGATATACATTTAGAATTCACAGCCACAGGAATTCCAAAGGTGAGGATAGTATAATTGCTTTAACATGCTTGAGCATGCTTGCGGATCTCCATTTCACCTAAACACACACTAGGACAGCACACAAAGCCCATATCTGAGGGACAGAAAAAAATAAATCCCCAAAATCCACACCCCGAGCACCCCTAAAGTCTCCAGGGTCTCTGCTTTCCTAGTCAGGCGGGTGTATCCCCTGCTAGCCACAGGCAACACTGAGGCTGTGGCCTAGAGGTGACAGCAGCTTCTCAAGCCAGACATGGCCCAGCCACACACACACACACACACACACACACACACACACACACACACCGTTTCTTCATTTTTTTTATGTGGGATCCGAACTCAGGACCTTCTGCTTGTGAGACAGAATCTTAACCCCTGAGCCACTCCACCTCTGTCCCCATGTGTGGTGTGACACCGTTGCTGGCCTTAGGTCTGATGCACTTGGGAGTGTAGAGACTGTTGGCATGGTGCCCACCGAGGTACAGCTAGAGCCCTCTGAGGTCAAATGAGCGTCCTATTGGGGGTGGTGCTGGGACGGAAGTCCTACCTTGGAAGTGGGCTAAGGACAGTCACCAGACAGGCTGATAAGCCAGGATGGGGCTCTCAAAACCCCAGGCCAATGAAGGAATATGGTGCACTCAAGACTCGACATGACTTAATATGCTTACATTAAATCCCTTAATAGGGCGATTACCTCGGGGCTCTGAGGCAGCAAGCCAGAGCCAGGCCTTGAAGACTGACTGAAGTGGGGGAACAGGGCAGGCAGATCCCAAGCACAAGCCTTGGGTACAAGGGTACAGAGGGGTAAGGATGGGGGCCGGCAGGGAAGACTGCAAGGACATGAGAGGAGCATGAGCAGTAGACCCCAGAAATGGTGTGGAAGGGAAGCCCTAAGGTGAACAGGCCTGGGCTGTAAGAGGGGGGGCCCGGTGCCGAGTGCTGGGTGTGGTTTGACAGGGGCTGGGCTAGTGGCACTATCTTATACCTCACTTTGCAATTACTGCCAAGGTTCAGTAAGGTGCACTCGGACCCCAGGCAGGCTGGGGTTCCCTTCGTTTCGGAACCTGGGACAAGGTCAGCACAATCCCACCTATCTGTAGGACTAGGCACTGAGGTCACACAGATGGGCTTGGGGCAGAACCCCCAGGAGGATGGGGGAGGCATGAACTGCCTCTGAAGGTGGTGAGGTGGTAGAGGCAGCTCTGTAGCTTGGCCCAGGGGACCTGCAGCATCCAAGGGGGAGGGGTGCCTCTGCATCAGGCTTTTCCCATCCCCCTCTTCTCTGGGCCCAGGCTGTTTGATGGGCAGCTCGGGCCCGCCCCCGTACAGCCGAGAGGCCAGTGATTGGTCGGGGCACTAGAGCCTCTCGGTCACCATGGGGACGCTCAGGAGGTGCGCGTGCCCAGCGCTCAATACCGGGGACTAAATCTTCATAATCTGCCTGCTTGCGGTTGGGGGTGGGGTACAGCACAACCCTGGCCTAGGGGGAAAGGGTGGTCTGGGGCATGGTCAGAACTCCCTTGGTCACCCTCCCAATCTGTGCGGGGAGTTCAGGTGCAGAAAACTTGGGCAGCATTGGGATCTACAGGGTAGTCACCTGACAGTGACCCGGGGAGACCTAAGGGCCTTTTGCCGACTCAGTTGATGAAACAGGCTGGAGCCTGTGGGAAGAGAGGCCTGGAATTTATTTGAAAATGTGTCTTCCCCACTCCCTCTGTGGTTCAAGTTTATCCAATCCTGCAATGCCTCACTCTCCACAGCAGAGGGCTCCCGTCTCAAGAAAGCGGGGCGGTCCACCCGAGGCAAAGCCCAGACCCGCACACTTGCTGTCAGATCGTGCGGGCTCGTTCTAGGCTGTGTTGAGGCTGCTCAGCCAGGCACAGAGGGCAGAGAGCCGGGCATCCCATTGTTCTGTGCATAGGCTGGGCATGAGGGCTGTGTGCAGGAAGACATGGGTGATCCGGAAAGGGTGTTACAGCGGAACCATCTCTCCTTTCTCAAGCGGAGAGGAATTCGGTGGGCTTGCTATGGGTAGGAAACTCTGAAGATGGAAAGGGGCAATCCTGCAACCTGGGGGTGTCTGGAGACCTGTAGGCAATTTGAGCCTATGCCTCCCTTGAGTCCTAGCTGTGGCACTTGTAGACTTGGAAGGCCAGAAGAACCTCTGTACCCTGTACATGCCCTCTCTGTGTCCACTAAGCTCCTGGCAACCCCACTTCCCTGTCCCCGACTCAGTCCAGGCTCCAAGGCCTGAGCTCAGCTCGCATCCGGGAGCAAAACACCACCCGTGCCCCGTGGGAATAACACGCACGAGTACTCAAAGCCTCTGTACCCAGCTGGTCCTCTAGACACAGTGGTGCAGCTGCAGGGCCTCACGCCCAGGGCTCTTTTTCCAGACGACTCATCCTCTGAGAGCGGCAGCGGCAATGGCTCCTCCACCCTGAACCCGTCCACTTCCAGCAGCACACAGGGTGACCCCGCCTTCCCCGAGGTGAATGGCAGCGGCGCTGCGGCCCCCGTGGACTTCACTGCCACTGCCGAGGACCAGCCCATCAACCTGTGCGACAAGCTTCCACCTGGCTCTGCACTTGGCACGCCCTCCTCCTACCCCTCAGAAGGCTGCGGCGCCGACGGGCTGCGAAGCCGTGTCAAGTATGGGGTGAAGAGTACCCCCGAGGTGTGTGGGACTATGGACTCTGTGGGTTGTCAGGAGGGTGAAGTGAGATCATAACACGCTGGAGTTGGGCTGGATCCAAGCGGCCCGTGTGTGACATCAAGGCAGGATGGTGGTGGCTGCCGTTACTTTGCCATCATTTTTCAGAGGCCACAGAATGGGAGGTGAGTCAGGGTGTCTCAGCCAGGCCCTGGTTCTTGAGGCTAATTCCATGCAGTTGCTTGTCTCCCGGACCAACCAGGTGGGGCTGATGGGTTTTGCCTTGGTGGAGAGATGGCAGATGATAGGTCCCCTCCCCTAGGTCAGAGTCTGGTGTGGAAAATGGCAGCAAGTAGCACTTTAGACACAGATAGAGGAGACCTTGTGGAGACGATGGTGCATTTCAGTTACCAGCACTCAGAATGCAGAAGCAGAAGCCGTGAGCGAGGCCAGCCTGGCCTATGCACTGAGGTCCAAGGCAGCTCAGGTGCCCACACTTCCTGGCTCCTCTGCTTGCCTGTCCCTGTTACAGAAGAAGAGCAAAGTCCTGGGACAAGGGCCATGGAACTCCTGCCTTGATCAGGTTTCGGGGGATAGTGGTGGGAAGGGTAGGTTCCCCACCATGATGCCTACACTTCCACTTCTACGTGCCTGGGCCATTAACATTTCCTCCTAGCAGGTGCCTGTAGTACCTTCTCCAGCCTTGCTGCCCTGAACCAGTCTCTAGTGTAGAGGGGTGTGCCAGATACCAGGGACTAGCCTCAAACACACAGGGGCTCACGAGGCGTCAGATTGGTGCCTAACACAGGCACAGGAACCAGACTGGCAGCAGGTCCAAGGCCAGGCACATCAGCTGTACCACAGCAGGGGCAAGTTTTGCTCCGTAGGACCCTTAAGGCATTGCATCATGTCCAGGTTCCATGGGTGGGCCCACAGCTAAAGTGCCAGGGAAGCATTGTGGAAACATGAGTACCCCCAGTGGTCCTTGCGTTCTCTCTCCTCTGGTCCTGGCAGAGGATCTAGTCAGTCAGTTGGAATCCTGACTTGCCCACAGCCACAGAGCCAGCTGGTAGGCAGCACCATGCCCCGCAGGTCTTTTGACCCTATACTGGTTCTGGAGAACCAGAGTGCTGCCCATTTCAAGTCTTTGAATAAAAGAAGAAATGGAGAAGATTGGTCGTGGGGCGAGGGGTCTGAGGAGCAGGGCAGTAGGTCGTGTGAAGCTTCAGCCCTGGTGCCCTTTCAGGCCGCACCACAGCCTCATCACAGACCTAACCATGCAGTTGCTTGTCTCCTGGACTAAATTTACCTCCTCGATGCCAATTTTTTTCAAGAGGAGAGATGGTGAAGTCAGGCCATGCCATCAGTATAAACTTTCTAAAAAGCAAATGACAGCAGCCCAGAGCCAGGGTCCCCAGGGTAGGAGCAGGAGATGGGGGGTAGTACGGAGTGGATAGAAAGCAGAGGTTGTATCCAAAGAGAGACAAGTAATTGGCAAGCAGGCCGGTCGAAAGAGGAACATGGGTGGGAGCAGAAGGCTAGATGACCCTTCCAGTTTCAGGACAAGCTACCCTGGGCTGAAGCTGGGCCCCACTCCCTTCCTGCACACCAGTTTCCCCAGGGCTCACGGTTTCTCCTTGGGAGGCAGGCAGAAGCAGCCAGTCTGGGAGCTCGGGACTGCACCCTACCTCACGAACCTGCTGTCTTGGCTGGTTCCCTCTCCCAGCCCATCTGTTTCCCTTCCTGACAGACAGCACACTTGCTCTCTGGTGACAGCGCGCCTGTCAACTCAAGGTTGCAGTCCCCTGGGAGTCCTGGAAGAAACCCTGAAGAAGCCAAAACAGATCCTGGCGCTCAGGAGGCTAGCTGATGGGCATCTTTGTGCTCCTCTCATGTGACAGATCCTGGTGTAGGTGCCACACCCAGGAAGCTGCCGCCACCCTTTGCCCGGTGCCTCTAGGAAGCAAGGCCCCTGTATACTGTCGCAGTGGACGTGGGCAGTGGGGACAGCGGGAGGGAAGGTTACGGCTTGGGGTCATAGAGCTCATAGAGCTGAGCTCTTATGGCAGCGAGGTGAGCCACCACCCTGATCCCTAAACTTAACCTGTGGAGACCGAGGTTACCGACGGACTCCTGATGTGTCCCTCCGCTCCTTGCCCGTTTTCAGTCTCCCCCCTACAGCTCTGGGAGCTATGATTCCATCAAGACCGAAGTCAGTGGCTGTCCCGAAGACCTGACGGTGGGTCGGGCCCCCACAGCGGATGACGACGACGACGACCATGACGACCACGAGGACAATGACAAGATGAACGACTCAGAGGGCATGGACCCCGAGCGCCTCAAGGCCTTCAATGTGAGCATCGGGCAGGGGCCCCGAGGCTGGGGGGGTGGGCCCGAGGCAAGGCCAGCCCTTCTCATGGCCCTGTGTCTCCCCCAGATGTTCGTGCGGCTATTTGTGGATGAGAACCTGGACCGCATGGTGCCCATCTCCAAGCAGCCCAAGGAGAAGATCCAGGCCATCATCGAGTCCTGCAGCCGGCAGTTCCCCGAGTTCCAGGAGCGGGCCCGCAAGCGCATCCGCACCTACCTCAAGTCCTGCCGCCGCATGAAGAAGAACGGCATGGAGATGGTGAGCACCTCCTCTCCGCCTCCCCCCACCCCCGGCCCGCAGACCCACCGCCGCCCCCCACCCATTTCTCTAGCCGCTCACCTCGTGTAAAAACCCCTAGTGGTCATGTTTCATGAGAGAAAACTGAGGTCCAGAAAAGTTGCGCGTCTCTGAGAAGGAAGGTGTTGGCGTCCACGCCCCAGCTCGGCTAGCCCCTGACGCTGCTCAGTGTTTCTGGACAAACCTCGGCCTGTCCAGCCCCAACGCCAGCTCTGTGCTCATTCTTTCTGCAGACCAGACCCACGCCTCCCCACCTGACCTCAGCCATGGCAGAAAACATTCTAGCAGCTGCCTGTGAGAGCGAGACGAGAAAAGCAGCCAAAAGGATGCGCCTGGAGATCTACCAGTCCTCACAGGTACTGCTCGCAGCTGGTCCCCCCCCCGCCCCCGAGGGGCCTGAGGGTGCCTGAAGGGCAGGGGTCACCGAGCAGCTCGCAGACACCAATGGCTGGGGTCCAGAGGGAGCTGGGAGGGCAGATCTCTGACAGACTTAGACCGACAGAGCTGGGGCAGAGTGGTAAGGATGATGAGGACAGGCTGGTGTCAAAAGATGGGGGGGAAGGGTCGGAGGACTCAAGCACAAAGACCCTGCAGACCTCCCAGAAGAAAAGCTGGCTGGTCGGTGGCAGTCAGATAAGTCCCACATAACAGATGCACAGTCGTGGGGGGTCTCCAGGGCACGGTGACCAAAGAGAGGGAACCAGCAGTACCTCACAGGTCAAGCCACATCACTGGGTCTTGGGAGCCCCGGGACTTCAGCCTTGGCTGTGGCAAGTGCTCCTTGGGTTCTCCAGTACTGCTCTCCCATCTCCGCAGGACGAGCCCATCGCCTTGGACAAGCAGCACTCCCGGGACTCCGCAGCCATCACCCACTCCACCTATTCACTGCCAGCCTCTGCCTACTCCCAGGACCCCGTGTATGTCAACGGCGGACTCAATTATAGCTACCGTGGCTATGGGTCCCTGAGCAGCAACCTGCAGCCCTCTGCTTCCCTCCAGACAGGAAATCACAGTAACGGTAAGAAGAGGGTCAGGCCCCCGTCCCCGAGCAGCTCCCCGGCGGAACCAGTCCCGAGATGGGCTCTCCTTTCATCCCCCAGCAGCATCTGTTTCCCCCAGGAATTGCAGGTGCCTCTCTCTAGTGCTGCTCTCCACAAGGACCCCTGGGAGCGAGCCAGGGCTGTGTTCACCCCCATTTTGCCCACAATGGTTGAACTTCAGTGAGGAGGACACACGGAGATGGCTGCAAAGCCAGGACCTGACCCGCCTGGCTCCCTCTCATCCATGCCCTAAGTCTGGCAGATCAGCAGGTGCTTCCCAGGTAGCTTTGTTGTAGGTGAGGTACGGGGTGGGGGGGCAGGAAAGAGACCCCTAGTGGCATTAGGTACTTTGGATACTGCCTTGCTTGGGAGCAGAGGGCGCCTCCAGCTCCTCTGTGCAGGGACGGCAGGGACAACGATTGCAGGGCTCGTAGGTTGTGGTGGGCTGACATGACAGGCTTTTAGCAAGACAGGCTGCATGAGCTGTACTTGGCCTCATCCTGTCCTGCCTGGCCTCATGGCCTTATAATGAAAATGTTTCTAGGGACAGGCAGAGGGCAAAGGTAGAATGCTTCTGAGGGGGAGCCCAAGTTGCTACAGGCCAGGGGGAACTCTAGGCTCAGGTCTTGACTGGACATGACTGAAAATTTCCTAATCTCTGTCCTTGACTGCGGGAAACCCATGAACCATCTCTGAGCAACAAAAGAAAGCCGGTCCCCAGGCCTGTGTGAACTCCCCCCAACTCTTGTTCCACAGTTGGCGGCCAGCCTGGGCCCTGTGCTCACTGCGCCCCAGAATTGGGAAGTCTGTGCAGGTCCCTGGAAGATCCCTGCAAAGGCTTAGCTTCTCATCCCTTCTAATGCCGCTTAACCTACAACAAGAGGCGGCCTGGCCATAATCCTCGAAGCCAGGCCAGAGTGGTTGTCCCAAAACGGTTGTTCTCCTTCTAGGAAAGGCGTTGCGCTGTCCTGCCTCCTGGACGCATGCCTTGCTAGAGTGTGGAAAGTGGGTTCCAGGTTAGGGAACCTTTCCAAGTACACGTGGAGGCAGTAGGACTCACAGGAGAGTTAAGGAGGACCCAGTGCCCAGCCTCACCCAGGCAGTATGTAATGGTGGAAATCTTTACCTGGTAATAGCCAGCCAGCATGATGTGTCTCGAGGTTTTGGGGGTACCCCAGCTTCGAGTGAGGGTACAGATCTGCTTCATGGCACTCTGTTCATACCCGCCAGAGAGGGATCGACAGTGACAGTAGCCAGAATTTAGTTAGGAGGCATCTGGCATTGTCTTGTATGCCCATTCCTGAACATGTGCCCTTAGAGGTAGATAGAACTGGATCTGGCCATTTAACTCCTTGCCGGGAGTGGCCTTGTTCAGGGAGTCCTGGTGCCGCACTTAAAGGACACTGGGTCTGAGTCGATCACAACAAGCAGCTACGGGTTACACAGTCACACAGCCCGTTGCCCTGCCCTGCCCAGCCCAGCCTTTCAAGTGATTGCTCCAGTTCAGCAGCTGTGCTAATGGCTCAGCGCTCCTCACTTTGCTCATTATGTTGGCATTTGAGATGTAAATGAGCTTAGATGGAATCAAGCCCTGCCTGTCTTGCCTGGGGTGCTGGGCAGTTTCTTGTGCCCACTCTAGCCCCTCAGTTTCACCAGCAACTTGAGTGCCTGACTGTAACCAGAGCCTGAATGGGAGGTCTCCAGATCAGATAGGCTGCAGCAAACGCGCACCTTCTCTCCCAGGAGGAAAAGGACGGCTCTGAGCCTAGCCGTGAGCAATGAGCTGGACATGCATTGGAGATGGAGGGTAGGAGAGAAATCCTGGGCACTGCCAGGACTAGAGCCACCCCAGAGGGAGTAAGACCTGCCCTCATCCCTCTCTAGGTCTTGCCCTTGGGACACTCAGAATTCAGCAGCAGAGTGTACCCACATGGAGTTAGTCACCTACTCGGTGCTGTTTTAGCAACACAGCCACCTTTCTTCTTCCCGTGATTGTAACAAACAACTGTTCTTGTGTGCTGAATTCAAAGGACTTTCTTGGAACTCGTGGCCTTGCACATACTAGTCAGGTGCTTGACCACCAAGCCACATCTCCAGTGCCAAGGACTGGAGCAAGCCAGTTTCCAGACCTCCACATTCCATAGTTAGAGGGAAGTAACTTGATATTGACAAACTGTCCAATCACAGACATGAATTTCCTACATCAGTTGGGGGCTGCACATCTTTCTTTTAATAGCAGTCAAACTTCTATAATTTACCCTAAGTTGTGACTTCTAATCTAGAGGTCTCCAGTAACAAGTCTATCATGTCTTCAGCAGCATAAAATAAAAGAGTAGATTCAGTAATGAGTGGGCCTCACTATCAAAATATATGGGGTACGAGGGCTGTGACTGACGTCCCAGAAGAGACTGCTTCACCCGTGAGATAACCCTTCAGAACGAGGGATGAAGCACTGAGGACAAGACGGAAGGGAGAAGAGACGGCAGCAGGAAAGCTGAGCTTGTTCAGGTAGCTCAGTCTTCAGCAAGGGCGTCGGCGCCCATGTTTCCCAGCGCTTTTTCCTTTGGTTTTCTTGCTAACCCCTGCGAGAAAGTTTCTCAAGCTCCAGGCACATCCATATCCTCAGTCTGTCTCTGAAGCGCAGACCTTCTGAGAAGCCCCTTGCAGACCAAGAAGCTCTCCACTGGCCCCAACTCATCTCCAGTGGTTCTAAACCTCACTCAAGCTCCTTTGTCCCCCAGACATTCTTTACTGTGCTGACAGGGGATCTGAGACTTAGCAAAGTCAAATATTATTCATGCAATACCAAAGCATGACTTGAATCCACTCGGCCATTCCCAAAGCTAGCAGCCTGCCCTGCCAAGCTGCTTGGGAAGAGCTGGGAAGAAACAAGTGTTGCTCCTCTCCCTCCCCCACCCACCTTGGTATGTTGTACAAGACCCTGGGCTCCCTCTTTACTGCCACCATTTGCCAGCAGAGGGCAGACAGCAGACTGTTTCTCCAGAAAACCTCTCTGGGTCCTGCTAATCGTGGCAGGTCCTTGTGCTCTCCCCACATCCAGGCAGCCTTCCTACTCCTCAGAAGGGGGCGTCTGCTGAGGCGCCTCCTCCATCCTGGCCAAGCTGGGAGCAGGCCTGGCTCACCTCAGTCCAGCTGAGCAGAGCTGTTCCGTGGCCCAGCACTGTGGCTGCACTGCATATGGTGCCTGTGTTGTGCCAGCAGGTTTTCTCACAGTGCTTTCCGTTCCTTCCTGGGACGATTACTCCTGTTCCCAAGCTGGGGGAAAAGCAAAGCTCCCTCCCATGTTAATGGGATGTTCATTTGCAAAAGGACTCCTCCTCATCGGGGGACCAGACCTGGGATATGTGTCTGGTGCTAAACCTTCAGAGAGTAGCCAAGGGCGTGGTAAGTGAGGGTGGGAGCCATCCCACCCCCAAGGGCAGAGTCGCTGATTGCTCACTTGCTCACCCCGAGGATTAACCTAGAACCCTACTTCTGTGCAAGCCCTGTTCTGGAGACTAAGGTTAGAGCTATCAGGGAAACAGACCAGGGTTTTATCCACAGAGACACCCCAGGGCATGGCTTGGGTAATGTACCCCTCCCCCCAAATGTCAGGCGGGGAGTTCTGCTTCCTCTCAAACCTCCTTTTCCCCTTGGCAGGGCCCACGGACCTCAGCATGAAAGGCGGGGCCTCTACCCCCACCCCTCCCACGCCCACTCCTTCCAGCAACAGCACCAGCAGGACCATGCCCACTGCCCAGCTCAGCCCCACGGAGATCAGCGCGGTGCGGCAGCTCATCGCTGGCTACCGAGAGTCGGCGGCCTTCCTGCTGCGCTCTGCAGATGAACTGGAAAACCTCATTTTACAGCAGAACTGACCCTGCTGTCCCCTGGAGTGCACTACGCCTGGGAGGGAGGCTGTCCCAGCCTGGACCTGGCTTCCTGCCTCGCCAGTTGGTACATTGTTTTCTCAAAGAGGTGGGATCCAAAAGAGCTGTTTCTAGCCACACTCCGAGCATCTGAGACTTTGGGCACAAGGACACTTTTTTTTTTTTTTTTTTTTTTTTTTGGAATCTTACCACACGGGTGCTCTGACCTGCTTGGAAGAGGCCAGTGGGGCAGCTCTGGAAGGGTTGGGGCTCCCCTGTCAAGGCACTGGGGCTGCAGCTCTATTTAGAATCACCTTTGTGGACCCTGATGTTAGAATCCCCTCCCCCCCATAATTACCTTTCAAGTCTTAGGTGAGCAGAATTGCATATTTATTGAGAAAGCAAAGTGGACCCTTTCTTCCTCTCCCCTTAGTAATTTATTTTTCTGAAAATGGGTTCTTTTGTGTTTGTACAGATCGCCAGTCTGTGTCTGATCAGAAGGCTGTGTCCCTGTACCTAACATTCCATATCACTACACTGACGTGGGCTAGGGGCTGGCGGGGGGCAGAGTAGGCTCCAGCTGGCTGTCCACTGAGTGCCCAGCAGACCCCGGGGAAGGCTACCACACTCCACCAGGCTGTCCTGTTGCAGATCCCAGTGCTGCCACAGGGGCACTGCCAGGCACTGCCAAACAGGAGGCCCTCCCCCACACCCACTGCGAAGTCAAACAAAAAGGCACCCACCATTCTACAGAGCCCCAGTCTCACAGTCACCTATATTCTACCTCACTCCAGCGTGGGCTTCTCCAGGATGTGCCCCAAGCCTGTTCTGAACAGCTGTCTTCCCAGCTCCCGTATAATGTATCTGCTGGGAGGTGATTCAGACTCGGTCAGTGTCCAGGAGCCAGACCTGGCCCTTAAAACCAGCAGCTTGCTGTTACCTGACCCTCGCAGCTGCTTGATAGGGTGGAATGCTGGGAGCTGGTGGCTGGTCAGCGGAGCACTGTCTTCACCTTGCTGCCAGGGACCCAGGTCTGAACACATGGTGGGTACACAGGCCCCCCAGCTCCCAGATACCCTGCTTCCTAGAAGGCCACTTTTTCAGAGCCCAGTTAGGCATCCATGAGCCCCAGGGCGGGCTGTAGCTCCCGTCCCCTCACCTCGTGGTTGATATAAAGGGACTGTTAGTGGAAGTAGAGAAACAACTTAAGTCCTCCTAGGACCAACCCTTCTAGAAGGGCCTATCCTGTAAGAAACCCAGTCTCTGGAGTGTGAAAAGGAGCAAAAAACAAAAGCAAACTGGCCTGGTTTCCTTCCTCCCTGATAGGCACTTCCTCTTGCTCTGTGCAATACCTACCAGTGCTGCTAAAACCAGGGACTCACCCAGACCTTAGCAGGCCTGGGAGCCTCTCCCTCAACACTCCGTAGCCATGACAGCAACGTTCTGCTGCCCCTCCCTACCCAGAGCCAGCAGAAGCCCTGTTGCCTTTCCTCCCTCAGAGCAGAGAGGCCCCAGGGGAGCCAGGACCCACAGTGGGCAACTTGGACGGCCACAAAGAGCCACTCGGTCCTAGAGCAGTGCCCCTTCCCAAACCACTGCTTACGGCAGCCTGGCAGACCATCCCTCAACAGGGGTGGGCAGGTAGCGCCAGTAGGGATGCCCCTCTTGCTCAGATCCAGGGCTTCGAGGCAGGGTGTTCCTCCTCCCTCACACCTACATCCACCCTGAGGTTAGGGGTGGTCTTTCATATGGCCTCCAATGCCCACCCAGCCACACCACCTCTGCCTTCATGTGCCCACTCCCCAGGCCTCTGGTTAGGGCCAGGACACCTGAGCCCCCTTCATACAGCACAAGCTCTAGTGCCTGAGGCCTCCCCACAGCTGGCCGCCACATGCCCAGTTCCCCACCTGCTCAGTAGGACTCCTGGATGTCTGAATTTGTGTAAATATTTATTTTTGTGTGTGAATACTACAAAGTAATCAGTAGATCTTTTGCAAAATGTTACCCCAGGCAATTTGTGAAAATCTTAATGTTAAAAACTGGCAGAGACAATCGCCGCCCTAGAATTTCTGA
Organism: Typhlomys cinereus; assembly: GCA_023101885.1. Classification (NCBI taxonomy): domain Eukaryota; kingdom Metazoa; phylum Chordata; class Mammalia; order Rodentia; family Platacanthomyidae; genus Typhlomys; species Typhlomys cinereus. Next base: position 4,186,054 of record JALPQD010000014.1, read on the forward strand.
TATCAACTGCTTACCGTGTCATTTCTGCTCCCAGAGGCAGTACCAAGGCAGACACAAATGGTTTGCATTTCTTGGAAAACAGGAGAGAGGGAGACTAGAAGTGTTTGCTCCCTCTACCTCTGCGGGACACATTGTAAGATCATAAGCTGCATCTGAAGTGGCGTTTTCCTGAGTACAAGTCGTTATGACCAGCCGCTGGCAGCTGCCCCTGGGCTGCGGTGCGAGCATTAGGTTCCGTGTATTTTCAAGATGGTCCCAGAGGGCTGCAGGACGCTGGATGCAGTCATGCTGGTCCCACCTCTCAGGTGGGCTCCCTCCCAGAGCAGCTGTGCCTGAAGCCCCCAGCTGGCTGGAGCAGGAGCAAGGTAGTGTGGAAACAGGATTCCATTAGCTCTTCAGTCAGGGAACTCGTTCTGTTTTGCTTTTGTTTTAAGAGATGCAGCTTCAAGCCGTCTCCTCCCCTCCTGATTTGGAGAGTATCACAGCTAGTTCCGAAGGACAAAGCTGGCTGCTGCCCCAGCTTCGGAGAGGGTCTGCCTTCTCCCAGAGGGAGCTCCCCAAAGTCCTGCCCCACGGCCCCTTCTGTCTTACGGAGGGCCAAGGGCACAGAGTGATCACTGGCGACCCCAAGTTACGAAGGTAAATGCAAGAGTAGGCTACATCAGTCTCAGTCTGCAGGGCAGACCCCAGAGAAGGCAGCGGAGAAGCAGGCACTTGGTTTTACTGGTAGATAGATGATCTGATAACGCCAGTGATGGTGTGCGTGACCCACATGAAATCATTTTTCTGTCACAGGAATGGATGGTTTATTCCCAAGGATGGTGTTAGAGAGGGGACAGGCAGGGCTAGGAGGGTCTTAGAGGACTTTGAACAGGTGGCACCCATCTATCCCTCCCTATTCTCAAGGGCCACATACGACTCCACGGGTGGTTACAGGATTAACTACCAGTTCATTCTCAAAATGCTGCTTTGAACTCAGAGGGTTGATACTTTTAATTTGTAATTTTTTGTAAAACTTTTTACAAGATAGTAAAGTATTTCACCAGAATACCAGTTTCAATCCGTCCGTGGTCTGATTTTTATATAATTTAGTGGTGCTTTAGAAACTTTGTTTTATTGTTTCTGAGCTCAACAGCTCAATCCTTTCTCGCCTGTATCTACCTAAGACCAATGTGAACCTTTGTATTTTGCTCCTAATTTTGGACTCAGTGGAAGTGTACTGTTTACATGTACAGACGCCCCATCCCTGTGTGTTCTGCAAGACTCGCTCTTGAGGAGGAAGATGCACCTCACTAAGCTCATCTGTTTAGCAAAGCCACAAAACAAAACCTCTCACTTTGTACCTGTTTCCACCTAAAAACAGAAACAAAAACCCATGTTGCCCAGAACTCAGTTTTTCGGACACACTCCGCCTGGGAGATGCCCCTGTGCCTCTGGCAGGAGTCCAAGATTGAGAGGAGTCAAGGTAGCGCCCCCCCCATCAGCTGCTGAGTGGCACAGGAGCAGAGACGCCTGGCAACGGGAAGGTCTCGGCCCTCAGGAGCGAGCGAGCTGAGCGGGACTTAGGGACGACTCAAGAGTTCCACGTCAGATGAGAGTGTGACATTCCGTGCTGACGGCACAAACACTTCTCCAGGGCTCCTAAGGGGTGGCTCATTCAGCAGCTACGGCTCGGGGGAGGTGCAGGGGCTCCAGAAAGTAAGCATAAGGCACTTACCACAAGCAGTGGATGGTACCAACTTTTAAAGGTGACTTTATTAATCAATGGTTTCACCTCTAAATTATATTTTTACAGATATGCACCTATGCAACTTAATGTGGCTCTTCTAAGCAGGTGAGGACTTCCTCTTCAATGCTCTCTATAAAAAGTATTTGTGTTCTGTATAGTGAGTTTTTCCAGTAAATGTGGCTTAATATTTTAATTCTTAGGATGTGTCTTTCTACGTGACGCGGACTAAATTCTGTTTTGTTTGTGGAATGACTAGCACAGGCCGACTCCCTCTTTCCCTCACTTAACAGAAGACCAATGAGCTGTTAATCGAGCTGTTATCTCCATGGTATTACTGCTAAATGCACTGATTTCATAAGTATGTGGAATCCTTTTTCCTTTTGAATCTGTATATCATATATAAGACTGAATCTACTTAATAAACACTGAACAACAAACCTACCACTGTGCTTCCACTGTGTCCCACCAACACAGCAACGCCAGCCATTCTCATCATTCCCAAGCTGCCTTGGCCCTGAACATCTTTCTACCAGGGGACCTTACCCTAAACAACAGTCTGGCTCACAGAAGCCCTCAATAAGTTTTCTTGGACAAATAACTATAATTCCATTTTGTCACCTAGCCTGTTAGAAAGGGAGGGAAGGAACCAGGAGGTGTCCGGCACAGGGCAGGTCTCCAACATGCTGTGACCAAGTCTGACAGTCGCTTCACTCTCACCTAGAGACTGGGCTTACCTTGCCTAAAGCAATTTCCAACCAAGCAAGGCCTTGTATCTTGCTGCTATCCTAGTGCTTGGGCAACTGATTGGATCCAATTCTTGCAGGAATCACTAAGAGCTAGTTTGGAAAAACCTCAGGTCTTTAACTCTAGTTGCTGCAAGACCCCGATTCCATTTTGAATGAAACAAAAGGGTCACTTTCCCCCAGATTTATTCACATATGGATTTTTTTTTCATCTTCTATCACTTAGGTTAAGTTTTTAGGTAACTACAGAAGTGTGACTAGGAAAAAGTTGACTGTCATGAGTTTAGAAACAATTTTGTTTGGAAAAAAAAGCATTAACTTTCGAGTTCAAATTATGCATAGATGCAGATTACCTGCATTAGCAGTTATTAAAAAGCTCAAAAATTCTGTGTAGCAGCCAAATGTTCCTATCAAAAGTGAGTGTGGGAGTAGATACCATACACACAAAGATGTGCCTCCAGGCCTCACACGTCTCAGGGATGGTAGGGGGCGAGGAACAGTAGATCTTGGGTAATGCCAAGAAAGTTCCCATCCTGTGGAAACCACTGCTGAGGATCACTACGGGGCATGAGGGTCTCATAACTTGAGACATTGCCTCCAGACCCCAGATTAGCTCCAAAGCTCCATGAAGACCCCAGGCCTTCTAGGCTGCGTAAGCAATCACATATCCTGGCTGTGCTACTGCTCCTCGGGGCACTGGAATCCCTAGAAGTGGCTTGAGGACTGACTTGTGTCAGTCTGGCTTCTTCAGGTGGAGCCTCAGACCACTGCTGTTAACAGTAGACACAGGGCATCATCAAATGGACATATCATAAAGCAGTGACAAGCTCAACAAAACAGGCAAGTTATTTTATTCAATGAGGGAAAAGAGCATGTTACACTTCTAAGTCATTTAAAGTGCACTGGGTAGAGACTAGGGATGTAGCAGAGTTGGCACAATGGTTGCCTACAATGTACAAAGCACTAAGTTCCATCTCCAGCACCACACAAAATCAGGTGAGGAAGTCCATACCTGTAATTCAGTACTTGGGAGGCTGAGAGTTAAGGTCATTCTCACCTACATGAGACTTCAGAGTGGCCTGAGACACACGAGATCCTGCCTCAAAAATTAAAACACCTAATAGTTGCAGGAAATCTGAAAAAGAATCCTTGGAAAAGTCTACCTCTCTGCTAGTCATCTTTTTTATAAACCCAAATTTTACTAGGTTTACCAGCCAGCTCTTTTGTGAGCTTGTAATCCTCTGAACAACAGGCAACACTTTGCACAACATTGAGGCAAAGCAGCACTGTCAATGGTGCTGTGCCAAGAGTCAGTCTGCCAGTGCTGCACACCTTGGGGTAGGGACACTCATGTCAGGCTTTTGACTTGGTGTGTAGAGACGAGGACGGCCCAATTTGGATTTCAAATAGTAACCATCACAAGTATTACCCCTCATGGCTTTCAAACAGCACTCACACACAAAGCAATCCAGGCTGGGCACTTACTGTGTGGGGCAGTCTGATACTCTGGTTCACTGAGGCTCCTGACAGAAACAGGATGATGTGCAGCATGTACCCATGCCCCGCATCTTGTCTCTCCAGCCAAGTCTTGGTTCTTCAAGAACAAGTGTGTATCATAGTATCATGCCAAATTGGCAAGACAGCCATCTTTTAATATTCAAAAGCATCTACTTTCCTTGTCCTATTGAGACTTAACTTTCCAAGACTCCGGTCTATAACCTCAGCACTCTGCCCAGGAGCTAGGAGTCTCCTAGCCTGGCATCACAGTGTCCTCATCACAGCACACGGGCCTGCATCCTGAGCTCCTGGGAAGAGTGATGCTGGCGAAGCAGTGTCCATGCTCGAACAGAACAGTGGCCGGTACTGTGCCCAAGCCCAAGAGCTGACACATGCCACAGCCTGTCTTCAGTTCACTTGGAGAAGATGCAAGTGTTATTTTTTCAATGTAAGAGCAGTGCTTTTCTCTAGGTAGCCCATTATCAAGTTTCACCTTTTTTTTAAATTTTTTTTTTATTTATTCAACTGTGTGTATGTGCGCGCGCGTGTCTGTGTGTGTGTGTGTGTGTTTGTGTGTCTGTGTATGTGTAGAACCACGGACGAATTCGCGAACCACCATGGACGCCTCCACCTCCTTCTGCCCTGGGATTCACAGGCTCTGCCCTACCAGGACCAGAAGCGCAGGCCACCCCCGCTTCCGTCTGGCGTCTATACATGGGATCTGGGATGCGAACTCAGGACCTTCCGCCTGCAAGGCAGAGGCTTAACCCCTGAGCCACCTCTCCAGCCCAAGTTTCACCTTTGACTGCCCCTCCACTGCCCTGACACACACAAATGGGCATGGTGACAGGCACAAATAGAAAACATCACTGAGTGCTTGTTACCAGAGCTACTTACCAGAACGTTCCAGCACCTGTGAGCTGTTTTTTGTTTTTCCCCAGCTCACAAAATTCAATGAAGTTACACTTCCCAGGCAATTCTTTCACTTCTGACTTTGTATGTAGATGCAACCACACCATGCATGAAAGTCTTCCAAACAATCCCCAGGACTGCAACTGAGAAGTCAACCCTGTAGCACCTCACATCACTCGGCTTGCGAGAGCAGCAGTGACCGAGCCTGCGCTTCACACCATTGAAGGCCTGAGCCGGCATCACCTGCACACCACGTGAACCCCCGGGTGCTCTCAATCTCAGGGAGCCAGACAGTATATCTAAGCAGCTGGAAGAGGCTGCTGTTTGTGGCTTCCAGATCACTGACAAAGCACTCAGCAGTCATTTCATGTTTCTGACTCCAGTCTACGCAGTGAAGAATTCACCAAGCCCGAGTCCAGAGTAGAGCGACCATTTCATTGCACAAAGGCTTCTCCCTGTCCAGCTCCACACTCAACCCACCTTTCCGCACCCACAGAAGATGACGGGGAGACCAGTGTGGGTTGTACAGGTTTATTTTCCATACCAAAGAGACATACAAGAGCAGTGCTTTTCTCTAGGCCCCAGGGCCAGACCAGTGTTGTTTCACCTCTGAGGCTCCAAGTCCCAGAAGGAACATGAGAACCGGACATGCTTAGGCCTGCTCCTGGTCTTTGGTAAAGGTTCTTGAGCTGATGAATTTGGCTTGGCCAATACTGCATTTAAACCACATCACTGCCAACCTCTCCCTCATGTCTCATGACAAGACAATGTCATCTCAGATGAAACTGTGGTGAGGTGGGGCTTTCAGAGTAAATGACTTGCCCAAGACATACTAATCTTAATATATAGAAGCACTCACACGTGAACACACACCTGAATTAAATGAGGACTTTCAATACTCTGCAGTTAAGTACAGATACAAGAAACAAAGCAGGAAACAAGATGTTGGACGGGCAGGAGTGTCTGCTTAGGAGATAGGCAGGCAGAAGACATGGCTTTATTTTTCCCCAAACTGTCAAAAGGAGCCTAGTGGTCCCTAATATTGCTTTGGCAGGTATTAACTCTGGAACCAGATCCAGAGAACCTGCCTGGGGGCTACCCAAGGAACTCACCTATGAGGCCAGAAGCACTTAACACTGGTAGAAGTGAGTCATCACATATGGCAGAGGACAGCCATGAAGACTGAGAGAGTAGGTGCCAGGGGCAAGATGTCTGCTCCGGTGTGTGAGCAGGCTGTCCGCACCGCAGGCTGTAAGAGATCCCCTGGTGACAAGGCACGAGGCCAAGCATAGGTCACAAGTCAGTCCCTTCCTTCTCACATCAGGCAGTATAGAACTCAGTGGCTGACAATCCGTGGACACAAGCAAATGATCCCATTTTAATGTAATGATGCTGTAGATGGAAAATAAGAGACGTTCATGTTCTCTGTACAATACATCCATTTACAGAATTGGCCAGTTACTGTGTACAACATATAAATACAGGATAAAACATGAGAGGTGCATAGAGCATACTTACAGAAGCCAAAAAGTTCACTTTATACATCCAAGAATAGTTAAAAATATAAAAATAAGAAACACACTGCTTGGAAATGTAAAATGACTGTCACATACACAGGTGTGTGGATGCCCCCTCCCAGAATCCAACATGATGGGGTGGTGGCAATCAAGAGTCATCTGCAAGTGTCTATACAGTTGACTCACAAGGTCTACAGATGGCATTTCCATATGAGATAGCCCTACTTCCAGACACCACTGTCCAAATAGGGCTATTCAAGCTTTAAAAGAAAAAGAAAACCTGTGGATGTGTGGGTCTCAGAGACAGCAAAGTTCCAAGCTGGGTGCAGCACCAGAACCAATGGTCAAATTGGCTCCATCAACTGGCAAATGACTGAACTATGATGCTGAGGTCAGCAGGTGTTTCATTCCCCAGATGGGCAATGCTGGGAGTTACTTTAACTCTGTGTGACTTCCCCAACCATCAACTCCCCAAAGTTGCATTACAAAAGATGGCAAGGAGGGCAGTGGAAGACTGAAGTTTTTGTTCAGCTCAGATGGTGAGTCCCTGCTGGAGAGAACCCAACCCTCTTGCTTCAGTTTCAAGTTCATATGGACATAGGCAGGGTGTCTTGCCATACCATGCTGCCTATTTGTAAGGAGGCTGGCTGGCCTTGGGGAGCCCCACAGGTTGTCCCCCAGAAAACCCCTCCAGCAAAACCAAAAGGGTTAACAAGTGACAGAGGGCTTCAGCACTATAAATTATAAGGAGGCAAGACCAAGCCTGCCTAGAGACAATGTCCATTATATCAATGATATTCTGTATATGGATTTAAGATCAATCATTATCAAAATACACACACTACATATACAACTTTTCCAGTGGCCATAATTTATTATCTCACCACAAGGCACAATACACAGAGCTTTGAGGGTCCAATACAGTCATCATGACAGAATGCTCCACAGCCTTGGCACATGATCATGGCTTTCAGGCTGCATGCACACTGGAGAGAGATGCTTTCCACTGTTCTGCTGTCGGTGAACATCTGCAGGGAGAGTGATGCACTATGGTTTGCACCAAAGTTTGCTTTGTGGCTCAGTTGCACCACACTGCCAGTCAGGCCTTTGGAAAAGGTGGGAGAGCTAGAGGAGTAATTAAAGCTGGTGGAACTCAGTTGGAGTTTAGAAAACTTCCCATAAAAGGCTTGCTTGATGTTGAGCTGGGAGATGGAAGGAGGCTCTAGAGGCTGAGTGATCCCTTTCCCTGGCTCCCCAGGTAATTTCCAAAAAGGCAAGTCCATGACAAAAGGCACCCCTTGTAAGTGACCAACTAGTTCCAAAGGATCATGCCCAGCAGCTTTTCTGTTCTCTACATTTGCCTTAAAGGGACCCCTTGAGAAAGCCTTCTCGGACTTGATGTTGCCAGCAGGAGGTTGTGATTTTGGAACCCAGTCTTCCCTTGCAGTCTGCATGCCATCAGACATGGAGTTTTTGCTTGGCCCTAACTTACTACTGGGAAAAACTGGAGGGACCTCAGCAGGCAGTGGTATCGGGTCTGCAGGCCTTGGGCACTGGAGGGTAGCAGCCATGTTCCTAGGACCAAAGAGCTGTTTCTCTTGGCACCCAGCTTCACTCTGATCACCCACCCCACTTGTCTGCTCAGGACCAAAGGAGAGCACATTTGGAGAGGAGAAACTTGACACTCTCGAGGTAGTGAGATCTCCTGTATGCTGGCCTGGATGAACGCACGGATCACTGTCTTGGGATACAGCCTGGGCTTCCTTCTGCAACTCACAAGGAAAGGAACTGAAACGCTCTTTGGAATCTATTGCTTCCAGGTTGCCAGAGGAGGGCACTGTATCTGTCCCTGGATGCGAGGAATCTAAAATTGGGATCATCTTGGAGATTTTTGGGGGTGTTACAGGAGTCTGGCTAGCCTCTGTCCTCCCAAGACCAGTGCTTGCTACATAGTTTGGGGCCAGAAGAGGCTCTTTCAACGCAGGAATAGAACCTGTGATGCTTCCAATAAGGAAGTGACTGCTTTCTCCACTCCCATGCACAGCTCCCCTGCCCTGGCTCTGCTCTTGAAGTGGTATTTGTGGGGATTCTGGCTTGCTGCTCCTGCGATCAGGAGGAAGAACCTTTTCCAGGGGTAAGTTACCCTGCAGCAACTGCATCACAAGCGGGTTGGTGGCCTCCACAGAAGACCCAGGCCTTGGTGAGCACACAGGTCTTGGATGGCATTCAGTACTGGCCAGCAGCAGTGATTCAGGGATCTTCTGGGAGACTGCACACACTCTAGACACCCAGCTCTGAGAAGCAACCATCCCCTCTGTCCTTTTAACCAGACCCTCGTCACCATTCACCTTGGACAGTGATGTGGACTGGCTCCAGTCACACTTTTTATCCTTATTGACCAAGGATCCCTTTGTCACTGTGGCCTCAATGGTGTCAGCCTCGCTGCTGTCCTCAATGAGGTGGCCTTCGAAGTCAGAGGCTGTGTCTGTAGATTCGCTGTGAGGACTTAGTGTTTCACAGCTGCCATTAACTTTCACCTTTTCAACATCCACCTGCTCGATGTTGCTGCCAGTGCTGTCCATATCCCCCAGAGATGGAACTGTCCAGAGTGCGGCACGGCTTTCAGCTGGAGGCGCTCCACTCTTGGCTGCCAAGCCCACAGGCATGGCAGCAACAGGGGGCCTAGCTCTCTCCCACTCTTCTCTGACCTGGGGCTCTACAGGTGCATCCTTTCTGGATTCTGGCTCAGACTGTTTCATCACCTCATAATTTGGCAGGGTGGGCATCCAAGAAGCAACAGTGTCAGCTGTGAGAGTCTCAGTTTTCAAAGCTTCTCGTCTATCACTTTCATTCATGAGTGGAACTGAGTCATCAAATCCTAATCCATCATTAACAGGTCTGTCCTGCAGACAGCCAGCCAATGACAATTCAGGTATAGGAGCAGGTGTCACATTTACAGGATCTTCCACAGTGGGATTCCCATCAAAAGTCTGGACAGTTCTTTCTTCTAATACATCTCCTTCTAGAGACTGTACAGGACCATTCTCTTGGGAAGTGGTGGCCTCTTTCACCTCATTATTCCTTTCCCAGGACGTCATGACAAGCTCACACTCATCCAGAAGCAACTTGGGCTGCTCTGCTAACCTCTCGGCCACTGGAGTCTGTGAAGACAGTGCGGGCAAAGCTTGGCATGGCTGGTCACCAGTGGGAGCAATGGGGGGTTGGGAGGCATCTTCCAGCCCACTTAGCACATGCGGAACCTTCTCGGATGCACAGTGCTCCTCCTCTCTGAGAACAGCCAGGTCTTCTTTGCAGGCGCTGGGCAGGGTGGTTTCAGCCTGAGCGTGCCCTCCACTCAGAGGCCGAGCCGGCAGTAGTTGTGCTCGCTGTAGATCTGCCGTGCTCTCTCCAGAGGCGCTGGGGACACTCCGGGGCTCAGGGTGCTCACGGGCCTCACCACCAGCAGCACTGCTGCTGTCTCTGCCACCTCCCTCATCGGTGGCCCCGCTGCCACCTCCACCCGGGCCACCCCCCCCTCCGATGGCAGTGGTGGCCGCCTCTCGATGGTAGTGGTGGCCTCTTGCCCCTCGGGCCTGCAGAGCACGGGCTTTAATGTCTGCGAGGGTCCTGGTACCAGTCCAACCCCGGCAGGAGGACTCCGTGATGGGGACGATCCGGGGGCATATCTGGTAAGTGGGCTGACCTTTAACCACCCAGGGTGGTTTGATACGTGAAAGTTGAATCTGTAAGAAATGAACAAGAAAGTAGTTTTAATTAAGTGACCTGATCTAGGAATGAAATGAAAAACTGGAGCGAGTATCTTACAGAGAAATCATTTTCCTAAAAACTAAAATAAGCACAGTAAAATAGGTGCCCATGACACCACTTAATTCTGAGTGGATCTGAAGGGCTATTTACATCAAATTCCATTTCTCTCTCATTCCTGCCTTTTTTTTGACCCAGGGTATCACAATGTAGTTCAGGCTGGCTTTGAACTTGTGGTGATCCTCCCATATGCTGGGATTACAGGTGTAAGCCACCAAACCCAACTTTTGAATTTAATTTCTGAGGGGTCTGTGTGAGTCGTGAAGCAAAGAACCCAATACCACCTGGTAGTAAAGATTGACACTATCAAAGAAGGCCTGTAAGATGCTCAGAGGGCAAGGCGCCTTCACACAAACCTGTCAACCTGAGTTCAATTTCTGGAGCCCACATTGTCAGGAGAGAATCGGCTTCCCAAAGTTGTCCTCTGATTTCCAAGCGTGCCTTCTCTTTTTCCAACCCTCTCAAATATTTAAACAAACAAAAATCCCAGAGGATTTTGAACCCAAGATAATTTTAGTAGAGTAAAAATATGAGGAAGAACTGCCTCCCCCTAAAAATTTTAAATCAGTCAAGAAGAGCTCTTATAGAAAGTGTTATGTTCCCACATAATTCAAGCTAGGACCTGAGGACCTCTGCTCCTGCTTCTGCCCCTGCCAAGGGCCTCTACAATCTCATCACTCTCCAAGGAAACCTGGCACCAGGGCTGCTAGGAATCAAACAGTCTCCTACCCGGATGGGCGGGACTTTGGGCTCCTCTTTAGTGGGCTGTGGCTTTTCGGTGTGAACACTTTCAATTGTGTTACGAAAGGACTGACGATCTTCAAGCCGGGGCTTCTTTTCGGGAAAGGACGCAGAGGCTGCCTGCTCAAAGGACTTCCTCTTCTGATCCTTCTGCTCTTGATCCACAAAGTCCTGAGGTAAGCTGGGAATTCTGTCTGGAGATGTAGAGGCATGTGCCAAATTGTCCGGTTCTGTCTGGATCCTGGAAGCCACAGGTTCTCTGGGACATTTGGGATCCTCTGAGACAGGTGCAGCAGAAGACACGCCTGGTCCAGGGGAACTGTTCATCCCTGCTGAGTCGGTCTTAGCCTCAACATCTTTGGAGAGTGCAACATCTGCTGTCACACAACTTGTACCCTTGGCAACTCCTGCTTGTTCTGGCTCCTGTTTTTTGTAAAGATTCCTTCTGGCTCTGGTTCGGAGATCTGGCCGAGAACGTTTCTTAAAATGCCCATCCCTTTGACGAGTAGCTAGACCACGCTGAGGCCGTGCTGATTCTCCTGAGACACACAAGCCACTCTTGATTTTGGTCTCTTCTTGGCCCATATTCTGCTGCAATGATTCTTCCTTGGTCAAACCCAACCTGCAAACGAAATTCATACTATCAGTTACAGGCCAAAGAAAGCATACTATTTCTACAAATAATGTACATTAGACATATAGGTAGAATGAACTATTCTGTATAGTGCATAACACTAGCCATCGTAAAAAACATACCACAGCTTCATTATGAGTAATATTAAGGTAAAGTACTGTAATCTCCATGCTTTTATTACAAAGCATGTACCAAAGTCATTCCTTGGTATTCAGGACACCCTGAAGATGCCAAAACACCATGGATGCTAACATCACTTGGACAATAACATGTTTGATACATAAAACTTATGCATGTGCTCCTGTATAATTGTCTTGGGCTTCATCCATCAGACATCTAAGTATATGGGTTTTCCAATCATCTCCAGATAACTTATAATACCCAGAACAGTATGAATGTGATGGAAGAAGTGCTACTTAGGGAATAATGACAAGTTAAAAATCTGTACAAGCTTCATACAGAAGCAATTATTTCCCTCACATACATCTGAGTTCCAGATTGAATCTATACCTAGAGAGCCCAGAAATGGATGGTCAAACTATATTTGGACACCAATCACATCTATCCTTTCAAATTCAAGGTACCAAATGCCTTACTTTTGTCCATAATAGTCTTCAAAGAACTTTTCCTTCCATTGTTCTACCTTCTTCTCCTTCTCCATTTCCTGTCGTATCCTGACTTGCATCTCATGAGTAAATTCACCTATAGAGAAAGACAACTTTTTTAGTTAATACATTCGGGACGCTGTGTGTGTCATAAGACAGCCAAGTTTTCTAGTTCTGTAACAGATCACTTTGTTTTAGGTCAAAGTGTCCCTCTGATCCAGGACTTGCCAATTAGACTAGGTTGTCTGGTTAGAGTCCCAGGAATCCACCTGTTTCTGCACCTCAGCACTGGGATTGTAGGATGTGCCCAAATACCCAACATTTTTACATGGGTTTTAGAGATTGAACTCAGGTCCTCGTGTGTGGCAAGCATTTTATACACTGAAGCATCTCCGCAGCTCCTGCCAGTAAAAGGCTGCCTCCACCAGTTGTGCTCTCACGGCCTTCTCTTCCTCAGGCTAGAGGGGAGATTTGTTCTTCCAGAATCAGTCAAGAGCAATAAGCAATTTCTCAAATTGATCAAAACAACAAAAAAAATCATTCTTACTTTTCTGTAGAAAAAAATTAACACAACCTGTCTGACTGCTTATCCATGGTAGACCTACATATGGGGATGGCCGTTTTTTGATATAAGGGAACTTGGATTTCAACCACTTTCTACCAATCAGACATCTAAGTATCTGTGTTTTCCCAGATCTTATTTACTTTACTGGCGGTGCTTAAACCAAGGGCTGTATTTGTACTGATTTTTATTCTCCACCAAACAAAAGTTACATTTACATTTGGTCTCTTCCTAACTGATGCGTTGTAGCCACTGATGCCAACATGCAAAGACATCTGCTTTCTTTTAGGAAACCAATGCCTCTTTAAAAAAAAAAAGCTTCATTTATTTATTTATTTGGTGTGTGTGAGAGAGAGAGAGGGAGAGAGGGATGGCGAGGAGAGGAGAGAAGGAGAGAGAGAGAAAGGGAGAAAGGGAGAGAGGAAGAGAGGGAAAGAGAAAGGAGGGAGAGGGAGGTAACAGCACTGTGTGACCATGGAGGCCCAAGGGTGACTTCAGGAATCATTCTGGATCGCTTCTGTTTTTTTGCTTTGATCTGGGATTTCCCAGACTCCATCCACCAGGGCAAGAAGTGCAGGCCACTGCCATTTCCGCCTAGCGTTTTTACATGGGACCTGGGATCTGAACTAGGGACCTTCTGCTTTCAAGGCAAAATCTTAATCCCTGAGCCATCTCTTCAACCCCACCAATGCCTTTTATGGAGGAAAAAAGACCAGTGAAAACGAGTGCTTGACTTCCTTTTAGAAATGGCTTTCAACAGAATCAATCCCAAATAAAATCCTGGGCACCAAGCCGACTTCATTAACAGGTATTTTACCCATGTTGTCACAAATTCTGAGAAAATCATGTGTCCTGTGAGACTCTAGAGAATACCTTGGAAACCTGTGCTTGGCCACCCCCTGCATCTCACTCAATGCACCTTCTATTACTGCTGTTTCAACTTTTATTTTTCTCTATGGTAAATCACAATCCCATGGAGACTGAAGCTTTAACCAAACCTAGGAAGGGACTTGGAATCCTCTTCACACATCACATAGTTTCCATAGAACTTAAATTCAGAAACACTAACATTTACTCTAAATGACTATGCCAAAAACCAGTGTGGGAGAAATGAATGTGTTGCTGTCCCAGTGCACTTTCTTCCAGGTGTCCTGACAATGCTAAGATTACTGAAAGGGGTCAGTGTATAGAATGGATATACAGACACAAGGCAGTTTGAAGTCCAAATACCCTTGTTGAATTTTCAAAGCTATCTGTTCTAATATTAGCACTGTTGAGGGAAAAAAAAAAAAAAAAAAAAAAAAAAAAAGAAATAACCATATTTTAATATCCCCTTGTGAAAAAAATTGGTAAAAAACGAGTGCTTAGATGTTAAACACCAGGAGATACATAACAGTGCACATGGCAGGCACCCCAAGTCATAAGTGATTAAATCTACTTACCATCAGCCAGGCGTTCCCGCCAGCTCTGAGCTGCATGAGTGAAAAACTCATTATTGAGTGCACTGCTGCTGAGGCGCATCAGACCATCTGTCCCCACCTAGGAAGATCAAGGGATAATAAAGTAAAAACAACAAAGAAATTTGAAGGCACAGAAGCCTGCTTAGACAAAGATCAAAAAGACCTGTGCTCACCTGTCTGTCCACTTCTGGCAAGAGGAAGAGGAGCTGCTGCTGGAAATGTGATGGCAGGGCATGGAAGGTCCGTGAGTTTATTAGGGCACGGAGGTTGGTGTTAACAAGAATGGACCCAGGTGTCTCAAAATCTACTTCTTCACCTCTGTTGCGCTTCATCTGACCTGTGGTTTTTGTAAACAAGAAAGTTTATATTTTTCAACTTAAGGAAAACAAAGCCAACTAGTTAAAAAAACTTTGGTTGGGGCTGGAGAGGTGGCTCTGGGGTTAAGCCTCTGCCTTGCAGGTGGAAGGTCCTGAGTTCGGATCCTAGACCCCACGTATAGACACTGGGCGGAAGCGGGGGCGGCCTGCGTTTCTGGTCCTGGTAGGGCGGAGCCTGTGAATCCCGGGGCAGAGTAAACAAGGAGGAGGTGGAGGCATCCATGGTGGTTCCCGAATTCGTCCGTGGTTCTACACACACACACACATGCACGCACATACATGCACAATTGAATAAATAAAAAAATAATAATAATAAAAAAAACTTTGGTGGCAGTAAAACCCAAACTTTGTTTGGTGCACAATTTGTTCAATTGTTTATTCATCCTAATCTGGATATTGTAACTGCTCTTTCCAGGGTGTTGCCATCACCAGTGGATCTAAGAGAATACCCTGGCTAACAGCCCTGGAGCAACATTCCTTACTATGCTGTGGCACAGCCTGAAGACACTCTATTCTTCCAAGAAAACCAAGTGGGGCAGGTTCTAAGTTTTCCTCAAGGCTACAGAGCAAAGGCCACAAAACCCACTGGGAGAAAGGATGAAGATAGTCTAAAAATCAATCTGGTCAGTGAACTCACCCAAAATCTCAGGTCTTTGTGAGTGAGGTATGATCTCCAGGGAGAATGTACTAAAAACCCATATTCAAAGCCACACTAAATAAAATGTAACTTTTGTTTGGTGGAGAATAAAAATCAGTACAAATACAGCCCTTGGTTTAAGAACCGCTAGTAAAGTAAATAAGCATCCAGACAGGAAATTTCATTCCTACTTAGGCATGATTTATCCAATTTTAAGTACAAATTTAAAATTTCTTATTGGTGTTATATATGGCCCAAGTATCAACAAAAACAAATAAAAAAACACCTAGCATGTAGACTTAAGAAAGAAATAACCAATAGCACAACAAGAAATGACATAACCAATAGCACAACAAGCCTGAGAGCAGGAGGAATGCAATGTGGCACTATTTAATTTATCTCTCCAAAATTCAACATATGCTTCCACTCAACACATTGCCTAGGGTATAAAAGGGAGCCCCTGACAGAACTGTGGGCATTTAGTAAGCACGGAATGTTACCAAGAAAGCCAAAGAATGTAAGAATCCCTCACTGAGAAGTTCGGAGCAACTTTCATTCACTAAAATATACTTATTATCAAGGTTGGCACAGGCCAGGTAAGGAGCAATGTGTCACCATCTTTGTCTAGAAGGAGTTAGTTTACAATATAGCAGAGAAATAATTAAAATATAAGGTAAAAACCAAACAAAAAGAGTCACAAAGAAGTAAAAATAAACTGAAAAAGGAACTGGAATAGCAGATACTATTTTCCTTACCAGGTCTGTAAGGGTCCCTTTTAAAGGCAGAGAAGTGAGTGCCAAGCCACTCACCTGTAGCTGGCTTCCGGAAGCCTCTCAGGAGTGGGGCAGGATCACGGGTAACCTCGGCCTGGCCACGAATAACAGTGCTGCCCAAGGCCTGAGAGCCACTGCTGCTGCTGGATGGGCTGCCGCTCTCGGCGGCTTCGGCATGGCGGCCTGAGAACCCTGAAGGCACAGCATTCCACTGGTCAGAAGCATCACAGGCTGAATCCTTAGTTCTCCCAGTTCTTCCTGACATGCTGCTATTAATACAGGGGTGCTTTTGCCTCCCAGCCCTGGGCTGGTAGACAATCACTTCACAGTCTGGCTTTAAAATCTTGACCTTCATTTGTATAGCACCTCACTTTTTGTAAAGCACTGGTACAATCCACATCCGAAGCCCACAGCTGTCCCTGGAGGCAAAGAGGAGCCAGCACACTTAAGGCAG
This sequence comes from Typhlomys cinereus, assembly GCA_023101885.1. Lineage (NCBI taxonomy): Eukaryota > Metazoa > Chordata > Mammalia > Rodentia > Platacanthomyidae > Typhlomys > Typhlomys cinereus. The sequence continues at coordinate 4,202,520 of JALPQD010000014.1, forward strand.
TTCTTACTTCCAGACCTGATGGGTTTCCTGGTTCTGGCCCAATAGCTCTACTGACATCACACTGTTAGGTGAGAAGCTGCTAGTGGAAGGCGCCAAATCCTAGGAGCTAAGGAAGAAGCACCCCAAGCACAAGTGTACACATACCTGTTGCAGATTCCACGTGGGCCCCGTTTACCTTCAAAGGAGTCAGGACAACTCGAGGCAGCATGACTCCAGTCTTTTTCTTTTGTTTGTTTGCCTGTGTTCCCAGAAGGGACAAAAAGGAAAGCTGGAGTCATCCACAATACTACCACAACACCTCACTCATTTTCCTATAAAGGGTTCATGTGCAGATTTTTCAGTTAATGCTGGTAAGGGCATGGAATAATGTCAATGAGCCAAGTATCCCTCTCAGCTGAAAAGCACACATTGCTGTCCCCTTTCTATAAATAAGGAATTTGTTATGCCTAGACATAGCAGTTGGGACTGAGGGTTTGCTGAGCATGTACACGGCCCTGGATTCAATTTCCAGTACAGCAAAAGGGTCATCATTACAAATGCCATTTCCCAATCTCATGTTCTCACGCAGCATTTTATACTCCTTCCTGGGTGTTTACATGTGTGTTGTAAGAATGAAGAGAATTAAGCAGGTATGCTAGCACACACCTGAAATCCTAGCAGAGGAAGGAGAATCAACAGTTCAAGGTCAGGGCACTGAGATGGTTCAGAGGGGAAGACACCTGTGAGCACGCTAGCAACCTGAATTTGATACCCAGAGTCCACATGATGAAAGCAGAGAACCAACTTCCAAAAGTTGTCCTCTGATCTCCATAGGCAGGCACTTGCTCTTTCTTAAATAATAAACATTAAAAAAAAGTTCAAGGCCATCCTCATCTACATACCAAGTTAGAGGCCAGCCCCTATAGGCTATATATGACCCTGTCTGAAGAAAGAGAGAGAGAGAAAAGTAAATATTGAATAGAATTACCTATGCATGGAAAGAGAGAAAACAACAACAAAACTCCCAGAAAAACAGATTTCTCTGCTCTTGGACCTAATGTGTAGCTTTCTACAACCGGCTTTTAATTAGTACTATGAGGTGGCAACTATATTTATCTTCTCCACTCTTCAAACGTGTTCCTGACCAACTACTACAGAGGGAAACCGCATCAGCACTCTCTGGCTCTGATGACCACTTCTCACCTGTGAGGAAGCTCTGCAGCTGTCTCTAGGATTGGACAGGGGCCGGCTCTGAGATTCTGTAGAACATGATGCATTTGAAGAGGTTTCATCAAGAGAGACTGGAAGACAGGAAAAGAAAGGTTTTAGTCTCCAGAGACTGCTTGGGGGCTCATCCCCATCTTGTTCCAGCACTTACCATCATTTTCTCCACTCACAGTGCTGGCTTCATTAGACCCACAGCTCTCCACATCAGCTGAGTCCTCCGGCTCATCTCCATCTACTGCGGTCACATTGCGAGACCACTGCAGTGCATCCTTCTGTGAAAGCAAGTTAAGACTCAGGTGAACTCCTTTCAAATCTTGTAACTGCAACAGTCATTTTTTTTTGGTATGTGTGTGCTTCTAGTGATAGAGATGGGATCCAGGGACTCATTCATGCTAAGCAAATGCTCTTATTACTGAGCTACAATGTCCCCAGGTCAAGATTTGAAATATCCTTTTCTTTTTTGAGACAGTATCTTATGTAGTCTAGGCTGGTTACAAACTCACTATGTAGGCAAGAATAACCTTAAACATGAACACTTGATCTTCTTTGTCTCTGCTATTACTTCCCAAGGGCTTAACTATAGCCTGGTATCTTTTTTGTGTGTGCTTGGGACTGAACTTTAGGGTTTCATGAATTTTAGGCAAGTACCCTCTACCAGCTGAGCTATTCGCCTCCAGCCCTAAGATATTTTTCTTTTGCTGTTGTTCTTTTGTCTAAGATTTAAAGTAGCTATAAGTTCCTATACCTTTTAAGTTCCTTCTCAAACAGGCTCTTTTCACAAACATTGTAATTTCACTTTTTAAATTTACATATTCATTAAACATTTATACAGCAGTTTCTATAAGCTAACTCATGCTAATTCCTGGAAAGAATGTTAAGGAGTGGGCATCATTACCCACTCTCCAAAATCTCAACTGAGTAGGAAGAAATGGATTACACTGCAGAAAGTGACAAAATACAGAACCCTGGGTGGTCCAAGAGGGGCACCTATTCACTGAGTTGAAAGGCGAAGGGGGGATGGTATAAATAGGTGAATAAAGGTAAGGGAGGGCAGACTTTCAAAATGTTGTTTAAGCTGAGATTCAAAAGAAGCCAGCTAGAGGCAAATGAGCAGATAATGGGGAGATATTAGAAGTTGGAGGTACCAGGAAAAACAACTGTGAGAAAACATGGGACACAGGAAAGATTCGGGATAACTGGACAAAGCAGGCTAGCGGGATAGCAAGAAAATATGATAACATTGTAGAAGAGTCAAGAGCTTCACTGTTCTGTCATGAAGATACTAACTCAGAGGAAGATTGAGATTTAGGACTTTATTGTAGCAACCATGGGAAATCTGGAGGCAACAGGAATTAAGACACGAGTCCAATGAAAATACTGACAAGGAAAACTATGCTCTGTGACAAGCTGGGGTGTAGAGAAAGAGCTGTCTGCAACCCATTTGACCTCCGAGCAAGCTCCACAAAGTGTCTCAAAATTGAACCCACTGCTCTCCAAGGAAAACTCAGAGGCAACTTCACACCTAACATCTAGGAAGGAATTTTAGGAACTGAAGAGAGAAGTGAGGCAGAAGGTAATGTCACCTTTGAATAAAGGTATGTGTAGAATAATAGGTAAAATCATGGGTCCATTTCTTATAAAAATACTACACACTGGGCTGGAGAGATGGCTCACGGATTAAGACTCTGTCTCGTAAGCTGAAGGTCCCAAGTTTGGATCCCAGGTCCCATGTAAAAAACACTAGGTGGAAATGGTGGCAGCCTGTCCTTCTGCCCTGGTGGGCAGAACCTGAGAAATGCCAGAGTGAAGCAAGGAGGCGGTAGAAGCAATCCAGGATGATTCCCGAAGTCACTCTTGGTCCTCCACAGGGACACATGGTGTCCTCTGATGTACACACACACACACACAAAAAATAAAATAAAATAAAATTATAATATATATATATATTTTAAAATACCACACATTAAAAATGGAATGCACAATCTTCTAAAGTCAATTTCAAGTGCATCTTAGTTATTTTTGAGAGTGTCTCATGTAGCCAAGCCTGATCTTGAAATCACTAGATAAGATCTAGTTCTCCTGTCTCCACCACACGCAGTTTTGTATGGTGCTTGGGAATGAACCCAGGGCCTTTATGCTGGGTAAGTATTCTACCAATTCAGCCATATGTCAAGGTAACTTGCACATTATTTTCCTTGTGAGTGAACTCAGGATTTTCATGCATGCTAGTCAAGTATTCTACCAGCTGAGCTTTATGTCAAAGTAATTCATATACTATTTTCATTAATTTAAGACAAAAAAATACTATCTTAAATCATTCATATGGGGTTGGGAAAATAGCTTAATTAGTAAAGAACTCTCTGGGCAAGCATCAGAACCTGAGTTTGATTCCTCCAGAACCCACACACAGTGGCATATACCTATAGTCCCCACATTGAAAAAGAGAAGACAGAGGAGCTCTTGGGCTTGCTAGCCAGTCAGTATAGATAATATAATGAAGTCCAGTTCAGTGAGGCACTCTGTCTCAAAAAATAAGATGGAAAGTAATAGAGGAAAGACATACAATGTCAACCTCTGGTCTCCGCATGCATGTGTACACATACACAGCCATCTGAAGGAAACAAAGCTTCACCTCTTTAGATCTTTTATTCTTTTTCCTTACTGGCTATTAATCTCTTCAGAATCAAAAAGCTAAGAATACTTATTGACAACTGCCATGTCTTAAAAATGAGGAAACATTTACTCTACAGGTGAACTAAAGTAAAATATTCATTACTGATGATTATTACATTGCAAAGTTAATCCCAAAACTCCAGCTCTGGCAAAGATATGAAAAATCATACTGTTAGTGAAAAAAAAAAACAAAGATTCATACATGACAGCAAGACTGTAAATTAGTAAATTATGTAAAAAGTCATCATACAGATGGATCATCCCTTACATACTTTGGGTTTGGAATTTTCCGTAGATTTTAGAACATTTACACATGGATAGTGAGATGTCTTGAGAATGGCACTCAATACTAAACATAAAATTCATCTGTTTTATTTATAACTTATACACATAGTGTCAAGATAACTCACATAGTATTTTTAGAGTAACTATCTGACCAGGACCCATCAGGTGTAGAATCTTCCATGTGGTATTACAATGGCATTCAAAACATTTTGAATTTTGGATATATTTTCAAAATACTGACACTGAATATTTTACTCTTCCACCTCTATCCCAAAAAAGACAATACTTGATGGGACATATAGGCAGCTTTGAAATGAAGTTAGTATTTAATGGCAGGAGAAGAGTTGATGACACGGCCAGTGATTCAAGCCAAGTTTTAAAAATGAGACTTTATGAATGTCAGAAAAGATAAGAGAAGCACTCAAAAAGATAGTAGCTATCTCCATCTCCAGATGATGTTTTCGGTGCTTCATTTTCTTTTTGATTCTTGACCACTTTATAATCACCAAGTGCTTTGGTCTGTGATCCAGAAAAGAACAACTAGCTCAGTGTGGTGGGGCATTAGTCTACTAGTCAGGAGGCCCAGGTAGAAGAACTATAGACTCACGCTGTCTAGGGCCAGGACTTTACTTTATAACAAAACAAACGGAAACAAAAACAAAACAAAACCATGTCCAATGCTTTATCAAGAGTCAAAATAGCCTTCCTACAGGTCTCTAAGCCCTAAAGAGGGGAAAGCTAGTGCTGATTTCAAATTTCAATAATTAAACAACTGGAAATGCTGCTTTCTTGATTACAATTCAATTATCCCAAGTTTGAAAAGCCACAGATTTTCAGTGCATAGCTCAGTACTTAGGGTCCTGTTCACAAACCTGGTGATCGGAGTTCTATCCCCGTACACCACATGGTGGAAGTAGAAGAGAAGTGGCTTCAAAAGTTGTCTCCCTTCCCTTTCCATGTGTGTGTGTGTGGGGGGGAGGGATTAAATTTTACTGAGGGCTGGGAAAATGGTTTAGTGGCTAAAGCCATTGCTTTATAAGCAAAAGGACCAGAGTTTAGAGCCCCAGATCTCATGTAAAATCCCTGGCAGATAGATATATCTGTGGCCTGCACTTCAGGTCTTGGAAGACTCTAGGAAACCCCAGAAGAAAAGCAATAAAATATCAGTGTAGAATGGCTATTGGCTAGGAAGAGATAGAACCTAGTGTTGAAAAGATTTTCTATATTGATATCGATCTAAGAGGTAAACTCTTGTAATAGGCTCAATGTAGTTATTTCTTGGGAAATTTAGCTTTAAGCAACATTACTATCACGTGTGTGTACACAAACACACACGCACACTTCAGATGCCCCAGAAACATCTTGAAATTTGTTGAGAATAATTTGCCTTCTTCACCACACAGTGGAAACTGTGGTGACAGATTAGTTAGTTGCCTTAGGCTTCAAAAGTCATTTCGTACACACACACACACACACACACACACACACACACACACACACACACACAACCTCCAAACCATTTATCTATCTTGAACATATATATTTTTGTCAAATATGCCACAATAAATTTATAGGATTAAAAAACTAGCAGATGTGTTTCATGGCATTTTTTCATGAGATCCATACCACCTTTGATTCCTAGAGCCTTGGAAGTTAAAGTCTGTGCAGTATCCTTGAGAACAAGTGCCTTTTTCTACAACTTTGTAAAGAGATGTTGTGATACTTGAGTTTTTTGTTAAAATGTATATGAAATATATATAATTGTACTGAATGGGCAGAGTTTTTTAATCTAACTCAAGTAACCCCTAAACATAGTATTTTGACTATATATTCCCATAGACCAAAAATCTAAAGGAACTACAAACAAACATTGAGTTTTAGCCAAAAGCTAAGGTGGGATGGTGTGGTAGTAGTTTTAGATGTCAATTTGATAATTCAGAATTCAGTCTTTAGGCGCACCTATGAGCAAGTAAGAAATTATCTAACTGAAGAGGAAAGTGGGCACTACCATTCTTTGGATAGATAGCTAAAACAGAGTGAAATGTTGGAGTTTGTCAGACCTAAGCTGAAAGTTATGCTCTTCTCAGCATTTCCTGTGGCCAGCTTGGCCAGTTTCCTCAGTGCTTGATGTTGGCATAAATCTCCTGCCACAATGACTACAACCTGAACTGAGCATGAATAAAATTCCTTTGTTCCCTTAAGCTGTTTGGGTTTTGTGTTTATCACAGCAACTGAGGAATGTCAAAGACAAATAGGATAGGCTGATACTTCAGAAATTACTAAGTGCTTATTCTAGAATTGAGTAAATAAGTAGATATAAAATGGAGCCAAGTTTCTTAATGCTGAAACACCAAGTTATAAATATGAATACAGTGAAGCTACAATAACTGTTGCAGTAAGAGGTGAGAAGTTTAGGAGACCAATATGTAACTTATGTACATATGTACAGACAGATATATAGAATGACATATGGAAATATGGCATGCATATTATTTATCTTTAAACTAAAAGGAACTAGAGCTCTCAGGAAAATAGCTAATTCTAGCATCATAGCCAAGAAAATACAGTTAAACTCAGAACATCCTACAGAGGCCATGAGCTAGTTCAGCCATAAAAGATTATGCTATACAAGCCTGGCAATCTGAGTTCAATCTCCGGAGCTTACATAAAGGTGGAGAGAGAGAACTGATACTGCAAAGTCATCCACTGAACACATACATCATACACACACAGTAATAATAAAAAGTCAAAACAAAAGTGATCAGGAATATGAGGACACATTACAGAGACAGAAAAGCTGGAGCAAAGGAAATATCCCCCTGACCAAATCTGGGACAATTTGTACATTAAATTTAATGATGGTAAGAGATTACGATCAACAGAAACTATGAGTCCATCATGTATAAACAAACATGTGCTTGTTTACTGCAGATTTGTAAGTAATAACCGTCAAATGAATGGTGGAGCTAAAAAAAATTACCACTTGACAACTATCAGAGTAATGCCTGGCTTCAGGTAACTATTCTTATATAGATGTGAAAACTGGTAAATCAAAGTCTGGTGAAACTATCTACTTGACTTGGAAGTATCTCACCACAAAACACATACCATTTACCATAGAGAAACATGGCAGATGACCCTTTAACTAAAAAAAAAAGTACAGAAATCACATTAAGCATAATCATGTACACCTGACCTATGAGCTACAGGATGTGCCCATCAAAAATGTCACTCAAATCTATAATGAAAAGCACCAGAAAACCCCAATAGAGGAATCTTTTATAAAGTAAATGTCCTGTACCATAAAACAAAAATTACAGTGTTTGTTGGAAAGCTTAAAAACTCAAAGCAGAATTTTCTTTTATAATGTTAAGTTAATCAAGGTGGAGAACACCTATCATCCTAGCATTTGGGAGGCTGAGTCAGGGGGACGATGAGTTCAAAATCAGCCCGGGCATATTGTAAGATCCTAGTTCAAAAACAAAATTCAAAAAAGATTAAATTTAAAGAGCAAGAATATAAAATCAGGGGCTGGAGAGGTGGCTCAGGGGTTAAGCCTTTGCCTTACAGGCAGAAGGGTCTGGAGTTCAGATCCGAATGGCCTGCGCTTCTGGTCCTGGTGGGTAGAGCCTGTGAATCTCAGGGCAGAGCAAAAAAAACAAAAAAAGGAGGTACAAGCAGTCCACGATGATTCCCGAATTCACCCTTGGTTCTGTACACACACACACACACACACACACACACACACACACACACACAAATTTAAAAAAAAAGAATATAAAATCAGAACCAAATACATTAATCAATGTCCATTTTCTGGTACTAACAACTACGCTGTAGTAGGAAAGAGGAATGTCACTGTTATTAATAAGTGTTTGTGGCATACCCTATAACCGTAGCTGGAGGGAAAAGACAAGGATCAAGGCCTGACTCCACAAGATCCTATCTCAAATGAACAACAAAAAATAAGTACATATATTCAAAGTCATATTAAATGTCAGGCAAGACCTCACTGAAGACCATAAGACACGATTAAAGAAAAAAAAAAAAAAGCTTTGAATCCTAAATAAGTGGAGAGAGATAGCAGGTTGATAGAAACAAAAAAAAGACAAAAGAAAACAACAAGGTTTTCTCTCAATCAAGCTTTCTTTTTTTTTGCAATTGTGGTAGTAATTTTGGGGATTGAACTTGAGTCTTGTGTATGTTAGCTAGGCAAGCACACTATCATGAAGGTGTATCTCCAGCACATCAACCTCCTAACAAGTATATTAAAAAAAAAAAAAAAGCTTGACAAGATCATACTAAAATTTATAGGACAATGTCAAAGGGTCTATAACAGTTCAAGCAATCTTATTAAGTAAGGATGAACAAAGGTGAAAGGACGAACTAACAGTACCTATTTTGTTGACTTACTAAAATGAAGAGGTATTACAGGCTAATGGAACAGAGTACGAAAAATGTATCCATACACATACTCTCAGCTCATTTTTGGCAAAAGCCATCACAACTATCCCTTTTTGGTGAGGAAAACCATTCCAACATGTAAAGCTAAAATCTGACAAATATAAAAACACAAATCTGGGGCTGGAGAGATGGCTCAGAGATTAAGACTCTGTCTCCCAAGCAGAAGGTCCCGAGTTCGGATCTTTTATTCACACCTTAAAAAAAAAAAAAAAAAAAAAAAAAAAAAAACAGGTGGAAATGGAGGAGGCTTGCACTTCCAGCTCTGGTGGGCGGAGCCTGGGAAATAACCCAGAGTAAAGCAAGGAGGAGGTAGAAACAATCCAGGATTAGTCCCAAAGTCACCCTTGGTCCTCCACAGGGACATACAATGCCCTCTGATACACACATACATACACACACACACACACACACACGCACACACACACTCAAAAAAACACAAATCTGAACCGTTGCCTTAAAAACACACCTTAAAATTTGAAATTGATCAAAAACCTAAGCAAGAATCCAACATATAAAGCTTCTAGAAAGAAATACTTTTTTTTTAAACACGCATGTTAAAATTTTTTTTTAAAGATTTTCTTTTATTATTATTATTTATTCAATTGTGTGCGTGTATGTGTGTGTGCGTGTATGTGTAGAACCACGGACGAATTCGGGAACCGCCATGGACTGCCTCCTCCTTGTTTACTCTGCCCTGGGATTCACAGACTCCGCCCTACCAGGACCGGAAACGCAGGCCACCCTTGCCTCCGCCTGGCGTTTATACGTGGGGTCTAGGATCCGAACTCAGGACCTTCTGCCTGCAAGGCAGAGGCTTAACCCCTGAGCCACCTCTCCAGCTCCAGAAATATTTATAATACATAAACAGAGTATATGATTCTTTTTAACTCTTTAAAGATTTTAATTAAGAAGAGTTGTCATTTTCTTTCTTAAACTAGTTGTCTACCAGATGACACAGAGGCAGGTGGACACATACAAATGTGGCATTGTGTAGGAGCAAGAAGGATGAAGCACTAGGCTGAAGCTGAGTGCTGTCAGGATGAAGCTATTCACGTAGGTTAGAACCTGAGCAGGCGAAGGGACCATCACCAATGGTGGTAAGTCAATGTGGCAGAGGGCACTGAATTGGAGGGCAAAGGAATAGTTAAAGGAGGTAGAGAGGAGATACAAAAGGTACATTAATGCTTTTGATTGTGTACATGCACATGTATTTGTAGGCCAGAGGACAATGTCTGGTGTCTCCTTACTCTTCATTTTAATTTGCCGTGGGATGGGGGAGATTTAAGAGAGCCTAAGCATGCACACACAACACAGCACAGCACACATTTGGAGGTCAAGAAGACAAGGTCTCTTCTATGAAATGAATTCTGGGGATCAAATTCAGGTGTCTTTACCTGATGAACTGTCTCACTGACCCTCCACCTTTATGAGGACAAGACAATATCTCTCACTAAACCTAAATAGAGCCCAGATTCAGCTAGGTAGACTGATGGCCAGTGAGTTCTAGAAGCCTGTCTCTGCCTTCCCAACACTGAAACTACAGATACACACAGTGCCATGCCCAGTTTTTTACATGGGTGCTGGAGATCTGAGCTCAGAATTTCAGAAACTTCCATGGAAACCACTGTACTGACTGACTCATCTGTCCAGCCCTTCAATCTTTTTAAATAAAAAAATTCTTTTAACTTTTATTACTAGTAATGCTGCCACAATTTACACGACAACATACCTGCTGTAAAAGGGAAAAGGGGGTAGTCTGCAAAGCTACCATAGATAAGGGACCTGAGGATGCACCTTTAAACTGACATTACCCTGCATCAAAGGACAGGTGCACATCTTGCAAACTATACCTATGACATAAAGAAAAGTTTCCTCTTAAACTGAAGTAACTTTTCTGACTATGCATCAATGTTCCTTCTGTGGTAACTTTTATACATCCATTTTGGAATCACTGTATCAAAGTAGCCTGCTTTCCTGACACTCTTACCATTTCCAAATAACATGGCCTTTTTCTGCTGGATTTAAAATCTTCTGTTATTATATCTAACTCTTCTACCACCAGATCCATAGTCACTACTATAAAGAATGCCAATTTCTTCAACCCAAACTGGCTCCCTTCATGGGTTCCTAATTTGAATACTGTGTCCACTACAACTTCTAAATTCACACTAATTCCTTCTATCACCAATGTAACCATCATACCCTCTGCTACAACCACCATACCCATTATCTTGGTTTCCAGATCCTGGTCCCCCATCACACCCTATCACCTTCTCATAACTATTCTGCTGCCTCCACTATGGCTGCATTTCTACCACAGCCAAAATTATCTCTAATACCACCAAGTTTCTCAATGATCTCCCCAAAATCATCAGATCTACTTTTATAATCTCTTTGGATTTAGAATGCATTTCTTGTTTAAAAGGGGCTCTTTTTCACATCACAATATACCCATTAATAATGTATTTCTGGGGCTGGAGAGGTGGCTCAGGGGTTAAGCCTCTTGCCTTGCAGGCAGAAGGTCCTGAGTTCGGATCCTAGACCCCACGTATAAACGCCAGGTGGAAGCGGGGGCGGCCTGCGTTTCTGGTCCTGGTAGAGCGGAGCCTGTGAATCCCGGGGGCAGAGTAAACAAGGAGGAGGTGGAGGCGTCTGTGGTGGTTCCCGAATTTGCCTGTGGTTCTACACACACACACACACACACACACACACACACACACACACACACACACACGCACAATTGAATAAAGTAATAAAAAAATTAAAAAATCTATTTCTGAACAACTTTATCAATTGTATTGTAATATCCAAAGTTACAAAGGTCATCCTGTTTTTCCCAGTCTACCTGTCTTCTATAACTCTGAAGGTTTCTATCTTCCTATATATTAATTTCAAAATAGTGTCCCCAATTATATTCTTCTATATTTTAATAGCACCAATAACACTGTCAAACTTCAGAGAATCTGGTTCCACTACATCCCATCAAGGAGCGGGAAAGAGAGAGGAGAGGAATGGAGAAGGGAAGGGAAAGGGAGGGTTGGAGGAGAGGGAGAGGATAGAGAGGAAAGGAGGAGAGGAGAGGAGGAGGGTAGGAGGAGAGAGGAGGAGGGAAGGGAAGGAGGAACGGGAGGAGAGGGGGGAAAGGAGAAAAACGGGAGGAAAGGAGGGAAGGAGGAGGGAAGAGAGGAAGAGAAAAGAGGGGAGAGGGAGAAGGGGGGAGAGGAGAGAGAAATACATGCCGAAGTACAAAGAGCACCACTTCTGGAAGTCATTTCTCTTCTCATCATGTGGGTTTTTGGGGATTGAACTCGGCCCCATTACTTTTTCAAACAGGCATCTTAAACTACTGAGCTAGCTTGCCAGCCCTAGATTATAATGTTCTTTAGCCCCCTTCCCACTGAGAGGTACTGATTTTGGTACGATTTCCAATCACAGCAAGGACATCTAGAACCTAAATCTTTTTTTTTTTTCTGCCCCCCTCCCCCGCCCCTAAATCTTTTTTTTAAATTATTATTATTATTATTATTATTAATTCAATTGTGCCCGTGTATGTGTGTGTGTGCGCTTGTAGAACCACGGACAAATTCGGGAACCACCTGGACCGCCTCCACCTCCTTCTTGTTTACTCTGCCCTGGGATTCACAGGCTCCGCCCTACCAGGACCGGAAACGCAGGCCACCCCTGCTTCCGCCCGGCATCTATACGTGGGGTTCAGGATCGGAACTCAGGACCTTCCGCCTTCAAGGCGGAGGCTTAACCCCTGAGCCACCTCTCCAGCCCCTAGAACCTAAATCTTGTCTTGGCAGGAGCCCATGACTGTCGATCTTACTGCCTGGAAAGAATTTAAAGACACATGGAAAAGGCTATTGGAATGCCTTGAGTACCTGTGTAGAAGAGACAGAGTTTAGAAGGCAGAAAGACTGAAGCAGCCAGACCATGTAGGACCGAATACCATACAGAAGACAGCTGAGGAGACAAGAGCCATTCTGATAATACTACCAAAAACGGTATTTCCAGCAGGGCTGAAGAACAGTACCTGGCCTTATACAGGACCCAAAATAGTTGCTATTCCTACCTAAGAAACACTGGAAATTCAAGTTTCCTGTGTGACCACACCCTCTTTGCTTTGTGTGTGTGGCTGTACATGTGTTTGAGACAAGATTTAGCCTTATAGTCCAGGTTCGTCTAGGACTACAACTTATCCTCACTCAGTGTTAGCATTATAGGCACACACCAGCTAAAGTTATATAACAAGCCATTCTATAACTTGACTACTTAGAATAACTTTTTATTTTACTTACAGTATCTTAATTTGCATGGTTTTGTTCCTATCTGCATTGACTCAGATTACTTGAGATTATCTGGGCTGGGTTCTCAAGAATTTGTGGTCAACTGGAGGCTAGATATGTCAGACAGACTTCTTAGATGGTCTCTGATAACCTAAATCCTTGTGTAATCTCTTTCCCTAAATTGAAGAGTAGTAGCTGTAATTTGTTATTAACAGTAGGATAATAAAAGTGAACAATTGCTTTACAGATTAAGTTGACTGTAACCAAAGACATTGTCCTGAGTTAAGCCTGAACCAGTTAGATGAGGGTGTAAAGTTCAGATGTGGAAGCAAGCAGTTGTCCTGGCTTGGATGAGTATGAGAGACCACATGCTTAGAACTCTGAGGACCACTGGAAGCTGAACAAGTTCAAGTTGTCAACACCGCAGAAATGTGAATTTGTAAGAATCCCCTGAGTTTCAGAAAGGAAATAAGTCTAAATAACTCCTTGACTGGAACTTTGTGAGATATTCAGCAAGAGATTCAGCCAAACTGTGCTCAGAATATATGTAGTTTAAGCCAAGTTTGTAGTAATGTGTTATGCAGCAAAATGAAATAAATGCACTGGATAGCTGAGGATAGTCTCACTTCCTGTATGATGCTGGATAGGACAACTAGAAAGACGTCTGCAAGAATCACATCACTCAGCAACAGAGTTCCCATCTCCTAGTGTTGCAGGGCTTATAGTCATGGCATGAGGACAAACCCAAATGGATTAAGTGCTTTTAAAGTCTCTGCCTGTGTCTTATTAGCATAACTTTCAACTAAGGACTCTCCTGAAGAATGGCAGGCGAATAACACCCCAAGTTGTCTTTTGTCATCTGTGCACTGAATACACACACACACACACACACACACACACACACACACAGTCTAGAAATAATGGCTGAATATTCACCAAACTTGATGCAAGAAGTTCAATAAAACCTATCACAAGAATTATGAAACTAATTAACTATATCAAACTATTAGTCAAACTGCTGAAATGCAATGTTAAGAAAAGCTTAAAATTAACTAGAAAGGCAAAAAGATGCCATTCATTATTCATTGAAAAAATGACAGCAGCTTTCTTAGAAATGATGTAAGCCAAAGACAGTGACACAAAGTTATTGAAGTCAAACTATAAAAACAAATCTCAATTGTACATTATCTATGAAACTCCTCAGTTTAATACACAAAATACATATACCAGGCAGTAGTAGTGACTACATAAGAGGAAAAGTAGACTTTGGGGGTAGAAAGATGGCTTAATAAAGTGACTAAAGAAAAAAGTATGATGATCTGAGTTTGGATCCCAGACACCCACATAAAAAAAGCTAGAGGGCTGGAGAGGTGGCTCAGGGGTTAAGCCTCTGCCTTGCAGGTGGAAGGTCCTGAGTTCGGATCCCAGATCCCACGTATAGACGCCAGGCGGAAGCGGGGGCGGCCTGCGCTTCTGGTCCTGGTAGGGCGGAGCCTGTGAATCCCGGGGCAGAAGGAGGTGGAGGCGTCCATGGTGGTTCCCGATTCATCTGTGGTTCTACACACACACATACACACATGCGCACGCACATACATACACACACACAATTGAATAAATAACAAAAAAAAAAATTAAAAAAAAAAAAAGCTAGACAGGGGCTGGAGAGTCCTTGCTGCACAGGAATTCAGATATCCAAATCCCATAATGCCAGGTGCTTGCCTATAATTCCAGTTACCAGAAGGTGGAGACTGACTGCAAATCCCCTAGAACGGCTGCCTAGGCGTGCTAGTCCCATCTGTGAGCTGTGGGTTTGATTATCTGATTACATACCCTGTGTCTCAAAAGGAAGAACATCTGAGGATGATTTATAATATCAACCTTGAGCGTGCACGTGCATGTGCGCACACATAGACAGGCGTGATCACGTAATCTGTAACTCCAGCACAAGTAGATTCCTGGAGTTTAGTGGTCATCCAGTCTTCCCAATCCAAGAATGCCAAATTCAGCAAGAGAAGACCTTATCTCAAAAGATAAGGCAGAAAGCAATCGAGAAAGACACTTGACATGAATCTCTGGCTTCTATATATATGTACACTATACACACACATATACACCAAAATATGGGTAGATTTTGAACCAAATACTATTACCAGGGATAAAAGGAGCTATTTCAAAATGACAATTCATCAAAAATGTAATACTATACAGTGTGAAGTACACACCCGTTAAGCCCAACACCTGGGAAGCTGAGACAAGATGATGAACTAAAGCCAGCCTGGGGTATAATAATTAAGACCCTGTCTCAAAAAAAAAAAAAAAAAATTACAAGCTTGGTGTGTAGTACACAGTTGTAATATCAACACTTAGAAGGCAGCCTGAGCTTATACAAAGATCAGCCTAAATTATACCCAATCTCGAAAAAAGAAACACTAAATGCTTGTTTACTTCCTAAGTGAATTCTAAAATTCATGCTTGCAGGGTTGCTGAGATAGCTCAGAAGGTAAGGCACCTGTCTGCAAACTTCATAACCCAAGTTTGAGCCCCAGAAGTTCACATATTGCATATGTGCACTTTCTTTCTCTTGCTAAAATAAATATTTAAAATTCATGCAGAAAAAAACTAACAGTACTAAGGAAATTGGGAGGCAACAGCAGAAGGAGGCCAAGATGATTACAAAGTAAGTTCAGGCCAAGCATGAATTATGTATTAAAATACCCTCTTAAAAACAAAACATAACCAAAAAACCCCAAGGGCTGGGAATATATTTCAGTGGCTAGTTGCTATGACTGCAATACCCTGGGTTCATGCCCAGCAGGGACAAAGCAGGGAGGGAGTTGAGGGTCAGCTTTTTAATTATTAAGGTTTGACTTCTTGTTTTTGAGACAAGGTTTCATTCTACAACAGGAACTTAAACTCTCATTAACAGTACTCTTACTTAGTTTCTCAAATATTAAGATTATAAGCATGAACCACAATGTCTAGCTTAGAATTGTGTGTGTGTATACAAGAGGGCATTTGAATGTGTGTGCCTTTGGAATCCCAAGGGTGGCACTGGGAATCATTCTGGAATGGTCTTCCATCATATTGCTTTGCTCTGGGGTTTCCTAGGCTCTGCCTTCCAGGACCTAGTATGTATTACAGTCCATTCACTGCCATAACTGTGTGTCCATTTTTATATAAGATCTGGAGATTGGAATTCAGTTCCTTTTGCTTTAAACAAAGGTTTAAAGACTTTAACCACTGAATTATCTTCCTAGTTCTAGCTTGAAATTTTTAATTAAAGACCTTCAGACTCTCAGGTGTAAGTAAGATCAGCCTGATCTACAAAGTGAGTTCCAGGTCAGCCAAGTCTGAAGTCTCAAAAATCAAAATTAGAAATAGAGCTGGTAAGATAGCTCAGTTGGCAGAGTGAATTTGATCCTTAGCACCATACAAAACCTGGCATGGTGATACATATTTATGAGGTGGAGATAGGAATAAGACGATAAGAAGATTGAAGTTACCCTCAATTTGAGGCCAGACAAAGCTACATGAGAAACATCTCAATAAATCAATCAAACAAAAATTCTAGGGCTCAAATGGTTCCAATAGCTGCTTCCATGGAATACTGAAAGAAGAATACAAATGCCTATAAAAATGCCTTCTGAAAACTTCAATTAATTCTTAATGAATACTTTCTAATTCATTCTTGAAGGATAACATTATTATCCTTATATGAAAATTAAACAAATACCGCAAAAACTACAAACTTATACATCTCAAGATACAAAAGAGGGCTGGAGGGATGGCTCAGAGGTTAAGACTGCCTCACAAACAGAAGGCCCTGAATTTGGATCCCAGATCCCACGTAAAAAATGCTAGGCAGAAATGGTGGCATGAACTTCCAAATCTGGTGGGCGGAACCTGAGAAAGCCCAGAGTAAAGCAAGGAGGTAGAAGCAATCCAGATAATTCCCTAAGTCATCCTTGGTCCTCCACAGGGACACACAGTGCCCTCTAATAGACACACATAGACATAGACATAGACACAGACATACACACACACACACACACACACACACACGGAGTAAATAAATAAAGTATTTTTAAAAAAAAGATACAAAGGGGCTAATAGTTCTGTGGGAAAAGCACTTGTTGCTCTATAACCATGAGACCTGAGCTGAAATCCTTAGCATCCACATAAAAAGCTGGATGTGGACTATGCATGCCTTTAACCCTAGCACTGGGAGTAGAGACAAACAGATCCCAAGAAGTCACTGGCCAGGCAGCCTAGCTAAAACAAAGAACTTCTGATTCAGTGAAAGAATCTATCCCAAACTAATAAGGTGGAGGACACCTGGCATTTGTATGCAGACACAAGCATCCACACACTCACTCACATATATGCACCATACACACCACAAAGACACACAACATACGTTAATAGATTCTAGCAACTAACTCAAATCCAACAACATATAAAAAAGAACAACAGATCATGATCTAGTGAATTTCTTCACAGACATACAAGGTTACCTTGATATTCAGACTATATTAAGAAAACTATGGGCCACACCAGAAACAAGGAGAGAAGGGACCATGTTACAGCAGGGAAAATAGGCCTCCACCAAGGACCCAAATAAGTAATGAGACATCTGATTAAGTTCACAGACTTTTGTTCCTAATCATTCACTACTGAGGGGGTATGATCTCACCAGAAGAGGAGGGCATATAGTCTGGCAGATAAAAAGTAACCATTTTGCAAATGGGTGATAGACCCCTCCCTTACTATGGTTTCCCACTTTTATTACATCTACCTTTGAATGTGCTTTTATCACAAGACTCTAACAGCTTTTTGTCTCTGGCCAGGGGGTAACATACAATGCCCACCAGGATGGAGTGAAGGGCATTGCAGGAGCAGCAAAACTGCAAAAGAAAATCAACAAACCACAATCCAGAACTTCAGAGACTCTATATCAACCACCTAGAACTAGGCCAGCTTAGTCTCTCCCCATCTTGAAGCTCAGGGAAATTTGCGTAAGAGGGGGTGGTAAGAGTATAAGAGCAAAAGGATGGGAGGAGCAATGATATATAAGATACTCTATACTAGTTAGGGCTGAAGCAATCATAATTGGACTTTGCATGCCCTGCGCATTGTCCAACACACTGTTGACCTCACAAAGTCTAGCATCTGCTAAAGGCACCAAGAGCCTTGGAGGTAAAGGATTGGCAGCCACAGCAGTGTTCCTATACCTAAGGGGAACACGGGAAAGGGTTCAGGGAAAGTTCAGGGAAAGGCCACTGGGTCCTTGTACGTCATTGGAGAGGAGGGCCCAGAGGAAAATCACACATGCACAAGAAAGGACTCTCTGGGAATTGGGGCGGGAGGCACTGGGGGATGGGGAGGGAGAGGGGTGGGGAGGAGGAGCAGGGAGTACGGGGGGGGGGGGGGAGGAGGAAGGGAGGGAACTGGTGTACCTAATAAGTTTGTATGAGCTGAAATAAAAAAAAAAAAAGAAAACTATACATTCATCTCAGCAAATGAAAAACATTTGAAAAAGTAAGCGTCAGAGGACAACTTTTCTGATTCAGTTCTCTCCTTCTACCATGTAGGTTTTGGGGAAATCAAACCAAGGTTGCCAGTTTTCCAGCAGGTGCCTTCATCTGCTAAGCTATCTTCTCCGCCTAAAAGTTTTCTTTTTCTTTTTCAAAGTGGCAATACTGTTAGTCTAGTTTCTGATTAAGAGCTCAGTTAACTGTTAACTACAATAATCACTAAACATTTTAAAAAAGAAGGAATCTGGATTCAGAAACAGCAAGTATTTCATGTAAAGAGTCATCCTGAGTTTGTTAAGAAGCTCAGTAAGTAAACATACTTGACACCAAGCTTGAAGTTGTCCTGTGATTTCCACACACACTGTGACATGTAGGCACATGCACATACACACAAATAATAAAGTGTAAATAAAAAATTAAAGTCATCCTGTTTGTATTAAGCCCAATCTCTACAGTCATAGTACCCGTATTTTCACAATGATCCACAGACTCATTGAAACAATCAAAATGACAAATAAACTTAGTTCTTTCTTGTAAAACTAAAGAACAATATCCCACCCAAGTCACAAAGCAAAACGATCAGAAATTTAAGACCAACCTGGACTAGTAGCAAGATTTAACTAACTTGTATG
Organism: Typhlomys cinereus; assembly: GCA_023101885.1. Taxonomy (NCBI): domain Eukaryota; kingdom Metazoa; phylum Chordata; class Mammalia; order Rodentia; family Platacanthomyidae; genus Typhlomys; species Typhlomys cinereus. The sequence goes on from JALPQD010000014.1 coordinate 4,221,603, forward strand.
AGCTGAAATAAAAAAAAAAAAAAAAAAAAGATTTAACTAACTAAATGGAAAATAAGATGCATCTTAATCTGAACTAAGGAGAAAAATAGACGCAGATGAAAGAAAACGAGAAATTTTGATCTGGATTTTATCAGCCTGATATTGTCACGGGAAAAATTTGAATCTTCACTCCTCCTAACTCCAGAGCTAAAGTACTTGCCTAGAGCTTGGTTCGACTGAGAGGTGGATTTTACCAAGAGGTTTTTAGACCATGGGAGGCATGCCCTAGGAGACTGTGCAAACCATATCTTGTTTCTTTTTTTGTATCCAGGTCATAAGCTGAGTGGTTTTACTCTGCCACGTTCCTGCAAAGATAGGTTTCATCATAGGCCCAAGGAACATGGGAACAAACGCTGCACTAGAATTTCGGGACTCACAGTAAACCTTTTGTTTTGTATTATTTTGTTATAGTGACAGAAACCCAACAAATACTATGAAAAGTGATAATACTGATTAAGCAGCTGCTTGAATGTATGATAAAAAGAAGTCAAGAAATCTCAGAATTATTGAAAAATAGTGATGGCATGCACAGAAACAAGGTTGGTATTTGGAGTCTGAGGTAAGGACGATCATAAGTTTGAATTCAAGGCCAATTTGGGCTACACAGCAAGACTGTCTCCAAGTAAGAAAACAAAGGGGAAAAAAAAGGAAAGGAAAAGAGGAATGACGTGAGAAGGAAAAGGAACATGAAAGGAGGACTGACTTGTGGAGGCTATGATGATATACTGTGTGAGAGAGAGAGAGAAACATGGATCTGAAACACCAGTGAAATTTCTGAGTGAAATGTCCTATTTAATACTCAGGTTTGGTATTCTGGAAGTAGTAGCACAGATTTGAACAGATGAAGGTAAGATCACTCTAAGGCAACATGAGGAATTTTTTAACTATATTCCATGATTATACCCCAATTCCTCAGGACACAAGAGTGGGAGGTCCTTTCTCATAAGCACTGCTGATGAGAAAACTGCACTGAAGCTCAAGGCATGTGAATGATCAACCTACTAAGAGTCTCGACATGCTAACAGCCAATATATCTGTTTAGCCAGGCTACCCTATGGGAAGACAAAACAATCTCCATAACACACAGTTCTAGAATTTAAAGCAGAAACTTGCATGTTTCAGTGAGTTATACCTATTTTACAAGATATGACTACAAGTGAGCAAGTGTGTCATAGATATTCCATTGAGTGCAACGGCCAGGCCCAGCACACCTGTAGTCACAAATAAATAAGGCTCAAAGCAAGAAAGAAAGTATCCTGAAGCTACTCAAAGTCAGATAGCTCAAAGGACTACTGTGGCAATTAGTTTTAGGTGTCAACTTAAAAATTTGCTAAAAAGCAGCAATTAGCCTATTTTTCTTTTTCATTTTTTTGTGGGTTGTGTGTGTGTTCACACATGTACATGTACAGGCCTGGAGCTGACGATGGGTATCAACTTCACTTTTTTGAGGCAGGGTCTCTCATTGAACCCAGAACTCATCATGTCTGGCTAATCTGGCTACCATCTTGTCCCAGAGATTCTCTCTCTCTGCCCCTCAAGCACTGGGATTGTTAAGTCATGCCTGCCCAGCTTTTTAAATGAATTCTGGGGTTTCAAACTCTAATCCTCACACTTACAGCAAACACTTTATCCACTGAGCCATCTCCCCTGGCCTAGTCAATTTTTCAAAAGCAACAACAGACACAGAAAATGAGAATAAATAAACCTTTCTTGATAGAAAGTGTCACGGTTTGAAATGTGTCCCCCACAGTCTCATATGTTTAGCAAGGTCATGGCACCTTGAGAGGTGGAGCCTTGCTGGAGGAAGGCAGTCACAGGGGTGGGCCTTGAGGTGGATTAGTCCCACCCTACCTCCAAGAGAAGTCTGCCTTTGCAGCAAGCAGTCTGCAGCTTTCAGCTTCCAATATGTCTGCGGTGACCTAGCCTCCTCCAGCTTTGGCCAGCCAGCCATGCTGCCTCTACCATGAGAAACTATCTTCCCTCTGGAACCGTAAGCTGAATAAACTTCCCTTTCTCCCTTAAGTTGCTTGACTTTGGGTGCTCTGTCACAGCATAGTTAAGAGTAACCGTTACAGAAAGTAACAGTTGCAAATCACTACATAAGTAAAATACCATCAAGGGGAAGAATGCCATCCATCAGAAAGCAAATGCAAAATAGAATCCTTAAAATATATAGAGTAATTAGTTACTAAATGAAATTTACAAATGATGCTCATTAATACAAAAAGAAGTCAACACAGAAGTGTTACAACAGCAATGGCATAAATGAAAAGGTAATATTTCAACTTCATTTTGTTTTTTAATGAAGGATCTAAAACTAGGGTCTTGTGCGTGTAGGCATGAACATTACTAATGAGTTACAATCCCAATCCAAGATTTCTTGTTTTCTTATGATGCTGAGGACCAAACTCAGGGCACGTTAGACAGAACTATATCTCTTATCCAAAAAAAATTTCATGTCTAGCCTTATAAAACTTAAAAATTCAAAAGTAGAAAACACTATAACCACAAGACAGGAGGAGAAATAGACAGAACTAAAGTGCTTTGAAATACAAGTACAAATACATACAATTCTCATCTGTCAATTATAAAACAAACAATTGCCTGGCATGTACAAAAGTTCTTGATTTGGTTGCCAGCACTGTCAAAAATAAATTAAGGGTTGGTGAGATAGCTCAGCAGGTAAAAATACTTGCCATTCAAACTTAACCACCTGAGTGTGATCCCTGAAACTTATAAAAAAAAGTTGGATGTGGTAGTACACATGTTACCTTTTTCTCTCTCAAATAATTTTTTTAAATTGCATAAATTAATCCATGAGAAACTTGTCAATATAAAGGTCAGCATCTTTGAAAGATCAATTGTAGAACCCCAAAATGCAAAACTTACATTGTAGAGCATCCAAACAAAAACTAGATAAAGACACTCTAAGACAAAAAAAAAAATCTAGAAAATGGTAATAGACATAGAAATTACAAAGACCAGCTACAATATGTATATTCTATGATTAAAAATAAAAATTCCTCTTGACCCTCTTGAACCAAAGGCCTTAGAGTTTCCTCTTTTTCTCTCATTTTCAATAAATCCTGCTTTAACCTCAAAAAAATAAAATAAAAATAAAAAAAAAACCATGAGCAAAATGACAAGAAAAATGGAAGATGTAAAATAAACAAGTAGAACTTAGACAAGTATCTATAATGGGTGGGATTAATGAGTTATAGATATCATATGAAAAAGCAAGGAAATTTGAGGTTACAACAGAAAACAGTCCAAATGCATCACAGGATGAATTCACAGAGTTTTGGTGACAATAAAGTAGTCAAATGTACATGTAACAAGGAGTTCAGATGAAGGAAACAACAGAATGGAGGAAAAACATGCAACAGATGTGAGTTACCATGGACTTTGTATCAGAAATTATACAAACCAGAAAATAACTGATTTCTTAAATTTTTTTTATTATTATTTATTCAACTGTGCACATGTGCGTGTGTATGTGTGCGCGCGTGTGTGTCTGTGTGTGTGTGTAGAACCACGGATGAATTCGGGAACCACCATGGACGCCTCCACCTCCTTCTGCCCGGGGATTCACAGGCTCCGCCCCACCAGGACCGGAAACGCAGGCCGCCCCGCTTCCACCTGGCGTCTATACGTGGGATCTGGGATCCGAACTCAGGACCTTCCGCCTGCAAGGCGGAGGCTTAACCTCTGAGCCACCTCTCCAGCCCAGAAAATAACTGATTTCTAGCTTTAAAATTGCTCACCTGCCTGGTAATAGTTTTAATGCAAGTCCCTTAGGAAGAAGGAAAATAACAGACACTTAGACCTGCCCAAGGTGAACAACAGAAATGGCAAATGTGTTAGGACAAGATGCCACTCATTTAAAAAAAGAAAAGTGTCTTTAGCTGGAAGAAGAGGGCGCATGCTGTAGTCCCAGATAGGAGGACTCTAAGACCACAAGGTCACTTGAGTTCATAAATTTAAGACCAACATCCTGAACAACACAGGGGGAAAAAGTCTTAAGAACACTCTTAAATTTAAAAGAAATATTTAAAGAAGTAGTATTATTAATAATCTTTAAAGATTAAAAACTGAAGAAGACCTGGACACAGAGAAAAGTCATCTAGTCACCCACAAACCAGAGAGACCTCAGCAGGGAACCAGCCATGCCCAAACCTGCTTTTGGACTTCCAGTTCCAGAACTGTGAAGTTGGCTGACCAACAAGCCTCAGGGAATCCTCCTGTATCTTCTTTCTCAGTCCTCTGATTACTGCCTTGTTCTTCATTACCGCCGTTTTTTAATCATCATTATTGTCCTCCTGTGGTTCCTTGTGATCTGGGAGCCCAGCCTCTTCTACCCGCCAATGTGACTAAGGTTCAGGTGATCTCTAGGAATCTGTTGGCCTTTACCACCAAACTGGGACTGTTGAGTTATTTAGCCCCTGAACTGAGCAGCTATGGTTTGAAATGCTGGACGGTCATCTGCTGAGTTCCAATATCTCAGCTGGCACCCTGGGAAAGGGCAGTTTCATTGGTTGTATGGCTTGTCCCATGTAATCAGGGAGTGTTTGTTGATCTGCCCTCACTGGGAGTAGCCTGTAGGCCCAGGTGTGTGCGCATCAGGGGGCACTGTGTGTTCCTGTGGAGGACCAAGGGTGACTTCAGGAATCATCCTGGATTGTTTCTACCTCCTTTTTTTTCCTGGGATTTCCCAGGCTCTGTCCACCAGGACTGGAAGTGCAGGCTGCTGTGTTTTCTGCCTGAGCCATCTCTCCAGCCCAGATAGCCTAATCTTAAACATATATACACCAAACATAGGCATGACCAAATTCATCAAACAAATACCACAGGAACTGAAACAATTTATCAACCCAAACACAGTTGATAGACTTCAATATCCGAAATCCAGCGAACAGGTTAATGGGTCAAAACCAAAATAGAAATACAATGGAATTAAATGAAACCATAGAATAAATGGACCTTACAGATATTTACAGAGTATTTTACCCAAATACTAAAAAATACACATTCTCTTCAGCAGCCCATGAATACATTCTCTTTAGCACATGAAACTTTCTCAAAAATTGACCATACGCTAGAACACCAAACATGCCTCCACAAATACAGAAAAACTGAAATGACGCTCTATATATTATAATCTGACCATCAAGGAATAAAGTTAGACATCTATAATAAAGTAACAGCAAACATATTAACTCATGGAAGCTAAATAACACATTTTTGAATGATGAATGGATTAAGAATAAAATAAAACAGGAAATTAAAAATTTCCTTGAGTCTAATGAAAATGAAGATACAACCTATCAAAATTTATGGAATACATTAAAAACAGTTCTGAGAAAAAAGTTCATAGCATTAAATGTCTACATCAAAAAAACAGAAAGGGGGCATGGACCGGTGGCTCAGGGGTTAAGCCTCTGCCTTGCAGGCGGAAGGTCCTGAGTTCGGATCCTAGACCCCACATATAGACACTGGGCGGAAGCGGGGGCGGCCTGCATTTCCGGTCCTGGTAGGGCGGAGCCTGTGAATCCTGGGGCAGAGTAAACGAGGAGGAGGTGGAGGCGTCCATGGTGGTTCCCAAATTCGTCAGTGGTTCTACACACACATACATACATACACACAGATACATACACACGCACACACATGCATACACGCACAATTGAATAAATAATAAGAAAAATTCAAAAAAAACCAGAAAGATCACAAATAAATGACTTAATGTTATTATGAGAAAGTTTTAGAAAAACAAGAGTAAACCAATCCTAAAAGCAGTACACAGGAAAAAATATCCAAGATCCATGCAGAAATCAATGAACTGAAACTGAAAAAAAATACAAAAAAAAAAAAAGTAAAATGAAGAGTTGGTTCTTCAGAAAGAAAAATAAGATTGACAGGCTCCTAGTTATAATAACTAAAGAAAAACAATCTCCAAATCACTAAAATCGAAAATGAAAAGGAGAAAATTACAGTAGATACCAGAGAAATTCAGAGAATCACAAGGACATATTTAAAAAGTTTATGTTTTATTAAATCAGACAATCTTTTTTTTCTTTTTGAGGATTAAGGCAGATTTTATTAGAGGGTAGGAAGAACAGAACTTATGGACATGGAGTTCGTGAGGGCAAGGGAACCTAAGGACAATCTAAAAGAAATGGATAAATTCTTTTTATTATTATTATTATTTATTCAACTGTGCGCATGTGCGTACGTGTGCGCGCATGTGTGTGTCTGTGTGTGTGTGTGTGTATGTGTAGAACCACAGACGATTCGAGAACCACCATGGACGCCTCCACCTCCTTCTGCCCCTGTATTCACAGGCTCCGCCCTATCAGGACCAGGAGCGCAGGCCGCCCCTGCTTCCGCCTGGCGTCTATACGTGGGATCTGGGATCCGAACTCAGGACCCTCCGCCTGCAAGGCGGAGGCTTAACCCCTGAGCCACCTCTCCAGCCCCAGAAATGGATAAATTCTTAAATAAATATGATCTACCAAATTTAACTCTGGACAAGATAGACAATTTAAATAGAACAATAACAAGCAATGAGATTAAAACTGTAATTGCAAATCTCCCACCTGAAAAAAGTCCAGGACTGGATGAATTCAGTGCAGAATTTTATCAGACTTTCATAGAAGAATATCACTATACTTCTCAAATTATTTCATGAAATAGAAAAAGAAGAAACTCTGAGGCTGGTATTATTCTAATTCCAAAGCCAAACAAAGACATCCAAAAAAGAAAATTATACACCAATCTCACTAGGAACACGAATGCAAAAATCCTTAAAAGTACTTTCAAGCCATATTCAAACTATCAAAAAAATTACATGTCATAAACAAGCTGAAATGCAAAGATGGTTTAACATATATAAATCAATAAATGTGATTCATCATATTAATAGACTTAAAGACAAAAATCATATTAATCTCAACAGACTCTGAAAAGGCCTCTGACAAATTTCAATGTCCTTTCCTCTGGAGAAAACAGGAATGGACAGGACTTATCTCAACATAATAAAGGTTACATGGGGCTGGAGAGGTGGCTCAGGGGTTAAGCCTCTCTCTGCCTTGCTAGGCTGAAGGTCCTGAGTTCAGATCCTAGACTCCAGTATAGACACCAGGCGGAAGCGGGGGCGGCCTGCGTTTCTGGTCCTGGTAGGGTGGAGCCTGTGAATCCAGGGGCAGAGTAAACAAGGAGGAGGTAGAGGTGTCCGTGGTGGTTCCCGAATTTGCCCGTGGTTCTACACACACACACACACACACACACACACACACACACACAATTGAATAAATAATAATAAATAAATAAAAATAATAAAGGTTACATATAACAATCCTAAGACATACATCATCCTAAATGGGGAAAAACTTCAAGCAGTCTCATTTAAATCTGGGACAAAACAAGGCTATCCATTTTTACAATTCTTGTTTAATATGGTACTTGAAGTTCTATATGGAGCAATAAGACAAGAGAGGGGGATAAAAGCGATATAAGTAGGAAAGGAAGAAATTAAAATATCCCTATTTGTAGATGATATGATTTTGTATTTGACTAAGAAAATATATATTTATATTCCATTAAGAAACTACTTGAATTAAAGTGGCAGGCCACAAAATCAATATACAAAAATCAGTCACCTTCCTATACACACCGCAGACAAACAAGCTGAGAAAGAAATGAGGGAAATCGATCTTATTCACTAAAGTTTCAAAAAAATAGAAACACCTTGGAATAAGCTTAATTTTTTGCTTGTAATTCTGATGTGATTATGGAGTTTGCTATAAATGCTGTTTTATTATACCTACTTATGGGCCTGAGATGCTTTGGTCAGCTAACAAATTCTGTGGTGTGGGATTTAGAGGTAGGATTAGGTATGTTTGTGTGATCAAAGCAGAGACGCTCAATGGCTTGGTGAAGAATGATACTTTGCATAGTTGGATGATGAGTTGTCCTTATACTGAGTTGGAAGATTTGTGTGATGGTGTGACTCTCACAGCCAGGAGTAAGGATTTTGGTTGGGTTTCTGGACGAAGTGGGATTAAAAAAAAAAAAAGCAAAAATTTCCGTCTTTGTATTTGATTAAGATAATCTGTGTCGTAGTTAGGCACAGGTGTCAACCTAACAGTTGAGGGTTTGAACTCTGAACACATTTGTAGAGAATTGGTGGTTGAGTTAAGCGCAGAGCAAAGCTGCAGGAGAAATGGGGAAGGGCCCAGCCTATGGTGGGTGGGACTAAGCCCTGAATAGATGAATAGGCCAGACATGCTGGTCTAAAAAGTAAGGATTGTCCCTCTCTCAGCCATTATGTAGAGATGGTGTGGCTAGTTCCCTTGTCTTGGTGCATGCTTTCCTGTCAAGCTGGACTGAGAATTGTAACCAGGTTATTGTAAGAGACAATAAACCCCTTGTTCCCTTAAGCAGTTTGATGGTCATTTATCAGCAACCATGCAGGCGAACTGCAACATTCTGTGATGTTACATTTCCATCTATGGTTTGTGAATTTTATTTCTTATAGAATCTTTTTGTAAAGTGTCCTCCTACTTTAAATCTTTTGAAATACTAAAAGTTTTGATCGGAAAAAAAAAAGGTATAAACGGTGTAGAAGTAATATGACAAAAAAACTAGCACAAAGACCAAAAAGGGGTAAAAGAACACTGTTGTAAGGATCACACATTTTGTTTGAAATGACATAATTCTTGAAAGGTAGTTTGTAAGAAGTTATAGACACATTTTTAAAATTTTTTTTAATTGCTCGCGTATATGTGTGTGTGTAGAACCACTGACGAATTTGGGAACCACCATGGACGCCTCCACCTCCTCCTCTTTTACTCTGCCCCAGGATTCACAGGCTCCGCCCTACCAGGACCGGAAATGCAGGCTGCCCCCGCTTCCGCCCGGAGTCTATACGTGAGGTCTAGGATCCGAACTCAGGACCTTCCGCCTGCAAGGCAGAGGCTTAACCCCTGAGCCACCTCTCCAGCCCCTATAGACACATTTTATAAAAGTCAATCTCTGACAAACTAAGAGATAAAATTAATAAGCTAATAAAAGAACCATTAGAAACATAACAGATGGGTAAATTTGACCCAATCACATCAATAATTACATTGAATGTATATGGCATTATATGAAAAATGTGACTGGCATGTGGCATATGCCTGTAATAATACCAACCCCCAAGAGGCTGTGACAGGTGCATGTACAGTACAAAGCCAATCTAGGCTACATGGTGATTTTGAGACTGCTCCCCACCAAAGGTATATATCTCCACAATGTATAATATGCAATATTCTAAACAGCAATGCTGATAAAAGCCAAAAGAAGGAAATAACTAAGGACATCAGATACAACAATCCAAAGGAATGAGCTGCAGATACATATCATTCAAACAACCAATGCATAAGTGAGAAAAGCCAAACTCGTAAACAGTTACACGATGTATCATTCCATTATGAGAAAACTCTGGAAAAGGCATAACTGTAGTAGCAGAAAACAAATCCAAGGTCACTAAAAGCTAAATGTTCCATACATTAATTATGGTGACAATTGCAGATGTGTGTAAGTTTGTCAAAATGAGAAAAAAGCATCAACATTTACTATATGGCAATTGCATTCAAGCCACTTATGCCACACATTTAAACTGTAGTAAGAGAGCAAATAAAATGTCAAAACAGTTGCAAAGAAATCATATAAACTGAAAAACTAAAAAAAAAAAAAAAACTATATACTAGTATATGAAAAAGGGCAACTTTTATTGTATATAAGTTGCATCGATTCAAAGAGGGAAAATGAGATTTTATCATATCCACAATACTCAAGCTATATCAAGCAACAGGAATTCTCATATACTGCTAGAACAAGTACAAATTCAAATCATGAAAAACAGCTGGACTATTTAGAAATGACAATTAGGTACAAAAGCTACTAGTTGATCCCATTCCCAACAGCACATACACTTGGAGAATCCACTATACATCTGTATCAGGAGAAATGAACTCAACACAGTAATTTAACAAGAACTAGAAACAATTGAACGCACATGTGGAACAGACCAATCATGAATCACAGCGAATAACACACACTAGAAATCACATGATGCATTTCAATTAAATGCATTGTCACAGATCAAGCTCAGAAATGATGAGCAAAAGCAGCAAATCAGGAAAAAAAATGCAGTATGATTTAATTCATGGAAAATATCTTTAAAAGGGAAACTGAGTAACTTATTTAGGCTTAAACTTCAGTATACACACATGTGAGAAAAACTACAAATAAAAGCAACTATTAATACTAAAATCTGACGGCTAATGATACAGCTCAGTTGGTAGAGTACTTGTCTAGCATGTTTGAAGTACTGTGTTGGTTCTCCAGCAGCATGGAGTACATGCCTGCAATCCCAGCACAGGGGGGTTTAGAGGGTGGGGGGTGGAGGTCTGAGGATCAGGGGTTAAAGGACATTCCTAGCTACATGAACAAATTCGATGTAATGATAGGTAGAAAAGGGGGGAGGGAGGAAAAGGAACAGGCTCAGGGGGTTCAAAGAGTATAAAAAGATGTTCTGTATTGGTGGGTGTGAGGGTAAACAGTTTAGTTTTAGCTATTATTCTGTAAAAGAATACAAACTTCAAAGACAATATGTTCCCACAATAAAAACATGCCATATACTCAACATGGCAGTCTCTATTTATAATCCTAACAACTCAGGACAGAGAAGCACAAGAATCCTGAGTTCGAGGCCAGCCTGGGCTATATTACAACAAGACTTAGCTGAAAAATAAAACATTACCATCATGTCCAGGTCCTATAAGCATGGAAGCATTTTATCAAAAAGAAGGAAATTTTTATTTTTGTAACATTTATCTGCCATGTAAGTACATACATATGTTTGTGCTTGCAAAAATTGGTTTGTTTCTTCTACTGTGTGGGTTCTGAGAATCAAATTCACATTAGTAGCTATTTAGAGCTACCTTGCTAGCCCCAAGAAACAGTCTCTTTGGGACTATTGCACAAAATTTCTTTTTTTATCATTATTTACTCAAGATTTGTGCATGTGTGCATGTGTGTGTATGTATGTGTGTGTATGTATGTGTGTGTAGAACCACGGGTGAATTCGGGAACCACCATCGACTGCCTCCTCGTTTACTCTGCCCCGGCTTTCACAGGCTCCACCTTACCAAGACCAGAAGCGCAGGCCGCCCCCGCTTCCACCCGGCGTCTATACATGGGGTCTAGGATCTGAACTCAGGACCTTCTGCCTGCAAGGCAAAGGCTTAACCCCTGAGCCACCTCTCCAGCCCCTACTGCACAAAATTAAAGAGAAAAAAAAAAAAATACAACTTGTTTTCACACTAAAACTGGACAAGATTTGAAATTAGAACATCACACATACCTACATTATCACTTAAAATACAGACACAAAAATCCTAAGTAAATTATTTATAGGCCCAGCATATGTACTGAAAAACCAAACCATGCTGAAGTGACATTTACCCTGGGAAGAGGATGCTTCAGCATTGGAAAGTCTATTAAGAGTAACTAACCATCCATATGTTATTCAGTTCAAGAAAATCAACAAAAGCACCTCAAATAGTGAATACCTAGGAGAGAAACACAAGGCAAGGAACAGGGAATGTGGGAGATGCACAGTGCAATAGGAACAAAGTCTTGAAAGTGTGAGAGGTAATGTTTGAGGTAAAAGCCCTGAGAAGAATGTCAGCATGTTCAAGGATCACCAAGGGAAGAGTAAACCAGAGTTAGAAGAGCTGGGAAACAGATTAGAGACTGCAAGCCACCTGGGAATGCTGACGTTTCCTGAGAAAGCTGACAGAGAATAGGACTGAATGGCTTGAGTAGACAATCATTTTCCTCACTGACACCATGGTAAATCTTCTGTGTTAGCATGGTGTGGTACATGCCTTTGAGCCCAACATTCACTTGGGAGGCTAAGGCAAGGGGATCTCCAGTTCGAAACCAGCATGGGCTTCAGAATGAAACTCTTAGCTCAAAACAACAAAATTTCTCTTATGTTGAGGAATATGCAAGGAAAAACACAGCTCACCTCAAAGAGAGTTTATTACTGAGTTATGTATGAATGACCATGGCCTGGAAACACAGACTTTAAGTTCCCCCAAAACACATGTTCCCCTGTGCAAGTGCCAGAGCATTCACATGTTATCTGGTGACATTCATAGCTTTTGGATTGGAAGAAGCTTGTGACTTGATAAGAATATATTTTTTCCTTGGTTTTTAAAAATCAAAACAGAAACTTTATTTTGCCCATGACCATGCGTGCCCATGTGTGTGAGAAAGGGCATTGTGTGTCCCTGTGGAGGACCAAGAGTGACCTCGCCCTGGGATTTCCCAGGCTCCACCCACTAGGGTGGGAAGTTCAGGATGTGGCAGTTTCCATCTGATATTTTACGTGGGACCTGGGATCAGAACTCAGAACCTCCTGCCTGAGAGGCAGAATCTTACCCCTAAGCCATCTCCCCAGTCCAAGAATGTATTTTAAAGGTTTTGATAGTCACAAGGATCAATGAATGCCTTTCATAGGGGATCTGTGGTTTGCAGCATTTTTAACCATCCACAATAACAAAATGCATTAGTTTTGTAGAATTTAACAGGTATGCCTTTTTTTTTTTCCAGAAAACTTCAGTTTACAGAAGAGGATGAAGAGGAAAAGACCCATTAGGAAGCTGACAGCAACTGGGAGGAATGATAGCTTATACGAGGAGGGTAGCAGAAAGAACATTAAAATGGGGTACCTGCTGAGTGTAAGGTTCATAGACTACATGGCAAGGGTGGGCAGTTATTCCAGAGCTTTGCTAGCTCCAAGGTTTCTGATCTAAGAACTTAAAAGATGAAGTTTTTGAGTCCCATGCCTTTGGCATATCATGTTTTGTACATTTTAACAATTCTAAAGAGAGGACACCTTGGCCCATGTTCCTATTCTTCCACTGTCTGTCATGGGATTCCAAAGCAGCATCAGCAGGCAAAGCACTTACCACGCAAACCTAACAACCTGTCTGAACTCCCAGACCTCACATAAAATCCAGTAGCATAAACATTTGTAATCCTACAGGAAACGCAAGGTAAATACCTGAGTCTCCAGAAGCTTCTCAGCTCAGCTTGCATGGTTCATATAACAGCAGTGAAGCAAACCAATCTCAAACAAGGTAGAAAAGAGAGGAATAACACCCAAAAGTTATCCTCTGACCTATGTATGTGCATAGTAGTCACGCACACATCTGTCCTCACATATACCTATACACACATCTATATATATTTGCACTCACCCATACACACAAAGAAAGATGGATTCCATTAGTTATCTTGTATGAACAGGCTACTACTAGATGTGGATAAAATAATCATGACATTAGTTCTGTATATGTTAATTATGAAGTGCAATCACATATGCAAAGAGATATTGAATAGGTAATTTAACATACAAGTCTAATGAGTACAGAGAGATGTGCAGGATAGAAATATAACCTCGAAGTTGTAGATGACAGAGAAACAAATGAAGAAGCAAGGGAGAAAAAATTAAGAAAGCAAATGAAGAACTCTAGATATTGTATATAGAGTTACTTACAAAGAACCAAATAGTTCCATCCAAACTCCACATCAGCCCAGAACCTAAACTGTGGATCATGACAGACAAGGATGAAGTTGGGCCTGACAACATAGGGGATACTAAGACTGCAATAGTAGGTGATATACCCTCTTACTCTAGCACCATAAATCTAAGCGACAACCACTTCCCAACTTCTGTAGGAAAAAAGTGAAACCATGAACCACAAGGCACTAAAATCTTCCACCAGTATTTAAAAGCTTAAATCTGGGTTGGCAAGATAGTTCAGCAGGTAAGGCACCTGCCTACAAACCTGGTGATCTGAGTTTGATCTCCAAAAGCTCATATGGAGGAAGAAGAGAACTGATCTGAAAGTTGTACTCCGACTTGTATTTGTGCACCATGGCATGCACTGTTTCTCTCTCTCTCTCTCTCTCTCTCTCTCTCTCTCTCTCTCTCTCTCTCTCTCTCAAATAAATAAAATGTTAAAAATACATAAGCTTGACTCTAGGGGCAAGATAGCTCAGCAAGTAAGGTGACTGCTTGAAAACAAATCTCTGAAGAAAATGTTATTGTACTATTTTATTTCTACTTAAGCTTTTCAAACTGTTTCCTCATCGGTACATGAAGTAGAATGAAGACAAATACAACACCTGTCTGGAATAAGGTCAGATATTAGTTCCTACGTTTCCTTCCAGATTTTTTGTTAAACTAGTAGAAACGGCATTCTCTTAGACCTCTTTCTAGAATCTGACCTGAAGAAATGAGTACTTCCACACTGACACCCCAAAGAAAGCATGAGCATTTTTCCAAACTCAATTCAAAGGAGTACATGGAATCTTTTCCTCAGAATCCTGTTGTCTAAAAATTATAATTAAAAAACAGGACTTTCTTGCCCTTCATGAGACTTTTATATCTGGAATCCATGAGTTCTTTTCTTTCCCTTCTCTACGCTGCTCTTCTACTTTAATCTCTGGACACAAAAATCCTTTTCCTTTCTTTCTCTCCTCTAATAAACTGCTTTAATCATCTAAAAAATTGTAATAAAAAACAATCACAACAGAAATTCAATCTCTTTATTCTAAAAATGAACATCGTGGTAGCCACCCTGACAACATCAACCTATTTCTTCTACAAATTACCACCAAATCATCCCATTGGTAGTGCTTTCCTAACCGCTACTGCATGACTTTTACCATCTCATTCACACAGGGATCCCAACAGGGGATAAAAACAGCTCATTTCTGGGGGTGAGAATGTAGTAGTACATGCCTGAGTCCCAGCACACAGGTAGAAGTAGAAGGATCAGGAATTCACGTCACTCTCCGATAGCAAATTCACCAAGCCAGTCTAAACTACGAGAGATCCTCTCTCAAAAGAGAAAAGGAGGGGCTGGAGAGGTGGCTCAGGGGTTAAGCCCCTGCCTTGGAAGTGGAAGGTCCTGAGTTCGGATCCTAGACCCCATGTATAGACGCTGGGCGAAGTGGGGGCGGCCTGCGTTTCTTATCCTGGTAGGGTGGAGCCTGTGAATCCCGGGGCAGAGTAAACAAGGAGGAGGTGGAGGCGTCCATGGTGGTTCCCGAATTCGTCCGTGATTCTACACACACACACACACACACACACACACACACACACACACACACGCACACGCGCGTGCGCGCGCACATATATGCACAATTGAATAAAAATTAAAAAAAAAAAAAAAAAGAGAGAGAAAAGGAAAGACAGTTCATCTCTTATATGCAGAGCCTGGTTCTGAAAACACTCAAATTTGTTCTTCTCCCAGGTCAGCTGGAAATCCTGCTGATGGTATATATCTTCTTCAGAGACAGATGTCCTTTGAGCAGTACTCAAACAAGTAAGGGGTGTTTCACCAACTGAGGGGTCAAAGCCTACATCAATCAAAACTAAACTGTTACTACAATTAATCAAAGTAAATGGTTCCAATCTGGCATTCTGTACAGATCCTATAGCAGAGTATATTAAAAAAAAAGTCTGCAGCCAGTAAAATACAAGTGCATCACAAAGAATGTAAAAAAAACATCAGATTTACTGTTCACACAGAGCAATGTGCTACACATATTATAATGGGAACGTGGAAGGTGTTTAGCCAGTAGGTTTTCAACAGAGCTCTAGAGCAAAAAATACCTTAGGAGTCTGAGAAACAGTGATGATGGTAGAATCCACAAGAGACTAGTTCCTTATATTTATTTCAACCACAGACCTTTTATGTTCCATTTTATCAGATGGAAGGCTTTATATATTTTTAAAATTATTAATTCTACTCCGAAGCATTAGGAATAAGAGATTCAAAGTTACATGTGAGGTACTATTCTAGAACTCAGATTCTGATTCCAGTACTCTGAGTTGTTTTGAGATGGGTTGTATGTATCCCAGACTGGCTTCAAACTTGATTTACACCTGAGCATGAATGACCTTGAGTTCCTGATCCTCCTTTCTTGCTTCTATCTCCTAAGGCTGGAATTACAAATCAGTGTACCTTCAACTATCATGATATTATTCATTTAGGCACAGAAAAGACAAATTTTTAAAATGCTAACACAAGGCTGCCAAGATAGCTCAGAGGATAAGGTGTCTACTCACAAACCCAGCAACCTGAGTTTGATTCTCAAAAACCCACATGATGGAAGGAAAGAAATGACTTCTGTACCTCCATCTGTACACTATTGCATGCGTGCACATTCTCATTCTCTCCCCTCTCTTCCTCCTTCTCTCTCAAGTAAATAAAAT
Organism: Typhlomys cinereus; assembly: GCA_023101885.1. NCBI lineage: Eukaryota > Metazoa > Chordata > Mammalia > Rodentia > Platacanthomyidae > Typhlomys > Typhlomys cinereus. The sequence continues at coordinate 4,237,984 of JALPQD010000014.1, forward strand.
ATTTAAATAAAAAATGCCAGAAGGCTCCCATGCTCCTCATAGATTGCAGATGTGGAATCCCTGAGTTTCTTTTCCAACTTTTCTCTTGCCCCTCATGGATTCCATGTTTGGAGTCTGTGAGTTCTTTTCAGCTCTCTTGCCCCTCATGGACTTGGTGTCTGTGAATGTTGTTCTTTCTCTCCTCTTAATAAAATCTGCTTTAATCCTCTTATGCTGCTCTCCTGCTTCGATCCCTGGACACAAGAATGTAACATTTTGGCACAGCCCATCAGACGGTTCTTTTGCCTCTTGTAGAATATATGTCCACGAGTTCCATTCTTTTGCTCCTTTGATAAACTCTGCCTTAATCCTCAAAATAAAAAATGCCAGGGCCAGGAAAATAGCTCAGAAAGTGAAAGCACCTGTTCCTAAACCTGGGGATTTCAGTTTGACCCCCAGAAGCCACGCTGTAGAGACAGAACAGACTTTCAAAAGTCGTCCTCTACTCTCTTCACACCTGTATACCATGGCATGCTGTGTGCTCACTTTTGTCTCTCCTTTCCTCCCTCACATCATCTCTACCAATTAAAAAAAAATCCTTTAAATGCCAACATAACTAATGGAGTCTAACATTCAAATCAACCCCACTTAACAATAATTCATATTTAAGGATCTGAAAGTTACTTTTACTTATAGGTAGAACAACTTGTATTTTAAGTAAAATTGACATTTTGAGAAATGAAGGTATTCACAAGACACTTCAAAAGATGAAGGTACCAAAGGTCACAAGACCTGAACAAAAACTCTTTTATTTTAAAATGGCGTATTTTAATACAACAAAAGATGGGGTCTAGACACAATGTAACTGTGTGTACTGCCACAAGCAGCACTGTCAGAGACACATCATTTCACCTTTTTAGAAGCTCTGTAAAGTGAGAATACACGGATGGATTGACATTTACTCATCCACTAAAATTCTAGGAATTGAAATTTTAAAAGGACTGACTTTTGTAACCTCTTTTTTCTCTCTTTTTTTTTTTTTTTTTTTTTTAACATGCATCCATGTGTACCTGTGGAAACCCGAGTGAAGTGAGGTATTACCCTGGATTGCTCTAACTTCCTTATTACTTTGCTCTGGGGTTTTCCAGGCTCCACCTCCCAGAGCCAGAATTATTGACTGCCACCATTTCCAAGTGGGATCTGAACTCAGGTCTTTTGCTTCCAAAGCAAAGGCTTTAACTCCTGAACCATCCCCCCAACTCTGCCCCTTTTTAAATTTTTTTATTTATTATTTATTCAATTGTGCGTGTATGCGTGTGCGTATGTGTGTATGTGTGTGCACGGACGAATTCGGGAATCACCATGGATGCCTCCACCTCCTCCTTGTTTACTCTGCCCCGGGATTCATAGGCTCCGCCCTACCATGACCGGAAACGCAGGCCGCCCCTGCTTCCGCTGGCGTCTATACCGAACTCAGGACCTTCCGCCTGCAAGGCAGAGGCTTAACCCGAGCCACCTCTCCAGCCCCAACTCTGCCCCTTTTTAAGATTTACATAGAATACAAAAGATTGTCTAAATATGTGGATCCATGCTAAATGAAAATATTTTTTCTAACATCAAAAAATGATTACAGTTCAAGCTCTAAAAGGAATAATATAGTTAAAAAACACTAGATTTTTTTTTTTTTTTCCTTCAGCATTCAAAACAAACTAGATTATGGTCAATGTCTGGGAAAGGAATATTTACTTCTATATCAATAGAATCTTTCATACATTTAGATAGAACTGCTCCAAAGGGGGCAGGAAAAAAAAAAGTTCTCAGAACTTGCTGAACAAGAAAAAAGAATCCAAAATATGCAGGTTTGTAACAAATGGAAACAAAATAAGATGACCTACAGGGAGAATTAGCTGGCTTAGGACTTTGATAACACCATCTTCTAGTTTTATTTTAGTTAAAACATTGCTGGATTAGGGGCTGAAGAGGTGGCTCAGGGGTTGAGCCTCTGTCTTGCAGGCGGAAGGTCCTGAGTTTGGATCCTAGACCCCACGTACAGACGCCGGGCGGAAGCGGGGGCGGCCTGCGTTTCCCATCCTGGTAGGGCGGAGTCTGTGAATCCCGGGGCAGAGTAAACAAGGAGGAGGTGGAGGCGTCCATGGTAGTTCCGGAGTTCCGGAATTCGTCCATGGTTCTGCACACACATACATACATACATACACACACATACATACACACACAATTGAATAAATAATAAAATTTAAAAAGTTTTAAAAAACGAAACATTGCTGGATTAAAAGCCAAATTGAGGGAGAGGAATGGGGGTACTTACCAACTTTTTATGAGTGGAAGAAATAAAAAAAAAAAATTGAAAGGGAAATGTCCCTATCAGTGGGGTAGCCCCAGGAGGGGCAACTTGGTATGCCACAGAGGCCTGACCCCTAAGAGTCAGAGGGAACCCTAGGGTCCATAGAAGCAGCTAGGGAAGAGGGTGGGAGAGAGTGGATTGATGAGGAAAAGGAAGGAAGATTGGAGGGAGGATGGAGGGAAGCAGGGATTAGTAATCAATATGCTTGTAAAACTAAAAAAAAAAAAAAAAAAATTAAAAAGACTATTAAAAGATCTCAAGTTTTTCCTGAGACATTCTGAAAGATGTTTATTTTAAATACTATCTGAAGCAATTCAGACTAAAAACACTGAAGGAAAAAAAATTGATAAAAATGTGAACAGAGTTTTCCAGCCAACATAAGTGCAAAGACCCTGAAGTATTCCAAAGTTTGAGGGGCTTGAGAAACAAACTTGACAAGGCTGGCTGAAAGATGGAAAATGGCCAAGGGCAAAGTGCTGGGAAAGCAGTTCAGAATAGAGAACTGAGAACCGGGGAGAGGGATATGAGCTAATTTACATTTTACAAAGAGACTATTGTTTGTTACATACCTACTAAAAATCAAAATGGATTCTGATCCTTCAAATGGCAGGCTCTATCTATACTTTTATCCTATCTAGATCTAGACTTTCTCTATTCAGTCTTCCTTAGTATTTATCAGCCATATAAATAATTCTGAACTGCCAATGTGGAACTGAACATAAAATTTTAACTACTGTCATTTAAGTAACATTGTAAGAATGTAACCATTATCTCCTTCACATCCCCTTCACTCCCCTCTTCCTCCCGGCTTTTTCCTCTCTTTAATGTGAAAACTGTTGATTTGTGTTTTATAGTCTAGGGATTTCAGATTTATAGATTAGGATTTCACACATTCTAGGTAAGCACTCTACCAGTGAGTTGTATTGGCAGCTCAACTGCCAATTTCTAATAAGGACACTTCAAGTGGCATCCTCATTTCTTTTACAAAGGTGACTTTTTCATATTTATAATATTCTAAGGTTGGGCACAGTGACACAGACTTGTAATCCTAGCACTTGAAAGGCTGAGGCTGAGACAGAAGGATTACCTATTCAAAGCTATCTTGGGCTAAGTATAAGCAGTAAGTACAAGCTAACCTGAATTACAAAGAAACGCTAACTCAAAAATTTAAAAAAGAAAGAAAAACAAAACAACTATTTATCAAACAGATAAAACAATTTGAAACTATTCTACAAACTGAAACTTTCAGAAGAGTAGTTATAAACATGTAGCCATCACAGCATGGTTCAAAATATATTAATGGAACAAAGCACACACCACAAGTGTTAAGAAAAGTATAATCAGAGTCTCATGTAGCCCCAGGTTGGGTCTCAAATTTACTATGTAGCCAAGAATAGCAAACTCCTGATCATCTTGTCTCTACCTCCTGATTGGTGAGATTACAGGCTCTCACCACCATGAAGAGTTTATCCTGCTTTCAAATTACAAGTAGAGGTTACAAGTAGAATTTTATGTTGACTTTCACTTTCTTTGTTGTATTTCCTCTGCTATATTTCCATACATTCCTGTTATGCCAAAAACTTTAGAGACAGAGATAATTATGCAAATTAAAATTGTACAAAAGCCATTAATATAGACGTTAGATTCTATAGGTAGATCTAGGAAAAGCTGCATCCAAATTATGAGCAGAATTTATGATCGCATGACAAAACAAAAAAGAATGTTCTCATTAATCACTAAGTCATTAATTAAATGTGCCTTTATTGAAGATAGCTTCATATATAGTACCATAAATTTTAAAGGAGAAAGATAAAGGACTTTGTCCTCAATAAGTTCATAGTCTAACTAGTGAAAACAGAAAAGATGAACACAGTATCACAGACACCATGCTTTCAGATGTACAAGGATAATGAGTAACATGTAAAAAATAACAAGAGACAAATGCAAGAGAAAGTATGCCTAGTTCATCTGATATAGTTAACAGATCACAGGCTAAGAGCATACACTTAGGGTGTCACAATGGCGTTATTCAAAATAAAGAAATACAGAACTAGGTATGGTGGCATATGCCTGTAATTCTAGCACCAAGAAACAGAAGGCAAGATAGAGGACTGCCAAGATTTCAAGACCAGCCTGGGCTACATAAATATTGAGAGAGAAAGAGAGAGAATGAATGAATGAATGTTCAACTCAAATACTAGTATTTTAAAATATTTATCTATGGGGGGGGAGAAGGCATGCACAAGTGTGGAGGCCTACCATGTGGGTTTCTAGGGATTGAACTCATGTCATCAGGTTTGTAAGCAGACATCTTACTCAGTGAGCTATCTCACTGGTCCAGTTCAAACATTTATTAAGCAGGATTTCAGAGAGAACCAAATTACAAACAAAACTCAGTTCCTACATTTAAAGTATTCAGAGCTGGGGTATAACTCAATGGTAGAGATGATATAAAGACCTTGGGTTCAATTCCCAGTACAAACAATCCTGCTCTTATCTTAAATATAAAGCATGTCATCAACAAGGCATGTTAAATGAAAAATTGTAACTATATTTACAAAAATGCTATTAAGTAATTAAGGATAAAGAATCCAGGAAAACCATAAAGATACCATTTGCTATCAAAAGACTGACTCAATGCCAGGGATGCACATATCATCATAAAGAGGGATTAAATACATCCCAGATAACATGTGCAGGGAGAAAGAGCTAACTACAGTCCTAGCTACTCAGGAAGCTAAGGCAGATTAGCAAGTCAAGACCAATCTAGAAACATAAGAAACCAACTTATGCTTTGTGTACACATCTTACACATGTGTGAATGTATACACATGCATGTGCCTGCTAGGGGTCAAAAATCAGGATCTCAGATATGCTAGAAAGCACCATACCTCTAAGCTACATCCCTCTTCTCTTAACAAAAGAAAAAGAACTTGGACGTGATGACTCAATCCTATAATCCCAGCACTTGGGAACTCTTGGGATCACAAGGTCAAGGTCACCCTGGGCTTCAAAGACCATCTCAAAAAAAAAAAAAAAAAAAAAAGATTAATTAATTTAATTAAATAGAAGGCCAGAGATTTGGCTTAGTGGCAGAGTGCTTGCTTAGCCTACAAGGCCCTGAGTTCTACCCCAGCACCATTGAGAAGAAAAAGAAAAAAAAAAAGGAAAAATTACAAAGCTGCACATAGTAGCACATGCTTATAATCTCATCCACAGGAGGCTGAGGCAAGAGGAAAAAATTCAAAGTCACTAAAACCCTCTCTCTCTCTCTCTCTCTCACACACACACACACACACACATACACACATACACATACACACACACAAACCAGCAAACATGAAAAGTTCAAACAATTAGAAGTAAAAATTTATAAAACAACAGAAATCTGAACATTAAAGATATTGGTAGCTGGGGATATGTATTTTAGCAGAAGAGCTCAACTACCATGCTATAGGTCCTGGGTTCAATCATTAGCCCCACAAAAACAAAATTAAAACTGTTCAGTTTCTGAGGCCGGAGAGATGGCTCACGGGTTAATAAGCCTCTGCCTTCAAAGCAGAAGGTCCCGAGTTCAGATCCTGGATCCCATGTAAAAATGTCAGAAGAAAATAGTGGCAACCTATATTTGAGATACTGGAAGACGGAGTCTGGGAAACTCCAGAGCAAAGCAAAGAGGAGGTACAGTAATCCAGGGTGATTACCAAAGTCATTCCTGGACCTCCATAGGCACAAATAGTGCCCTCTAACACATAAAGACTCACAGACACACGATAAATAAACAACAACAACAAAAAAATTGTCTAGTTTCTTGGCAGGCTGAACAACTAGACACCGTAAGTTTGAGACCAGTCTATACACAGCAAAACCCTGTCTCACATAAATATTTGATATTACCAAGTTGATGGCAGATTATCAGTATGTATTTATTACTTAACTGGGTTAACTGTCCATCAAAAAACAAAATATACATTAAAAAAAAAATCTCCTGGTACCAGTGAGATAGTTCAGCAGGTAAAAGCACTAGCCATACAGCCTAAAGATCGACACACTTACATATATGATGTATTACACACACACACACACAAAATATGTACATACATATACAATTAAATTTTTTTAATATATTATGGGTGCTGGTGAGATAACTCATGGTTAAAGTACTTATTGAGCAAGCTCAAAAACAGAGTTCAGATTCCACATAAATGCTGGATGGATGGCTCCCAACAGAAGACTCGCCATGTTAGAGAACAATGGATTCAATGAAGAGATCCTGCTCAATAAATAATGTAGAGAGCAACCAAGGAAGATTCCCAACATCAACCTCAGGCCTCCATACACATTCTCACACTATGTGCATGCACGTCTCACACATATGCACACTATACACATGCAAACATATGCACACACATGGGAAATTTTTTTAAAAAGATAATTATAAAGCATCATAAACACCATCACCAAAATTTTGTTTCTTTGGGCTGGAGAGATGACTCAGGGTTTAACAAAGCCTTTGCCTTGCAAGCAAAAGAACCTGAGTTCAGAAAACCACAAAAATGCAGGGTGGAACTGATAGCAGCCTATAATTCTAAGACCCTGGAAGATGGAGCCTTGGAAACCCCAGAGCAAAGCAATAAGGAGGTAGAACAATCCCATGTCATCCTTGGATCTACAAAAGGCACATACACTCAAGCACTTTCTTGTATACACAAAAACACACACAGAAAAGTATTGTTTCTCTGTAGTTAACAAGTCATCTTGTATAAACCAGGAGCCAACCAACTTAGCCCCAGGTCAAAGCTAGCCCAAATATCTTTATAAGTAAAACAAACATTTGTGACACACACACACACACACACACACACACACACACACACAGCCAGCCAATCTCCTACATTTGTTTGTGTATGGTCTATGGCTGCTTTACTGCCATAATGGCAGAGCTCAACAGTTAATGAGAAAAATGCTAGGTCAACAAAAGCCAAAAGATCTATTTTCTTAGTCTTTCATAGAAAATTTTCAGATCATGGTCTATATGATATCAAAATGGTAGAAAAAATAATTAGCTTGTTCATTTCAGTCCAATTATTTAAGGTTTATTATGAATTCTACCTTTTTTTTTTTTTGGTAGTTTCACTTAGTAAATACTAATTAATGTTCACATTTCGATTACTTTCCATAGAGTAGGTAATACTTTAGTGGCCCAAATAAAATCCTCACTAAGATACATTTTTAATTAGTCCTAGGTATACTTATCTTTCAATTGCATATAATATACAAAGATATAGACAAAGCTGAACACAGAAACAACAACTGATATGAATTTATAACTACTAATAGTCTACTCATTAGAACATTTTAAAGGACAATTCAAAATCAAAACATCATGTTACCTGACTATTCATTAGAAAAACAAAATTCATAAGCATTATTCCAAACCTAACAAGTGATTCTATGCACATGACAAGGTGGAGAACCAATGAACTAAAACAGAATTATTACCTTAAGTGTAAAAAGGCTGATTCGGCCAGGCAATTTATAAAATAGCCCTTCTCCTCCTCTTGAATTAGAATGAAGCATGGCATTGAGGCATGCGAGAGGGGATGTCCCACTGTCAAACACAAAAGGATGGAAAGGGTCATATAATCCACAGGTCTACTTACCAAATACCCAATGCCCCAAACTCATTTTGTAATCAAGAAGTAGAACAAGATATACAAAAGAAAGATCCCACAAAGTTCTAATGTGAAAGAAATGGAAGAATATTCAACCGGAATTCACATAAATCATACTTAAGAGAGGTCTGGGCTGAGATGTGTAATGCTCGTAATACCTATCATACCTTTAGTGTTTCCTGACAATATGAATCAAATTGTCAAGAAATTTTTAAAAATTCCACAAATTTTTCTTTTTCTAAATTGTATGCCAACAAAATTTTAACACATACATCTTAACAGGAGGACTGCCACAAGAGTAAGGCTACTGAGTTGAGTTCTAGGACCTTTAGGGCTACAATGTGAGACCCTGTCTCAACAACAGAAACAAAAAAGTCAATCTTAATTTAAAAATTTACCATTAAAAACACTCTTCACCTGGCATTTTTACATGTGATCCATGATATGAACTCAGGTCTTTCTGCTTGCAAGGCAGAAGTTTAACCCCTGAGTCATCTCTCCAGCCCTAGAAAAGCTATCTTAAAACTATTACTTTGCTTTGGAACACAATGGATGCTTAAAGAACAACAAAACAACTTCAAATAAGAACAAGTGGCTAAAAGCGAGCTAGTGAGTGTGCTAGCACTCTGGTACAAGGACATAACACCCTGACCGAGTACTTCTGCAACTCCTACACGCTGTACCTGTCTGCAAATGACAGAACTACTCACTCATTCTCATTGCTTCATAATTCCTATATAAGAACAAGATGCAGAAATAAGAGTTTCATCTGTCCAAAAGGGATTAATTTACCTTCTGTAGGCACGGTGGTCCAACAGCAGTGCAAATGACAGCATGATGGGAAATAGTCCATAAAAACAAAAACAAAACACAATTATAACATGGTACAGTACACAGGTAGAGGTATATTAACTGATGTAGGCAACCTTAACCTCTCCCAACAAAATACCAGCTTAGGAATATTTGATCCCACAAGTGGTGAGTAATTTCTGTCATTTTATGTGGCTACAGTCTGAGCAGCCAAAAAATATGCTGTTTAAGACTGGGAAGTCCAGCTTAGTCAGTGAAGTATTACCATCTATGCTTGGGGAACCAAAGTGAATTGCTGGATACCACACTAAAAAGTCAAGCACGGGACTCAATGTGATGGCTCAACAAGTAAAGATATCTGGCAACATAAATTCCATCCCCAGAGTCCACATGGTATAGAGAGTTGAATTCAAAAGCTATCCTCTGACCTCCATGCATGTGCATATATCTTTGTCTCGCTCCCTCTCTCTCAAGTAAATCAAATAATAAAAATAAATAGGGCTGGGGAGATGACTCAGGGGTTAAAGCTTTTGTCTTACAAGCAAAAGGACCTGAGTTCCAATTCCAGATACTATGTAAAAACACTGAAGGTGGGGAGGAGGGGAAGATGGCGGCAATCTGTAATTCTGGACCTGCCTCTGGCAAGCAGAGCCTGGGAAATGCCCAGAGCAAAGCAATAATAATGTAGAGTAATCTAGGATGATTCCCAATGTCCCCCTTGGGCCTCCACAGGCTTACACATTTACGTGCCTTCTACATATGCCTCCACACATACACATGTGTTCACAGGCTCACAGATACATATACATGGACACAGACAGACAGACAGAGGATCAGGCATGATAGCAGGTGCCTATAAAACCCATTGCTGAAGAGACAGAACACAGGCAGCTCTCTAGGATTGCTGTTCAATTAGTCTAATCAGGAAGCTCCAAATTTCATTGAGAAACTCTGTCTCAGGTCAAGGCTCCTGCCACTGAGCCTAAAGATCTGAACTCAATCCCCAGAATCCACATGAGAGGAGAAAACCAACTCCTATAATTATTTCTGACTGCCATATAAACACTCTGGCAGGTCTATGGTCCAAAGGACACACAGACATAGACACACACAAATAAGTGCAAAAACAAATAAAAACAAGGTGGTACCTGTAAAATGACACCTAGACAGTCTATGTTAATGTTCTCCTTTTTCATTTAAATTAAGAAAAAAGGTTGAGATAAAGATAAGAGAGAAGAATCAAAGACAGTCACTATTTTCCGTCCCTTCAATTTCTTATTTTTAACTTGTTGCTTCTCTAGGAATGCTACCTTGTAACATAAAATCAAGGTCACTCCAAAATTTGGTATGTTCGTTTCATGAGTGACTAAATTAGATCCGGGCATGGTGGCGTAGATCTGCAATCCTAGAACTTAGAGAGAGCAGACTCAGTCTAGGCTACATGAGACTGCCTCAAAAAACAAACAAAAAAAGAATGTTTAAAATAATGGGGCAGTCAATGACTTTACGTCATCGAGACCATCCTTTCTAGATCCTAAGGAATTTCAGTGGTATGGCACAGAAAAGGTAATCTTAGACACAGGAGTCTATCCAGGCCTGTTCCTTCTCCATTACTAAACCTTGCACAACAAAAAGTACAAAAGCAAATGTAACTAACTCCCCCGACCCCCACTCAGTCCCCACACAGAATACTAGGTCTAGGTGAGGGTAAGGTGAAAGGTACTGATGGAAAGAAATGGATGTTTATCCACTTCCATCCTTCACTCCAAACACACAACCTGGGATGTGATCAGTGTAACATTACCATCAGTTATACAACCAAACACACACGAGCAGGTGAACTTACTACTGTATAACCACAGAAATACAGATCCTGAAAAACCCTCATGTTAAGTAACAAGAGCGGTACAAACCTCATTTCCTTTAGTCCTTCTGCCTCTATGACCTGCAGAATCTGTTTTGGTGTCATTGGAGCATCCGAGTAGTTTTCTAATACCTAAGGAAACATAAATGTCCTGAATTCAGTGTACAACTTCCATTTACCTACCATCAATCTACACCAGTATCAATAGTGCTGTTGTGACATATGCTAATGACAGTTGAGGAAGTACAAGGACAGACCAGGGTTTTCCAACTCCAGCACCCCAAAATAAAATAATTTTAGAAACCAAACCACATTCTTACCAGTATATTTAAAGTTACTACAATTAAGTGAAACTATCATGACTAGGTGGCATGTTCTCATTTTTAATTCTAATGACAGATACCTTCTTAACATACACATAATTAGGTCTTAGCAGCTCTGGTAATTGTGAAATTTCAGGTTGTTAAACCACAAAACATATACTACTACACAATACATGACAAGACAGAAATTCATTTAGATTTTCTTTCTCAAGAAAGTTCTGACTAGTACCTGTGCATGTGTATGTATGTATGTGTTAATTTGCTTATTTATTTTGAGACAAGGTCTCATGTAGTCAGACTGGTCTCAAACTGCTATATAAGTGAAGAAGAGCTTGAACATCTTGATTCTATCTCCTCCCCAGTGCTGAGATTACAGGTGTGTGCTATGCCCAGCTTTAGGATGCATATTGACAAACAGTTCTGCTTGCAAATGTACTATGAAATTTTCATGTTGATTCCCACGTTTTGCCATTTGACAATATGCTGTCATGATTCTGTGCCTGGTATAAGTAGAACAAGAAACACGTGTTCTGTTTATGTTAGTTCATTTATAACAAGTCACCATAGTATTTTTCAAATTTATTTATATGTTTGACAGAATGAAAGAGAGTCTTCATGTTCACCATGGCACATGGATGTAGGGCAGAGGAAACTTTGAGAAGACAGTTCTTTTCTTCTAAGATGTAGGCTTCCAGGGACTGAACTCAGGTCCCAGGTTTGGAAGTAGGCACCTTACCTACTAAGTTGTCTCTCTGGCCCCCACCACGGTATTTTCTTAGCAAGCTTTAAAAAGCTGAGTTGTTTTAGAAATGTTATCCTTCTAAGGAAGGAAAAAGACATAGTAACTATCCTTTTACTTTCTATACCTGTGCAGTTACTGAGATTATTCCACACTAAAGAATAACACCCAAGTATCCCCTGCCTTGAATAAAACATAAACCCAGAAGTTCAAGAAGACTGCTGCAGAAGTCCTTGCACTAAAGAAAATCAAGGTTCAGAGAAGCAACTGCTCCTATTTTCTATTTCCCATCCCTAACCTGTCTTCTCAATTTTTACCTTGCCCATAACTTGTGTCATCCCTACCACTACTACTAGTTCTCTGAAAATATTTTTTGCATGTTTGTGGGGATGGGGATATGTGTGTGCATGCATGCCTGCAGACACTTATGTGTGCAGATGGATATACTAGTATGTGTGTGTACATATATATTCAAATCTGTTAGTGGGTATCTTCCTTGACTGCTCTACACTTTATTAAGGCAGGGGGGTCTCTCAACTGAACCTATGGCTCCTCTAGCCTGCCCTACTGATTCCTTGTGTCTCCCAAGTACAGGTATTTACAGGTGGCTGTGACACTGGCCCAGCTTTTTACATGGGTTCTGGGGATCTGAACTCCAGTTCTCACACTTGCAGAGCAAGCAGCTTATTAATACCCCCAGTTCACTACTAATAATTCTGATAAAATTTGATCTTACACCTCTACCTCTAACCCCAACTTCTCACCAAGCCTCGCTTTCAAATAGCTCTGTGTAGCCACATTCTCTACTCTCAATCATCTAATCAACATCTGTAGTTCATCACCCCTGCAGACTCAGGCCTTTCCCTACATAAGGCCTGCACTTGCACAGCCTTTCTCATCACCCAGCTGCACAATGCACAGTACCCTTATGTTCACGGGCTCCCTCCAACACCAGTCAGTCTCATACCTGATCCAACAGTCTTATTCTGGTTTTTCTTCTATTCTTGGTATAAAGTACATGACCAAAACAACTTAAGGGGAGTAAGGGGCTTATTCCAACTTATAATTCAGCATGGCAGGAGAATTCAAAAGCCAAGGGAACTGGCTACACCATATCCACTCAAAAAGGAAGAGGCTTACTTTCTTGCCAGTTTTCCAACCATCTAATCCACCTGCCCAGGGAATGGTCCCTACCATGGGCTTCCCATAATGATACTCTCCCATAGGCTTGCTCCGGCTTTGCCTTTATTACTAATTCTTCAAAGGTAAGTCCAAAGGCTCAACTTTTGTCAGGCATCTGCAACTAAATGCCACAAGCCTCTTCACTAGTATCTGTAAGTCCAGTCCCTCTTTCTTTAAACCCACTGGCCCTCAACCATCATTCTCTATTTAACAAATTCATGGAACTACTGTTTTGTACCAGGTCCAATTCTACAGATTCAGAGTCCACATCATCATGTTTCAGCTTCCTAATCACATGTAGCAAAAGATGGAGCTTCCAGATTCTACTCACTCACTAAATTACTATGTAAGTCTATAGGCCTGGGTTCAAATTCTAGTCTAAACTAAGTACTTAACCTGAGCCAAGGGTCTCTAACTCTTGAAGTATAAAATCATCCTCTCAGAGTAGGTTTACAGATTACAGAGAACATCAGTAAGTGCCTCCAGTGCCTGATGCAAAGTAGGTGCTTAGAGGCCTGGAATACAAGGCCTTCACCATCTGGTCTCTATCCGTCCACATGACTGCCACACTGACACTCCACACACAGGTTCCAGCATTACTCATCCACAACTCCATTACCCAACTCCACACTCTACAAATACATTTATGTTCATGTATTCTTTCTACCCACTCTGCTATTCTCATCAGTTCCTGTACTAAGCTCCCACTTCTACAATGGGCTCATCTACCTCCTGCTTTGACAAGATCAGGCGCTTTCAGGATAGTATGGCCCTAGACATGACTACCCTTAGAGACTGGGTTCGGAAAGTATCCTCTTCCTAGAAGCAGCCCCTGATAAATGCCAATGTCCCTACTGTTCCACAGTACCAGTAAACCAGGACACTTGAAAGGGAAAAGAGAACACCATGACATCAGACAGAAACCAGAGTATCTGTTTACATTTATTCACCTATGATAATAACTTATGCTGCAGTTCTATTCATATGCCTAAATCCATCCCCATCACCTATCGAATACCATAAGCTCCTCTTAGTATTCTAGGAACCGAGTGCCAACACAATCAACATTGACTTAAACCTACAATAAGCCTGTCATAGTTGGGCCTGTCAAGTTGACAGCTGTGGGGGTTTTAGCTCTGGGCACATTTGTAGAGAATTAGTGGTTGAGTTAGGCCCAGAGCAAACCTGTAGGAGATTGTCTAGCTGATGGGGAAGGTCCAGCCCATGGTAGGTGGGATTAGGCCCTAGAATAAAACGCAGACAGCCGTTGAGAAAGTTGGCATCCCTGTGTATACTTGGCGAGACATGCTGGTCTGGCAAGTAAGGATCGTTCCTCTCTCAGCCATTATGTAGAGATGGCCTCAGTGTTGGTACATGCTCTCCCATCAAGCTGGACAGACTGTAACTGGACTATCAGCAAGAAAATAAATCCTTTGTTCCCTTAAGCCTTTTGATGGTCATTTATCAGCAATCGTGCAGGCAAACTGCAACAAAGCCTTAGTACAGGCTAGTTACATTCACTGTCATGGGTATCATTTCTATGATTTCTGTGAGCTGACCTAACAAATCTTCCTAGGATAACTTAAAAATATAAGTAAATAAAACAACGGCAGGGTATAACTCAGAAATTAGTAAGCAATTATTTAAACAACAGGAAAACCCTGAGATTCTAAGACAGAGGGAAAAAATTTCTGTCTTACATCAAAAGATACAAAAGATTCACTCATTAGAAATGATATACCTCTGGCTTTCCAAATAATAACAATTCAGCAGTGTTCTATTTCTAGTTTTACACTGCCCATCTTTTTAAAAAGAAAGAAAAAAAGTATCTCTTTTACTTCAAAGGAAAAGAAACCTTTTGATGTAAGAATGGTCAGTCATGATCAAAGTGAAAAAACATGCAATGTAGTGTTTCTCAAAGCCAGGGAAAATAAGGGCAGTATTCAATTTAAAGGGAAATTCCCTTGGCTATGCCTCCCAAGTCCTCCTAACAAGCAGGAGGATTTACCTCCATACAGTATAGTCTACTTTTTACAGCTAAAAAAAAAGACAATACAGTACTACAAGACATCTGAAAAAAATGAGTGTCCACTTCTCAATGAACCTGAAACTCCAAATTCCTTTAAAAAGGTTCCTATAATAACTCTGGTCACCAATCTGTGTGGATCAAGAACAATTTGATACTACCTCTGATAAACACATATAGTCACCACTGCAAGCACTTAAATCCACCTGTTCAATAGTTATAATCGTGTTCAAGTAATACAATCAACTGCCTACCATAGTAGCTCACTGATCCAGGTTCTCCCTCCCTCCCCCTCCAATGTAAGCTGATTAAAACTCCCCATCATTCAGTGTGACAGCATTTGTTTTTAAATGGGAAGAACTCTTAATTCTCCCTACCTACAGAGTCCCAGAAAATCCTAAAACAAAAACAAAAAAGATATGCAAAACTGCATACCACATTCCCACAAGTTCTATTTCAAATATACAACTGCACCACCAAGAAATTCCCATTCAGATTACTATTTTTAACAAAGAGCCATAGAAGAAAAATAACTTACTTTGATAATCGGGCCTTCATATGAGCCAATGATAAAACAGGAGTATCAACCTCGATCTTGAAATTTCAACCACAGTAATTTAAGAACCTATGGAGGCTTTACAGAATAGTGGGACTCCAAACTGCTGAAGCCATTCAACCAGTAAGAGCCAACAAAGCTTTAGAGAAGGAGACTTTAGAATCCTGTCAGGACATAAATAACAGGACTTAAAAGATACTTTCACCTACCTCTACCAACTACAATTCTGGCAATCAATTTTCCTTTGGGTGCTGAAAGTCATATATATACACCTGTGCACAGAAACTCAACAGAGAATGCCAATGAACACTCAAGACTCAACCTTCAAGACTATGCTTTTTCTTTTTTTTTTCCAGCTTTCTAAGCCCTGGATACCTCAAATGTTTCCAAATGAGTAACACTAAAGAAACCCTGAAATTCCCAAAGTCTTAAAACCTGTCCAAAGCTTCTAATTTAGACTGAATTAAAAACCAAAACAAAACAAAAACACTACCCAGGAGTTTTCCCATTCAACTGTCACCTGCCAAAGCAAAAAAAAAAAAAAAAAAAAAGACCGCCGCCACCACCACCTCCATACAATTCCTGTTTCTGTTCAGACAGTAATGATTCCTTGGGGAAGACGATCAGGAGCACTAGTAAAAATTCTGTAGTAGCTCAAACAGTTGCAATTCTTGTAAGTCAACAATGGAGTTCCGTGGACTCCAAGAAAGAAAAGGGCGGTGTAGTCTAGATTTTATCAGCCTCCAACACCTTAGAGGCAGACAACTACTTCCCAATAAAGGAAAAATTAGAAGGTTTAGCTTCATTAAAAGTTAATTAAAAGTTACATATAAACTACAAGGTGTCAAGAGACAAACATCAGGCATCACAAACTTACTAGGTGTGTCGGCTTGAGGGAGTGACATCTCTGGGGAAATAAACCCGCTATTACTGTCACCAACACTTATAAGAACATACCTCAAAAGCGTTTGGGCTTTGCAATGCCAAGGTACCTGATAAGTCCTCTGAGGCTTGGAAAATAGAAAATTCACAACCCGCCTCTGCAGGCAGTTCAAGCACTCAAATTACTTTCTCCTTTGCTGAATCTCCCAAACAAGAGCTTCAAACCAGAGACACTTTGTCCAACATACTTTCTTTTCAAAGCGTATTCAGATCACTGCAGTGTCTACCCTTCAGTGTAGTCCCAGTGTTTCTTAAAGCGTGGTTCTCTGCATTACAATCACCTGGACGGCTAGTTAAAAGTACAGTTTCTCGGCAGAATTCTGAGCTCAGTAGGTGACGCAGAGCCCTAGGACCTGCGTTTGTATTTTTTTTTAAACAAGCTCCCCTGGTATATTCCCACGGGAGCCTGAAGTTTAAGAACCATTACTCAGGGTTCAAGCACAGTAGGCACATGCTTGGTTATATACACCTGGTTTAAATTGCAAAAAGCTCAAAATGCTCGTGTCCTTGAAACTTGCGGGCGCCTTTCCACCCCCGGTGTATAATGAAGAACTCCATTACCCACCGAGAAGCGAGGGAGGAGCTTCCGACCCTTCCCGGAAACCTAACTCCCCCGGGTGAATAAACGGAGCTGCCCCGGACCCCCAGACGCTGCCACTGTGGGGGAGGGGAAGGAGAAGGAGGGGAGGTTGAGGCCCCGCCGCCCAGAGGGGGAGGTGCGCAGGCCGGTTTGCCCCTCCGCAAGAATTTCGGGAGTGGGGGGAGGAGGTGCAGAAAAAGGCGCCACAGGCCAGGCCGGCCGGGGACCTTTCCGCAGCACCCCGCGCCCTGGGGCCGAAGGGGGAGGGGGGAGCAGCCGTTCCCAGACCCAGAACGGCCCCGCCCCCTCCCGCGGTGGGCCGGGCCCTGCCCCTCCCCCCGCTCAGTGGGGTGTGCAGCGCACCCACCCCCCTATACCCCCCACGGAGGAACCCCCCCTCGGGGCAGCACGGCTCACCAGGCGTGCGGCCTCGGCCCACGTGCGTTCCTTCTTTCTCTTCTGTTTGTCCTTCATCCTCCTCCTCCTCCCCGGCGGCGGCTCCACGCGGGATCTCCGGGCGGGGCGGGCTGGGGCGGTGGCGGCGCGGGGCTGGGGCGGAGGCGGCGGCGGCGGCAGCGGGGGGCGCGTGGCGGCGGCGCGCGCGCGAGGACTCGGGTGCGGCTGGAGAAGGCGGGCGCACCCGGGACCGGCTGGTGCGAGACCCGGCGCGAGAGCGGCGGTGGGGGAGGGGCGGCGGCTCCACGCGCCCGCGCTGCGTCAGTCGCCCACGGCGGCGGCGGCCCCGCGATCGCTAAGGAATGCGGCGGCTCCGCATAACCACGGGGTCAGAGGTCACGGCTCCGGCCCCCGCGTTCCCGCGCTGCTGAGGAACAGACACAGGACTGGCGGCAGGCGAAGACGGCGAGAAGCGGCTTTCCCTTCGAAGCTCGGATGCGTGCGTGTCCGCCGTGGGTGTGTGTGTGAGTGTGTGTGTGCGAAGAGTGAGGAGGGGGAGTGTGGGCTTTTTTTTTTTGAACAAAAACAAACCGAAAAGGTCGCTGGGATTCGTAGTCCCGACTGGCTGCCCTGCCTCCTCCGCTCCGGAAGAAAATGGCTGCGTGAAACGCTTGGACTACACTTCCCGGCTTGCCCCACGGCGGTGTTTTCCGCCCTCCCTCTTCCGTGCCTAGCTTCGCTCAGTGCACGGTAAGGAAGTGGGCGGGAAGTCGTTCGTGGATGGGACTGGGCGGAGTCTCGCGATGTGCGGGAACTGACTGAGGCCTGAGGGTTTCTGGGAGGTGTTTGCTGGGAAGGGGCGGTGGCTGGACTCCTTTAGCCACATTTAACCTTTTCGGGGCTTCTTGAGTCTAGTGGGCAGATTCATATGAGGCTGGGGGTAGAGAGTTGTCGCTCCATTTCAGGCTTTTCGCTTTGTGCCTGTCACAGCTTCAGTAGTTCTCATCTACACCTCTAGTAGGTTACTAGAAGCAGGACTTTCCCTTTTAGTCCACCACCAAATGACTCACTGCCTCATAGTTACAAGACAAAAAGACAGTCATACCAGTAAAACGGTTATTATTCGTTTGACCGACCTACATAGTTCCCCATTTCCTCTTCTGCTTTCACGCCACTCTATTTGCACAGTCTGCACCTGCAGCCCAGCACAGAATTACCAGCTGGTGAACTTGGTAATAGGATGGTACGCTATGTAAAGAACTTGGATTTGGGGGCCAGACAGATTAAAAATGCATCAATGTTGTTTTAAAAGTAGTAACCTAGAGAAAGCTGAGGCCCAAGTGGCAAATAGACCTAGAATCATAGCTAAGTCACTCCCTGACTGCCCTCTTAACCCTTATAATCTTTATTTATGATTGTTAACTTATTTTCTAATTATCAGTTAACCTAGTATCCCACAACATTATGAGGTTATAAATTAATGTCACTTGGGGCCGGTGAGGTAGTTCAGTGGGTAAGGTGGCTGCTTGCAAACTTGGCAGCCTGAGTTTGATCCCTAGAAGCCCACATGGTGCATCTCTTTCTCTCTCTCTCTCTCTCTTTCTCACACACACACACACACACACACACACACACATAAATAAATGATTTTTTTAAAATCACCCCAATACTTAAAAAAAAAGGAAGATCTGAAGATAATGTGGAGTCTATGTATTTTGCTCCTAGCATAGAACAAATTGCGAGTTGTTGTTACCAGCTGACAAACTGAGTAACGTAGTCTCTGAGAGCCGTCTTGATTGCACAATGTTAAATGAAATGAGATTCTGGAACCCCCAGAACATGAAAGGTTTCCCGCATATTCTTACTAATCAATGTCAAGAAACATTTCTGTGATCAATCTGGAGCTGGATTGATGGTCTCTTTCAAAACTATAAAAAGCAGAGTCACTGGCCACATCTGAAAGGTTTTCCTGAGTGAGAATCTGCATTCCTTGGTGTTAACACACAGGAGAGCCCAGTATTCAAAACAAGAAATTACCAAGCACTCCAGTGGGTCTCTAAGAGCACACCAAGGGACTGAGCAATCCTGTTTCTAGTGCTGTTCATCCAAGACTCAAATCCACTAAGCAAAATGTTACAAAATGAATACATTGTAGAAGGTGAAGAAAGATACACTGTTAAATCGCTCTTAATTTCACTTCAAATGGGTGTTTATGTTTTTAGGGTTTTCTGTTACTCGATTTTTGTTATTTTGTTTTTCAAAACATAGTCTATGTTTTCCTATCTATGCTTCCCATTGTTAGGATTACAGACATAGATCACCGGTCTGATCCTTAACTTTTTAAAACAAATACATCTTTTCTGAAACAATAACCTCTGACAAAATAATGTAACTTGTTTCAAATATTTTGAGTAGTTCATATCCTCGGCACATATACACACTAACAGGAATTAAATAGGGATGATTTCCTCCAAAACATACGGTTTTGTTTTATAATACTGGGAATTGAATCCAGGATCTCATATATGTTAGGCAAGTGCTCTACCACTGAGTTGTAATAACTTTATTATTACAAAGAAAAGTTTAAAATAGTAGTAGACTTCATAGCATAGTATAGGAAACAAAATTCCCAAACCATAAGCAAAAATGCAACATCACAGTGCAATCCACAACACATAAAGACAAATTAAAAATGAAAAATACTTTTTTATTTTAAATCTTTTTTTTAATTTTTTATTATTTATTCAAATGTGTGTGTGTGTGTGTGTGTGTAGAACCACGGACGAACTCGGGAACCACCATGGACCGCCTCCATCTCCTTGTTTACTCTGCCCCAGGATTCACAGGCTCCGCCCTACCAGGACCGGAAACGCAGGCCACCCCTGCTTCCGCCCGGCATCTATACGTGGAGTCCAGGATCCGAACTCAGGACCTTCCGCCTGCAAGGCAGAGGCTTAATCCCTGAGCCACCTCTCCAGCCCCACTTTTTTATTTTAAAACAGGTTCTTGTCATTTACCTGAGGCAGCCTTGAGCTCTATGCAATCCGGATATGCCTTGAGCTCTATGCAATCCGGATATGCCTTGAATATGCAGCCTTCCTGCGTCAGCCTCCCAAGTAAAAGGTCTGTGCCACCATCAGATCTGATTGGAATTTACACAGTTTAGAGTACAGGTACTATGGTAGGCAGTGTCTATCCAAAGTTATCCAAGCTCGCATCACTGGAACCTATGAACTTGTTACGTTCAATGGAAAAATAAGCTCTGCAGAGTAAGATGTTAAATAGGAAGATTATCCTGGATTTTCTGGGTGAACCACTTGTAAGCACATGATCTCTAAAAGCAGAGGAAAGGGGTTAACAAGGTGACTCAGTGGGTAAAGGCACCTGCCAAACCTGGCAACCCGAGTTTGATTCTGGAGCTCGCATAATCGAAGGAGAGAATCAACATACTAACTTCCAAAAGTTGTCTGCTGACCTCCTCAGTATAAAGGTCTCTCTCTTTCTCTCTCTCTCCCCCTTTCTCTCCCTTTTTCTTTCTCTCTACTGGCTTTTGAAGGTGGCCATAAGCAAGGGAATGTAAGTCTGTAAGTAAAAAGAACCCAAGGGAAATGACTTCTGACAACCTTCATGAGCTCAGGAACATGGGTCTCCAGCCTCAGAATGGAAGCAGAGACCTATTGGAAGCGCTCAGCATCTAGACTTCTGGCCCACAGAAGTATAAGATATAAGTGAGTGGTTTAAGTCACTGTGCTAACTTCCCACAGCCACAAAAGCCCAATGCAGGCAGTGTGGAAAACACTCTGTTTCAGCAAACACTGCTAAGAATCCAGAATACTTCAAAATCTCTAGCCTAGTAGGACCAAACAAAAACTCAATGACAATATAATCATTAGTTATAAAAAGAGTAGGTTTAGAAGACTGTATAAGTGTTGGAAAATCAGGTGAGATGGTATTGGGAATTGGTAGAAATAGGAGGATGCTGAGTTTAAGGTTACTCTGGGCTACATAGTCAATTTGAAGCCAGCCTAATTTATTGTGACCCTGTCTCAAAAAGAAAAAAAATTAAATAATTTGAAGGGTAGCAATAGTTATTAAGCCTTAAGTCGTTGTAATGCTTATATGTGTGCGCATATGATGTGTGTAAGGATGTGTGTGTACACGTGGAACAGTGTTTCTGAGGTCATCAAAGGACAAAACCTCAGGTTTCAACCCTCGCTCTCCACTTAATTTATGACATCCCTCCTTGATTATTTGCCACTGGCTGCACCAGGCTGGCTGGCCCACAAGCTTCCAGAGATTTCCTGTCTCCACCTCCCAACTCACCGTAGGAACTGGGATTAACACACATGCTATGTGCTTTGCCTTTACATAGGTTCTGGGGATTCACACTCAGGTTCTTCCTCATGTTTATGGAGAAAGCACTTTACTCACTGAGCCAATCTCCCAGATCCTATCTTTTTATAATTTAACAGAGAGAACAGGCAAGCATGTGGAGGTCAGAGGACAACTTCAAGAAGCCGGTCTCTCACCTCACAGGCTTCAGAGGTCAGACTCAAATTATGTTTCTTAGGTTAACAAGACTTGAGTTTATCTTGTCAGAAGCACTAAAACACATATGTGTTTCAGTGGATTTTTATGTTTTTATCACAGTACATGTATTACAGATGGTCTTCAGAAGTGAACCCAGGTGCCATGGAGCAGTGTAACGTAAACAGAACTAACATTTGGTCCTGCCTGGGTTTGAGGATGAATGGCTGTTTTTCAACTTAGGAGCAAAGCATACATGCAAGAGGACAAGTAATGCAGCACCATTGAAGAAGTAGGCCAGTGAGTCCCAAAAGGACAGGTATACCCTTGGACCTCAAAGTGAGATGGCCCTGGACTCCTGCAGGC
The DNA here is from genome assembly GCA_023101885.1 of Typhlomys cinereus. Classification (NCBI taxonomy): domain Eukaryota; kingdom Metazoa; phylum Chordata; class Mammalia; order Rodentia; family Platacanthomyidae; genus Typhlomys; species Typhlomys cinereus. The sequence goes on from JALPQD010000014.1 coordinate 4,260,311, forward strand.
CTGGGTTTGGAAGTCTTTGCCATTTTTCTTCAGTTGTGTGGCCTTGAGAAAGTTCTGAAACCTCATCAACTCAGAGCCATCATTTGGACTAGAAAGAACATAGCAAATTCAGAAGGTAATGTGGACAGAGTGGCACATCCTGCTTGGGAGACTGAGGCCAGTCTCAAAACTGATAAATAAAAGACAAGATTGCATTTTTCAACTTCAGCATAGCAGATGATCAGCAAATGTGGTGCTCCACCCCTCCCACACCTTTCGTTTCTTTGTATGACTTAGTTTATGACTACTCAAGCTAGCATCTACTTGGATTCATCATTGTGGCCCCCCAAGTAGGTCATAATCTGTGGCATGTGGTAAGCAGTTAAACTTGATGTATGACACTACCTCAGCGATTCCTTTATAGCAGAAAATTTCTGAGAAATGATCCCCTACAGTATTTGGAATCTGATCAGGCAAAACTGGGAAAGATTTAGACAGAATGTATACAAGTTGGGAATACCCCCAAACTACCCAGTTGTATAAGCCAGAGATTACTATGATAAACATGTTGGTGATTTAATTACCTTTTCCAGCCATTGGGAGACTGAACAGAATTCAAATGATGGTGAATGGCAAGTGAAATGTTAGGTCACCCATCATGTGGGCAGATTCTGCAGAGTAATGAGAATGGGGAAGCCACAGTTTCTATTCCTGAGGGTATTCCCTACAAAAAGATTACATTATGTTAATTGAGAGAATCCTTTTTCATTTCAACCACAAAGTACAGGAGAACATTTTGATTAAGGTAGCAGGTGTGATAGTATTTTGTTCTCTATTTTCCAAATCTGGAGTGAATACATGATCCTTTTATGACAGGCAAATAAAGCTTTCATTAATGTAGGTCAATGGTGGGAGAATATCTTTAATAATGAATTCATCTCATTTTGGTTAAGATGGTAGGACACCTTAGAAATGGACTCAAAAGGATGCTTTCAGCTAGTTTTTATCAAAATATGGGAAATGACAGTTCTCTGCCTGATGAAAACTCTCTGGTGGAAATTTCTTGACTTCACTGGGGCCCATTCCAGTTTTTGATCTTTCTTGATGCTAGAAAAAGACATTCAACTCTTCTATAAGTCCTTTTCACTTCCATTGATGTAATTTCTTCTATGAAGAAAGAATAAAATAAATACCTTCAGAGTCTTTTTTTGTTGTTTGGGCTTTCTTGTGTGTGTGTGTGTGTGTTTCCTTCACTGTTTTATGTCTGTTGTTTTTTTAAGACAGAATCTCTCTGTATCCCAGGCTGGCCTCACAGCAGTCCTCTGCCCTCAACCTCCCAAGTGCTGGGATGGCAGGTGTGAGCCATCTTGCCAGCTGAAGTGCGGTTTTTTTTTAACTTCAAAAGGGCAAGGTATCATTGTGATGAGAGTTGTTTCTTTTTTATTTTAGTCTGAAACCCCCCAGCAACTTTTTGTTCTCCCTTCTTAAATTTATGTCTAAACATGAAGTGAGAACTATGAAAATGATTTGTAATGGGTCTCGTCTTTCCAGCATCAATACCGCCTTGTAAGATGATTGGATAAACTGGGAAACCCAGTGAAGTGAAAGGAACTTTCCTAGTATCAGACAGTTGTTGCCTGTAAAAAGCTCTGATGTGTGTGTGTGTGTGTGTGTGTGTCAGAGGGTGCTGTAAGTCCCTGTTGAGAACCAAGGGTGACTTTGGGAATCATCTTGGATTGCTTCTACCTCCTCCTTGCTTGTTTTGCTCTGGGATTTCCCACGTTCCGCCCACCAGGGCCAGAAATACAGACTGTTAGCCTAGCATTTCTGCCTGATATTTTTACATGGAACCTGGGATTCAAACTCAAGACTTTCTGCTTGGGAAGCAGAGTCTTAATCCCTGAGTCATCTCTCCAGCCCCCTCTTCCCACCATAATCTTACAGGCTACATTTCTGTGATTCCGTTTTGGTAAAAATTTCTGAGGGACCCAGTGTATTAGACCTCACAAAGAATTAAAACGTGGCCCTGTTCGTGAACAGGTCAGAAAGAGTCAAGCGTTACAGAACTAGTGAGCTGTAGGAGAATTTGAACCCTGATCTCCCAGGCTCCAAAAGCCCAAGCTTGTATGGGGTGACTGGATGAGGGGTACAAAATAAACAGCCCCTAAAGAAAATTCTCCATCCCGGGGCTGGAGAGGTGGCTCAGGAGTTAAGCCTCTGCCTTGTAGGCAGACGGTCCTGAGTTCGGATCCTAGACGCCAGGCGGAAGCAGGGCAGCCTGCGTTTCTGGTCCTGGTAGGGCAGAGCCTGTGAATCCCGGGGCAGAGTAAATAAGGAGGAGGTAGAGGCAGTCCATGGTGGTTCCCGAATTTGCCCGTGGTTCTACACACACACACACACACACACACACACACACACACACGCACGCGCGCACACACGCACAATTGAATAAAATAATAAAAAAAATTTAGAATTAAAACAAGAAAACTGGTTCAATTACCTCCTGGTCTATTTGGATAACAGATGGTAACCAGTAGGTATACACATAAGACTGTAATTTGCCAGACATCAGGTGGCACATGCCTGTAATCCCAAAACCTTGGTAGCTGAGGCAGGAGAATTTTTATGAGATTGAGGGCATCCTACATACTTAGTGAAATTCTTTCTATCTTAAAAAAAAAACAAAAAACCTGGCATGGAAGCCCGTCTATAATTCCAGAAATGGAAAGTAGAGGCAGACAGATCAGTTCATCCTTGCACATGTGATACTGGGACTCGAATCTAAGGCCTCCTACTTGGCAGGCAAGTGCTCTACCACATCCACCAGCTCAAGCCAAGGACACATAACTGTCTCCTGTAAAAAGACTCAATAGAGCTCTAACAAGCTCAGGTACCAACTCTTCCCTAATTCTGGCCTCAAACTCAGTAGCACAGGGCCTAATACAGAGTATGTTCATCGGCATTTGCTCAATGAGTTCACTGAAGCAAACTGGGAATTAAAGTTAGTCTGCTATACAGAAAAGAAAGCAAGACTAAGCTACAACACAGTTATCCACGATGCCTCCTAAAATAGAATTGTTGACAGCCAGATTTTCTCCATGTCCCAAGGCTCAACTTCATGCTTCCGCTCAAAACATAATGAAGAAAACCTTCATTCACTTTTGACATTGACAATGGCTTCAATGTCTATTCCAAATGAGAAAGCCAACCAGATGAAGTCAGAAACTGCTGGCTAAGTCATTGTCTGGCCCCCATCCTAGCAAGGGGCTCTCTGTCCCAGAAATCAACAGAAATGCAACATGGAACACTTCCTTGCACTGACACCCATAACTTCCTACTAGGATGTGAGTTGTGAGATAAACCCTAAGGACTTGCAGCCCAATTAAACACAATCCCTGCTTTACATAAATGAATTATTATTACAAGTGATGAAGCTAATGTAGCACCTTATAAATAGAAGCCTGGCGTGCTTCTGGAGCTGAGAGGAGATGTGTGGAGGCTAACGTGAGTTGGGGGAAAAATTATTCCTATCTTAACAATTTCCAGTTACTTTGGGAGCAAAGTAAGCATTCAAAAATTCATGATTTCCAAGCCAGGAGAAATGGCACACACTCCTACAATTCTAATGCAGAAGGACAAGGAGTTTATCCTCAACTCGGTTCGAAGTCTGCCTCAGTATAGGAGAATGTCTTTAAAACACACCCACCCACACAACCCCCCCAAAAAAAACTTAATATAAAGAGTTCTTAAAAGTTAATAGGAAACACCTCAGATGGTCAAATAACAATAGTCTGTGAGGCTATTAACAAAAGAAGAAATACAAGTGGTAATAAATGCCTGAAAAGATTTCCAGCCTTATTCTTGATCTTGGAATTACAGATAAAAACAACTTTTCAAGCACCACTTTTCAATAGATCAGACTGACAAAAGGGGAAAATGGTTGGGAGAATTCAGTGTTACCAAGGATACAGGAAAATCAGCACAAACTGGTAGGTATCCAAGCTCATACAGTTGTTTCAGGAGGCAGTTTGCCAACATGTAACAAAATTATACTGTTCTGGGTGTATGGGATTTGAATATAGATGCAGCTGACAGAAGAAACTTAAGTGGGAAAGCGCAACATCTAGTTATGTGCACTTAGAATCTCATGGAAGAAATCAGACCAACAACAATCTATGTTTATGCAGTATTGTATAAAATAGTTAAACTATGGAATTTCTTCAGTGATCAGCAAGGGTATTAAAAAGATTCTAGTACAATGCAGTCAAGTATTAGGCACCCATTAAAAATACATCTCTGTATATTAATTGGATATACATCCACAACACAGTGAATGAAAACAATAATGTACTATAAGCCAGTGTGTATTTCATTTTGTTTTGGGTGTTCCAGATTGAAAAAAGAGCCTTGTGCATCTTTATACACATGCTCTATCTCTGAACTAAGCTCCAACCCCTAGGTATACTGTGAAGGTGAAACTAAAAGGTTAAGTCCAGATGTCTCTAAAAGATTATCAGCTCTGAGGCTGGAGAGGTGGCTCAGGGGTTAAGCCTCTGCCTTGCAGGCAGAAGGTCCCGAGTTCTGATCCTAGGCCCACATATAGACGCCAGGCAGTAGCAGGGGTGGCCTGCGTTTCTGGTCCTGGTAGGGCGGAGCCTGTGAATCCCAGGGCAGAGTAAACAAGGAGGTGGAGGCGTCCATGGTGTTTCCCGAATTCACCCGTGGTTCTACACACACACACACACACATGCATACACGCACAATTGAATAAATAATAAATAAATAAAATTTTAAAAAATATATATTAAAAAAAAGATTATCAGCTCTGGCTAGTGGACTTTCTATGATTTAAAGTTACTTTAAAAATACATTTTATTTTATTTTATTTTATTTTATAGAAAGAAGAATGAGAAAAGAAATGGAGACATCCCCTGACATATAGGTGGAGGTCAGAGGACAGTTTCTAAAAATCAGTTCTCTCTTTCCACTTTCCACTATTTGGGTTTTCAGGGATCAAACTCAGGTTGCCAGGTTTTTGAGCAGGTGAGTTATCTGCTGAGTTATAATGCGGGCCTTATAACTGCTTCTGTGTTTTTCAAATTTCTTAACTTTTTAAATGTTTATTTTTTATTGTGTGTGTGGGATACATACTTGCATACCATTCACAGTCTCTTCTTCCACAAGGAGTTCACTGAATTCGCCAGGATTACACAGCAAATACTTTTACCTGCTGAGCCATCTCACTGGTCCCGGTTTGTTTTTTTGTTTTTGTTTTTTTTAATTGAGCAGGGTCTCATTATGTAGCCATAGCTGATCTCAAGCTCAAGGGCTTGCTGTCTCAAGTTCTTGTGTGCTTGGATTACAGGTGTATATCACTATAATCTTTGGATGCATTTTTTGCCATCAAAATATATGATTAGATTCAGATATGGTTGTGCACATTATCACACTGGTTCCAACACCAACCCTGCATAGGAGGTGTTATTCATTCATTTTTACAAGTGAGGAGACAAGACTCAAAAGTTAAAGCAACTTACTCTGAATGCATCAGGATATGCATACAAGTCTGAGTGACACAAGAATTCTTCTTCTACAATGCTATTATCACTACTATTATTAGCATTAATATGTACTAAGAGGGGCAGGTAAGATGGCTCCACAAGCATGAGGACCAGAATTTGGATCCCAGCACCCATGTAAAAGCTGGAGAGGTGTGGACATCAACCTGTCTTCAGCATTGGGGAGTCAAAGGCAAGGAATCCCCAGGGCAAGCTGATTAGGTAGTCTAGCCCACTGGCAAATTCTGGGTTCAACTGAAAGACCCTGCCTTAATAATAAAAGTGCACAGTGATCAAAGGTCAGGGCATCTACTTCAGGTCTCCACACACAGGCACACGGATGGACACCCACACACACATAAACACATACATACATATACACCCCACACAAAACACACACAAAAAAATTTGTAATGTATGCCCCCTCTCGCAAGCCTTGTCAGGCACTTGGAGGATGTTTGGTTAATCATTTCAGGCGTTCTACACAGAATACAGTGGCTGGCTGTGGATAGCAGGTGCTAACCTACACGTCTCTGGCTTCAACACCTCCTTGTTCAGTCGCAACTTTTCCTGCTCACCTAATCACACTTCACCTGAGAATCTCTGCTCCTCCTCAGCATGTCCTGACATCTCCGTCTTGCAGTTCTGATTACAATGCTTATAGATTATGAATTTGATTTTACTGCAGATGCTTGCTTTCACCACATAGTATTTAAATGAGAATGTTGTAAAGTCCTATTTATCTGCCAACTTGTTCACACAGCTCTGATGCTTTCAGGTTGCTCTGGCAGAATAGTACCAAAACTTGGCAGCAGGCACCTTCTCAATCTAGCTCTCATAAGCCTGGCTGTGAGGTGTCCTGGGGCCCTCCAGCTGAGTGCTGACTACATTCTTCTGGGCTATGCAGCCTCTCGGGGGCCCTAGCACCTGGCCCAGGAACAGTCAGAAATGCTTGCTAAGGGGAGAGCCACAATGCCACCAGGAGAGCCTAAGCTTCCAACCAAGCAACAGGAAAGGGCTTTGGAGTGCAAATAAGTGAACAGAGCTGACACCTACCTTCACAGAGTGCCTTCACCTAACTGCCCTAACTACTGCCACAGAGAGTGCCCCATAAGTCACTCTAGTTTACACATAGACTTCGAATTTATGTCTTTTGTCTGTTTTGCAATGCTTGGAATTAAACCCAGGACTCTGTGCATACTAAGAAAGCGTACTGACTTACATCCGTAGTCCTGTGTGGTTTTGCTTATCATGATTATTAATTTTGTCTCCACAAGCTACAGGAGGGCAAGTTTTATCTGCTATGGTCAAAACGGTGCCTTGCATGTAGTAACTATAAAACAATTCACAAAAGGTACCTAATAATCCTATATTTAGGCATATATTACATTTTGTATGTACTTTTTTTCTTGCTTAAAAAGTAATATGAGGGGCTGGAGGGGTGGCTCAGGGGTTAAGCCTCTCCCTTGCAGGCCGAAGGTCCTGAGTTCGGATCCTAGACCCCACGTATAGACGCTGGGCGAAAGCGGGGAAGGCCTGCGTTTCTGGTCCTGGTAGGACAGAGCCTGTGAATCCCGGGGCAGAGTAAACAAGGAAGAGGTGGAGGCGGTCCATGGTGGTTCCCGAATTTGCCTGTGGTTCTACACACACACACACACACACACACACACACACACACACGCGCGCGCGCACACACACACACACACACACACACACACACACAATTGAATCAATTTTTTTTTAAATTAAAAAAAAAAGTAATATGAGCCAGTGAGATGGCTCAACAGGTAAAAGAACCAGTGCACAAACTATGGGACATGAGTTCAATCCTTAGAAGACCACGTGGTGGAAGGAGAGAACCAGCTTCCAAAAATTGTCCTCTTATGTCCACACGTGTGCTGTGGCACATGTACTCCTGTGTGTGCTCTCTCAAGTAGAATACTTAAAAGATAATAAACCATCATGGTGGCACACCCCAAGAATATCCAGCTACTTGGGAGGAAAGGCGAAGAGGATCACTTGAGCCCAGAAACTTGAGACCAGCTTGGGCAATATGACTGTGCACCAACAATATAAATAGTATGTTTTCACACAGCCCCATGAAGAATGATTCTTACTTTACATTACAGATGGCAGTTTGCAGTTATGGAGACAAATGACTTCTTCAAAAGTAGGTCCAACAAAAGGTGTAATCAGGACTAAAAAATTAGACCAGCAGTCTCTCCATTACCCTTGCAACCACATCCATTAAAAAATACCTACCTCCAACTTTGAAGCTGAAAGTCACAGCCTGTCTGCAGACCTCTCTGACTAATAATGAGATCATCACACCAGTTAGCATTCAAGGCTCACTTGCCACATATCAGGCTCTCTTCTCAGCTTGCTATTTTGACTCAACACTTGCTGTGAACCGTGTTTGATAATTTAAGAATTTGAAGCCCCGGGGAGCCTAAGTATCATTGCCAAAATTGCAAGCGCGTATATAGTGAGTTTGGAATTCACAGTCCAGCATTCTGGGCAGGCCCTGCACTCATTCCCCTCACCATACACATGCTACCCAGCATATGGTAGCTGCCTTATTCTAGAATGACGAGCTAAGAGCCAAAGCAGGGGTGAGGCTGGCATTTTCCAAGTCCTCATGTTTGCTTTTCTGTTCTCTCTTAAAATTTCACAGTCACTTGTGAGGCTGCCTCTGAGGAAATGGGTTCTGATATTTTAACACAGAGCCAGAAGAGAAAGATTAGTGGGTGCTTAGAACTGCAGACCTGAGGGGAAATGGGGAGCAGCTATTGATGGCCAGTTCTGGGGGTAACAAAAATCTTTTAAGACAGTGATGTTAACACAATGGTGGGCATGCTATTAAGCTCTGAATAGTGTGTTTCATGTGGTTGAACTGTATGATAAGTGAATTATATTTCAGTAAAGTTATGAGGGATTTTTGTTACTGGCTTGGTTGGTTCATTAGTTAGCTGGTTTGATTGTTATATGAAACTGGGCCACATGTATCCCAAGCTGGCCTCAAACAACCTAAGAATGACTCCTGCCTCTTCCTAAATGCTGTGATTACAGAAATATGTCACTACATCCAGTTTACAAAGTTCAGGAACCAAATCCGGGGCTTTGGGCAAGCTAGGTAGGCATTTTACCAACGAAGCTACATCCTCAGCCTTTTGTTTTTTAGAAAGGGCAATCAGGGGCCCATGAGATAGCCCAGAGTGTAAGGTCCCTGCTTGCACTGGTCTTCAGGGGTCTTGAGTTTGATCTCTGCAAGCCTATATGTGGAATGAGAGAATTGGCTTCTTAAAGCTGCCTTCTGATGTCCAATTGTGTGTGTGTCCTCTCTCTTTCTCTCTCTTTCCCCTAAATAAAAATATTAAAAAGGGTAGTAGGGGCTGGAGAGGTGGCTCAGGGGTTAAGCCTCTGCCTTGCAGGCAGAAGGTCCTGAGTTCGGATCCTAGACCCCACATATAGACGCCGGGCAGAAGCGGGGTTGGCCTGCGTTTCTGGTCCTGGTAGGGCAGAGCCTGTGAATCCCGGGGCAGAGTAAACAAGGAGGAGGTGGAGGCGGTCCATGATGGTTCCCAAATTCACCCATGGTTCTCCACACACACACACACACATACACATAGGCGCACACACTCACACATGCACAATTGAATAAATAAATAATAAAAAAGAATTCTTTTTAAAAAAAAAAAGGGTAGTAAAAGTACATTACTAGCACTTGAAAGATGTGGAAGGGTTTGATCAGGAGTTCAAGATCATCCTCTGCTACAGGAGATCAAGGCCAGCCAAGAAGCATGGAACTTTCTCAAAACAACAAACAAAAACAGGGTTGGAGAGATGGCTCAAAGGTTAAGCCTTTGCCTCACAAGCAGAAGGTTCTGAGTTCAGATCCCAGATTCCACATTAAAATGCCAGGTGAAAATGGTGGTGGTCTACACTTTTGGCCCTGGAAGGCAGAGCCTGGGAAACTCTAGAGCAAAGCAAAGAGAAGGTAGCCCAATCCAGGGTGATTCTCGAAGTCACCCTTGGGCCTCCACAGGTACAAATAGTGCTCCCACACACAAATAAATAAACAAACAAACAAATAAGGCAAGCCACATGGACGGAAGGAAGTACCAGAAGCAGAATTTCCTAAGTTTCAAATAAGAACCCTTGGAATTGTGATTGCATTTTCTCCTCCTACCTCTCACAGTCAATCCCTAGGGCACATTCCTACTTTTCTCTCCACAAAGTGCTGAAGACACCCTTTCCACCTCAGTCCTGGTGCCTTCTTGATTCTCCATTATGCCCTGTGGTTTGTTTTCCACAGAAGAGTTAGCATTAGCACGAACCCTGTAAAACATTCCGGCCAGATGTTTCCCTCTTCTACTCAAAGGCTCCAGTGACTATAAGCAGAATCTTCTGATAATTCAGGTTCACCTCACCCTCCTTTCTATACTGCCCACTCATGACATTTGCCCCCAGGTTGCCTCCTCACACTTCTGCTTCCAGGCCTTTGCATTCAGCCTCCAGATACCAAGTACTACCTAATTTAATCCCTCATTTCACTCAGAGTTCATGCTCCAGAAACATCTTCCCCAACCTTCCAATAAGGCCTGGCTACTCCCTTAGTTTGGTTCTCTCAGTCCCTGATGGACCTTGTTTCCCTTCAAAGTACTCCTGACCACCCAACACAATGCCACATATGACTCTGTTAACCTTCTGCACTCTCACTACATAGTGTAACCCTCTAGCAGGGGCTTTGACCTGTGTCTGATGGCCTAGAACGGTACTGTGCAGAGATGTTCAAATGAATTCAGGAACCTGCCACCAAACCCCACTGTTCTCATTACCACTGGGATAAGCTTGCAGAGAGAGCGATCATAGTTTTTAACCTGCCCTTTAGAGCCATGTGTCGTGGTATACACTTCTAGTCCCAGAACCTGGAGGATCAGAATCAACACAGGATACATAGTGAGCACATCTACTTCTAGTGCAGCTAAGACTACACCACAAGATCCTGTAGGGAGTACAGAAAAGAAGTCCTTTATCAAACTCGTTCTGTGACATACCAATGCCACTATTAGCCTTAAATTTTTATTTGTGAATGGTGATAATTTCATTCCAGACCAGAGGTTTGGGAAAGGCATGGACCCATGGTTTCAGCTCATGCCATCTCATGAACAGAATATGGAAATCTTGTTTTCTTGAATGAAGAAGAGAAACTTCAAACCACCTGCCTAAGTTTAACTTATCTACTGTCAATCACAGGGAAGAGGCCAACTTCAGCCCACTGCTGAGAATCCTGGGCTCTACTCCCAGGGAGCCAAGACCCTGGACTGAAGCGGAAGCACTCCTTAGAATTCTTCAGATAGTGGGCTCTGCTAGAGAAAGCTCCTCACAAAGTAGAATTTGCCAGCCACGCCCAGAATGCCTTTATGAATGGCAGGTAAAGCAGGCACTTAGTAAAATTGCTTTCTGTTATCTCCAAGGGAAATAAGTGCAAGTGAGACTCCCTTAAGAGCAGAGAATGCTGTGCTCACTCACGTGATATGTACACATGTTCATGTACACAGACACACACACCCTTCAAGGCCTTTCTTGCATCTATAAAACATGCCATGGAGTTGAGACCCTTCCCAGCTGTTGTCCCCCTCCACTCTGTCACCCCAGGTCCTACAGGTTCCCCAATCGTCAGGAGCATTTTGGGTGCTGGTTCATACTATTCTCTTTGGGCCTGGTCTTCTCTCCTTCTTCAGTCATGGAAACCTATCCATTTTTCATCACCTCTTCTACAGAGATTTCCACTACCTCTTCTGGCCTAGCACCCCTTCCTCTGATAGATGATATGATCTGTAGATGTCAGCACCCATCCAAGCCATCCAAATACCAGACCCAGAGAAGACAGGATCATCTTCTCATAGAACTGAACCAAGAATACGTAATTGTACATTAGGAAAAGGACTAAGAAGGAAACAGTATGAAGAGAGTCCCTCCAGTCAAATAGAGATGGGCAAACAGAGCCGATGCCTATGGAGGTGACATTAAATTGGTACCTTTGAATCAGACATGGTTCTATATATACCTATAATCTCAGTAGTTGGAGATTGAGACAGAAAAACAACTTCTAGGCCAGCCTGGACTACATAGGAGACCTTCCTTGTATTAAAAAAAAACAACAACAACAGGGACAGGGACAGGGAGATGTCAGTGGGTGAAGATGTTTGCTGCCATGCCCGATGGCCTAAGTTTAATCCCCAGAACCCACTTGGGTGGGAGGAGAGAACCAATTCCTATAGGTTGTCCTCCGTATGTACACTGTGACACATACATCCATGTGCATGTATAAAGTTAAAATGTATAAAGTTCAAATACTTTAAAAAATAAAAGAAGTCCCATCTTCCTCTACTACCAAAAACCCTAGTACCTAAGAGATAAAGAGTTAGCTAAGCAGAGAAGGAAGAAAATTCTTCCACGCAGAAGGGACAACATGTATGAAGGTACCCTAGCAGGAAGGGAACCAAATGGAGGTGATATGGCCCCAGCTCTAGAGCTTCAAGAGCAGTGAGAGTCTGAGAAGGGCAGGCCTCCTCAAAGGCACAAAACACTCAGAACCACAGGCCTTTATTTTGCCTTATCACTGCTCAGGAAGGCCATCCTACATCTTACTGCTTCTCTTTGTATCCAAGAACAAGGGCCCTGGCACACAGTAGGAACCCTCAGGTGCCTGTGGGATATGTGGTTCCCAGGGCTACAAGAAGCAGCTTTCCTGCTGTACACTGCTACCGCTGTCCCACCAGCAAGTCCACAGTTGACTTGTCTAACTGAAGCACCCGGGGACTGGTTAACCACAAGGCCAGCAACAGAAACCAAGGGTACAACAAGAGCAGCTGCAAAAGTTACAGTTATGTCCTTTGACACCTTTTGACAAGGTGTCAAAGGCAACCAACAACTCCACTGGCAGATATGACTACCTCATGACTTTTTGAGACTAGATTCTTAGAGTAAACTTCAATCAGATGGCAACTCCGATCTGAAAGTGGCTGCCAAAATCACAAAGCCCAAGGTTACATCATCAGTTTGAAGTCTGTAGCATTCTCCAAGATTGAGAAATTCTTCATGATTTTTAAATGGCCAATTGAGAATACAGCTGAGTTGGCAGGAATGTCATCATTTAGGTGCCCTGTCTTGGGTCTATCTCCACTGGTGAATTAACCCCTGTCCAATTCAGAATCATAACATATTTAGGAATACAAACTCAAATCACCTTTTAAAGATCTTGCTTTCTCGTTAATGGATTCTGAACTATTCTCCACAAATCTTGAGTTCATTCAAGATATGGATTTTCTTGTTGGAATGAGGGTGGGTAAAGGCACACTCCACATAGTTTGAATATACTTTATGAAGAAACACAATTAAGAAACCTTTGTCTCAGTCACACAGGGCACCACTGACTTTGTGCTGGAGGTTTCTTGTTGGTATTCTGGTGAAGTCCTATGCTACATAATCTTTCCTTCAGAAGCGCTCCATATTTCCCTCTACTGAGGGTCAGAAAGGACCATAGGGACTGGAGGCGTCAGCTCAGTGGAAGACTGCTCGCCTGGCACGTGCAAGGACATTCAACAGATGTGCGGCTTGACTTCTCTGCTCTGCAAGGCCTTTGCAAATGCTGTTCCCAATCTCCCCACAAATTCCTCTCCTCATTCCAGCTCACTCCTATCCTCTTGGTCTCACTATAAATGCCATTTCTTGAGAAGTCCTTCCTTGATTCATCTACTCTGCTTTTCTCTTGTAATTTCATGTTGCTACACAGCTTTATGAAAATTCATGAATGGGGCTGGAGAGATGGCTCAGGGTTAAAACTCTGCTTCGCAAGCAGAAGGACCTGAGTTGGATCCCAGATCCCACACCAGGTGGAAATGGCCTGCACTTCCAGCTACGGAAGGCAGAGCCTGGGAAACTCCAGAGAGAAATAAAAAGGAGGTAGAGCAATCCAGAATGATTCTGAAGTCACCTTTGATTCTCCACAGGGATGCACAGTGCCTTTCATTACACACACATGCAAAAAAATTTTTTCAAAAAAAATTCATAACTGTATAGTTATGTGCAATTGGTTAATATCCTCCTCTTCCCTCTTACAATGTAAGAACTCGCATTTTCCATGTGGCCAGGAGCCATATTAGTATTATGTCTACATATTCAGTGACTAGAATAGTTCAGCATATAGTAGGTACTCAATATTCATTAAATTGTTAGCTGTTTTTGCTTGCTCAGTACTGATTCCTACCTTCTGTGACACAGACTGTTCACAGATCTTAAACACAGGGAATTATCACAGCAATGACCACACTTTTGAATGTCACTCCAGAGCAGACTGTGCTGGTTGCTCTGAAGCCACTGCTAATCCTCACGAGATGGGGGTCTCATCACACCTGTGAGACAGGAGCCCCAAGGTCCAGTGAAGTACAACAAATTCTTCATATCCACAGAACTGCTAAGTAGAAGCAATGACAGAATTCAAACAAGCTCAGAGTCCAAACTCCTCAGTAGGAGGTGCTCACTGCCCCCTCACCAGGGTTCAGCCGGTAGGCAACTCACAAGAGAAGTAAGGTTCGCTTTTGGCGTTTCTTTGTTTCCCAAAGGTAAACAACACAATGTCTCATGTTGTTGTGTTAAAAACAGACATGGAGACATTTTAAAGTATATGGTATAATATGTAATAAATTTTAAAAAACTTTTTCAAAAACAAAATAAAGGTGAGAGGAAATTTCATACCTCAAGAGAGAAGCCACCACAGAAGTAGGACACACACTAATTTCTCTTCTCTCTCTCTCTCTTGTGTGTGTGTGTATGTGTGTGTGTGTGCGTGTGTTCCACACTAAGCTACATCCTCAGCTCTGTCTCCATTTTATGTCTCTCCTTCTGGCCATATTTTTTGAATGTCAGCATTGCATTTCAATGTTGATTTTCTACGCCCACCCTCCTATTAGCTGGAAAAATTAAAATGTTTCAGAAAATGGCAGTGTGTCAGCTACAGGCATATCATTTTCAGAAGTGTTAGTCATTTATGAGGACACCTTTTTGTAGATACAATAAATCTGATTGATTTTTATTACACATCTTGGTTTAGAATCACTTTTACAATGCTAGACAAAGAGATAATACAAATAAATATCAATTGTAAAACTTAGAGCCCCAAGTATTGGCATATTCTTTGTCTAAAGATAGCCAGAGAGAAGGTCAAGATCAATAATAACTCCAAGGAGCCATAAAGCCCTCTGCCTCTTGCCTGCCCACAACCTCTCCTTTCATAAATAACTTGGAAAGCATTTCATCCAAGAAACAAGGGCAGAGAAGAAGGTGCCAGATTTTGGAAAGTACAAGACAAAGACTTTCATGATAGCTAGTTGTCAGGTATGCTATTCTTATCTGGTTCCCTCTGAGTTTTTTCAGTATGGCTTTTAGAGTATACAAGTAGCCCCAATTTCATCCACTCATGGTCATTTGGAGGTCTAGGGTGGTGTTCACAGTACACCTTGAACTCAGGTGGGAAACGAGGCGGAATTGATCTGCTACATAAGCAGGGAATCGACACTTCTCAGAAACTTGGCAACGAGTCTACATTCAGTGAGGGAGGACTTACAAGAGTCAGACAGGAAGAGCAGACAGCGGCCCATGCCTGAGTTATACAACACTCTGGCGCCCTTGGTCACGGAGGTGTGGGTGGAGCAATTCAAGCAGCATGCAGGCATCAGACGGGGAGCAATTCATGTTGGGTCAGTTTCAAGAAAGTGCTTCATGCCTGTGACTTGTGGCCTTGGGTTCTGCATCCAAGGGTCTGGAAGGTGTGTCATTGTAAAATAAAAAGCCAGATACGTTCTAGTGTTCCGAGTGACAGAGAGTCTGATGAACGTTGCACACAACCTCAAACTCCTCCCAGATGGTCTTCATAGATCCTTCTAAAGATTTGCTTCTAGATTTCACTAGTTGCTGCAGACATGAAGGCCCTCCATCATCCCAGAACATTCTAGATTACAGAACATGTCTATGATTACAGACATAAAAATTTGGTCCCTTGGTGAGCTTGGTATATTCTCAATACATCTGGTTCAATTTAGAACCCAAAGCAGCAGCATTCTGGTGGTATCAAGACATTTTACCATCTGCTGTATTCAAATATTTATCGGATCCATTTTTAGAGAAGCACCAGAGACTGCTTGGAAAGAACTGCATCATCTTCACATAGAAGGTTCCTTTCTTTACCCAGCTTCCACAGACCACAGTATGAATGCAGCTAAGGATGAGGCAAGCTTGCTTTAAAAATCATACCTGTCAGCCTGGCTTTATTCTTTTGCCTTCTTGGAAAAGTTCTGTGTTACTTAACCCCTATGGCCACATTAGTCACTTCAAGACATCAGTATTAAGATATGATATTATCATTAGCTGCAGGCTTCAGTTCTTAGATTTGCTATATGAATGTTTTCAGCCAACAGAATTCAGACTGGCTGTGAGGAAATGTGGTATGAGAAACAAGTGTCACTGGAAGACAGCCGCCTTAGACCACACATCTCATCTGGTTCCTATTCAAGCAGGTGAATTCTTAGTACGCAGGGGAGAAACAGTGTTTGAGCCCAAGAAAAGATGAGGACAGGCTCCGTTGCACCCTAGCAACTGCTGAATAGGACCCTGGGCTCAGAAAGAATGACTACTAACGAGGAGACAGACTGTATGTGGCAGATCTCCACTTCGCAGAAAACTAAGACATTGCACTTGGTACCGCCTCTTTTCCACGGGGTCTGATCCAGAAATGTACCTGGGGACTGAGCAGCTGAGTTAAAATGAACTCATGGCCCACCTGAGTTGCCACGTTCCTGATGCACCGTGCCAGCAAGGTGCACCAGTGTGACAGACTTGGGGACTCAAACTGTCCCTTCAGGCTTGGCTCGTGTACTCAGACACCTACGTGGAAACACTTCCAGCCTAGATTAGTCATTGAATGGGCCTTTAATACAGACAGAGACAACTGCACTTTATAGTATTTCTAGAACTGGGCAAGTTTTTGGCCTCTGTCTCTCTTACAGACACACGTGTACACACTCTGAGCACAGGCACTATTGTGCTCATACAGCCAAACATACTTATGAGCTTCTTTTTAAGGGGTGAGGGGTGGGGAGGATGAGCAACTTCAGCAAATGACCAACATAAAAAAAGCTCTGAATCGCAGTAATACAGAGAACTAAAACTTACAAACCAAACTAGTCTATGTAAACAGGAATTGTGAACTCTCTCCTCTGAGCCTATTCAGACATGCAGCTCTCCTTGCCAGCACTTTGGGCTCTGCCTGTGGGGAGCCACAGGTCTAGTTAAGTTCTCACTGAGGAAGACAGGACTCCTTTGCTTCCATTGATCTTCCCCTGCTTGGAGTCTCCTATCTCCATCTCTACATTTGCCTACTCACTCTCCTGCTCTGCCAATACACAGTCAAATGGAGGAATTCAAAAGTGCTACTCTATGTCACCTTCCCCCAACTCCAGTCCCACCAGAAAGACAGGGCAGGGCCTTTTCCTATAACAGAGGTCACTTCAGAACACACTGCAGGCAGCAGGTGGGTCTACACAAGTGTAGAGAGTATGTGTGTTTGGGGAAAAGATGGGGACAAATGAGTAAAGTAACATGGCAGATAGACACAGCACTGGCTAACAGACTTAGGTCTTTAACAGGATAGTCATGGTCTTGAGGTTATAAAGAAGCTGCTTCCTTAGACCCTCCCAAGAGGTAAAGGGAATGAATGCCATTTCTATTGCTTCCAATACTGAGTCCTTCAGGAGCAGGACTATAAGAGATCTCCTCATTCAGCAGGTTCCAAAGGCAGATCTACCCCTACTGAGGGGTTATGGAAGCTGGATCACTGACTGTGCCATCCTAAGCCTTCGATTCAAGTGAGGTTTCTCATTTCTTCTTACCAGAACAGGCAATCTCAACTCATTGTCATTTTATCTTGAAATTCCACATACATGGCCCTACTGAGGGGACCCCTGCTTCCATACTATTTAACAAGAGGGGAGCCTGACATGAAGAACAAACTAAAAGAGGAGAGAGGAGAAGAAGGGAGGGGAGGAGAGGAGAGGAAGGAAAACAAGGTCATGGTCACTCTCTTGCTGTCCACTGGACTTTGCACTTTACCTTACCCATGCATTTCTGAGATGCTAATTAAAGGACGTTTTCCAGAGGAGCCAAGTGCCAGATCAGGACCAGCATGTTCGGCCAGATTAAGTTGGGTGATCTGCAAAAAGGTCATCACTGCTCCTCAGGGTTCTGAGTTTCGGCTCAAATCCTCTCTGCGGTTTTGTGCTTGCTCTTCTCTCAGAAGACAATGCTGTTCCCACCCTGGGACGAGGGCGCTGGCATTACTTGGGAACCAGGCCCCGAGACTGTGGGTAAAACTGAGATGCAGGATTTCCTGAGGAGGAGGAGGAGGAGGAGGAGCCCGACTTCCTGCCACTTTTAGGCCTGCAAAAGTCAAACACATGTGGATGTTACACATCACCAATGCCAGGCAGCCTTTCCTCAGTGGTTTGAAATTCAGAGAAATGAACTATAAACCCACAAGACTAGTCCAGCCTGACTCACTGGATGTGGACAACTGGTT
Organism: Typhlomys cinereus; assembly: GCA_023101885.1. Lineage (NCBI taxonomy): Eukaryota > Metazoa > Chordata > Mammalia > Rodentia > Platacanthomyidae > Typhlomys > Typhlomys cinereus. The sequence continues at coordinate 4,278,482 of JALPQD010000014.1, forward strand.
TGCCAAAAAAGAAGTATGACAACAAAGGGAGGAGACTTGGATGCTGGGCACTGCTGTTGAAATCACAGCTTCACCAGACCATCCTTTCCAAATGGTTTATATGTGTATGTATATCTCACACATACACAAAGTGGGCACAATGGCATGCACCTGTAACTATTTGGGAGTCTGAAGAAAAAACACTTGAGCCAGGGGCTTAAATACAATCACAGCAGCATAGTGAAACTTGTAGTAAATAATAATAAGGCCATCGAGATAGCTCAGTGGGCTAGGTAGCTGCTCACAATCTGGAAACCTGAGTTTGATCCCTGAAAGCCTATGTGGTAGAAGAAAGAACTGATTTCCGAAAGGTACTCTTTAATTTCCTTCCACCTGTGTGCTCTAACATATATGTACATGCTTTCTTTTTCTCTCATAAATACATACAATATTTTTAAAATAAATAATAATGTTTGCAAATAGAATTTCTTCCATTCCATTTTTGATTTTCTATATTGTTGTTTTCTTTAAAATTCTTTGTCTCTTTCCTCCTTTTTTTTTCTTTCCTTGTTTTTTGTCTTGAGACAAGGTCTTACTACAGAGACCAGATAGGTCTCAAACTCAAGATCCCATTTTCCCAAGGGCTAGGATTGCAGGCATTTGCCATCATCTTAAACTTAACCCAGAACTTAATAAAACAATTCTAATTTCACACCAAGCGGGTAAGGTAAAATTAAGCATGAATGCTCACAGCCTAGGATGTGGATTAAAACTGATTCAGGTTGATGTTGTTTCTACCATTTCCTTGCTGGATTCTTTGGATCTGGCTACTTTCTCTAATTCTCTAACGTTCAGTTTTCTCAAAAAAAAAATGGAATTGATATAATTCATTGACAGAAATATCTATATCACCTATACATTCAGAAATTATTAAGAGAATCATTGTGAAGCATTTAAAAATCACTTAATACCTGGTGGGCACTAAAGACTGACTCTTCTACATGCCCTTGACATGCAGGGAATGGGCATATTAGTTATTCTGGAATTCAGTATGCCTGGCATAGAGTCTCAGCTATAAATACAAGTAAATAAATATGTATAGAATAAACACAGAAGAATAAATAAACAAGCTCTGACCCTACCTTTCACTTAGCACTCCTTGTTAAAAAGTGTTTTTTTTTTTTTTCTTTTGTTTTTTGGATTGGGGATGGTTTTGATTTTGCAGTGGTGAGGTATGAACCCAGAGCCTTGCCTAGCACATGCACATAAGGCTTTAACCATTGACTTATGGCCCCAGCTCTTATTTATTTATTTATTTTCAGACAGCGTCTTGCTATGTAGTCCAGGCTGGCCTCTAATTTACAGTGCTCGTGTTTCAGCTTCCTAAGTACTAGAATTAATGTATTTACCAACACACCTAGTGCAAACATTTCAAACACAGGTCACCAATAGCTTCTTACCTGGCCTTGGCTTTCCTATTTGCAGTGCTTTCAAAGGATGATGCATCCACCTGTATCTCATCTTCATCCTGCAAAGCTGCATCCAGTGCAGCCTGGACCTTGGGAGAAATAGCTGGACCCTCATAGTCTCTGGTAGTCCGGCTGGGCATGTCTAACTCTAAGAGCATGATGTTCTCTGCCTGCAGAAACATAGCAGTTACTAATCACATTGAACTTCAGTCAGACACAGCAAGTACAAGCAAACAAGATTCCTTTAAGAATGGAACTGCTATCTACATATCATTAACAGCCTGAGCTTCTAACTAGAAGAAATGATATGGTTTTTTTTGTGTGTGTGTACACGGGTACATGTGGGTATACATGCACGTAGAGGATAGAAGTAGATGGCAGATGTCTTCTCCAGTCACTCCCCAACTTACTGTCTGAGATAAGGTCTCACTGAGCTTTGAAGCTCACTGATTTGGCTAGACTGACTGGCCAGCAAGCCTAAGAGATCCTCCTGTCTCTGCCTAACCCAGGACTGTGATTGCAGGTGTGCACCTCCATGGCCAAGTTTTCTCATGGCTACCTGGGATCTGAACTCAGCTCCTCATGCTTGTAAAGTAAGTATTTTACCATATGAGTTATTTATCAGAAAATGCTTCTGATTATCTTCCACTGTGTAAAACCCCAGCTAATAAATGCCTTTTTGCTTGTCTTTCTCTCTATTTTAAATTAACTTGATTGCAGGGAAGAACAGCACCTGAGGATTGCTTCATCCCAATCTGTTGAGCTTTGGCTATAAGGGAGAGGCAAAACATCTTAAAAATTTCAGGCGAAGGCAGTTGTGGTGGTACACATCTGGAATGCCAATACTTGGGAAGCAGAGGCAGGCAGAATTCATTGAGTTTGAAGCCATCCCAGGCATGCAGTAAGTTCCAGGCTAACCTGGGCTACAAAATGAGACCCTGCCTCAAAATAATACAGATCAACAAAATTTAAATGAAAATCTTTCCTTACAAAGGATAATACAGTTTGCCCACAGATAGTTGCAAAATACAGATAAACAAGAGTACCAGCTAAAGAGAGTCAGTTCACATTTTCATATATTTCACATCGGGATTTTAGTTCCTATTATATACTAACAATACAAACTGGACTTTTGTTTTGAGCCAGGGTCTCTCTATGGAGCCTGGATGGCCTGGACCTTATTATACAGACCAGGCTGGCCTTGAACTTATTTAGATTTTCCTGTCTCTGCCTCCAAGTATTCAAATATAGTTGTGTCACCATGTTTAATCCTAAACAATTTTAAATTATTTGTGTGTGTGTGTGTGTGTGTGTGTGTGTGTGAGAGAGAGGGCATTGTGTGTCCCTGTGGAGGACCAAGGGTGACTTCTGGAATCATCCTGGATTGTTTCTACCTTCTTTTTGCTTTACTTGGGGATTTCCCAGGCTCTATCCACTAGGGACAGAAGTGCAGGCTTCCAGTGTTTCTGCCTTGCATTTTTATGTGGGACTTGGAATCCAAACTCAGGACTTTTTTTTATTATTATTATTATTATTCATTCAATTGTGCGTGTATGCGTGTGTGCGCGTGTGTGTGTATGTGTGTGTATGTCTGTGTAGAACCAAGGACGAATTCGGGAACCACCATGGATGCCGCCACCTCCTCGTTTACTCTGCCCCGGGATTCACAGGCTCCGCCCTACCATGACGGAAACGCCCCCCCCCCCCCCCCCGCTCCCGCTGGGCGTCTATATGTGGGGTCTAAGATCCTAACTCAGGACCCTCCATCTGCAAGGCAGAGGCTTAACCCCTGCAAACTCAGGACTTTCTGCTTGTGAGGCAGAGTCTTAACACCTGAGTTGTCTCTCCAGCCCAGTTATAATATTTTAAATGACTCTTTACCTTTCAGTGAGGTTTGAAATCTTACTTCCCTTCCCTTTCTCTTTTTCTTTCTTTCTTTCCTTCCTTCCTTCCTTCCTTTCTGTCCCTCCCTCCTTGCCCCTCCCCTCCCCTCCTCCCTCCCTCCTTCCCCCTCTCCCACTTTTCCTCTCTCCGTCCCTTCTCTCTCTTCTTCCTTCTTTCCTCCCTCCCTTCCTCCCTCCCTCCTTTCTTCCTTCCTTCCTCCCTTCCTCCCTCCTCCTTCCCCTTTTGTGCATTTATTTGTGTTCATATGTATGCTGGTAATGTGTGCATGCACATGTATACATGGAGACCAGAAGACAACCTCAGGTTCATCTCCAAAAACACTGGCCTGGAGCTCACCAATTAGGCCAGACTGGCTGGCCAGCAAGTCCCAAGAGCCTCTGTCTCTGCCTCCCCAGACTGGTATTGTAGGTATGCTTTACCATGTTCAGATTTCTCACATGTCTTCTAGGGATCCAACTCTTCCTCTTTACCAAGCTGCCCTCTCAGTCCCTCTCTTTCCATTTTTTTATTCATTATTCATTTGTTATTATACTCATGTGTTATTTGTTATAGATACTGTAAATGTCTTCAATATCCAATACAGACTAGGTGGCTTTGCAGAATGGTGTCTGAGGGTCTCAAATCTAAGCTCCTCCAAGAAAGAAGAGAAGTAGAAACATCTCAGAACATTTCTCACCCTGTATCGAGGCTCTGGTCGAATCATCATGGACATTCTCGCATGCTGGCTCAGTGGTCTCTTGTACCCCACAGCAGAGACTGGCCGCTTCATCATCTGCTGGTTCCTGCCAACAGACTGCAGTGGTTATGGCCCTGCTGGAGTGGATCCTACCCGGCCTGTGGGGCAAGTGATAGCTCCTGGGACTGAGGCCAGCAGAAGTGGGACAGGAGCAAATTAGCTCTTTTGCTTGAGGTGCCATCTGACTCATGTAAGTGGCATGCCTCCTTTAACCTGGACGGGTTCCAAGCCAGTCACAGTCCAGTTCTTAGAAAACAGACACTAACATTCCCACCCCTGTATCCTTGGCAAATGTGTCCATATTCCTAGCACATTCCAGGTACAGACTGACATACAAAATAACCTCTCTGAATAAAAAATGTTTAAAAATAAATAAATAAATAACCTCTCTGTACTGTCCCTCTGTAGGCCCAGCACACCTCACTTTCTAGGAAGAGATTGGAATGGCCATTTCTAACATCAGGCTCAGCACCCAGCTTTTCCCTTGTGGACTGAAGGCAATCACAAGGTCAGAAATGCAACTAGTTCCAGGTTGCAGTGACTCAGATCGTCCTCTCTCCACATCCCCCTGACCAAGTACAGTCTGTGAACATTCTTTCTGCTTTTCCCACCGGCAAGTCCACTTCAAGGCAAGAATGACTTACTCCAATCTGGTTATAGGATGTAATTTCCAATGATCTTCCTCTTCGTCAAAAAAAGATCTATTCATAATTTTATTCTTCTCTTCCAGGGGAATAAAATTTTCTATAATAAGATGCCTGTAAGAACATAAATAGATGAATACAAATGAAAACATACACCAAAGCTTGCAACCCAAAGTATCTCTAAGTAGGCCTTCCAAAATGAAGATTGCAGGAGAGAAATTAAACAGCTTTCCTCTAGTCCTATGGCTTCCTGCCCAAGCTGGAACACTGCCCATTCTAATGACTCAAGGTGAAAAGGAGGACTGGATGGAAGTAGAGCATTAAGAATAAAGACTTTGAGACAAGACACTGCCTGACTAGAACCTAAGAAAACCATCAAACATCCTAGTAGTTGATATACACTGTAATCTTATACTTGGAGGCTGAGGCAAGAAAGCCAGGGCTACACAGGAAGACCCTGACCTCCCTCCCCACCAAAAATGTGTCAAACAGGAAACTGGAACCTTCTTATACTTTCTCTGCAGTGCTAACTCTCCTCATTTTTGCCTGCGCTCTTCTGAAACCTCAGGACAAACAATAGTCAAGGAATGTTACTGTAGAATGGACACACAACAAACAAACATCCCAGACATGTGGGGCATCAAGGAACAGGCTCACTCACTGTTTATGTGAAAGACAAAAAAAGCAATCATAAAAGTGAAAATGGCTTCTTCATGGGAAGAGAAGCTGCTTGTGAGATGAAATTTTCTCTCTCTTTTGTTTGACACTTCAGGATTTCTTCGTGTGTGTGTGTGCGCACGTGTGTGTGTGTGTGTGTGTGTGCGCGCGTGTGTGTGCGTGTACGCACATGTGTATATGTGATATATGGGGGCACATATGTGCCACTGTGCGCATGTGGAGTCAAGGACAACCTTGGGTGGTAATCTTTGCCTCCCATTGTTTTTTGTTTTTTTTTTAATTTTTTAATTTTTTTATTATTTATTCAATTGTGCGCGTGTATGTGTGTGTGCGTGTATGTGTGTGTAGAACCACGGACGAATTTGGGAACCACCATGGACTGCCTCCTCAGGATTCACAGACTCCGCCCTACCAGGACTGGAAATGCAGGCCGCCCCCACTTCTGCCCAGAGTCTATACGTGGGGTCTAGGATCTGAACTCAGGACCTTCCGCCTGCAAGGCAGAGGCTTAACCCCTGAGCCACCTCTCCAGCCTCCTCCCATTGTTTTTAAAACTTTAATTTACTTATTTATTTGACAGTGTGCACACATGCATCCTATGGTGCTCTGGTGGAAGTCAGAAGACAACTTTCGGAAGTCAGTTCTCTCTTTCCAAAGTTGGGGCTTCTGGGATTGAATTTAGGTCACTGGCTTTGCCAGCAGGCACCTGACCTGCTGAGCTATCTCGCTGGCTCAGGCTTTGAGGCAGGGTCTCTTCGTTGTTTAAGCTGTGCTACCAAGAGCTTCTCTTGTCTCTATCATCCGTCTCACTGTGATCACGGGGATTACAGACATGTACCACTGTGCCTGGCTTTACATGAGTTCTGGGAATTCAAACACAGTGTACAGCAAGGGCTGCCCCCAAAATTATTTTTTATCACAAGTTTTCTGGTTACAAAGGTCTTATTTACTCATTAGAAAATATAGAAATATAATTATGTGAGTCAGAAAGATTGTTCAGAAGGCAAAGGTACTTGCCACCAAGTCTGACAACCTGAGTTAGAGTCCCCAGTACATAAGGTGGAGGCAAGAACTGACTCCCCTGACCTCCATATGTGTGCTGTGGCCCCTCCACACCTCTTCCCCTTTCTCCCCCACATAATTTTTCTAGTAGTAGTTGGTCTGTAATTCCAGCATCTTAAAGGAGAGACACCAGATCCCCAGAGCGACAGGAGTCATGGAGGTGAGCTCTGGTGTGATTAAGAAACCTTATCTTCAAAGAATAAGGTAGAAGAGCCATTGAGTTTCTTTACATCAACCTCAGGCCTGCACACACACACACATATGCATGTGCATTCCCCACATGGCTCCCACACACATATTCATATTTATGCATTATCACATACACATGAAAATGGAAAAAGAAAGCTACAAGAGAGTAGAGTAGAACACTCAAAGATCACAGATGAAAACTGTTTTCTCAGGAATAAGTAGGAGACAATAGGGCAGCAGGGAACGAGCTAGTGAGAAATAGGCAGGGACCTGTCCTTGGGGGATTTCTTACTGACCAACAAGGCCAGCGACCCAGCAAGTGCCTCGGAGTACTTACTTGAGTTTGAGCTCCCGGGTGAGCTCGTTCTGAGTCTGCTCCAGCTCCTGGCGCTCCTTGATGTGCTCTTCTTGGAGATCATGGATCTCAGCCTTCACAGCCTGGAGCTTGGAAAAGAGCTGGGCCCAGGAGAGAGGCAGGTGAGGAAAGGCCATCCAAAGAAAACAAGCTCTCCCCTATCCCTGGCATCAAGGCACTTTGGCCTGACCACAGGCCTTGCCTACCTTTTTGAGTTTTTTGGTTTTGATGTCTACTTCTTGCTGCAACGAGCTATATGTCTCTTTAAGTTCCAAGGTCTCCTCATCTCGACTCTCCATTTGTTGCTGTATTTCTCTTTCTCGACGTTTCTGAGCAATATCATAAAACTCATCAGTTTGCCCTAGTGACTGTGCCTATGCAAGAATACAGATCTGGATGCTCCCCATCAGTCTCCAGCTAGCGTGAGGCTGACACCCTCTCGGTTCCCTTGGGAGATGGTCTCAAACCAGAGGGATCTGCCTGATGGTAACAGTGCATGTGCGCCCACTCCCTCCTCCCCAGACAAGAATGCAAAGTTACCTGCTCTGCAATTTCCTGCCGTTTCTGCTCCAGGATTTTCTGTTGTTCATTCGTATGATCGACTATATTTTTCCCTCCAACTAGTAGTTTACTCTCCATGGCCTGGGTGAGAAGCAAAGAATCCATCTTGTGAATGGTCTCTCAAAGAATCTAATTCCTCACAGGGAAGTGTAAGGAATGTAAAGGCTCAGGGCCAGCCAAGCATGGTTACATACTAAAACCCTGTTTCAAAATGAAAGCCAAAGAGAGGGGCTGAGCAGATGGCTCAGGGGTTAAAATGCTTGCTGGACAAAAAAAAGGACCAGACTTCAGATTCCAGATCCCACATAAAATGGTGGGTATGTGGTGGTCTACCTGTAATTTCAGCCTCCAAAGACGGAAAACTGGGAATCCCAGAGTAAATTGATTAGCCAGACTAATCCTTTGGGAAAGCTGTGGAACTGATTAGAGATCCTGTCTCAAAAGAATAAAACAAAAAACAAAACAAAACAAAAAAGAATAAAACAGAAGAGCAATGGGGATGATTCTGATATCAGTATTAGGCCTCTACATATGCACATACACCCCAACACACACTTATGAAAATGGAAAAAGAAAACATAAAAGACCTAGGAAAACACTGTGACATGCTCAGCTGTACCTGCCCACATGGTAATGCTACTCCAGACAGCTGTAGATTTCGTATTTCTTTAACAAAGTACTTATGGGGTTCTTTGTCCTAAGCATTAATTTCACTTAGAACATACTAAACGCATCCTATGTTCTAGGGACTGAAGACAACTTTCAGTGAGAAGCCAAAGTCTCAGAGTCCACTGAGGGACACAGACAGCTAAGCAGGCTTTTACCAGATACTGTGGGACACTAGTATGAACAAAGTCCAGGGTGATTAATAGCAAAGACACGCTGAGCAGGGAGGAGTCCGAGACAGCTTCCTGTAGACCTTCTGCACTGAAGCTGAAGTAAAAAACAGAACTTTACACTAAAACAAAAAGGTTTTCTCAGAAGAGGGCGGGGCAAGGAGGGGTGATCACTGAAGGCAATAATGTAAGCCAGGGTCAGTGAAAAACCTCAGGGCCTGTTAATGAGACTAAGCTTGATCCTAAGTGCTAAACGTGAGGGGACACAGTCAGATTTGTGTTTAGGAACATCATGCCCCTGCAACAGGAAGAATGCCTGGAAGAGGGCAGGCTAATGGGGGAGCCCAGCGGGAAGCTGCTGGGGGTGTGGATCTGGGGTGGGCAGTCGTGAGTGGGGAGCAGAGTTGGGTTCAAGAGGTCCTAATGAGACAGAAGCCTCTAGAGGCCTTAGAACTGGTAGTGTCATAAAGACAGAGCAACAGCTAGCAAGATCCACCTCTAAGAATCTGGCTTCACTGGGTGAGAAAAGCAGGAAGATTCTGGTGGCTATGGGCATCTCAAGGGAGATGTCCAGTAGTTAAAAAGTCATGGGGTCTGAACATCAGGAGAGAGCCATAGACCAAAAGCCTTCAGCATTCAGGTGACTCAGGCCAGGGAATTATTTGCACTTGAGAAACACAGAAACCAAACATTCCATAGCCTTGCTTTTAAGAAACATTAACTGGAGCCCTGGTGCCCTCTTTCAGTTCATCCTTTGGGCTTGTTAATTTCTCTCCGAATAGAGAAACTGGATTAAATTATTAGGTATCCCTACCCCCAACCTACACCTTTCAGTCCTAAAATTCTTGTGTTGTATGATATTACAGCATCTGAGGATCGAGAAAGACAGAAGTAGTAGTATTCTCCTATAGATGAAACATCTAAGACATGTCACACTGGCCTCTGGGAGTTCCCCATGTACCCCAGGTTGTTAGACAGTCCAGGTGCTTCTGGCCTTGAGGGGTGGGAGTAGCATGCAGATCAAGCACAGTATAGCCAGTCACATCATCAGTGAGTGCTGGAATGCAAGAGACAAGGGGGAATTGGCCACAGAGGACTCCCATGGTAAGCGCTTGTTGGGAGAGATACCTCCTCCAAGCTTCTTGAAGTCCATTTTTACATAAGGTCTCAGAACCAGAAGGAGCTCTCCAAGTTTTAACATCTCTGCCTCTACAGAGAATCAGCATGCAGCTTTGTGACTAGACACCTATGCAGCTAAGGTACAGCTCAGTGAGTTACAGGCATGTTAGGTAGGCAGGCAGCAGGAGAAAGGAAAGCAAAAGAGAGTATGTTTTTAAATTAAGAACTATGGATATATCTTAGGAAAGAAATAAGAAAGTCTCATGAATATACATTCAATAAGAACATATCATTTCAGAGGAATTCTGACTTGTGGTCAGCTGGTGACCATCCTCAGACCACCTGTGCACTCTCCTCTGCCATTAAAGCCCAGTGGTAGCCCACTAGGCACCCACAGACACTACACTGAACCACCAGGAAGATACAAAGCTATGAACGCCCACACTCTAGAATACTGCTCAGCCACAGAGGGAAACCAAAGCAGGTGTTAGGAAGTATCATATGTTTGGGGCAACAAGGGAACAGCACAAGGAAAACTAGGGGATGACAACTTCCCTGTGTCTCATGTAATCAAGGTACACTGTTTAATACTCACCAGATACACAAAAATCAGTCTGATAATCACCAGTGTTGGTAGAATGAAGAGCAACCAAAAATCACACCTGCTAGAAGCTACAGTTCCCATAGCCACTTTGGGAAACAAATCCTTGTCTAGAATGCTTTACAAATACTAGGATCTAAGGGTGCTAGATAAGAAATTCTCTCTCTCTCTCTCTCTCTCTCTCTCTCTCTCTCTCTCTCTCTCTCACACACACACACACACACACACACACACACACACACACACACACCCCACACTCTTCCAAGCAAGTGTCACAGCAGAATGTAGAGACAACATACTATCAGGAGAACGGAACGCCATACAATACTCAGAACAGTAACAACCCAGGAATCACAGCTACGGTCATCAATTTTCATTAATCTCAGGAACAGCAGGTTGGGCAAACAAAAGTAAACTGCAGGTAGCTCCATTACAAAGAAGTAAAAACTCACATGTAAGCAGACTATGATTTACTGAAATATATACATATATATGGAAAAAATTTTTCTTTTTAAAATGTGTGTGTGTGTGTGTGTGTGCGTGTATGTGTGTGTGTATGCATATATATCAGAGAGCACTCACTGTATGTGTTTTGGAGGCCCAAGGGTGATTTTAAGAATCATCCTGGATTAATCTACCTCCTTTTTGCTTTGCTCTGGAGTTTCCCAAGCTCCATCTTCCAGGGTTGGAGGTACAGGCTACCACCATTTCTACCCAGTATTTTTACATGGGATCTGGGATCCAAACTCAGGTTCTTCTGCTTTCGAGGCAGAGACTTAACCCCTGAATCATCTCTCCAGCCCTATATGGTAAAAACTTTAAAAGAAAATCAAGGAAATAATAAATACCAAGTTCAGGATGATTACTCTTGAGGGACTGAACACAGGAGTTTCTACAGAAATGGGAGCTGGCAGCTCATTTGTAAGTGCTTGCTTGGCACACACTAAGCCCTGGATTTGATCCCATGGTGGCACATACCTGTAATTCCAGCACTTGGGAGGTGGAGGCAGGAGAATCAGAAATTCAAGGTCATCTTTTATTACATAGTAAGTTCTGGGTCAGCCTGAGCTACAATAGTCCCTGTCTCAAAGAAAAAAGAAAAGAGAAGAGAAGAGAAGGAGATGTTGAAGATGTAGCTCAGTTGGTAGAGTGCTTGTCTAGCACACACAAAACCCGGACTGCATAAAACCAGATGTGACTACAACATAACTATACTCCTAGCACTCAGGAGGTGGAGACAGGATCATTCTCAAGACCACTCTGCATATATGGTGAATTAAAAGCCAGCCTAGGATATGGAAGACACTGTCTCAAAAAAAAAAAAAAAAAAGCAGGGCATGACGGTGCATGCTGCAACCACAGCACTTAGGAGGCTGAGGGGGGAAGACTGCTGTGTTGGTATGGGCCCAATCAGGCCGATAAAATAAGTCAGAACCATCAAATCATCAAATAGTTAAAATGATAAACACTTTCTAGAAAGGAAGGGAGAGAGGGAGGAAAAAGAGGATGTTTTATTTCTTGCTCTGGGACTGGAAGATGCACAGATTTTAGTTTTATTGCTGTTCTTTATACTGTGCACATGTGATAATCATTCTGATCATGAGTCCCATTTTTAATATTTTGAAATAGGAAAAACTTTTCTTTTTGATTCAATTCAAAAAATACTAAGTATCAAATATCATGGAGTATCTGAGAATGAAAAACCAAGACAAACATCATCTCTTGTATCATTTTCCTTTCTTCTTGTGGCACTTGCACCTTGCCAGGTTGAGTGTTCTGAGCTACAACTCCAGCCCCTCACATCATTTTTTGATAAAAAGGAAAGGCACTGAAGGGGAAAGAGCCAAGAAAGGGGATGGTTAGTACCTTGATTTTGGCGCCCAGCATCTCAGCAGCATCCTTCTCCCGCCGTAGGTCCTCCATCTTTTTCTCCTTCTCCTTCAGCAGCCTCATCTTCTCCTCTGCAACCAAGCTGTGGTCCTCTACAATTGCCCGTTTCTCAATTTCCAGTTTTTCTTGCTGTTCCCGCCAGTAATCATCCTTATCATCCCCTTCCTCCTCACCCTCTTCTCCCTCCTCCTCCTCCTCTTCCCCACCCCCACCACTGCCACCACCTTCCCTCCGCTTCTCTCGCTTCTTCCTCCTGCCAATGGACCGTTTTTCCAGCTGGGCCTTGAGCCGAGCAATTTCTTCTTGGAATTCTCGGAGGAGGGCATCCTTGGGGTCCTCATTGACCCTTGGCTTGTTCTTAATGTTTTTGGCACGGTTGGCATATCTCAGGGTGGTCAGGGTTTCTTCTACATTGTAAGAGGCAGGCCCCACATTAGCTACCATCACAGTTTTGGCATTGCCACCAAGGGAGTCTTGGAGGAGCCTGGTCAGCTTTGAGTCTCTGTATGGAATGTGAGTACTTTTACCATCCACCAGGGCAGAGATGACGTTGCCAAGGGCCGAAAGGGATAGGTTGATTTTAGTTGCTTCCTTCAGTCTTTCTCCTTGTGCACCAGTCTTGGCTTGTCGTTCGCTGCCAGCAAGATCTACGAGGTTCAATTTTCCTACCCGGATGTGGTTTTCGCCATCAAGGCCCACCTCGCTGCACTCGATAGTGATGACAAAGATGGCATGAGATCGAGAGCTGTGCTCGTTCATGTTGGTGGCACCCACAGACCGATTTTGGTTCCCCACATTCATCACATGCTCAATCTCCTTCACACTCTTGGTGACAAAAGAAGATAGGTCCTTCACATACACTCCTGTGTCAGGCCGCTCTTTGAGCTCCAGTCTTTTGGTCTGATCCTTGGAGAGCAGGTCTCGGATCTCCTCCTGGTAGATCTCTAAGTACGATGCCCTGACCAGGTACTGCTGATTCTGTGATCGAGAGATGTGGGTAAAAATATGATCAAAGGAGTTGGGGATGACTCCTCTTTTCTCCGGGTCACCACGCACGCCTTCCATGGTATAAGTTTTCCCAGTTCCGGTTTGTCCGTAAGCGAAAATCGTCCCATTGAAACCCTGCAGAACAGAATCCACGAGAGGTCGGAACGTCTCATCATAGAGTTCAAACTGCTTGGCATTCCAGTCATAGACAGCATCAAAAGTGAAGGTTTTAGGCATCTCATGGGTTGTGCCTTTGGGGTTCTTCACAGATACCTGGCCCAGCTTCACATCCACATCCACCACCTTGTCATAGGAAGCAGCCTTTTCCTTGCCATTCATGGGCCGACATCGAACCACCACCCGAACTGACTCGGAGCTTTTTAACTTTGACATGATGAGCTCTGACTAGGAGAGCCTTGAGGGTGATGAAGCCAAAATGGCTCAGGGTGCTATAGTCCTAAAAAAAAGGCAAAAGTAATAATCATGGTACAGTCATCATCAAACTGCTTGACACCAGCTAACATACACGTCATCTTCACTTGCTAACCTTTTGATAGACATTTTAAATAACTTTACTACACTTATTTCTCCTCATGGGACCTTTTTGTCCTTTTTTCTTTTATTGATGAATTAAGGTTTTTATAATTTCATACATATACATAACACATTCTAATTACCCCTTACCAGCTCTTATCTCCCTACTAGTCTCTTTTCTCAGCAAGCCTTCCTCCTATATTCATGTCCTTATGTTGTTTTGTGTCACACTAAACAGCACTATTTGTGTGACTCTGTGCTTGGAACTATCTCTTAGAACCTTGTAGGCTCCCTAGTGCATAGATAACTAGCTACTTTTCTTGCCCCTACCCCTGAATTTCTTAGTTACCCATTGTTCATTTGGTAATTTGTATGGCCCAGTGGGATTCACCCTCATCTGCAGCTGACCATTAGCCAGGCTGCTCCACTGTAGGCTTGTGTCAGTAATCACCCTGGTGTCGGTTCATAACTGCCCTGTTCTGTCGTTTTTAGAAGAAGGCAACCCACAATCCTTTCCCCCTATTTTCTGGCTCTTACACTTATTGCATCACTTCTCCTGCAAAGGTGTGTGGACCTTAATGGGTATCATAAATGACAGAGTAAGGATTGAGCCCTCACCTGCACTTATGCTCAGCACCTTATACAGCATCCTCAGGGGATCCTAACCAGCTTCAGTAGTAAAAAGACTCAAACCCACTAGTATTCTTAACTCCCATTCTCCCTTCAATCAATACTTAATACTTAATAGCTGAGGCAACTAGAAGCTTTTTAAAGCCTGAGCAATCTTGTATCTTGTGAGCTATTATAACTATGAAGAGAGTAACCTATACCTCCCTAGCTAGAAAACTTTATATGCACAGAGTCTTTGACCTAGCAATTTTATTTCTAAGAATTATCTTACAGATAAAGGTCTTGCAGAAATATGTAGCTACTAGGTCATTTGTGGGGAACTCTGGTTCCCATCTGAAGAGAGTCATTAAGTACATTTAATATATATGTAGAGAGATTCTGTGTAGTCATTTTAATGTGGCAATCTAAACATAATCCTATATAGTAAGACAAATTAAAATTAAAAAAGTGAGGATCAGTGTGCATACTACACATACACAGCATTAGGAGAAGAAGGAACCCTGATGGAAACTATGGACTTAGCGTGACAACAGATCAACTTGTGCTCCTCAGTTATCTCCTGGTGGCAGATGTTGAAAATAGGAGAGGTTAGAGCAGGGATCCTTGGACATTTTTTTCTTCTACTATATTTGCTGAGAATCTTAAAGAATTATAAAAATAAAGTATTGACTAGGGTGTAGCTCAACATCACAGTATATATGTTTAGCATATGCAGTGCTTTATTTCATTACCCAGCACCAAATTAAATAAAAAGTGCACACACACACACACACATTGAACATACCAAAGAAAAAGGGATAACCTAGGCTTAGTGGCAGCCTGTCACCTGTCATAACACCATTTTAAACACACAAGAAAGTTGTTTAAGGTCAACCTGAGCCTAAGTGCAAGACTTTGATTCAAAACAGAGTTGGTCAGTGGTAGGGTACTTGATTACATGTGCAAGACCACAGGTTTGTACCCAGCACTACAAAATGGGGGATATATTGCTATATGCTTGATAGACATACAATGTAACTCTCAAGAGAGAAAGAACTCTGCTATGTACTTGTCTTAATTCCATATCCACCTCACATAGAGCTTTTCAACTCAAAAAAATCAACAGAAGTTGGTTTGCATGAAATGTGTTCAGTAAATGAGGATGCAATACAATGCATTGCATGTAAAGCAATTCATCAATAAACTTAGTAGGATTTGAATGAAAAATAAGAAAAAAGTTGTTAAAAATAAAAAGAGGGCCAGATAGGAGGCTTCTACCCTAAGAGAGAAGGGAAAACAGACTCCTGAAAGTTATCTTCTGACCTCTACATGTGCACTGTAGCGCTTGCGCGCGCGCGCGCGCGCACACACACACACACACACACACACACACACACACACACACAACGAGAGCGAGAGAGAGAGAGAGAGAGAGAGAGAGAGAGAGAGACACAGAGAGACAGAGAGACAGAGAGACAGAGACAGAGAGAGACAGGCATGTGCATACATTGAATAAACAGATGGATAGAAGGAAAGAGAAAGAACTTTATTTGATGCCAGAAAACTCAGAAGGCAGAAGAATGGATGACTAAACATGTACTTTGTGAAAGGCAGAAAGTGCGTGCAATGGAATAAAGAGATTCACAAGCACCTCTGTGCAGGGCTGGAGAGTTGGCTCAGGGGTTAAGATTCTGCCTTGCAAACAGAAGGTCTTGAGTTCAGATCCCAAGTCCTATGAAAAAACAACAGGTGAGAAAGGCAGCAGCCTGCACTTCTGATCCTGGTGGGCAGAGCCGGGGAAATAAAAGGAGGTAGAAGCAATCCAGGATGATTCCCGAAGTCACCCTTGGTCCTCCACAGGGACATGCAGTGCTCTCTGACACATATATACACATACATACAGAGTAAATAAATAAATTTCTGTGCAGAAATTTCTTTTTAAAATAGGAAATTCATGTGGTTATTGATTCAAAAGGCCTTCAGAGATAGATCTCTCTCCATCACCATTCTCTTGCCCCTCAGACAATATTTGTAATCTTTATATTTGTAATCTTTCTGATGTTATGCACAGTAATATACATTCTGAATTTTGCTTTTTCTTATTACAACATACCTCCTTCCATAAATTCAGCTGCCGATGTCATAGTATCATTGCATGTTTATATCAGAATTTACATAACTCTATGCTACAGATGCATTTATTTGCCACGTGTGTGGATGCCATGTGTCCCTGCACTGGGGTCGTCGAAGCAAATGATGACTGTGGATTCAAGGCCAACTTGGGCTATACAGAAAGATCCTATTTCAAACAAATCAAAATGAATGTACTTCAACTGCTGTCTGCTATTCTGCTGTAAAAAAAAAAAAAAAAAAAAAAAAAAAAAAACCCTAAGACACACAGCCATTCCAGGTGTGGGACAATATGTCTATAAGAATAAAATCCTAGACAAGATGGCTGGCAGATAAAGGTACTTTCTATTCCTTGATCCCCAGAACCTACAAAAAGATGGATAGAGGTTAGACATGCATGCACACATAAACACACACACAAAATAATGATAAATAAATAAAAATTTAAGAATTCCTAGATGATGAAATCAAACAACATATGCATTTGTAATTATAAATGTACAAAACTGACAATATGCTTTTTAGTTATGCAAATGACTATTTCCTGCCAACAAAAGAATGGGCAAGTCTGATACCCTGTACAATGTTCTGCTACTACACATGCACAGATGCTTCTTTTCATATTTCTTGCTGTTGTATGTCTTAGGACATTATCATTTAAAACGAGAATATTAAAACCAAAATATTTCTTACCCTCTCTGAACCCCCTTTTTGTGTGTGTGTGTGTAAATTTTAGGGGAAGGGGAGTGGAACCATTTTCCTTCCTGATGGATGACTGTGAAACTACAAGGCACTTACAAAGGTGTTTACAAAGTTAGGAAGTACCTACCATATTTATATGCATTCAAATTCTATGGGTTCAGGGCTGGGGTGTAGCTCACCAGTAGAACATATGCCTAGTATGTATGAAGTTGTATGTTCAATTCCCAGTATGATCAAAAAACAAAAAGAGAAAACAGGTTCATTCAAAATCTCTGTCAAGAGTCTTTGAAGAGATTAAAGTGAACCCTAATTTTGTTCACTAAACATCACTAAAATAGTATTTTGTTAAGTTTATAGTCATCACCTTTAAAAAAAGTGACTGAGGGGCTGGAGAGGTGGCTCAGGGGTTAAGCCTCTGCCTTGCAGGCAGAAGGTCCTGAGTTCGGATCCCAGATCCCACATATAGATGCCAGGCGGAAGTGGGGGCGGCCTGCGCTTCTGGTCCTGGTAGGGCGGAATCTGTGAATCCTGGGGCAGAAGGAGGTGGAGGCGTCCATGGTGGTTCACGAATCGTCCGTGGTTCTACACACACACATACACACATGCGCACGCACATACATATGCACACACGCACAATTGAATAAATAATAATGAAAAAAAATTTTAAAAAATTAAAAAAAAAAAAAAAAGTGACTGAGATCTAAATACTCAACTGGCATTCACTAAGAACTAAATCTCCTGCCATTTAAAGAAAACTGCATAAGAACAGACCTTCATTCATTACCTTTTAGATGCTATTTAAACTTTTACCACATGGAGTTAGACATCTACAATTCAAGTACGCAGAAGGTGCAAGACAACTTCAAGACCATCTGAGATTACCCAGAGAGATCACAAATCAATAAAAGAGCAGCAGCAACAGCAAAAATCATACACGGAATTTTTCCAGCCAGGGAAGAAAGAACCAGATATTAGAATGGCCAGTTTTTCTGAAGGGAACTTGCCCTAGCTACAGCTGTGCCCAATCCCTTGCCTGTGTCCCCCCCCCCTTTCCTACAGAGGCCTACCAAAGCAGATCTGAGTACAAAGATCCTTAGCTGAGACCTCGATGCATCTTACGGGCAGGTAGACAAGACAGCAGATTGAAGGAGGAGTGGAGAGATGGTTCCACCATCAGGAGGACCCACGTTCAGGATCCCAACACCCATACGACAAGCTGGAGTCCTCTCTGGCCTCTGTGCATGCACAGAAACATGTGTCATACATGTACACTCATATGCAAACATAGATAAATTAATAATAAGCATCATAAAAGAGGTAGATTGAAAAATAAGAGAAGGTGAGGGCTGTGGGGCACAGGCATCCCTGTTTACCAATGGAGTCAATGTGGCCCAAGTATGCTTTATCAAAGAGCTGTGAAAGAAGGCTGCAGGCTTAGCTCCTTCACAGTATCGCTGACGTTTTCTAAGTTCCAAACTAATGAAAACAAAGGAATACTAATGACCTCCATCAATCTTCAAAATCCTTTAAGAGGAAGGAATTCCTAAAGACAATGCTCTTAATTAAACTTCCTCAATGCCAAGTACATTTCTTTCCTGAACTCACCCAGCCAGGCTGCACTAGTCATGTATTATTGATGTTTTATTTCAGGAAGATGGACTAATTTAATTTCCTGCTACCAGGGCTTCACATTTCCTTCTGGGTCCTCTTCACAGAGAAGACAGTGAAAAATCTTTCAAGAAACTCCCAGCAGTCACCTGCTTCCTGAATCTTTTCTGCCAGAACTTATACCCAGTGTTAACACCCACTGTCTGAATGGCTACTGCACATGTCGCCAGATGTTTCGCCAACCTCATGGTTTTCATCTGCTGAGGCGATCAGCTCAGCTCCACCTTTCTGACACCACCCACATACATCCACACTGCTCCAGGAGTCTTTCATTTTCAATTCATAGATCCTCACCTTGGCTGGTTGTCATGGAGTCATACCCTCAAGGTCTAGAACCAGGTGAGGATTGGATTCTTAGCAACTGCTGGTTACTAAGACAGAGGTCGCAAACTCATCACATTCTACCTAAAACTTTTTTAAAAATGTACATATGCATGTAGTGATGAAACCTCAGCCTGGTCCATGCTAGATAAGCTCTGTGCCACTGAAAGTCACTCCAGCCCACTGCTTCAACTTCTATCGGCCAGTGTGGGGGTTTAAAGAAACAACAACAGGGGGTGAAGTTCAATGGTATAGCTGGCTTCAGCCTCTAGCATCAGAAACACTGTAAAACGTATGACAACTCCACAGTCTTTATATATTCGTGTCTTGATGAAACCTTCGCCTAAGAAACACAAGCAAAGATGTCCTACAGCATTATTATAACAGGAGAAAACCCTGGACACATACATATCCACGTGCATTAAAATATGGTACATTCATAGGTTAGATATTCCAATACACTAGTCAGACTAGTGAGGAGTTAAAAGGAGTCAGAGAAGGAGGTCTACAAACACAGCCGACAGGTCAAAGTTGGTTTGTCTGTTTTGGCAAATCAAATTTTGTTAGAACAGCCATAACCCTTTACTTGCATATCACCTAGGGCTACATTAACTATAAAATGACAGAGTAAAGACTAATGGCTGTAACAAAGTATGGCACCCCAAACCTAAATTATTTACCACCTGAGCTTTTCCAGAAAAAATTAGTCAGCCCTTGAACTGACTGCTTTAGGCCAGCGTCATAGTTAAACACAGGTGTCAACTTGACAATTGAGGGTTTGAGCTCTAGGCACATTTGTAGCAAATTAGTGGTTGAGTTAGGCCCAGAGCAAACCTGCAGGAGATTGTCCAGCTATAGTCCAGTTGAGAAAGTCGGCATCCTTCTATATACTTGGCCAGACATGCTGGTCTGGCAAGTAAGGATCATCCCTCTCTCAGCCATTATGTAGAGATGTGTGGCCAGTTCTCTCGGCCTTGGGGTTGGCATGAGCTCTCCTGTCAAGCTGGACTGAGAACTGTAACCAGATAATCGTAAGAGACAATAAACCCCTTGTTCCCTTAAGCCATTTGATGGTCATTTATCAGCAACCATGTAGGCTGACTGCAACAGCCAGATTGTCTCAAACAGACAAATAAAAAGACACACCACGTTATGCACGACTGTCTAAACTGGGCAGTGGGAAGTGCAGAAATACAATTAGAAATGGAAAACTCATTTCAACTTGACCTATAATACTTTATCATTTCTCCTTAATAAACTAAAGCAAGGAAATAACACTCTGAAGCAAATATGAGAAAATATTAATAATTGTCAATTCTGAATTCTCGATGTTTCCTATACTACTATAACATCCATCTTCACTTTTGAGATAGGCTTTTGCTACATAACCCAAGCTAGACTTGATCTTGAGATCCTCTTGTCTCAGTCTTGAGTTCTGGGACCACTAATGTGTGATACCAAATCCAACTACATTAAAAACAAAACAAAACAAGAGCTCAGGGGTTAAGACTCTGTCTCACAAACAGAAGGTCCTGAGTTCAGATCCCAAGTCTTTCATAAAAACACCAGGCAGAAAACTGCAGCAGCCTGCACTTTTGGCCCTGGTAGACAGAACCTGAAAAATTCCTGAGCAAAGCAAAAAGGAGGTAGAAGCAATCCAGGCTGATTCCTGAAGTCACCCTTCATTCTCCACGGAGGATACAGTGTCTGCTCACACACACACACACACACACACACACACACACACACACACACACACACACACTAGATGAATATAGTTTAAAAAGATTTTCTACATCTCTGGAACAATGGGACATCTCGCAAGCCTGTAGAGCTCGCAGCAGCAGTATGCCCCTCTGTGGACCTCGGTTCTCCAGTCCTCCCCCTCCCAATCTTTTGGGTTCCTCACCCAGCATACTTTCCTCATTGTACTTCTTACCTGGCTCTATAAACAAATTCATGTAACTATGATTTGATTATGAAAGGTCAGCCACTATGCTAGTGGCTTTTTAAGTGGCATCAGCAAGGCACTATAATGACATGGGGAATGGCTCTAAATGAACAAGCAGCTTATGAAAGTGAGCGCCCGTATGTGCAAGCCCTCACGACTAATTTTTTTTATTTATTCAATTGTGTGTGTGTGTGTGTAGAACCACAGGCGAATTCAGGAACCACCATGGACCGCCTCCACCTCCTCCTTGTTTACTCTGCCCTGGGATTCACAGGCTCCGCCCTACCAGGACCGGAAACGCAGGCCGCCCCCAAGTCTGCCCGGCGTCTATACGTGAGGTCTAGGATCCGAATTCAGGACCTTCTGCCTGCAAGGCAGAGGCTTAACCCCTGAGCCACCTCTCCAGCCCCCCTCACGACTTTTTTTTTTTTTTAATTTTTTATTATTATTTATTCAATTGTGCGTGCATGCACGTGTGTGTGTAGAACCACGGACGAATTCAGGAACCACCATGGACCGCCTCCACCTCCTCCTTGTTTACTCTGCCCCGGGATTCACAGGCTCCGCCCTACCAGGACCGGAAACGCAGGCCGCCCCACTTCCGGCCGGCGTCTATACGTGGGGTCTAGGATCCGAACTCAGGACCTTCCGCCTGCAAGGCAGAGGCTTAACCCCTGAACCATCTCTCCAGCCCCCCCCCCCAAGACTATTTTAAAAAATACATCCATCAAAAAATGGTAGTCCAGCCCTCTCTCCGCCATCTTGGAGCCTGCGAAGGCCTGCTGGGAACAGGATTTCTAAAGGGCAAATCTGTCTGGAAGGTTGTGGTGCAAGGCCATTTTTGCTGGCTATAAGCGCGGCCTCCAGAACCAAAGGGAGCACACTGCTCTTCTTAAAATTGAAGGCATTTATGCTCGAGATGAAACTGACTTTTACTTGGGCAAGAGATGTGTTTATGTGTACAAAGCAAAAAACACAGTGACTCCTGGTGGCAAACCAAACAAAACCAGAGTAATCTGGGGAAAGGTAACCAGGGCCACGGAAACAGTGGCCTGGTTCGAGCCAAATTCCGAAGCAACCTTCCTGCAAAGGCCATTGGACACAGAATCCGTGTGATGCTGTGCCCCTCACGGATTTAAAATAATGGAAAGTAAATAAATAAAAATAGATTTGTACTCTTAAAAAAAATGGTAGTCCACTTAGGTTTTGGAAGTCCTGGTGAATTTTTTTTCAATGTTTCTATTATCCTTAACAAGTATATGGCATCTTCAAACACGGGGAAAAAAATTGTCTGGCAATTCCCCAAAAGCAGCCCTGCAAGAAGCAATCTGAAGGCACACAGGGTGCATGCCAATGCTGCTGTAATCGATATGTTGCAATGCAGCATTTGCTAGGAGCAGACCAGGCAACCACGTACCAACTGCCTGGCCCTCTGAGTTCAAGAACTCAGAGGATCTGAAATGTAGCCCAAGTCTTACTTGAGCAAGCATGACTGTGGAGCCCAAGGGTGATATCAGGAATCATCCTCCTTCACCTTGCCATCTTATTGTTATGAGCCTGAGTCTGTAAACCCAGAACGTGTCATAGGGACTGATTGGCAGGCCAGCTTGCTCTAGAGATTCCTTGGCTCAGTCTTTCAGGCTGGAATTACAGGTGGGCCAGCATTTTTACACAGGATCTGGGATCTAGTGATCCAAATTCAGGTCCCTTTGCTTACAAGGCAAAGGGTTTAATCACTATCCACCCAGCCCCCTGCATATTTTAAAGGACAGAGTATCTGCAGTGAGGAAATAGTTGTAAATATACCTATGGGTGCATAAAACTTATGTGGAGGGTAGCCAGGTAAGGTGTCACACCATATAACCCTAGCACTGAAGGAGGAGGATCAGGAGTTAGAGACCAGCCTGAACTGCATAGGGTGATTCTGCCTCAAAATATTCAAAACTGGGTAAAATGCCTACTCAAACCTGATGACCTAAGTTGAATCCTGGAAGCACCCATGGTAACATGCGTTATGGCATGTAAGTGTACAGCTGCAATTTCTCTCTCTCTCCTCATTACCTAATTAAAATATTTGAATCATGGGCTAGAGATGCAGCTCAATAAGTAGAGTGCTTGTCTAGCATTCAAAAAGCACTAGGTCGGGGCTGGAGAGGTGGCTCAGGGGTTAAGCCTCTGCCTTGCAGGCGGAAGGTCCTGAGTTTGGATCCTAGACCTCACGTATAGACGCCAGGCGGAAGCGGGGGCAGCCTGCATTTCTGGTCCTGGTAGGGCGGAGCCTGTGAATCCCGGGGCAAAGTAAACAAGGAGGAGGTGGAGGCGTCCGTGGTGGTTCCCCAGCGCGCACACATGCATACATGCACGATTGAATAAATAATAAATAAAAAAAAATTTAAAAAAGCACTGCGTCTCTCTGGAACCGAAAGCTGAATAAATCTCCCTTTCTCCCTTAACAACAACAACAACAAAAAAGCACCACTGAGTTTGATCCCAGCACCACATAAGACCAGGTGTAGCAGTATATGCCTGTAACAACAGCACTTAGGAGTTGGAGGCAGGAGGACCAACAGTTCAAGGTTGTCCACAACTGTACTGTGACTTTGTAGCTAGCCTAAGTTACATGAGACACTGTCTCAAAAAAAAAAAGGCAATGGGGCTAGGCAGACAGCTCTGTCTGGAAAGTGCTCACTAAGCACAAATACAAAGACCTCGGTCAATTCCCAGCACCCACATAAAAAAGCTGGGCATAGGGGAATGCTCATAATCCCAGTGCTAGAGAAGAGACAAAAAGATCTTCAGAATTGCTGCCCCATCAGCCTAATCTACTCGGGAAATCTCTAGGCCAATGAGAGACCCTGTCTCAAGAAACAACAATGAATGAACGTACCTCCTGAGGGATAGTGTCCAAGGTTGTCCTCTGGCCTCTATGTGCATGGTGCGAATACATGTATGCACACAAGCACACACACACGCATACAAACACTTACAAGTTTAGATTAAAGCTAGGCATGGTAGCACACACATGTAATCCTAGCACATATGACGTGGAAGCAGGAGAATATGGAATTCAAGGTCATCTCAGCTTCATGTGAGCTCAAAGCCAACATGAGCAACATGCAATCCTGTCTCAAAAAAACAAATAGATAAAATGGGGGGGAGGGGAGAGACACAAATGTTTTGTGAAATTAAGTAAATTAAGTCAGCCAGACATGGTAGCACATGCCTGTAAATCCAGCATTGGGGAGATAGAATGGGAAGACTGCTACGTGTTCAAGGCCAGTTTCTCATTTACACAGCAAGTTCCAGGCAGTGACTCACTTTTTCAAAAAGAAAAGGAAATTTAAAAAAAAAGGAAAAGAGAGAAAGAAGGAAAGAATGAAAGAAGAAAAAGAAGAAAATTAAACGGCTTTCAATTTCATCTCTCCATTTTTACTCACTACCATGAATCTAAGGTAATGACAACGTTCGAATTGATGAGCAAGAGGCCCTCAGAGAAAAATTACTTGTGCCAACTTCATGGAGACTTTCTTAAAAATGCTTCTGCAAGGGCCATGGCAATGCGATTTTTTAATTATTTAATGTCACATAGCAAGTCATGTACCCAAATCTCTTCAAAGCATTCAGACCAAAATTGCCAAAGTGATAGACTAGTAAAACAGATTCTGTTTACAATACAAAATCAATTATTTTTATATGTCAAACAGTTGGATGAACTATCTAAAAGTTTCAAATTATCCCTTATAGGACAATTAAGAACCATTGTATTCCAAACTATTATACTTGAATTGGGAGCAGTTGGGCAATCAATACCAAAACTCTTAATATAAACACTCACTAAAGCAGTACCACTATCTGGATCATTTTGAGGGTATAAACTCTGATATATGTACAAAAACATGTAGACGTTATGCTTATAACAGCATCATCTCTGACAATTCTGACATGCATCAGTAGGGGACTGGTTAGATTATGACACAACCACATGATGGGACACTCAGCAGTTATACTCTGCAGTTAAGTCTCTGGGCTTTTAGATATGGGCAGACGTTCAAGGCACACTGAAGCTACACAAAGAACAATTACTATGATGAAATCTAGGCATGTTTCTGCAAAATAAGTTCAGAGAGAGTTGGGGCTACAGTGTGAAATCAAATTTAAAAACTTGAACTTTAGTGTTCACCAAGTACAAGTTTGACTTTGGCTTTCTGCTCTACCACGTACTAGCTCTAAAATCTTAAGGAAATTGTGTAAGTCATAGTTTCTTCTTTTGCAGAATGAGGTTATCACACACTTGCTCTTAAAAGAATCGTCCACCACTTAGCCTAGTATGGGCACAAAAGAAACACTCTGGGGAAGGGAATAATATTGATCTATGAGTAATGAGCTTGCAAGCATTCTGTTTGCTTTTCTTGCTCTTTGGACTTTTTGAGGGGCCCCTGCATTTGGCTGTTTGTGTTTAAGGTGAGAGGCCTGAATTATCTGAAGTCAGGCAGGCTACTTCTGAAAGCAATCTGAAAAGATCACAGACAAAAAAGATGAGTAATAATTGCCTATCCTGAATTCAAATTGGCACCAGTCATTTGGTGACACAAACAGAGCATTTATCTAGGATGGGGGGGAAAAAGATGGAAATCCTTTTATATTCAGCTATGAATCATTCCTAAATTTCATGAAAATACACTCAAAGTTTAGAGGATAACTCCCATTCAATCGATTTGAGTCTGGGGTTCTACTGTTCCTACTCAATATATCAAGAGATTAATGAGTATTTATCCTGCTTTTCTTTTTTTGAAACAGGGTGTCAAATAACCCAGGCTATAATCTTTTTTTTTCTTTTTTTTATTATTATTTATTCAACTGTGTGCATATGTGTGTGTATGTGCGTGCACGTGTGTGTCTGCGTGTGTGTGTGGAACCACGGACGAATTCGTGAACCACCATGGACGCCTAAACCTCCTTCTGCCCCGGGATTCACAGGCTCCGCCCCACCAGAACCAGAAGCGCAGGCCGCCCCACCAGAATCAGAAGCGCAGGCCGCCCCCGCCTCCGCCCCGCGTCTATACGCGGGATCCGGGATCCGAACCCAGGACCTTCCACCTGCAAGGTGGAGGCTTAATCCCTGAGCCACCTCTCCAGCCCCCCCCCCCAGGCTATAATCTTGACATGAGATATGTAGCTAAAGATTACCTTGAAATTCTGGGTTTCCTGCCTCCTCCTGTCAAGTACTGGAATTGCAGGCAATTGTCAACATGTCGGCCTTGACCAGTTAACTTTCCCATTTGTGTGGGCATGTGTCCCTGGAGACCAGAAGTCAACATCAGTGTCTTCTTCCTCAGCTTTTAAGACAAGGTCTCTCACTGAACCAGGTGCTTACCAATCAATCAGGTAAACTTGTTGGCCAGCAAGTTCCAGGGCTCCTTCTGCTTCTGTCTACCCAGTGCTGAGATTACAGTGTCCAGATTTTTCCATGGATTCTAGGAATCCAAACTCAAGTCCTCATGCTTGCACAGCAAACGCCTTGCCAACTAATCTCTCCAGACACTTGTTTCTCTACTTCTTTATGAAAAAGAGTAAGTCGAGTACACATATACCTTACACACTTGAAGAAACCACCTCCCCTTTTAAAAACACTTGGCTAAATGCCACAGTATGGTTATTTTCTAGTGTGTTTAATCTGTCCCCTGTTGAGGGGTGTTGCAGTGACTGCCCCAGACACTTACCTTTAGGAAGGTGGGAAGAACTTGGGGATCTGTTCCTGGAGGTGAAAAGCTGCACATGTTCCCCTTCAACAGAAGGCACAACACTGCCCCTCTAGGCTGAACCATCTGTCCTCCCACCACAGTGCGCTCAGCACCCCCCCCCAACCTGACATCCAGAGCTATGATCTGAATCTCCACCAAGCTGCAAGAGCCTTCCTGCCAAGAGCTTCTCATTCCATCTACCAACCTAGGAAAGAAACTATTTCTCTGCTGACATTTAAGTCCTGACTTAAGTGATATAATCAATCAAATGCAGCATAAGGCTATTGTTGGGGGGATGGGAGGAAGGGACACTCCGTTTTTTCCAGAGCTTCAGGTGGAACCCAGGGAGGGATGTCCATACTACATCCCAGCTCTTTCTTGGATCTTGAGTCAAATAGATCAACTAGTAAACAATGAGCAAGACAATTTGAATAGAGCATATTGGATGGTGTTAAGGTTTATGTTTTTAAGTGTGAAATTTTTCCTTTAAAATAAATTTCCTTATCTTTGAAAAATAAATACAAGTATTTTCAAATAGAGTTATTTACTATCTATAGTCTGTTCCAAAATAATCAGGGTTGGAGTAGACAGAGGTTATATGTGAAAAGCATTGCCCTATGCTGGTTAGTGCTGGAGGAGTAACTAGTTCATAACTCCTCATTATGAACTCTACTTCATTATGCTTGAGATATTCAAAATAGGAACAAAAAAATCACCCTTTATCCAATGGTTTGTCATTAAATATTTGTTTTTAATTACAATTAAAAAATAAATAACCCTCAGCACCAGATGTAGGAGAATACCTTTGCAATCTGACAAGTAAAGAGGTGAAGAAGGGAGAACACAGTATCTTGTAGGCAAGACTCTAATTCCTTATTGTTGATTTTGCAAAACCAGTGTTTCCAACAAAGACCGTCTTTTTGTGGTAATCTTAAGTATCTTGGGTTGATATTTTAATCTTACTGACTAGAGTCTTTTATAATTTGCCAGTTAGGTTTTTTTTTTTTTTGCTTATGTTCTTATAAGAGATTATAAAGATTACCGCTATCCATTGAACCACTGAATAAATTGTTAGGAACTTTTGGTCTACTTAATTTCACACACACACACACACACACACACACACAGACACACTTCCCACAGGGACTAGGTGCTGTGAAGCACCCTAGTGTGGGTAATAGTGTGTGTTAATGGCTAAAATCCCTATTTCACTGAGGCCACTTACACCAAATACTATATTCAAGTGCGGGAAATTCAAGAACTGAAAATACTTTGCCAAACCTTTAAAAATAAAACCACTCTATTTACATTATCACTGGTTCATACTGTGATGCAAACTATGATTTAAATAAATCAGCATACTGAAGACAGAGCTACCTATGGGGTAGCACTCCATATATCCAATCAGGGTGACAAAGTCAGAAGACACAACCTGTAACCATTATTAACTCAGTGCAGGCTGGTGATACTGCTAAGAGGAGCCCCACCCAGAAAGTCTAGGAGAAAGTCCAGCATTAAGTCACCAAGGGGAAGAAAATGTCACCTCAAGGCGCAGTCTTGGTGGTGAGGCCAGAAGGGCCTTGGAAAGAACTAGTCAGGGTTTATTTGTATGTGCATCTACAGATGTACACAACATATACACACACATAAACAGACAAGACAAACCTAAAGGTCAGAGAGATTGGCCTGCTTACATCACAAAACAAATGGTAGAACTGCTACTTCAGGATTTTAATACTACCTGCACTGGGTCCCACTGCCTTTTCAAGCCAGAATTTTCTGGGATAGCATAGGCTTGACCATAAAATCTTTTAAGACTCTGGGGAGACAAGAGATGTTGAAAGGAAAACAATGAGCCCATAGGACATCGAGGGAGAACTGAGGCCCCAGGAGACAAAATCTTCTACAATTAGCAGTCAGCAGTACTGGAGGACTTCGTTGCCCTCTTCTCAGCAGGGTAGATGTAATCAACAGAGCCATGAACAAGTTTAGTGTTAAGTGACTCAGAAGAGAAACTGGGGCCCTGCTGCAGCTGCTTCAGGCTTGGGGTCACATACTATGAGGTGTGAGAAGTGGGGGGGATCAACAGTGCTTGCCCATCTTGCCAGGCTGGCATTTGTTATGGCTGGATTCATCAAGTAACTGACTCTCTTTCCTACACTACCATAGCTCAAGGGTTTCCCCTTAGCATCCTCAAACAGCCTTTGTTAATTTGTTTATCCACTTTTGTGTGTGTCTCGGTGTGTCTATGTGTGTCAGAAGGCACTGCGTGTTTCAGAGGCCCAAAGATGACTTTGGGAATCACCCTGGATTGCTCTATCTCTTCTTTGTTTTGCTCTGGCGTTTCCCAGGCTCCACCTTTCAGGACCCAGTACAGGCTGAAGCCATTTCTGTCTGGTATTTTTATGTGGGACCCAGGATCCATTTGTGTACACTCAGGTCCTTGTGCTTTCAAGGCAGAGTCTAAACCCCCGAGCCATCTCTCCATTCCCTTACACAGCCTTTGAAGTCGCTTCTTTGCTTGTTGATTAGGTTTTTTAAACATATTATCTATTATTTATTTGAGAGAGAGAGAGAGAAGAGAAAATGTGCATGTACATACATTTCAGGATCCATGGGTGGAAATCAGAGGACAACTTTCAGCAGCTGGTAAATTGGTTCTTTTCTTCTACCTTGTGGACTTCCAGGCATTAAACCTAAGTTGCCAGGTTTGCATGCAGGAACCTTAAACTGGTTGGTTTTGTGACAGTCTCAGGTAGCACTAAGTAGCCTCAAACTGATTATGTACCTGAGGGCATTCTTTGAACTCCTGATCCTTCTACCTCCAGTTCCCTAGGTGCTAGGATTATAGGCAGGTACCCCCAAACCTGGCCCTAAGGTCAGTTTTTATTCTATTTTTTAATATTTTATTTATTTAGTTGAGAGAAAGCTATGGAGGGGGGCACACAGGTGGAGATCGAGGACGACTTTTGGAAGTCATACTCTTCTTCCACCGTGTTGGTTACTGGGGATTAGACACAGATTACCAGGCTCCTTATCCACTGAGTTATCTTTCCAGCCCTCATATACATACATTTTTGAAAATGTTATTCACGTACATAATGTATTGTGATTATATGTAGACCCTATTACCTCCTCTTATGTCCCACCCATTCTTGCATATTCCTTTATTTTTCCTCACAAGTCCCCCTCCTCTTTCATGTCTTAGTTTTGTACAGGACTTCTGCAGGTAGCTACAGCTGCAGTGTGCTCATGATTGCACCAGACACGTCGTATCTGGAGCACAGTGCTTCACAGCACTCCTCCCTGCTCTGCCCTCCTGTCTTACAATCTTTCTGCCCATTTTCCCTGGGCCTTGAAGAGGTGATATAGACACCCCACTTAGGACTCAGCACTCAATAGTCACCTGCTGAAAGTCACTTTTTCCAACAGCATTTCACATTAGTTACCCGAGGAAAGAAGAGAAAGGCCTCTGACAAGATTTCAGAGTCGTGACCATTGCTTATCTAAAAATAGGTGGAGCTGGTATGTACCTCAGTGATGGAACATGTGCTCCATGAGAGAGGAAGGGAGGGAGGAAAGGAGAAGGTCAGAGAAGTGAACAGTAGAGAGGAACAGGCATGGGGTGGGCACATGTGGGGGAAATTACCTGACTTCTTGGTGCCTCTACTTCCCTCATCTGGAAAGTAAGAGGCCCAGATCCAGTGTCACAGGGCTGCTGTTGGGACTAAATAAATAAGACAGCATGTGTAATGGGCTCAACTAACATGAGCTACTCCTATACTATTACTTAACTGTCACTGTCATTGCCACAATCCAGTCTGCTTCTGATTACCTAAGTGAGTGCAACACCTGGGCATCCTGGTGCACTCCAAACCCTGTTTCTTAAGGTCTAGGCCTAGAATCTAAATTTCTTTTATTTTTGAAAATATTTTATTTGTTTATGAGCAAAAAGGAGAAAGGAAGGAGAAGGAGAGAGAGAGGGAGAGAGAGAGACAGAGAAAGACACATGCCTGCATGCCATGGTGCACAGGTGGAAGTCAGAAATCAATTTTCAAAATTATTTCTCTCTAGGGGGCTGGACAGATGACTTAGGGGTTAAGTCTCTATCTCAAAAGCAGAAGGATCTGAGTTTAGATTCCAGATCCCACATTCCACATTCCACATAAAAATGCAAGGTGGAAATGGTGGCAACCTATATAATCAGCCCTGAAAGGTGGAGCTGGGAAACCCCCAGAACAAAGCAAAAAGGAGGTAGAGCAATCTAGGATGATTCCCAAAGTCATCCTTGGGCATCCACAGGGACACAGCATGCCTTCTGACACACACAGACCCCCCCCCCAACACACACAAACAAATCCACATGAAAAAACAAACGAACGAACAAACAAACTACTTCTCTCCTTCCACTATGTGGATTTCTAGAAATCAAACTCAGGTTGCCAGGTTTGTGAGCAGAACAAGTACCTTAACCACTGAGCTGTCTCAAAGGTCCAGATTCTACATTTCTAACAAGAGCCCAGGTAACAATAATACCTCTGTTATGTATAATACACTTGAACTTAATAGGTATGATTTGGTGTACTACGGTATGACTTAGTATGATACGGTGTGATGTGGTGTGGTATGGTGTGATGGTGTGATGGGGTATAGTATGGTACAGTATGATATGGTATGGTGTGATATGGTGTGGAGTGATGTGGTATGGTACAGTATAGTATGTATGGTGTGGTATGGCATGGCTGTGGTGTGGTAAGGTGTGGTATGATATGGTGTAGGATGCTGTAATATGGTGTGGTATAATACAGTATAGTGTGGTGTAGTATGGTATGATAGGATATGATAGGGTATGGCGTGATATGGTGTGACATGGTGTGGTGTGGTATGGTATTGACAAATAGGAGCGGCTTCTCTGCATCTCAGATTCTCATCTATAAACTGAGGATAGTGAATACTCCACATGATCCGAACTGGCTGCAAATGTCAATGAGTATGCCCAGGAAAGAGCATTCTAAACTGCAACAAAAATAAATAAATAAATAAGATAAACTGCAATAAAGCTATACAAGTAGTGATGAGATTGTCTCACTACTCATAGTATTGAATTCACAACACTGTAATGCCAAATTTATAAAGATAATTACTAAAATATGAAAAAAAATGAGGCTGGAATTCCCTCACTCAGAACTACTTTCAGGACTCCTCTAGGAATTCTGGCAGAACACAATGGCTTTTCAAGGGCTTTCCCAAGTGAAAAAAGCTCTGAAACTCTACCATTCAATGGCCAGGAAAGAAGCACTTTGGCAGGGAGCTTTGCTAGCGAATCTACTCTTTCCCCAGAGCTGGCCAGCTTCCTCCCAGCCTCCATGAGCCAAGACCCACAAATCAGGACAGCAATGCTAACCGCCTGAGACACATGGGCATGACCCCAGCAAAGCACGCACCTACTCTCTTCAAGAGCCAGTCTTGGGGAAAACCAGGAAACAAAGTTGGGAGCCTCAGGCATGCTGCCCAACGTGGGGGCACTGTCAAATTCTCCTGGTTGTCTTCCTTCCATAGGCTTTGCTACCCAAAAGCCCTAGATAAATGTTTACACCTGAGCCTCTCAGGGGATTTCAGTTCTTCCTCACCAAGTCATCTCTATTTCAGAGGCAGATGGCACCTCCAATATCTACCTGACCTAGGCCAAAAACCTAGGAATCATTCTTAATCTGCCTATCCTTCTAGTTCCATCTCCAAAACACATCCTGTACTACCACCCTAGAAGGCCACTGCTATCTCTCACTGGTCTCCTACCTAGTCTCCACTCAAATGCCCTCTAAAATCATTAGCCACATACGCACAAGAGTGATTTTGCTTTCTTTTGTTTTGCTTTTTCTTTTGTGGTGTTGGAGATGAAACAAGCACACTAGGAAATCATTCTATTACTTCGCCACAACCCTAGTCTTCAGAGAGATTTTAATACAAAACAAAACTAGAGGCTGGGATATAGCTCAGTCGGTAAAGGGCTTACCTAGCATGCCTGAAGGTCCAGGGTTCAATCTCCAACACCGTGTAAATCAGTATGGCGACACACAACTGCAAATACAACTCTCAAGAGACAAGAGAATTGGAAATTAAAGGTCATCTATCCACAACTTCATAAGTTTGAGGCCAGTCTAGATATACATGAGACCTTGTCTCCAAAAAATAAATAAATAGAAAACACTAAAACTAGATCATGTTACTCCCTTATCAAAAGTCTTCAATGATCTCACTACTTCTAGACTACCTAGCTACAAGGCCCTATATGTTCTGAACACCCCCCACACACCGGCACCCCAACTTCCCTACCCCACCCATTCCAGCCTTCCTGCAGTTCCTGGAAGCCTTAACCTGCTGTTCCTCTCCACACGTCTTCACAGTGAGTCCCTTACTGGAACAAACCTCAGCCAAAATGTGTCCACCTCACAGAGCCTTCTCTGATCACCCATAGAAAACAGCAGCCCCCCAATTCCCTGGACAAGTGTCTTTCTGGACTACTATCATTACAGTGTTCTCACTGTTCAACCTACCCTGTTTAACCTACTGATTCATGTCTCTGCTTGTGTAACTGTGTGAGAGCAAGGACTTCAGATGCCTCCTCATTCTCATAGTTCCAGGCTCAATGTGGCTGGCTGCACACACAAATTACTTGCTAAATGTCACATCTACAAAGTCAAGGGAGCACAGAGGGAAGAGCACCATGCTTGGAGCCAGGAGACCAGTGTGAGTGGGCGCAGCATGGCTTTTCTACTCAGGATCTTCCACTGTGCGGTGCAACTTTTATGTACACCTTACCCTCCTCCAAGACTTTTTGATAAAACAAAACAGTAAAGGAGCATTTCAGCCTTTTCCCTAAAGCACTAAGCTCTGTACAGATAGCATACGCCATCAACTACCACAAGACAAGCTCTTCCTCAGGGACTGTGAATGTGTGGGAGCCTGGAGTGGCGCATACCTTTAAACGCAGCACTTAAGAGTCAGAGAGGGGCTGGAGAGGTGGCTCAGGGGTTAAGCCTCTGCCTTGCAGGCGGAAGGTCCTGAGTTCGGATCCTAGACCCCACGTATAGATGCCAGGCGGAAACGGGGGCTGCCTGCGTTTCCGGTCCTGATAGGGCGGAGCTTGTGAATCCTAGGGCTGAGTAAACGAGGAGGTGGAGGCATCTATGGTGGTTCCCGAATTTGTCCGTGGTTCTACACACACACACATACATACACACATGCGCACACATATATATGCACAATTGAAGAAATAATAAACAATAAAAAATAATAATCAAATAAAAAAAAGAAGAGTCAGAGAACTGTGATTCTGAGGCCAGCCAAGGGAGATCCTATTGAGAAAAG
This sequence comes from Typhlomys cinereus, assembly GCA_023101885.1. NCBI lineage: Eukaryota > Metazoa > Chordata > Mammalia > Rodentia > Platacanthomyidae > Typhlomys > Typhlomys cinereus. The sequence continues at coordinate 4,312,517 of JALPQD010000014.1, forward strand.
AGGAAATGAAATAAAAGGAAAGGGAAGAAAGAAAAGAAAAGGGGAAGGAAAGGGAGGAAAGAAATGGGGAGAAGAGGAGAGGAGAGAAGAAAAAGAAGACAGGAAAGAAGAGTAAAGAAGGGAAGAGAGGAGAAGAGAAAAAAATAAAAGAAAAAGAAAAGAAATGGGGAGAAGAGGAGAGAAGAAAAAAGAAAAAGAAAAGAAAAGAACACAAGGCACAATCTGAAGCTCCTTCCCCAAGTACCCAACAGAAGACTCTGGATACAACTAGACGCTTGAATCAGCGAGCACAAGCACAAGACGTGACTTCACTATCAGAAGTCAAATCACAGTCAGGAGCGTTGCTGCGCACCTGTAGCCCAAGGCAACACCATGAATGGAGTCTAGAAATCTGAGAATGGCTGAACACACAGCAAGACCCTTTCTTGTCTCAAAAAAAGAATGAATAAAAGTCAAACCATATCAAATGAAGCTCTGGGTTCCTTGAAAGCTGTGCAGATGGAATAGGGAGGAATACAGAGAAATGAGAATTACCTTGAACTTCTGATTCTCCTGCCTCCAAGGCAATGACCTTGAACTTCTGACCCTCCTGCCTCCAATTCCTACGTGCTGAGATTAAAGACGTGTACCACCATGTCCAGTTTTATGTGGTGCTGGGGATGGAACCCAATATCTCATACATGCTAGGCAAGCACTCTGCCAACTAACATACAATTCCCATCCCAGTTTCTTTGCATATTCCTGGGATGGAAATGTTGGTTCCTGGAGAATCTGTAATAATACCAACATTAACATAATGCCACAAGGACAACTGTTTCATATTTGCAATAACCTTGTGAGGCAGACATACCTGACATTATAACCACATACTATATTCATTCACAAACCACAAACAGAATTTAAAGTACAATACAGATGCTACATTAAACCCAAATAATGACAGCTAAGTTATCAAATGTCCAGGTAGCTCACTCAGATCAGGCTCACTCATTTTTCACAAGAGTCCTACATGACAAAACTGTAGCCCAGCTACAGGTGAGGAAATAACAGCACAGATGGGCAAAGCAATTGCTCAGTGGCACACAGTTTGCAAGTGTCAGGACAAGACTAACCCACTGGACTGACTGTATGCTTTTAGTCATAGCTTCCCTGAAAGGCCCTTTACCATCATTTAGCTAACATTTCTCAGTATTTCTCATTAAAGAGGAGGGACCAAAGGCCACGCAGGCTGCCTCTTTAAACATCCCAGTGTTGTATCATTTTGTTTTGAAGGTCATACTTTAAATGGTATCTATTTAAGTAAAACATTTCTCAAGATGAAAATCCCATTGCCAAGGGTGGTTTATTAGTTGCCCACCAGAACTAGATGGGAAGCCCTGATTACTGAAAATACCACACACTTCGATTGTAGAACCTAAGGAAAAAAATAAGCTGAAACTAGCTAGAAACTTCCTCCCTGCTTTCATGGTGTGGAAAGGCACTATGCAGGTTTCCCAGGGCAAACTGTTAACAGGCTTACCCAGTTATGGACTCTACATGCTACACCAATGACTTGCCAGCCAAGATGTGCCCACTGATGCAATGGCAAAACTGTTATGACCAGCTGCTTTGTGATTGAATTTCTAGACTGCTCCATAAGAGAGAATTTACATCTGGTAGGTAGTGTAAACCCAGTCAAAACCCATAGCTGCGTAAGTCATAGGCCCTAGAGGAGAAACCATGAGTGTTGTATTGCTGAATGAATCTGATGTACTTTAACTATATAAGGCTGCTTCTTTCGGTGGGTGATAGTCACTGAAGACTCCTATCTGTTCCAAGTGTTGAGGACAAGTGAGGGCTGAATGCTCGACCCTGAAAAGAATATCAATTTCACCCTTACAAGGTTCAGGGAACATCACAGAAAAGGGAGCAGAAGGAACAGCAGAGCTGGGGGCAGGGGCGGGGCACTGCAGAACTCTGTCTTCTAGGCATGGCCTCTGCAGTCTTGAACCCTCAACCAGCTGAGATTATCTGCACAAGCCTGGCTCAAGATGGGACCCATCAACATCTAGTCATGGCATGGGGAGGGACTCCCAAGGTCCCATCCCTCCTGAGGATCTGCAGGAAGTTTAATGGCTGCTAAGGGAGGAAGAGACATTTTCTTCTGTGGTATAGTCACAAGATGTCCATGTTCCTATAAACAGCTTCTCACCCATGCTCCTGTAAACAATCCTAATTAAACTCACTGGGTCACACACAACAACAACAAAAAAAAGAAGGCAGGGCTGGAGAGGTGGCTCAGGGGTTACGCCTCTGCCTTGCAGGCGGAAGGTTCTGAGTTCGGATCCTAGACCCCACGGATCCTAGACCCCACGTATAGATGCCAGGCGGAAACGGGGGCGGCCTGCGATTTTGGCCCTGGTAAGGCGGAGCCTGTGAATCCCAGGGCAGAGTAAACAAGGAGGAGGTGGAGGCGGTCCATGGTGGTTCCCGAATCCGTCAGTGGTTCTACACACGCGCACACACACACACACACACACACACACATACACGCATGACTGAATAAATAATAAAAATTAAAAAAATGTTTAAAAAAGGCATTAAGAATGGGGGGAGGGAGCTGGAGAGATGGATCCTGAGTTACAATCCCAGGTCCCCTGTAAAAATGTCAGGCCGAAATGGCGATGGCCTGTACTTCCAGCCCTGAGAGGCAGAGCCTGGGACGAAGCAAAAAGAAGGTAGAAAGCAATCCAGAATGATTCCGAAGTCATCTTGATCCTCCACAGGGACACACGGTACCCTTTGATAAACACACACACACATAAATACATACATACATACATAAATACATAAAAAAATAAATATATAAAGTTTACAAAAAATTTTAAAAAAGAGTAGAGGGGGACTAGTTGGGGAAAGAGGGATCCATGAAAAAGAGAAGGGAGGACAAGGGAGTCGAATATGATCAAAACACATACATGTACAATGTCATAGTGAAATCCATTGTTATATAAAATTAATATATACTAATAAAAACGAGTAAATGAGATCTTCTTTCCATGCCACTGAAGAGAAACCTCTGTCTGAAGTGATTACAAGGAATCAAAGAACATCCGGTGGCTTTGCCCCCCTTACTGTAGAGAAAGCAGAGGCATTAGGGGCTAGGAGATGAAACACAGGCTCTGCCTTGGAAACAGAGCACATCACAAGCAGAAGACTCTTTAAGCAAGTCCTTTACTTCTCAGCATAGTTTCTTCCTCTGCAAAACAGTGTCACCACTGGCAGTCTTGGTAGAGATTAACTGAGATAACACACCTGAAAAGCCCTCTTAATTACAGCCTGGTAAACGGTTAGCCCGGCTTTAAGCACTTCCCAAAAGATATGAAGACACCCTCCCTCTTTTGAGATGACACACTAGTAGAAAATACGACCACAGCCCCAGCCATTTACAAAGCGCGTGCAAGCGGTTTCTTTCCACCAGGGCTTCTTGCTGAGGTCAACTACAACCCAAGGCCTGAGCCCATAGAGAGTAAGCACATTGTGTGGGAGAGGTGGGCAGTGGCAGGAATATGAGCTGGCACGCTAACACACCTGTCCCTCAAGTCATCTCTTTAAGGCTTGCCGGTCCCATTCCAACACCTCATCAGTGTGCTAGTCAAGCGCTTAACACGTGTTTCCCCCGAGTAAGGAGGGGCTCATGGGGCCCCGCCCCTCCCCGAGGATTTATAAGCAGTTAACAGTTGCTAAGGGCAGGGGCTCACGAGACCCCGCCCATCCCTGAGGGTACATAAGCAGTTTAAGGTTGCCCGGGAAAGGAGAGTTTTTTTTTCCAGTGGTGGTAACCACTTTTAAATTATCCATGCTCCCATAAGCAACTTAGTAATAAGTGTGTTACCAAAACAAACATGGAAGTAGTCGGGGGTCTGTTTGAGAGAGGAAGGGTATCCGCAGGAGTGGGAGGACAGTCTAATAAGGGGTGAACGATCAAAATACATTCCACTCGTGCAATTGAATGCCACTATGTATAATTAATACCTACTTGTAAGACTTTATTTTTAAAAAGTGCCAAGCTGCTCCGCAAACCCCGTCTCAGTGGATCCCCGCCGAGTCCATCATCCCATTTTACAGATAAGCACGAGAAGGCTCGGAGCCTTTCCCTTGCTCAAGGACAGCAATCACTGCAGCAGATGCAGGCTCAAGCACTAGGACTTCAAGCAGGGCTCTCGGTCCCCTGAACAATCCTCCTTGTCACCGAGGTTCCTTTCACATTCGAGTCTCATCAGTTTAACCACTCAGGACAAGTGTTTGGGACCCCACAGGACAAACCGGTCAGATGAGGTCAGAGAGGGAAAGGGGCTGGTCCAAGGTCACACAGCAAGCCAGAGACAGCGCCGGGGCTCCGATCCCCCCGTATTTGCTCTCGGGACTCCTTTCCCAGCCGGGGTCCACCAGATCCGGCAGGGGGACTCCGACGCCGGGCTGCGGAGACTTGGGGAAGTGGGCTGCGGCCGCGCCCGGGAAGGAACCCGGCGATCCCGCCCGCCCGCCCGCCGGAGGATGCCCGGGGCAGGGCAGAGGATGCTCCGCTCCCCTGCAGGGCGGCCAGGCAGCGCCAGGAGACCCCGCCCTGCCCGCGTGCGCCCCGCCCTCCTGCCGCCCTCCCGACTCACCTGCGGCCGGAGCCCACAAGCGGGCGGAGGCGGCGGCAGCGGCGGCGGCGGCGGCGACAGCGGCAAACCCCAGGCTCAGCCATTCCCCGCTGCCCCGGATGGGGAGAGAACTCGGCCGCTCACTTCCTTAGCAACCCGGCTCGGCGACCCACTTCCTTAGCAACCGGCGTCAATTTCAATAACTTTATTGGTACCCGGAGCGCGGACAGTCCTCCGAAGGGAAGCGGGCTCCGAGTGTGTGGTGGCGCTCGGGGACGCGTCTCTGCTTTCTCCCCACGTCAAGGGTGAGAGTCTAGCGCGAGGGGACCTGACGCCACCTGCTGGCATCTTGAGCCTCAGTTTCCCCACCTGCGAAATGGAATACACTGCTCTGGTTGAACCATGCGATTTCATCCGCCTCTTGATTCTTCCTAAAATCACTTTCACGGCAATGATCTGACCCCTGTCTCCAATCAGTAGTAGTGGGCATTTACTGTCCACCTACTGATCGGAGCCAAACCCTAAGAAATAATTCTAATTTCTTTCCTGCTCTTTCACCCTCTCAGCCATCACATCCCTTGGCCAGATTCTCAGACATTTATTTCTCTTATTTCTCCATCCTCAGGGCCATCACTCCAAAAAAGTCCAGGTCACCCTCATCTCCCACCTGCCTGCAATATCTACACCCTCTGCTTCTAGACAACCCATTTCCCCCAAGACCTGAATAATAATATTTAAAACCTAAAACAGATCATGTCACTTTCCTTCATCCACACTCTTGCAATCAAATCAGAAGCCCCGTCTGGGCATGGTGGTCGGTGGAACCTGTTTGTAATCCCAGCAGCTAGGAGGTGGAAGCAGGAGAATCAAGAGTTCAAGATCATCCTCAGCAACTTCTTTATCAGACTGTGGTATATAGCTGGACCCCATCTCAAAACAAACACAGCTGCAGCAAAAAGATGCCAAGCTCAGTCTTGTCCTTTGCCCCAGTCATGGCTATTGGCTAAACGTCTTTTGTCTGATATGCCAAGTTGTATATATGCTGTGTTTCACCACTGCCACATCTTCTGGTATTTTCTAGGGTTAATTGCCACCAATTTTTCCATTTTCTTTTCCTTTCTTTCTTCTTTCTTTTTCTTTTTCGTTCTTTTTCTTTCTTTCTTTCCTTCTTTTGGGTGTACATGGGGAGGAGGGGTGTAGGTGTATGTTTTTGTGTGTGCAGAAGAGGGCACTGTATATGTGTTTGTGGAGGTTTAAGGATGACATCAGGAATCATCCTGGATTTCTCTACCTCCTTATTGCTTAGTTCTGGAGTTTCCCAGTATCTGCCTTCCAGGGCTACAATTGCAGGTTGCTGCCATTCCCCTACCCTCAGCATTTTTATGTGGGATCAAGAATCTAAACTCAGGTCCTTCTGCTTGAGAAGCAGAGGCTTAACTCCTGAGCCATCTCTCCAACCTCAATTTTTTTCTTTTTCATTACTTCTCTTTATATTTATAGCCTCTCTCCTCCCCTCCCCTTCTTCTTTCCTCTCCTTTTTTTCCATCTCATCTATCACAAGCTAGCCTCAAACTCTATGTGTAGGCAAGGATGGCTTTGAAATCCTGCTCTTTCTGCCTCCACCAGCTGGGATTATAGGCATTGTGCTAGGAACTCATGCTTTCAAGTGAGCACTTTGCCAACTGAATTGTGGCCATAAAAGGGAGTTGGGGTGCACAACCTCCCCTACACTTTACCAACTCAACTGTGTCCTCGGCCCCTGTTTGTTCTTGTTGTGAGACAGGGTCTCACACTGTGACACAGGCTGCCCTGGCTTTCGCTGTGGAATCCCGCCTGGTCTTAAACTTGTGGCAATCCTTCTGCCTCAGTCCCCCTCACCCTGATACTAGCATTACAGGCTCAGGCCACTGGATCCATTTTATATGTTGAATTTCTCAAATCAATGCCCTGATTTTTCTCCAGGTGTATGAAGACAGCAAGTCCTCCAATATTTCATTTTGCATTGTTTTCAGCTGAAATCCAGACAGTGTTCCCCTGGTCCAGTGTCACTAGTCACTCTGTGTCCTATATCTGGTTGGTTGTTCTGTGCTCTGAATGCCATGTCTTCTCTGTGCTGCTCCTTCATTCCTTTTTATAATGTTTTATTTATTTATGAGACAGAGAGAGAAAGAGAGAGAGAGAGATAAAGACAGAGAGACAGAGAGAGACAGAGACCATGTGAGCTTCCAGAGAGATTGAACTCATGTCTCCAGATTTCAAACAGGCACTTTACCCACTGAGTATCTAACCAACCTAGCTCCCTCGTTTCTGTATAGCGCATCTTTCATTACATTCCTGATGTGAAGTACTTGAAACAAATACATATATTTAGTATGTCTTTATACTATCTTCGCACTTACTCATATATCTCTAAGAATTTTTTTCCTTTTTGGCTTTTTGAGACAAAGTCTCAGGTAGCTCTGACTGGCCTTGAAGTTGTTATGTAGCCACAGTTAATCTTGAGCTCCTAATCCTGTTGCCTCTATCTCCTAAAGATTGGGTTATAGGCCTGAATCCCTAGACCTGACTCTTCTCAGAATTTTCAAACCATTGCTACTGTGTTTAATGTTCAGATTGAAGACGTCTAGCCCATTATCCATCTATCCTGTATTTTTTCTATGATTAGTTGATTTGTTGCTGTTCTTGTTTCTGGTTCTGGGGAGAAAATTCAGGGCCAATTGCATGCCAGGCAAGCACTGCCACTAAACTACATTCTCAGTCAATCAGAGTGCTCTCTCTCTCTCTCTCTCTCTCTTTCTGTCTCTCTCTCTCTCTTTCTCTCTCTCTCTCTTCTTCCTTCTTTCCCCCCTCCCATGTATTGCCTCCCTCCTTTTTGGAAGCTTACAGACTATTTCTCTTTAACCATAACATTAAAACATTTCAGGGGTCAACTAGATGGCTCAGAAGGTACAAGAGATTGCCACACAAGCCTGACGACCTGAGTTCCATCCCTGAATCCATGTAAAAGGTGAAAAAGAGACAAGTGACTCCAAAGAGTTGTCCTTTGACCTCACGAGTGTCAAGGCAGGCCTGTCCACGCTAGACACATCGTACACCACATACAATGATAATAAATTAGTTAACAAAAACATTTTTGAGTTGGAGAGATGTCTCAGGAGTTAAGACTTGCCTCTCAAGCAGAAGGTTCTGAGTTCGGATCCCAGGTCCCATGTAAAAGCACCAGGTAGAAGCACCTGTACTTCTGGCCCTGGAAGGAAGAGTCTGGGAAACTCCAGAGCAAAGCAAAGAGGAGGTAGCACAATCCAGGGTGATTCCTAAAGTAACCCTTGGACCTCCAGAGGCACACACATAGACACACAGACACACAGACACACACACAGACACACACACACACATGCATGCACACACGCACACACTAAATAAATAAATAAACAAATGAATGAATAATTAATTTTGTTATTATTCTCCACAAAGTCTTACCCCATAATGCTAGCTGGACTCTGGACTCTTTCAATTTGAGATTTAGATCTGTCCAATCTAAGATATGTTCTTGTGTTATTTCTTCAATACTCCCCCCCTTTTCTTCTTCTTCTTAAACTTCTTTGAAACTGTTCCTTGTGAACTCTGCTCCTAATTTTCTCTTTGTTTTTCTCTTCATTTCTCTCTTTTTCAGTTTTTTTTTCCTGCTTTGGGGTAGTCCCATATGCATCTGTGACATCTGTTATTTCTATGGAAGGATTCTGGTCTCACCTTTCAGACATCATTAATATTCTCCTCTGCAGACAATTCAGTTGCAACTTGCCCTCTTCTTATCAGTGACTACTTCTTTTTCTGTCTGTTTTACAAAGCACCGCTTCAATGTATGGGCCATCAGTAATTCTTTCCTGTTTTATTAATATTTGGTTAAATTAGCTTTTTATTCCTTGTTGTGAATAGGTGGCAGTTAAGGAGCAAAAAGAAATACATGTCGATAATCATCATGTTAGGTGGTGGCAAACACTGGTAATCCCAGAATTTGGGAGGCTGAAAAAGGAAAATGGAGAGTTTGAGGCCATTTTGCATTTCACGAAGCAGGACCCTGTCTCAAAGGAGAAAAACAGGGCCAGGGCCATTGAGATGGCTCAGAGTGCAAGTGTGATTGCAACATCTAAGCCTGGCCACTTAAGTCTAATACCCAGATCCAATGTGGTAGGAGAGAAGCAACTCCTACACGTTGTCTTCTGACCTCTACATGTGTACAATGGTACACACACACACACACACACACACACACACACACACACACACAAACTGAGAGAGAGAGAAGCAAACAAATAAATAAAAAATTTTTGAAAAGAAGATGAAACCGAAAGAAGAAAAAAACTACCACATTTAAGTGGAAAAGCAAAGTAAAGTGAAAAGTAATGGAAAATATGGGGGAGGAAGATTCAGTTGTTGGTGCTTTGCTTAGGTTTTGCTTTTTGGGACAGGATGTAGCTCTGCAGCCAGGACAGCCCTCGACTTATAATCCTCTTGGGTCAGCTTCCAGTGTGAAAATTTTGGCTGTGTTTCAATTGTTGGGATTTTTGTTTGTTTGTTTATATGTGTGTGTCATTGCTAGGTATTGAACTCAGAGCCTTGAACTCAGAGCCTTGAATGCAAGTATTCTATCACTGAGCTAATCCTAGCTCTCTGTGCTTTGTTTGTATGTTGCAGCTCAGACTGTCCTTGAACTTGGGATTTTTCTTTTTTTTTTTTTTAAATTTTTTTTTATTATTATTATTTATTCAACTGTGTGCATGTGTGCGCGCGCGCGCGCGCGCGTGTGTGTGTGTGTGTGTGTGTGTGTGTGTGTGTGTGTGTAGAACCACGGACGAATTCGCGAACCACCATGGACGCCTCCACCTCCTTCTGCCCCGGATTCACAGGCTCCGCCCTACCAGGACCAGAAGCGCAGGCCACTCCCGCTTCCGCCTGGCGTCTATACGTGGGATCTGGGATCCGAACTCAGGACCTTCCGCCTGCAAGACGGAGGCTTAACCCCTGAGCCACCTCTCCAGCCCGAACTTGGGATTTTTCTTGCCTCGGCCTCCCTAATGCTGGCATCACAGACATCAGATACTAGGACAACTGCAAAGAACTTGAAAGCATGAGTTCCTAGCATGATGCCTGTAATCCCAGCTGGTGGAGGCAGAAAGAGCAGGATTCCAAAGCTATCCTTGCCTGCACATAGAGTTTAAGGCTAGCTTGTGATAGATGAGATGGAAAAAAAGGAGAGGAGAGAAGAAGGGGAGGGGAGGAGAGAGGCTATAAGTATAAAGAGAAGTAATGAAAAAGAAAAAAATTGAGGTTGGAGAGATGGCTCAGGAGTTAAGCCTCTGCTTCTCAAGCAGAAGGACCTGAGTTTAGATTCTTGATCCCACATAAAAACACTGGGGGCAGGGGAATGGCAGCAACCTGCAATTGTAGCCCTGGAAGTTAGATACTGGAAACTCCAGAACTAAGCAATAAGGAGGTAGAGAAATCCAGGATGATTCCTGATGTCATCCTTAAACCTCCACAAACACATACACAGTGCCCTCTTCTGCACACACAAAAACATACACCTACACCCCTCCTCCCCATGTACACCCAAAAGAAGGAAGGAAGGAAGGGAGGGAGGGAGGGAGGGAGGGAGGGAGGGAGATAGAGAAAATGGGAAAAGAGAAAATAGGAAAAGAGAAAATGAGAAAAATGGTGGCAATTAATCCTAGAAAATACCAGAAGATGTGGCAGTAACGAAACACAAGCATATATACAACTTGGCATATCAGACAAAAGGCTTTTAGCCAATAGCCATTTCTCTCTCTCTCTCTCTCTCTCTCTCTCTCTCTCACACACACACACACACACACACACATTCACACACAAACGAATAAATTTAAAAAGTGAGAATGCTCAAGTCCCAAAGTCTGAGGAAATGAGGATCTCTTCACCATGAGAGCCATGCTTGCAGATTTCCCATCTGCTGACTTGTCAGTCTGATAGAAGAGCCCCTGAGAATACAGCTGGGAGCACATCAGTGAGGCAGAAATGAAGCCCTGATCTGGAAGAGTCACGTGGACCAGAGCGGCAGCCCTTTCTACTTCTTCCTACAGAGCACGCTTCTGTCTAGAAATGATCTGGTCTAATTCCTAGAAGGCCCACTGTGTGCTTGCATTATAAGCTGCTGAAACCAACTAATAGTCACAAGAAGTGAATTTATTGCCTGGGTAATGTGACATTGATGAAGTCATTAGCAAAAAAAAATTTTTTTTGAGACAAGGTCTCTCTCTTGTAGCCCAGGCTTGCCTCTCACTTATTATGTAGCCGTCGTTGAACTTTTGATCCTCCTGCCTCCATTTACAGTTACAGTTGTAAACCACCATGCCTGGTTTTGTGCGGTGTCTTGGGAATAATCACAGCATGTCCTACATGCTCAGTAAGCACTCTTCCAACTGAGCTGCATCTCCAGCCCTTACTAGGAAATCTCTAATGTTCTCTCTATGGAGCTGACAAGTAGCCTGGTTGTCAGGTTTGCACAAGCGCTTTTAACCGTGGAATCATCTCACCAGCCCCACCTTGGTTTTTAAGACAGAGTCTCTCAAGGAGACCTTCAGTTTGATGATTCTCTTAAGCAGGCTGGCCAGCAAGGTCCACGATATCTCCTGTTTCCCCAGCACTGGGGCTACACATGCCACCATGTTCAATTTTTACATGGGTGCTGGGAATCAAAATCAGTTTCTACACAGCAAGCACTTTACCAACTAAGCCATCTCCCCAGGCCCCCACTCCATGGCTAGATTTATTAATATCTTGTCTGTAGGAAAGAATTTCTAATGGACTTCCTACAGAGTTGACGGAGAGCGGATGGCTTGGCTCCCCAGGCCTGGACAAAATCACCAAGTCTTCCTTTTTCTCTGATATCCTAGAGCGATGCTACCCAGCAGATCTTTCCACTATGATAGAAGTCCTCTATATCTGCCCTGTGCAACACGGTAGTCCCAAGCCCTATGTAGCCACTAAGTCTCTGAAAAGAGTGCTATCAAATCCTTTTCACTTGCTTCCAACTAATTTATATTTAAACCATCACCTGTAGCTCCAGACTCTTGGACAACACAACTCCAGGCTATGAAAATAAAAAACAGAGGTGAGGTCTAGACAATCTGGGGCTAGAATTCTGTTCCATCCCTTAGCCAGGAGGTGATCCAACACAAGTCACTTGCCACTTTACGACTCAGTTTCCTCATCTGTAAAATATGTCTGTAAATGGTACAGTTCAGCTTCGTTGTGAAGATCTAGAAGTGTGGAGGGGGGTATGGTGTAGCATACATCATTCCAGCACTCGGGAGGTAGTGGAGTAGGAGGATTGGGAGTTCAACAGTGAAACTTCTCTCAAAAACTGAAGGGCTGGGAGGCTCAGTTGTTAAAGCCTCTGAAACAAAGTGACTTGAATTTGGATTAAATTGAGTAAAAATGCCAGAGGTGTGGTGGACTGCCTATAATTCTAGCCTTGGAAGGCAGAGCCTGGGAATACCCAGAGCAAGTTGGCTGATAGAGTAGGCCTAATGATATGCTCTGGGTTTCATTAGAGATCCAGGCTCACAAATAAGATGGAAGAGTGATCAAGGATGATTCCAGATATCATCCTTGACCCCCACAGGCACACACACTCAAGTTTATTTCTGTACATATACCCACCAACATGCAAACATACACACACACACACACACACACACACACACGAAAGAAAAAAAGAAGGGCTGGGGATGTGTGCCAGTGGCAGAGCACTTGTCAAGCACACACAAGATCCTGGATACCATCCTTAGTACCTGGATGAAAAATAAAAATAAAAACACAAAACCTTTATTAGGTAGGATTATAGTGTCCTCCTGAAAAACAATAATTACCAATTCAAGGATTCCTGTGCTGGTAATAGAGCTCAGCCTTCTTGGAAATGTAATACTATTTGAGGAAGAAGGATGAAAAGGAATAATTTATTAGACAGTAAGGAGGTGACATCCCAGATCCTCTTTCAAGAAGAAACAAGATGCTGGGTTTGGATGGAGGCCAAGCACCTAAGGCAAGCTTGATGGTTCCACTTGGCTAAGTGCCCAGGTTCAGCTTCGGATGAGACTCTAGGGACCTGAGGGAGGCTCAAAGGACCAGAAATGGAACTAATGGTTTCTAAATTCACATATTTGATGCTCTTGAAGAAAGCCAGGCAAGCGTTGGATGCTAATCACTTCTGTTTCAGGAACTTAAAGGCTTTGTGACCTTGGGCAGGTTAGCTCACCTTTATGGACCTCAGTTCCCTCGGCCCCACCACCTGGAGCTGGGACTATAACCCAGGGTCTTGAACTTTCTAGGCAAGTTGTACCACTGGGCTGCATCTTCACCCCTGTATCTGTATCTCATTCTCTCTCTCTCTCTCTCTCTCTCTCTCTCTCTCTCTCTCTCTCTCTCTCTCTCCCTCTCTTTCTCTCTCTGCCTCTCTCTCTCTCTCTCTCTCTCTGTGTGTGTGTGTGTGTGTGTGTGTGTGTGTGTGTGTGTGTTTAGAGGTTGCTGTAAGGATTTGCTGAAGGAATAGAATGGATACTGCCTCAAGTATAAGGCACAATAAATGGCAAGGGATGCTGATAACAATGATGTCAAAATCTCAGAGTCAGAAGGGCATGGGATCTAAATAATCCAACCTGGACTTGCATGTAAATTTTTGGGCTGGATTTGTCTTACTTGTATGTATCCTCTATGCTTAGGACAGTGGCTGCTGGTCCACAAAAGCACACAAGACAGTCATTTAAAAAAATTATGTTGGGGCTGGAGAGGTGGCTCAGGGGTTAAGCCTCTGCCTTGCAGGCGGAAGGTCCTGAGTTCGGATCCCAGATCCCACGTATAGACGCCAGGCGGAAGCGGGGGCGGCCTGCGTTTCTGGTCCTGGTAGGGCAGAGCCTGTGAATCCGGGGCAGAAGGAGGTGGAGGCGTCCATGGTGGTTCCTGATTCGTCCGTGGTTCTACACACACACATACACACATGCGCGCGCACATACATACATACACACATGCGCGCGCACATACATACACACACACGCACAATTGAATAAATAATAAAAAAATTTTCAAAAAGAAATTGTGTAAGTTATAAAGAAAATTATATGTGGGGCTGAAGAGATGGCTCAGTGGGCAGGGCACTTACCCCACGAGCATGAGAACCAGAGTTCAGATCCCCAGAAACCACTTAAAAACTGGGCAGGTGTGGCAAAGACAGGGACTCCCTGGATCAAGCTAGCTAGCTAGTCTAGTCCACTGGTGAGCTCTGGATTCACTTGAAAGACCCTGCTTTAATAATAAAAGTGGAGGGGATTGGAGAGATGGCTCAGAGGTTAAAGTCTCTGCTTCTCATGCAAGAGGACTTGAGTTTGGATCGCATTGTCTATGTAAAAATGCCAGGTGGGAATGACAGTGGGCTATACTTAAGGCCCACTTAAGGCAGAGTCTAGACAACCCCAGGAGTAAAGCAATAAGGAAGCAGAGTAATCCAGGATGATTCCTAATGTCATCCCTGTGGTCTCCATAGGCACACACACTCAAGTGCCCGCTTCTATACACAGCCGCACACACTGGCAAATAATCATCATCATAACAAAAGCAGAGAACTATTAAAGAAGACAACCAGTTTCAACTTTGGGCACCCAACACGTATGCACACATATGTTCCTGTGAATTCACACACATTTTAACACATATACACAAGTGTCCATACACGTGTATACACAACAAAAAAAAGTAACAAGTCTACCCTGTGCCAGGTGTGGTGGCACATACTGTAATCTCAGGTAGTTAAGGCTGGTGTGATGGCTAATTTTTATCATCTACCCAACTGGATTTCATCATAGAAAAAAACCTTTTGGATATGCCTATTAAAGTGTTTCTAGAAAGATTTAACAGAGGAGGGAAAGCGACATCCAACATGCTGGGGTCCCAGACTGATGGAGTATGACTCATGACCTTTAGTCACCTCCATGCTTTTCTTATTATGCTGGGCTGTACTCCTTTGATTATGAGTCAAAATAAGCCCTTCTTCTGGTTGCTTTTCGTCAGATATTGATCATAGCAATGAGAAAAGCAATGGGATGAAGCCAGACTGAACCGCATAGCAAGATCCCAGCTTAAAAAGAAAGAAAGAAAGAAAAAAAAAAGCATGGTGGAGGTATGTGGAATGTTATTGCTTACTTCTCAAATCAGCAACCTGAAAAACAACCAAATTGCAGTATCAATATCGCCAAGGACAGAGAGCATAATGTTTCCATTTACCACTGATGATAGCGAGAAATTGGTACAAATAGTAAGGAAAATTAGCATGATGAGTAGGAACCATTTTTGTAAGACTATTCCACTATCCGAAACTCATTCTGAGAAAACGATGAGGTGCATCCCAAAGCTTTAGCGCAAGTGTATTCATCTTGACATTATTTGTTTTCCCATCTGTATGTGTGTGTGTGTGTTGTACATGTTGTATATGTGCTCCTATGTGTTAGGGTACATATGTGCACGCCTGCGCACATGCATGTGCTTGTGTATGTTGCATGTAGAAACACAAAGTTGATAATGGGAATCATCCTCCATCACTCTTACAGTTTATTTTTTTGAGACAGGGTCTCTAATCAAACCCAGAGTTTGTTGGTAGGACTGATCTGCCTAGTCAGCTTCTCTAGGGATTCTTCGTCTCTGTCTTCCTAGGCTGCAATTGTAGGCAGCTTAGCATACTCATCAGGCATTTTAACCTCGATCTCTTTGTTTGCACAGCAAGTACTTCAACCACTGAACTATCTTCCTAGCCTTTCCTTCCCTTCCTTCCTTCCTTCCTTCCTTCCTTCCTTCCTTCCTTCCTTCCTTCCTTCCTTCCTTTCCTTCCTTCCTTTTCTTTTTTCTTTCTCTTTCTCCTTTTCTCTTTCTGTTTCTCTCTCTTTCTTTATTTTGACTCTCCAGTAATCCAGATGTGCTAAGTATAACTTTGAATTTCTGATCTTCCTACCTCACAAATTCTAAGATGTAAAGGCATGTACCATTGAGCCCGGTTTTATGCAATGCTGGGGATACACGCTAAGATTTTGTGCATACTAAACACTTTACGAACTAAGCTACATCCCCAGCCCAGCCTCATTTCTCGACAAGGAAATAGTTCCAACATTAGGGGAATGGAAAGATGAGCTGAAATGTCAGAAAGAGTAGATTATGTTGGGCTCAGGAGTACATACCTGTAATCCCGACACTCAGGAGGCTAAGGAAGAATTGCAAGTTCTTGGACAGGATAGTCTACAATAGTGAGACCCTGACTCAAAAAGGGAAGGGGGGCTTTTAGCTTATCTTAAAAATCCAAACTCAGGGCTGGAGAGAGAGGTAGAAGCAACTCAGGATGATTCCTGAAGTCACCCTTAGTTCTCCACAGAAACATACAGTGCCCTCTGATACACACTCACACACACACACACATATAAAAAATAAAATTTAAAAAAAAATCCAAACCTGGCTACATTGCTCCCAGATCCTCACGCAGAAATAAGTGGCTGAAAGGAATGGTCAGACATTAAACAGGGTATGTGCACTTTACTTTGTTGCCTTCCACTAATCTGACTTGTTCATTCTCTTTCCATCTAGTCCTCAGAAGCATTACCCGTTGCCATTCCTTTCAAGTAGTTGAAACTGTCTTGTCCTGAACCATCACTTAGCACGAATAGAGTCCTGAGGGTTGCTTAGTAGAGATGTTCCTCAGTTAGCAGGGTGCTCACTTAGCAAGCACAATGTCCTGCCTTGAACCCCCAGCACCATATAAATCAAATGTGATGGTATATGTGTGGCACTTTCACTCTAGTACTCTGGGGGTGGAAGTAGGAGGATCAGAAGTTCAAGGTCAGAGCCAGTGAGATGACTCAGCATAGAAAGGCACCTTCGAGTAAAGCTGGAGACCTGAGCTCCAGCCCCAGAGCCCTCATGGTGGAAGGAGAGAACTGACTTCTGAATGTTGTCTTCTGACCTCCACATGCGCCATGGCATGCATCAGTCTCTCTCTCTCTCTCTCTCTCTCAACATATACAATTTTTTTAATTCAAGGTCATCCTCTCCTCTGCTACACAGAAAGTTTGAGTCCAACCTGGGATAGGTGAGATTCTGTCTCAAGAAAGGAAAAAGAACAAATCAGTTGGAGAACCAG
Source organism: Typhlomys cinereus (assembly GCA_023101885.1). Classification (NCBI taxonomy): domain Eukaryota; kingdom Metazoa; phylum Chordata; class Mammalia; order Rodentia; family Platacanthomyidae; genus Typhlomys; species Typhlomys cinereus. The sequence goes on from JALPQD010000014.1 coordinate 4,329,353, forward strand.
TAAGATACGTATACAATTCTGCTGATCCTGAAATGGCAAATACTTGCTTAAGGCTTTACACCATATTTTTTTAATAACTCACTTCCCCCTTGGTTTCAACTTACTACCTCAACCTTTTCTTCCCTTTCCCGTCACCTTTGTTTCATGATCTATTTATAGAGTTTTAATCATATAATTATACTGTTTGAATTCTTGTAAGTTTCCTCAAATCCTTTTTGGAGCTAGGTATGGGAAACCAATAAACCTATAAACAAATACTTGTTTAAAGGGCTTGGCTTCAGGGACTGAAAAGAAAAAGAAAATGAACAATTGCACCTGCCAAATTACCTCAGTTTCCCTGTGATGTTCAAGTTCAAGAAGAATCAGATCTGGGTTGCAATGCCAGGTGAGTGCTGGGCACACTCTACTGTCTAAGGAAAGGCAACCTTGGAGTTTTATCTCCAGTTCTTACTTAAAATATGGCTTTAAATTCTATAACTGTGATAGTTTTAAAAAATGGCAGGAATAGGAGATATCTCAGTCCATAAAACGCTCACCACACAAGCATGAGGACCTGTTTGGATCCCCAGGGTCCAGGGTGTGGGGGCACACATTAGTATCTCCAGGAATAAGGAGGCAGAGATAGGCAGTTCTCAGAACCAGTCAGCTGACTAGTTAGCTGATCTAGTCAGGGAGCTCCAGATTCAGTGAGATACCCTGGCTCAAAAAATAAGGTGGACAGCAATAGAAGAAGAGACAGAATGTTAACCACTGGTCTCCATGTGCACACACGCACACACATGTGGCACTATCAATTCAGGGAGGCCCTAGCCCAGGCTCCCAAATCCAGGAGGTCTGGCTACAGACAAGCCTGAACAAGATTGGACATGCCCTAGACATGTCCCAATAGAAGAACCATATAGGTAGAAGGATGAACAATCAATGGGAAGGAGTAAGTGATGAACAACCAATGGGAAGGAGGGATGAACAACCAATGAGAAGTGGTCATCTAACCTAGACACCTAGTAAACAGCTAAATGATTGGTGGCTGCTCCCCCTTCCCCTGAGCAGAGAGAGGGATGGCAACACCTGATTGGAACCTGACCCTATATAAGCCCGAACACTTCCTGAATAAAGCCGAGTCTGCAGCCAACTTGTCCTCTACCTGCTGCTTCTCACGTGACTCCTGGGGTCTGGGTGGTGACCCCATCGCCAGTTAGCCCATTTGCCTTGAGCACATGAGGCCCTGCTGTTTCCCCTCTTTCCCCCGGCTGGCCTGGCAGGGATTCGGCAACACGCACATGCATACTGTCTTCAGATCCCTTGGCATTTCTCCCACTGGATGGGCAATGTCCTGTTCTTGTTTTTGTTTTTGTTTTTATTCTGACTGTGACTGTTACTGATATAAATAATAAGAATCTGGCAGAAGCCATGCTGTAACTTAAGAGGTTTAAGTCACAAAAAGACACGTGAACCTGTCTGGTTCTCCTGATGCTGTTTCCAGATGTTTCCTCCTGGAACATTTATTATTATGTGTGCATTTCTTACATGGGATCTGGGTATCTAAACTCAGGTCCTTCTGGCTTCCAAGGCAGAGGCTTAACCCCTGAGCCATCTCTCCAACCCCACATTACCTATTTTCACACTTTAAAAGAGTGTGTGTGTGTACACACATGCTCATGTGTGTGTGTACACATGCTCGTGTGTGTGTGTGTGTGTGTGTGTGTGTGTGTGTGTGTGTGTGTGTACATGCATGCTCATGTGTGTGGATGCGTATTTGCACATGTAGGCCAGAGGACAACCTTGGGTGTCCTTCCTCTATTGCCGTCTATATGGGATACACCATTATTTTGAGACAGAATCTCCAAGGAGCACAGGGCTGGCCAAACGAATCCTAGGGATCTTCTACTTGTATGTCTTTTCTCTGTGCTGGAATTAAACGTGTTTGGCGCTACACAATGCTTTTTTATTTTTATTTTTTTACATTGGTTCTGGAGATCAAACTCAAGTCTTTATGCCTGTAGCAAGTACACTGTACCAACTGAGGCATCTACCCAATTCTGAGATATCCATATGATTGTGTGTGTGTGTGTGTTTAAATGTGTTGTATAAAATGGTAACTTGTCTTTTTTTTTTTATTAATAGCTTAGTGATCTCTTTTAAATTACGAAATGGAGATAGTGATAGGGCTCAGCATGTAAAGGTGCTTGCTGCACAAACCTGACAACCTGAGTTTGATCCCTGGAACCCACATTTAAAAAAAAAGAAGAAGAAGAAGAAGAAAAGTTGTTTTTTGTTCTCCCCATGCATGCCATGGTACACTTACACACACACAAACACACACACCATGCACATATGATAATAAACTATTAATACATTGACATGTTATAGTAGGGTACATCAGCTCTCAATGTTCACCCACCTTATATTTAATCCTTATGTAGTCCATTCCCAAACTGAGCCAGTATTGATTTGTGCAATCAATAAGAATATGGCAGAAGCTAAATTAGATTTCATTTGTGGGATTAGGTTATAGAAGATACTCCAGCGGTCATCTTTGCTGTCCTTTGGAGTCCTTGCCCTGGAGATGCTAGCCACCATGTTGAGTGCAGCTCTATGGAGAGGCCTCTGGCCCACTGTCAGCTTAGCACTGAAACTGCCATTCAATAACCAACATGCAACACACCATCCTGGAAACGGATCTTCCAGCCCCAGTCAAACCTTCCAGGTGATATAACCCTGGTCAACATTTCGGCTCCAATCTCATTTAAAAACAAAACAAAAACTAAAACCTTGGACAGGAAGCTCCCAGCAAGACTGAGTGCAGATTCCCTAGCCTTAGACAACTGGTTCTTGTCATCAGTGCTGAGATCAGGGGTAAATGGTTTGCATCCATACATAACAAACATGGTCCACAGAGTTCCAGGCAGAATCCTTTGTCACGTCTCCATCTAACATTTGGACTTCATCTTCTCCCTTATCTCCCACCACAAGAGCAGCAGGCTATTGGGAAGTAAGATTATCCTGGGAACAGAAGTAGATGATCCCCTCTCATAGTCACTGTGGAAGAGATGTTGTTCCCTCAGTAGCTGCGAAAGCATGCCCTTCTCTCCCCATAGATGCCCCCTTTCCCTGCCAGACTCTAGCTGCCCCTCAGCATTTCTACATCCTGTCTCACATCTGTGGGTGGGGGTTTCCCCTCTTCATACACTTGTAGAAAACATCATCTGTCCTTTTTCTTTTTTAAAGGAAATTTAGCGTATGTGTGTGTGTGTGTGTGTGTGTGTGTGTGTGTGTGTGTGTGTGTGAAAATTAGAGGACAACTACTTTGTGAAGTCAGTTCTTTCCTTCCACTTCTACATGTGGTCTGGGACTCAAACTCAGGGAATCCACATTCTTTGGCAAGCACCGTTACCTGCTTAGCCATCGTGTAGACTCCTTATCCTTTTTCTTTAGCTCACAGGACTCAGACATGAGTGATGGCCCTCTAACATCTTTCCCAGACACTTCACCGGCCTGCTCTCTCATGGCACATGCTCTTCACACACTGACTCAGCCTTGCATCCTTCACTTCAGACTTGCCAAAGCGCATTGGGCAATGATTGGTTGCTGTAACAGATCCCCAAGGCACAGTTCACAGTGTGAAGGCTCCAGCCCATCACTGCCTGGATCTGTTATTGCCTTTGGAAGCTGTGTTGAGATGACAGACACATCGTGGCAAAAGCTCATGGGAGGACTAAAACTGCTCAACACATGACTGTCCCTCTCCTTCAGGGCACACTTCAGTGATCCTCTAATTATATGTTGAAATTCAAATCCTCCTAGAGCTGGGGATGGGGTTCAGTTAGTAGAGCACCAGCCTACTTAACTTAAACTTCTCACCCTCTAGAATTAGAAGAAACAGATTATTTTTTGAGTCAAGCTTGATGGTATATACCAATAATCTCAGCACCCAGGAGGCGGAGGCAGGAAGATTACAAATTTGAAGCCAGCCTGGGCTACATAGTGAAATGTTCTCTCAAACAGAAGATAGACAGACAGTCAGACAGACAGACAGAAGTATTTCTAGGGTCCTTGCCCATTTGATTCTGGATTTGTTTGGGTTTCTTTGTTTATGGTACTGAGGATCAAACTCGAGGTACTGCATGTAAGGCTCTACCATTGAACTAGATCCCTAAAGATTCCTAAAGAGGAATGAATCACATTACTTGTTTGATTTTTGTTGTTTAAAACCTCCCCAAATCTATAATTCCTCATTAGAGCAGACTAAATAGATTAAGACACAATGTTATTCACATCTTCCCCAAATTGGAGACTACCACTTCAGTGTGAGTCAATAAACAAGCCGACACAAGAAGTTACAAAAAAGAATGAGCCGACACAAGGAGTTACAAAAAAGAATGAGCTATTAATCCTCACAGTAGCTTAGCTGATTCTAAAAGGCATTCTTCTGAGAGAAAGAAGCCAGTTTCCAAAGGTTACTAACTATATGATCTCATCTATGTGAAAAGTCAAAACTGTGGTGGAGGACTTGTGATTGCCCCCAGTTGAGGCGGGAGGAGTGTGTCACTACAAAGGGAAACACAAGGGTTTTTTCTTTTTTTCAGGTGACAGAACTGTTCCGTATCCTGTTTGTGGTGACAGTTACGCAAATCGACACGTGTGAAAATTCATAGGGTTATATGCACGCGCATGCACAAACACAAAGCAAAGAAAGAAAAAGGAAAATTTTACTATTGGCAGTTAAGACTAAAGAGCCAAGCCTGTAGTCGCCAGTGTCCAAGAAGGCTCACAGTGATCCCTGCCTCCCACCCTGGTGCCTAGCGATCCCTTTGCCACTGAAGAAGGCTGGTCTGCAGGACCAGTAAAAATGGTAGAAGTGACAGTTGGTGACTCGTGAAGCTAGATCATGAAAAAGACACTGTAGTTTTGGCAGGGCCTCCAGGGACATGCACTTTGGGGAACGCCAGCCACACCATGGCAGGAACCCTAAAGGAGGGGAGCAAGTCCTCCTGCTAACTGCCAGTCCCAAGTTGGGAGCCAGGATCCTTAACCTTCCGGTGAACATAACACGCACAGGCATCTGAATGTAACCACGCTAGGGATCCTGAGCGGGGGAGAAGGTGCAGCATGATGTTCTTGAGTCCCTGGCCCCTAAAAATTGGGAGGTGATGATTCTTGGGTTTGTTTCTTTGCTTTTTGATAAAAGACAGGGTCTCACTGGAGCCCAGTCTGACCTGGAACATTTACTTCTTCTGACTGCTTCTCCCCACTGGAAGACAAGGAATAAGAGCTTAAGCCATAGTAATTCAAAAGTTTTTCTTTGATGATAGATGAGAGCGCCCAGTCGATTACAAGCAGTCACACGTAGATTGATGATAAAGCTAGGTCTTGTGTTTTTTGGTTTGTGCCCTTTCTAAAGGATCACCCAGTTCCAAATTCTCAGTTTGCAGCTGAAGAGGAGACAGGAGTTCAGAACGGACCAGGCCTGCTACAAACAGGCAGTTCTTTTCCTATCTTCTCCACCCCGTCATTGGCCCAAGGTTTTAGCTCCCACTCAAGCTCCACTCCCAGAGGCCTAATCCCCTGGAAGCAGGAGGGGTGGTCCACCTTTCCAGTGGACCAAGTACTCAGAGTTCCTATTTGCTCTCTGGCAACAGCTAGGAGGATGGTCTCACCTTGGGCAAACACAGCCAGGGTCAGGTGGAAAGGAAACTTCTGGCAGACAAAGCTTAGCAGAGCCGCCCGCCAGACTCCCAAGTATTGCTTCACTCCCGGCTACAAGCCCCGGCCCTCCAGGACTCCCAGAAGCATCTGTAAAAGGCAGAAGATTTATATGAGCTGAAGAGAAGCCAGAATATTCATCAAAGCATCTACAGGCACCATCCCGCAACCTTCCTGGCAGTGCTATGCCAACTAACGGGTCTTTGATTAAAGTCGAAGAAACCAAAGCACGCTGCTGTCACCAAGCGTCCGCAAGGCAACCAGCCACTGGTTCTTGCAGATCTCACAGGGACACACGAAAGCAGAACGGGGTTACGGCATGCACAGGTTTAACAGCCGGGGCCAGAGTTCATGCACACAAATCTGGAGGTTATGCGTATATGTGCCTTTCTGCTATAAATCAACACAAGAAGCTGGTCATAGTAGTACACACCTGTAATTCCAGCATGAGGCAGGCAGAGACAGAATTTTGCAAGTTCAAGCCCAGTCTGGTCTACATAGTGAGTTTCAGACCAGCCTGGGCTACCATAGTGAAATTCTATCTCAAAAAACAAAGATGATAGCAAAAGACAAAATAAAACAAAACAAAACAAACACAACCACTACCACCCACAAAAGCTAGAAAACAAAGCTAAATGAAAAAACAGGGAAGCAAATTTGGGCAGAAAGAGAATAGATTCTGTGTTCGTCCTTTGGACTTGTCTAAGTTGTGGAGAGATTCTGATGCGTTCTTATAAAACCAGGAGTTCCAATAGACCAGCAATTCGAGTTGCACATAGGCCAATGGCTGAGTTGGGGCTTATCTGAAGCTCCCAGGCTGCATATAGCTAGCATAGTATAGCACAGGACAGGAAGCAACATGTTTAGATTCTTCTCCCTATGGTATGTGAAAACCCAGTGAAATCAGTCCGTATGGGGAACAAGTGCTGTATGCGGGAGAGGCTTCTTTTGAGGACAATGTGCCATGTCAATCAAGATACACACATATAGACCTTTTCCAACCATCAATTCCACTTCCAGAACAATGTCCTTTGTTGTGACAAAAAAAAAAAAGCAAATACAGATGTGTCAGAATAAGTCAAATCTATTGTCCATTTATATTATGGAACATTATGGAGCAGATAAAAAGGATGAAGCTTATCTATAGACCTCTAGGGTGAATAAAAGCAAATATCAGTATATTCTCTATATATTCGGAGGGTAAAGGGGGCAGATAGTATATTTTGTGTTTTTTAAAAACTATTGTGTGTGTGTGTGTGTGTATGTGTGTGTGTGTGTGTGCGCGTGTGTGTGTATAAGAGGGCACTGTGTGTGTGTCTGTAGAGGCCCAAGGGTGACTTTGGGAATCACCCTGGATTGCTTTTATTTCCTATTTGCTTTGTTCTGGAATTTCCCAGGTTCTACCCACCAGGGCTAGAAGTGTAGACTGCTGATATTTCTGCCTGGCATATTTTTACATGGGACCTGGGATCCGAACTCAGGACTTTCTGCTTGAGAGACAAAGTCTTAACCCCTGAGCCATATGTCCAGCCCTTGTGGGTTTTTTGTTTGTTGGTTGGTTTGTTCATGGGGGGTGTAAAGGAGAACATAATGAATGTTTGTACTCATGGAGGCCCAAGAGTGACATCAGGAATCCTCATGGACTGTTCTGAGCCATCTCTCCGCTCCATATTTTTTAAACGTGCACATATAAAGGGACAGGGAGATGCTTCATTGAATAAAGTACTTACTGGGCAAGCATAAAGACCAGAGTAATCTCAATACTCAGGATGCAAAGACAAGATACTTAAGGCTAAACTAGTCAAATTGTCAAGTTCTTGGTTCAGTGAGGGATTCCAGTAAACAAGGTGGAGAGTGCTTGAGGAAGACACCTAATATTGGCCTCTGACTTATGTGCATATGTGTCCTGTACCTGTATGCATGTGTCCCCCCACAAGCATACATACATACGCACACACACCACACGCACGCATAGATATGCATGCTTGTATATGGGATAATAAACTTCTAGAAGACTTATATGACATTGTTAGCAGTGCTTTCTGGTTTTAAATTAAAAGTAACTGTGGCACATGTGCATGTATGTGCCTGCGTGTATGCCAAGCATCCATGTGGAGGGCAGAGGTTGACATCGTTCGTTTTCATCAATCTCTTTGCACCTTACTTTTGAGACAACATTTCTTTCTGAACTGGGAGCGAGCAGTGGGCCAGCAAAACCTGAAATCCTCCCGTCTAAGTTTCCCCATCTCTGGGACTGTAGGGACCCACTGCCACACCTGGCTTTTTTAGGTGGGTGCTGGGGACCACACTTAGGTCCTTGTGTCCTGTAAGTACTTTAATGAATGAGTCAACTCCCCAGCTACAAATTAAAATTTAACAGAACTTAAAAATTGTACAACTGAATGCTGGGCTCAGTTTGTTAAACCTGAGTGTGCCATAACTCCACTCTGGTTTGTGGGTTATTGTGAAACTTGCAAGAACCAGCTCCAGTCACAGCAGCTGGTGCCCGTGGACGCTTGGTGACAACTGCGTGCTTTGGTTTCTGAACCTGCATAGCCTCCTGAAGCTGTTTCTTAAACTGGGACTTATTGGTCGGCTCAACACTGCCAGGAAGGTTGCAGGACTGTGCCTACAGATGCTCTAGGGTCTTGGAGGCTTCAGGCCCGGAGGCCTGCTAGGCTCTGCCTGCCAAAAGTTCCTTCCACCTGCCCCTGGGTGTGTTTGCCCAAAGTGAGACCATCTCCTAGTTGTTGCCGGAGAGCAAACAGGAACTCTGAGCATTTGGTCCACTGGGGGAGGAATCCCTCCTGCCTCCAGAGGATTAGGCTTTTGGGAGTGGAGCTTAGGGGGGCTAAAACCTTGGGCCAATGATGGGGTTGGAGGGGATAAAGAGAGGAAAAGAACTGCCTGCCTGTGGCAGGCTGGTCCACTCTGAACTCCTGTTTCCTCTTCAACTGCAAACAGAATTTGGAACTGGGTGATCTTTCAAAGGTTTGTGCACTGTAGCTGGCACTACATTTTGTGAAGCTGGAATACCTTTTTGTTTGTTTCTGGAGATCAAACTCATAGTAGGTAAGCATTCTACCAACTGAGCTATATCCCCAGAATTTGTCCTTTTGTGTTTATGTGTGTGGCGTGTAGTGCAGATGCCACGGCACATGAGCAGGTAGAGGGCAAGCTTCAAGTGTTCCTTGCCTTTCTGTCTTTGGTCTGGATCGTTTCGTCATAGTAGCACAAACCAGGCTGGCTGGCCATTGCCTCCTCCCTACCCCTCCTCTTCCCAACCACAGCGCCCTCACAGATTCTAGGGATTCTTGGATTCCTGTCTTTCACTTGCTGTAGGTGTGCAGGGATGGTAGACTCACCAGGAATCTGCATGGAATCCGGAGAGCCTCAGGCTTGCACAGCGAGTGCTTTCCCCATGGAGTCCTCTCTTCAGCCAAACCCCCATTTTTAACTTTTGATGTCGAGACACCATCTCCACCAAGTTGACTTAGGCAAGCCTTGAACTTGCCACTGTCTTGACTGGGCCTCTGGAGTGACACGTCACCAGGCTGGCACTCTACACTTCTAGCACACCCAGGTGATGCCATCGCTGAAAGCCCTGCTCCATGAGGTGCCTGTGACATGACAATCTTTGGACACTGCTCCGGCCACTGGGTTCTCCAGCTGTGACTATCCTTTGGCAATCTACTTTGCCTTACACACGCCTCAGAAGGGCTGGGCAGCACTTGAGCACCTGGAGTTTGGGGGTGAAGTATGTGGGCAGTTTCCCTGATAAAAGGCAAATCTCCCTGTGTCAGGCTCTGGATCCGTCGGCATCCTGGGCACCTCTTGCTCTTTCCACCTCTGTGTCAGCAGATCCTCTGGGCTCTTCCCTCAGCACAGAGGGAGACTGACGAGATCCAGAGGAGCCAGGTGTGGTGATGCCCACCTGTCACTCCAGCGCGTGGGAGATGGAGCCTGGAGGATCAGGAGGTCAAGGCCAGCTTTGCCTGTAGAGGTGGTTAGACTGCACTGAAACCCTGGCTCCAAAATAAAAAAGGACTCCAGAAGACAATAGACCTGGAAGGAGGAGAGTAAACGAAACCAACTGGTAAAACACAGTAGTTGTTCAAACTGTGAGCTCAATTTATTATTCACAATTGTGTATATTGAAATTTTTCCATGATAAAAAATTTTATTTTTGACACTTGCCATCAAAGAGAACTCAGATAAAACTCAATGGGCCACACACAAAATAACATGAAAGGAGAAAGGAGACAGGTAGGGAAGGTTTGTAATGGGAAAAAAAAGAGGGGTGGGGCTGGATAATAAGGGGTGAAAATTCATTGTATCCATATATGAAATACTACTGTCCCTAACAAATCCACTTCTGATAATGTATTTTAATTTGAATTTTAAAATATTTTATTTATTCATTTTAAAATATATATGTGTGTGTGTATCAGAGGGCACTATGTATCCCCGTGGAGGACAACGGGTGACTTCAGGAATCATGCTGGATTGCTTCTACCTCCTTCTTGCTTCACTCTGGGATTTCCCAGGCTCCGCCCACCAGTACCAGAAGTGTAGGCCATAGCCATTTTTGCCTGGCATTTTTTTTTTACCTGTGATCTGAGACCCAAACTCAGGACCGTCTGCTCGTGAGACAAAATCTTAATGCCTGAGCCATCTCTCCAGCCCTTTATTCTGAATTTTAAGTAAAGAAAAAAATCTTTACAAATAACATTTCTTTCAAATAGCAATAGTGGAAAACAGGGACCATACTGCAGTTTCATAAACTATGGAATACTCCTCAAAGGAAGTTTATATAATCAAAAGCATTTATTAAGGCTATGCATTAACAGGGAAAATATGGTAAAACTGTTAAGTAAAAATCCAATACACTAAATTGTATATACTGCATGATTAAAGTGATATAGATTTCTATATTTAAAAGTTGTTAGAAACAACTTCACGTACTCCCAATCTGTCTGCTCTATCCTCAGCACAGTGGCCTCTGTCTGCTGGGAGAAGAGCCGGCAGAGAGCCTGACCTAGCGCTCACCACAGCCCTGCTAGTCCCTGCTTTCACCACTCCCTTCCCCTCGCTCCATGATTCTTCTGCCTTGTGCAGAATTCTCCTGTCTATCCGAGAGGGACTAGATATATGCCTGGACCCTCCGGCTATGGGCCTGTCACCTTTGTCTACTACTCTGTTCTCCCATTCCTGCTCCCCTGACTCTTTGCCGCTCCTCACACATGTACATTAGCCTCAGGGCCTTGGAATATGCCATGCTGTTCCTTCTGCTGGCAATGTGCTGCCTCCAGTCATCTGAATGAGTATTCTCCACTTCTGAAGTCAACTTCTTACCTGAAATAGCTCTTCTGTGCCCCTATACCCTTAACACACTCCCAAAAGCACACCTGTTTGGTCTTTTGAGAATGCAGTCTCCAATTCTCTGCTACATTCCTCCTTACCTAGTACAAAGCCTGGCACATATTAAATGATTAATGAATACCCACTTCAGAGGGAATGTTGAAGTAGGAGGACCCTTAGTCTCAGGTTGGCTTCCTGTTTTTTATGACGCTTGGCAGCAGCAAACTCATAGTGCATGTGCAGCAAAGCAAGGTAGCTAATCTTTTTTTCCCGGGCAGTCACAGTTGAGTGCAAAGCAAAGGCAGCAGAGGGCAGTGGCTAACAGGATTGACCTCACTAGGCCAGGGCCCGTCTTACCACTCACGGCTATGCAGCCTTGGAAAAACAAGGATTCACTGTGTCATTTTTTTTCCTTGTGTACAAAGGCACAGATATAGCAGGGCCAGGTGGGAGCTAAACAGATGCACATAAAGCACACAGCACAGTTCCTGGCATACAGTAGATGTGCAACAAGAACAGTCACGTTCACTATAGTCACACATGTACTTTTGTCTCTAAGTTTACAATGTGCTCTTACATATATGCACATTTGTGACTGAGCCTTTTAACAACCTGCTGGATTTATCAGTATCTTACAGGTTAGGAAACTTGTAAAGTCAACAAGTAAAGTGCTTGCCACAGGCACGGGTGAGCCTGATGAGAGCCCTGAAGCCAACCCTCTCCAGGAACATGGTGCCAGCAGGTTGATGTGGACAACCACCGGAGCCCGTCTCTCAGTGTGTGCCCTGTGTAAGGCTGGGAACAGTAAACCCAAGGAGTGGAGAGTGTGCAGCCCCCCCTTGTCTGCGGCCTTTCCTCTAGCTGAAGCTGAGAACAATTCTGGATAGACAGGCCATGTGTGTCCACCAGGAGGAAAAGCTACAAAAACCTTTCTGTATAGTTGGCCCCTCCTACTTAGAGGACAGCTGCTTTAAGTAGTACATCCCAACTTTGGTACAAACCCTTCTGTGATCTCTGACCCAGATGGCCCCAACAACAGAGTACTTTCTTCCAAATCTTCATGAGAGAAGGCCCTGCACGGAGTTCTTGAAAGTTGAGGGCAGGGGAGATTCTCAGGTGTTAAATGCAGGATTCAGAAGCACACAGCCACACTTCCAGTGGTCAGGAGTGGAGCAGTGTCGCAAGGACACAAGTCCTCATGTCTGCAGTACACTGCAGCTCACACAACTGTCAGATTGGATGGAGGGGACGAAGGCTGCTTCCCAGCTGCAACCTTGAAAGGCTCCTGGGCATCTGCATGGCAGAGGCTTGGCAAACATTCTTGGACAGTAGTTAGGGTTGGGGAGGGGAGAACTTCAGCCATGGGGCAGAGGTTGGAGGAGGGTATAGACAGCAGCTTCAGAGCATCCTGTCAGATCATCAGCCCTAAGCCCCAGTGATTTATGTCAAGGTCCCAAAGGGCTAAGATTGAGGACAATACCATCTTCTGGCTGGGGGCACACAGTGTGGATGGCACTCAGTTGCTTTCAGATGCTAACTACCATCTGCATAGTGCTCATACCCCAAACTCAGGAATGGCCTTATGAGCCAGGGATGAGTCAGAAGGCCTCTGTGAGGGGCTCCTGAACAAGCGGCCAACAGGCCTAACTCAGTCTTGGCTTTGCAGGTATTTAGTTAAGGTCACTTAGGTATCTATGCAAATGGACTTCACTGATTTTTAAAAAGAGGGCGAGTTCTTGGGTACATCTCTTTGTATCAAAGCTATAAAAACCAGGAGTATGTACAGGTGCATGCCGGTGATCCCAGCCCCTGAGCGGGGGAGGCAGGAAGACCAGGAGTCCAAGGCCAACATGGACTCTATGAAATTGCTTCCACCCTTCCCCTGTCCCCCAGAAAGCCTCCTTTCTATAAAATAACCACTCTGGAGAATTAGCACTGTGGGCTGCTAGAGCAGAGAGTCAGAGGACAGGACTGGGGGGTGAGGGGCTGGGTTGGTCTGTAAAGTGACTAGTCCCCACGTGAGGGGTTGTCGCTGTGACTGCTGTGCTTGGGAACTTGTGCCCTGGGATGGAATGTCTCCTTCTTCTAGAAAGTCTCTACCTCTGATTGGAGAGAAGCTAGCAGTCCTGAGGGCACCCCTGGCTGCCAGGCCTGGCTGGGGGTGATGGCTCCTGCCAGGATCAGAATTCGTCCCGTAACTGAGGGGGGCTGTCCATGCCGAAGAAGGAGGATTGTCTCCCGTGGAGGTCCCGCTCCCGCTTCACGAAGGCAGTAAAGGAGGAGACACAGTTGCCAATGAAGTGGTCGGCCTGGCCGAGGATATACAGGTCAATCTGGGCCACCTCAGGCTTCAAGCTCACCACTTTCACCTGTGGGAGGAAGCGCGAGCATCAGCAGGTGCCACAGGCCAAGGTCAGCTCAGTCAAGGCCCACGGGCTGCACTCTCAACCATCTCCCCAGACTACTTGAGACAAAGGGGTAGGAAGGACGAGGGGTGGGTCGGGGCAGAGCATAACCTCATCACGCACAAAGCCCAGGCTTCAATGCAACACCTAAATAAAATCCTTCCGAGAAATCTCTGAGGTCAGCTCACATTTAACACAGATCAAGACCGTAGCGTGGGACCAGGAAGAGGGCTCAGGGGTTAGAGAGCTTGCCTCCAAAGCAGAAGGACCAGAGTTCAGATCCTCAGATTTCCACATAAAACGACAGGTGGGTGTGAAAGCCCAGCTATACTTCTAACCCTGGAAGACAGAGCTCTGGAAAACTCCAGAGCAAGCTGGCTTGCCAGACTAGCTCTGTAGGCTAGCTCCCGGTTTAATTAGAGACCTGTCTCGAATGGGAGAAAAATCTTCACTAAGCACATATCTGATAGAGCTCTACTATCCAGAGTGCACAAAGAACTTAGAAAACTAAACACCAAGGAAACTAATGGCCCAATTAAAAAATGGGACCTGGAACTTAAAAGAAACTTTACCAGGAATGAAATTAAAATGTCTAACAAATATCTTTAAAAATGCTCCACTTCTCCCGGGGCTGAAGGAGGTGGAGGCGGCCATGGTGGTTCCCGATTCGTCCGTGGTTCTACACATACACAGACAAACACACACACACACAGACACACACACGTGCGCGCACATACACACGCACATGCGCACAGTTGAATAAATAATAATAATAAAAAAATATTTTAAAAATGCTCCACTTCTTTAGCCATCAGGGAAATGCAAATCAAAACTTCCCTGAGATATCATCTCACCCCGGTCAGGATGGCAAAAATCCACAATACAAACAATAACAAATGTTGGAGAGGATGTGGAGAGAGGGGAACTCTCCTACATTGCTGGTGGGAATGCAGGCTCATACAGCCACTCTGGCGAGCCATCTGGAGATTCTTAAAGAAACTAAAGATTGAAATGCCATATGACCCTGCTATTCCACTTTTGGGAATAACCCCCCATGCAGCAGAGGTTCACCTCGATAGCACAAGCACGACCATGTTCATAGCAGCACTGTTTACAATAGCAAAGTAATGGAATCAACCCAAATGTCCAACAGTTGACAAGTGGATAAGGAAAAGTGGTGAATCTATACAATGGAGTACTACTCAGCCATCAAAAATGATGAATTACTGGAATTTGCCGGGAAATGAATGTCATTAGAAACAATTATATTAAATGAAGTATCCCAGACCCAGAAAATTAAGCGCCATATGTACTCCCTAATAGGTAGCTCCTAGTACCAAACCCACCCAGCCCACCTTGAGACACTCAAAGATAAATCTATGTAATACCTACAGTAATTCCAAGGATTATGAACAGGAGGGATGGGGTTGGAGGGGCACACCAGAAACAAGGAGAGAGGGGACCATGTTACAGCAGAGAAAATAGGCCTCCATCAAGGACTGCAAATAAGTAATGAGACACCTGGTTAGGTTCACAGACGTTCGGGGTATGATCTCACCAGAAGGGGAGGGCATATAGTCTGGCAGAAAAAAAGTAACCATTTTGCAAATGGGTGATTGACCCCTCCCTCACTGAGGTTTCTTACTTTTATTACATCTACCCTTGAATGTGCTCTTATAACAAGACTCCAGTTTAACAGCTTTTTGTCTCTGGCCAGGGGGTGACATACAATGCCCATCAGGATGGAGTGAAGGGCATTGCAGGAGCAGCAAAACTGCAAAAGAAAAGCAACAAACCACAATCCAGAACTTCAGAGACTCTATATCAAGCATTTAGAACTAGGCCAGACTAATCTCTCCCCATCCTGAAGCTCAGGGAAATTTGCGGAAGAGGGGGCGGTAAGATTGTAAGAGCAAAAGGATGGGAGGAGCAATGATTTGCAAGATACTCCATACAAGTTAGAGCTGAAGCAGTCATAATTGGACTTTGCATGCCCTGCGCAATGTCCAACACACTATTGACCTCACAAAGTCTAGCATCTGCTAAAGGCACCAAGATCCTTGGAGACAAGGGATTGACAGCCACAGTAGTGTTCCTATGCTTAAGGGGAACACAGGAAAGGGTTCAGGGAAATGCCACTGGGTCCTTGTACGTCATCGTCATCGGAGAGGAGGGCCCAGAGGAGAGTCTGGCATGCACATTAAAGGACTCTCTGGGGATGGGGGGGAGGAGGCACTGGGGGATGGGGAGGGAGGGGTGAGGGGAGGGGGAGCAAGGGGCTTGGGGGGAGGAGAAGGGAGGGAGGGAAGTGGTGTACCTATTAAGTTTGTATGAGCAGAAATAATAATAAAAAATGTTAAAAAAAATTAGAGACCTATCTCAAAAAAAAAAAAAGTAAAAGGATTATCATTAATCATGAGCATGTACACACACACACACACACCAAACATGTGAAGATGGAAAAACAAGAAAAAAAAATCCCCAGCCTGCAGGATTTCCCCTGCCAAGCTGCACATGGGAGCAGCGAACAAGCACTCTACCCTAACCCTGCTGCCAAATGCCTCCCTTTCCCATGTACCTACTCCAACTCCAAAGTTCTGGCCAATCTCTCCTGAGATCATCCCTAAGGTAAGTCTTTTCCTGTGGACAACCACTCTTGAGGCCCAGTTGGTACCATCTCCTGCCTAAATGATTTCAAGAGACTCTTCACAGCCCCTCAGTGCCTCTCCTGATCTGGTTACTATGGAAGTGCCAGAGGAAACTGAGACAACATCCCTCTGTCCCATCATCCAAGATGAATGCCCTTTGACTGCTCTAATGCTCTTCGGATAAGGATGGTGAATCACACATGTATTTGACAAAGCCCTGTCCAGACCACTTTTTGTATGCCCCACTGTCTTTGGAGTTCCATCTACTACCTGCCAAGTCTCCTCCTTCTCCTTCTCAGGACTCTTACACACACTGCTCCTTCTATTCTTTTACTTGCTGACTCCTACTTACCCCTTGCCTCTCAGCTCACGTGGCACACCTCTGGAGAAGCCTCCCTATTCTGCACCAATCTAGAGCCTTGGGCTTCACATTCTTAGAGCCCTGCCAGCTCTATTGTTTTGTAGTTTTATTTGTCTGTAGTTTTCACTCTGATTAATACTGTGTCCTGTACCTGTCAGGGGCTGGCTGGAGCTGTGCGGGCAAGGCTGGGCCTTGAGCCTGCCTCAACAAGCATCTGTGAACAAACCTTGCCTGCCCACCATAAAGTCTCCTTCACTTGGAGGCAGTGGCAGCATCACATCTTATTTGTCTGGGTGTTCAGCTTAATGGAGAAGCAAGGCTTCACTGAGGAGGAGAAGGTTAGGGGCAGTGGGGAGAGTTCAGTCAGTAAAGCTTGCTAAGTTTGATCCTCAGAATCCATGTAAAAAAGCCAGCATGGAGGTGTGGTGGGGAGTGAGGGGGAAGGGAAGACAGCGATAGAAGATCCCCGGGGTTTTCTACCAGCTGGTCTAGCCTACCTGGAGGTCCAGGCCAGCAAGAGACCCCTCTCAAAACAACTCCTCTCAGGTAACACCTGAGAAAGAGGACATCTGAAGTCACACACACACACACAAACAGTAGGGTCTGAGCTCACAGAGAAGGGGACTGAGAAGCAGGGGTTGGGGTGTGAACACCAGCTCAGGAACAGGAAATAGAAAACAGCAAGAAGTTCAAGGCATGACAAGTATATCAACTCTAAAGCTCATGAAAACTCCCTGGGACTCCCCAAATGCTTCAGTTTGGTGCCTAAGTGAGGGGGCCTGGAAGTGCCTTGCTGTTCCACCAAGACTTCTGATGTCACAAATCATCATTCTGCTACTCAGATTATAGCAAAGACAATATCGGTTTAATCACAGCCAAAATCCCCCAAACAATCCACCCACACCCTGAAACTTGGCTGTTCTGTCATGCCCGCCTATTATTAGGTCTGGGAGCATTCGGGTAAATTCTGTCCTTTCCTGGGATTCTGGTTTCCTCAGCTGCAACATGAGGGTAGAAAGGATCCTGAGGCTGCTCAGCTGATTGTCTGTCTAGGAAAGGGGCAGGGTAGACAGAACACGCAGCCCAGTACTTCCGCACTAGCTGGAGCTTCCCTTTTTGGGGGTGGGGGTGGGGACAAAGGACAGAAAGGAGCTCTTGACATAAAACCTTGGCTCCCAATGTCTGCTTTATTGTCTTTCCTCTTGGTTTAAAAAATCTTATGAGGAATTACATCGTATTTATTTCTAAATGTCAAGGGTTCTCAGTCACACATGAAAAACTCTTCTTTCCTTCTATCAGGCAGGTTTTCCAGGAATTGAACTCAAGTCTTAGACTTGATGGCAACTGCCTTTGCCTGCTGAGTCATCTCACTGGAATAGAAAACACGTTTAAGCAAGTCCTTGGCAAACTTTTAAATTATCCTTGGTGACCCTATAGTCCTTTGACTAAACTTCAGATCAAAGGGATACATATTAAAAAAAAAAAAATCTTCCTCCTAAGACCTCCCCAGCACTGTGGCTCTCAGTCACTCAAAGCCGCCTTATGCTTCCTAGCATTCAACTATCATACTGAGGCATGTTTACTCACTCTGCTGTCTACAAAGCGCTTCCTGAAATGTTTGCTAAGTACAAGGACCCTTCCTTTTATTCATCAACCATGTTTCTACTCTTCATTGAGCACTTACTTTATAGAAGGACATTTTTAATTCCTTTATGAATACCTGAACTTTACACACACTGCAGGAGACAGGTACATTCAATCCTACTTTATAGATGAAGAAACAGAAGCAAAAAGAGGTCAAGTAACTTTTGCAAGGCTGCACACTAAGTAGAATCCATGTTCTGTGGCTCTACATGCGATGCCCAAGCCATGAGCCATCCCTCAGGCCTGATGATCCTAGCACTTGGAGGGCAAAAGATTAAGGTCAAGTTTGAGGCCAGCCTGGAAATCTTCCAGAAACACAATAAAACAAACCAGAGCATATGTTCTTCACCTCCCAATTATTTTGGTTCCCTTCCAAGGTTTACTCTATGTCTTTTTTTTTTTTTTAATTTTTTATTTATTCAATTGTGCGTGTATGCATGTGTGCGCGTGTGTGTATGTATGTATGTATGTGTGTGTAGAACCACGGACGAATTCGGGAACCACCATGGATGCCTCCACCTCCTTGTTTACTCTGCCCAGGGATTCACAGGCTCCGCCCTACCAGGACCTGAAATGCGGGCCGTCCCCAGTTCTGCCTGGCATCTATACGTGTGGTCTAGGATCCGAACTCAGGACCTTCCGACTGCAAGGCAGAGGTTTAACCCCTGAGCCACCTCTCCAGTCCCTACTCTATGTCTTTATTCAACAAAACTGTGTGGCAGGTACTGTCCTAACACTGGTGATAGTGTTAGATCCCAGACTGTGGGGTCAAAGCACCAAGCTAGACCTAGGGAAACAGAAGAGTGGGTCAATCTTGGATCCTACCTTCAGAAGCCCACTACTGAGGCGCTTCATACAATCTTAGATGGTCTAGCAAGTGTCTCAAGAGAAGAGAAAAGGGACTATGAGAGGCCCATTAGGGACACATAAGCTACTGGAGTGAATGACAACTGGAGAGAATTGGCAGAGACATTAGAGGGACAGTCAGAAGGACATGAATCAGAAGGGAGCGTGTGGCCAGGCAAAAGGCTGCTGGGGAGAATGTGAAGAAGGTGGTGGGAGTCGTGGGGCCAGCAGCATTTGGCCCCCTCACTGCGCTCCCTCCTGACAGGCGCACCTTCTCTTTGAAGAGCTGCTGGATCTCTGGCACATAGCTCTCAGAATCCGTGGCGACGTAGACGGAGTGGGCATTCAGCACGCCCACCCAGAGCTTCACGGCCCGCTGGATTTCCTTCAGGTCAGGGAGGCACATGGTCATGGTGAGGGGAGTCGCTGTGCTGCGGCTGTACCCCACACACTGAGGGGAGGCCATGAAGTGGGAGCCCGCGGTGCCGTCCTTCAGCATGGTGCAGGCATTCTTCTACAGGGAAAGGCAAGGGTGCAGAGTTAGAATAGCATCTGCCCTGGCCTAGCAGGAGAAATAGGTAGGTGAAAAAAGCCAGGTTGCTTGGAGCAGGCTGAATCTTTTTTGTTGTTGTTGCTACCTGGAACTAAACCCAGGGCTTTGTGCATACTGAGCACATATCTGTCACTGACCTACAACCTTTAACCCCTTAACTTTTTTTTTTTTTTTTCCAAAACATGAAGATGGGAATGGCAGTACAGACCTGTACCCAACACTTGGGAGATACAGGTAGTAGGATCAGCTTTGACTACATAGAAAATTTGAGGCCAACCTAGGCTATATAGGCTATATATATACAGAAGGAGAGAGAGAGAGGGAGAAAGAGGTAAAAACAGTAACAGTGGTTGTCTGCCTGGCGGGATAATGGTTTTGCGAGGCAATCTTTCCCCTGCTCCCACTGCATTATCTGGGACTTCCAGAAGAATTGTGAATAGCAGTGGTGATAAGGGGAAGTCTTATCTGATTCCTGACTTCAGAGGGGACACTTTGATAGCTCCTCAGGAGGCACATGTTTGCTGTGGGTTCCACAGAGATAGGCTTTATCAAGCTAAGGTGGGTCCATTCTATTTCTGGCTTGTTATGAGTTTTTCTCATGAATGGGTGTTGACTTTTATCAAATGTTTTCCTATCCTCTGCAGAGATGAGTACATGATTCTTCTCTAGGCATTAATACTCTGAAATTCATCAAATTCCTGGGATAGATTTTGCTTTGTTAAATTGCACGTTCCTTACTGAATTTTCCTTGCTAATATTTTGCTTAGAATGTATGTAGCTTTCTGAGTTGACTGAGAGAACAGTGTTAGTGCTTTGTGTTATTTAAAAAAAACAGCAGCACACATACACACATATCTAACATATGCTATATTCATTAAGACATGTGTGTGCATTCTTTGTTGTTGTTGCTTATTAATAGTGGTAGAGATGCAACTCAGGTAATTCCAGGCAAATGCTCTGTCATTGAGATATACCCCTGTGTTTAGCATCTTTTTATGTTCTAGGAAAGGAATAGAGCTATTGTTTCAGTATTTGGCTGAAATCACTCAGAAAATATTCTGAGCCTATATCCTTTAGGTTATAAGAGGGCAAGTCTAGGAGGGAACTGTGAGATTACTTCATTGATTGATACATGGTAGGAGGGAGGAGATGCAGGGGATGAAAAGCTTTGTCTGTACTAGGCACACACTCCACCACTCAACTAGAGCTGTAGCCCTATTAGTGAATTTCAACGCTTCAGTATTTTTAAATTTTCAATGATGAGCACCTCTAATACATCTCCATATCTTCTTAGGTATGAAGGAGACTGTCCATACTGGTTCTGTTTTCAGAGACAAAAATCTGATGAGGTCTCTGTATATTTAAGCAGTCTCCAAAATCTGGAAAGATGACATATTCGTTTCTTAGAAGCCCCACCCAGTCTCCAAATCCTTCAACATGTATTCTACTAGCTAAGCACTGACGTAGGACAGAGGGTCTCTCTCCAGCTTTCTCCCTGGCGTGGGATCCAACTTGATCCCTGAGTTTATCCATCTGCAAGACAACAATATAAATGGTGGCCGTTAAAACAGAAGCTTGCCAGCAAGCTCTAGAAACACTCTTCTGGCATGTGGTTGGTAGCAGGATCATGGGACATGATCCCAGACGTAGCAGAGTTAGCTCTCTGTTCTAGACTGGGACTTGGCACCAGTCACCACATGTTCAAAGTCAGCCAGAGAGAAAAAGGGGAAGTTACCCAGTCGGAGCCAATGCGCAGATGAATGCCCACATAGGGCCGGATGAGATGGGCACCAATCTGGGCCTCTCCTGTCCTCACCATCTCGTCTGACCACACCATGTACTGCTGGAGTGACCTGTGTTCCTCCAGGACAGGGAACTGGGCTGGGGCCCCTGGCAGTGCAAGCACTGGATGTTCCTTTGGAGAAAATCTAGGCATAAGATGGAACAAGGGGAAGTCAGACAGAGGACGCAGAGAGCTCAGCTACCACCCCCACGGGAAAAAGGATGGCATTGCACCATGCCCCAGAGACCCTGCGGAGAGGCCCTTGTAGATCGCAAGAGACGCAGAGGTTGTGAAATCCCAACGGGCTGATAAGAAACCTTGGTGGTGACAACGGGCACAATATGCAATACTGTTCCTGCCGCACGGAATTTACAACCCTTTTTGCTTGTTTAACAATTAAAAATTTACAGTAGAGCATTCCAGCCTTCTATATATCATGCTAGCTTCCAATCTGTGGTGTGGTAATTCACTCCAGGGTGGGGTGTCTGGACCAAGCCTCTGCCCTTTTACCTACACTGCATGACGGGGACGTGAGGCTGCTCTCGGTGGCAATGTTGATCCTACTCATAGGACTGTGCACATGATTAGACCATTCATTCTATACTTTGCAAATACTTACTGATTATCTACTGTGTCAGAACCCAGGAAGAAAGAGACCAGAATGGCCCCTGCACTCATGAGATGTAACAAAGGTCTGCAGACACCCCCAGCATATCTTCCCAAGATTTTCCCCATGCTTTTGCAATTATTTCACATATGTCTCCTTACTGGACACAAGTTATGGAGCAGTGACTGAGAGTTCAGTAAGTGAGAGAGCAGCAAAGCGATGCAAAGCCCAGGCTCCTCTGCAGCCATATAAAGCAGTGTGGAGCCTTTCTCACTCCACATCTCTGAGCCCTTCACCTTTCACCTGAGATACCTTCTCTGACATTTGAAATCCTTCTCAAACATTACAAAACAGCACAGCACTATGGAAAACAGCTTGCAGTTAGTTTCTTATAAAACTAGACACACAATTACCATAAGACCCAGAAATGGCACTTGTGGGCATTGATCCTAGAGAAATGAAAGTTTATATTCACAAACAAGCCTGCATACAATGTTCACAACAGCCCAAAACTGGAAACCCACATTTCATTTAATAAATGAAGCAACAAACTGTGTATATCTATACCATAAACCACTACTAAATGAAAAGGAATAAACCATCAACACAGAAAAGGAATAAAACATCAACACTTGGATGTCTCTTAAGGAACCAACACGTTATAAACCTGTTATATGACTCCATTTATATACTAACAAAAAGACAAAATGGAGAGAGAACAGATATGGAAGAGAGATTGGTGACTGGCAGAGGTTAGGGATGTGGTGTTTAGGGAGGTAGATATGGTTATAAATGGCAATGATAGAACCATTCATTATTTTAGCTATGATGGATACATAAATCTGTATACCTGATAAATTACATAGAACTAAGCACACACATACGCAGATACACAGATAAAGAGAGAGGGACAGACAGACATAGACATACAGAGTTGAGTGCAAGTAAAATGAAAAAGAGAAAAATATAAGTAAAATAGGTGAATTATATCATTCTGACTACCCTGGTTGTGATACTACACTACATACAATTCTGTAAAATATTTCCAAGAGGGTAACTGGGGATATGAAATCTCTTGCTTATTACAACTACATATAGATCTATAATTACCTTAATAATTTAAATAAAAATTATGAAATATTTTAGAGCTATAGCTAATACAGAAAAATAAAATCCATGTGCCTATTACCTATACCAGCAGACATTAAGACTGTTTTGCCTCAGAGTTTTAAGAAAATACATCCCTAAGTAATAGCTTTCCTTCACCATCTCTTTTCCTTTTCTTCTTCTTCCCTAAAAATTACATGTTTGGGCTGGGGAGATGGCTCAGGGTTCCTTTGCCTCATAAGCAAAAGTTCAGATCTCTATATCCCATGTAAAAATGCTGGGAGGAAATGGCCATGGAAAAGGCCTGGAAAGCAAAGCCTGGGAAACTCCAGAGCAAAGGGAGGTGGAGCAATTTAGGACACTTCCTGATGCCACCCTTGGGCCTCTGCAGGCATGAACGCTCAAGTGTCCTCTTGTACACACACACACACAGACACACACACACACACACAGAGGCATGCACTCTTGCGCATATATGCACAAGCAAAGGATGTTTTTGCGTGTGTGTATGTATGTATATAAATATGTACTATCTATCTATCTATCTATCTATCTATCTATCTATCTATCTATCATCTATCTATCTATCTATGTTTTAGTTTCCTGTCTGTACACTAGATCTGAACACAGTCTTATCCAATGAAGCTAATTTTCAAGAAACTTTATATTTAAGGTGTACAACACAGTGTTTTGATATACATTAACGTAATTAAATGATTAGCGCAGTTAAGTCAATTAATATACCCATTAGTAGACTGTTGGGAAAATGAAATAGATTAATGTAAGTAAAACCTTTAGAAAAATGCTTGGCTTGCAAAAATCTCACAGAATTCTGGCACCATCATCATCTTCATACTGCATGCAATCTAGTTCGATGTTTTAGAAACCTGGCTTTCTGTTTTAGAGACTGGGTAATGCTGACTGTGCGGGTCATACGGCTATGGTGGCATACCTCTATTCCAGTTTGCATGCATTAAACCTGCCTGTCAGGCATCGAAGCTCCTGCAGTCCTTCACCCTGCAGTGTTGCAATGGATGTCACTCATTCTCCACACCCAGCCTAAACATGTCGCTCAGCAAACCTTTCTACCCTCCAGATGGGTCACCACTCCCAAGCCTCAGCTCCTTGGGAAGGATTCTTTGTCTCTCTCCTCCACTGATGCCCTCTGCATGCTGATGTGCTCAGTAGCCATCAACTCTGCTGCCAGAACTGTGAGCCACTGAGGGTGGAGACTCCAGTGGTCTATTTACCACAATTTCCCAGACACTAGTTGGAGTTCTATGCCACAAAAAGCAACAAGCAAGTGACCCTTCATGACGTGGCTCAGTATGAGGCTTGGCTTGCTAGATTCTAAGGTTCTGTTTATGTATACACAGAGAAATAATGTATGGAGGCTTACTGCTTTATATATACTAGCTCACTTGTTTTTCACAACAGCTCTGTGAAGGAAGTATAACTGCTAGTCTCTTTTTACAGACGAGGAAACTAGGCTCAAAGAACGTGAAAAGGCACACAGTGGAGCTGAGATCCTTCCAAGGCTGTTTCTGACTACTAGATCTTACCTTCCTGTCTCTGCCCAGTCAAGGAGCATATATATAAGTGCATATGAGGCTCATGTCTTCTGAGCCACAGCCCCTAGCACAGGCACAGGTGCCATAACTATTTTTAGAATGAACAATTGAGAGGTGTCCAATTCAGGGCCTCACAGAAAAAATCAAGGCATGGTGATGGGGTGAGAGAAAAGAAGAAACTAATATTATTTGAGAACCTAGGCTAAACTCCTTTCAGATGTCACCCCAAGGGCTTTGAAAAGGAAAGCAAATGTTCCCATCTAGAGAAGTGGAACACTGGGCTAAAATTACACTTGTGTTCTCCCAGTTCTCTTGGGAAGACCCTGAAACTGACACTTGGCAAATTCCAGATTTGGAATGTCTGTCCCTGTGCCCTGGGCCTGGGCCAGCACAGAGCTTTCCCAGTAGGAAACTAGCTGTGAGTCAACACGCAGCAAGAGTGGGGCTGAGCTGCTCACTGTCAGTATGGGTTGAGGTACCGTCTAGAACAGGATTTGGGAATAGAGGTAAGAAAACCTGACCAGCTCCACCTGCCATCCTGGCTACTTAATCTAGAGTGAGTGGTTGCTATTTACAGGAAGACTCATTTTCAAATTGCTGGGCACAGTGAACCTCTGGGGTTCAATTTCATATTCACGCTGCAAAGGTCCCCAAAAGACTGGGGATCCTCTAGGCTCAGCACCCACTCACGTACCCAACAGACATCTGTGGGAACAGGGGAAGAATGTCACGCAGAGCACAGAAGACTCAGGATGTAAGGTGCCTGCTTGAAAACCTGGCAGCCTGAGTTTGGTTCCTGGAAGCCCAGAGATCAAGGAAAGGACTAACTTCTGAAAACTGTCCTCTGACATCCATCTGCGCATCATGGTATGAATGTGTTTGTCTTCTCTCTCTCACCCTTCCTCCCAAATAAATAAAAACAAATCAAAACAAACAGAACAACAAAAGATGGTCCTCAAGTCTTTGAATCTCTTTCCATGAAGTGGCCTCTATTTGCTTCCCCACAGCATGTGACAAAAGGACACTGTGCCAGTTACCAAGTCTAGGCATCAGGGACTGTGGTTCATACTTTATATATTCTAGTACACTTTCTAGATGCTGTTGCTCAGAACCTCACTTTCATGCTGTAAGAAGCCTGGGGCGCTGAAGAGGCCACATATATGCATGTCAATGACTCCAGCTGTGTTCCCAGACCACAGCCAACATCCCCTTCCCACACTGAGACTTAGACATGCAATCCAGTTGGCTTCAGGTGACTTGAGCATAGATGGAAGTTACTGTAGACATATGAGAACACAAGCAAGAATTGCCTAGTTATTGCAAAGTCTAGATGCACCAGTTAGGTAAGTATATTGTGCCAGTTAGCTGTAGAAGCACTGAGCTTTAACACATACTACAACACTGATGGACCTTCAAGGCAATAGGCCATATGAGTAAGTTGGAAACAAAAAGACAAATACTGCATGGTTCTACCTGTGATTCATGAGGTTTCTAGAACAGGAGAGCTCAGGGGGAAAGTAAACAGAGCATACCAGGGCTGGGGCAGGGAGAAGTGGGAGTTAAAATTAGTGTTTAATGAACAAAGTATCTGTTTGAGAAAAGGAAAAAGTTCTGGAAATGGAGGGTTGTGATGGGTGGAGTGCACACTTCAGTGTACTTAAAGTTACTGAATTGTATACTTAAGCTGCTTAAAAAAAAGCTCCATTAAGTTGAGTGTGAAGGTTATGTGCCTTAGTTCCAGTACTAGGGAGGAAGACACAGAAGGACTGCTATAAATTTGAGGTCAGCCTGGTCTATTTAGTTAATTCCAAAACAGATACTATTACACTATCCCTCAAAAAAAAACTCTATAAAAAGTTTCATTAAAACTGATCCTGGTGATTAATGTAGGGTCTTTATTGTTCTGAATTGTGTTTGTTGTTGTTTTCAGTTTTGCTTTTCCTGCACCGCCCTTGGCTGCATTCTGATTGGTATGGAAGATCGCTTCCTAACCAAAGATAAAAGACTGTTTAAATAAAGATTTTAATATAAGAGGAGATTCAAAGATAGATGGAAGAATAAGAGTAGGATACAGCAGTGTGTGTGTGTGTGTGTGTGTGTGTGTGTGTGTGTGTGTGTGTAGGAGGGGTCAGTGTCCCATTGCCGGATGGTTACCAAATCAGATCAGTCAAATCTCTCCCCATCCTAAAGCTCAGGGAACCTTGCGGAAGAGGGGGTGGCAAGATTGTAAGAGCCTGAAGATGGGGAGGATCAAAGATATGCAAAATACTCCGCACAAGTTAGGGCTATAGCAGCCAGAATTGGACTTTGCCTGACCTGCACAATGGCTGACAAGTCAACGACCCCCCAAAGTCTAGCATGGATCACTGAGGAGAAGGCTCCAGGCAATAAGATCCTTAAAGGCAAGGGATTAACAATCATAATAGAGTTCCCATGCTAACTTGGGCTCCACTAGGGTGGAGCACTCAGAGGTAGGTTTGGCTCTGGGATTTCTCACACAAAAGGATGCTCCAGGGGATGGGAAGGAGGAAGGGGGAGGCACTAAGAGAGAGGGAGCGAGGGGGGTGAAATGAAGGGGGAAGGAGTGAGAGTATAAGGGGGGATGACTGGGGAGGGGAGGAGGGAGGAAGAGAATGGGGTTACCTATTGAGCTTGTATGATTAGGAAAAAATAAAATGTGGGAGGAAAAAAAAACCTAATCCTATCAGCAATCATCAGTGTGTGTAGTACATATAAGATATAAAAGTATAGGTGGGTCCAAATGTATTTACCTAATGGTACTCTTTGTAGCAGTGAGATTATGAATAATATTTCATGTTTTGTTTTAGTTTTGTTTTTTGTTATAATTGTTGTGGTTGTTGCTGTTGTTTTGTTTGGATCCCAGGTTGGCCTCAAACTCACACGCAGTAGGCAGACTGGCCTTGAAATTCAGTCCTGATCCTCCTTCCTTAGCCTTCTAGGTTTAGGGTTATAGATAGGAGTCATCATGTCTGGAAATCTTTTTCTTTTTATTTTATTTGTGTGTGTGTGTGTGTGTGTGTGTGTGTGTGTGTGTGTGTCCCTGTGGAGGACAAAGAGTGACTTCGGGAATCACCCTGGATTGCTTCTACTTCCTTTTTGCTTTGCTCTGGGATTTCTCAGGCTCTGCCCTCCACAGACAAGGAGTTCAGGCCTCTGCCATTTCAGTCTGGTGTTTTTTTTGTTTTTTTTTTATGTGGGACCTAGAATTCGAACTCAGGACCTCTGCTTGTGAGGCAGCGTCTTAATGCCTGAGCCATCTTTCCAGCCTGACAATTTTTTTTTTTTTTTTACTAAAAACCGGAGCTGGTGAGACAGCTCAGTGAGTAAGGTGCCTACTGGCAAACCTCATGATCTGAGTTCAAGCTCCAGAAGCACACGTGATAGGAAGATAATGGATTCTTAAAGTTGTCCACTGATCTCCACCTATGTGCATGGATTTGTGTGCACACATTTCCTCCTTCTCCCTCTCAAATAAATATTTTAAAAAACAGAACAAAACAAACAAACAAAAAAATGGGGGTTAGTGAGACAGCTCAGTGGTTAAGTCATTTGCTTGCAAACCTGGTGACCTGAGTTGCCCTGGAAGCCCATATGGTAGAATGGAGAGAAGTAATTTCTGAAAGCTGTCCTCTAACCTCCACTGTGTACCATGACATACACATATAGTTTTTATTCTGTTTATCTTTCTTTCAAACAAATAAAATATTAACAAAATAAAAACAAAACTACCAAATCTATAGTGATATTAGACTATTAATCCCAACAAGTTAGATGTAAAATCTGGATTTGAAGTTTGTATAGCTGAAATTCCATGAAAAAATGGAAAAATGAACAGATAAAAAATAAAGCAATTGTCTAACTAAGCAGAATGCCACAGAGCCATGAGTAACAATACACTGTTGCTATGCCTATATGTTTTGGTGTGGTTTATTTTTATTTTTTTGCATGTGTGCCAGTGTGTACTTGTGTGTACTTTGTGTGTGTATGTGTGTGTGTGTGTGTGTGTGTGTGTGTGTGTGTGTGTGTTAAGAAGGCACTGTGAGGCCAGAAGGTGACTTTGGGAATCATCTTGGATTGCTCTACCGCTTTAATGCTTTACTCTGGGATTTCCCAAGCTCCACCTTCCATGGCTGGAAGTATAGGCCATTATCATTTCACCCATTGCTTTTTACACAGGATCTGGGATCTAAACTCTTCTGCTTGTCAGGCAAAAGCTTATAAGCCATCTCTGCAGCCCCTAGTGTGATTTATTATGAGACAGATGGTCAGAGTATCCTACCAATCTTCTCCTTAGTCCATATCAACCGATTGGCTTTTCTCCCCCTTGAACATACTGTGCTTCTTCCTGCTTGTTTTCTGTACCATTAACTACTTTCCTTCCAGCTCTCAGTATGGCAGGCTCCTTCTCATCTTTCTCATCTCTGGCAATCAAAATGACCCACTTACATTCTGAATTCTCCTATGTAAGAGTTTACTCATTGTCTCTGCTGTGAGACTCTGAGCTCCACCAGAGCAGGACCAAATCTGCCTTACTCCTGTCTGCACCCCCAGCACCTGACAATCAGGAATCTTAACTATGTGTCCAGGGAAGGTAGGTGTCTAGGAGGCACCCTGCAACTTTCTCTAACTGCTTCCAGGACCTCATCTTCTATACTAGTCTCTTGTCCCAAAATAGGGCATAGGCATGTTTCCTCAAGTTCTCAACCTGGCGAACTCAGACTGTTGGGCAGCTAACAAATGTTTAAGCAACACTCCCTGAACGATGCGCCATGCAGCACCGTCCCTTCCCTAGCCATTAGGATTGGGTGTTTTGTCTGGTTCTCTAGAGTTCATTTTTGGGGCTGCTTTTAGAGTTGGTGGCATGTTTCTGTCCTGATGCATTGGTAATTGAAACAACTCTTATACCTGATCTTAAATAAAAGGCCAAGAAGTGATGTTAGGGACAGACCCTCATCTTTCGAAGGAAAGCTTACCTTCCAGAAATGAGATAGCTCCCTGTCATTTGAGGTGAATGGGGAGACCCCAACAGGTGATCAAATGCGTGAGTGCTATCAGGGATTAGCAAAGAGAGACATTAGCATCTGATGCCTGAAATACTGTAGAAACTACTGGGGGAGGGAAATAATCATAGTCCTCATCAACTTAGGAGATATGCAAGCCGCAATAAAAAACCACCACAGCAACAGATGGCCACCAGTGTAATAGTGGCATGTAATAGTGTGTGTGTGTGTATGGGGGTGTGTGTGTAACAGGGCACTGTGTTGTGCCTGTAGAGGCCATAAGGTGACTTTAAAGAACACTTAACACTCAGCCTAGAGGACTTCTTCTCTAACAGAGATTGAGGATCTCAACACCCTGAGAAGATGAAGCCTAGGGCAATAGAACAGTGAAGTGGATAACAACGGCCAATCATAATGTAGACTACTGGTGACTCAGCAGGGCTCACCCAGAATCAGGCTAACCTAATTTCTCCCCATCCTAAGGCTTTGGGAACTCGCAGAAGAGGGGCAGTGAGATTGTAAGAATCTAAAGATGGGAAGATTCACCACTGGACAAGACATTCTATTCAAGTAAGACTGCTATATCCGGGAACTCACTATAGTGAGACTTGTCCTTACCAGACCTGCATAATGACTGACATACCAACATGCCCCCATAGACTATCAAGGAACTCAAGAGAGATAAAAACATACAATGGAAACCTCAGGGACTAAAGCTGGATGAGTGAAGAGAAATGCCCTTATCAGTGGGGTGGCCTGAAGAGAAGCAAATTGGTATGCATAAGAGGTCTGAATCCCCCCAGGAGTAGACAAGCCAGAGAGAACCCTGGGGTCCATAGAAGCAGACAGGCAGGAGGGTGGGAGAGTGTGATGTATTGACAAAGTGAAAGGAGAGAAATGGGAGGGAGGGGACAGAGAGAAGCAGGGATAAGTACTCAATATGCTATTATTAGAAAAATAAAAAATAACAAAAATTAGCCAAGCAAAGAACCAGTAGCACTTAAAAATAAATAATACATTAATGAAGATAAAGAATAAAATTAGAATAAAGTGGTCTGACAATCGAGTAGCCTAAGAGGTTCATGCTCTAGTTGTGAATTCCCAGAACAAAATGCACAGTTGCTAACAGCATAGCAATTTACCCTTGGTAACTGAGAATGAGCACTTCAAGACTAGCAGGTAAGAGAGACTGCATGCAAACCTGAAGGCCTGAGTTCAATCCCCAGACCCCAACTTCCAAAAGTCGCCCTCTCACCTCCGCGTGTACTCTAGGACATGAGAGCACTTGCTCTCTTTCAAATAAATAAATAACAAATAAATAGAAAAAAAAAAAAAAAAGTGCTTCAGGGCCAGCAAGATAGTAAAGATGTTTGCTGCCAAGCCTGAGAACTTGAGCTTGATCCCTAGTACCCACATGGTGGAAGGAGAGAACCAACTCCCATGAGTTGTTCTCCACTTTCACAAGCATGATATCACAGTACACACACACACACACACACAATAATAAATAAATACATAATAAAGAAACAAACAAACAAACATAAGGGCTGGTGAGATAGCGGGTAAGGTACCTGCTCACAAACCTGGAGACCTCAGTGCAATCCCAGAAGCCCTCCTAGTGAAAGAAGAGAAATGATTTCCTAAACTTGTCCTCTAACCTCCATCTGTGCACCACAGCAAGTATGTTCTCATTCTCTCTCACAAAATAAATGATTAATTAATATAAAAAATAAAGAATGGGTACTTTAGCTGGACACGGTATCAAACACTTTACTTGTAGAGGATCAGGAATTCAAGGCCCTCTTGACTACATAGTGAGTCGGAGGTCTATGGGTTACCAAGTGAGACCCCGTCTCAAAAAAAGAATGGGTTCTTCAGAGCCAGACTGGGCTCAAATCCCAGCTTTCCTACTTCGAGCTTCATGATCTTAATGTTTGACCTCACTCCTGTCTTCTTCCATCTCTTTATGAATCTATAAAGCTCACACGACAACACTCATTCCATAAACTCACAGGAAGATTAGTACCCATGAAGACTTAGTAACAGTGCCTGGCATATAGTTGGTATGAAATGTGTATTAGCTCTTATTAGTTGAAGATTTACATACAGATCCCAGCTAGTGATGCAATAGCCCCATCCTTGGATAAAGTTACTTAACTTCCTGAGCTCTGCTTCCTCACCTGTAAAACGGGGGACTGGAGGAGTGGATAATCCAGTAGCAGAGGGTGTGTCTAAACTGTGGGAAACTGTGAGTTTCCAGGCATCACTGAAAGGAAATTTCTAATAATAGCCATTTCCTGAAACATTTCATAGGCATCAGTAAGTCACATGTGAGAGAAACAAGCTAACTTTGGTAGGCTGTTTACTACCTGCCATGCACTTCACATGCTACAAGGAGGATACCACTAGTATTCCACTAAAACAAGGTGGAAACGGACCAGAGGATTGGAGTGGCTTGTTCACAGTCCTCTCCCAAAGAGGCAGGGCTGGGGCAAAGCTCAGACCACTGCTCACTTCTCTCTCTATAGCAATCTATCACTGGCCTGCTAAATGTCAAATGCTATGACCACACCTGAACTCAAATTCTTCTTTTATCCTCTACCCAATCTGACCTTTTTCTCTTTCTTTTTCTTTCTTTCCCTCCCTCCCTCCCTCCCTTCCTTCCTTTTTCTTTCTTTCTGAGGAGGTGTTGGGGATGAGCTAGATGTCTACACCTCATTCTGATATCTAAGATGAGGCTCTTTCCTGTCATGCTAGTTCATTAATAGCATGCCGTGTACTTCCCGATCTAACAAGACTAGATGTGGCCCCTGAATACCATGGCTAGATCATCATCATTTTTGTGTATCACCTTTGGCCTCTGAGTACTATGTCTCAGACATGACAGACGCTCTATAAATATTTCATGGCTTGTGCCTGTGCCCTGCTAACCTATTTCTTTAATAAGGCCTACTGGCATACAATTAATAAAGCCTGGCAAGGAATTGTGAGGATGACATCACTTCTCTTTCTGTACCTCAGCTGTTCTCCAGGTACTGCTTCCTATTTTCCCCTTGTGAGGAAGAAGACAACTGGGGAGTGATTCTCACGCCTGGAGGAGGAAATCGACGTGCATGTGACTGCACAATGTTCTTTTTATGACATCCTTTATCAGCCAAGAAACTCTTGCTCAACCTCGTCGCAGGTCAACATCCCGCTGTGTCAGACGTACAGATGGGAATAGATTACACAGGATCCCAAGTTCATTAGAGCAGAGTGCCTGAACCTTTGGTCTCTTACATAAGGGTGGGGTAGAAGGAGACAGGGTTAGGAAGGAGGAGATACCCCTGACCCCCCATACCTTCCCTGTACCCAATACTGTCGCCCACTCGAGTACCTCTGGATCCACTGTTCTTTGTAGGAGGCGCTGAAGGAAATGCCTGTGAATAGCTCCGACTTACTGAAACTCACATGAAACTGGTCCCAGAATGGACCAAAGGGGTTTCCTTCCTGCAAAAAGAAGAGTGGTGGAAGGCTTACTGAGCAGGTGGGAAAGTCATCTGGGAATGGGAACAACGGACTTCAGAGGGAGGGGACTGAAAGCTGAAGGGTGTGTGACTTGTTAAAGCACCCTTGCAGGATGGCCCCCTGGCTGGCAGCTAAGGAATGGGCTTTATTTCTCTTATGGCTTCTGGCAATGTTTGAAGAAATCTATCCTGTTCACATGCTGAGTCTCATTATTAGCCTTGCTACACTGGGTGTCTACAGAAAAGTAGACATTGGGCTGGAGCCATGGACTAGAGCTTTAAGAGACTCTCCAGTCTGGCTAGTAGGACACTCCCATTTTCACTAGGGTAAGAGATAACCCCACGGCCACACAGCTAGTAAAGGCAGTGCTGGACTGTAAGTTTAGTCTTCCTTCTCAAACGTCACAACTCTTCTAACCACTTGGTACAAACTGCAGTATGCAACAAAAGGCATACTGAAGAGTACCACGGTCCCAAAGTACAAGAAATTCTTAAGTTACCAATTATTATCTATAACAACTCACCTACCTGCTGAGAGGCAGGAAAGCATCTGGGTTAAGAAAGTAGATGAGAGAACCAAATTACCAAGGACAGACTCCTAGCTCCGTCATGCTGGCTATGGTCTTGAGCAAAATTCTGAACCTCTCTGCCAAATTCAGAGTCCTCTTTATACGATGAGGATATTATTAGCACTTTCTTCATGGGCAGGTTGAGGATTAAAGGGAGTTAATATGCATAATGCTCTTAGCATAATGCCTGACATGTAGTAACGCTATGCAAGTACCAGTCATTATTAGTGACGTGGTGCATTATAGTTGAGAAGTGCTCTGACATCTGGCCTACTCTGTGAACCAGATGTAGCAGGCAGAATGAAGACTCAGAGAAGCAGTTTGCCAAGAGCAACACTGCTAACAAGTGCCAGAAACAGACACAACTCTCCACCTTTCCACCCTAAGCCCTTCTGGTGCCTTGCCCAGCACACAGCCCATCCAGTCTCAGGGGCCTAGCAGACAGGGAAGAGGATCTACCTTCATGGGACATGTCTTCTTATCAGGGCTTCTCTGGGCTGCCACTTCAAAGCAGTATGCCACCCGCTTCTCAGGAGGCCAGTGGACAGGTGCCAGCTTCTCCATGAAGTCCTCCAGGCTGATGACCCGATGGTAGGCCTGCAGGGGCTCCAGCTTGAAGTACTTCTGGTAGGACACATGGAGCTACAGGAAAAGGGGAAAAGGAAAGGGAAAAGATTCCTTCACAATGTCCCACACTGACTATTAGAATTCATACACTAGGGGCTGGAGAGGTGGCTCAGGGGTTAAGCCTCTGCCTTGCAGGCGGAAGGTCCTGAGTTCGGATCCTAGACCCCACGTATAGACGCCAGGCAGAAGCGGGGGCGACCTGCGTTTCTGGTCCTGGTAGGGCGGAGCCTGTGAGTCCCGGGGCAGAGTAAACAAGGAGGTGGAGGCGTCCATGGTGGTTCCCGAATTCGTCCGTGGTTCTACACACACACACATACATACACACATGCACACACACATACATGCACAATTGAATAAATAATAAATAATAAAAAAAAAGTTTAAAAAAAAAGAATAAATTAAAAAAAAAAAATTCATACACTACAAGATCCTGACTACTAATAATGGAAAACTTTTTAAAAGACAGCAAAGACCCAAAGGTAGAATACTTGCCTAGTATGTATGAGTCCCTAGGTTCGATTCCCCAGCACACCAACAGAGGTAACAACAACAATAAAAACCAAAGTTGGGGCAAACAAATTGGAAGAAGATATCTGCCAAGTAAAAAGCAGATAACGGTATCTCTGGTGTTCAAACTTGTCTATTTAGTGTTGGAGAGACAGATGGCTCAACGGATAAGAGCACGTGTGTGCAAGTAAGAGAAGCTGAAATCTCCAGCAACCATATAAAAGACAAACATGGCCACGATGCTCAGAATTGGAGGCTGGAGATAGGCAGATCCTGGGAGCTCACCTGTAAGTCAATTTACACAAAAGGGCAAGGTTCAGGATCAGCATGAGACCCCAAGACGAACTAGGTAGAAAATGATAGAGGAAGATCCCCACATCTCCCTCTGGCTTACACATGCACCAAATCACGCACCAAATACAACACTCCCACATCCACACCACATACCAATAGCTACAATATATACCTTCCCCCACATACAAACAGGTCTGCTTAAAACAAAACAACAATAATGAAAAATAAGAAACAAAACAAAACGTTTGCTGATCTGTAAGATAGGTAAATGATAGTGGTGAACAACTCACGACAAATGAAAGCCAAATAGCTAATCACTCCAAAGGGGTGAGAGCTCATCAGTCATCACGAAAAAGCAAATTCAGTCATAATAAGCATTATTCCTCTCTGACAAGAGCAGCAAAAGCTTTAAGGTGGACTCTAATTGTTGGAAAAAACAGAGAAAATGGGCACTGTGTACTTGGTAGCAGAAGTGTACGTTTTAGAGCAGCCACTTTGGAATGTAATCTGTCAGGAGCCACAGAATAACATAGTGCTTTTTCTGCTAAGTATCTGTCTAGGAAAGGCTCTTGGATCTTACATAGAGGAGAACAGAGATGTTCAGTGATTCAAGAAAAGTATGGGGAAAAAGTGGAAGGAGTTGTGCCACAAAAATCTGTTAAGTATGGTCACTTTTAGGAGAGAGGGGAGGGACTGGGATTAGCCAGAAGCTTTTTGTCAATTTTATCTACAATATTTTGTTTCTTTTTTTTATTTTTTATTTATTATTATTTAATCAATTGTGCATGTATGTGTGTGCGTGTGCGTGTATGTATGTGTGTGTGTAGAACCACGGACGAATTCGGGAACCACCATGGACCGCCTCCACCTCCTCCTTGTTTACTCTGCCCAGGGATTCACAGGCTCTGCCCACCAGGACCAGAAGCGCCAGCCGCCCCCGCTTCCGCCTGGCGTCTATACGTGGGGTTAGGATCCGAACTCAGGACCTTCTGCCTGCGAGGCAAAGGCTTAACCCCTGAGCCACCTTTCTTATATTAACAGAAAAGTCAGGCATGGTGCATACATGTAATCCCACCATTTGGGAGGTAGAAGCAGAAAGTTCAGGAGTTTGAGATCAACCTGAACTTCAAAAGATCCTGTCTTAGGAAACAACAAGGAAAAGAGGATGTGAAAAGAAAGTGTTAATGATAAGTCAGGTGGTATATTAATAGTGGTTATATTCATCTTCATAATTTTTTAGATTTCTAAAAATCAGGAGGATAAGGAGTTCAAAAACATTCTCAGCTACAGAGAAGTTTGAGACTAATGTGGGCTATGTGAGACCTTGTCTCAAAAAACAAAAACTACCTGCATTTCATCCTATAGCAGGATTTCCTAAGCATGTCTCAATAGTTCAGTACAATGAAAAGGCTGCAGAGCTGAAGAACCTGGAAATAGTTCTGTGAGCTGCCTTCTTTACTGCAGCAGGACTGTCAGGGTCTTTGCCACATTAATGTGCATTCTGAACCTCCAAATTTTGAAAGAATGGGGAACTGAGAATACCATTCCGATTTAACTATAGTGTCTTTCAGCATAGGTACTAGATACCAATGAACAGATTTTGGGTACCTTTTAGTAGTAAGATATTATAATTGAAGAATTTTAAGCAGAAATAGCATAAAGATTTGCCTTTTAAAAAATTTTTTTATTATTATTTATTAAATTGTGTGTGTATGCGTGTGTGTGTGTGTATGTATGTATGTGTGTGTGTGTGTAGAACCAC
Source organism: Typhlomys cinereus (assembly GCA_023101885.1). Lineage (NCBI taxonomy): Eukaryota > Metazoa > Chordata > Mammalia > Rodentia > Platacanthomyidae > Typhlomys > Typhlomys cinereus. Next base: position 4,366,228 of record JALPQD010000014.1, read on the forward strand.
GGACGAATTTGGGAACCACCATGGACCGCCTCCACCTCCTTGTTTATTCTGCCCCAGGATTCACAGGCTCTGCCCTACCAGGACCAAAAACACAGGCCGCCCTCTGCTTCAGCCTGGCGTTTATACGTGGGGTTTAGGATCCGAACTCAGAACCTTCCATCTGCAAGGCAGAGGCTTAACCCCTGAGCCACCTCTCCAGCCCCTTGCTTTTTTTTTAATATAAAATTTTATTGGATGGTCTAGTATTTGCTATGTAGTCTCAACTGGCCTTGAACTCACAACCTTTCTACCTATTCTTCCAAGTGCTGGAATTACAGGCCTGCATCACCACACCACTAGTAAGCTTTGCCTTTTTTGAAGAATCGTTCTAATAACAGACAAAAGAATATACTGATGGGAAAGGAATTAGGAGGTTACCATAATTATCCTGATCTTTGTTCAAAAGACTAATTCACTTATTTTCACTTAAAAATTCTTTCTGACAAAAAAAGATATTACCATGTAGTGCAGGCTGGCCCCAAGCTCACTCTATAGCCCAACCTGACCTCAAAATCATGGCAATCCTCTTGTTTCAGTCTCATGCCACTGTGCCTGGCTCTAATAAACAATGTTTAAAAAAAAAAAAATTCTTTCTGACAAAGGCTCTATGTATCCAGTCTCAAGTCAAACTCATAGTGAACCTCTCTGATTTAGTTTCCAGGTGCTGGAAATGCAAGCACAAGCCATCACACTGGCTTCTTATCTATGCATTACTATAATACATACTCACTGGACATTATCCACATGAGAGATGGAGTGGTCTAAGTAGGTAGATATGCAAAAAGTGAAGCACAGGGTTGGAGAGCTGGGTTTGTACTAGGGAAAAGTATTTAGGATGAAATATAGGTTCTTGGCTGAGTGCCCAGGAGAACGGACTTGAGCATCTAGGAATCAGAAACAGACCTGTGGTCAAAGAGTCTGTGCCACAGATAAACTGGATGAAGCAAAAGGTGAATATTGAAAGCCACGAGAAACAACAGAAGCTTACAGCAAAGCAAGTGATAGCAACAATAGCAACCTTTATTTGTTGAATGCTGACTTAGTGCCTGATACTGCACTCATTCCCTTACAAGGATTTGCTCATCTGAGGCCAGAGCTAACAGTAAACAGGAAGATACATGTACCAACTGAACAGCAGGTAAAGAAAAGACACCCCCCCCATTCCAGGAGACCAAGCACACAGAGGAAGGACTATGCTGAGAAGTTGGGGCTACATAAGGATAGATGCTGTCCCAGAAGCTTAGGAAAGAGAAGGGCTCATGGCACCAGGCACTACGGGGTGGTCAGGTAAGCCACAGACTGAAAAATTCACCTGGATTTGGCAATTCTGAGGTCCCTAGTAACTTCTGTGAGAAGAGTCACACTTGGGGAAGGGACGCTCAATTGGGGCTGGTTGAGAATCTCACAGAAAGCATGAAGTGCAGACTCAGTGTAACAACTGCCTGAGCAGGCCAGGACACAGCAAGCCAGAGAAAGACAGATGAGCAAAATCAAAAAACACAGAACACTAGTGAATCCCAGATGAGGCGCTCAGCTGATTCTAAGAGGGAGGCAAGCAACACATTCAAGACATGCTGCCATCAATAGCCCACTCGATCCTCATCAAGGAAGATAATTATCACAGTCTATTTTAAAGAGGAAACTGAAGCACGAAAGATTAAGTACTTTGCCCGGGTCACCCAATTAGGAAATAACCAAGCTAAGATGCGGTTTGATTTTTAATTTCTGTTAATAAGCTCTCTAGAGTTAGGGTGCAGTTCAGTGGTAGAAAATTTCCCTAACACATTTGCGGAAGAGGGGGCGGTAAGATTGTAAGAGCAAAAGGATGGGAGGAGCAACGATTTGCAAGATTCTCAACAATAGTTGGGGCCAAAGCAATCGTAATGGGACTTTGCATGCCCTGCGCAATGTCCAGCGCACTGTTGCCCTCATAAAGTCTAGCATCTGTTAAGGGCACCGAGACCCCTGGAGGCAAGGGATTGACAGCCATAGTAGTGATCTTATGCTTAAGGGGAACAAGAGAAAGGGCTTATGGAAATGCCACTGGGTCCTTATATGTCATCGGAGAGGAGGACCCAATGGAGAGTTAGGCGTATACAATAAAGGACTCTCTGGGAATTGGGGGGGAGGCACTGGGGGAAGGGGAGGGGGAGGAGAGGGGAGGGAGGGAACTGGTAAAAAATTTTAAAATGTATAATTAAATTTTTAATAAAAAAAAAAAAAAAAAAAAAAGAAAATTTCCCTAACATATTTAAGGCCCTGGGTTCAATTCCTAGCACTGGAGAGAGGAGGGAGCCTCTGCAAAAACAAGTAGACATTGCAAAGGAGAAAATAAAATCTATGCAGAGGAAAGGCTGTAAAAATAAAATACTGTGTTCTGTTCATACTACGTATAGTTTTTGATGCCTATCCAAATTTTTAAATCAATTCATTACATATTAAGTTTCTACTGTCAGGTCCCTGGGGACAGAGTATGAACAAAGAATGTAAGACCATTGGAAGATACAAAGAATAAGAATTAGAGGATGCTGAGTAACCTATGCCAAGACGGCCCTTTGATGGGATAATGAGAGGCAGTGCTGGAGCCAGACAGCCTGGGGCTGAGGCCTTGGATATGCTATTAGCTAACCTGTGCCTCAGTTTCTCCTTTAAAATTGATAATAGCATCTATCACCTATTATTGACTAATGCGATGTCCATTCTCAACTGGGACTAGAAAGGAGGATTTAAGTTCAAGACATAGATAGGCTCTAGAGTCAGAAAGTCTCAGACTTGAATTCCAGTTGTACTACCCACAGGCTATGTGATTGTGTGATTGAGGACAAGTTATCTAATGTTTCTGCATAGAAAACTGTAACACTGCTGGCATACAACAGGTGCTGGATAAGTTTGTTATTAGACAAACTCAGAGGAGTGTAGGCAAAAGCCCAGAAGTCTCAGGAGTCAAGCAAAAGTCAGCAAGACTATGGAAGGGTGGACAGGGGCCAAGGCCAGCAGAAATACTCACATTGGTGAAAGGAGGCTTGTGGTGCTGGTACTCAATCCATGGAGGTACGGCCAAGGTGCGGTTCAGCAGTTTTGCAAATGCCAAGGAGCCCAAGAAGTGATCGGCCTGGTTCCCAAAGCGCCCTGGAAAGAGTACATTGGGAGTGAAGTGCCCGTGGACATTGATGACACAGCTACAAAGGACCAGAAAAGATGTGGATCCAGGATTGGGGCGGCTACCAAAGGACAGCCAGGAGAAATGACAACATAAGAGCAAGTCTAGATTCCTTGGGTCTGACATTGAAGGCCCTGCAGGCTTTGCCCTCATGCCTTTGCCACCCCAGGATTCCTGGTTTTTCCTAACACATTCTATAATCCTCACTCCATCGGCTATCTTTACCAGGAGCGCCCTCCCACCTCTACCTCCATTTACTTGAACATGAAGGGATGACTCTAAGGCCTCATTCCCTAAGATCCTACCATAACTCCCTATCCATACTCACTCACCCTCCTCCGCGTCCATCATGGATTTGAATTAAGTTTTCCTTTTCTCTTTTTAGCTTTTCCATTTTCTTGTATATGTGTGTCTGGGCAAGAACATGTATGTTTTTGTGTATGTGTGGTTACATGTGCATGTGCACATGTATGTATATGGAGGCCCATGGTTGATATTGATGGCTCCTCTCCTATTCTTTTGAGACAGAATTTCTATTCAAACCCAGAACTTATTGATAGAGCTAGTCTGCCCTATCTGGTCTCCACCTTTTGAGGTTAAATTATAAGGCCATGACATCCACACAGAATTTGGTTTAGGGATCCAACCTCTGGTCCTTTTCTTTTATAACAAGCACTTTAACTATTGAGCCACTTCCCCAGCCTCCCTCTTTTTGTTTGAGGCCAAGGTCTCACTATATATAGTCCTGAATATTTGAGAACTAACTATGTAACCAAAGTTTCCTTGAACTTGAGGCAATCCTCCTGCCTCTGCCTCCAGAGTGTTAGGATTTCTGGCATATGCCATTCCCAGTTCTAAAACCAAATGTTTATGTATTGGTATTGGGGACTGGATCTAGCACTTTACACATGCTGATAGCACTTACACATGCTAAGAAAGCACTTTACAACTGGCCTAAAATCTCTAACTTAAGTTTTTCACTTCCTGGCTTTCTACACTAGCTGGTTTTTTGTGATTACCAGCATGTCATCCATTTATATATTTCACAACATTTTTGGCTCTGTGCTAAGTGTTAGAATACAGAAATTACCAAGGACAAGATCTCTGATCACAAGGCCCTCGGTTCAAGTTGGGAGACACCAAATGTGAAAACAAATTCATTATGGTAAGTTTAGATATTTGAAAGAAAAATAGAAAAAAATGGTGAGGGGTAGCAGTAAGGACATTTACTTGAGCAGCGGTCAGTGGATTCCTCTTTTATGACAATTGTGCCCAATCTTCAAGGATGAAGAGTTAGTGGGACAGAAATGAAGGGGAAGGTGTTCCAGGAAGAAGGAATAGCTCATGGACCTGTGTGTGAGGAACAGAAAACAGGTCAGTGTAGCTGTGGCTGCAAGGTTGGGCAGAAGTGGGTGTGGAGAAGACCAGAGAAGAACCGCATCATGCCAGGTGAAGACCATGTTTAGGTATAGAAGCACTGGAATGTTGTGAGAAAAAAAATGACCTGTAATGATCCAATACTCCATTCAAATTATATCCCTCAAGTGGTTTTCAAATTCCTCATTCTTTTATTTTCCCGTAGTTTTTTTTTTACCATCTTCTGCAAAACTATGCACTTCTTAAAAATATTTCTCTTATTGTCTTCGTTCCTAAAACGAATGACCTACGAAAGGGCATCGGGTTCACTTGTCTTAAGTCGGTGCCACCTAAATACTTGTTGAATGAATGAAAGACTCGCCTGGGGGCAGTGTGGGGCAGTGACATCAAGGTCTGCCCCCAAAACTCTATGTGCTGGTCGCCAGTCGACTTAGACCATGAGCAAGTCACATTACCCTCTCTCAGCCTCAGTTTTGTCATCCGTCAAATGGCAAGTTAGTGGCCCTCAGTATCCTTGCAACTAGGGCCAAGAGAAGAACACGAGCTACTCCGCTCTGGGGATTCTCTCCCGGACCTGATAAGGCGTCTCCGGGGGCCTCCCAGGAGTGGCTGCGCCTCTCCCGGCCTCAGTTTCTCCATCTGAGCAGAAGGCTCGGGAGGCCTTACCCATGCAGGGACAGTACAGCAGGTAGCCGGCCGGGTCCCAGGAGCCCACGGACAGCCCCGGGAGCGGCAGGAGCAACAGCAGGAGAGACGAGCAAAGCGGCACCGGTGGCAGCGCCCACGCGGCGGCGCCCATATCGGCCTGGAAGCCCGAGAGAGCAGCGCCGGAGAGGCGGGCCAGAGGGGAGAGGCGTCAGCGTCCGCCCCGCTCCCGACGGCCCCTGCGCGCCGCCCGCGCGCCGCCCCGGCCGCTCTAGCCCGCAGGCGGGCGGGATCATAGAGATCCCGCGGCACCGCCCCCTCCACGACCCGAGCGCCCGCTCGCGCGGCTCCCACAATGCACCGCACAATGGCCCGACCGCCGCCACTACCGGGGCCTGAGCGGGCCTGGCGGAGCCCGAGCGCAGCCCGGCCCGCAGCGCGGGGTCCCGAGCGCAGTGAGTGCTGGCGAGGGTCCTGGGGGACGGCGGGGAGCGGGGAGGGAGGCCGTCGTGCTGCGCCCGCACGCCGAGCGCCCGGAGCGACGGCACCCCTCGTCTCGGGCGGCCCGGCGCGGTCGCCCACACCCCCGACCGGGGGCCCCCTCTGTGTCCGTGGGGCCCCAAATAGGCCCCCGGGTGACGAAAACTCCGGATCCCATACCCCTGTCTAGGGGTACCGGAACCAGCCCGCTGCCCCCTCCCTTCCTAGACCTGGAGACGCAACCCCGAGGGTCCCCCACACCGGACCCCCCAACTCCCTGGAGACCCAGATAACACGCTGCGGACCTTACTGGGGATTCGGGTCTGGGGGGCGTAGATAAGCTGCACCTGCTCCCTCCCTCGGACACGCCTACCCCGGCCCACTTAAGCCCCTTTCCTGCGCCAAACAGTCCGCTCTTTTTACCCTCAGTTTCAATTTTCCAGACTTTCGTAACCTGCCTTGCGGCTCTCTCCGCGTACCCGAGTTTAAAGACCCCAAACCCGCCCCTGTCTAGAGTTACCTTCTCTACACCCTGCTCCCTAAATTTCAGACATTTTCTGGACCCTCGCGAAATTCAGAGAACTTCTATCTCCACCCCCCTCCCCCGACCCTGGTCCAGCTCTTAGAATCCTGTCCATGGTGGTCTCTTGGAGACCCATATAACTCGATCATGATTCTTACCCATGCATGCTTGCCGCTCTTTCCTATACCGAGACCCCTTCTGAGCTTCTTCCTTAATTCTTTCATTTCCCCACCTTTCCACTCTCGCCTCCTAGTCAAGGGGGGGGGGGTCGAGAGAGGATTTAACCTTTCCCACCTCAAAGCGGTGGTCTCGCAGCTGCCCTGAGCTCCCAGACTGCTGCGAGCTCTGAGCCGTGATCCAAATTAGGGCAGGAGGGGAAAGGGTCCTAAATGGGGCAACCGCCGCTGGGGCGCGAATGCTTTGACCTGCAAGTGTAGCCTTGTGTGTTTTTCCACCTGTCAGCCTGGGACTGATAGTCTGGCCTTGGGTTTCTGACCCTCCCCTCCCAGGGAAAGGCCACCGGATTGGATTGGGGGGTGGGTGTCTAATCAGGTTTCCTCCTTGTGAAAACGTTGCAGCCATTTGCTCAAGGCCTCCCCAGGGTTGGGAGGCAGCAGGAATCTGAGGAAATAGAGAATCAAAGGGACTCCAAAGAGGCCCATCCACACTGACAGAAGAACTAGCAGCCCGAGAGTAAATCCAACCCCTGTTAATCCTGTTTGATGTTTCTTGGACTGATGCAAGTCATTGAGACTCTCCGGCCTCCCTGTAATTTAATTCTCCCACCGTTCTGGGGTAGTGTGTGTTGTGGCGCACCCACTGGAAGGGGGCAGCTATTCCCATTCCTCCTTCCCTTCTCACGGTTTGCCAGCCAACCATGGTGCCTTGTGGATTTGTTTCTGGTGTCCAGGTCAGGACCTGTTTTGTTTGGTTTTGTTTTCCCTTCTGATTCTATTTATAGTTTCCCAGTTGCTATTTCCAGTTCTCTTAAGGAAAGATTCTGTCCATCTCAAGGAAAGTTTCTGGGTGTGTTTCCTTCTAGGCAGGTGTTGAATTGAGTTCTTCAGATCCCCAAGTAGCTCTTGGGCAGGAGGGATAAAAGCTATTTTAGGGTAGTCACTGAAGTGGAGCTGTTAATCCTCTGTGGGTCTCTTTAGTTAAGAACACTCAGAGGTTAACCCTTTCCTTGCTGCAGGGTGGGAGGGCTGTCTGAACAGTACTTATTGTGGAAGGAGTTGGGAAAACTGAGTGTAGCAGCAAAAGGTAGGAACATAGAGCTCAGTACAAAGACAAAGATAATAGCTTTCTTTTGTTGGACACATAGCAGGGCAGACCTAATACTGAGCTCTTTGCATACCTGATTAAAATAATCCTTACAACAAGCCTGTGAGGTAAGTATTTTTAGCTTTACAGATGAGGAAACAGGCTAATCATGGAGAAAGAACAGTTTCTATAGAGATGATGTAACACCATAAAAACTATAGTTTCATCAGAGAGCAGCCTGCACCATGGAGTACAATAGAATACAGATAGTAGCGTCCCAAAGCCTTGTAGAGGACTGAGCAAGCATTCCTACTTCGAGTATGGAGCCTTACTAATAGAAGAGGGTACAATAAAAGTGGCTATCCAGGCAACACAGCTCTGGCCCACAAGTTATGCCGGAGGAAGGTGAAGAGCTGCTACTAAGGGCTAGTTGTGAGGGAAAAGAGGAAGGCCGTTCTGGGGAGATGTTGGGAAGGGAAGGAAACTGACTCTGAGGCATGAGAAGTAATACTAAATAGGGAAAAAGAAGTAATACTCAGCCACTATGCTGAAAATAGGCAGAGGAGCTTGGACCTCAGAGGGGATTGCATGTATCCAGTGCACATTTCATGTCACTTTTAAGAGTATGATTTCACTTAATCCTCTAGAAGAGTTTTATAGGCTAGAAGAATAAATCTTATTTTAGAAATTGAGGAATGCGAGGTTCAGAGAAATAAAGTAGCCTGTCTGTGGTTTCACAGTCAGTAAGTGGCGGCTCTTCTGATAGCAAGTCCAAGGTTCTTTCCATGCTACCTCCCCCTTCAGCTCAAATGCCAGAAAGAATCTTGGTCCGAAAATATACAGAGTTATACCAGTAACTGGGAGGGATTGTGTTTGTTTTATGGGAACAGGTTCTGTCAGCTTCTCTATCGTGACGGTTAAGAGTGTGAGACCAGAAGAACAGCTTTGAAAGAGAAGCAAAATTCTTTCACAGTGCTGACAAGGAAGAGGTCTGAAGGAGAGGCCTGACATTATGAGCCAAAACTCAGGAATCTTTATGGATCAGAGGAATATGCAGACAAAGGAGGGAGGAAGGTAGACTGATAGACAGACTCTAGGTCCCCAGAAGGGTTCCTAAGTAACACTGATAGCTTTGGTTAACAATCTGCTGGTAACTAACTTACTGTCGGTAAGGACTTTGCTCTGCTTTTTAAAAGGTCTAAGAGAGTAAGATCAAGGTGGTGGGTCTTTTCTTTTTAAAGCCATAACCTCATTAAATGCTGATCAAGGGTAGCACAGATCGTGCCTTCCTCCTCTGGTTCTCTCAGCACAACCTCCTGAGCTCTTGGCCACTACCAGCCTCTTTCCTAGAATCCATTGCTCACTCTTTCAGTAGCAACATGTTAAGCTGCGTGTCTTGTTTGTGCACGTTAAGAGAAAGATGAGGTTGACGTGTGGGAGGTGGGGGATGTACCGTTCTCTTTCTGAATTTTGGCGGAATTTCCAGAGCTAGACTTCCCTCTCACATAATCCAAAGTGATGGGACTTAGGTCTCTCTGGCTGCCATTCCTAACTTCTAGTGGCTGAGGCATATGAATCAGTTATGAAGTAGGAGCAGAATTTGACTTTGAAGGTAGGGGAAATTCCCTTCAAACTAGACATGCACACTGGAGTTCACTCTACCCAGTTCCCAAGGTGCATAGTAATCGCTGGTATTATAAACAGGTAATTCCACCCTTGCGCGGGAGGAGGGAATTTAAACCATGAAACCCAGGCATCAGAGGCCTTTGAGGTTTACAGCGAAGCAGGCATGTATGCCACGATGACTTGAAGGCTCAACTGAGCCTAGCTTTTAGTGCTTCCTTTCCTGCCCAGCACGTGATTCGTGCAAAATACAGCTGCCTTTGTGCCGATCTTTCTAGGCAAATCTCTACTTGTGATGGGGAAATGTTTGTCATTTTACATTGCAATATTTCTTCAACAAGAGGAATGGTTCCTGAACAGAATGTAGCTCATGTTAATGATGAGCAAAGCTCTGTGGGGCATGAACCTGCTGATACTATCATCTCGTCCATAGCCAGACTGTTGGATGAATGGTCACTGTAAGCAGCAGGTGCTAATGAGCTGAGCAAGCATTCTGTCCCCACAGCTAGTTTGTACAGTTGGAGCCCTCCCCAGGTTCTTGTGGCCAATCTCCAAACATTCTCATTGCTTTCTCCTCACAGAAAAGCCACATGCCCAAATTTTGGCCTAATCTCTGATAGGAAAAGAGTTGTATCATGGTTGCTCCAACCTTTTTCTTTCTTGCTACCATTTTCTCCAACAAGAAAAAGGGTCACATTTCAAGATTTGGACTTCCCATTTTGGAAGGGCTGTGAACCCAATTTAGACTAGAATGTCTGGGCATGTTAAGCCCCTGAGAATTGACTTGCATTCAATGACTAATTTACTATTCTAAAACAAAGCTGAAATTCCTTTTCTAGATGTTAGGAATGGAAATAAAGAAATTGATAGGATCTTTCAGAGGATTATCAGTGGAAAAGACTAAAACATGCTCCTAATGAGAAAGTAACATGTGTGCCCTAAGAGTCTATAGAATCAACCACTCAGCACCTTAGGCAGTTAGGCTTTGCCAAAGAGGCATGGCTAGTTCTTGAGACCACAAGACCCAGAAAGGTGCTAGCAGTCAGGTTGGGACTGGCACTAGTTACAGGGAAAATGCTGAGTTCACAATTGCCTTCTTAGAAGGAATTTCCCAATATTGATCCTCTGGTAGAAAGTGATACAAGTGCTGACTCTCAGGTTGTACATTTCCTAAGTAAAGAATCCTTGTCTTTTTTTGCCTTTTGGAGACTTTATTGCCACTTAGCACCTCTACAAAGAGGAAGATTATAGAAAGCAGATGACCGGGTGTAAGATAAATAAGACAAGGAGGAACTGCTATCTAAGTTTAGTGGAAAGAATGTATAAATGGAGCCAGAAGAGAAAGTTTAAAGTTAGAACTTTTAGTTCTTTTATTAGCCTGGACAGTCATGATAATACCACTAAGTGCTTACTAATATAAGTGCTATATTTTGGGGATAGGGGTTCTGTGTTTTGCATGAGGTTGGGTGTATATGTGTGTGGGTGTTTTTGGAAGCCCAAGGGTAACATTGGAAATCATCCTGAATTGCTCTGCTGACTAGCTCTGAATCTGCCCTCCAGGGCTGGAATTCAAGCTCCCATCTTCTCCACCCAGCATTTTTATGTGGGATCTGGGAATCTAAACTGGGTCCTTTTGTTTGGGAGGCAAAGACTTAATCCCTGAGCTATCTCCCCAACCACTATTGGGTGCTTGATATTTGTGACTTCATTTAAGTCTCAGAATGACTTTGGAGATTGTTGTGTCTGTTTTGTAAATAAGGAAGCAGGTCAGGGAAGTAAGAATTTGTTTGAAAGTCACTACCACACACAAATGGTAGGGGAGGGCTGGGTTGGAATGGGAGCATTCTGCTTCCACAGCCTGCGTTCTCTTAACACCAAGTGTTCTGATATTTCAGGTGAGGAGACTGCTTTCTGAATGCTGCGTTGGAGGCTGTGACAGAGCAGAGAGTCTGTGGAGCTGATGGGGAGGCTTTCTGAATAACATGGCCCTTTGCCATTAGCCTTGCCATGACCACATTTTTCACCAGCGTCCCTCCCTGGATTCAAGATGCAAAGCAGGAGGAAGAAGTGGGCTGGAAACTAGTTCCCAGGCCTCGAGTCCGGGAAGCAGAGAGTCAAGTGAAGTGCCAATGTGAAATCTCGGGGACACCCTTCTCAAGTGGGGAGAAGCTAAGGCCTCATAGCCTCTCCCATCCGGAACAGAGACCGTATAGCTGCCCTCAGTTGCACTGTGGCAAGGCTTTTGCTTCCAAGTACAAGCTATATAGGTACGTGACACTTCCATACATCTTCTGGTCCCAAGGTTTAGGGTCAGAGTTAGAGAGACACTCAGTGTCTCTTTATTGGTAGCAAAAAGTGAAGGATAATTTTTCCTGTAAGTGTACTTTGAGTGCTAACCATTTGAAATTACTCACTAAAAATAAGTAGTGTTTTGCTGGGGATGGTGTCTTATCCCTGTGTTCCCAGCACTTGCAAGGCTGAGGCAAAAGGATCACTATGCATTTGAGGCTAGCTAGGACTACTCAGGTGAGGCCCTCTCTCCAAACAAACAAGATTGCCTTTTATAACTCAGGCTGGTCTTGAACTTGAAATTCTCCTGTCTTAGCTTCTCAAGTAATGATTCTGGGTGGTTGTTTTTTAATTCAGACATTAGAATCTGATGGGTGGAGTATCAAGCAGTCATGAACAAACTAAATTGAACATTTTCTTTCTTTCTTTTTTTTTTTTAACATTTTTCTCAGAACTACTTTCACCAGTTCTGTCAGGTAAATGATCTGAATATTAGCCAGAAGTTTGAAATCAGTCTTAGAACTTTAGAGTCTGTATAGTCAAATATCCATTTTTAAAGAGGAGGCTCAGAGCAGTGACCTAATTAGCCAAGATCGAATAGTTTCTTGGTCCTATAGTTCTGCTTCTACTGACTCAGCCTGCTACTCAGATGCTTATTTTTGTCTCTGTGGAGTCCCTGGTACTCTCTGGGTGAGCTTCTTTTCTGAAACGTGTAAGCTCAAGAGCCCCTATTTAAAAGTGAAATAGAATGTGAAAACTCTTGGTAAGGCAGATATGATGGAGCAAGTTTGTAGGGGAAGGAGACTGAAAGAAACTTGCAGTTTTCATTTTATCCCTGCCTTTCCATCAGAGAAACCATGGACTTGCCCTTATCATATGAGATAGACTAGCCCATATGTAGTCATCTAGCCATGTATCTACCCAACTATTTATTGATTTGCCTATTGTTGGTTTACTATTGATTTACACACTTGACATTGTACTTACTGCTAGGGACAGAATAGTGAGTGAGCTAGAATGATGGGGGTACTGATCCTTTTGTTTTTATACACAAGTAAAAACTGAGTTTTACCTTTCAACAGTGGGGATAGACAGCAAGCAAGTAAATATATCAATGTAATGACCACAAAAAGTCCTAGTTCCCCATCTAGGAAACAGTGTTAGGAAGGAAACCAAAACAGGCGGTGGGATAGTGTGAAGACAGAGCTGCCCTTAGGATAGTTCTGTGGACCAAGGAATGTTTTGATTTTCCATGTTTTAGGAATACCCTAGTCAGGGCCATGCTCTTTGACTCAGTGGTAGTGCCAGTGGGAGGCTGCAGAACCTGACAAATGGTAGGCCCTCCAGGTTTTGCTGTGTTGATTCTGAATGTACAGGTAGTTGTGGGCTGCAATTTCTGGGCTCTAAGATGCTTTCTTCCAGACCTGATCATGTAAGGGACACTGAGATACCGTACTCCTCAGACATTATTTCTTAAGGATTACTAGTTTACATGTGAAATAGTACAGATAGACCTGCAGCATAATAGAAGTATCCTCAAAGCCACTGTTCCTCTCCCTGAAGGCAGCTAGTGGGGTTTGTTTCTTGTGAATCTTTCCTGAGATGTTCTAACATGTATTCTTCTTTTGGTTTTTAAAAGGGATCATATTACATGCACTATTGAACTTCCTTTTTTCACTTAGCCCTGGGTATCTTGGGAACTTGTTCCAGATCAGGAAGTTTACACATATTTCATTTTCCCCTTCATTGTGTCATTTAAATTTTTTTAAGTATAAGATTTTGAAGAGGAAATACATTCATATAACTCAAAGTCCAGAAGGTACCAAAAGGTTTACAGTGAAAATTCTCAGTCCCATTTGTGAGCAGTCCATTTCTTTCTTCCGTAGACTACCAGTGGTGTCAATTTTCCTGTATATCCTTTCAGAAATATTTTAAGTACGCACAGGACACAGGCAAATATAATGTTTATTTTCCTTCTTGTCCTGTACCACCTTCCACATACTGTCTATCTCCTTGCTTTTCTCCCTTAATGTCTCAAAGAAGCTTATTTCCTGGCAGTATTTATGAAGTTCAGTTTTTAAGAAGTCAAGTAATTTTTAAACAGACTCCCTATTGACAATTTAGGTTGTTCATGTGCCAGAAATAACAGTGCATATGTGCTTTGGCAAGGCAATCAATAGAATATAACTGGCATGGTATTCTGTTAATGTTGTTTTATGTAGTTTTTGTACCTAGTCTCTTGATAGTAGACACCTCAGTTATCAAATCAGTCCTTGTGAAATCTACTCTTTCTTCTTTCCTATGTTCCATCCTGTCCCTAGGCACATGGCCACCCATTCGGCCCAGAAACCCCACCAGTGCATGTACTGTGATAAGATGTTTCACCGCAAGGACCATCTTCGGAACCACTTGCAGACTCATGACCCCAACAAAGAGGCCCTCCACTGCTCCGAATGTGGTAAGAATTATAATACGAAGCTGGGTTACCGTCGCCACCTAGCCATGCATGCTGCCAGCAGCGGTGACCTCAGCTGCAAGGTGTGCCTACAGACTTTTGAGAGTACCCAGGCCCTGCTGGAGCACCTGAAGGCCCACTCACGCCGGGTAGCAGGAGGTGCCAAGGAAAAGAAGCACCCCTGTGACCACTGTGACAGGCGGTTTTATACTCGCAAGGATGTACGACGGCACCTAGTGGTGCACACAGGTCGTAAGGATTTTTTGTGCCAGTACTGTGCCCAGAGGTTTGGCCGCAAGGACCACCTGACACGCCATGTCAAGAAGAGCCACTCACAAGAGCTGCTCAAGATCAAGACAGAGCCAGTGGACATGTTGGGCTTACTCAGCTGCAGCTCCACAGTCAGTGTAAAGGAAGAGCTGAGCCCTGTGCTCTGCATGGCCTCTCGGGACGTGATGGGGCCCAAGGCCTTCCCTGGCATGTTGCCCATGGGCATGTATGGTGCCCACATCCCTACCATGTCCAGTACGGGCATGCCACACTCCCTGGTGCACAATACGCTGCCCATGGGTATGAGTTACCCTCTGGAGTCCTCCCCTATCTCTTCCTCAGCTCCGCTCCCTCCAAAATACCAGCTTGGATCTACCTCATACTTGCCCGACAAATTGCCCAAAGTGGAGGTGGATAGTTTTCTGGCGGAGCTTCCTGGAAGCCTCTCTCTCTCATCCGCCGAACCCCAGCCCGCCTCACCTCAGCCGGCGGCAGCTGCGGCCCTCCTAGATGAAGCACTGCTCACCAAGAGCCCCGCCAACCTCTCTGAGGCCCTCTGCGCTGCTAATGTGGACTTCTCTCACTTATTGGGCTTTCTTCCACTCAACCTGCCCCCATGTAACCCGCCAGGGGCCACAGGAGGCCTGGTCATGGGCTACTCCCAGGCCGAGGCACAGCCTCTTCTCACCACTTTGCAAGCTCAGCCTCAAGATTCCCCAGGAGCTGGGGGACCCCTGAACTTTGGGCCTCTGCACTCCTTGCCTCCTGTCTTCACCTCTGGCCTGAGTACCACCACCTTGCCTCGTTTCCATCAAGCATTCCAGTAACCCCAGGGAAGCCCCTACTCAGTCTTTGGTTTGGCCAGGGAGCCTAAGTAACTACCCCTTCCACCTCCCCCATGAAGGCAGCTGAGCTTTCAGAGCTGGGTTCAAAAGGAAAATTCCAGTGTCTATATGGAGCACTTGGTTTGGGGGTTCAGGCTCCAGGATAATTCCAGAAAGAGCCACGAACCCAGCCTGTGAATGATTTCCTACCATAGGACTTTCAGGTATTTTTACTTATAGTTTTTTTTTATCTGAACTGGGAGCCACATTTAACCCTCTTTCTCTCAAAGCGACAGAACCTCCTCTTTGGAGGTGTCTTAGAGACACAGAGGGTTTCACCTTGTATGACCTCAAGAGAAATAACCCAAGAAATCCACCCTCTGGTCCCAACCTGCAGATTCCACAGCAGTCAGTTGGCTGATTCCTGCTGTGGAAGGTTTCTTGACTCCGATACCTGTTTCCAGCTACCAGGAAGGCGAGAGGGCCTCTGTTCTTCCCGACCACTTTCACCCCAACTCTACCAGCAGCTCCATTTTCAGTCAGTGTTGTCCAGCAACGGTACCGTTTACACATTCGCCTCAGACACCCATTTCCCCTCCCTCGCCACATTGTTAGCCTTAGAATGATTGCAGTGAACACTGTTTACACCGTGAATCCATTCCCACCAGTCCACTTCAGTTGCCACCAGCCTGAACCACTAGGTACCTGGTGTTGACTGGAGCCTGTTTACAAGGCGAAGTCGGGTCTTGCTGACTTCTCTTCACTTGAGGTCATGTTTTTCCCCTGTGGGGAAACAAACTGACTTTGGACTGCTTCAGTTTCTGCCATCTTCCATGACTGCATCTGTGCCTGCCTTCCATGGCAGTGACCACAAGACAGGCAAGAAGATCGGAGCAGCTTTCTCACAGGTCTGCAATTCGGTTTTTCTCCAAGTACATCATGACACCCTCGTCCTCTTGAACTGGAGAGGGAAAGAAATGAAAGGCATGCCCATATCTATCATCTCCCCAATCCTTACCCCCACCGAGCATCATGAGCTGTTATTTGTCTTAGAAGGAGGGGCTCTGGGTTCTGGGCTGGTGTGGGTAGCAAAGGAGAGGGAGTGAGCCCCTCATTTGTATCTCTCCTGCTTGTTCTTTTTCCAGAAAGTAGTAGAATTGCTGGAAAAAGAGTTTCCAGAAAGTTAGGATGGAGCAAATAACTGTGTCCTAATTATCTAATCATTGTTGCCTCCTCTACCAAATTTTTTTTCTTATCTACAGTGTCCCTTCTGTGTTGGCTTTGCAGACCCCATGAACTCAGGGCCACTGTGCATAGGCTTCTTTGCTCTCCATCAAGGAACGTCCACCTTTTCATGGTACCCTTAGTCACCCTTAATATTTAGACAGATTTCATGCAAGAAGTGATAGTTCTTTTCTTGACAGATAAGGACAGCCCTTGCCCAGAGCCCAATGGACCCGTAAACCCCACTTCATCTCAGTTTTGCATGGACTTTCCCATGCATGGAAGGGAGGCAGCTCAGGGATCACCATTGTGGAACCTCTGGGGACACCTCCTCTCTGATTCAGAAACACACTTCTACCTCTTTACTGTTAACTCCTACAGATGCAGCCAGCAATCTGGGCACTTCTACCAGTGGTGTCTCATGCTAGCTTCTCCACTAGAGTTTCAGAACAGACTACCTAGGAACTGCCTCAATCTCCCACTACTTCCCCTCGCCACCCACCTTCTGTCTAGATTCACTTCGGTTTATCATTGGGATCTGCAGGTCCAAGGCCCGGACTCCTGCTTCATCCCAGGCCAGTACTCTTTGTTTGAGATGAAAACCTTCAAATGTAGCTCCCTGATTTTTGATTGGAAGCAATGTGGAATGAATTGTGTGTTTTGATTAAGGCAAGGTAGATTAGAATACCTTATAAAAGCAACCAGACATACATGTCTGACAGTGCTGGAATCAGACTAGGTGATCTGCTTCTAAAAATTAGTTTCAGTGAGTCCCAGGGACTAATTAAGGTTTATCTTAAGAAGCATCTACTACCTTGGTACGCAGCCATCTCCTGCATGCTGTGCATGTTTTCTGGACTCATAGTACAGGAGATGGCATGTGAGAATCCAAATGGAACTCCTGTTGCCATTCTCCTTGTGCTTGGTCTTCACTAGACCAGTACCCTCCTTCCTTTGCCTACCACCTCTCTGTACCCTCGGTTTCAGGGGTAAATAGCTTCTGACTACAGAGCAGAGTATACCAGGCTGTGAGAGGAGACCTGTCCTCTCTGCCTGCCCTCTCCTTTTCCTGAACTTGGCCCTCCCCTAGTGCTCACAGGACAGTGGCGCACCTGTTGCAACTCTCACGACTGGAGCTTTGCTCCCACATCCTGTCTTTGCCGGCCTTTGTCCCCATCTTTTCTGTCCCTCCACTTCCCTCAGTGTCCTCAAAGGAATTTTCCTCTCACTGTGAACTTTGCTGGTTATCTGCCATCACTTTTTTGGACCACAAACAACCCTGCAATTCTTAAACCTTTCCCACCTACCACCCAAAAGGGCCTTTTTAACCCAGATGAGAAAGGACAGGAATAGCTTTGTCCTCTACTCAACCCAAACTCATGCAAACACCCTTCTGTGGCCAAGAGAGCCAAAGGGGCATCTGCCCAGGACATGGCATGTGGCACAGATCAATCAGGGATCAGAAGAAAAGAGGTGTCCCCATTCCCTGCCACTCTAACCCAACAGCTTTGAGCTGACCTGTACAGGTGGCAGGCACCCCTCACCTTGCACGATAGATGTCTGGTCAAGGTCGAGGACTGGCCTGGAGGCCAGGGACTGGCTCGCTGAGCTGGTGGTGTGAAGGGTCCTGGCAGCAGCTTCAAGTAGTGGTAGGTAGGGAAAGGCGCACCAGTGTGTTTTTCCCCAGCTTTTTACACATAGCATTTTGTTCATGGAAATCCGGGAAGCAGGTGTGATTAATTTTTGCTCGTAGATTTTGTCCTAAGTTGAAGTTCCCTTACTGCCCTAACTTTCCCTAGTAGTCCTTTTAAGTTTTTCCCTCCCTTTTTGGTAGTTGTTTTCTCTATCCCTTCTCCACAATTTTTTTAACAGGTTGTATTGTACAGGATCAATATTTTGCTTTTTAACAAGGATATTTATGTAATAAGAAACTTTGCCTTAGGCAGGTGTTGGCCAGAAATGTCCAGTTTCCTCTGGGATCTCACCCTGGCCTCTCCTGGAGCTCTGAACCTGCTGTGGAAGGAATGGGCCGTGACCTTCACCACTGGAGAGTAGGGTCTGTGGTGCAGAGAGGGGTGTTCACTGTGATCTAGTGCCTCGTGGAGGGTGTGGTATTGTTCAGTCCACTCGCCAAGGTGTCTTCTGGCGTCCACATGCGCCTCTTCACATTTGGCACCAGACCTCCTGAGCACTGCTTCCCACACCCTTCCCTCCTGCCCAGTGCTTGAAGCTCTGGAGCCACTCTTTCTAAACGCCAGATTATTTAAAGAGAGAAAATTACAAGACAAAAACCTTCTAGCACTTTGTAAACACAGTGAATAACCTCTTGGAGTATTTTTGGCTTTATATAAAACAAGGTTTTTAATTGTAAAATATAAGTGCCATTAGAAAATGCACAGGGCGTATCTTTGTTAAAGTAGATTTTTCAATGTTTTACAGAATTACATTTTCAAAAAAAAGTTTTTATAATGAAGTTGTTTATTAAAAACTTCTGAATGATGTGTTTGATGGTTGTAGACTTCTTGGGGGAAGGGTTGGAGAGCCTGAAACTGAAGAATTAGAGTCTTTTTCTCAGCTTCTTGGGGTGATGCTGTGGGTAGGAAGGCAATAGGTCTTAGATACCTCTGAGGTTAATGGCATCATTGTATCAAATTAATCTAGGAGGCAAGGGTCAGAAAAATCCAGATCAAACTGGCTTTAAGCAGTGCAGTTCATGCAGATGTAGGCACCAGTGTGTTTGACCTCAGCATTCATAGTTCTGTGCCCTATTTTGTGCAACAGGGACTTTGTCTTCAGGCCCTACAAACAAGTTCTTTGTATAGAACTGGAATGTTAAGCTGTTTCTAGATATCTTGCACTTAGTGCTGACCAGGAGAAACCTTTTCAGACGACTCCCCAAGGTTTACAGTTAGTGACAACTAGGACCAGGGTGTCCCTAGTGCCAATCTCTTAAAAGGTAGGCTTGGCTTGGTCATCCAGGTCCCACTCCTTGTGGTGAAGATCTCCAACAGGACCTCCATCCTGTTGGAGCCAGCATCCAAATTCAAATAGTGCAAGTCACTTGGGAGTCCAGCCCAAGAGTCTATGGGGGCATTAATTAATGTGCAGATGTTTCATGCTAGTCTTACTGTTTTTGTGATGGTCTTACTGTGTAACTCTGGCCAGCCTGGAACTTTGAACTCAGGTCCATTTCTGTCTGCCCCTGTGGGATTACAGGTGTGCTGTACCATGCCTAGACTTCCTCCTGCTTTCTTGCCACTACCCACTGAGTCAGACCCTTAGGATTCCAGTGATCCCACTTTGCCCTTTCTGTTGTATACCTCCTAGGAGAGGTCTCCGAAACTCGGTGGAGGGAACTGTGGTGTCCTTTAGCAGAAAGTCTTAAAAGTTTTCTGGAGGAGTCTAGTGGGGACATCCAGGAAAAAAATGGGGACACAGTGTACCGTCCTCCATAGGAGCTGAGCCCACGGGATTTTGAAGATCCTGGCGTGCAAGGGTTGTACCATCCAGTACTTCCCATTACAGTTTATCTCAGTGAAACGGCTGGCAGTGAGTAAAGGGGGACCCCAGGTCTAAGACATGCAGCAAGGTCTACGTGGTTTCTATCAGCTAGTTCCGGCTCCAGCACATTTGAGACCTTTCCTGTTTTCAGTCCCTTCTACTCTGAGGTGTCTTCCTCCCTTGATTTACCCACGCATCTCCAGCACCTTCAGGTGCCTGGCAATTGCCCTTCAGTTCGCAGTTTGAATCTGGTACATCTTTACAGGGACACCCAGACACCCTGCCTTTACTAGGTCCTCTGTGTCCTCGTCGCAGGCCTGCTGGCCATGACCATGCCTCAGGACTGGACTTGCCTCCCGATGCCTGCCTCAATTGCCCCTTTTGTCCGATCCAGTCCTGCACTCCAAACCCCCTCTATTGCCAGTTCTGTCGGCTACGGAACAGTTCCCTCGTCATCTTCCCACCCCCCAACCCTGCGGTGGAGGGACCCTGGCAAGTCACATCCGGCGGACAGGGAAGGGGGTGCGAGGGGCGGACCTCACATCAGAGGAGGAGACCTCGCCTCCCACCTCTGCTGCGAGCCGTCCTGCGAGACCCTCCGCCTCGCCGCCTTGGGACCTCCGCACCCAGAGACTCCGCGGGCGATGGCGGCGGGGACTGCGGCCCAGGAAACGACACGCGCCCGCCGCCCGGGCCTGCGCAGGAGGGAGGCGCGCGCCGGGCCGGTGTCCTGCACCCCAGAGACTGGAGGACACGGGCCCTACGACTCCCCCGCGGGCCCCAGGACTCCGCCGCCCGTCCCAGGAAGCCGGGAAGCGGCCCCAGCGAGTGCCCTGAACCTGGGAGACTGCGAGGAGGGGTGGAGGGCGGGTGCCGGCGGGAAAGTGGAGGAAGTGACTGTCCCGGAGGGCGCCATCTCCACGGAGAAGGCCGCAAGGGCTGGGGAGAAGCTGGAGGTGGGCGCGGAGGCCATCGAGGCGCTGGGGCTCTGGGGCTTAGGAGCCCTCGCTGTGGACCTGCTGGAGGTCATCGGGTGGGAGCTGGAAGCCGCGAACGTCCAGGCAGACCGGGCCTACCTCCGCCTCGAGCACAGGTTTGGGGGGATGTGCAAGTTGCACTTGCCCCTCAGGAGTTTCATCATTTCAAAACATTCCTGGTTTTTGACTACCTTTCTGAACCATCCATAGCTGTCAGCCATGATCAGCCCCGCGATGAAGACATGCTTAGCTACCTGCTGAATGTGGAGCTGAAGGAGCTCAGGCATGCCAGGACGGGTTGCAAGTTCAAGTTCCGGTTTTGGAGCAACCCTTGTTTCCGAAACAGGATGATAGCGAAGGAATAGGAGCGTAGCTCCTCTGGCCGGGTGGTGTCGGTTGCCACTCACATCTGCTGGCACTGGGGCCAGGAACCCCCTGCCCTGGTCCACAGGAACCCCGATAGGGTGCAAAGCTTCTTCAGCTGGTTTTCACAGCACAGCCTCCCAGAGCCAGACAGAGTTGCTCAGATCATTAAAGATGACCTGTGGCCCGACCCCCTGCAGTACTACATGCTACACCAGGCCCTGCCAGGTGGCCACCAGAGGTCTCACCTAGGCTCCATGGATTTGCAATCTGGCTAGTGGTTCATTGGTACCTGGTACTCACATAGAACTACCATCCCCTTCTGTGGACCTGTGTTTGGGCCAACTTTGGGCCCCGTGTTATCTGTTTTCTCTATGCAGTTGGGTTCCTCAGCATGTTTAGTGGGCTCAGCTCCCAAGGTGGTGGCCTTTCCTGCTGTTCTGTGTCAGCATCGTGTGGCTGTCACAAGTTACGCATTCATACTAAGTACCCAGTGCTGTGGATTTGTGCCATCATCCGCATGGCCCGGACCCTGTGGTCTTCCCAGCAGTCAGTCTCTCGGGAGGCCTCACAAGATCCAGAGCCTCTTTGAGGCCTAGTGCTTCACAGTCGTGGTGTGCTGGGCTTCACATTCATGTTGGCCAGGGCAAGCTGAGGTGCCACCACTCAGAGATGAAGTGGGGTGCATTATGTGCTGGCTGCTAACCAGATCTCAGGACTCCAGGGCAGCTCCTGGGTATCCCTAAACCTGGGAAGCCGGGTGACTGGAAATGGATGAGGCCTGGTATGAAGCAGCTAGCCGTGCATCATTCCTGACGGTCTTCTCACACTCTGGGATGCCCCTCTCACAGCCTGCTGTTGGCTTATGAAGACCCACCCTGTGCCCCACCATGCCTGGAGACTTTTACTTTTGGTCCGGTTGCTAGCTCCCAGGTCTGTAAGGACCTCAAGACCTGCATGGGAGCCCAAGCAGGCCATCTGCCAAAGCAACAAGAGCTCCTAACCCCCCCACCCCCCCACCCTCAGAAGCCACAGGAAACCGACATAGCTGAGCATGTGCTCAAGAAGGGAAAAGATGGGCGCTCTTCCAGGATCCCTATTTCTGGATCCTTGGCTAGCACTTCTTTGCCCCCTGTTGTTAAGCTGTGGGTGCTGGACAAGAGGCTTCTGGTCTTGCACAGATCTCACTACTTCTAAAGTGACAACTCCCAAACGAATAACTGAAGAAGTAAGGTTTGTTGCAGCTAGCCAGAGGAAACACTTCCTTGAATCCGTCTCGGCCTCCAGGGAGGGAAAGCTCGATGCCCCCTTGCCCCAAGGCCGAGAATCTTCAAAGGGGACAGTGCACAGCTGCTAGACAGAGATCAAGAAATCCCCGGGGAACGGGGAGAGTTAATCATTTCATTTTACACTGTGTTCTTTTAGGGGAACTTTAGCCTCAAGTCTCTTCTGTGGCCCCCGCCCCTTTGTGGGTTCCTGTAGATATAAGGACTGAGCTGCCCCGCCCCTCCAAGTCTCTCCTCCTGACTGGTAAGGTTGTTTGTCTCTGTTTCATGGAAGGTCTTATCTTTTAGGAGGCGGGACACAAAATAGGTAGAAGAGCAAGAGTAGCTGAGAGTCTAAGTGGCTGGGGAGCATTTTTAATCGTTGATTCTTGTTTTTGTTTTTGTTTTTTTACTCACCAGTATGTTTTGTAATTTAAAATAACACAATATCACAACTGTGGAGATTTTCTCTTCTGGTTCAATTTTGCCTTGGTGTGAGTAGAAAGTCAATCCCATGTGCTCTTTATTTTCTGCTTTTGTGTAACACCCATCGAGAACATTTCTAAGACTTGTCATGTAACCGTTCTGTGCCACTTAGGAACTTGTGACTATTGTGGCTTTTATCAAGCTGCCGCCCATTGTTACAAGAAGAGCTGAATAAGGAGGTTTCGCAGGACAGTCTCTAAGAGGAGGCCCGTGGGGAGGGTCTCATGCTTCTGCGCCCAGTGGTCGTGTTGCAGCTGAGCTGACATCTCTGCTCTAAGCAGAATATTCCCATGGTGGTTTTATTCAGCCGGAAGAGAGTTTGTGGCACTTCTGTCTTCTATGTACATGGCAGAAAAAAAAAAAACTTTTTAGTATGGGGGAAAAAATAATGTGGGTCATGTTACTTCCTCTTCCAAAGCCCCCACAGGCAAGCAGGGGAGCAAATGAGCACCCTGGTTCCTTATCCCACCTAATCTGGCCTGTGCAGCCTCTTTTTCCTCCCCACCTCCCGCTTCTCCACCTCCCATCTCCCCTCAGCTCACTGTCTCCCCTACACCCTGACGAGCGTGTTCCAGCTTCAGGATTTTTACACTTGCTTTTCCGTTTTTCTGGACTCTTCCTCCATCAGATTCCAGGTCTGGCTTCCTCAGTCCATTCAAGCCTCAAACACCCTTTCTTTCAGGAGCTTTCCTGCCCACCTATTGGAGATTTTTCTCCTTATCATCACATTAACTCCAATGGTGTTTTCTTGTTTTTCTTTTTTCCCTGCCCCTCAGGAGAATGGGGACTTATCCATCTGCTGCTTTGCCCATAAGGTCCGTCCTACACCTTATCCAAGTGTGTTGGAGCACTGTGTGGGGCTCCAAGATAAAGGACGAAGCTTGGCTCCCGCCCAGAGGATTTCGATTGGGTGGAAGAGGGTGGGGGATGAGGGGTGATGGTAAGTCATCCATCTGCAGATGAAAAAGGTTCTAGAAATGGCGCAGAGAGAGGTCAGACTAGCACATAATGCGACCTCCTTGTCACTCCAGGGAGACACCCCAACTCAGCCCATGTGGCTGACAGTTCACTGCAGCTGTAGGTGATGGAAACTCCAAGGTGGAGATTTCTCTGGTGTCAGGATGTGAGCAGGTTCTTGAGGTGTGGACACTAGTTTCAAAAGCAAGGCTCTGGCCAGAGTTGTGGCTGAGCGATAAGAGGCCTCCCCTAACCTGTTAGAGGCCCCAAATTCCATCCCAGCACTTTGCAAACAAATGAAAGTCAAATGTGGGTCTGGAGAAAAGATACCCCGGCAAGGCACACAGCACGGAGACAGGCGCTGGAGTGTGATGTCAGGCATGGCAGAATGTGTGGCAGCTCGAGAGGCAGGGCTGGGATGCCAGGCCAAGGCTTTACCCTGTGGCTGGAGGGGAGAGGCGCCAGGCCTGGCTCAGGGGTGAAGTTGTCTTATAGGTAGCTGGCAGCAAGGGGAGGACAGTGCTGCTCTGGATTCCTAGTCTCTTCAGTTGACCTCACCTGTCCCTCCAGGCTGCAGCTCTTCCAGGAAGCCCTCCAGGATTCCCACATCAGTCTTGTGTTGAATTCATGGCACAGGTGTCTGGCTGGCTTCCACCAACCAGATTTCTTTTTTATGCCCCCCAAACTTGTCCCTGGTTCTTCGATGGGAATTGGTAAGTCTCTAAGCATCCTGGAGGCTAGTACCCCGTGGGGTTTGTCTGACGTGTGCCCGGTGGTTGGCAGGTACACTTGGACTCCTGCCCAGTTTTGAACCTAGACACGTTAGCCACAGCTCTTAGATGCCGCTGATGTCAGACAGGTGCCTTCCCACTAAACGACCAGTGCAGGGCTCCCTTCACACTGACAACCAACCACACCTTATGCCCTTCGGGGGCCCAAGTCTCACTCTCAGAACACACTCTGGCTTACATACTTACTCATGTCCCCAGTCATGGCTTTGCTTACCCATATACCTTAGCGTCCCCGTCTCTGGGCAGTGGGGCTCAAGATGGCTAGTCAGGTCCCTGTTTTCTGATAGCCAGGCCAAAAAGAGATAACATCCCCTGGTGTTTACAGAGCACCTACTGTGTGCTGGATGCTTATATCAGTTAGAATGGCTCTCCAAACCCGAATCATACCCCATCCGGCTACAAACCGTCCTGAGACTCCAGTGCCATTCAGGGAGCACCAGTTGGCTTTGTGCAACCAGAAAACCTCAGCTCACTCTTTCCCTTCCAGGGAGCTTTCCAGCCACATCAATCCAAACTTGATCGAAATGATCTTGCTTCCTGTTCTGTTTGCCTGGAACCTTCTTCAAGTATCTGCTTGACTGGCTCCTTGTTTTATGAAGGTTTCTCAGCTCAAATGTATGCTTACAACATTTGAGAAAGATCATTTTACCTCTTCAGGGAAGCCTTCCCTGACCATCCTCTGTAGGCCTCCCTGGCACACTCTCCTTTCTCTGATTGGAATACTTCAATTACCTGATGCTACACCGTACATTCATTTATAATAGCTGCCTTCTTTGCCCTCTTGGAGACATTTTTCCACTGCAGAAACCCCTCACTTAGAGGCAGACTTGGCACTGTTGGTGACTTGGGCTTTCTGTGTGGAATGAATGAATGTTCCATATGCCAGCATTCTAGGTGAGCGGAGAGAAAGCCAACCATTCTGGCCAGGGGGCACTGTGGGTAAAGACCTGAAAGTGCCCACAGCCCCTTCCCAAGCTTCAGTTTTTCGGGAACTCTCCAGACAGCTTGGGGGTCAGGGCCATTTTCCCATCTCTCCGGCATGACTTACTATACTCTAAGGGTCAAAGAAAGGAGGTCAAGGCAGAACATGTCTGCTCTGGCGTGGACAGCAGACATGAGCCTTGGTCTTGATCACCTCACCTCAGGTGTCTGCCCTGCTCGATTGCCTGGAAAAGAACTTTGGACAAGTTATTTTCAACTTCACAGAAATCTGTCCCGAAACCATAGCAATTGCTCGTAATCTACAACCGCCTTGATTACAGCTCAGGGTGCTTTGATAATTTCCTCCAAGGACACCCGTTTCAGCACAAAATTTCAAGGAAGTCCCCAGCGCCTGCTTGCCCCTTGCTCAGCAGTACAATCAACCATTGATTGCAGTTGAGTGTTGAGGCCCCACCCACGACCCCATTAGAGCTGTCTCAGGCTCAGGTGGCTCTGTAGCTATGCAGAACGTGCACTAGAGACTTCTGGGTCCTCCTTGAGCCGCCATGTCTGCTCTCTTCCATTCCATATTGTGTGACCTTGGGCATCTTTTCAAAGACTGCAGCCAGTTTTCCTCCTCCAGAGGAGAAACTAGGAATTCCTGGGAAGGAGGAAGTGGCCCTTTGAAGCTTCAAAGGGTCTCCCCTCCCCATGTACCTCAAGCTCTCTAGGGGACTGACTTGTTGACTCATTTGGATGCTTCTAGCAGAAACCTTAGTTGGTTTAAACAGCAGGTATCATTTATTCTTACCCGAGGATCTAGAGGTGAGACAGACTGTTTGATTATCGACTATTGATGGCCATCGAGGACTTGGGCCTTGTCCTTCCTGGATGCTGGCCAGCATATCTGTTTCATTCTCAGGTTAGGGGCAAGACGAAGGTGATAGCTTCGAGTCTCACACTGGGATATGGCAGGAAGAAAGCCCTTCCCACAAGCCCCTGTGCTTTCTGGTCCTGTATCTTACTGGCTAGAACAGGTCTCACTCTTGGTCAGCAGGGAGGAACAGGCACTCTTACTAGACAAGCAATGTCCGTAGAGTGCCTGAGACAGACAAGGCTCCCATCCACCACCAGCACAGCGAGGATGCACCTGAAGCCGCCTAGAGCCAATGGGAAGTTAGAGGAAGTGGTCTGCACCCCCAAGCCCAGAGGATGCAGTGTCTGTTCCCACCAGTCATAGTACTGGGCAGGCCATCGCGGGCTGTTAGGGATGGTGTCCAGTGAGGTCTTGTTGCAGGAGTGGCAAACGAGTATTTTGCTTGCAAACCTGGTGTCCAAGTCAGTTCCCTGAAGCCCACATGACAGAAGGAGAGAACAAACTTCTAAAATTTGCTCTCTGACTTCCACCTGGGCGCCATGACATACATGCATGTGCCTGCCTGGGTGTGTTCTCTCTCTCTCTCACATAAATTTCTTTAAATTAAAAGGAAATTTTAAAATAATTTTCTCACTGGTGGTGACAAAATGGTATTTGTAGCACTTTTATCACCAGTAGATTCCTGCTGTACCTTTCTGAATTTTCCTAAGTAGATGTTTTTACTATTGTCTGAATCTTACTGCTCCTGCAAGTTTGCTACTAAAATATATTAAGTGAGATGGCTCAGTGGGTAAAAGTGCCTGCTTGCACATGAGCTTTTCCCCTGGAAATCCACATGGTAGAAGGAAAGTTATGAAAGTTGTCCTCTGACCCTGGCATGCATATATTCTCTCGCTCTCCAAATTAAGTCAAGGTAGGAGGACCTTAGTTCCAGGCCAACTGGGATGATATGAATGATATGATACTTTGCCTCAAAACGTAAACACATACAAACAAGCAAACAAGGTCGGATGAGATGGCTCACAGGTGAGGCGCTTGTGAGTGAAGCTGATGAATGAGTTGCATCCCTGGATCCCACCAGGTGGCAGGTGAGAACCTACTCGCCCAGCTGTCCTCTGACTTCTGCATGTGGCACTTTCGCACCTGCAGTCTCTCACACAAACAGTAAGTCAATCAAAATACAGTAGCAAAACCCCAAGAACTTCTGTAGCTCAAAAATAAAATATTCTTATTAGTCAAAAATCTTTCTGGGGCTGGAGAGGTGGCTCAGGGGTTAAGCCTCTGCCTTGCAGGCAGAAGGTCCTGAGTTCAGATCCCAGACCCCACGTATAGATGCCAGGTGGAAGCGGGGGCGGCCTGCGTTTCTGGTCCTGGTAGGGCGGAGCCTGTGAATCCCAGGGCAGAGTAAACAAGGAGGTGGAGGCCGTCCATGATGGTTCCCGAATTCGCTTGTGGTTCTACACACACACACACACACACACACACACACACACACACACACAATTGAATAAATAATAATAATAATAATAAAAATCCTACTTTCTTCAAGGAACACAAGTGGCCAGTCAATAGGCACATGAAAAGATGTTCATCACTTACTTATATAAATACAAATCAGACCTCCCCGTGAGATCCCCTGGAGTAGGATGTGTGTTAACAAAGTAGAAAGGGACCAAACCCTTGAAGATGTGGAGAACCTGTGGCCCATAGGTATTGCTGTGATGTGAGAGGTCAATTGGCAAAGCAGCCTTAGGAAGCAGTATGGCAATTCACCTGAGAGTTAAAGACTCAACCACATGATCCAGCAATCCTACTCTTAGATATACGCCTTGAAATATTCACAGCAGAGCTGGAGAGATGGCTCAGGGGTTTAAGACTCTGTCTCGCAACTAGAAGGTCCTGAGTTCAGATACCAGGTCCCACTAAAAAAATGCCAGGCAGAAACGGTGGCGGCTCATGCTTCTGGCCCTGGTGTGAGCCTGGGAAATCCCAGAGCAAAGGAAGAATGAAGTAGAGGCAATCCAGGATGACTCCCAGTCACCCTTGGTCCTCCACAGGGACACACAGTGCCTTCTCTCTCTCTCTCTCTCTCTTACACACACATACACACACACACGATGAATGAATAAAGTTTAAAGAATATTCACAGCAGAAACTCAAACATGCGTCTGTATGCCAAAGCTCACTGCAGCACTTTTCATAATATCCAGATGGTATGTGGAGATAGCCCACATGTCTACTTATAGATAAATAGACTTAAAAAGGTGTGTACATATGACTTGGTAATATTCAGTCTTTACAAAGGAATTAGGGGCTGGTGAGATAGCTCAGTGGATAAGGCACTTGTTCACAGACTTGGTCCCCAGAGGCAGAGAACTGACTTCTATCCATGTGACCTGATATGCATGTATTCTTTCTCTCTCTCTCTGTCCCCTTCTCAAGTAAATAAATATTAAAATATAAAAACATGGATTTTAAATTTTTTGACAGTCTCACAGCCCAGACTGACCTGAAACCAGTTATGTTCTGAGGATGACCTTGAACTCCTGATTCTCTTATTTCTTCCTCTCAAGTGCTAGGATTACAGCAATGAGCCACCCACTCAATAACTTTTCCTGTGGAGATGTGAACAAACATATGCTTGGGACACATGCACCTGCAGAGTCTCTCTCCCCATTTCTCTCTTAAATAAATAAAATATTAAAATAAATAAATAGAAGTTTGGAGGCTGGGGATGTGAGTTGGTTGGTACATGCTTGCTTAGCATACACCAAAGTCCTTGATTTGATCCCCAGCAGCACATAAGTTGCAGGAGGATCACAAGTTCTAGAATAGCATGGGTTATATGAGACCCTGTCTTTTTTTTCTAAAGTGAGATTTCAATATCAGAGTCAGATAAATCTCATAGCAAAAATTATAGTAGGGCTAAATTCATTTAAAGGGCAGTATCTAATAAAACACATGCAACAAAAACAGTACTGTAAAGGGAAATGTGCAAATCTATAGTCAGGCACTTTATTACCCAAACTCAGTGACTGATTTAACAAACAGGCAAGGATATCACCATATGGCCACCGCCATATGACCTGACCACCATTATAGAGAACTCTACAACACAGAGAACACCGTTCTCCAGTCAGATGAACTTTTCCAAGATGGACACCCCATTCCACCCCACCCCTGACACGCACACACACACACACACACACCTGTGAGATCATAAAATGGCTCTTGATAAAAATTTTAGTCCAGCAAAGCAACTTGTACTTCTGGCCCTGGAAGGAGGCTGGGAAACCCCAGAACAAATCAATACAGAGGTAGAACAATCTAGCATGATCCCAATGTCACCCTTGGATCTCCATAAGCACATACCGTGACCTCTTCTACACACACCCACATATCTACACACGCGCACCCCCCCCACAAAAATAGTAAATAAACTGTGTGCGTAGGGGATGGTCATGATGCTACAGCACATGTGGAGGTTAGAGGACAATCTCCAGTGTTGGTGCTTGCCTTCTGCCTTGAGATGGGGCCTCTTGCTTGCAGATACATGTGCCACGTTAGTTGGCCTCTGAGCTTTAGTTCTCTTGTCCCGCCTACGATCTCACCATAGGTTGCTCAGATTACAGCTGTGCACTGCTGTGTCATGTATGTCAGTTATGGAGATTTTAGCTCTGGTCCTTATGTTTTCATGGCAACTGCTTTATCTACTGAGCCATCTCCCCAGCCCTCCCAAATGAACTTAAGACAATCATAACTAAGGTCTCAGCAAGTTATTTTGCAGAAACTGACAGATAATTTCCAGAAGTTCATCTGGAAATGCAAAGGGTCTGTGCCATGAGCCATGGCAGTCTTGGAGGAGGCGAGTGTTCTGGCAACCCAGAATGGAGCTTCTGTAGCTTGGGGCTTGTGGGGACAGTGTCTATGGCCCATAGCACAGAGACAGCTGCCTGTGACCCAGTAGTGCTAGCCTGGGGGCTGACCCAGCAGTCGGTGAGCAAGCTGTTCCAGCATTGCTGACGGACATCCCGTGCGCAGTGCAGTGATCACAAGACCTTGCTGAACAGCCCTGCGCTCCACCTGCGCCTAGTCAAGAGCCGCTGTCTGCAGGATGAAATAATATATCTAACAATAAGAAAAAATTTAAAAATCCTCTGAATTGAAGGGTGTCCTGGAGGTCCAATGGTTTCCTCAGTTTTCCCTCCTAAAATGGCTTTATGAAATTGTATGCTGAGTGGTAGTGTAAATACAGGAAGAACAACCATTTGTGTGGTACTGAACAGAACTTGGAAGACACATGGGTAACTGGGGCAAGGCTCCCAACACACGTGTGGTTGACCCTGTTGTTAGCAGAATAGCAGTAATATCAGTTACCAAACTGACCATGGGAAATGAACACAGGGACCTACCCAATAAAAAGAAAGTATAAACCTGCCTCTTAGCATTGGTCTTTGCCCCTTTGCTGTTACTGTGGACAAGAAGTGGCTGGTCGCCTTGGCTCCTGTTAACTCTCCTGTTATCATGAACTGTAGTAACCTGAAATCATAAACTAGAATTAAAAAAAAAAAACCCTTGTTCCCCCCCAAAAAAATAATAAAACTGCCTGCTAAACCAGTTTTCCAACAAGTGCACCACATCATTGAGCAACCAATCAACCCCTTGACTCTCAAGAACTAGAAGTTTCAGATATTGGTAGCACCTTTGGAAGACTGCTTAGGCAGCACTGCCAAACAGCAGAGTTCTAATGCCACTGAGATGTCAGTTGTTTCTCCCGAAGCCCACGGTGACTCTGGTCATCACACTGCTCTCTTTCTCCCATGCCTGTCTCTGTTCCCACGACCAACTCTTCCATCCAGTCGTGAGCTTTGGTGTGGATTAAGGGCTTTGCTTGTGAGTGCTGTACACTACTGTCCAGGTCAGTAGGAACCCAAATCCTTGCTTGGAGTCTTGGCTTGCTCTCCATCTCATTCAACAGTTGTCATTGCTGTTAAGCCAGTTGGTGTAGATGTTGATGAACCTGGATAAGCTTTCAATGCTTCCCAAGAACTAGAGAACATATCAAAAAGACAGAATTTCTTCAAGCTTGATGCTTTGTGTTTGCGTATGTGCATGTATGTGTTGATGTGTGCACACGAATGCGTGTGAGCACGCACAAGTCAGAGATCCACATTGGGTGTTCTCCTCACCCCATATCTACCTTGTCTTTTTATTTTTATTTTGTCCCATTCCCCTTTCTTTCCCCCCTCTCATTCTCCACCTTATTTTTTAAGACAGGGTCTGTTCACCGATTTGACCTGTGTCCACCTCCTGGATGCTGGGTCTACACACTGCCGACACATTGATTCTCAAGTGTTCCTTCCCATTTGTGTTCGCATCCAGATGTTTCTGCCCAGTCCTCAGGCCACTTCATCCATAGCTGCTCAGACTCACGTGTTTACAGACGCTTGTCTCCAGCTGGGTGAAATCTCCATAGACAACCAAACCAGTGGGATGTAAAAATCCCATAGATGAGCGCTTGAGTACAGATGGACCAAGCTGAACTGTAAGCATTTTGAGAGTCCATTCAGTGTTCCTACAGACATTATACACTACAGCTTACAGGTGCTGAGAACATGCTGCTCTTTAGACATGTTCCTTGTTCTTGTTACTTTAGAAGAGCCCTAAAATTTGAAACCAAGATACTGAAAAATCCACAGCCTTAAAACATCTTCATTTTTCACAGAACACGACAGACTCAAATCACGAAGTGGCATAGGAGATAGTCAAATACTTTCTGGTCAGTTTGCTGCATAACTATGTCTTTTCTAAAACTTACAATTATTATCTGTGTATGATAGGACCATGGGCATGTATGTGCCAAGGTCTACACACTGAGGTAAGAATATAACTCTTGGTAGTCAGTTTTCTCCCACGGGCTTCAGGGATTGAACTCAGGTTTGCCAGACCTGTGCAGCAGGTACCTACTGAGCCATCTCATGGGCCCATAATTTTGGTCTTCTATCTAACATGAATCCTCAGCTTGACCCTCAGCTCTCATGTAACAGCTTAGAACAGACTTTGATATACAAAGGTTCTTGGCTTCAAATAGCCAGACTGAAACTAAGAGATTTACAACTACTGAGCCAGATTTGGATTCAACAGACTCAGAGACCCTAATTTACTTCTCTCTCACAGACCCCTTTGCTCAGCCTTATCAACATATGCAAAATCAATCCTTTCACAACCTAGAACTCATTCAGTGCAATTTTGACACAAAGAAGACACCTCAGACAGTAAGAAGTTATGGTGTAATTGGTGACCATTAAGGTTGCTTCCAAGAAAGAGTTGATCATCTAAAAGCCTCTGCCTTAAACAAGCAGAAGAGGCTGAGTTCAGATCCCAGATCCACATAAAAAAGCTGGGATGTACATAGCCATGACCTGCACTTCTGGCTCTAGAAGGCAGAGTCTAGGTAGCCGTGAGCAGCGCAAAAAGGAGGTAGGGCAATCCAGTCATGAGTCTGAAGGTGCCTTACCCACTGAGCTATCTTGCTGGCCCCTCTCTTTGTTCTAAAAAAATGTTTTAAACTTTCTTCTCTTTCTAAAGGCACTAGTATAAGACCACAAACACAAGTCACAGACTTAGGGGAAAAAAATCTTACAAAACATTTATCTGATGAAGGACTTATATGCAAAATATATAAAGCTTTGAAAATTAAAAACACCAAAGCTGTCCAATGGAAAAAAAAGGCCAGTAGGTTAGAAGACGCTTCTTCAGAGAAGATGTCAACAACAAACAAGTACATAAAGAAATGCTCAAATTAAGAAAGATAAATTAAAATCAGTGAGAAATTGTTGTGCACCTATTAGAATGACTAAAACTAAGGCCTGCCACACACTTATTGAAGGTAGAGGAACCAGAACTCTTCCATGCTGAGGGAAATATAAATATGCAAGTCCCGAGAAGAAGAGATTGACAGCAGAGGTTCCACACACTTACCACACGACCCAGTGTTCATCATATTATTTGTAATCGTTCAACCTGGGAACCACCCAAATGCCCATGGATAAACAAATTCCACATACTAGATACTATACGGAAATAAAAAAATTAAAGGGTTAGGTATGCCAAATGAAGTCATACTGAACAAACAGAACCCCATTCTGTATGACTCCATTTATTTGAAACTTAGAAAATGAAAACTAATTTGCAGCGACAGAAGGCAGACAAGTGGCTTATTGACAATGGAGAGCAGGATTACACGGGAGCACACACACACACACACACACACACACACACACACACACACAAGAAAAACCTAACAACAACAACAACAACACAACACCGACATGTTCACTATTCTGAAGCTTGGATGTCTGCTGATCCATTAGGACAGGGTTCATTGGTGGTGTGCCAATTTATCAACATGGGCAGAATTAACAACTGGATACCTGCATAGTTATTTAAGTATACGTTCAAAAATACAACCATAATAGTGGCTGAAGGACCAGAGAGATGGCTCAAGGGTTAAGGAGTCAGCTTGAAAACTTGAATTTGACCCTTGGAAGCCCACATGATGGAAGGAAAGAACGGACTCCCCAAAGTTGTCCTGATCTCCACTTGTGTGCCACAGCACGCATACTAGCAATCTTCTCCTTCAGATAAGTTCTTTTAAAAACTAGTGATTGAGGGAGGGCAACCTGCTGGTCAGCTAGCTGACTTCTCCCCCAGGGGATCCTCACCAGTTTCTTCTGTTACCGGGTGAGAATGGGCACATGCTAGGCACCTGCCTCTGAGGCATGCTGTTACCTTGGATCTTGTCCAGCATCAGATGGCCCAACTCATGGGAAGTGCTCAGAAGTACCCCTCCCCCTTTTCCACACAGATGAGGAAGCTGGGGCTTAGAGGTTCTGCGTGCATCTCTCAGCATGGGAAAGCGTCCTTTCCTCATCACTCCATCCAAAGTCATTCATTCCCAACAGAGTCACAGCATCTACTCCCCCTAAGGAACATGGTCTCCAACAGTACTCTCCTGGATATAGTGCGGTGCACAAGATGTGCAAATCTAGCTGGGCTAATCTGAGTTCTTTTTTAAAAAAAAAAAAAAAATTCTGGAATAGATACAGAGAAAGAGAAGAAAGAGGAGAGAGAGAGAGAGACGTGTGTGGCAGTAGGTCAGTGGGACAACTTTCAGAACCTGGTTGGTTCTCTCCTACAAGCATGTTCTTGGGGATTGAACTTGGGGACTTATTTCCAAGTGTGTACATAGACATCCTTTACCCATGGAGCCATCCTGGGCCTCAGGAGTTCTTTCCTTTTGAATAACACAGATTGAGTGTAATAAAATTGGGCACACCAAAATAGATAATGTAAATCAGAGCAATCTGCCCCATTCTCCCCTGCCTCCCTCGAGGTGACTGAAAATGAGACAGGATGAGGTCAGAGCAACACGGTAGAGACTCCTAAGGTTCCCAGTCACACCTTGGGATCCAGCCAGATCTGAAGCAAAACTGACACTGTCCTGGATGACTTATGAACCAATTATCCCTGTTTGGAACCTACTCATTTGACATAAATTTATTTTTGGTGCTGGAAATAGAATGTAGCATGTACTTTAATGCTGAACCACACTTGCCTCTTGCCTGCATTCCCATTGCTTTGGTCGAAGGGGTCCTACCTGAAGGGAGCTGGCAGAATACTGGAGCTGGGAAGACCAAACCAGGCTTCAATGCTAATTAAGAGTACACGACGCCACTTCCTGCTTAGGGACCAATGCTTACGATTCAGCATGGAGAGGGTTAGTGGAGTGGGGGAGGTAGGACTTGCAGCAGGTAGAAAGCAGGAGTGGCTCGACTCTAGACAGCCTGATGGGGACCAGCTTTTGAGTTTGTCACTCAATGCAACCCATTTAGAGAAGCAATTGCCTGCACCCCTGCACATGACTCCAGATATAACAGGACAATGACATTTTTATTTACAATTGGACCAAAGAAAAAAAGGCATTACAGGCATTTTTAATTAAAAATGATGATGATTTAAAAAGTCAGAAAAATCGACGATTTTGAACCTTTTTCCCATTCCCCCCCAAAAGAGAATTTTAGGGGAAACAAATTCCAAGTTTTGAATGAATACCTCCCAAATCACTCTGTACTCTTTGGGCTTCCCATTTTCCAACCTGATTTTTGGTAGATACTATTGGTGCTGTGGAATCATGTGGGCAAGACTGAGGTTCACTGGTTTGAGGAGGTGGTCGGGCTCTGGGAGACTGGGGCAATGGGGATACAGTTCTATTCCTGGTGTGACCAGCATCCTGAGCTTTGTCTCCTGGTAGGTTCCCAAGGACTGCAGCAAGGGTGAGTGGCTAATCCTAATCCTGGGGTAGACTTGGTCTCTTATAATTTAGGAGTAATAACACCTGTGGCTTTCCAGGGGCAGGTAGGGGCTGGGGTGAGCACAATGGCCTCCTCTGGACGTGGGAGGGCTGGGCTTCTTGCCTTATCCTGGGAACTTGGAAAGGAAAAATCAACTTACCTTCTGTCTTCCTTCTCACAGCAGTTTTCTGAGTGTCCCAAAAAGAACTTACAAGGGAGGAAGAGGGGACGGGTCTGACTGAAAACACTGACTATAAATGCTGAGGCCAGGGCACCAGGAGAGAATGTCTCTCTGCCCAGCTGCTCATGGAGGGGACTGAGGACTCCCAGACCTGACATGAGGAAGAAGGTCTGCTACTAAGCACACTGTGGGAAGGGTGGCACCCAGGGAAAGACTAGAGATCAATCCAGGGGGTGAGCACCCTAGTGGGCTTAGCTGCCTCTTCCCAGACAGACATGCGGACACTTGGCGCTGGAATTACTCGGCTCCAAGTCCAGGTTTCTTGGCACAAGAAAAGTTCACTGCAGGTCTCTTCTCATCCTCAGCTGCTCTGGCGAGGGGAGGCCTGCTGTTCGAGCACTTGACTCTGGCACATCTACATTTCCTTGTCGTGACCAGGGCCTGGGCTTGCTCCTGGTGAAACGGTGACCCAAAGGCTTGGCTGGGAGCCCTGTCTGGAGGCTCTGCCTTGGGGTGTCCCAGGGAGAGGCTGGGGATGAAAGGAGGAAGAGGGGCCGAGAGGGGCTAGTTGGCACACGGGCTGCTGTTCAAGCTTGAGCTGTGCTGGGTCGTGGCGTCAGTGGTGAGGACAGGCAGTGAGAGGCTCGGAACCCCTTGCTGCAGCCCTGGTGTTCCCTCTTCCAGTGAGCGGAGGACGGCCAACAGCCCTGAGGAGCTGAGGTGGAGACAGTGACCGAAACCCAGCATTTATCCATCCTGAATCCATTTGTTAAAAGAAGAAAAAAAAAATGAACCTGAATTAAACAGGTCAGCAAGTTCCTGCTGCAGGGAACTTCTTAGTACTGAAGAAAACCCACGAGAAAACTCTTCCCTTACAGATCTGGAATAAGATGAAGAAAAATGCAAGGTTTATCTACAGGCCCTCCTGCCCCCATGAAGCCTGGGGATCTAGGAACACTGTGCCAGGAATTACATTCCAAATGAGCAGGAGTTATTTTATTTCGCGTGCCTGAAGTTCCCCACGCATGGTGGCTTCCTGTCCGAGGATGCAGTGGGTCTGGCCGTGGTCCACTCACTCAGTCTATCTTCACAGCGGCATAGATCTTGCGCACAAACATGTAGGCTGCATAGAAGCCGATGGTACCCGTGAGCAGCCAGAAGGACAGGACCATGAGGGCGGTGTAGCCAAAGTAGAGGAGAGAGGGGATGAACTCGACAATGTCCAGCTGGGGCAGTGGGCAGAAAGAAAAGAGTGATGGACACTTAGTGCCAGGCAGCTACAGAAATGCCAACTGGCCCTTCCTGCCCCCACTATTTTGTGGTGGAACCAATGTCTGGCAAGGGACAGGGCTCAGAGCCAGAGCTAACTTTCAGCTGTCCTAGGGCCAATGTTGCCTTGGACCTCGTGAGGTGGGGGCTAAGAATGCTGTAGATACGGCTGGGCTGCTTCCTGATCTGCAGTCCCTGGGAAGCAGTGGGTGGAGGGTCCATCATTCCTAGCTTAAGGACCAGAGAATTATTGCCCGTCTCCCTCAATCTACATTTCTCTGTACTTCCCTGAGAGGCTTGACATTTCTGTTACTATCTCACATTGCTTTTTATCTTGGAGCAAGCCAGCCTGTTTTGTGATGAGTCTAGAGTCTGGAGGCCTGGATAGAGAAGAGAGATTAGTATTGTGGTGTTTGCCTGGACCTTGGTATCGAGACATGCCCAGTGTATCAGCTCTGCTCTGTTCAGGGGCTCAAGGACAATACAAACTGCCATAAGCCCAGAAGAAACAATAAGTAAGTAATATAAATCTCTGTCTGAACCCTCTCCTAAGTCTAAGGAACGATGTAGACCACATGTATTCTCTTCCCATCTCCTGTGCATTCTATGGTTTCAGATAAGGTGAATAGGGTAGGGGGAGGAAGGAATAGTGTAGTAGTCAAACCAGGAAGATGAGTGAATAGGCAGGGGTGGCAGGACCCTGAGAGCTCAGGCCAGCCAAGGCGCTGTTTCATAAAGACACTAGGCCAGGAGAGCTGGATTTTCGATGGCGGCAGACAGGGTCAGAGACGGAAGGACATGCTGTGAAGAGATCTTAGATTTTGTTTAACCAACACTCTTTTCTGGTTCCCCACTTGCTCGCATGTGGTCTCATGGGAGCCATTAATCTTAGTATAACACACTAGTCAGTCGGGGGAAAAGGAGCAGCAAAAGAGCTCAGCAGGTAAGGAACCTGCTTGAAAACTTCTCTTGATCTGAAGACCACATGATGAAAGCAGAACGGACTTTCAAAAGATGTACTCAGATCTCTACCTGTGTGCCTATCTACACCCCTTGTCACTTAAAACAAGAAAAAAGAACAAACAAACAAACCTAGCCAACCAGAACATACCATTCTGTGAAGCCAGTAAATGCAACAACAGGAATTTAGGCCCAGCAGAGCTTGTTGACATGCAATGGCAGAAGAACATTTTCTTTCAGTTTTAATTAGATCAAAAAGAGAACACTTTAGGTTTGCACTGGCC
Source organism: Typhlomys cinereus (assembly GCA_023101885.1). NCBI lineage: Eukaryota > Metazoa > Chordata > Mammalia > Rodentia > Platacanthomyidae > Typhlomys > Typhlomys cinereus. Next base: position 4,404,585 of record JALPQD010000014.1, read on the forward strand.
TCCTTTCTACTATATGGAGAGATTCCACTTACAAACAGGAGGTATAAAAACACAGCTGTTACTTTTCAGCCCCTGTACTTAATGAGGTTTTTAACTGTCCAGCTGCGTCAGCCAAAAGATTCTGTTTTTATGAGTCAGGTGGAACTGGGTTTTGGTCACCTGTCAGTCACAAGAGTTCTACAATCACACACACTAGAGGATGATTCCAGGGATAGACCAAGGACCCAAAATGCAAGTTACAGAGGAATTGACTGCAGTGTGAATCAAGGAGACCTTTGTCTGTAAAGAGAATAGGATCATCAGAAGTGTTACCTGTCACTGGATGGGCTTCAGCAGGGATCAACAAACCTACTCAACTGTCGCTTCAGTGTGGAAACAACCACAGATGACACACAAATGAATGAGTATGGTTGTGTCCCAATAAAGCTTTCTTAAGAACTGTTCTACTCGCCCGTAAGCTGTGGTCTGCTGGCCTCTGAGGAAGGTGTGACCATCAGCTGGGGTTGCTGAAGAGGGACAATGTTACTGGAGTGAAAGCTGGGTAGAATACTACACTAAATGATCCTTGAAGTCCTTTTCAACCCAGTATTTTGGGAAAAGGGCATTCTAAGTTTCAATCAATGAATCTTCAACTCTTATTTTGAAAATACACAGTAGTTCCAGGCAGAGGGCTTTTTGCTTTAGGACTTTGGGGACATAAAGTAGAGCAGGTGGAAATCAAGTCTTCAGTGTTGGCCTTGGGGTGAGGGGCCCACCAAAGCTCCCTAAACTTTCTACTGTTCCCAACTGCCTGCTCTAGTCAGTTAACCGTACTAGAGAGAAGACAATAAAGTCCCAGAGACAGGATGTCTGAGGTTTTAAATGCTGGTTCTAAAGGCTGGTCAGCACATTCTGCCTTTCTGTGTATGGGTCTATATAAAGTTTATGTGTCCTCATGGCTATAAAGTTTGTGTGTACTGGGATTACAGGCATGTAGCACTGTGTCCAGCTTCTCTTCCTCTTTTTTCCTCTCCTCTCTACTTTCCATCTTATTTCCATGATGGAAATTCTCTCACTCAACTAGAAGCTCAAGGAATCTGCTTGCCGCCACCTCCCAGTAGTGGAGTTACAGGCAACACTCAGTCGTGCCTGGTTTTTTCATGCAGGTACTAGGCACGCAACTCAGGTCCTCACACTTTCACAGCAAGCACTTCGCTAACAGCCTTCCCAGTTCCGCTTTTGTCTTTACACCTTTCCTCACTTTTACTCTTTCACGTCACTGTCTTCTTTTATTTCTTGAGGTGAATACTACATTATCAGCTGCTTGTGTCCCAGAGGCACTGCAGGTGAAATCTTGCCTTTTCCTCTGTTAAAATGGTCTTGCTATATAGCCATACTGGCCTTTACTTTGTAATCCTCCAGTCTTCATTCCTAAATTGAGATTATAGGCTGTACTTCCATGATGTATTGTTACGAGGTTGTCTCACAGGTTCTGTCTGCAGTACTCACTGTCGTTCAGCCTGAAGGCTTAACTCTAAACACAGCATAGTTCTAAATGGTTTTGGCTTTCTGCTCTTGGTGGGCAGTGCGCTTCAGACAGGGCAGTTTCTCTCAACATCCTCCTTCCCACTATCCTGTCAGACAAGACTACGGTGCACTCAAGGAAGGCAATACCTTGTTGACAAAATAAAAGATGGCGTAGACCAGGACGTAGAATGCAGATCCTCCAGAGACGAGGAAATTCCTCCACCACCAGCGGTAATCCTGAGGAGGAAACAGAGAAGGAGTCTCTAGGGCATCTGTCCACAAATTTTACTGGTACCTGAAGAGGCTTAGGACTCTGGGTAAGAAGAGTTTTAACATTCAGGGAGGAAGTGTTTTACAGCTTGATTGTGGGGGCAGTTACTGGACTGAATTCATTTCTAAAAAATTATAAAACTTCAGGTCAACGGGGTCAATTTTTCTGATGATAAATCATGCCTCGCTAAAAAAGGAATCAGAAAAGTAGTAATAAGCAAACTGCTGCCCACGGGCCAGGTGCCATTCTGACAGGAATGCGTTAGGCCCTCAGAAGCACTGCCGGGCCGAGAAGAGCGGCAGGCAAGTGGTTGCTCAGCTTCATATTGTTCCTCCCTGGCTCACCTACTGGGCAAGAGCTACTCCCACTGGGAGAGCAGGTTCCCAACTTGTACCTGCCAACTGGAAAAACTACTCCTAGAGTAGAACGGCTACTGACAATCTATCGTTCTTCGTCAGCTGTGGTGACCGCCCCTCACAGCCACGTGGGGAAACATCATGAACTTCAGTGGACAGCCAAGAAACAGATACTTGAAAGGGGAGCAGGACAGCTCCATGTAGGAAATCTAGTCTCAGCTTTCTTCAGCTGCTCAAGCCTGGATCTGTTTCACCTCCACCATCGATGCTAGCCCATTCCCCTCACCTCTGCACACAGCTGGAAGTATACCATGACGATGCTGATTTGTGAACAGGATACCACCAGAATGATAAAAACGAGAAACAGGAAGCCAAAGAGGTAATAGAACTGGTTCTCCCAGATTGCCTGTGAACACACAAAAGCAGGCCTTCAGCTGGCTCTGGTTCTGCCTAACTGTTGCTGTCCATCAGTATACCACCAAGATGCCATGGGCTTGTGGGCCTGGCATGGGTTGATTGGCCCTTTCTCTAGGGAGCAGAGTGAGGTAGGTTCTGCTCACATAGGTTTGCGGCATGGTTGACTGAGCTCTAGGTGGGCCCAGTCTGAACATGGAAACCTGCAGGAAATAATTCCCACTTCAAACAAAATTATCAGTCGCCACTCCCACTTTAGGGCTGTTTACACTGTGCCAGGTGCCTCATTACATCTTTTGTATTCATTTCTACATGATATGCATACTGGCCTTTTTGAGAAAGTCAAGGCTCTGGTGACTGGCCCTAAATCCATGAAACCACAAGGACACCTCCCCAGCAGGTACGCTTGGGATTGAGAGCACAACTCATTCTTTAAGGCTGGAGAGGCAGGCCTGGGATGGGGAAGATCTCAGCAGGAAGGGGCAGGACCACTCTTGAGAATAGCAGACATCTGTGCAGTACTTAGGGTGCATGGGACAGCTAAGTCAGACTTATGTGGCTCTGCAGCCCTCCTGCCAGTTTTCATGTTGGCACTTCCAGGCAGGAGCACTCATCGTCATAGCAGTAGCATTTTCTGAATACCAAGCACTTTTACATTTGCTCAAGCTTTACAATGATTCCAACAACTGGGGTTCCTTCCCCCTACTTGCCTGAGGTTTTAGGTAATGTTGGTAGGTAGAGACAGGAAGGGACTCAGAAACAGAAGCACATGCACAATACTATCGATTGTGCTGGTAAAGGACTGCAGCATCCCTGAAGTAGCTTTCCATGTGACAGACCCTGGCACATGCATGTTTCTACTAATTTTCACCACTGTCCTGACAGACTGTCCCTACTTCAAGGAAAGGAATGGGGGCTTCCATAATTTCACAGGTTTTAAGAAGCAGGGTGCTTAACTGAGAGCAAGAGACCAGGCTCAGGTTACAAGGCCACAGGTGGAGAGGTGGAGACAGGCAGTACTACTCACACTGAAGATGAAGAACAGCTCAATGAACATGGCGCCAAAAGGCAGGATCCCAGCCATGAGGATGCTGCAGCAGAGCACAAGTGTTAGCAATGTTCACTGATGCCAACCCTGGGGGAGCCAAGCTTCCTCATGTGCCAGCAGGAAGAATGCCTACATGGGTGGCTGTCCTAAGAGAAGGGCAGGGCGGCCATCTTTCTCTTTCTCTTTTTTCTTTAGTGCTGGGGATTGACCCCTGGGACCTGGAGCATGCTAGGTAACACTGTCAGTGAGCTATATGCCCTGCTTAAGACCAGTTTAAATTTCTGTTATACTTGGGGCCAGTGAGATAGCTCAAAGGGTAAGGCGTCTGCTTGCAAACCTGGAGACCTGAGTTTGGTCCGTAAAGGCCCACATGGTGCATGTGTGCTACATGTTCTCTCTCTGTTAAATAAATAAATACCCCCATCCCCCCTTTGCCACACCCTCTGTTCCTCTGCTTCTCTTTCCTGGCTCCCAGGCTGATGCTGAGTCTATGGTGGCTTGGTCTTTCCTGTGACATGGAGTTAAGCTTACATGCATCTACTAGTGCACTGCAGCTATGCAGCGGTGGTACTGGTCATAGCACCTTCTTACATATCCTCCTAAGGAGATAGCTCAGAGGAGCACTGACCTGATCCGCCCTGGTCCACCCTGGAAGGACCCTGTTCACCTCTGCCAAAAGACTTACCCCACAAATCGGTTCATGTACCACCGCTGCTCAGGGATCTGCCGGGGAATCTGGTTTGTGCGCACAGGGTTGTCATATGGCTGCTTGCGGAAGCCAAAGTAGTAGCCCAAGTAGACGAGGGGCAAGGAGATCCCAAACCACATACACAGCAAAGCCACCATGGTGGGAAAGGGTACCTGTGGACACAGTACTGTGAGGCCCCCAGCAGTTCCTGATATTCGGGATGGAAACTATGCAAGTGTCTGTGGGAAGGGGGAGGGGGAGAGTTCTGCACTCAGGGCAAGAGAAGCCACATGCATGGCACTGTGGTGGGCAAGGGCCTGCAGACTTCTCCACCCCAGGGCTCCTGGCCAGAATCTCTTGAGGCTGAGACATTCCTGTGGAAAAGAGTGCAGCTGGGGCCCTATGAGTTTTCACTGAAGAAGGAACCTCAGTGTCCTAGGAGCTCCCCTCAGGGAAGAAGTGGGAAAGGAAAGGGATGGAAGGAAGGGAGAGAGAACCCAAGGGGACATGAAGGGGCCAGAAGGAAAGGAAAGGACATGTGACCTATGAGGTGAAGAGAAAAAGGGAAAAAACAAAACTGCAAAAGTGCTCCCAGTTTGGTTAAAACCGTGATATACTTGTAAGTAAAAAAAAGGTTATAACATTGTATGTGTAGAAGGATTCTAAATAAAATTTGGAGACAGTATCTTGTTTATTTCAGGCTGACCTTAAACTTCTGATCCCTTTGCCTCCACCTGCCAAGTGTTGAGAGTGTAGGTGTACGCTACCACACCCACCTTATGCTAAGCTGGGGATTAAACCCAGGGCTGTCAGCATGCTAGGCAAGCACTCTACCAATCTGGCTATATCCTCAGCCCCCAAATTCAATGTTTATATGCCTATGTTCCTGGAAGGTCTGTAGCAAAAAACTAACAGTACTTCCTTAGATAAGATATGGGGTATTACAATTGATTTTTTCTCATCTTCTTCCTCATCTTCTTTTGTATAGTTCTTTTTTTGGATAGTTTTTGTATAGTTCTTTTGCATAGTATTCATGCAACAAGAAGTGAATTGACATGTTAAGTGGGAATGTAAACTTGTGCAGCACTATAAAATCAGCATGGAAGTTTCTAAAAATAAAACTATCATATGACCCAGTTATACCACTTGGGTATAGACTCAAAGGACTCTTAAGTCGACATACCACAGAGACACTTGCACATCCGTGTTTATTGCTGCACTATTCACAATAGCCAGGAAATGGAACTGTACAGAAGAAGATAAAGAAAATGTGGTACATATACACAATGCAACTTTATGCGTCGTAGAGAAAATGAAATCATATTAGCAGGAATGGATGGAATTAGAAATCATTTTAAGCAAAGTAAGCCAGGTTCAGAAAGACAAATACCACATGTTTTCTCTTATATGTAGAATTAGATTTTATAACTATACATGTATGTATAGGTTGTGAAATTAGAAAGTAGATCATGAGAAGGGAGGTTGAGATCTTAAGGGGGGAACAGAGTAATGGAGTACATGTGATAAGGAAGCAGAAGTTGGGACAAACTGGGGGAAGGAAGAAAACCAGCCAGAAGGGATGCGGGTACAGGGGAGGGTAGCGGGGGATGGGAATGAATGAAAACAAAAGTAAAGATATACATGTATGAGAAGGCATAATGAAGCCCGTTACTTTGTATGCCAGTCTAAAAAATTCAAAAAGGAGAAAATAAATGTTAGATGTTTGAAGCATTTAATACAAAGTATCATATAAAGTTTATTTAATAATATTTAAGTCATATAATCTCATTTTAAATATTTCTGTGCAAAGAAAAAAATACTGAAGGAACACATATTAAAGACCCCCACAGTGTTTTCTTTGGGTAGTCATAACATAGGTTATTTTTAATTTTTCAATTTCTTTGTCCTTTCCAAGATGTCTGCAGTGAATGATGCCACAATGTACACTTTAACTATCTGGGGAAATGCTGGAGAAGGAACAAAGGTACGAAAGAAGCAAGAGGGTAAGCATGATTATTTTTCCTGAGGGCAATTTCCTAAGCCAGAAAAAGCCAGGTCTCTAGCAGCCTGGACTTGTGCATTATCCAGGTACCTGCAGGCAGGAAAGGCAATGTAACACATCAAGGCAGGGATGGCAAATACCTGCCCACCTCTACTTCAGCCCTGCAAACTGACGGAGATCCCATGCTCCTCCCTTATTCACTTAGTCACTGAGATGAAAAATCAGCAAGTCCTGAGAAGCACTGTCACACCTCATTCTGTTCCACCTTCAGAGGTGGTACTGAGATGGGATACTGAGACGGAAAGTCTTTTTGGTGGTAGCCGCTCACACAAGGCAACTCTCTTGTCTCTTGGCTGAAACAAGGGGAACTCCCCAGCTGCCCCCTAGATTGTGGAAACCTCCCTCTAGAGAAGTGAGCTAGGCCAGCTGTCCCGGAGCCCACAGAGGACAAGGCCAGGACACTGGCAGATGACGGGACACCGGACAACACTGGGGAAACCCCAGCAAACCCTCAACCCCTAGGACTGGGAACAAAACTCTGGGGACTGAGAAAAGGGAAGAGAACAACAGGAAGTGACTTTGGAGAATAGGGCTGGCACCACTGGCCCTCCTTGCTCTAAAGGGGTTGGAGAGTGGAGAGGGGCACTTACCGCTCCTGATGAGTGCTTTCCCCAGATGAAGCAATTCAACACGAAGCAAATGCCAAAAACCACACCAGGGTAGAGTGTTGCCGTCTAGGGGTAAGAGGGCCCAGATTGAGGAGCTATACCTGGGAGTTCCCACCTGGTCCTCATGGGGGATCAAAGACCAGGGTGATGGATGACAGTTAACAAGCATTCAGCTAAGGCCACATTATGTCTGGCATATTAAATGCATTTCCAACTCAGGATACTCACCAACTTAGGATGAGGTTACTAAGAGAGAACCCCACTGTAAGTCAAGGAGTCGGTATATATTTTTACTTCCTTACCAGGTCTGTCTCCCTGCAATAAGTTCCTATGGAAGAGGAAATCCACCCTGCTTTCTAATGTACTCCCATCAGCAATCACTTAGTAGATATATGCTACATACGTGAATGAATAAAACCATTACAAAATGTCTAATAGACCCTGATAGCAAACCACCTACAGTATTCACCTACAGACTTCAGTGGTGCTTTTTGGAAGGAAAATGGTGGGCTCTATGCACATCATCTCACAGGTTCAGAAGAGGAAAGACTAACAGTATCCCATTTAAAAAGAGGGCATTTAGGCTCTGCTTAATGTACAATCATCTCCTTCCCAGTTTACCAAGTGTGGCAAGAGGTTGAAGTCTAGACAGCCCGAGTCCAGAACCCATAGCACTGACATCCTTGAGAGAATTCTACTCAGCCTCTTGGGTTGCAGTCCAGGTACAAAGAATTAAAGTTCACACTTTTGTGGACCACCATACTGGAGACTACTGTGGCTGTCTGGGCATCCGAGGGAATCACTGAACACAATGGCCAAGGTCCTCAAGGTATTTTAAGCAACATAGCACTCAACCTCAGCACCAACTTCATATTTGGCTCACTGTTTCTGCCACCCAACAGCTGGCCACTCCTCCTGCAGGTCATCAACCCTTGTGTCCACTTTGAGTGCTAATGCTATACACATGGCCTTCTGTGCTTTTCCTGCATACAATGCTGAGATACACATGTAACTATCTCACTGGAGAGATGGGAAACTGATATGTAGGAAGCTGCTTATCATTGTCAGTCAAGGAAAGAAAAGCCAGGTCAGAGATCTGAGCAATTCCATCTGAAACCTCCTCAAGGAGCAGCTCTGATGTCACTTTGTCCCTTTTCTTTCTCTTCATGCTGTATAGCAGGGAATTCCTTATCTATTCTCCTGCCTGAAATTTATGGTCTGGACACCATGTCTGACCCCAGGCATGGGAAGAAAAAAATTCCTGGGAGAATGCCAGGCCCTTCATTTCTATGCTTTTACTTTTTTTCTCTACCTCTAAGTTGTCTCCTTATTCCTGGGAGTGAGGAACTGGCAGTCACACGGGTCTGGTCTCTTTCACCCTGGTGACCAATTCTTCTTACCATGTTATCTTGGGATGCTATTGCTCAGAATCTTGTCACTCCAGGATTCTACTTTTTCTCTTGCTTAAACCACTGGACAACATAGGCTAGGCACATCACCTAAGTGAAACTCTTTTACACTTTATGCTGAGGCAGCTACAGCCCTGAGATCCTGCTGCATGCCTCTGTGTAGGAATCCACAACTGCTGACCTGACCAAACCCTTCCTGCTCCATCATGTTGCTGCTCAACCTCTAGCCTCAAAAATCCCTGCTGGGGCCTGCTTAGACTCCCAGAGAGCCAAGGAAGAAGTTTCAGACCCCACCAAGTGCTGGGAGGAGGGATAGGACACTTACACAGAAGGCGCCTTTTTTCCACCGATGGCCTTTTAGAGTGCGGTACAGACGCCCAGCAGAAAATCCACCAAATACTCTGTGGGAAAAGGGCAGAGTCCATACCAAGGAGCCTACTAGTGGCATGAAGGAAGCTTGTGCCAGCCTCTGGGAACATGCTTACATACACCTACCCCATAAACATGAAGAGGAAGCAGGCTGTGGTCATGAGAGCTCCCCGGCTGGAGGGCGACAACATCCCAAGCATGGCTACAACTGTGAAGGGGGAAAGACAGGGTTAGAAGAAACACCTTTTTCCCTGGGCTTGACAGCATAGTCCTCTCCTTTATAGGAAAGGACTGGGTCTTAGCTGGGGTTAGGGGTAAGAACAGCTGCTAGGCTCTGGCCTCTTCCCTTCACCCCTTAAGGCACATAGAGAGGCAGTCATGCCTTGGGATCAAGCTGCACTCTTCTGGGCCCTGCCCTGAGCCCACATGGCTCACTCACAGATGACGATGAGGATCATGCAGAAGAGCTGAATGCCTGAGCCCAAAAGAGAACTGAGGATCATGGGGTACTGGGGTGGTCTGAAGACATCACCGTGCACAAGCTTCCACCCAGATTCCTCCATAGTATCTTCCTGCAGCAAAGGAACAGAGAGCAAGGCAGGTTTCTGAGGACAGGGCAGCTACTGCAGGCAACACCCCTACAGCTGCTGACTTGATTGAGAATCCCTCAGCCATCAACTAGTACCGCCTTGCCATAGGAGGGTGTATACGAGATACTGCTTCTTAGTGAAATGGCGCTTGGAAATGGAGGCCATGAACAGGATGCTCGAAGCTGCATAACAAGAAAATCTTCCCAATAAGTTTTTTGATTGGAAATAAAATATGCATTTACTTGTGTAAAAAAAAAATAGTAAAAATAATTTGATATATGTCATGAAATTCAAATAAAAAATAGTTAGTATACAAAAATCAAAACAAAAAACCCAAACCAGACAAGATCAAGTACAGTGACGTACACCTGTAAGTCCCAGCATTTGGGAGAGTGAGGCAGAAGGACGGAGAGGTCAAGATCAACCTGGACAACATGCACGCACGTAGTAAAAAAATAAAACTACTTATATCTGTTTATATGTTAATAGAAAATGGACTTTAGTTATCTATGTTTTATGTTTGTTCATGTACACATGTACATGTTGGAAACAACAAAAAAGGGCCATACTGTGCACTTTATCATTTTGAAACAATGTATAATTATGCCCTTTTTATGTCAAAAATGCAGAAATTACTCTGAAAAGATGCAATAAATATTTTGGATTAAGCTGTTATGCTTTTGATTCTTAGGAAAATTTTAGAGGAACTACCATGCCAAATCAAGCTGCCTATTTCATAGTCTTGATAGGTTCTACCAAATGCTTTTCAGAAAACTGCCAATTGATAGGAAAGTACCTGTCTTACATTAATCTTGTTAACAATTAGCACTATTTGTTTTGGTGGTGGTGTTTATGTGTCCGTGTGTGCGCGCGCGCGTGTGGAAGCCAAAGGTTGATGTGAGGTATCTTCTTCAATTACTTTTCCTCATTTGTTTTTGTTTTCGTTTGTTTTAAATATATTTGCTCATCCAGAGTGGGAGGCACAAGTGCACATGCACAACGTGCATGCACAGGTCACAGACAACTTTTGGGAACAGGTTTTCTTCTTTCTCTGAATGGGTTTTGGGGACTGAACTCAGGTCGTCAGGCTTGGTGATAAGTGCCTATACCTGCTAAGCCATCTTGCTGGCACTCCAGAGTTTTTCACCAAACCTGGCAGAAGTTTACCAATTTGCAGTGCTGGTTCGCCAGTAACCCCCAGGATCTGCCTGTCTCTCCTTCCCTCTGCCAATGCTGGGGTGTCACAGATACATGTCGTCATGCCCAGTCTTCATATGGAGATAGCAAGTACTTTATTGAATCCAGTCATCTCCCCAACACTGCAATGATTACTATTTAAAATTTTTATTATTATTATTATTTATTCAACTGTGTGCATATGCGTGTGTATGTGCGCGCGCGCGCGCGCGTGTGTGTGTGTGTGTGTGTGTGTGTGTGTGTGTCTGTGTATGTGTAGAACCATGGACGAATTCGCGAACCACCATGGACGCCTCCACCTCCTTCTGCCCGGGATTCACAGGCTCCGCCTACCAGGACCAGAAGCGCAGGCCGCCCCCGCTTCCGCCTAGCGTCTATACGTGGGATCTGGGATCCGAACTCAGGACCTTCCGCCTGCAAGGCGGAGGCTTAACCTCTGAGCCACCTCTCCAGCCCCAATGATTACTATTTTAAAAAGGGATGGCAAGGGCTGGAGAGATGGCTAAGGGGTTAAGACTCTGCCTTACAAGCAGAAGGTACTGAGTTCAGATCCCAGGTACTTTCAGCCCTGTTGGGCAGAGCCTGGAAAATCCTAGAGTGAAGCAAAAAGGAGATAAAAGCAATCCACAATGATTTACACAAAATAAATAAATGAATAAAGTTAAGGGGGGGGTGGCAAGTGGCTTAGCAAGTAAAGGCACCTACATGTAAACCTGGTAATCTGAGTTCAATCCCAGGAGCCCATGTGATGGAAGAGAGAAAGTTGTCTTCTGACTTCCACACACACACTTTGGTATACATGTGACTGCTCTCTTGCATGCATACTTTTGTTCTCAAACAAAGAGAAATTTTCAAAAACAGTTGTATATGGTAGTGCATACCTGCAGTTGAGGTACTTACAAGGCTGAGATAGAATGTAAGTTTGAAACAGCCCAGGGAACACAGTGAGATCTGAACTTAGTACACAGGACAGGCTGGACTTGTGCTCATAGAGAACCACTTACCTTTGCCTCTGCGAACTTACAGGCAGAAGTAAATATTTTTAATTAAAAACTTAGGTCTATGGTTAACAAAACTAAACCTAAAAACAACAAAAAATTCCCATGGGCTTTAGGGATCAAACTCAGGCTGCTAGGTTTTTGCACAGGTGCCTTTACCTACTGAGTCATCTTTCTGGCACTACTTCTCAGAATTTTAATGATAAATTAATCCAAGTTTTTTTTTTTATGTGACTTCTTTCATTGTTTTTATCCTTTAGAAAGCTCAAAGAATTGCTTTGTGTAATCAGGAAATTTTTCTTCTCTTCAATGTTTTTGAGGTTTGCTCTATAAATGAATACACACACACACACACACACATACACACACAGAGCCTGGCAGACTTGGAGTCCTACTGTAGCCTATCCTCCCTCTGCCATCCCACCCCACCCCAGCAAAACTTCGTACAATGTCATCCTCCTTGTTGTAGTTGGCGATGTCCTTCCGGAGGGTCCGAATGATAATCATGCTCAGGATGCCTGAAACACAAGGGATGCAAGGAGTTGTGAGCATTGCTAACAAACCTATCCATGCTCCATGCCCTTTTCCAACAAGGACCTGGCCACGAGGCAGCCTCAGCTCTTCCCTTGAGCAGAGCTCTTCCCTCAGGCAAAGCTCTACTCCAATCATGGAAAGGTACACAGAAAGAATGAGCTCCTTGGGATGTCCATAGGACAATATATTTTCTGTGTCAGGGAGGAGTATATCCAAACAACTCTCTTTACCAAAAATGTCTTACCAGAGTGACCCTCCCCATTCATGCCTCAAGACTTGACCCAGACACCTTCATATCTCAGGGTCCTGAAACAACTTCTGAGACACCATCATTGCTTCTCCTATTATTGAATCTCCTAGGCAGCAGTAGTAGTTACAAAACGGGCTGCATGACCGAGGCATCTGTAAAGTGCCCAGGACAACAGGCAGGCAGCTTTGGTTAAGTAGCTAACAAGCGGGAGCCAGAACCACCTTTGTCTCTTTTTTTACTGAATGATCAGCCTCACTCTACCTGTCCAATACCCTCTCCACCTAGTTTCTTGCCAAGCTTGTCTCACTGCAGGGACATGCCCTTCTGTTGGGCATCTTTGAACGGGTCTATAGTCTTGTTCAGAGCGATCGTCCTTTTTCTTCAACTATTGCATGTTTGGTCACTGTGTTCTCTACTTCCCAGTACATGTCACTATCTGGTTTCTCTTTTTTCTCTCTTTTTGTAGTTTATCAACTTTGGACCGAGAAGACAGAGCCTGGTTGTGTCGCTCAAACCACATCTCCAGTACCTGGCACAGAATGATTAACAAAGGCTACTGAATGAACTGGTAACTTCACAGAGAGATGAATCTGTTCTCCTCCAGTCAAGACACCAGCAAAGAGACTGACTCATTCATTTCTGTACATCTGATGCCCACACAGGCCCTCAGTAACTTTTAACTTGGAAGGACTGGCCAGCATTGTGAGATCCTGGGTCCTGAGTCCTGGTTACATAGTTAAGAAACTAGAATCATCTCTGTTGCTCAAAGGAGTGAAGTGATCAGCCTCTAACTATCCGTTTCTGACCCACATCTGACCCTGAGCATACCCTAGAAGTCCCCCGTAATAAGTGATGTGATTCCTAAATTCCCCATCCCCATCTTCCCACTCTTACCTGACAGAAAGAAGACCACCACGACAGAATTGATGATAGAAAACCAGTGGATTTGCACATCACTCATTGTCAGGTAGGTGTCCCAGCGAGAGGCCCATTTGATGTCACTTTCCTAGCAACCAAGAGGAAAGAGAGTCAGGCCTCCTGCTGGACAGGGAATCTTGGCCTAATGCAGACCCTCCTCCCTGCCGAGAGCAGGCATCCCTTCTTACCTCCCAGTGCACAGAGTAGGTGAAGTACAGCTGATTCTCCTTGGTGGGGTCAATTTCTTGGGGTGAAGAGTTGGTACCCTCAGGTAAGGTGCATGAACTCTTCTCATCTGTTTTGAGGTCTATGAGAGACAGAGACTCAGTCTGTTCTCACAGTGATCAGTGCCACAGTGACCAGTCAGTCCCCAAGAGCTGTTCTGTGGGTGTCCTTGAGACTGCCTGCTTGTGGGACTGTGGCCTCTAAGATTCAAGTGGAGCTCAGGAGTACAAAATAACTGGTTTTTATAGTTACATCCCTGGAGGCCTGACCTTCCAAAAGGTTTTCAGGGTTACAGATGTGCTCATGTGGGAGGAAGAGAGAGAAGGGTCTGAGCCTATGTCCTTCCCTTCTACAGAGAGTCAACTTCTTGTTCAACCCAAACACCCAGACTCATTCAACATTCTACCAGGCCCACTCAACATGCACAACAGTTGCTCCTTCTACATTTTCTTGCTCAGTCATTGCTTCTACCTCTTTCTTGCTTCACTCTGGGATTTCCCAGGGTCCACCCACCAGGGCTGGAAGTGCAGGCCACTGCCATTTCCGTCTGGTGTTTTCACATGGGACCTGGGATCCAAACTCAGGACCTTCTGCTTGTGAGACAGAGTATTAACCCTTGAGCCATCTCTACAGCCCACAAAGACTGTGATCTTGAAGAGCTACTCAGGTAATAGGAAACCTTGAAATAATCACATTCACAAACATTCAGCTGTGGTCATGACTCACAGGAAGGCAATATAGTTCTCTTAAAGTACAGGACCTACATTTTATGAGACGACTGTGTGGGACTGGTGATAAGTCATGTTCTACAGAACTTTTAAAAAGGCAGAAAACCACCACTTTGGACAAAAGGTCTAGATAGGTATAGTGGTAAACGCCTGTAATCTAAGCACAATAGTAGAAAAGTCTGCCTAGTAAGTGTGAGACCTAAGTCCAATACCCCCAGTATCATACACACAGAAAAGAAAAACACAAAAAGGAAAGAAATGAAAAGCCGGAGGAGGTAGGACGATTACAAATTCAAGGTCAGTTTAGGCTACACGGTGAAACTGTCTCAAGAAAACAAGAGGGGCTGGAGAGGTGGCTCAGGGGTTAAGCCTCTGCCTTGCAGGCGGAAGGTCCTGAGTTCGGATCCTAGACCCCACGTATAGACTCCGGGCGGAAGCGGGGGCGGCCTGCATTTCCGGTCCTGGTAGGGCGGAGCCTGTGAATCCTGGGGCAGAGTAAACAAGGAGGAGGTAGAGGCGTCCATGGTGGTTCGCGAATTCGTCCGTGGTTCTACACACACACATACATACACATACACACACACACACACATACATACACACACGCGCACACATGCATACGCACGCACAATTGAATAAATAATAAATAAAAAAATTTGAGAAAACAAAAGAGAGGAGGGAAAGGAAGGGGAGAGGAAGGGAGGAGAAGAAAGGAGAGAAGGAAGGGAGGGGAGGGGAGGAGGAAAAAAGAAAGAAGGAAAAAGAAAGAGGGGAGTGAGGGAGGGAGGAGTCAAGCACATTGCCTAACTGAAGAGCACCCTGGGTGATGGAGGTTGATGGGGAGTAAAGCTGGACCAGGTCGTAGGAAGCCTGTGAGGATAGGGTTCTGAACTAATGTGGACCTTGGGGCATGTCAATCTGCCCAATCACTCATACACAGAGAGACGAAACTTTGACAATAGTTCTGTCTGTTACCTTTACCCCTTGGTTGACTGGTGCTTGTGAAGAGGCTTGAGGACCTTCAATTTGCTATCTGGTCTCAGTTTCTGGTTCCTCATCTGTAATCATCACCTATCTCCGGAGGTTGTTAGGAGGTAGTAGACTCTTATGGTGCCCAGCCCATAAAATAGTGGATATATTTTTTTTTTATTCAATTGCGCACGTGTATGTGTGTGCGTGTATGCGTGTATGTGTGTGTAGAACCACGGAGGAATTCACGAACCACCATGGACGCCTCCACCTCTTCCTTGTTTACTCTGCCCTGGGATTCACAGGCTCCACCCTACCAGGACCAGAAACGCAAGCCGCCCCCGCTTCTGCCTGGCGTCTATACGTGGGGTCTAGGATCCGAACTCAGGACTTTCTGCTTGCAAGGCAGAGGCTTAACCTCTGAGCCACCTCTCCAGCCCCAAATAGTGGATATTAATGTTCCAACATTCCCCACCTTTTTTCTTAGAGCACAGTGACTTTCCTTAGTTGTACCTCGACTCCATACCTGGGCTTGTCACCAGCTGAGAGGTGAAAGTAAGAGGAGACCCTGGGAGTGGAAACCCAGGCCCATCCAGCCCTTGCCCCTCTGCTCAAACCTCCCCACTCACCCTCCAGCCTGATGCTCTGGGGAATCACCTCGAAGCGGACGACACGGTACGTGTGCTCCTGGTCCTCTTCCATGTCCTCCCGGTGGTAATAAAGGATGAAGGAAAGATGATTGTGCAGGTAGATCTGAAGCAGAGCAGCAGAGAGAATAAAAACCACATAGCAGAGAGTTACTCAGGGAGACCACCCAAGGCATCAGGGAGGTATCACATGCTGTCCAGTATGCTTGGCTGTGATAACCTTCCCAAAACACAGCTCTGGTCCTGTGATCTTCCTGCTCAGACACTGTCCATGGTGCTCTGGGGCTTATCGGATAAAAGCTAAGTTTCCTTGTCCTTACATTTAAGACCTTTTATCATTTCATTCTAACACAGCTGGCCATTTTTTTTTAAGTTTTTCAGAAGCATACAAGGAATGGATTTCATTACAATATTTGCATAAATACTTAGCTTTTACTTGTCTTCTTCCCCCACTGCCCTTCCAACTGTCACCATTTCCCCAGACACATAAGTCTTTCTTCTGGTC
Source organism: Typhlomys cinereus (assembly GCA_023101885.1). Taxonomy (NCBI): domain Eukaryota; kingdom Metazoa; phylum Chordata; class Mammalia; order Rodentia; family Platacanthomyidae; genus Typhlomys; species Typhlomys cinereus. The sequence goes on from JALPQD010000014.1 coordinate 4,420,876, forward strand.
TTGCTGGCCCATCCTTGCCCTTGAGCCATTCCTACCTTGCATCTATGCACACAGCATTCTCTGCAGCTCAAGTGTCATCTCTCCTGCACTGCACTAAAGCCTTTCTATGTCTAAGGTCCCTTCTCTTCAGTGACACCCCACACATGTAACTACTCCTTGGCTAGTAAAGGGTAACCAGGACTTAGAAGCTGGGCCCTCATACTGCCAAGTCTTCTCCAAATTAGAAGCCTTCTGCAGACGGCTATACCTCTTAGGAAATGTCTCTTTTATTCTCTGTTTGAAAACACACACCTATACTAATTGTCATTAATGGCTTATTCATAGGAGCTATGCTGTGAAATGCACACATAGATTCATTTTCAAAACAGAGATGGCTGTCATTACATCATTACAGATATGGAATCATAGACTCAAGGCCACTTAGACTACCATGGTGGAGATTCAAATCTAGGGAGCATGAACATTCTTGATCATCATGTGGCTCTCTCTCCTGAATGCTAATGAAATCCCAGATTATTTTTCTAGTTTTATTCTTATTTATTTTTGGTGTGCGTGCATGTCTGGGTAACAAGGTATGGCTACCCAGGTATCTGAGCACGCTGAGACACGCTACCTTATTGACATCTGTGAAGCCGAGCCGGTAGCCATGTTCAAACTGCACATCTTTCTCTTTCTTCTTGTCGTCATTGTCTCGGTTGTTGGAATAGAGCTCTAGTCGGGTGGCCACAGGCAGGTTGTCAGCAATGCTAGAAACCCAAGGCACTGTTCAGTCCATCTGGTTCAGTCCATCAGCCCTTCCCCTGTGTGAATTTGAATGAGGCTGGCAGGGAGCAATGGATAACTTACAGATGAACATAGTAGTCTTCTGTGATGCGCTCAGCCACTAGACGGCTCTGCTCCACTGTCAGGATCACTGGCTTGTTGGACTGGCTACACAAAACTTCACACTTCTTCTCACTGTTCATGAGAACCTGGAAAGGGGTGTTGACAATCCGGTCCCCTCTCAGCACCTCTCCTGCCATAAGAGAGACAGATGGAGCTCAGAGCTTCAGCCCTGAGGTGGCTGAGGTCACTGGGGAACAGGGCAAAATGGACTTCCAATGACTTCAATGTGCTGCAGACTGGCAGTTATGGCTCTGCATCATCAGTTCGTGTCCAGCTTGCTAACTGCCCACTTTCCTTCCCTCCTCTATACTCTAGCACCAGATATCCAGCATCCTCCTGTGCCTCTGGAGTCTCAAGTGGCTTCCTGTACCTGGAGTGTCAAGCCTGCCCCACCTTCCTCATTTCAAGCTTGGTTGCCCCTTCCTTCTCTTTGGGAAACCCTTTTTGATCCTGTCAGTCCACAGCTTGTTACTGTCTCCTGATTCTTCTCTGCACGAAGGCAGTAGTACTGTGTAGAGAAGAAAGAGCACCTCTAATTCTAGACTGCCTACCAATACACCCTGTCTGTGCCATGTACTAACAGCAGTCCTGGCAAGTCACAATTTACTGAGCCTCAATATCCTCTATAAAATGGAATGGTAGTCATTTTCTTCAGAGTTACAGTGAGAAATAAAGGGGCTAATATACTTTCAGGCACAAAGCAGCCAGGTAACAAATAATACTATTTTCATCAGTATCACCTCTCCAGCCAGGGTAGCCTTCTGTTCATGATCCTCCTGCCTTTGCACATTTTCATATGTCCACGGTAATACTTTGCATGGTGTGCTGGTATGTTTCTGGCTCCCCTACTGATTAGGAGCTGTTTTCTTTGTCAAAATACTTCTTACTTGCTTACTTGCTGCCTCAAGAGTAACCTGCTGCAGATGTCATGTTCACAGGCACTGAGAGGTTGGGAATGTCAACTAAACCCAACTATGCTTTTGTTCTGAACTGCTCAACAATTCTACAGTGATATAAAATTGGGGCAGGCTGAAGGAGACACACCAAACCCACAGGCAGGAGCAGTGCTTCCACATGTACTTAGTCCAACACTTGCCAATCAGTATGTTTCTTCTTGATATGCCTTTGACTGACTATCTACTAGTCATTTACTCATTCTTTCACCAACATCTACTGGAAACTGGCTACAAAACCAGGCCCCAAAGATACAATGTTGAGCATGCATATCCCTGAAATTATGGTCTAGTGTGAAAACAGACTTTGATTAAGTAATCAGCAAAATGAGAATATAGTTAAAACTTACTGTAGGCATGGGGGCAGTGGGCTTAGGAAGTTTTCAGGGGTAACTGGAAAGATTCTAAAAGGAAGAACAGTATTAACTAAGGGATTAGGAAATGGGAGAGAAGGAAAAGTATGTGCAAAGGTTGGCAAGTTTGAAAGACAAATGTGTTTGCAAAGCAGAGAGCTAGGGAATAGTTCAGGTAAGCTGCAGAGGTGGTGGGTAAGAGATGGGCTGGAAATGGACCCAGAGTGGCCACACAACATTTGATCTTAATTTAGAAACCAAAGGAGTCCACAATGGGTTCCAACAGTTATGGGGAAGACATCACCTCATGGTGGCTACAGAAAGATCACTCTGGCTGCTTTGTGCAGAAGACAGTATGTGAGAATCCAGAAGGGACAACAATAGCAGTGTGAGGAGAAGGCCAGAAAGGGAGTGTGTAGGGAGGTACATGCAAGTTCAGGAGCTACCAAGGTGAAAACCCATGGGGACTAGCCGCTAGGGGTATGAGGATGCAGGAAGAGAGGTGCATGTTGGGAATACTCTCAGGTTTTGAACCATGATCGAGTTCTAGGTGGGAGAACAGGAAATGAGTGAAATTTGAAGACATTTTCCAGGTTAGGTCAAACAGGTAGCTAGATGTCAAGATCTAAGGCTCAGGGGAAAAGTGGACAGAGACGGATGCTGTGAGCTGTTGGAAGGAGGGTGGTTAAGTGGCAGGTGAGCTGTACTACTGTAGAGACAGCACTTAGCTATGTAGGGTAACAGTGCTGGAAAGCAGTGCCTTGAGTGTGGATGAGGCCGCTAGGAGAGGGAAAGGGCAGAATGGAAAGAGACTGGAATGGAAAGAGGCTTGGACGAAGGCTTCTACCCTTAACTGATTCAGAAGCTTGACAGTGAAGGCAAGCCTGCAAAGCTTGGGGTGAGAGGAGAGTGAGGATGTCACCAAGATATCTGCATGGCTCACTGCTGAAACAGCATTTTTATAGATGACAAGTTAAGGACCAGAGAGAGACAGTGGCTTGCCATGATGACCTGGGAAGTGTGGAGCTCTGGGACTCTCTTCTCACGCCATGTCCTACCGCCTGCTTCTTTGCAGGTCACCAAGGAACTGGCTTGAGAGGAGGAAATAGAGAGAAACAGGCCACGGACCAAGTAAGACAGTATATTTCTTGACATCTAGAAAGTAAATTTAAGTCAGGAAAGAGGATATATGCAATTGTTTTCTCCGTGCCACTATGACTGTAGAAGCAAACAGACATATAAACTTTGAACAACAGGGTCCGGTACATTAAGTGTACATCAGGGCAACTGCTCGCATTAGGATGGAAACCTGAGTCCCCTTTGGAACAGGCTGAAGCAGAGTGAGTCAAGAACTTACCTAGATTCTCTGCCTTGTAAGTTATTTTGGTGGGCTGGCAGAAGGGCAACGAGTAGTATTCGTAAGGTAGTTGGGTTCGAGAGCTGGTAAGCTTCACAGCCTGAGGGAAAAAGAGAGCTCGTTATTCCTCAGTCTAGCAGAACCAGGATGGCATTCACACGTCTACGGCACACTTGGCGGTATTACCAAGTAGGCAGTAGACAGAACTATAGCAGACTGTGTACTGACCTGCCCATGATTCTACATTACTTCTCTTTAAACAGCACTGCAAATTTAGTTGAAAACTACAATGAGATTCTATTCATGAGAGAGGTAACACTAGGACAGGAAGATTTCACTCTGGGTATCTTTCCTCACGAAATAACTCAAATGAGGAAAAGAATTTAAGGCTTAGGAACAAAGAGATTTTCTTCCTTCAGTTCCTTGAATCTTTAGCTCTCTCCTACCTTTGACTTTTACACTACAGCTCCTCTTTGACCTACAGGTTATCTGATGTTTTTTAATACCTAGGTATCAGCAAGAGATGAGTCACCACACCTGGGCTTCCCTAGGCTTTTAAAAATCAGTCTTATTGGGCTGGAGCGATGGCTTATGGGTTAAGACTCTGCCTCTCATGTAGAAGGACCTGAGTTTGCATCTTTGATTCCATGTAAAAACTCCAGGCCTCCACTTCTGACTCAGAAAAGCAGAGCCTGGGAAATCCCAGAGCAAACCAAAAAGGAGGTAAAAGCAATCTGGGATGATTCCCGAAGTCACCCTTGGGTCTCCAAAAGCATATACTATGCCCTCTGATACAAACACGCACACACAAATCAGTCTATTTCACTGAAAGCTAACATGTAAGCTCCCTGAGGACAAGGCCTTGGCCATCTTTGTGGTACATAAGTGTTCGTTTAATTTCAGCTGGATGTGAGAAGAGGAAAGTCAATTAAAACCTTCTACAATAGGAAATCAATCATCCAACATTGATAAACTCAAACATTGTGGAATCATTAAAATCGAGGTTTTAAGAAGATGACAAAGGAAAAAAAAAAAAAGAAGATGACAAAGGAGAATATTTAGAAAACAATATTAACATGCAGAACATAGCTTCAGAAAAGGCAGCAGATGCTGAAAACTTTCCAAACCAGAATGAAGTCTGGTGGTTCACTCTTGCAATCCTAGTGCTCAGGAGGCTGAGCCTGGGGCTGCAACTTCAAGGCTAGTCAAAGTTATACAGTAAAATTAAAGAAAAGAAAGAAGGAAGAGAAGGGAGAAAAGAGAAGAAAAGAGAAAAGAAGAAAGGGAGGAAGAGAAAAAAGATTCACACAAAAGGAGTTAGGAAGGGATGGAGGGAAGAGAGCTGGGAATGTGGCACAGGTGGTAGAACACTTGCCAGCATGTACAAAGCCTAGCACCACATGAAACGGTATGTGCTAGCACATGCCTGTAATCCAAGCACTTGGAGGGCAAGGAGACACACAAGGATCAAAAGTTCAAGGTCATACTCAGTTATCTAGTAAGTTTGAAGTCAGCCTGGACGCTGTGAAACCTAATCTCAAACAAAGGAATAAAAGAAAAGAAAAAAAGAAAGAAAAAACCATTAAATAGTAGATAAAACAGAGGTAGTGAGAATGTTGCGGGGGAAGGGGAGACTTCAAATGAAACTAAAATTGTGGCCTTCAAGAGAACTCAGTGGGTAAGGCTCCTGTCTGCAAACCTGGCGACCTGAGTTCAAGCTCCAGAAGTCCTGATGGAAGGAGAAGTGATTTCTGAGAGTTGTGCTCTGGTCTCCACCCACACCATGCACACATGGACACAGGTTCTCTCTCTCTTTCTTCCCCCTCCTTCCCTTTTTTCCTTCCCCTCCCTCTCTCTCATATAATTAACCTATTTTTCTTCATATGACATCCAAAACTGCAAATAAAATTAAGAAATCCAGAACTCTTACTGAAAATTCTTGGCCTTGGAATTAGGATATTTTTTGGATTTGGGTGGGCAATGCGGTTGGTATACACCATGGGTTGCTAACATCACCAGCTTGGTCTGGAACACTTCCTCATATTCCATGACCATTTGAGAGAAATGCAAAAATACAGTAAGGGAGCTACATGAGCGAATGAATAGCTTTCTGTCAGTTTGAGGTCAGCTCTTACTCTAAGGGGCTTAGAAAACCTTGAGTTTTATAGCTTTTTGGATGCCAGTACTTGAAGGTACTGAAGAACTCTGTTAAACATATTGTATAAATTAGGAGTGATTGTATACACGTGTAGGATCAGAATTCTATTCAAGGCCATTCTCAGATATATATTGAATTTGAGGTCAATCTGGACTAATAAGACCCTGTTTCATTTAAAGAGAAAAAAAAAGTCATGAATTACTTAAGGAAAATAGCCCAAAATTTCACTTTTGTCACTGTTTCTTAGCATTTTCTCTATGGAAAATCAGGGGGAAAATCTACTGTACAAAGAATTGAGTCCTTCCTTTTGCTTTCTTCCCAGCCCAGGAGTGCCCTCTCACAACTCCAGTTTGGCCAGGTTGGAAACATTTCTGGTGCCCCTATGATATAAGCTTTGCTCTGGAGGGCTGTTGGCAGAAACCCAACATGAAAGGAAGGATACTGCAGTGGGAAAGACATAGACCTGGGGCCTGCGTTAACTCTGTATTTTCCTCACCACAGGATAGACTGGTTCACCTCCCTGTTCCTTAGCTTCACTGTCTGTTAAACATACAGAAAATAGGTAAACAAAGTATCTCTCACAGGGTTCTTATGGCATCCTGAGCTAATGCATGACATACATAACCCTCAGGAAAATGTTACTTTAATATTCATTACTTGTATTAAATATGTAAAATGCTACATTAATGTAAGTTTGACTGCCAAGGAAGAAAGCCACTTATGGACATTTTCAGCAGATGCTGTATTAAACATAGAAAGGAGGTAAATGAAAAAAGGATGGAGCAAATGAAAGACGGAGGCAGAGAAGTCACAGGAGAAAGAGGCAAGTGGAGGAACACAGATAGAATATGAGAGGATTGGAGAGATAGATCAAGGGTTAAGTCTCTGCCTTGAAAGGAGAAGGACCTGAGTTCAAATCCTGGATGGCCTGTACTTCCAGCCCTGGAAGGTAGAGAGCCTAGGAAACCCCAGAACAAAAGCAAAAAGGAGGTAAAGCAATCCAGAATGATTCCTGAAGTCATCCTCGGGCCTCCGAAGACACACACACTTAAAAAATATATATATATATATATTATATATTATATATATATATATACACACACATATATATTATATATATAATATAAAAGAGGGGGGGGCAGGGAGAAGAGGCTATGTAGTAAGACTGAGTAGGAGACATTCACATGCATTAAAGTACACAGAGAAGGCACTGAAAGAATCAGAAATGGAGAGAAGTCACATAGCAAAGAAACAGAAAGCCACATGCACAGAGAAAGAAATGAAGAGATTGGAACTGCAGGCAACCATGCAGCATGGATCAATCCTTTTCCTGCAGGGTAGTTGGTACTGGTCCTGGTCCTGGTTTGAGTTCTCCAATTTTTTTTTTATTCTAATGTGTTGGTGGGCACGTGTACTAACGTGCATGTGAGTGTATGTGCATGTGGAAGCCCAAGGATGAGGCCCAAGGGAATCATCCTGGATTGCTTTTGCACTTTATTGCTTTGCTCTGGGGTTTCCCAGGCTCCATCTTCCAGGTATGGAAATGCAGGCCATTGCCAAATCTGCCCAACAGTTTTAGGTGGGATCTGGAGATCTGAACTTAGGTCCCTTTTCAAGAGGCAAAGGTTTTATCCCCGAGCCATCTGCACAGCCCTTGGTGTGTGTTCTCTACAACCAGGCTGCCTACACAGATGGCTTCCATGATCCAGGAATGCACTCACCTTGATTTCCACAGGGTCGTTCTGGTGGAAGTTGATTGGTGCAACCCCAGGGACATAGAAGGCGCTTATTTCACACGTGAGAGCAAGAAGGAACAGGAACCATGGCCACCAAACCTGCTGAAGTTGGAACACGGGAGAGAAATGAGCTTCTCCAGGGCGGGTCAAGTGGTGCTCCTTCTATTCTGGGAAGCCAAAGGTTCCTATACATGTAACCCCTAAGTGCCCCCAAGAATGATACCATCTTCCCTTCTAGAAAGGCCACAAAATCTGAGCAAAAGGGAAGACTGTTACTTAGGAGTCACCTCCCCACACTCTCAACCACGGCTCAAAGCAAGTAAGAGTTCCACAAAATTCCATCCATTCATCTTTGTTTATGTATTTAGCAATACTGGGGACAGAACCTGGTGGGTGTACATGCCACTGTTGAATTATATCCCAGCAGGCTCCCATTTCTCTTCACAGTAACTCTGTAGCAATAATCCTCACTTTGACAGGAAACTCATACATGGTCAACACATTTTCCTATGAGCTTTCTTTCAAATGGTATTGTAACCTCCTCTTGCTCTCCTTACTCCTCATTCACAGACTTTGTTGCTGTGCCTTGCCAACACCCTTCCTCCATGCCTCAGGGCCTTGATTCTTACATTCCTTCTGCTAGAATGCCTTTTACACAGACTGCTACCAGCTAACTCCTTTCTTACTGGATTGCTTCACATTACCTCATCTAAGAGGACCATTCTTTAATGTCTAAAACAGCAGACTGAGGAATTTTGTTACAGTTTCTTCAGTCCCATATTCTTCCAGTTTTGTGCATGGGCTTACCTACTAGACATGTATGACATGGACAGGGCTTTTGTGTGTGTGTGTGTGTGTGTGTGTGTGTGTGTTCTATGTCCTTCACACTTAAACGCACTCTCTGAGGGACTAGGGACTATGGTACCACACCACGGACAATGTCTAGTATATAACAGGCACTGAGGAAATGTCTGCATGCAGGACAGTCATCTGAGGATCTGGTGCAGTCAGCCTGCATGGTTGCTGATAAATGACATCAAATGACTTAAGGGAACAAGGGGTTTATTTTCTCTTATGATTACTGGTTATAGTTCTTAGTCCAGCTTGACAGGAGAGCACGCACCAACACCATGGCCGAAGGAACTGGCCACACCATCATCACACAAAGCTGAGAGGAACAATCTTTACTTGCCAGACCAGCATGTCTGGCCAAGTATACAGAAGGATACCAACTCTCTCAACCAGCTCTCTGTATTTTATTCCAGGGCCTAATCCCACCCACCATGGGTTGGGTCTTCCCCATCAGCTAGACAGTCTCTTGCAGGTTTGCTCTGGGCTTAATTCAACCATCAACTCTCTCCAATTGTGCCCAGAGCTCAAACCCTCAACAGTCAAGTTGACACCTGTACCTAACTATGACAGGATCCAAGATAAACAAGACCAAATTCTGATCTCAACAGATCTGCCCAACGTCTTTCACTTCTTCAGTATTAATGGTTATCACACTTCATTTGTTCGAGAACTGTAAGAGCTACCCAACTTTCCTCCCTTTGTCCAATCTGTCATCCATATACCAGGATCATCACTTGATTGCCTTTCTGCCTCTGCTTTTTTTCTCTACACTTTACTGCTGCTCTTTCAGACACTTGGTTCTTTTTACCCAGACACTGACTGGCAACAGTTCCTGACCGATATACCCTATCACAAGGCTCCTCTAACCATGAGTTATACTCTGCCCCAAACACGCTGGATCCTAAAAAGTTTCATACACAGTCAATCACTGAGGGGACTTGAGGAAAACAGGGTTTTATCTGCATCTTTACCTGGACTACAAGTTAAAAAAAATGCTTTTGAAAGTTTAAGTTTTTATCTGGGAGCAGTGGCATATGCTTATAGTCTCAACCACTCAGAAGGTCAACACTTAAAGACCAGGAGTTTGCAGCAATATAGTGAGACCAGTCACACACACACACACACACACACACACACACACACACAGAAAACATAGACACAAAAAAATAATATTTACTTTCTTTGCCCTAGTATGTACACCTTCCATATAATAGACGGGCAAAACCTTTACTTATTTTTTATTAATAATGTGTGTGCCATCAAGTCAGAGAACAACTTCTCAATATCCATCTTTACATAAGTTTCAGATATCAAACTCAGAGCCTTACCGACTCTATCTCCATCTCTCCTGCTCCCCGACTCTTGGTTTTAGACAGGGTCTCACTATATAGCCCAGGCCTCACAGTCTTACTGCCTCAGTCTTCCAAGTGCTGGGATTACAGGTATGTGTTACCATAGTAATTTGCAAATAAGGTCTTTTAAAAAATTATTTTTTGAAACAGTAAAACTTATACAATGGATAACCTAAATAGCATACCAGGAAAAATAAATCTTCCCAACCCAGAAACCAGTGCAACCATCAGTTCCTTAAAACACCTGCAGAGACATCCTCTGCATGCACAAAGGGAAAGACCGAGGCTCTTGCTGTGAATACACACAGGGTCTTGTCCATCAGACGGTTCCCTCTGCTTGACCTGGAGCTACCTGAAGACTCCAGCCCCCCCCCAACACTTTGTCAATACTTACTGTAGCTGTGTTGCTCTGCTGGGATAATTCAAGAATGAAGAAAAAGACACATACAGAAAAGCTGGGATTGGTAAACTACTGGCACAGATGAAGTACAGCAGCAACCACTTTTGGCCTTAAGCTTACTTACTGTATAAGCAAACTAAATAACACTGCATCAGCAAGCTACAAGGACATGTAATGAGAAGGCTATGAATTTCTTCCAGTGTGCAATGTACTCTGTAGGAGTAACAAGGAGAAAACAAGGCAGACAAGGCTTCGCCCACAGTCATGTCATCACTCTGGCACTGAGGCAGGCCAGCTTTGCAAATGACCGTGTCCTCTCTACATCCTTGAAATAGAGAGGGCTTTGCCCATGGCCACAACCTCGCTCCAGCTTTGCCCATTCAAAATCTACTTATGACATGCCTTTGCCTTCTACATTGCAGCAGCTCTTCACACTGGGAGAATGGAGCACTTCATGGAGGGTACATACATACCCTGGTCCTTTTTCCTCAAGCTCTCTTCTCTACCTGAGTTTCAATTGGTCAAATCAAAGAAAGATCAATCTTGAATTACTGGCCTATGCTACCATTCAAAAGCTCTTTAGAAAACAACTCTAGAGTTTAAAATATAAATAACCCTCATAAGAAGACACTAGGATAAACCACAACCTAATTCACTTTAATGGAAGGCTCGAGAGAGGAAAAATGGCAAAAACAAAATACCTTCTAAATGTGCCAGAAGCTTTGCTGATCAAAATTAAACTTAGGCCTAATGACTGCACTTAGATGTTGCTGCCAGTTTTAGACCTCAAAATGTCACTTTGAACTCCCATATGGCTAAGGGATTGCAAAAATGGGGCATTTCTGGGAAGCAATCTGGAACCCATATAGAACCTCCACTCCACAAGAAGAAACCCTGCCATTCCCGTAAATGCTAAGAATGACAGGGAAAGCATGACAAAATGTACATAGAAGGGGTATTACAGTACTAGTTGACTGGATTGAGTGGTAGACTATTTTTCTTCTGTGAATTTGTATTCTAAAATTTCTTATAAAAATTAGCCAGTTATGATAATGTATACCAGTAATACCAGTACTTGGTAATTTGAGGCAAGAGGATCAAGTTTGAAGTCAGTTTGTATTACATAGTGAGATTCTGTCTTTAAAATAATTACGATTATCATCATTAATTAAAAGTGCAAAAAAAAATGTCATTGAACTACATACCAGGTTTCAGTAAGTCTAGTTGGAAAAGGTAGTATGTCTAAGTGGGCCTAAAATGACTTTCTTTATTATTTATTATTTATTCAATTGTGCGTATATGCGTGTGTGTTTGTATATGTGTGTAGAACCACAGAAGAATTGGGAACTACCATGGACCGCCTCCACCTCCTCATTGTTTACTCTGCCCCGGGATTCACAGGCTCCGCCCTACTAGGACCAGAAACGAAGGCCCCCCCACTTCCACCCGGCATCTATATGTGGGGTCTAGGATCCAAACTCAGGACCTTCAGCCTGCAAGGCAGAGGCTTAACCCCTGAGCCACTTCCCCAGCCCCCTAAGATGACTTTCTAATGGCACTTTCTACCTTTGGTTTCCAAGACATTGGGAAATTCAGGGTGGTTTCTGCTCCAGTTGAACTTCCTCTCTGTTTTTGATTTAAGTCCCACTTAACTCTAGAGATCCAGTTGAGATGGTCCTTCCTTTAAGATCCTTTGGATTCCCACAGAGCAAATTATTCTCTTTCTTACTTTTTAAGGCACTTTGTAAATATCTCTATGACACTAAGGCAGGGTGAAGGACACCTCATACGCAAGTGAACTTTCATATCTGCACATGCTCAAAGATTGCTGATTAAGTTGTTCGAGAAATGTTTAAATTTGTACTTGCTTAAGGCCCTGCTGTAACACTTTCCATGTTGTATTACAGCACTTTAAGTACCTCTGCTTTCCACTTGCACTAATCACCTTTGTAGTTTTATAGATGGGGTCCCAAAGAATCCTTAGCAAAATAAGCACCAAAGCACCTCTCATCAATAAACACATGAAACCATCTAGCCACACATGTTTAATTCTATGGTGCGTTTTGTATTTTGTTTTGTGTTTTGTTTTGTTTGAGAAAAGGAATCACATGGCCCAGGCTGGCCTGAAGGTTGACCCCAAAGTTCTGATATTTCCTGTCTCTATCTCAGGAATTCTGGAATTGTTATGTAGTGCTGAGATAAAGAGCTCGCTTTAGCAAACATTTTACCAACTAAGCTATATCTCCAGTCCAATTCTGTGGTTTTTATTAATTTCCTCTGTATCTGCAAGTATTTGATTTTTTTAAAAAATTCCTCACAATTGCCTATTTTTCCATTTGTTCAAGGACCTAAGGTCCTTGGGAACATCTATCACCTCTACATCTTTTCTATATGTCTACAATATTAGTTCTCTGTACTGATAGGGGTAGATATCAAAGTACTCTTGTGAACTGTAAAAACTACCAATTGAACCCAGACCTCACCAGCCAGCTAGGCTAGCTGATTGGTGAGCTCTGGGTTAAATGAACAGAACCTGACTCAATTATAAAAGCAGATACTGTGTATCAACTTTGAGTCTCCACACCTTGGCAAGTGTGCCAACATGCATATACATATGCACCTCTACACACACAGACCCACATGCCAAGGGGAACTAAACACAGATGAAACAGCAGCATCTCAGACTCTCAGGCTTTGTCCTGGACCTGGTGAACTTGAGCCTATATTTTAGAAAGTGCTGGAAAAGCTTAACCAGTCAGAGTTGAGAAGTACTACTCAGGTAAATGTCCTAGATGACATGCTCCTAGGAAGAAACTCCTGGCTCTCTATTTCTCTTTGGCCAGGTTTTAAACTACATACTGACAATCAATAGGGAAGTAGTTGTTCTATTCAGAAAGGCACTAAGTTTGGGACCCCAACACTGAACCCTATGGGTGGTTTTGGCTCATCAACTTTACTGGGCCTGTGTCCTCATTTATTAGGCTAGATTTATGCAGTATAAGTGGGGTTAGAAGAAGAGTATATATTTGAAAGCACCTAGTAGCCTGTAAGCCACTATTCTTACATATAAGGCATTATGACCATCTCTCTGGCTAACCAAAAGCAAACAAGTGTTCTGAATTTTCCCTCCTAAGAAGCCTGACACCAGACCTTTTAGCCTTATCTGATAAGTGATTTGAAGCTGGGGCAGAGGATTACAATCTTCTCAGTTTATCAAGCCAATTAAATCTAAGACATTACTTCAGATCTGCCTTTTTCTGAAACAGAATCTTCCAGACTTAGCTGAGAAACACTGCCCTGGGGAACTCAAGGGTACTCTGGGAGCTCAGGTTGCAGAGGAATGAAAAGCAATCCTGAAAGACTCCAATACACTTTTGTTCCCAAGTCTCAAACTGACAGATCAAGGCTTACCCTCACACACTCCAAAAAAAAAAAAAAAAAAAAAGCAAAAAAAGACAAAACAATGAGCTCCCTACACATACCAGGAAGGTAACACCAAAAAGCACAAAGAGCCAGAGTCACTGGGTACTTACTAAGTACAAAACTTTTAACAGATAAGTTATTTCCTTCCACTTTTCTAGCTGCTGCCTTGAGGCAAGCACTTTGCCACATTCATCCCCTTTATCCTCACAATGACAACTTCCTGCAGATCTCTACCAACATTCATCCTGCAGTTAGTTAACATGAGACAGAAAGATTATAAATACCTTGACTAAAGTTAGCCAAGCAGAGTATGAAAGAACAGGTATACTTTTTCAAGGCAGGTGAATTTTGATAAAAGGCAATCAGACTATATTACACCTGTAATCTCAGAAGGAGTTTAAGTTCAAAGTCAGCCTGAACTATATACATTATGACCAAGTTTGATTTATCCCAGGAATGCAAAAAATGGTTTACTATCAATTAATATAACAGTGTATTTTAAAAATAGCACAAGGACAAAAAACACATCATCATTGCAACAGTTACAGAAGAGGCGTTTGACACACAGTCATAAAAAAAAACTAAAAGGAAACTTCCTCCATCAGAGAAAGGGCAGCTCTGAAAGCCCACAGGCCACACATCATACTTAGTGATGAAAGACTAAATGTTAAGTTCCCCTAATATTAGAAACAAAGTAAGGATATATACTCTTTTCAACTCCATGCAACCCTATACTATAAGTGAGTTCATACAGCCAAATCAATTTATTAAAAATGAAAGACATCCAGATTGTAAAGAAGTAAAAAGTGCTTAAATCTGCAGGCCACATGATTTTGCATCTAAAAATTCTATGGAATCTGCAAAATAATTAGAATTAATAAACAAGTTGAAGACAATCATGACTACTAGACTGATATGTAAAAACCAACTGTATTTTCATATACTAGCAATAAGCAAAAAGTAAAATTAAGGAAACAATTTGACTTTGTGCTAAGGATAAAATACTTAATATATTTTTAAAAAGAACTTATGGGGAGGGAGGGAACAGGTGTACCTACTAAGTTTGTATGAGTGGAGATAATAATAAAAAAATGTTTAAAAAAAAAAGAACTTATGGACTGAGGGTGTATTTGAGTAATAAAACACTTGCCCGCATGCATAAGACCCTAGGTTTCACCTATAGCCAGTACCACAAATAAAAACAGAAATGTGTGTGTGTATAAAATTTTGTTTTGTTTTTGAAATAGAGTCTTGTTATGTAGCTCTAGCTGGTCTGAAACTATTTTACCAGGTTAGACTTAAACTCATAATAATCCTCCTGCCTGAGTATTTTAAATGCTCAGATTACAGGCATGCATTACCATGGCTGGCTTTAGGAAAATGGGATTAAGGATGATGAAAATTACAAAACATTATCAAAAGAATGAAAAGCAGATCTAAATAACCACAGACATTTCATGTTCATGGAATGGAAGACTCAATATTTTAGTTAGGAGAGCAAACTCTACTCCCATATTGATCTACAGATTCAATGCAATCCTTATCAAAATTCAATAGGCTTTTTTTGTACAATTTTGAAAATGGAATTGAAGGATTCTCTCTCTCTCTTTCTCTCTCTCTCAATGGAACCAAATTAAAAGCATGGAAAAAACCTTTCCATTTATAGTAACTTGATTTTCAACAAAGATGCAATTGAACAAGGAAAGTCTTTTCAACAAAGTATTTCAATTATTGGGCAGTCATATGCACAAGTAACCTCAGATCATATGGAAAAATAATAAACTCAAAGTGGACTATGGACTTGAACTCTTGCAACTTAATAATACAACAAATATCTCAATTAATGAATTTAGAAAAGACTTGACAATATTAATAATACAATAAACATTCCAATTAATAAACAGAAAAGACTTGGGGATGTGGCTCAATATTAGGTGACTTAGCTGATATGAATAAGACTTTGGGTTCAACCCCTAGCATGGTGGGGCTGGGTATTTGTGTAGACATTTCATTAAAAGGATGTATGAATGGCTAATAAGAACGCAAGATGTTTACATAATTTGTCATTAGGAAAATGCAAATCAAAACTCTTTGAGTTACCACCATATACTAAAAAGACTAAACAATAAAAACACAAATATGCACCAATATTTTTGTTGGTAGGAATATAAAATGTTACAGCCACTATGGAGTTTGTCAGTATTTTAAAAATTTAAATATAAACTTATTATCCATTACTTCTGACACTACACTACAACACAAAAGTAAATATATATTGTGAAAATGTTCATGGCAACTTTAATGGCAATATGCGTTGTCTCCTTTTATCTCTTATTTCATTTTTACAATTTCAGATACCTGTAGTCAGGTAAGGTCTGAAATACTAAACATAAAATTGTAGAAATAATGTGTAAGTTTAAAAAGTATTATTGTATATTGTTACAACTTTTCTGTATTATCTTTTTTGAGACAGGATCTCATATACCCCAGGATGAATTTGATCTTCTTACTTCATCTCCTGACTGCTGAGATTACAGATGTGTACCATCTTTCCTGATTTATTCAGTGCTAGGGATGAATCCAGGGCCTCCTGCGTGTTAGGCAAGCACTCTATCAGCTGAGGTACATCCCAGCTCTGTTACTCTGTTTCTCGCTAACTGTGCCTAATTCACAAATTAAACTTTGCTGTAGGTATACAGATATACTCCTAATGCCTCCTTTATTCTTTCTTGTCCCCCTCCCATTCTCACTAGCCCCCTTCTATTGTTCTGTCTGTGTACCTGTATGACTCAAAGAGTTTCATTAGGGTTGTTTATAAAGCAAGGCTGAGAGTTTGTTGATGGAGTATGAATACCTTACCAGTGTCTATAGCACTGAAAAAATGTCTACTGTTATAGCCTGTGATTAAGCTATGGGAGAGGCTAAAGCATGAAGATTGCCAAGTTCAAGGCTTATCTGGGTTACAGGGTGAATTAAATACCAGCCTAAAGAACTCAGTGAAGCCCTCTCTCAAAATTAAATAATACATACATACATACATACATACATATATACATACATACATAAAGTGGTCTAAGAGAACTTAGTGAAACTCTCAAAATTAAGGAAAGAGAGAAAGAGAGAGAAAGAAAGAGAAAGAGAGAAGGAAGGAAGAAAAGAAGGAAGAAAAAAAGAAAAAGAAACAAAGAAAGATAGATCTAGGGAGATGACTCTGCCACTATAGTACTTCCCTGGGCAAGCAAGAAGGCAGGAAACAGGACCCATGCAAATGCTGGGTGGGCATGACAACCCACCTGTAATTCAAGCTACCGAATGCAAAGATTGGGGCTCTCCAAAGCAAGCTGCAAGTTAGTTAGCCCTATCCATTAGTTCTATGTTTAATTAGAGAACTTGTCTCTAAAAAGTAAGATGGAAGAGTGATCAAGCTAATTCCTGATATCAACTTTGAGCCTTTGTACACAAATACACTTCACACACACATACACATGCATATACACCCACTATACAATTACATATGACAATGTCGAAAAAAATTTTAAGCCAATGAGAGGGCTGGGGATATAGTGATAAGATCACTTGCTTGGGGCTGGAGAGGTGGCTCAGGGGTTAAGCCTCTGCCTTGCAGGCAGAAGGTCCTAAGTTCAGATCCTAGACCCCAAGTATAGACGGGCAGGAGTGGGGTGGCCTGCGTTTCTGGTCCTGGTAGGGCGGAGCCTGTGAATCCTGGGGCAGAGTAAACAAGGAGGAAGTGGAGGCGTTCATGGTGGTTCCCAAATTCACCCGTGGTTCTACACACACACACACACACACACACACACACACACACACACACACACACGGGCACACGGGCACACATGCACACACACGGGCACACACGCACAATTGAATAATAATAATAAAAAAAGAACACTTGCTTAGCATGTACCCTAGTCAATCCTTAATACAACAAAGCAAAGCAAAACACAACACAACACAACATAACACATATGGGTCAGGGAGACAGCTTGGTGAATAAGGTGGCTGCTCATAAACCTGACACATGGTAGGAGGAGAAAATTCACTTCTAAAAGTTGTCCTCTGATCTCCATACATGTGTAATGGCAATGGATTTTTATCTCTCTTCAAAATAAGTAAAATTTTAAAAATTCAAAAATATATACTTGATAAGCTAATTAAAGTAAAAAGTTTGAGTTGTAGTTTCCAGAATGGGTGGATAAAACTGCTTCAAAATGCCACAGGTTATTAAATGAAAATCTCAATGCCAGGGGTGGGCTACCTCTCTACAGAATACTGGTCTTGGGTGGTCTTCGAAGCCCCAAAAACAACATAGGCAATTTATCACAGCTCCTCATTGCCCATCAGAACTAAATAAGACCCTACTGCTGAAGATGTCACATGCCTTGGTTATAAGACAGCTTTGGGTTGAAGCTACCTTCAGCTGGCTCACCCTCTCAGTGTGGAAGATACTATGTAGGCTACTGGATAAGAATTGGCATCAACAATCTTACTCATCTGTGGATCCTGTGCACAACAATACTGACTGGCTAGATAAGCCCACTGGCAAGTTTGTTATGGGGATAATCAAATACTTTCCGATTGGTTTTGATGCCCATTCAATGGGAGTGAATTCATGTCTTATGAGAAACCTAGTCAAAAGATTGGGAGGTTGCAGGAGTTTCCCTAGGAGGAAGCTATTACCACTGTTATGATAAATGGACATAATGTCTGTCAAAATGCCTCCTAAATAACTATGCTTATGTCTATACAGTAGTGCTGTTGTCAGCTTTGGTCAGAGACACTTCTTTTCTGCAACTGTCAGAAGTGATTGCAAAGATTCATAACTGACCAAATTACTAAAAATAAATGATTATTGAATGTTCAGCCATAAATAAAAGATCTATATAACACCCTCCACAGCTCAGGCTCAAGGAACATTGCAGAAGAAGGGACAGAAAGAATATAAGCTCCAACTAAAGTAGGGAAGGTGTGGAATGCTGACTTCCAGGTACAAGATTGTTATTCTTTTTTTTTTTTTCTTTGTTAAGATTGTTACATTCTTTAGCTCACAGCAGCTGTGACTAACCTACACAACTTTTCACAATATTAAACATGCCAATCAAAGGGGAGGGCCTCTGGGACCCCTTCCTATCCTGAAGACTTATATGAAGTTAACAGTTGATGGGTGAGTGGGAGACATTTCTTCAATAGTGTAGCATATGGAAAAGTGCCACACTCTTGTAAACAAACTCTCGCCCATGTTCCTATAAACAACCTTAATGAAATTCACCAGGTGCCTCTCTCTCTCTCTCTCTCTCTCTCTCTCTCACACACACACACACACACACACAGAGGACAGTAGAAGGGGGACTAGTTGGGAAAAGTAAATCTATGGAGACAGAAATGAGGGTAGTACTTGGCTGGCTGTGAGAACAGGGGTGATTACATCAATCCCTTGACCTGTATAAGGGAACTTGTTGGAGTAAGAAAATTATTCTACAACATTGTATCATTTTGGTAATGATTGTACAAGTCTTTTTTTTTATTATTTATTCAATTGCGCTTGTGTGCGTATGTATGTGTGTGCGCATGTGTGTATGTGTGTGTGTAGAACCACGGACGAATTTGGGAACCACCATGGACGCCTCCACCTCCTTCTGCCCTGGGATTCACAGGCTGTCGCCCTACCAGGACCAGAAACACAGGCCGCCCCCGCTTCTGCCTGGCGTTCTGGGATCGGAACTCAGGACCTTCTGCCTGCAAGGCAGAGAGGCTTAACCCCTGAGCCACCTCTCCAGCCCCTGTACAAGTCATATTTACTGAAGTTCATTGGACTACATATTCCTAAGCACCAGTTATATTGTTAAAACTATACTTTAATAAGCCTCAAACAAAACAAGCAGGAGGAAGTATAAGTGTAAGTAGTTTGACTACATAATGGTAACTGGTGAAGCTGGGTGATATGTAACAGAAGCTGTACTTTATCTTCCAATTTTTATGTATTTTGCAAATCATTACAGCAAGTTTTAAGAAGCAGAAATTTTATATCCATAAAAATGTCCTAGAGAGGGTTGAAGAGATGGCTCAGGGGTAAGACTCAGTCTCACAAGCAGAAGGTCCTGAGTTCAGATACCAGATCCCTCATTTTTTAAAAAAATTGTTTATTTATTTATTTCCGCTCATACAAACTTAATAGGTACACCGGTCCCCTCCGTCCCCCAGGTCCCTCATAAAATCGCCAGGTGGAAAGGCTGGGGCCTGTACTTCCTGCCAAGGTAGGTAGAGCCTGGGAAATCCCAGAGTAATGCAAGGAGGTAGAAGCAATCCAGGATGATTCCCGAAGTCACCCTTGGTCCTCCACAGGGACATACAGTGCCCCCATACACATACACACACACCACATAAAATAAATGTTTTTTTTAAAAAATAGCCTAGAGGGGGGCTGGAGAGGTGGCTCAGGGGTTAAGCCTCTGCCTTGCAGGCGAAGGTCCTGAGTTTGGATCCTAGACCCCATGTATAGACGCCAGGCGGAAGCGGGGGTGGCCTGCGTTTCTGGTCCTGGTAGGGCAGAGCCTGTGAATCCTGGGGCAGAGTAAACAAGGAGGAGGTGGAGGCGTCCATGGTTCCCGCATTCGCCTGTGGGTTCTATACACACACACACACACACACACACACACACACACACACCACTTAAATAAATTTTAAAAAATTTAAAAAAAGTAGCCTAGAGGGACATTTTTAAAAATTAAAGACGTTTTACCTCTGATAAGTGGATTGTGGTAGCCAAATAACTTCTTCATTTTGTAGCTTTTCTTCTTAATTGACAAGTTAAAAATATACATATTATGTATATCTTCATATTTTTATATTTTCTAATACTAACTTTATTCTTATAACATTGATCAACTTTATTTAAAATAAATGCATTTATATATTTTTGGCTTCTCAAGAATTTTAATGACTTATTGAATTGTGTGGCCTATTTCTAAGAAAGTTAAAAATTACATATAATTCTGGCCCTCTGTATTCATGACTTCTGAGTCTATTGACTTTTTTTATCATTTTAGATTATTTTATTTTATTTTTCTACTTTTACAAAGATATTAAGTACTTATCTCTGCTTCCCTCCATTATCCCTCCTTCCCATCCCTTCATCAATTCCCCTCTCTCTTCCACCTTCCTGCCTGTATGCTTCTATGGACCCCAGGGTTCTCTCCAGTTTGTCTACTCTTCTGAGGGTTTAGGCCTTGCATTTATATTTTAAGGGAAGAAACAGGACTACTGTTGGAAACACCTGAATGATAGATAGACAGACAGACGCATAGATAGAATGATGCAGAAAGGTTTTTAATGCCAGATTTGCATATAACTAATCAGCAATTCTAACCCTGGAGAGTGTTACAAACTCTTATGAGAATCTTATGAAAGTTACAGATTTTGCCCCCAGGGGGAAAAAAGTTCCAATAAAGTTCCAATATGTAGAATGTGACTTGATTCCAAGAGAACCAAGGACTAAAAAGTTTATGGGCCCTTGATAAGTTTTATGTATCAGGCCAACTTTTTATGGTTCTAAGACTTCCTTACCCACTACAGCTCTGGGGGTTTGAGAGGAGACTCAGTCCATTTCTGCAGGGAAGATAGTGGGCAAAAGTAGCTGCTTCTTGGGAAATTTTCTGTTTTCTCCCTTGACTTTGTTAACTAATCAGTAATCCCATGTGAGGTTCAGCTAAATATTGAGTGAAGACATTTTACATGTTTGGAGCCATGAAAAGAGGGTGAGTCCTAGATATAAAGTAGCCCATTGTACATCATTTACTTTACTCCGTGTTTAAGTCACAAGACTAAAGGGCAGCCTATCAAGGGACAAGATGATGGCAATCGAGAAGCCTCTGTGCAGAAATCTGACACTTCATTCCTGGCAAAGGTACTGATTGACCTGGAAAATTGTAAAGCTCAAGAGGCCCCACGGATCAGTCTTTCCTTGCTTTATTCTTAGGGACTGGACATTCAGAAATTCATTCAGAAGAGCTGCTAGTATTCAAAACAAAACAACAACAACAACAAAAAAAAAAACCTTTCATACTTCAAATTTTGTCGTACAGAGTTCAAAAGGTATGAATTAGCCTTTTCTCCTGGGAAATGAAAACTGTTCATTTATTCTTACTGCAATCAAAGGTTAACCTTTTCAATTCTGGAGCCCTCTGCTTTATAATCTCTGTTGCCAATAGCATCATCTAGCCATCTATGTAGTTGTGGCCAAGCTAAACAGCTGTTCAGGTTCCTTCCATGCCTTTCCTGCTGCAAAAGCAACACCTTCTTTATGAATCTAGACACTTTTTTCTTTTTCAAGACACAGTACCATTTTAAGATGTCAGTAACTGGTTCCTAGATTCCTAAGGAAAAAAGAAAATTGAGGACACTGCCCATAGTTAACTGAAATCAATTATCCAATCAGTTAAAGCTCCCTAAGAATTCAAGAACACATAAATGAAGGTTAATGAAAGCTAAAGACCACTTATCAAGAAGCCCCAGGGAGCTAGAGAATTCACTGAGCTCAAACAAACAAACAAACAAACAACAAACAAAATACCCAGAATGAAATTAGCCACTGGAGACTCTGAAAATGTAGCTTTTATTTTCAGAGTCCGTAGATACACAGTAGTTGTTGATCAGAGACACATTAAGACTCAAAGACTGTTGGGGGAGGAGTGTTAGGGAAAGGCCTGCAGCATACTCAAGAGTCCAGGTGATGCCATCTTCACAAAGCAACAAGCAACCAGACTTAACCCTTAAAGAGGCAAAGTACAGAAATCACTTCCCTCCCTCCCCCCCCCGTAAAGGTATTTCTTAGTTCTTAATTCTTTTGAAATCAAGTCTCATTCTTACAGGACTCTCAGCTAGCCACACAAAAGGCCTAAACAGTCTATGCACTTGTCCAGTACTTCAAATCTCAGAATGAAGGTATAAAACACCCTCTTTATGATATGTACTTTCATCTCATATTTCATTTAATTATTACAATTCCTTTGAAGTATCAACCCCCCAGTTCAAAATTATGGAAACTGATTTAGAATAATAGGTAGAAATGGCTGGCGGTGATGGCTGCATAATACTGTGGATGTATTTAATGTGTTGAACTCATACAAATGGTTAAAATGATACATTTTATTTTAGGTGAATTTTGCCCCAATAAAAACTTGGAAAATAAAAGGTAACCAGTGTAAATCGGTAAACAATTTGCCCAGCCACAAAAATAACTGAAGTACAAAGGTGGGATTCTTGCCCAGATTCTTTCCAATCTTTGGCCCTGAATTTCAACTCTGGGAGGTCTGTAAGCTTAATGTATCAGGAGTAGGTGAGAAATTATATTAGGTTGGCACACAGGAAGTAATGAAGGGGAATGAGAGGGAAGTCCTGGTTGTTCCCCTTCATCCCCCGTTTGGGAAACACTAGTGACAGCAAATGGTTGAGGGATCAAAGCAGATCTGAAGGTAATGCTCCTACCACCCGTCTGTGGCAGATGGCCCTGCTCATCCTGGGTCCTCCCATCTTCCTGCCAGTGTGAGATCAAAACTCAACTTTCCCCAACATTTTGTAACTTGTTTCTTTAATGCTAAGATCAAAGGGGGGAACTTTTGTCCAAGTTGTAAAACAGAAACCAAGAGGCAACTTAACACTGTCTCCTCTCTACTTCCTAGAGGGATTAGGGCTCCTTTAAAGGGACTCCTCAGAGAAACTCATTTAACCAAGGCCAGGTGTAGGCACCCCAGCTCCAAAGACAGAATGGTTGCTGCAGAGTATGTGCCAGGTGAGGCAACTCAAGATGTCAGATGGAAAACACAACCAACACAACAAATGTGGAAAGATCACAAAAACCATACCATGGAAAAATACATAAATCTGATTATACAGGCTTATTAACAAAAGTACCTGAATACAAGTATCTTCCACAGAATTTTCAACTGGGAATTTTGTAATCATTAAGTCCAAATCTTTATTTCACATAAGACAGAAAATCAAAGCCATTGCCAGGCAACACATTGAAATCAGTAAGGAGTTGGGACATGCCCAGGCTGCTACCTGCTGCTCCAGTGCCTCTTCTTCCTCAAGCAATGCTTTAAAGGCCCCAGGACACAGCAGCTTCCATCACATGAAACTAGTGGCAGAGCCTAAACCTCCTGCCTCCAATACTAGGACACTTTCATCCAACTGCCTTATTAGCATTGCCTCCATTGGTTCTAAGGAACCTTTGTATCATTTGGTCACTTACTCTAGACTGAATAAAGCCCAAAGAACTTTAAAACAGTGTCAACAACCCAAATAATGCTACCTTAGGCAGATACACTAGAAAATAGAAACATGATGTGCAAAACTGAATGTAGAGTAGCATTATACAGAACAGCTAATAAGTGAGAACAATCCCAATGTTTATCAACTGATAAACAGATAAACTGTATAACAGAAAGAGATGAAGTAGTAAGAGCACTACAATATTGATGAACTTTGAAAAGTACTGTGGGTAGTAAAAGAAGCCAGATACAAAAGACCACAGAGCATACATTCTGTTCATATGAAATGTCCAGAAAAGGCAAATCCTTAGAAACAAAAGTAAATCAGTGGTTGCCAGGGAATGGGAGTGACTGCTAATGTTTCTTTTTAAGTTGATAAAATGTTCTGGAATTAAACAGTGACGAAGGTTGTCCAGTCCTCTAAATGTACTAAAAAAAAAAAAAATCACTGAATGGTGTACTTTAAAAAGGTCAATTTTGTGGTATATGAATCATACCCATAAGAATAAAACTATAATAAAAGCTCAAACAATGGGAAGTAGAACATTTTTAAGAGAAGCGAAGTACTATTCTGATCAATGTACTCAATGGACATTTCCCAAATGCCACTAAAATAATATTCTCAAGAGATACAAGTCTGCTCCTCAATTCTGATCCATTCAGATGAACTCTATCCTGTAACTTTAGAGAATGGTTTAAATCCAGGGCAGGAGAAAATTTCCAGCTTTTGTCCTATAGTAAGAGAAGTCTTACTTTGCAATTCAGGAAAAACCCACTGATGTGCTAACCACATTTGGATGTAGTGGCAGACCAACTCTTAAGAAAGAACCATTCACACTACATCATGAGAGGGAGGGTTAAACCTTTAGGCTGAGTACCTATAACCCTAACTTCCAAAGCAAAACAACCCCAAACCCCATTCTGTTCCCACGGCCACTGATTCTACTAGCTCAGTTCCTCTTTGTATAACTTGCTTCAGAAGTCGGTACATCCGAAATTACATCTATATACTCCACCCGCAATTGTGAAATAATCTACACATGGCGAGGGTGTGGGACCATTCTGACTTCCACGTAGTAAAGTGCAGGGCAAGCTGACACACATCTATCTGTGATTCCACTTATACGTCTGTAATAAACTTCCTTCTGCACCCTTTCACTACTGCACTCCACATGCAACTTCCCACATGCCTTTTTAAACTGGTCTCTTTGTATACATCACAAACTCCATTTCTTGAAATCAGTGACTGTTTTTAGGATAGACGCTCAGAACAACAATCCTGAGTGGCACAAAACACTTAAATGACAGTACTTTCCAATGTGCTTAGGATGAAATCCAAAATGCTTTTCATGGCCTGTGGCACACTGTCAGCTCCCTTAATGTGCTTTCTGGAGGGGACAGGCATACACCCTAACAACATGCTGTCTACAGACTGCAACTGTGGGCTACAACCTGCATCAATAGCAAGCAAGTCTACTTGCAGAAACACAGTTGCTCTTGTCTCTTTCCAACTCACCTTGTACCGTTCTCCTCACCCCATTTGTTCCTGTGTTTCAGCTCCTTTGGCCTTCTATCTGTTCCTTAAACATACCAAGCTCTCCCCTACCCTGGCCTTTACCCTTGCCTTTCCTTTGCCTGGGACACTCTGCAAGGGTGGTTCTTTGTTGTAAACCGAATCTCAACCTATCTCTTTCTCTGAGAAGACTTATCTAACACTCAATTAGAAGCAGTTGTTTACCTAGTCACCTCCAAACACCATCATTTTACTTTCCTGCCTTCACAGCACGAGTACCATCTAATGTGACTCTACTCATGAATTGTTCACTGTTTACCTCTTCACCTGAAGAAAGTGCCACAAGGATAGAATCTGGCCTCTGACCACCATATTCTCTGGCCATGGCACTGAGGAGGCACTCAAACATTTGCTGATTAAACAAGTATGCAACAGAAATTTGTATCACTAACTTATAAACTCTTAAAAATGTGTGAACAGGGCCAGAATTTCTCAGTGCAATGCTATAAAGGCCACTTTACTGAACTTTTTCCCTATGGCAAGAAAGGGTGTGACTTCCTGTTCTCACTTCGGTCCTTGTTTCAATGTGGTAAAGGAGAAAAGGGTTTCAACGTCCACTTCTGGGATTTTCCCCCCACAGAAGTCTGAGGCCGCAGAAATCAGGTAAGGCTGTGAAATCGCTTTTTAAACACTCAAAACCCAGGTCTTGTATAGGCTTGGTCAAGTGCTCTACCAATGAGCCACACATGCCTCCATCTTTAAGTCATGAAGTCTTTTACCTGACTTTTGTGGTTATAACAAGAGCTCTTTAAAAGAAGTAATTAAGTTAGTGTGCTGATAGAAGAGAAACCTTTATCAGTTATTTAACCTACACTATTGGGAGAAAAACAATCCTAAGTTAACTTCAACAAGAATTTTCTTTTGCTGAAGTCAAACATCATGGCCTTTTTCCACCGAGTCTTCCCTGCCATTGGCTCTTGGACGAAATAAATTACCCACCTACAAAGCAATATATAAGAAGATCCAGGAAATCATTTTGGATTAAGTGACTTCAATTTTAGTTCTGGTCCTGATAAACAGAATGTGGGCTGAAAGATTCCTTCAAAGATTTACTTCCAGTTTTCTACCCCTAAAGCAGCAAGTTGTGACCACTTCACATTCCAAAGCTTTTTACAACTCCGCTCGCAACACACATAGACTTAATTTAGCGACCTTTATCATAAGGAAGCCTTCATCTCCAAGGAGCTGTTAGGGGCATGGGAAGAGATGTCGCCAACTGAGGCTGGAAAGTGTTTTTCAAACTACAATTCAGGGACCACCTCCATGATAACAATCACCGTTGGGCTTATAAAAATGTAGATTTCTGGGTCCTGCTCAGGCCCTAAAAGGTACTGAAATCCTGAGACGTGAAGTTGTGCAAATTGGATTTTAACACGCCTCCCTATACACCATCCAGATCCTTACGCACGTGAAGTTTGAGGATCAGTAGGAAAAGGAAGAGGAAAAGGAAGCGCCTAGGAGAGTCCAGGAGAGGGGCATGGAGTTGACAGCAAAGGCAGAGGTAGGCGGAGGCGCGGTGGAATTTAGGGGCGAGAGAGAAGGGCCCGACGGTGCAGCGACCGCCTGGGGGGCACCGCGGACTGTGGAGCGTGAGGACCGAGCAGGACACCGGCCTTTGGACGGATCCGAGCGAGCCGGTCAGGATGGTGGGAAGGCAGGGACAGATGGGTCCGGACGTGAGGAGGAGGAGCGAAAGTGGCAATAACGGGGGTTTCTGCGGAGGGGTCGAGGCCAGGAGGTGAAGACTGGGAGACGGGGGTGACAGGGGGCGGGGACCAAGCCAAGTGAGAACCCTGGGACTCACTAGCCGAAGCGGTACCTCCCCGAAAACTCCAGGCCGTGCGTGACAAGCCTGCGAGCGGGCCGGGGCTGGAGGGAGGGCTGTGCGGGACGCCAACCCAGACCGGGGGGCGCGAGCAGGGGTTCTGAAGGTGGCTCTGGACCGGGCGGGAGGCGCCGGAAGGTCCTGGGGTACCCAGGAGGGCCCAGCTCTGCTCCGGTTCCCGGACTCTCCTTCACTCACCATCGCCGCCGCCATCTTGGATCCACGTGTCGGCGTGATGACGTCAGCGGAAGTGGTGCTTCCCTGGTTACGGACTTTCCCCCGAGGGGGTCGCCTTGCTTCAATCGCCCCTGGGGAGGCGGCGGTGGAAAGGCGAAGGAGACTCGGCTTTTCTGCCCGACGGCCGGATCTTATCGGCGAAGTCGCTGATTAGGGGAAGGGCGAGAACGGCGTCGCTATGGGAGCCATGTCAGCTCCTGGCAGACGGCGCGTCTCCCCTACTCCCTGTGAACTGTGGGTAATGAGGTGTGTGAACACACGTTAGCTCTCTGGACGCCATCTTTACTATTGGCCAAAAGGCCCGTTGCCAGGGTTACCTAAGACCGTAATTATGAAGTATGAAGTAACAGGGCTTGATAGCAGTTGGACTCAGAGTGATTTCTAATTATATCTTTAAATATTTGACTGTTACATCTCCTTACTAATCGACCGTAACCCCTATGAAGGTAAGACATTGTCTTTGCCTTAATGTCATCTTTAAGATGGGCAGTGGCTACTAGATTACCATTTGCATAGGCTTACAATGACTTTTCACTGATAACGATCTTCTACAGGAAGTATTCAACAAATAATTGTCTTATATGCTTGCATACATTTCCTTCACCTATGATAGATTCCCAAAGTAATATACTTTGTTAAATGAGTGAATGAAAAGTAGTTTATATACTGGAAGGAGACATCTATGAATATGGACTTTATCATTTAACTAAGTGTATGACTTGAAGCGTGTCATCTAACCTCCTTAAGAACTCAGTTTCCGGCATTAGTAAAAATGTCGCTGGAAATTAGACACAAAATCAGTGCTATTTTCTTGAACTGTTTTGAGACAATTACAAAAAAAGAATAGTAATGAGGGCTGGGGACAAGCACAGATAGTAGAGTGCTTGCTTAGCATGTATGAAGCCATGTGTTCAATCCCTGGTAACACACAAACTGGGTGTGGTACAGTACCTGTAATTCCAGAACTCAGAAGGTAGTTCAAGGTCATCAATTACATAGTGTTTTAGACACTATCTGGGATACACGAAACTATCTACAAAGAATAGTAATAATAATAATAATTATTATAATAGAAGGGTAAGGGACTCAGAAAAAGAATAAGGATGAAAAAGAAGAGGAAGAGGAGGAGCAGGGGAAGTCATCATAGGATGTGGGAGCTCACACCTGTAATGTTAGTGCTAAAATGATGAGGAAGGAGGATTGTTCAAGGCTAGCCTTTGCTGCATAGTTCTGCTTCAGTTTGAGCTACAGAGCTAGCCCCTGTTTCAAATCCCTATCCCCTAAAAGTTAACCCTTAGCATTTTCTAAAACTATTTATTTTGTGCATGTTCATTTGCATGCGTGCATGCATGTGTATGTATTAGAGGGTACTGTGTCTCCCTGTGGAGGACCAAGGGTGACTTTAGGAATCATCCTGGGTTCCTTCTACCTCCTTATTGCTTGGCTCTGGGATTTCTCAAACTCTGCCCACCAGGGCCAGAAGTGCAGGTCAAAGGTGTTTTGGCCGGGCATTTTTACATGGGACTTGGAATCCAAACTCAAGTTCTTCTGCCTGTAAGCAGAGTCTTAACCCCTGTGCCATCTCTCCAGCCCAACACTTAGCATTTCCATGTGATGTAATATTTAGTATTTGCTAAAACAGTTCATAACATTATTAGTTACCTTACTCTTATATTCTGCATCTTTTTTTTCGCTTATGCAGGTGTGTGTGTGTGTGTGTGTAGAAGAGGGCATTGTGTGTGCCTGTAGAGGCCCAAGGGTAATATGAGAATCATCCTGCATTGATCTACCTCCTTATTGCTTTGCTCTGGGATTTCCAAGGCTCCACCTACCAGGGCTGGAAGTAAAGGCTGGAATCATTTCCTCCACGAATTTTTGGCTGGGATCTGGGATCAGAACTTAGATCCTTTTGCTTGTGAGACATAGGATTAACCCCTGAGCCATCTCCCCAGCCCAGAGTCTGCACTTGCTGGAAGACAACAGAGTTCTGATCTCCACCTCTAAGCATTACTGTGGTGGATTTTCTGCTTAGGTGTCCACCAATAAGCCCTCTCATCTTTGCATGAGTGTTGCAGTCATGGTTGCTGATAAATGACCATCACACAGCTTAAGGGAACAAGGAGTTTACTTTCTTATGACAGTCTGGTTATTCTTGCTTGCGATTACTGGTTACAGTTTATAGTCCAGCTTGATGGGAAAGCATGCACCAACACCAAGGCCGAGGGAACTGGCCACACCATCACCACATAACGGCTGAGAGATAGACAATCCTTACTTGCCAGACCAGCATGTCTGGCCAAGTGAACAGAAGGATGCCAACTCTCTCAATCAGCTCTCTGTGATTTATCCAGAACCTAATCCCACCCACCATGGGCTGTATCTTCCCCATCATCCAGACAATCTCCTTCAGGTTTGCGCTGGGCTTAACTCAACCATCACCTCTCTACAACTGTGCCCAGAGCTCAAACCCTCAACAGTCAAGTTGACACCTGTGCTTAACTATGACAATGAGCATACCATTTTCTATTGTCAAAAGGCAGACTTTTCTTCTGTTTGAATATGGTGGTTGAATCACTTGCTTTGTCAGTTCTAGATCAAGGTTCTAGGAGGCTTGGCAGCTTTAGCTCCTTGCTTTCACTCAAGGGTATAAATAAGTCTGGCTTTCCTACTGGAGAGTCATGTAGACAGAGGCCTGCTCCATTCATCAAGGCATTCTAGAAGCTCTAGCTGACATCACACATGTGAGTAAAATCATCTTGGACAGTCCAACCACTGCTAAATTATTAACTGGTATAAATAACCTCATTGACACTTGTGTGGAACAAAGAACTGCTCAGCTGAGCCTAATTGTTATTCTGTAGCAGGTCATTGCACAACTATCCCAAAGAACAGACATTGTTCCTCAGGGACAGCGAGCTTGAATTTACAAGAGTGTCCCAGAGAATTACACTAGTTTCCAGATTGGATTTTGACAGTTCTAGAACTTAAGTTGTAGATGTTTCTTACAATTTACAGTTGCCTGAAGGGAACTGACTGATAAGGAACAAAGTGGCTTATGCCTCAATGTCTCCATTTCCCCTCTCCTATATTTTGTACTTTTCCCCTAGAGGGCTTCTATAATCCAATCTCCCTGGTGAATGTGATGAGTGGTCTTCATTGTCAACATGACTGGATTTAGAAGTTAGGAGAATACCTGTGGTCATGTCTGTGAGGAAATTTCTGGAGAGGTCTAAATAGGAAATAAAGAGGTGAGATCCATCCTGAATGTGGGTAGCATCATTGCATGACAGGTTTCCTAGACTGAATGAAAACAGAAAAAAAGAAAATAAAATGCTGCCTGAGCACTGGCAATCCCCTTTCTTTGCTTTCTTTTCAGAGCTGTGTGTTAAGTTTCTCCTCCCAGCATACCTTTCCCACTATGATGGAGTTGGTGCCTCTGAGTGTGTGATAGAAACATTGTCAAGTGGTAAGCCACTGTGTGTCTCTTTCTAGCTCTGTGTTCAGAAACGCTGAGTTGGTAGCTAGGTCAACTTATCCACAGACATGGGAGGCACAGTATACAGCACTTGCCATACTTTCAGGAGTCACAAAAATGTTTTAAAGAAAAATATTTTTCAAGTGTTAAAAGCTGAATCCAGGACCTCACACATGCTAAGCAGCAGCCTACCATTGAACACCCCAACCACTAATTTCCTTTAAAGTTAGGGGAAAATGTCAGTGAATGTTTAAGTTGAAAAAAATATTTTATATAGTAATAATAATACTATATTCATTTTAATAGCCACAAAACTATAATCTGTATTTACTATAAATATACATGTAAATATAAATATATTCATAACATAAATATATGCATATATACATATATATGGAAGAAGAGTACCATCAGGGGAAAAGTGCATAAGGCTCATGAAAGTTAAAACAATGCCCAGGTTGGTAACTTGAAATTGGTCATGGTTGAATGCTCACAACACAGAAACAGGGCTTTAATTTTTGTTTTGTTAGCAAAATTTTTCTACAAAGTGTCAAACAGTAAATATTTTAGACTTTGCTAAGCTGTGCTTAGATGTTGCACTTACTCAACTGACATGCTTAGTACAAGGGCAGCTACTCACAAGGTCTGAGTAATGGGCCTGGCCACATCTCAGTAAAATATGGTTTGCAAACCTAGGGGTAGACTTCAAAGTGATTGTGAAAACTGCTAATATCTTAAGTTATATTTCACAGCATATAGTATCTGTAACTGTTACGTTATGGCTATCTCAAAACATGATTATTTGAAGTTCTTACTGTTACTCATTATCATTAACTAATGAGTGAAGTTCTAATATTTTTCTTCATCGTTTCACTTTTATCTTTTTGTTGCTGCTGTTATTTTCTGAATCAGGGTCTTCCTGACTTATAGTCACAACCCTCCTGCCTCAATTTCCCTAGTATTGAAATTACAAGCTAGTATTACCATACTCATCATTCAATTTCATCTTATGAATATAAACAAACGTAAATATATGCCCAGATTGGAACTATATCTAGAAAGGACCCGCCAACAAGCAGGTACCACCAAGAGTATCCAGAGCTTCATCTCTGAGGAAACTGGGAAATGATGTAAGGATATCCCTCAGTGCTCTCCCATGGTGGCGGTGGTGGAGGGGAAGCTGGACTCATTAAAGCAGGACTGCCTTAGAGACTATAGCTTGGCACTACAGACTTTGAAGAAAGATTACTGGCAGCTGAGGCTTTAGCAGTGTTGGGGAGAAAATGCACCCCAGGCACAAATATGCATACAATGGCAATAGTAAGTGCAGCCCACTATAAGGGAAATGATCCTGGTGCATTCATACCACAGCCCTGTGAGGTGAAAGCAAAATGTACCCACCAATCTAGGTTCTATCCAACTTTACTGTCCTTACAGTTCATATATTTTCCTTAGGGTCTAATATGGCAGCTTGAGCTCTGACCTTTACTGCACATTATAAGCAGAATACATAAGTGAAGATGTGAAAAATAAAGAACAAAGAACCTATAGCAATCATTGCCTTTAATGAAGTAGGATGGGCTGGAGAGATGGCTCAGCAGTAAAAACACTTGCCTCACAAGCAAAGGACCAGAGTTCAGATCTCCAGATCTCACAGAATAACTAAATGTACATGGCGCTGCCTATAATTCCAGCCTTGGAAAACAGATTGGGAATCCCTGGGGTAAACTGGCTAGCCTCATCGACTTTGATTAGAGATTTTGTCTCAAAAAGAAGATGAAGAAGGGCTGGAGAGGTGGCTCAGGGGTTAAGCCTCCGCCTTGCAGGCGGAAGGTCCTGAGTTTGGATCCCAGATCCCATGTAAAGACGCCAGGCGGAGGCGGGGGCGGCCTGCGCTTCTGGTCCTGGTAGGGTGGAGCCTTTGAATCCCGGGGCAGAAGGATGTGGAGCCGTCCATGGTGGTTCCCGAATTCGTCCGTGGTTCTACACACACACACACACATTCACAATTGAATAAATAATAATAAAAAAAATTAAAAAAAAAAAAAAAAGAAGATGAAGAAGAAGAGGAGGGGGATTTGGGGAGGGAGGAGGGGAGATGAAAAGCCTGATCCAGATCTGTTCCTCACATCACCATTTTCTTTGGTCCCTGTTCTCTCAGGCCACAAGACTAGAAGGCAAACCCAAACCCACAAGCAGCCAAGCTTCTGTTCTCTTCATCTTTAATAATCTCCTAGTGCCCAAAGCAAAGTTTCATGGGCAAGCTCAACAACAACGAGGCAGGACATGTACCCTTCCCATGGACTACTGAACATACATCTAATATACTCCATATCACAAAGACAAATTTCCATGGCAAAACTCTGAACTTTGTTTTAAGACTCCCAAATAGGAATTCCAAACTGAAAGGAAGAGTAATTAAGTAACAAATAGGTAAATCATGATATATTTATATGTATAAAATTGTACATAATTATAAATAAAATACATGTTATTGCTGATACTGGTTTTCTATTTCATAACTCCCTGTACAACACAGTCCATAAAAACTAAAGTATTTCTTCCCTGAGCAGGTCATAGAAACTTTACTCTTCCTTCGCCTTTTGTCTTGAAAGTGACCATAACAAAATTCTCTGTCCTGATCTTGTCCTGTGATATCTGGTAAGAGCCTCTTCATTCCATTGGGATCTTGCACCCTAGCTTGGGGGAGGGAAAACTCCACAGAAGGGCCAAGACAAGCAAAACAGGCCTTGCTGGATTTCCACCAGTGAACTAGCAATCATACCCGTGCAATAAAGTCTTCATAAAATTCCAGAAGGACAGGGTTCAGAGAGCTTCAGGTAGCTGGACACGTGGAAGTTTCTAGAGGGTAGCAGGTCTGGAGAGGGTGTGGAAATGCCACGTGGCCCCTTTCTCCTATGCATGTCTTCATCAGATTTTGTCATATCCCATAACAAGGAATTGTGGGAAGTCTGATTGACAGCCCGTGGGTCAGATCATAGGTGAAATAACCTGGAGCTAGTGAATGATAACTAAAGTTGAGAGGAGGAAGTCTTAGGGATGGAATCCCCAACCTGCAGGATCTGACAGTACTTCCGGGTAGATGGGTCAGAACTGAATAGGATTAGAGGATGGCCTATCCAGTGGGTGTCACCTGCTGCAGGCTACTGGTGGGAAGAAATGCCCACAGCTTTTAAAATCACAGAGGTGTGTGCTGTTTGCTGTATAAAAACAGGAAAGAACAGACTTTTTTTTTTCTAGAAACAAATCAAAACACTGTTAGCCTTAATTGTTCTTTTTTTTATATTATTTATTCAATTGTGCGCGTATGCATGTGTGCGTGTGTGTGTAGAACCACCATGGACGCCTCCACCTCCTCCTTGTTTACTCTGCCCTGGGATTCACAGGCTCCGTCCTACCAGGACCAGAAGCGCAGGCCGCCCCTGCTTCCGCCTGGTGTCTATACGTGGGGTCTAGGATCCGAACTTAGGATCTTCCACCTGCAAGGCAGAGGCTTAACCCCTGAGCCACCTCTCCAGCCCCAGCCTTAATTGTTCTTATGCCCAGTTCTTAAAGTTAGACCCCTTGGGCTACTGATACAGGAGAGTCATGACTGATACAGGGTTCCATGTAACACTGGGGGGGAGCATTCTGACAGATTCTTCAGGAGATACTTTTTAGTAATACAGAAAAATGTCATTGTATCTGTAATGCAAATTATATTGGACCAGCGAGGTGACTTAGTGGATAAATTCAGTTGCCACAGAACCTTGATGAATTGAGTTTGATCCCCAAAATCCACATAAAGATGAAAGGAGAGAACTGACTCTGCAGAGTTGTCTTCTGATCTCTACGGATGTAAAGTGGCACATGCACCCCCATGTCTATCTCACACACATGTATAATTATTATAAATAATAAAGTTTTAAAAAATTATATTGGTAAATTGTCATGTGCTGTTCATGCCTGTTAAAAGTGGACTTGGAATGAAGAGGGGTTCTCCTGTTCCAGTCTGCAGCATGTTTGTTCCAAGTATCTTCTAAGATACTTTCCTGGGCAGGCTGGGTCCCCTATCTCTGTGACAGGAAGAACAGAAAACAGCTAAATGTGTTAAAAACATTGCACTTTTCAGAATGGCTAGAAAGATGCCTGCAGTGGAAATAAACTGAAAGCTTATCCACGGAGGGAATGCTGTGTCTGGGTCTCCCTCAGCTGGGAACTTAAGCTGGTTGCATCAGTGGGGCTTCCCCAGTGAATTTCTGCTAGATGTTGTAAGCACCGGTTTGATGATGTAACTTTTAGTTGCTCTCTCAGTCAGACTACTCCAGTCATTTCTGCTGGATATTGTGAGCACTTGATTTAATGTTTTGCTACCTATCTGCTATTTGCTATTCACTTGTTTGCTAGCTACAACTTTAACAAACTCACTCACTGAAAACAAAAGCATGGTTATTCGGGGCCATTTTCTATTGAAAAGCATCCCATCCTATTGCCATTGTCCTCCCTTACTTTCCCTATGACAAAAACTCATGTAGATAGTGTGCACCCCTTTCTCATCCCTTCCTCTTCCTTAATTAATTTGTGTGTGCGTGTGTGTGTATGTGTGTGTGTGTGTGTGTGTGTCCATGTGTATCAGAGGGCACTGTGTGTGTCCGTAGAGTCCAAAGGTGATTTTGGGAATCATCCTGGGTTGCTCTGTACCTCCTTATTGTTTTACTCTGGGGTTTCCCAGGCTCTGCCTTTCAGGGGCGGAAGTGCAGGCCACTGCCGTTTCTGCCCAGCATTTTTACATGGATGTGAATGAGGTCCTTCTTGCTTCCCTTGCAAAATACCAGATATCTCTCCTCCAGTGATATCTCCAGACATGAGGTCTGCAGTGATAAAAATCATCTTAGCAACTATATGGCTATGTAACCATGGGAAATACCAGGTTGCCAGCCCTGGGGAGATTTAGATTAACTAGTTCATATATCAGTGTGGCCTGACAAGGGGAGTCAGGGGCCCAGATTATGAGAAATTCCACTTGACATTCTGTCACACCCAGTTCTTGGGAGGCAAAATCCTCCCCAGGCACTATTGTGGCTGCCAGAAATGATCCCTCAAATGTGCATGTGTTAATCCACAGAAACTGAAAATATTGCCTTTCTTGGCAAAGGAGACTTTGCAAATGCAATAAGGATCATAAAATGAAAAAAAAAAATGGCCCTGGCTTATTCAGGTGAGTTGGTTGTACATGTTAAAGGGAAGCAGGAGACGCAGAGTTGGAGATATGATGATGGGGTATGGCGTGATACAAGAAGAGAATCATGAGTCAAAGGACCTGGACAGTCTCCAGGAGCCAGAATAGGCAGAGAAACAAACCCTCCCTTGGAGTCTCCAGGAGCAACGCAACTTTTGCCAACCCATTTCGCAGTCCTGCCTCTGCACTGTAAAATAGTAAACGTGTTGTTTAAAGCCAATGTGCTTGTGGGAGTTCGTTATAGCAGAAATAGGAAACATACCACCAGCAACTTTAAAAAAATCTGTATGTGCTCCACCAGTATACACATTTTTGCCTGAGCACTGATGTGTGCATGCGACGGTGCACATTGGTAGTCAAAGGACAATCTCAGGTGTTGACCTTTGCTTTCCACCTTGCTTGAGAAAGGGTCTCTTGGTGCTTGCTGTTGTGTACTTCAGGTCAGCTGGCCTGTGAGTTTATGGGGATTCTTCTCATATGGCATCTCATCACCTGAGTGCTGGAATTATGTTCGTTACCACTCTAACTTTACATGATTTCTTGTGATCCAAACTCAAAACTTCATATTTGCACAACCAGCGCTTTACCTAGAAGATGAATGGGCATCTCCCATTTCCTGCCAATAACTATTTTACATATTGAAAAACTGTGAGCTTGATTCTCACTTTCTCGTGTGTGTGTGTGTGTGTGTGTGTGTGTGTGTGTACAAGAGGGCACTACAGTGTGTGTGCCTGTTCAGGCCTAAGGGTGATATTGGGAATCATCCTGGATTGATTTTTCACCTTATTGCTTTGCTCTGAGGTTTTCCCAGGCTCTGCTTTCCAGGGCTAAAATTGCAAGCTGCCTCCATTCCGACTGGCATTCTAACATGGGATCTGGAATCAAAACTCAGATCTTTTGCTTGTGAGGCAAAGGCTTAACCCCTGAGCTATCTCTGCAGCCCACCTCCTATTTTTTAATGTGTGTGTGTGTGTGTGTGTGTGTGTGTGTGCGCGTGCACGCACGTGTGTGTATGTGTGCTGATGGGTGTGCAGGTGTGTGTTACATGTGCTCTTGTACATACAGAGGTGTCTTCTTTAGGAATGCTGTTCACCTCCTTTGACCTGGGGTCTCTCACTGACCTAGAGCTCTCCTACTAGGCTAGACTGGCCAGCAAGCCTCTCTCCCCTTCCTCACTGTGGGATCACAAAGGTGTAATCTGGCATTTTTATATGGGCTCTGGGGTTTGAACTCACTCAGGTCCTTATGCAGACATCTTACTGACTAAGCCATCTCTGGACCCCACTCTGACTTCCCTTCATACTTCTGACCTCTGAGAAGATCCTTCCCCTTTGTGATTTGTCAAAGAAGAAGACAAACAGATATTTAGAAACTGGAAAGACAGGGAAGCTGAACTTGGGGTGAAGTCTTTGGCATTCATGTTTTATTTAAATACTTAATATTTTAAAAGTTTCCCACTTAAACTACCGCTATAACTGGTATCCATTGAGCAATGGAAATATCAACTTGGACCCCTAAGAACTGTGGCTGGCTAGAGTCTAAAAATAACTGTACAGCCCAACCCACCACTAGACAGCTAAGGAACCTGTAGTTGGAGCAGGGCAAGGGGTGTCTGGGAGTGGAAGAGATGACTAGGCACTGGTGGGTGGTTCTTGGCCCTGCCCATGTGCTGCCCATCAAGGCTGCTGTTGGTACTGGCTCTCAGTGGCCGTGTAGAAATCGTCCAGCACACTCTGGATATATTCGAAAGTGGGCCGCTCCTCTGGGCGGTTCTTCCAGCATCGGATCATGATATTGTAGAGTTCCTCTGGGCAGTGCTCTGGTCGAGGCATCCGGTATCCACGCTCTAGTGCCCGGATCACTTCTGGGTTTGACATTCCTGAGAAAGAGCCATGCAATCAAAAAAAAAAAAAGATTGGGAAATGGAGCTGCAGCCACCGCATGAAGAAGATACAGAAACAAACCCAAGTCCTGGTCTGTTCAGCTGCTAAGCTAACCAGCCGCTTCCATGCAATTCTCAGGAAGTAGCGTGACGATAATCTATTGTTCCCACCACTCTTAGTCTGATATTTTTGTTACTCGAAACATCACGAACCTGACTGGACACAGGTTCTGTAACCAGTGCCCAGTTTTAACTGGTGTATCCACAAAATGGGTGGCCAGATAAGGTCACTCTGAATGGGACTAATTCCTTGTAAATTTAAGTTTAATTAGTTATTCATAAAAATAGCCATTAAGGGTTGGAGAGATGGCTCAGGAGTTAAGACTCTGCCTCCCAAGCAGAATGTCCTGAGTTCGGATCCCAGGTCCCATGTAAAATACCAGCAACAATCTGCACTTCTGGCCCTGGTAAGTGGAACCTAGGAAATCCCAGCGTGGAGCAAAAAAGAGGCAGAACCAGTATGATTCCCGAAATCACCCTTAGTCCTCCACAGGGACACATAGTGCCCTCTGATTCACAGACACACAGACAGACAGACACACACACACACACACACACGCAAAATAGTTTTTTTTTTAAAAAAGCCATTAAATGCCCATGATCTCCAATCTTATTTATATTTTCAGATTAACAAATTTTATTTTTTGTTTGTTTTGCTTTTTGAAATAAGGTCTTGGTATATAGCTCAGCCTGGATTGGAACTTGTTATATAGCCCAATCTAGCCTTGATTTCAGTGGTCCTCCTTTCTCAGCATCCTGAATCCCAATACTATATTATTAGTCTTTTAAAAGATTTATTTATTTTGCCTATGTGTTTCCCACTTCCATCCATTAAACACATCGAATCAAAGCATCCTTTAGAGATGGAAAGCATGATGCTTCTCTCTGGCTGCCCCAAACTCACCCAGGCACTTCAGTTGACACCCATATTCTTCACCATGACCTGTTCTGCCCCTTGCAGACCTACTATCTACTACCTGTTCTATTAGCTAGAATTTTATGATTTCTTGTGTTGAAATGAGCAAGAAAGAAGGGACAAGCCCCAGACTGAGGCTGAGGAAGTGCATGGATAGTGGTTCATCTCACTGAAATGGTTAAAGGAGGACCAAGAACATTCTTTAAAAGGCATGTTGACAAGATGGGCCATTGACTGTTGGACTCTAGACGCATTCCCTAAGCTGATGCCCCTTTCCCTACCTGGGTAAGGGATCCGGCCATAGGTGACAATTTCCATCAGCAGGATACCAAAGGACCAAACATCTGACTTGATGGTGAAGGAGCCAAAGTTGATGGCTTCAGGAGCTGTCCACTTGATGGGGAATTTGGCTCCTGTAGTTGGACAGAGCAGAGTTAGAGCTGAGTCTGGAGAGTGGTGAGGACTGGGGTTCCATTAGAATGAGGAAACAGGGCAGGGACAATGGCTGCCTGCCTCCCCTGCAGAATGGTGCTGTGCCTGCGGTGCAGCCCCCAGCAGAAGCAGGGAACAGACAGTTGAAATAGAGAGAGATGGCAGAGGGGCATGGCACAGACACTCACTCTAGGGGCCACTTCATTGATTTTGCACAGATAGCTCAGAAAAATGGAGCCTTAGAAGTCATAGGTGTGTGTGTGTGTGTACTGTGAGTTCAAATCACAGTGGGTGCATCAGTCCCCACTTCCAGCAGGGAGGACTTGGGACTGCTGCCTGAGATTTGCACCAGTCACTGGTGTCTCTTCCCTACTTTCTTCCTTTCATTCCAGGATGTGTTTGGTTAGTCATTTGTTGGTGTTTATCCTATTATACTCTGATTGGTGAACATGATATATAGGCTACACAGATGCTCCTTGATTTAGGACTGTGCTCCAATAAATTCATCCTAAGTCAGAAATACCTAAGTCAAAAATGCCTTGATTACACCTAACTTAACTAAATGTCTTGGCTTGGCAGCAGCACACTATGAAGTTCTTGGTTGTTTCCCCTGGTGATTTCTTGGCTAACTCAGAGCTGTGGCTCGCTGCCAAGACCCAGCAGCATGAGACAGTATCACATATCATTAGGCTGGGAAAGAGATCGAAATTCAAAGTGGGAAATATAACTGGTTTAATTTTGTGAGGTGGTGGTGTCTCACGTAGCTCATGCTGACCTCAAAGTCACTGTGTAGCAGAGGCTAGCTATTAACTCCTGATCCCTCTGATCCCACTTCCCAAGTGCTGGGATGGCAGGCATGCACGACTACAATCAATTTTGCACAGTTTCTTCTGAGTGCAACTGCTTTTGCCCCATCATGAAGCTGATAATCTGTTGCCCCAGGCTGGTAGCTCCCTTGGGAGCCTACCTCCAGTTTGTCCTCTCTACTGCCACCTGCTGCCCCACACTCCAACGCGACTGGCAGAGCACACAGGCTGAGGAACAAGACCAGCTGCGGCCAGATCTGAGGGCTGCCTGCGGAGTGGAATGAGCTAGAAGGCTGTGATGCCATCTTCAAGCAGATCCATTTCAAAGACTTCCACGGGGTTTTTGGCTTCCCAGCAAGAGTGGCTCCCCAGGCTGAGAAGCTGGATCCTCATCTAAGAAGGTTTCAAGTACACGAGGTCGACATTGCCCCCACACACCCATGGGTGTGTGTCTTTCAGAGCGGGACATAAACCCAGTCAGCTTCATCCAACAAGTTAACAGTGTCCACGACAGACTCTGCCCCTGTCTGCATGCCTTGGGGCAAGGAAGTCACTGAATAAGACCTGAGGACCCTCGGTCCTCCCACACTGCCGCAGTCCAAACTCAGTCCTGTTGCGTCCACTTAGGCCTGGGTCCAGGCTGTGGAAAGAGTCCATTGTCACTGACAACACGGAAAACTGAGATGTCTTTTTGTTTCTCTTTACCCTTGAGTTCTGTCATGCTAATTTGAACGAGCACTCTGTCTCTACAGCTTCTCATCCAGTTTCCATCCGAACTGTGTCTTTTCCTTTTCTAATTTACTTCCCAAGCAGCTGTGACAGGGGATGAAATAAAATCCTATCTCAGACTCCAGTATTCAAACCAGACCTCACTGTGTGATGGAAAACACTTGAGCTTTCATGTTTCCAATGAAACTACTGTGTCAAAAAAAATCCCATGTGTAGCCACTCTTAAGAGTTTGATCTGCATAATCTTTGGAATTCAGTGAGACCTATGTTATGGCTTGAGTACATGATTAAGTATTGAAAATCGTTACATTCCTTTCTTCTCTCTTCTCCTCCCCTCTCTCTTCTCTTTCCTCTGTCTCTGTCTTTGAGACAATATTCTAATCAGTAGCTCAGGTTAGACTTAAACACACAATAACCCTCTTGCTACAGCCTCCTGAGTGCTGTGATTTGTAAGTGTGGGTCCCATGCCTAGCTCTAAATCACACATATTCTCTATGTCATCATTTTATGTGTTGAGGCTCGAACCCTAGGCATGCTAGACAGATGTTCTACCAATAGGACACATCACAATCATCCACCCCCTTCTGCATTTCAATCTAGAGCATTTTCTTCGTTTCCTGCTTATTTTTTTTCCAGCTTTAGAAACAATATATCCTATTCTAATTATTTTTAGTACTTCCCTCAGTTTAAACTATCTTTATTGAAATATAACAAGCATGAAATAAAATGATAAAGGCGCTATCTTTTTGTTTTGTTTGGGTTTTGAGGATTGAATCTAGCACAACACAGACACTAGGCAAACTGTTCTGCTGCTGAACTTTTGACCTCAATCCCCTCTTTTATTCTGAGATCTTACTAAGTTGCCCAAGGCTGGCCCTGAACTTCCTCTGTAGTCCAGGCAGACCTTGGAACTTGCTATCTTCCTGTCACTATCTTCCTGTCACAGCCTCGGAGTAGCTGGGAGTATAGGCCTATGCCATGAGGCCTGGTTAAAACACACAAATCTTTAAGATGCAACACAGTGCATCTTTATATAAGATGCACACCTTCACCATCATCATCTGATTGAGATGTAGAACATTGGCAGTGCTTCAGAAGGTTCCCTCTTGCCTACCCCGACGATATGGTTTTGTTGGTATAAATGAACTTCTCAGATTTGGGATATAACACACATAAAAGATCCACACATACAAAATGTGGACTTCAGTGGCTTTTATATTAGTCGTGAAATTGTGAGTCTCAGAATATTTTCTTCCCATATCCTCCAAAAAAACCCTTGATACTTGGTACCATTTTCTTCCCAATTCCCTACCCCGACTCTAGACACCACTATTCCACTTTCTGCCTCTGGAATTGCCTATGATCGTCTCTTCTGCACCTTCACATAAAGGGCAACTAACATGTGTGCTCACCTTTGGCTTTTAATTACCATGGTATTGCCAAGATTTATGTACGTTGCTATGTCTTTCATTTTATGGCCAAATCACATTCTGTGGGATGGATATTCTATATTTTGTCTATTCATTAATTAGGGTTGTTTCAGTCTGAGGTCCTTATGAATAACACTGTAAGTTTTCACATGTGTTTTGTCTGTTTTTGAATTTTCATACATGAATCATCCAGCATCTGTTTGTTATTGCCGGCTCTTTTCATTCCAGTACTGTACCTGGGCATATCACCCATGCAGTCACATGTGGCACTGGTATGTGATGCTTTTCCTTTCTTTTATTCCAGTGATGGGAATGGTGCCAGGCACTGTACAAGCCAAGCAAAACTCTACCACTGAACTCTACTCCCAGACCCTGGTATATCAGGTATATTTACTCTTCTATGTACACACGCCTGCACACGAAAATCTGTTTAAGGTCATTTTGCATCTTCCTAGTTTTTGTCTATTGAGAATAAAGTTGCTTTTACTCTTACTCTCAAACCTGTATTTGCCTAAGTCTAAAATTAGTCTTTCTATCCTTCTCAATCTGGTCCAAAATGTTCCTCTTGACGCTTTTGCGTATTGGCTAATATTGATTGTCCACTTGATGGACTCTAAAATCTCCTAGCAGGCTTTCTAAATTGAGTCAAGATGGAAAGACCCACTCCAATTGTGGGCAGCATGATTACATGGGTTGGGATTTTGGACTGAATGAAAAGGAGAAAGTGAAGTGTATACCCATATTTACCTTTCTCTACTTCCTACCTATGGAAATGATGAGGCCAGCTGCCTCATCCTCCTGTTATGACCTCCCTACCATGATGAACTCTACCCTTTATGAGCCTTTCTCAGGTAGTTTACCACAGCAATGAGAAAGGTCCTTAGTTTTGGTTGCTCCACACTGAAGGACCCTCCAAGCTTAATGATAAAGAGGCCAGCCTAGAATGGATCCTTGCCTTTTCCAGTCCCCTATCAGTTGTCCACACTCAGCTCTCACACCCCATTCAGGTGGGTAGCATTCCTTACAGCATCCCTTACCTTCCCGAGCTGTGTACTCGTTGTCCTCGATGATCCGTGCCAGACCAAAGTCAGCAATTTTGCACACCAGTGATGCAGAGACCAAGATGTTGGCAGCCCTGAGGTCTCGATGAATGTAGTTCCTCTGCTCGATGAAGGCCATGCCTTCCGCAATCTGTGCCCAGAACAGACATCTTTATCCTCACAAACCAGTGCCACATATAATCCAGCTCAAAGGTTGCCACCCCAAAGAGGAAGTAGGAGGAAACTGGGAACTGTCTGTACCAGCGCATTGTTTTTTGTTAGAAAGGCCCTGGGCTCTGGCTGGTGATTCATGCAGGCTAGGGGGTATTCTCAAGGTCTGGCTTGATTTAGAGGCTTCTCTAGGATTTCAACACACAGGCTCTGGCACATGTGCCTTCTCTCTTTTCCTCTCATAACAACAACAAAAAATTTTTTTTAAAAAGAACATTCCAAGCTGGGAAAATATCAGGTGCAAGAGATGGGCGCTTCTACCAGCATGAACAAAAAGATGGGAGAGCTGAACT
This sequence comes from Typhlomys cinereus, assembly GCA_023101885.1. Taxonomy (NCBI): domain Eukaryota; kingdom Metazoa; phylum Chordata; class Mammalia; order Rodentia; family Platacanthomyidae; genus Typhlomys; species Typhlomys cinereus. The sequence goes on from JALPQD010000014.1 coordinate 4,464,799, forward strand.
CGAGAACTGAGCAACCATTGAAGGCCAGGAAAGGGGGCTGGATTTTATTGTAAGAATGAGAATCAACTTCAGGCAGCACTGCAATGTGGTCTGATACATACTTTAAGACCAACGTGACTGCTGAGTCTTATCCACAAGTGGGTACCCTGGATGCCTCTGGTAGAAAGGGCACATGATTGAGATGTTTTGACTCATAAGAATTAGGGCCGAAGAGGTTGAATATGAACCTTGGATACTTAGAAGCAGCACTTACAGTTTGCAAACTGGCCGGGAGCCCTTTGAAGGCAGAACCATTACAATCTGCTCTACATGAGAGACTTTTAGCTCACTGCCTGAGGATCAGCTTTAAACCAGACTGCCTCTAGATAACCCAGAACTGCTGAGCTCCGGAGGACTACAGTTGAATGTGATGGGGATGAACTGGGGAGCCTAGAACAAGAGGGTCTGCACACAAACCAAAGCAGGGCCAGCCAGCCAGCTAAAGGAATGAATATGAAGGGGTAGAGACTAGCAAATGATGCACTTGCAGAGAATGGGCAGCAGGGGGCACCAGAGGCAGTGGAAACTGAGGTCCAGATTTCTGAACAAAAAACTAGAGACTGATTTCATCTCAAATCCAGGACCTTCATACATCACTAGTTTTCACAAGCGCTCAGTGGGGCAGGCAAGATAACTCCACTTGCGAGACAGTGGAGCATAATGGCTAAATGGCTCAGAAGTTGCCCTTTCTCAGCTTATGTACTAAGCTCTTGTGACCTCAAGCGAGTTACTACTTCATCCCTATACATTTGACTTTTCTTCTCTGTAAAGGATAATAACAGCACCTTTTTTCCAGAACTCAGGTAAAGATGAACCCTCTTAGCTTGTGTGGAAGGCACAGGACAATGCCTGTCACATAGCAGTATTACAAAGGCAGCTAGTAATGCCACTGGAGTGGCCAAGTGCCTTGTTTAGAGCTACACAGGCAGAGCTGGACGGACCCTAACACCCTATGTGTGACTCCTGAACCTTTGTAGTGGGTAGCTTCCCAAGGGTTTGTCAGTGAAGTGCATGATGGTGAAGTACATAATGGATAAGTAAACTGGTCCCAGGGTGCCCAGGAATTCCTGGCGATGAAGTGGTGAGTTTTCATAATCACCAGACTAGTCACCAGGAGGGCAGGAACTGGAACTAGATTTGCCTCCAGGATCATTTGGGAATTCCAGAGCCCTGAATTCCCCCTGGAGGGACTCACGCATATTACAGTCCGGGGGTTCTGTTTTCTTGCATAATGCTGGGGATTGAACCCAGGGCCTTGAACATGCTAGGCAAGAACTCTACCACTAGTTACACTCCCAGTCCTCAGCCTAGGGCTTGCCTCCAGGTTGTATGGGGATGGGCTATATTTGGGATCTAATTCCACCCTCTCCCACTGGTCAAATGAGAGACTGAAACCTGGATTAGCTCCTAGGTTACCGAGTAGTTGGTAACAAGGCTAGAACACCTTCCCGCAGCACCACCTGTCCCTTTAGGACTAGAAACGAAGCCCAGTCCCCAGACAGCCTCCATCACGCCCAGGGCTCAGTGTCAACCTCTGTCTCTTGCTGTGTCAAGGCCAGAAACCTCCTTCCCTCTTTTCTTTGTTTTCCCTGCTTTGAAATAGTTTTTTAAACAGACAGACAGACAACAGAGTTTCATGTAGCCTAGGATGTAGCCAAGGATAGCCTTAAACTCCTGATCCTCTTGCCTCCAGTTCCTGAAGGTTAGGGTTATAGTTGTGTACCACCCTGCTTGGCTTATGGGGTGCTGGGAATTGAATCCAGAGCTTGGTGTATGCTAAACAAGCATTCTAATTGAGTTACATCCCCAGCCCTGAAAAATAATTCCTTCTGCAGTCTATGACCTTTGCCCAGCAAGGTTCCTGCTAGTCTGATGGTTAAACTTTATTAACAGGCCAGACTCCCCGCCCCCCCCCCTTGCCGCCAAGAGGTTGGGTCCCAGGCCTTGATTTCCATAGGCCTCCTTGCATTGCTGGCTCTGAAAGAAGAGCCTCTTGTTAGATCTTGTCAGTGGCTCTGGGCCCCAAGGATTTGCATACTCAAATGAGCTCTGCCCAGAGCCTTTTCACAAGGGCCAGTCCTTGGCCCAGAGATAAACTCCTTCAATTCCCACTGGGCGGCATGCCTCACCCACTCCATCCAGGCCACCCTTGAGGCTCTGACTGACAGGCCCAGCTCCTCCATTTCCCGGATGGTCTTTTGCACAGGCTATTTCTGGTGTCTACCCTTCCCACTCTTCATCTGCAGGTTTTTCTTAGAGACCACTTCCTCTGTGAAGTCTTCACTGATGATCCCTGAAGCAGGCTGTATACTCTAATAGTACCCCGTCCTGTCCTTCCTGTTGTCTCACTGATAGGAGAGAACGGGAAACAGGAGCAAAGGCAAACACATCAGGCTATGGGAGAGAAGAGATGCGGGGACTGAGGAGCGATGAGAAGGGAGTTTTCTTTTATATATGGTGCTGAGGATGGAGTTCAGGGTACTATGCATGCTAGGCAAGCTCTGTAATACAACCCCACACCCCAAATGTGGCTGCTGCTGTTTTAATTTTTTTTATTTGTTCAATTGTGCGTGTGTACACGTGTGTGTGTGTGTGTGTGTGTGTGTGCGCGCGCGCGCGCAGAATCACGGGCGAATTTGGGAACCACCATGGATCGCCTCCACCTCCTCCTTGTTTACTTTGCCCTGGGATTCACAGGCTCCTCCCTACCAGGACCAGAAACGCAGGCCGCCCCTGCTTCCGCCCGGGTGTGTCTATACGTGGGGTCTAGGATCCGAACTCGGGACCTTCCGCCTACAAGTTTAACCCCTGAGCCACCTCTCCAGCCCCTGTTTTAAAATTTTTAAGTGGGGCTTTAAGATGTGCTTCTGTGGCCTGCATATTTTCCTTAAGTTGACACTGGGTATCCTCTCCAATAGTTCTCCACTTTTATTATTATTATTATTATTATTTATTCAACTGTGCGCATGTGTATGTGCCCGCGCATGTGTGTGTCTGTGTGTGTGTGTGTGTGTCTGTGTATGTGTAGAACCACAGACGAATTCATGAAACACCATGGACGCCTCCATCTCCTGCCCCAGGATTCACAGGCTCCGCCCTACCAGAACCAGAAGCGCAGGCCGCCCCCGCTTCCGCCCGGCGTCTATACATGGGATCTGGGATCCGAACTCAGGACTTTCTGCCTGGAAGGCGGAGGCTTAACCCCTGAGCCACCTCTCCAGCCCCTCCACTTTTATTATTAAGGCAAGGTCTCACAATTTAATCCAGAGCTTGCCTGCTTGCCTTCAGCTGGCTAAGGCTAGTTAGTCAGATCGCCATGGGGATTTGCTCTGCTTCCTGAGTGCTAAGCGTACCAGGGACTATCATGCCTGCCCATCTTTCATGTGCATTTTGGCTATTCCGACTGTGGTTCTCATGCTTATGGGGAAAGTACCTTATCCACTGGGCCATCTTCCCAGCTCCTATACTTTTTTTTAAAGTATTTTAATTAATTAATTGTGTGTGGGGGTGGGTGGGTGCATGTGTGTGGGGGTGGGGTGTATGTGTGTGGTGTGTGTGTGTGTGTCTCAGAGGGCACTGTGTGTCCCTGTGGAGGACCAACGGACAATTCAGAAATCATCCTGAATTGCTTCTACCTCCTTTTTGCTTCATTCTGGGATTTCCCAGGCTTTGCCTACATGACCTGGGGTCCAAACTCAAGTCCTTCTGCTTACAAGGCAGAATCTTCAACTCTGAGTCATCTCTCCAGCCCCCATACATATTCTCTCTCTCTCTCTCTCTCTCTCTGTCTCTCTCTCTCTCGGGTACTTGCTCTTCTGACTCTGGCCAGGGTCTCTGGGTGCTGGGTCTCTAAGTCATCTTGTGGTTAAATACCTGTGGTACCTCTGCAGATGAACTCTGTGAGGCCAGAAATGTTTGACATTTTCCACAGTTGGTTCAGCAACTTAGCCCAGCTACTGAACCTTGCAGGCCTCGGTCTATTCATGTGTACTTAACTCCTCCCCTCCATTCTCCCCACCCTCCCATCTTGCTCTGCAGCTTGGGCTAGTCTGGAAGTTCCTGCTCATCCTGCCTCTGCCTCCTGACTGTTAAGATTATAGGCATTTGCTACCATGCTCAGCTCATGCTTCTTCATGCCCCCATTTCTGTGTGTATAAAATGGGGTGACAATTACCTTCTTGTGGCCACACTGGGAGCATGCCTTCTCCTCCCACATAGACTATGGCTACTGCGACTGGCTTTGGCCAACACAATGTTAGCAAGTACAGAGGTTTGACAAGTACTTGCACCCTGGAACAGTATTTCTGGGAACCTTCATGTTGGGCTGTAAAGGGGCCCTGCCTAGACTATGAGAAATGAGAGGCTAAGGGAAGAGAGACTGCAAGGATGAGACCTTGTCTCTGACATTCTGCCAGGACTGCCTCACTTTACCGTGTGGACCACCCAGAATCATGAGGATACTCACTATTGTCATTTCAAGCCACTGAGTTTCAAGTAATCTGTTACTAAAGAAGGACTGAGGATGTAGCTCAATGGTAGAGTGCTTGCCTAATATGCACAAGGCCATGGGTTCTGTCCCCAGCACCAAAACCAAAGCAAAACCAAATAATAAAAATAAATAGATAAAATATACCCTCCCTTCATAAGGGTTGAATGTCAAATGCAATTCCTATCCGTGGTTCTGTACATGTGGAATCAACCAACTACAGGTCAAGAATATTCTAAAAACAAGTCTGTGATGAACCTCTAATTCCTGAACAATTCAGAGTAAGGATGGTTTGCGTGGCGTCTACATTAGATGTCATCTGCAGACCACTTGAAACAATGTGCCGGGAAATATGTGTGAGTTGTTTGTAATACACCATTTTCTATAAGGGATTTGAACATCTGTTAGTTCTGATACCCACAGAGGTCCTGGATCTAATCCCTATGCATTCAGAGGGGTACACTTACATACAGGATATATGCTTTATGCCTAGCACTCAACCTCTGTCATTCTCAGCAAACTATGTTGTCTACAACTTGGAAGAGTAGATAAGGCGCCCTTCCCTGCCCTCTCTTCCCCCCTCCCCATCAGCCTCTCACCTGGGCTGAAAAGTCGATGAGTTTGGGCAAGGGCTGCTTGCTGCCTTCTTCACTTTTCAGGAAGTCCAGTAGGCTTCCTGTGCAGGGGAGGGAGAAGGAACACTGACTATGTCTGGTTCTTTAGTGAAAATACTTAAGTTTTTTCTTCCCCCTGAGCAACAGATCCCCCCCCCCAGAATTGGGAATTGGAATCTACATTCTTATACTAGGCAAGATCTACATCCTCAGAAGACTTTTTTATTTTCCTCTTGAGATGGAGGTCTTGCTATGTTGTCCTGGGCTCCAGTGATCCTCCAGCTCAGCCTCCCAAGCAGCAGGCGTTACGAGCATACATAGCTCAATGCCTGGTTATAGCACTGGATATAACTAAGCATCATTACTTACCATTCTCCTGGCATTTGAGAATATCTGAAACTTTTTGGTTGCTAGACAAGCTCTCTCACTGAACCAACCTTGTCAGTCTGGGCACCCAGGCTTGTGACATTCTAAGATTTATTAATTATAAATTTGGAAAACAGAAAGTTTTGAGATTTCAAATCACACTGAATGATGTTGTATATGATGTTTCTGATTATCCAAAATTGGTCAGAGATTGAAAATGGCTATGAAATAGCTGGAAAGAAAGAAAGAAGGGACTGGAGAGATGGTTCAAGGGATAAGATTCTGTCTCACAAGCAGAAGGTCCTGAGTTCAGATCCCAGGTCCCATGTAAAAATGCCAGCCAGAAATGACGGCCGCCCTCCAGAGTCTGGGAAATCCCAAAGCAAGGAGGAAGAAAGGATGGTTCCCACAGTCACCCTTGGCTCCCCATGGGGACATACAGTGCCCTCTGATATACACAATATATCCATGAAATAAATAAGTTCTTTTAAGAAAGAAAGAAAGAAAGAAAGAAAGAAAGAAAGAAAGAAAGAAAGAAAGAAAGAAAGAAAGAAAGAAAAAGAAGGAAGGAAGGAAGGGGAGGGGGGAGGGAGGGAGAGAGAGAAAGAGAAAGAGAAAGAGAGAGAAAGAGAGAGAAAGAGAAAGAAAGAAAGAAAGAAAGAAAGAAAGAAAGAAAGAAAGAAGTGGAAGGGGAGGGAGGGAGAGAGAGAAAGAGAGAAAGAGAAAGAGAGAGAGAGAAAGAGAGAAAAAGGAAGAAAAAGAAAGAAAGAAAAAAAACCTAGAGAGATGACTCAGGGGTTAAACCTCTGTCTCACAGGAAGAAGGGCCTGAGTTCAGATCCTAGATCCCATGTAAAAACTCTGGCAGAAATGTTGGCAGCACACACTTCTGACCCTGGAAGATGGAGCCTGGGAGATCCCAAAGCAAAGCAAAAAGGAGGTAGAACAATCCAGAATGAGCCTCCACAGATACACACAGTACCCTCTGATACACACACACACACACACACACACACACACAAGAGAGAGAGAGAGACAGAAAATGAGAAAGCAAAAGGGAAAGAGAGAGAGAGAAGGGGAGAGAGAGAGAGAGAGAGAGAAGGGGGAGAGAGAGAGAGAAAGAGAGAGAGAGAGACCCTGAGAAACCATGCACAGAGCACAGGCCTGGAATCCCAACACTTGGGAGGCTTGGGTAGGAGGACTGCTGTGCGGTTGAGACTTGCCTAAGCTACACAGGGAGTTCAGGGCAGCCTGGGCTACAGACTCTCAAACAAACATGCCTGAGATGCTGAACTGTTACAGAGAGGCCCAAGCTTCATCGCTTGAAAGAACAACATGACTGACTGGCAGGCGCAATGGACCACAGGGCGAGGTGAGGAGACACAGACCGTCTAACCGAGACAGTGTCTTTTTCGTCCCGTGGTTCTCTCCATGCGGCCTGTCATGTCCAAGCAGACCTCACTCACAGCCCAGCACCCAGGTCTAAGAGCGACCACTCCAGGGTCTAAGCCATAAAGAAGCTTCTGTTGCTAGTCTAGGGGGCACCGCCTGCTACCCCCACCTGCGGCCCACTGTCTTCCTTCTCCCTTGGTGACCCTCCCTCATGTGACGTCGCTCTTTGAGCCAGGAGGGCTGGATTGCTGGTGCTCTCTGAGAACTCATTGGAGGAAGGCTGGGGTCACGCACCCTTGGCCATGAACTCCGTGACGATGTAGATGGGCTCCTGCGTGACCACGGCGTGCAGCTTCACCAGCTTGTCGTGCTGCAGCGTCTTCATCAGGTTGGCTTCCGCCAGGAACGCCTCCACTGACATGCTCCCCGGCTTCATCGTCTTCACGGCCACCTTGGTGTGCTTGTTGTAGGTGGCTAGAGGATGGCAGGGGGAGGGGGGCACGGGACAAGAAAGGTGGTGAGTAGCCGCAGGAGGTCCCGTCTGCCCATCTTGGCCCTTCGAGACAGAGGGAGGACACGGCTCTGTCCTGCAGACTGGAGACTGGTTTCCTGCTTCCTAGCTGTGTGAACTCACAGCAAATCATTTGACTTCTCTGAGCTGTGGTTTCCTCATTTGCAAAGTGGAAATGGTAAGTGTGTTCCTCTGAAGGGCTATTTGCAAGATGGACCTGGAGCACACTACCTGCACTCCTAGCACTCCAGGGGCTAAGGCCAGAGGATGGGGCGTTCTAGGACAGCTTGGCCTATATGGAAAGTTTTTGTCTCAAAGAACAAGGGCTGGGGATGGAGCTCAGTGGAACACTTGCCCAGCTTGCCCAAGGCCCTGGGTTTGATCCCTGGCACTATGTAATAATAATAATAATAATAATAAAATACAATAAACCTCAAGACTACCTCTTAAATCATGACTTATATAACCTCAATACTACTCTTGAACTAAATACCAGACTCACTGTGCCCAAAGATCCTGCCTACCTGGCCACACCCACCTTTCCATCCTTATCATTCACTAAAGCCATTTTTTCCCCCTTTCAGAACTAGAGATCGAACCTATGGTCTTGTTCATGCCAAGAAAGTGTTTCACTATTGAGCTATATCCCCAGCCCTCTTTTTACTTTTTATTTTGAGGCGGGATCTCATTACGTTGTCCAGACTGGTCTTGAACTTCAGATCCCTTCTGCATCAGCCTCTCTGATAGCTGGGAACACAGGCCTGTGGTTTTTACTCACTAGCTGTACCACATGTGGCTTCGTCCCTCACACACCTGAGCACAGGACTTGGCATATGCTATTTATTCCCTTGCCCTTCCCACCCTGCTTCATCTTGTGGCTCCTGTCAATCCCATCATTGCTTTTCTTTCCATCTGTGCCTTGGCTGCCAGGAAGCTCTAATCCAGATCTGTAGTTTCCCTGCAGTGAGAGTGCAGCTTTATATGACCTTTTTCTTCCTTTTGTTTCCCCCAACTTTACCACCCAGATCTGTCTTCCCTTCCTCTCCAGATTTTCTTCCGGCCTATTCTTTTATTCAATGCTTGGCTGTATAGCAAGCTCTCAGAAAAAAAATGTAATGGAAACATGTGTTTTTGTGTATCTGTGTGTGTAGTATGCACGCTCATGTGGGCGGTCTTGGAGCTTAATGTTAGGTGTCTCTCTATCGCTTATTTTTTGAACCTGTAACTCATCATCCTGATATCTACCTGTCTCCCCTACCTGTCATCCCTGATGTCTACCCGTAACTCCATCTCAGCTGGAGTTACAAATATATAACTCTGCCGCACTCAACGTGGGGGTCTAAACTCAGGTCCTCATGTTTGAACAGCAAGTACTTTACTACTGAGCCATCTTCCCAGCTGGAAACACGTGTTTAAGCTTGCTTTCTCCTGCTGAATGTCTGCATTTTAGTAACCATCTCTCTCTATCTGGCACTCTGAGTGTTAACACCATGCGGTGCCCAGGAGTGGGGTCAGGCACTGTGACCATCCATCACCCTGTGAAGCCGACACTGCTGTTCTCAGAGTACTGAGGCAAGGGCAGCAGGAGTGTGACAGGCCTTTCTGCTGTCCCTCCACGTGTGGCATGTTGCTAGGTGTGCGGCACATGCTCAGAATAGCTTGCTCCTCAGTCCAGCATTGACCGCACCTGGAAACGCAAGATGTGTTTCCCCCACTATGAGTCTTCGTCATCCCGAGCGGCCCTGGCTATGCCAACCCAAGCTGGCAGGCTGCCCCAGTGCCACACGAAGGCTTTCCTAGCCCAGGACTCTGGTCTCCTGGAAGCCAGTTCTTCACATGCTTCCTCAGCCTGGCAGGCCACAAAGGCAAAAGACTGTTTGCCCAGCAGACAATTTGGTTTGCTATCAGAGGAATGGCCCTCCGTGGTTATTATTCAAATGTCCCTCTGCTAGGTGGCATTTCCATGGCCTCAGGATGTTCCTGAAGGTTCGTGATCTCCCTGCCCTCTCCCCCACCCCCGCCACCATGACCTCATGGGCTCTGGCCCTGGCTCCTTACCCATCCACACTTCCCCAAACTGTCCAGCTCCGAGTTTCTTCTCCAGATGCAGGGATTCCCGAGGAATCTCCCAGGCGTCTTTCTCCCACGGCTTCTGGGGCTTGGGGGACACACAGGGCACTGACAACCTCTGGCAGAGCCCGTCCTTCCCCTCTGAAACAGAGAGATTCATCAGCAGAGGGCAATGAGCCAGCCCAGGGCTGCCCCTTGGAAGCCTCTTGCCTTGCCCTTTCCATGGGGCCAATGTCTGCCCCTCAGCACTGGCAGGGACAATCAGTCCCAAGAGAGCAGAGCATCATGGGTTGCCATCTCTTTACCACCTCCGTCCACGTGCTCAACAAGTTTATTCCTTCAGAAGAGCCCAGGTGAAAATGGGAAGAGCTCCAAGGGTCTCACGGGCTGCCATTCATCTGTGATTAGGATTCTGAGACAAGCCCCTCTCAGTGAGGACATATGAGTGACATGCGCCAGAACCTGTTTCCATTCCCAGCACCAAACAACAATGGAAAGATAAAACAGAGGTGCTGCAGAGTAGAAGTTGTGGCTAGATGTTAGTGTGCCAAACTGGGCTGGGCTGCGCAATGGTAACGAGTCCAAGCTCTGAGTCAGGTGTGAGGGGTAGTGGAGCAGTGGGCGTGGGCCGGACTCACTCTTGTAGTGGGCTACAAGGTCCTGCAGACTGCTGAAGGTGCTTCTTGGAGAGATGTAGAAGCCCCCGTTGTCCAGCGTCCGGATCTTGTAATGCTTCACGGTGTCTCCATGCTGGGGGTCATAGTCTCGTACCGACAAAGAATAACTCCCTACATTGGTCCAAGAGAAACGCCTTAGAATGGCCACTTGTGTCAATTCTGGATACCCTTATGATTCTCAATCCCTGCCAGCACCATATGGGGACTTGGAACAGAAGTGAACTAAGAGTGGAATGAAGGACTTGGGACAAACACTCAGCAAGGGCCGACTGTTATTTCCGATCAGTTAATCAATCAGTCCATTTATCTGTGCATTCATCCGTGATCCTGATCTCCTGATTGGAGTGTTCTTGATTGCAGGAAAGTCTCCTAGGTGATGTTCATCCCAATCATTCCACAAGGGTTTCCATGCTGTTCCTGGCCCTGTGGTTACCCTCTCCACAAGACATTACTTTCCCAGGATCAGGTTACCTGAGTTCTCTGCCAGTCTTGTACAAATGACTACATCACCTCTCTGTGCCTAGTTTCCTCACCTGTAAAATAGGAGCAGTCTACCTCCCCACCTCATCACATTGCCTGGTGATCAAAAAAAGTAATGCTTCTAAAGGACTTGGGACAAACACTCAGCAAGGGCCGACTGTTATTTCCGATCAGTTAATCAATCAGTCCATTTATCTGTGCATTCATCCGTGTGTCTGTCATCTATTCATCCACCTATATCTATCTAAACTCTATATACCTATCATTATCATTTATCTGTTATCTATCAGCAATGAGTAGGAATAGTATTCATTTTACTCAAACTGTGCATTGTAGCATTCATCACAGTGAACAGCTCGTGAGGTAGAGGCTTAATAGTCTTACCAGTCTCATTTTATAAATAAGGAAATGAGGAAACTGGGGTTCAGAGAGTTGAAGTGAATGTCCCTGGAGCCATAGTGTGTTAAGAAACAACTTTAAATCCAGACAGCTGGCTCTAGGACACCCTTTTAGTTGCTCTGTCCTAATAAAGAGGCAGCTTGGTTTAGTCAGTGCTTGACCGAGTGGGCAGAGTCGGAGGCAGAAGGATGCTTTGGGGGCTTTGTGGTACATTTTTATTAAATCAGCCAAACCCCGCGGATACCCCCACCTGAGAGGGCTGTGGAAACTGAACAGACTCACCTCCTGCCATGTCTCAATCCTTGACTGTGGGATGGACTGGCCTAGTCTCCAAGTTGCCATGGGCACAGCTGGAGAGGAGAAGTGCTGCCCCCACACCTCATCACAGCACTTGGTGGGAGGAGAGAGACCCAATGCTCACTGACTGCACAGAGATGCCCTTGGTACCTCCAACGATTTTCCGCAGAATACACTTTACACTAACTGACTTAATCCTTTCGAATCAAGCAAAGGTACGCCACATCTGTGGTCTCTGGATGCACATGGGGCAATCCTGATCTCCTGATTGGAGTGTTCTTGATTGCAGGAAAGTCTCCTATGTGATGTCCATCCCAATCATTCCACAAGGGTTTCCATGCTGTTCCTGGCCTTGTGGTTACCCTCTCCACAAGACATTACTTTCCCAGCATGGGACGCTGCTCCAGGCATCTACCCATCACAACATCTACTCATTTACAAGTTCCCTGGCAGCATTTTAGTGGAGTCCCAGAAGGGTTTGGCTGGGCCTATCTGTGCCTCACCCCAGGAGAGAGGAATGAGACTTGTAGACAAGACACACTGGTGGGTACTTAAAAGAGAAACTTTGAGCTGCTGAGGATAATGTTTCAGCAGGATGTTTATCTGTTTGCATTCAAACCCAAATCCCACCAACCTAAGCTTGCAAGTAAGGGTGCTGAGCAGGGCCAATAAGGCAAATTCCACATGCTCCCACTTCAGACTAAAAAGAGCAGGAGGAAAACCTGGCAGCGTGGCCAACTGACTAAGTCGCTCAGCCTTCTCCAAGGCATTTTCCTAGGAAAGGGAGGTGTGTGTCACCATGTCAGGGCACAGGAAGACAGAAAGGGGGCTAGTTGTCACCTTTGGTGGTCTCGCTGTCTCGGATCATGAAGGAGCCTAGCACATTGCCGGGAGCCAGGAGATGGCGTTCTGCATCCTTCCTGCTAATGCCCTTGAAGAACCACCTGCCAGAAGGGAAAGACGACACTGTGAGCCTAGTGAAACACAGTCCTGCCCGCTCACACAGTGCACTGTGGCTGGGCAGGGCCCACGAGGAAGCCAGGATCTCAGCACCTGGCTTCCGGCAGCAGCATCTGTTTTACTCCACAGTTTTTATTTTGTGGTTAATTAGAGAAAACAGTCATTCTTTTGATGCCAAAAGCAGACATTTTACCAGGAATGATCCCAGTCTGCAGAAATGGAAGCAATCTGGGAGAGGGACAAAGAAAAGACACAGTATTACAGATACAAAAAATGCTCCGGGTCCCTCCAGGGATGGGCAGGTGAACAGGAGGGTTGAGCTGACACCATCTTAGCCAATAGGGTCAGGTATTTCAGTATAACTGTCACCATGGCCCTTGGGAGGGTCCCTTGCAGGTCCGTGGGAGTGAAGATATAAGCTTTAAACTGTGTCCATGCAGAGAAGGACTGGCAACTGACATGAATTTCCCAACTAATATATGAGTCTGCCAAGCATTTTACACTTGAGGCTATATCCTAGGAACTCCCACTTCATTTTTGATATTCAGGACACTAAATGGAAAAATTCCCATTACAGCAGGAAGGCCTGCTTGGGCCCCAAAATTCTGCATGACTTTGAACAAATTACTTTCTCTCTTTAAGCCTCCACTCCCTCTCTTATGAACTAGAAAAGTAGCTAATTTTCATTCAGCTCTTATATAGCCATTCAACTGTCACCTTTATTGTTTTGGTTTATGGATGAACAAACTAAAGAACAGAAAGAAGCAACATAGCTTGGAAACGGTAGAGGTAGGATTTGAATCTAGGCAATGTAATCAGATCCTAGGCATAAGCTCTCACCTCGCAGGGAAGGTAGCCAATACACAACCAAAGAAATAAGATCACCATTGCTGGTGACCTACGTTCAGAAGAAAGCAAAATGGGCCTCTCTGAGAGCTGCAGAGGGATGTATCTTGAACAGGGTATCAGGGGAGGCTTGGGAGAAGTGAAGGGTAGGAAGGAGTCAGCTAAGTCAAGAGCCTCATGTGGGGGACTCTGCAAAGGTGCTAAAGTAGAAGCAGGTGCCTCTGTCTTTCTGTAGGGAGGAGGGGAACAGAATACTCACTCCTCCGTCTCCAGAGAGTTAACACGAGCCACATAGTTGCTTGGGATGTAGCCCTCTTTCCGTGTGGCCAGGGATCGTGCCTTCCACCACTCCCCAGATCTGAGAGACAGGAGGCACAGAAGGGTCAGCGGGTACAAGGACCCTTTTCCAATTCCCTCCAGTGTCCACCTTGGCCGAAAAAGCCCCTTTCACCAGCCCAGCATGTGCCCCAGGACTAGGATAAGGATGTTGGCACAGTCCCTGCTGGGATAGGGAGTGAAACCAAGTCCTCGAGTCATGGCCTATGGGCTGGGTCTTTGAACCCTTCCCCTTCCATGGACTTTCAAGTTTCGGATGGACTAGCTTGAGGAGGCGGTGGGCTCAAGAATGACCAAGTCCCATGACTGGGCCCCCTGAACACCTTGGACTTTTGGCACACTCTTGGAAGGCCATGAAGTTGCAGTTTCTGAATGTAAGTCTCCCGAACAGGGCATGACTGCAGGGAGGCCTGTAGCCTGGAGTCACAGGAGTCCAGGAAGGCTCCGTGAGAGAGCCCTGTCTCCCTGGAATTAGGTAGCATTACTAAGCATACTGCCCCCATCACCATGGCTGTCATCCAAAGGGCAGCCCGCCCTTTCTCCTCTGCTGTGAACAGGGTCTCTTCATTCACTCCAAGCACAGGACAGGCTCTCCGACTCTTTAATGAAGCACAGCTGAGCCTATAATATCTAACATTGCTGGAGTGGGAGTATCTCAGGGGGAGTGGGATAGGACTTACTCTTCCAGGACTACCATCTGGTCTCCCTTCTGGAAGCTGAGGTCTTCACGGTGAATGGCCTCGTAGTCATATAGGGCAACCACAATGATGTCCTCAGAGCCTGCTGGGCAAGAAGACACAAGGGATGGGTCCCCGCACCAGCCCCTAGGACCCCACTCTAGACCCACTGACATATCTGCCTTTTGCTGAGTGTGATGGCACAGTCTAAAGTCATCAATGTTTTGTCCACATCACTGGACAAGGTTCCAGAAACTCAAGAGCTCAGGCAAGGAAACCAAGAGAGGTTTCAGAGGATTTTAAAGGATGGTTTTGACATTTTGCCACCAGCTATGACTGAGAACTTCAGCTAACCCTTCAGGTAGTACCTATCTCCATGAGCCCTGCTTTCAGATACTCACCCTCCACAAACCCCGGCGGGGTGCTGTTGCTGCTGTGAGGCCCCTGCAGGAAGAAACGAGAGGACACAGATCTGCACCAGAGAACATCTCGCCTCAGCTCCATGTGTCCCAAGAGGAGAGGGTTGAGGACATGTTGGGGTCACACAACACAGGACAGGACCAGCCCAAGGTTGGGGGTTCCTTAAGTCGTGTCCTTGACCCTTGGCTTCGGACATAGCAGAGGTGCTGGATGGACCCTCTCTCCCACAACAGTGAAGGAACCAGTCCCGATCAGCATTTTCCAGCAATGTTGGAAGGAACCCTATGTCTACCATCTTTCCTGTGGATGAAGATATTGTTGTCACACACTTGGTGCAACCCAAGCATCTATCCAAAGGTTCTATTGCCAACTGGACATGGGGCTTTCAGAGATATAATGCCCTGAAAGATATACTACTGGGTACAAAAAGCTACTTCTACAGAACTATATACTGAAGCTGGGCATGGTAGTGCACATATGCAATGTTAGTGCTCAGGAGGCCAAGGCAGGATGATTGAGGCAAGTTTGGCACTACTTAGGTCTGGACTACAGAGTGCGACCCTGTCTCCAAAATCAAAGTATTACACATTTATTCAAAATAAGTGTGCATAATACGGGGCTGGAGAGGTGGCTCAGGGGTTAAGCCTCTGCCTTGCAGGCGGAAGGTCCTGAGTTCGGATCCTAGACCCCATGTATAGACGCCAGGCAGAAGCGGGGACGGCCTGCGTTTCTGGTCCTGGTAGGGCGGAGCCTGTGAATCCGGGGGCAGAGTAAACAAGGAGGAGGTGGTCCATGGTGGTTCCCGAATTCACCCGTGGTTCTACATACACACACACATACACGTGCACAATTGAATAAATAATAAAAAATTTTTAAAAAGTGTGCATAATACTTTCTATGGATATATAACTGATAGTGGGGTGGTGACTTCATAGACAGGGGCTTGAAGGGTCCATACCAAATTTACAGCAGTTGATTCCCTTGGAGGATATGACACTTCTGGGGCATTGTCATTTGTTTTCAGTAAGAGTGTGTCAGGTATGGCATGAAATATTCATTTGGAAAAACAAATTTAGGAAACACTGAGTAATGCTTGATATTTGGGGGAGATTCTCCGAAGTGCTAAAAATGCTTTGCTGGGAAGGAGTCTGTTGTTTCACGTTCTCCAGTGATCTGAGCTGGGAATGCTCACCTAACCTACCTCTGGGGCAGCATCCCACAGGAGAGGAGCAACGCTGGATAACCACTTTGTCCCTTCAATATGCTCTCAGAAACACCACTGGAAACTAGGGGAGAAACTTTTTTGCTGTCTGCTGGGGATGAGCCAGATGGTTGCTGTAACCTTCACCATAGGACGGTCCTAAGGACACACAGGTTAGGATAGAAGCAGATCCTAGAAGCGACTTAGGGTTTATAATCTACAGTCAGCTCAGGACATCACAGCACGAGACCATGTTAACAGAGGTCAGGAGCAAGAGGGAGTGGCGACTATTGTATTATTTTCTCCTTTTTAGATGCAACCCTGTTTTGGGCTCATACCTCAAAAAAGACTAGTAGAATAGAGAGAAATCAGGGGCTTACATCCTGGAAAAGGGGGTTTAGAAGGATTGGGGTTAGGGTAAGATCTTTGCTTTCATTCTATGGATTGTCACTGGGCAAAGGGACTGGATGTGTTTGGGAAGGTTTGGGATAAAGGAGGAAGAGTTATAGGACCAGTCTGCCTTCAAAATGAGGAAGAGCTTTCCAAGGGACTAGCCAAGGGAAGAATCCACTTGTCATAGTTAGAAACAGGTGTCAACTTGATAGTGGCGGGCTCAGAGGTCTGGGCATATTTGTGAAGAATTAGTAGTTGAGTCAAATCCCGAGTAAGCCTGCAGGAGATCGTCTGTTGATGAGGAGGCCCAGCCTATGATGGGTGGGACTGGTATCTAGGCAGGTGAATTGGACTCTTTGCCAAGCTGGACCAAGAACTGTAGCTGGACAATTGTAAGCTAAAATGAAACCCCTTGTTCCCTAAAGTTGTTTGCTCATAGATTTATCAGCAGCAATGTAGAGAAACTGTGACAACACCCTATCTTGGGAAGCACCAACGGTGGCTGGGCTTCCCTCACTGGCCTCAGATGAGGGAAAAGGACCAAAGGACCACAGAGTAGGCAAAGTCCCAGGACCTGGCATGATAGCTTCCTAGGCGCTTTACCTCCAGGAGCACCAAGCCTCTGCTTTTCCAGAAATGCTAACCAGCTTTCTCTATCTTATGCACCTGCCCAAGGACTAGTCGGTCCCACCCACTGTGGGCTGGATTGTCCCACATCAGTTATGTAATTAAGACAACATCCTCCTGCAGGCTCATCCAGAGGCCCACCTCACAAATGTCAACTTGACAGTTAAAACTGTCACATCAAGGCTGCAGAGATGGCTCAGGGGTTAAGACTCTGCCTTGCAGGCAGAAGGACCTGAATTTGGTTCCCAGGTCCCAGGTAAAAATGCCAGGTAGAACCTGCGGCAGCCTGTACTTCTGGCCCTGGTGGGTGGAGTCTGGGAAATCTCAGATCGAAGCACAAAGAAGGTAGGAGCAATCCAGGATGATTTCCAAAGTCACCCTGGTTCTCCACAGGGACACACAATGTCCTCACACACACACACACACAATTTTTAAAAAGTCGCGTCACTACAAGAACTCTCAGCACCGTTATTGTGATGGTTGCTACTTTCAGGACGATCCCAGCCACCCTAGAAACTTCTACATGGTTGTCCCCAGTATCAGGCTATCACCACCATGACAGCGGCTCCCAACATGAGCACTGGCCTCTGACTCAGCGACTCTTGCTCCTACACTCTTGCTGACCATATGACCTTTGATGAGTTACTGGAACCTCTGTGCCTCACCTGTGAAATACATAGACTAGGAATTGATACCTCAAATAGCATCTTTGTAAAGTACTCGTAAAGCACTGTGGGCTGTATGGGGTGGGCTTATGGGCTTTATTTGGGTGTGAAGTAAATAAACACTTCTGCTAGCATTGCAATATCTTTCTTTCTCTCTCTTGCTTTGTGGAAACAAAAGGACAGACTCACATGTCATGTCTTCTCAGATTCTGTGAATCTGAATGTTTTTCATTCTTTTTTTTCATTTCACTATTTCATTTATTTTATTTTAATTGACTAATTAATTTCTTATTTCGGAATAGTCTCTCACTAGCCTGGAACTCATGCGGTAGGTAGGCTGGCTGGTTGGTGACTTCCAGGGATCCACTTATCTTTACCTCCCCCAGGGGTGGGATTATAAGAATGTGTGTAAGGCGACCACTTTTACAGCCTGAACTATCTTCCCAGCCCCTGCGTTACAATTTATTGACTATGCCCACGGGGGCTCCAGCAGCAGCGGTTGCCACCGTTGTTCTCTGTCCTGGGATTGTTACTGTATATGCTGGACAGAGAGATAGCCATGCTACTGTCATTCCTAGTCTGCTTGCATAATGCTCCCAGCATTGCAGGAAGCAGCTTCCTTGTCTTGGGGAGCACCTGGAGATGGCTTGGGGGTGTCATCTCACCCTCAGCACTCCCTGCTGAACCAGAGAAGGGGTCTGAGAGCCCTGGAGTATGCCCTGGGGTGACATCTGTCTGCTACTTACCAGCTTGCTGGAGGATGTGGGATCTGGAACATACACAGGGCCCCGCTGGTCAATGCTTGGCTCTGTCTTCGAGGCCTTGCTTCCATTCCGCAGGAACCTGGATTTCATACATCCCATCCTGCAGTCGACAGAAGGGAAACAGAAGGGGTCCAGGCTGAGCAGAGCCCCACGGGGGTCTTCGCATTCTTGCTCTGTCTAGTTGTCTCTGCTCTGGATGAATTGTAAGGGCCCTGGCCTTTCTTCAAGTTGTGATTGACCAGAGTCCACAGGGCCGAGTCTTGGGCTCTGAGGAGCAGCACGGTAGGGAGTCTATCCAGAGGGGAAGTGCTGGGGATCACGGGGATGGTGTGGAGCACCAAAACAGAGCGGGGTACTTCTGGCTCTCGGGGCAGGAACCCCAGGCTGCTCATTTGACCCTGCACTGCAGCAACGTCTACCCACAGTCCCAGTAGGTTCCTCTTCCACAAGAGAAGATGATAATAAAACCCACTTGCAGAATGCTTCAATGGAAGGATGGAAAGGCCTGTGGGAGGTGGGACACAGCCTGTGGAGAGCACCCGGACACCCAGGGAAGTCCACCAATCCCAACTATGAGGATGTATGATTTAGCTCCAATAACCTAGATAGCTAATAACTCAAGTGATAGATTGTTGGTATTACAATTGGCTCCTAACTCCTCCCTCCCTTCTTCCTCCTCCTTCCCTCCTTTCTCTTTTTAGCACGTCTAATTTGGTCATTCATTCATTCTCTCAATAGACACTTGTTTTTCTTGTTTTTGTTTTGTTTTGGTTCATGTAGCCCAGGCTGACTTCAAACTTCATATGTAGCCAAGAAAGACCTTGAGCTTCTCCTGCCTCCACTTCCTGAGTGCTGGGTTTACTGTGTAGAATTTATGGGGAGCTAGGGGAATCAAGCCTAGCACTTGGGGCATGCTAGGCAAGCACTCTACCAACAGATCCATGCCCAGACCAACACTGACATTACATACCTAAGCTGCAGATAAAACAGACAAGCTCACATCATAACAGAATCCATTTGGAGGTGTAAAGGAGACACAGCTAACCAATGAGTGAATAGACGGGTAAGACCAGATACTCTGTGATTAGGATAAGAGCAAGGACAGAAGATGCTATAGAGAACAATTAGGCAGGTCTTTTAAGTAGGTGTGGGAAAGGGATGTGTTAGGGGACATTAGACCAAGTGTCTGAGAGGCACAAGACTCTGAGGGAGCAGTTAAGTGCAAAGCTCTGAGGTTGGAATGTATTTGGAGAGGAGGACCCCTGGAAATAGGCAGGGTGGCTAGAGCTCTTGGCAGAGGAAAGGCACTGTGATAAGGCCACTACATCTTGTGAGGCCAGCGAGGAATTTGAGTTTACTCTAAACAGAGTGGAAATCAGTTTGAGATAGGAGAATGGTGGGGTTCAATTGGCATTGTATTTCGCTTTATTGTGTGTCATATGGGCTATTAAGCCATGCCTCTACCTTTTAGTTATATGGACCATTGGTTGTCTGATGAAGTACAGAAGCAGGCAGGGACCCTGCAGAGAGATTGCTGGGATTGCTTGGCTGTGGGATGATGGTGATCTGGCCCAGAGGTTAGAAGAAGGGAGACTTTGGAGGTGGAGCTCACAGGCTTTCCAGCTGTACTCAATAAAACGAAACATGTCTATCTGTTTGTTTTGAGACAGTCTTGCTATGTAGCCCAGGCTAGCTTCAAGATCTCATTCCTCTTGCCTCAGCCTCCCAGAGCCAGGACTGTTAAATACATACCACCCTGCCTGGCTGCCTACTTGATCCCTTGGAGACAAGACTTGATTGTAGGGGACTAAGGCGTAGGCCACTGGTAGAGGACCCGCTTAGCCTGTGTGAGGCTCTGGGTTCGACGTCCCACCCAACACTGCATACACAAAAACTTCATTGCAAAAGCTTCTTCTCTCAAAATGTGTGAAGTGTTTGTGGAGAAGCCAGGCAGCTAGCAACAGCATGAAGTGTTGGCTGTCCCCAGCCACAATGGTGATTTTTTTTCTTCTCAAGAACTCCACTGTGGGGGTCGGGGAGGTGGTTCAGGGTTTAAGCCTCTGCCTTGCAGGTGGAAGGTCCTGAGTTCAGAGCCTAGACCTCAGGTATAGACGCCAGGCAGAAGTGG
Source organism: Typhlomys cinereus (assembly GCA_023101885.1). Classification (NCBI taxonomy): domain Eukaryota; kingdom Metazoa; phylum Chordata; class Mammalia; order Rodentia; family Platacanthomyidae; genus Typhlomys; species Typhlomys cinereus. The sequence goes on from JALPQD010000014.1 coordinate 4,485,146, forward strand.
GGGTGGCCTGCGCTTCTGGTCCTGGTAGGGCGGAGCCAGTGAATCCCGGGGCAGAGTAAACAAGGAGGAGGTGGAGGCGTCCATGGTGCTTCCAGAATTCGCCCGTGGTTCTACACACACACACACACACACACACACACACACACACACACACACACACACAAGCACACACATGCACACACGCATACATACACAATTGAATAAAAAAAAAGAACTTCACTGTGCTTCTCTTCAAAACACACTTTAAGAAAGGGAAAAAAGGGCTGGAGAGATGGTTCTGGGGTTAAGACTCTGTCTCGAAAGCAGAAGATCCTGAGCTCAGTTACCAGGTCCCATGTTAAAGCGCCAGGCAGAACCTGCAGCAGCCTGTACTGGCCCTGGTGGGTGGAGCTTGGGAAATCCCAGAGTGAAGCAAGAAAGAGGTAGAAGCAATTCAGGATGATTCTCAAAGTCACCCTTGGTTTTCCAACAGGGACACACAGTGCCCTCTGATACACACACACACACACGCACGCCGGCACGCACGCACACATAAAATTATTATTTTTTAAGAAAAGAAAGACAAAAAGATCCACATGTCTAGATGGGGGGGGGACTTTGAAAACAATGGAAAGACTGCTAGTGGAATATGGTAGCAGAATGTGGAACACCAGAATGCTAGAGCCCAGGATCTCCTGCTCTGTGTCAGCCTAGGCTACAGCGAGAGACTCAGCCTCAAACAAGAAAACAAACAACAGATAAAAAGACCCAGGGTGCGGCTCAGTTGATAGTGTGTTTGCCTAGCACTGGGTTTGATCCCCAGCAGGCCATAAAAATACTAGGTGTGATGGCAAATGCTGTGATCTCAGCACTGTGGAGATGGAGGCAGGAGGAATAGATGCATCGAGAGTTCAAGTCCATTCTCAGCTACAGAGCAGAGTTCTCTAACTAGTGGCGGCCTGTCTCAAACAAACAAAGAAAATTTTCTTTTATTTAACAATATTTGTCCTGGGAAGGATTTGTCACTTGAAACATACATTTTTTGTTTGTTTGTTTGTTTGTTTTTGTGCTTCGTTTGGTGAGTAAAGCAAGGAACACATTCAGATTCCTGGAATACTAGATCACTAGTTTGAAAAATGTATCATAATCAACTGCTTTATACTTTAAAACTGAAAGCCCTAAGAATACACTTTGGGGGGCTGGAGAGGTGGCTCAGGGGTTAAGCCTCTGCTTTGCAGGCGGAAGGTTCTGAGTTCAAATCCTATACCCCATGTGTATAGACACCGGGCGGAAGTGGGGGCAGCCTGCGTTTCTGGCCCTGGTAGGGCGGAGCCTGTGAATCCCGGAGCAGAGTAAACAAGGAGGAGGTGGAGGCGTTCATTGTAGTTCCTGAATTCACCTGTGGTTCTACACACACACACACACACACACACACACACACACACACACACACGCACTCACACGCACGCACGCATAATTGAATAAATAAATAAATAAATAAATAAATAAAAAGAATCACTTTGGGGGCTGGAGAGATGGTTTGGGGGTTAAACCTCTGTCTCACAAGGAGAAAGTCCTGAGTTCAGATCCAGATCCCACATCAAAAAATGCCAGGCAGAAATGGCGGTTCTGGAAAAGAAGAGCCTGGGAAACTCCAGAATAAAGCAAAGAGGTAGACCAATCCAGGATGATTCCCTAGTTACCCTTGGGCCTCCACAGGCACACACAGTGCCCTCTGATACACATGCAAAAAATGTACTTTTTGCAATTGAACTGCATCCTTACCCCAAAATCCACTTAAATACTGCTTATGGTCACCTGCTTTTGTAATCCCAACATTGTAGGGGGCAGACACAGGTAGATTTCCCCAGATCAAGGCTATACAAAAGTTGTTGAAATCCTTATCAGATGAAAAATGAAAACTGCCAAACACGTATAATATTACCCCATTTAGGTAAGATGAACATATTTGTGTGAGAGAGGAAAGCCAACTGCTTATGACAATAATTGAATCACAGGATAAGGAGACAGCTTTTGAAGAACAGGGAGACTTTGAATAGATTAAGATTTGGAGAAAGTCAAGAATGTTCCAAAGAACCAATTTAAAAAAAAAAGGACTTGAAGGAACTTAAAATATTACACTACATATCGAGCACTTCAGGACTCAGGAAGGATTCTACCACTTTGAAAAGGACCATACTGAACTAGAAACCTGGGGTTGAGCCAGTAACTGCAAGTGAATACTAGATTTACTTCTGAGCTTCCTGGTACCTGAGATAAAAATAGAAACATCTTAAGAAGAGCAGTAACTTGTTAGCAGAATGTTTTTATTTTGGGAGAGTAAGCAGGGCATGGGCCATGGTATGCACATGGTCAGAGGGCAACATTTTGGAAGCTGGTTCTCTCCTTCTACCATGTGGGCTCTGGGGATTGAACTCAGGTCGCCATGTTTGCACACAGCCATCTTTATTTGCTGAGCCACCTTGCAGAACATCTTTTGCTGTTGTTTTTTGAGACGGAGCTTTGCAATGTAGCTCAAGCTGACTTCCGACTCAAACCACCCACATGCTGAGAACATAGATATGTACCACCATGTGAGATTAGAACAAATTGTATGCGCATGCGCATGCGTGTGGGCGTGTTGTATTGTGTATTTTTGTGTGTGTGAATGAACGTGGATATGTACTTGCCCCAGTACCACACACCTAAGTATACAGCCCAGGACAACTTCAGGTGTTGGTCCTTGCTTTTCACCTTGTCTCTCTGTGCTGTCCATTATTCATTGCTGTGTATGCCAAACTAACTGGCCTCAGACTTCCAGGGATTCTTGTGCCTCCACTTCCCATCTCACTGATGGAGCCTACCACACCCAGCATTTTATGTCAGCTCTGGGAATTCACATTCAGGTCTTCACATGTGCACAGAAAGCACTTTCATCCACTGAGTCATCCCAGCTCCCAGCTCCAGAGTAAATACTTTTTTAAAAAAGAAATATTTATTTATTTATTTAGTTGTGTGTGTGTTTGTGTGTGTGTATGTGTATGTGTATCAGAGGACACTGTGTGTACTTGTGGAGGACCAAGGGTGACTTTGGGAATCATCCTGGATTGCGTCTACCTCCCTCTTGCTTTGCTCTGGGATTTCCTAGGCTCTGCCCACCACGGCCAGAAGTGGAGGCCACCACCCTTTCTGCGTGGCAATTTTTACAGTGGGACCTGGGATTGAAACTCAGGACCGTCTGCTTGCAAGACAGTCTCAAACCCTGAGCCATTTCTCTAGCCTCCCAGGGTAAATACTTTTGAGTATTAAATTCAAATTCATGAGATTCTCATATAAATGTCACTGAGGGGCTTGGTGGACAATTTCTCCCACAGAGATTTGGTAGCAGAGTCTACAATAGGTTGGAAAAAAATGTTTCCCAAATGATTTGGGAACCATGGGAAAAGGCGGTGGGGGGGGGTGAGAAGGAGAACAAGGCAATGGAAGAGACTGGAGTAGCCTGAGGCTTTTGCTATGTCCTATGACAGACAGAATGACTTGAAGTGAGCTTAGAAATGCAACAGGGGGGCCTGGGGAGATGGCTCAGGTAGGCTCCACAAGCAAAAGGACTGAAGTTCAGATCCCATTTAGGAACATGGGTGGGCAGGAGGCAGAGCCTGAACATCCCCAGAGCAAGCTAGCTAGCCAGACTAGCACTGTGGGAGTACGCTGGGTTTGATTAGGAACCCAACCCTGTTCCAAAAGAATAAGGTGGAAGAATAATTGAGATATTCTAGATATTGACCTCCACATGCCATACACATATACATATCCCACACATACATAAAAATGAAAAACTAGGGGCTGGAGAGGTGACTCAGGGGTTAAGCCTCTGCCTTGCAGGTGGAAGGTCCTGAGTTCGGATCCTAGATCTCAGGTATAGACGCCGGGTGGAAGCGGGGGCGGCCTGCGCTTCTGGTCCTGGTAGAGCAGGAGCCTGTGAATCCAGGGGCAGAGTAAACAAGGAATAGGTGGAGCCAGTCCATGGTGGTTCCTGAAATTCACCTGTGGTTCTACACACACACACATGCATACATACATACAGGCACGTACATGCACACACGCACAATTGAATAAATAATAAAAAATATATAAATTTTTTTTAAAAAATGAAAAACTAAAAAAGCGGACAAGAGAAAGGAAGAGAGGGAGGGAAGGAGGAAAGAAAGGAGGAAGGGAGGAAGAGAGGGAGGAAGGGAAGATGGAAGGAAGCAAGGAAGGCAGGAAGGAAAGACAGACAATGGAAAGCTCTCCAAAATGACAAAAAGTCTCAGCAGACTGGCCAGCACTGAGATGGCCGGAGCGGAAACCACACAGCCTATAGCCTACATGGAAACTGTTAGCAAGGCAGAGTCTTGCCCACCTCTCTCCCACCAGCAGCGCCTCTTGACCAGTTCCCAGGGCCTGCGTGCGTGCGTTCTAACTGGGAAGCACTGGCCTAGTAGGGGCACTCCTAACTCACTTCCTGAGCACTCATCCTTTTTGAATGACAGCTCCTGGATCTTCCTGTGCCTGAAGTCGGGGGCACCAGACAGATGGGAAGTGGCAATTTGACTCAGGCCTGGTCAGAGAATCCTGTTTTCCCTAGACAGCAATTCGTCCAAGTATATGACTCTAATCGTCTCTGAGGTGTTCAGTCTGCTCTGGTGTCGTTCGGGGAAAGAGAATAAGGTTGTTGAGATGAAGGAACTGAAGTTGTGGGAGGTCACCTTACAACAAGCAAGAGAGAATGTTCTAGAATGAAACTGGCAACAGTGAGCTGAGTGTCAGTGCACAGCAGCCCTGAATTCCACGAAGGGCTCATAAACTCTTGGGAGTTTTCTGTACATATACAGAAATATACATACATACAAATATACATATATTTAAATATACATACATGTACAGAAACATATATACATACATATATTTAAATCTATATTCTGCATATTATAGAAAATGTGGTATTTCTTTCTGAGTCTCCCTTATTTCATGTAACATAATCTCCAGTTCCATCCACTTTTCTCCAAACGTCCTGATTTCCGTCTTCTTTATAGTTGAATATTCTATGTTCCGAATGTTCCTTATCAGTTTGTTTATTGATGGACAAAAGCTGGTTCTATTTTCTGGCTATTGTGAACAGAAGCAATGAATAAGGATTTGCAGGTAGCTCTATGATATGCTGACTTACAAATCTTTAGGTCATATGGCAGTTCTATCTTTAGTTTTTTGAGGAACTTCAATATTGATTCCTGTAGCGGCTGTACCAGATTCCCCTTCCACTAGCAGCAGCCAGGTTCCTCTTTCCCCACATCCTTGCCAGCACTTGTCTGTTTCCTTTTTTTCTGTGATTTTCGGTTTATTTGTTTTGAGACGGCCCTTCATTTATGTAACCCAGGCTGTCCTTGAACTTGTGGAAATCCTCCTGCCTCAGCCTCCTTTGTTTTCTTGATGATAGACATTCTGCTTGGGGTGACACAGACTCTCACTTTAGTTTCAGTTTGCATTTTCCCAATGTCTAAAGATGTTGAGCATTTTTTTCAGATACTTATTGACCAGTTAGTTCTTTCTTTGAGAATTGCCCATTTCATTAGCCCGTTTATTAAAAGGATGACCTGGGTTCCTGGGGGGGGGTGTCGATGTTTAGTTTTTGCAGCTCTTTATCTACATATTAACCCCTGGTTTGGTATACAGTTGACAAAGATTTTGCTCTCATTTTATAACTGTCTCCTTATTCTGTTGATCCTTTTTTTGTGCAGAAGGCTTTGACTTTTGCACAAGCTCATTTGCAATTCTTAGGATTATTTCCTGTGTGGTTGGAGTTCTCAGAGAATCCATCCTTGCCTGTGTATCTTGCCTGGGTGCTTCTTTGGCAGTTTTGAAGTTTCAGGTCTTATACCAAGGTCTGTTTTGAATTGACTTTTGTGTGTATTAGTTGTGATTCTCTAGAGGTACAGAATCGAGAAAATGCATATATGGAATTCATTGGATTGGTTTATGAGATAAGATCTAGGTAGTCCACCAATGGCTGCCTGCAGCTGCTCAGTTCAGAACATGAGTATCTCAGCAGTCCCAGCCTGGTGCTGAAGGCTGGAGGGTTCCTGGAGGGTCTCTGGATTTCAGTCACACTGGAGGGTTCTGCTGTCAGCAAAGGATGACGGCCACAGGAAAGATGAACTGGCCAGCACAGGGTGAGAGAGAGTCCAGCTCTTCTTTTTTGAACTCCCTTTTATCTGGTCTGCAGGGTAGGTCATTATATTTCAAATATCTTAATCTAGGTAACCTTTTCAGATTGTCTGACAGTGATTAATTCCAGGTCCAGTCAGATTGACAACCAAGAAAATTATTGCAATGTGCACATCCAGTTTCCCCAGCACAATTTGTCAAAAAGATTGTCTTTCTTCCAATGTATGAGTTATCAGATAATCTGAGGAGGTACCTGGATTAAGATTATTTCTGGATCCTTCTACTCTATTCCATTAACCTATGTCTGTTTCTCTGCCAGCACCATGATGCTTTATTTACCCTGGCTCTGTGGTAAAAAGTGAAATCAGGTGTTCCGATGCCCCCAACATTGCCACTTGTGGTCTTTGGTGCTTCCAAATTTTAGATATTTTTCCCCAGTTCTGTGAATAATGTCATGGGAGTTTTGATGGGATTATGCTGCAGTTGCATATCACTTTAAGTAATACAGCCATTTTCACAATATTAATCTGCCGGCTGATGAGCATGCAAGGTCTTCTCATCTTCTGGTATGACCTCCAGTTTCTTTTTATTCAAAGACTCAAAGTTTTCATTGTATCCTGGTGTGATTCCATCCTGTGTCTGCTGCGGGTAGCTGTGTCCAGATTTCTCCATCTGGCTTCTCCCGCAGCGGAGTGTGTGCTACCACCCCATGGAAGACTCAGTGGACATAGACATGAGCCCTCTGAGGCCCCAGAACTATGTTTACAGTTGTGAAGTAAAGACCGACAAAGATTATTGCCTTGAGATGGACAATGATGAAAATGAACGTCAGTTATCATTGAGAACAGTCAGTTTAGGTGCTGGGGCAAAAAACGAATTGCACATTGTTGAGGCAGAGGTACTGAATTATGAACATAGTTCAATTAAAGTGACACTGGCAACTTTGAAAATGGGGGCTTTGAAATCACACCATCTGTGGTCGTAAGGTTGAAATGTGGTTCTGGGCTATGCATATTAGTGGATAGAAAATACAGAATCGATAATAAAGAAGAGGATGACATGAAACTCTTAAGTAAATCTGGAAAGCTATCGGCTTGGTAGCAAGGTCCACAGAAAAAAGTAAAACTTGCTGCTGCTGCTGCTGCTGCTGATGATGATGATGAAGATGATGATTTTGGTGAAGCAGCTGGAGAAAAAGCTCTAGTAAAGAAATCTATATGAGACACTCCAGCCAAAAGTGCACAAAAGTCAAACCAGAATGGAAAGGACTCAAAACTCTCAACGCCAAGATTGAAAGGTCAAGAATCTTTCAAAAAGCAAGGAAAAAAATCCCAAGACACTCAAAGGACCTAGTTCTGTAGAAGACATTAAAGCAAAAATGCAAGTAAGTATAGAAAAAGTTCATTGAACAATCCTGGGCACTACTGGTAAATTAAGGCCAAAGATGGGTAAAGAGGAAAAGGATAAACAAATGTGGTCCACACTGAATATCATCAACAATCCAAACTGAAGTCTTTTATCTTAATCTCAATTCCCTTTCTTGATTTGCCACCCACACTCCTCTTGCAGACTGAAAGCAATTTCTCAATTACCTAAAACACTTTTATTTTTCTATGGCTTGTGTGAATCAGTGAACCTCAAGCTTTTTACTATTGCATATGCCTCATCTCACCAACTATGTTTTAATTATATTCGTATTTAAATATAGCTGCTCAATAAACATCTGAGTGAACCAAAAAGTTTTCATTGTAGAGGCCTTTCATTTCCTTGGTTAGATTTATTCTTTTTTTTTTTTTTTTTTTTTTTATTCAATTGTGTGTGTATGTGTGTGTGTGCATGTGTGTGTGTGTGGAACCGCGGACGAACTCGGGAACCACCATGGATGCCTCCACCTCCTCCTTGTTTACTCTGTCCCGGGATTCACAGGCTCCGCCCTACCAGGACCGGAAATGGAGGCCGCCCTCGCTTCTGTCCGGCGTCTATACGTGGGATCTGGTATCCGAACTCAGGACCTTCCGCCTCCAAGGCAGAGGCTTAACCCCTGAGCCATCTCTCCAGCCCCAGATTTATTCTTATTGTGCACTGAATTTCCCCCTTGGTTTGTTTCTTAGCAAATTCATTATTGGAGTTGAGTAAAGCTACTGATTTTTATATCCTGATTTTGTATCCTGCTTTTTGACGAAAAGTGTTCACCAGATCTGACATTTTCCGGTGGAGTCTATAGTCTTTTAAGTGTAGGATCAAGAACCAGGTATGGTGGATTGTGCCTGTAACCCCCCGTGTTTGAGAAGTTGAGGTAGGAGGATCACCCTGAGTTTCAAGCCAGCCTATAATACAGAATGAGTTCCAGGTCAGTTACAGAATGAGATTCTGTTTCATAAAATAGTCAAACACCAAAACAAGACAGAAATGGAAAAAAAAAAGTATTCGATGGAATCATCTGCCTATAGGGATAATTTTATTTCTTCACTTTCTATTTGCATCCATTTGATTTCTTTCTCTTATTACTTTAGCTAAGATTTCAAAAACTATATTGAATAAGAGGAAGTGGGCACCTTGTCTCATTCCTGATCTTACAGAAAATGCTTTCAGTATTTTTTCCCAATTAGTATAATATTGGCTACATTTTTACCATATATAGTCTTTATTATGTTAGGGTGTATTCTTTCTAGTCCTAGTTTTTCTAGAGCTTTTATCATGAAGTAATGTGGAACTTTGTGAAAGGCCATTTTTGGCATCTATTTTTTAAAATTCTATTATTTATTTATTTAAGAGAGGGATTAGGGCAGAAGGGGGGCATGTCATGGCTCAAGGGTAGAGGTCAGAGGTCAACTTTCAGTAGTAAGTTCTTTCCTTCTACCATGTAGGCTTCAGGGATAAAATTCAGATTTCCAGGTTTGTGAGCAGTTGCCTTACTTGCTGAGCTATCTTTCCAGCCCTTTTGCATCTATTAAGATGATCATGTGATTCTGACCCTAAGTCTACCTATGTCCTATATTACTATTGATCATTACATTTATTGATTTTTGTATGTTGAACATCCTTGAACCTCAAATGAAATCAATTTGGTTTTGTTGTATTATTTTCTTAATATGTTCTTGAATTTGGTTTACAAGATTTTATTGAGTTTTTTTGTACTATATTTATCAGGGAAATTGGCCAATAAGAACACAGTGAAGGTAAGTTTTGTGTGTGTGTGTGTGTGTGTGTGTGTGTGTGTGTGTTCCGATCTCATTTTGGGATAAGAGTAATGCTAGCTTTGTAGAATTTTAGTAGGATTCCTTTCCTTTCTACTTTATGAAACAGTTGAAAGCATGCTGGAATTCGAGATCCACCAATGGAGTGGAACCAAGACTGAACTTGGGAATTTGGATTGTGAAGTTCTGCCACCAGCTGGCTGTGGGACCTTGGATCACACACACACTCACACACACACACACACACACCACGAATTTCATTTTTCTCCCTAAAATCAGGAGCCACTTGCTTCTCAGCTTGATCTGAAGTCTTCTGAGGAGACTGGTAATATCTCCAACCTACCATTTCTTGTCTAGTGTTGGTTCAACAGCTGGCTGATAGCAGCAGCTCCAGGCACTGCGCTGTCTCAGAACTGCTGCCCTCTTGCCTGGGATACTTCTCAGGCCTTGCCCACTCCTGGGACTCCTCAACTCTGCAGGTACTGCATGGGAAGAAAGGGAGAAAGCCAACTAGCCTGCCTGGTATTTCCCATGGTTTTCTCCAGCGCACTAAGACTCAAAGTCAAGGAGCTGGGGATTAGCTCAGGGTATTAGAGTGCTCGCCTAACATTACCAAAGTCCCGAGTTCAATCCCCAGCACCCCATAATTTCGACGTGGTGGCCTATGCTCTTAATCCCAACATTTAGGAAGTAAAGGCAGGAGAATCAGGAGTTCAAGGTCATCCTTGGCTACACAGTAAGTTGAAGGCCTGAGAATCTTTCAAAAACTAAGTAACTGATGGACTGACTAACGAATCAGATTCATAACCAAGTGGGAGGCCAGACAGTGTTCTGTGAGGCAAGGTGCTATGAAACTGGGGTCAGTTCCCACCTTTGTTCAAAGCTTGCTGACTGATCTTGGGAAAGCCTCAACTTCTCTCTGGGTCTCAGTTTCTCCAAATGTAAAATAGGAAGATCTCTACAAGACCCAGTTGCAGTTTCTCCCAACAACGCATCTGTCTCCTACCCAGCAATAGTTTTCCTTGATGAACCTTTTCCCCAGTCCTGCGCAGCGGTGGGCCTATAACCAAGTCCGGCCAAGCAGATCTGTAATCATGGCAGTTGGTTGAAGTAGGCATGACTCAGTCCTGGTCTTTGCCTGGGAAAGATGCTTGCCGCAGACAGGAGAAGCCAAAAAAATAGAGAAATGCAGATTCTCATGCTCTCAGTTTCAGTTTGGCCTCAAACTGGTTTTCTTTTCTGCCTGGGGCAGTTTGAGTTAGAGTTCTGCCCCCTTAAACACCAAACAATTCAGTCTAGTACAGGGGAAGAGTCTAATAAGGGGGTTGTATAAATGGCTGGTTAGAAAAGACTTCTTTGATAGCATGTTTTGATACAAGAGAAGTTAAGATACTAGATTGGGTGGAACATGGACCCCATCAAATTGTTGACTACTGAAGTCACACCTACTCAACAGTGCCTCTTCAGTGTTTAGTGTTGGGCCCTCTGTAAGTTTGTGGAGTGAGTGTACTGTATTCTCTTTACAGACCTAATCATACTTGGCTGAAGTCAGCAGATCAGAATGATGAGCCTTGGGAGAAGGGTCTCCCAGTGGCTCAGTGCAGGAAGAACACCTTTCAGCTGTCCTGCCTCTCTGGTCATCCCAGGGTCAGCCTGAGAGGTTGTCAGCCCATGGAGGGGAGAAAATGAGGAACCCAAACAGGAAGCTCAAGGAGGCAACCGCTATTGTGGGGCCCTTCTCTCAGGGCTGTCCCATTAGGGGAACTTTCCCTTTTTGTAACAGTTCAGCTTTGGGGGTGGGATGTCTTCCCAGCCAGAAGCTAATTCCTGAAGCAGTGTCTGGGGATTCTGAGTCCCCCTCCTCCTAGCATCTGTATTGTTTTACCTCCTCTTTGCTTTGTTCTGGAATTTCCCAAACCCCATCTTCCAGGGCCAGAAGTGTAGGCCATCACCATTTCCACCTGACAATTTTTTACCTGAGATCCAGGATCTGAACTCAGGACCTTTTGGCTTACAAGGCAAAGACTTCTCTCCGCCCAATCATTCACTTCAAAATGATGAATCTTGAGAGGTAGTGAAATGGCTCAGTGGGTAAGGCAGGTGCTTGCAAATCTGGTGGCTTGAATTTGATCCCTAGAAGCAGCCGGCATGGTAGAAGGAAAGTTGTCCTCTGACCTCCACCTGTGCACCATGGCATCCATCTGCTCTCTCTCTCTCTCTTTCTAATAAGTAAATAAAATATTTAAAATAAAATAATTAATCTTGGGACCCCTCAAGATAGTTCAGTGGGTAAGGTACTCACTTGCAAACCTGAACCTTGCAAAAGTTGTCCTCTGACCTCCATTCGTGTGCATCTTCTCTCTCTCTCTCTCTCTCTCTCTCTCTCACACACACACACACACACCACACACAAATAATTAAAAATTAAGAAAATTATTAATCTTGGGGCCAGCAAGATGGCTAAGTGGGTAAAGGTGCTTGCTTTAAGCCTGAAAAGCTGAATTCAACCCCCCAGAACACATATAAAGGTAGAAGAAGACAGCTGACTCAGCAAAGTTGTCCTCTGACCTCCACCTGTGTGTGTGATACCCATGTGTCTCCCCCACACATCATAAAGACACAGTCTCATGAATTAGATAAAGTTACGTAGATGTCACCTGAAATGGTTCATCTTCCTTGTTGACCTGAGGGGATCTGAAATCAAATAGGGGCTATTACCTCTGGGTGTGTCTGTGGGGTATTCCCAAAAAGGAGGGACGACATATTCTGAACGTGGGTGGGACCATTCTGTTGGTTAATATCCTAAACTGAATAGAAACGAGAAGGCTAGCCAAGGAGGAGCTCACAAGCAGGAGCGCGCATCTCTCTGTGCTTCCTGATTTTGGGGCACTGGGACCAGCATCTCATGCTCCTGTGACACGGCTACAGCCAATCATGCTGCATGTGCTTGCCATGCCAAGCTGTACCTTGGACTGGAAGGCAAAAATCAATCCTACTGCTTTCCTAAAATTACTTTTATCTCCCTATACAGGAAAAATTACAAATACTCATCTCAGCTCACAATATTGAAAAAAATTGCAAACTATGAATTATTCTAGAAAGATTGATCAAAGATTGCATCCAAAAGTGGAATATTAAGCAACTATGTAAAACTTCAAGGGTGTTTTAAGAACGTGGAAAAATGTTTACAATGTAATGCTAAGCTTATAAGTAGAATAAAAACTGTATGGATGGGCAGCATGATGCTGATTTTGCTAACATCACACGGTGCATAGAAGAATAGATAAAATACATAAAGATGTTTGCATTAACAAAATTCACTTTAAATAAAAAAATGTGTAGGGATGGAGACATGACTCAGGGATTAAGTCTTTGCGTAGCAAGCAAAAGGACCTGAGTTCAGATCATAGGTCCCACATTAAAAAAAAAAAGGCGGTATTGGCAGGCCACAGAGCCTCAGAAACCCCAAAGCAAAGTAATAAGAGGGTAAAGCAATTCAGAATGATTCCCAAAATCATCTTAGGGCCTCCATAGATATACACATATATCTTCTTCTACATACCCTCTTCTACATCCCCATACATGTACATACACAAAAGAAGTATGTAAAGGTGTATGTGTGTGTGTTCCCATGTGGGTGAGTGGATGCATATGTGTGGGCAGGTGTTTTTTTCAATCACGCTCCAGAGGCAGGGTCTCTCAACTGAAACCAGAGCTTACCAATTGGCAAATCTAGCTAAGCAGTTTGCCCTGAGGATTCCCTATCTCTGCTTCTCACATTACAGCTGCAACACCTGTTGAGACTTTATGTGGATTCTGAACTCAGGTCCTTGCGCTTGATCTATCTCCCCAGCCCCATCTTTCATATTCCGTGTACTACTATGTATCTGGCAGCGTGAAACACAGGTGACTTGAAAGACCAGCTATGGTCTACAGACATCTAGGAGGACACAGAGCTGATTCTTCTTTCCCACTTCCCCAGAACCCCTGGGCGATTTACCAGGCCACAGGAAGGGACAGGTTACAACGTCACCTCTGGAGAGTCATCCAGTCCCTTAGTATTTTCCTGAAGAAACAAGTGCACTTGTGGCCTAAGCCACGTCATCCAGGATGGTTCCCACAATGCCATTTGTTGTAGTGAACATCTAGAGGGAACTTGAATGTCCTTCAACAGACGGTGAAAAAAAATCATAGGGTGGTCACTGCAGCTAGAGAAAAAGCAACAACCCTCTAGTTCTCGTGCTGGATAGATCCGACAATTTGATGACAAGAAAGGTGGAAAGAGAAACTGGAAAAGAGGGTGGCAAGATGGACTGGTAAGTAAGGCACCTGCTAGCAAACTTGGCCCCTTGAGTTCCATCTCTGGAAGCCCTCTACCCTCCAAACCGACTACAGTGACACACAGTAACCCCCCCAAAATAAATAAAATACTTTTTGAAAGAAAAACCTCATGGTACATATGCACACTGATGCCCTACCCCACTTATTCAGACTTTTAGCTTCCCAGTTTCAGACCAGAAAAATCAACTACAGTCTGAAAATATTATATAACATAAACAAACAATTCATAAGTTTTAAATTATGTTCCTTTCTGGGTAGTGTGATGAAATCTCACGATATCCCCTCGTCCCACCCAACTGCCCTTTGCACGTACACCAACACACACGCACATACATAGAGAGACATAAAACACACATAAATTTCCTGTTAGATGTGAATTCCATCCTCAAGAGGCCTGGATTGTGTATCTGCCAATATCCAAAGTTCCAAAATGATCTGAAATCCAAAATACATCTGGTCCCAAGAAATTTGGATATGGGATGTCCCATTTGTCTTATGATGGTCCCCATCCTACAGTAGTGGAAAAGGAGGCACAGAAAAGCCAACCCCCTGGTCCGCTGTCCAACAGACACTTTTCCTTTCCTTGGGCACCGACAGGCCTGGCAAACATGACCTCTCACATTTGCCCACCGCAGCCTCAAAGGAAGACTTAAAACAGCCCCATTTAACACATGAAGAAGCTGGAACTGAGAGCGACGGTGGTCTGCCCAGGGTCCCACAAACAGGAAAGTGACAGGCAGTCCGTCTGTGGTCTTTGTGCGAGAGGTTCTGGGGGTTAACCCCGACCAGCTGAGGGTCACTATGGGAAGAGGGGAGTAGAAGCCCAGTCACCCACCCAGCTGAAGCCTGGCCTGGGTGTGGCGGGTATGGCATGCCCCTACCCGCTGCCAACCCTGCGTGACCGGCCACCCACCCATCCTTACTGGGAACCGTGCGGGCTTTTCCCTCCCCTCCCGCTTTTTTTTTTTTTTTTTTTTTTTTCTTCAGAAGGGGAACCTAGCCGGCCAGAGAGGCCTCAACCCAGCATAGTTACCCACCCCCTCCCCGGCCTGAGCTAGCTCGGACTCCCTCCGGTTTATCCCAGGGTCATAGCTGGGCACCTGGACGTCCGCGTCCGCTGGCCGTCTACGCCGCATCCACCGTTGATCTGCAGCTGCTAGACTGTCCCTTCTCCCCTCCCTGCCCGCAGCCCCCCCCCCCGCACCACAAACCAGCTCCACCCAGACCCTCCCCCAACTCCCACCCGGCCCCCGCCGCCAGAGGTCCCCGCCGCTCGCCTCCTGGGGCCCCAGCCTCCACGCACTTACCTAGGCGCCCGCTCCTGGTCCCGCGGGCAGCCCGGATCCTCGCAGCTCGAGCGCCCCCCCAGCTCAGCAGCCCCCGGCGGCCCGGGGCGCCGGTGCCCGCAGGATGGGGCACTGGCTCGGCAAGCAGGAGCTGCGGAGCAGCGCTCCGAGGGGCTCCCTGCAGCGGGTCTTCCGGGCTCCGACCGTCCCGCTTCGCTCCGGCTCGCCAGGAACCCAAGACCCAGTGGGGCTCTCAGGCCATCTGGGCGCCTTAGCCGCGCCTTGAGCAGTGCAAACCCCGCCCCAAAGTGTCCCAACACCACACCTCTAGTTCCCGACCCCATCCTAGCTCCCCAGGACGCCTAACCTGTTTCCTGCCCCAGTTTCTGAATCCACCTCCAAAGGATTTTAAAAGGGGGGGGGGACTGGAAGGGCACTGAGGGGGGCAGAAGAAAGAAGAAGGGGGGCCAGAGTGAGAGGTCCTAACTCTGCACTTATGGGTATGATTGATTTTGAAGAACCATAACTATGTTCTCAAGGCTTTCAACCCATCCTCAAAAGATTTCCAACTCCAACCTCAGGTCCCCAAATTGCTAATATCCCGTTCATGTGTTTAAATCCCACCTAGCGTTCTAACCCAGTGCAAA
This sequence comes from Typhlomys cinereus, assembly GCA_023101885.1. Taxonomy (NCBI): domain Eukaryota; kingdom Metazoa; phylum Chordata; class Mammalia; order Rodentia; family Platacanthomyidae; genus Typhlomys; species Typhlomys cinereus. The sequence continues at coordinate 4,500,800 of JALPQD010000014.1, forward strand.
GGATTCTGGACCTTGTCCCAGGGAATTTGGAATCACTGGTCCAAAGAGAATCAATATAGGGTCTCATCTTCCAAAAAAAACTCACTCTGCCCCTGAAATATTTTTAATCTTTCTTCCAGCTCCGCCCCCAAAGATTCTAATTCAGCTAACCCCTGTCTCCAAAGGATTCCGATCCCATCTTCATGGTTTGTAATCCAGTCACAGGGTTCTAAAAAACGCTGCTGGGTGACCTCCATTCCCTAAGGATTTTTTATGTTTTTTTTATTCTTTTAGAGTTTCATGCATGGATATAATGAATTTGTGATATTTTTACATCTTAACCTCCAGTCCCACCCCCCACCTCCATTTTTCCCATTACAACCTTTTTTCCCAGCCAGTCTCCCTCCTATTTTCACGTCTTTCACATGTGTGACCCACTGAGTTTCATCTGGGTTGCTTCAATGACATGTGCCCGAGTACTAGCTGTCCCCAACGATCTTAATCTCCATGATGTGTGTGTTTCTGTGTCTAAGATCACAACCTAAGGCTTCACTCATTCATGATGGAGGCTAGGAGCTCTAAGCTTGGGCTACTACTCCCCCAGACCCTAACACTCTCTTCTCCAGGATTATGACCCCACAGGTCTCAAACTTCTAACTTGGGTACTTCAGGGATCCTAACCTAATAGCAAAGGATTACCTTTTCACATCAAAGATTCTAGACCCACCCAGAAGGAATTTAGCCCACTCTTAAAGATTCTAACCCCCATCTCCCAGCACTCTGGTTTCTCCCACATTCCACTTCCTCCCTTTTCACTCTGTCCCTCCCGTAGGCGGAGTCCCAGGCCTTCTCCCCGCCACTCCCTCCCCGCTTGGGGGTTAGCGGTTTTCCTTGCATCCGCCCAGCGCTATTCAAAGTCCATGCAAAGTTCCTCCCGGCAGGAACTCCCGTCTTATTCTGGCAAAACTCGTGACAACTCAGAGGACCTCCCAAGTTGAAGGAGGATGGAGAAATCTGGCTGGAGGAGACTGTGGTCCCAGATGGATGGATTTCTGCCCCACAACAATCGAGGGCAGAACGCATTCCCTGGAAGAGATAGAGACTGAATTAGGGAGATGGCTCAGCTGGTCAGAGCTCTTGCTGGATGAGCATGAGGACTTGAACTCAGCACCCATGTTCAAAACACAAACAAACAAAACACTTTTTTTGTAAGATAACTGCACATACTTCCTAAACATAGATGTCCAACTGCCCTGTCTATTGATGCCTTCCTTTAGCCAACCGGAGCCACCACCATCTCTCATTCTTTCCCTTATGCATTCAATTACTGAGTGGGTGCTGTTCTGGGTCTGGGATATCGCAAGTGTCTCAACCTGGGCACTTGCTGACATTTGTATTAATTCTTCTGCTGCTTTGTGAACTGCCCCTGAGCATGATGGGAAATTGAACATCTCTGGTTGCACCCCCTGGGTGGCCTGCATACATTCCCATACTCCCCCACCTTGTAGTTCTGAGAACTAGAAATGTCTGTATGCATAGCCAGATGTCCTCTGAGAGACAAAACCACAAATGGGGGAAATAGTGACCCTGTACTTAGTGTTTGGCATGAACTTAAATATACATGTGCCCTTCTAATAAAAACAGACCATTTTTAAGTGGGTTTAACTTACTGGAATGACTCTTTCTTAGTGGTTCCCTCTGTCTCTGTGCTCAGCATTCAGTCCCTTGCTGAAACTAAAAGCAAAGTCATCATGCACATTCATGCTTTTTGTTTTTGTTTTTGTTTAATTCCAGTCGAAGACACCTAGATTGCACAGTTTCTCACAGTAAGCATCCTTGTCAGGGTCCTCTTATGAACCCAGGTGAAAAAAACTTTAAGACGTGCTTTACAGAGAATGATGGGTGTTTCAAGAATGGCCACTGTCCTACACTCTCTCCCGTGTTCCCCACATCTTTACCAACTCCACAGGTTTAACATGAGTTCCCTGGACACAGAAGTGAAAGTCTGTGCAGGGGATACAGACAGCACTGATCAGGGAGCTAGTGAATGGCACTGAGATCTGGAGAAGCCAGCTAAGGCAGAGTTATGGTGCAACCTGTCACCGAGGGCCGCTGAGGTCCCAGCCTCCTGGACACTAGAAGCCGTGGAGCTGTGCTACTTAGATAGATACAGGTGTCAACTTGACAATTGGAGGTTGAGCCTCGGACACATCTGAGAAGAAGTGATGATTAAGGCAAACCCTGAACAAGCAGGTAGGACACTAACTGGTGTGGGAAGACCCAGCCCACAGTGGGTGGGATCATCCCCAGACAGGTAGATAAGATGGGGGGAGCTGGTTCAGGAGTCTGACCAATGAGGTTTGCCCCTCTCCAGTACTCCTTGTGGATATGCTGTGATCCGTTCCCTCTGCTCCTAAGGTTGATATGAGCTCTCCTGCCAAGCTGGCCTATCAACTGTAGTGGAGAATTGTGAGCAAGAGTACAACGCCTTGTTCAGCTGTTTGGTCATAAATTGGTCCACAATATGCAAACTGCAGCAGTGACATACCCACACAAGTTATCTCTTTTTGAAACAGGATGGCTAGGCAGTCATACATCCACCCTGGTGGGTATTGGGTGGGGGATACCTAGAGGGTATAAAGGCTCTAGCTGGTTTGGCCCATGCATGCCCCATCACCAGGGCCTCCAGGGAGAGAAAGGCATTAGTGGTCACCTAAGGCCATCTAGAGTGTGAAGAATGGACTGCAGTGGTGGGACATTAGGAAACTCTCGGGGTGAAGGAATATTCTATATCTTTTTGCTTGGTTGCTTTTGTCGGGTCTCATGTTGGGCTGGCCTTGAACTCCTGGTTCTCCTGCCTCCGTCTCACATAGGTGTGTGCCACTACTCTGTGTTCTTTTTAAAATTTATTTTGTTATATTCTTCGACAGTTTCAGACATAAATAATGAATTACTATTCAACCCCCCTCCTGTCCCACTTGTACATTCTTCTCTCCAGCTGGTCTCTCTCCTACTTTCTTGTCTCCTTGCATATGTGGCCCACGGGGTTTCATCGAGGACACCTGTATTGGCAAGTGCCTGAGTACGTGCCGGGCACAGATGGTTGATCAGTGAGTAAATCACTGAGTTAAGAGGCCTCCCCTGCTCCTGTTAGACCTTAGCCTACTCTGCTTTTATTCAGGAATTTAGAGCGCATGTATACTCTATCAGCTGATTTATGTCTGTTTAGATCTCCACTTGGTCTCTTTTACCATCAAACATTAGATATTTGTTTTCTAGAATGTCACATAAATGCAACTATTTGGCATGACTCTTTTGTTTTACCTCTTTGCTCAATTACTGCTCTTACTATTACATGTTTTCAGCAGTTGGAAGTAAGTACTATTCCATAGTACAGATGTGCACTGTTTTTCTATTCGTTTGCTGATGGGTTGTCTTTAGCTTTTTTTCTGTAAATGAAGCTGATATGAACATCCATGTACAAGTCCTTATTTGACTGCTTTTAAGAACTTTTTACATGTACTTATTTTGTGTGTACACGGGGGATGTCATGTAGAAGTTAGAAGACAAGTGGCCAGAGTCAGTTCCTCCTTCCATCACAGGCTCCGAGGACCGAACTCAGGTTGTCAGGTTTAGCAGCAGGTGCCTTCACCTGCTGAGCCACTGCGACAGACCAATGTGTGATTTAGCTTTTATTTCTCTCAAGCCATAGGCTAAGCCCCGCTAAACTTGTCATGAACAGCTGGTTGGCTTTCAATGTCCCCACCATTGCTTTGCATTTATTCAGTAGTTTGATTTTCAGTTACTTTGTGTCCTTCATTTGAGATAGTTGAAGTAGCAAGCGCTTTGTTCATTCATTCATTCATTTATTTGTTGAGAGAATATAGTTGAACTACAAAAAAAAAAAAAGGAGCCAAGTTCTGCATGTCTGTGTTCAGATACCCAAATATACACAAAATGCTTGGGCCAGCTGTATAGAGACAATAACTTCTATTACTGAGATTGGGAAATACTGCTCTGAGTAGCATTTGGGAGTCAGCCCTGGTCCATCCTGCCTTGTTCCAAAGACAAAAGAAGGGCAGGTGATTTAGAAAGAAGCTATGGCCAGTATCCACAGGACACCCTGGATTGACATTTGCTGGGACTGAAGTCTGGTAAGCAAAGCAAGACCTGAAACAGGGTCTCACTATTCAGCCAGGCTGGTTTAGCACTTTGCAATCCCCCTGCCTCTGCCTCCTGAGTGCTCCGGTTTCACAGCCATGTGCGACCATGCCCAGCAAAAAGATGACATAATTCAAAAGTCGGCAAGAGATCGAAACAGACATTTTCCCCAAAGACATTATACAGAAGGCCAATAAGTACCTGAAAAGATGTGGATTAAAACTACAATGAAACATCTGTTTCAATGGGTACAGTAAGAAGACAGGCGATAATAAGTGTTGAGAAGAAGACGTAGGCATAAGGGCCCTCATACACCACTGCTGGGAAGAGAAAATGTGCAGCCACTGTGGCACGGTCTGGCAGTTCCCAAAAGGTTAAATGCGGAATTGCTGCAGGACACTATCAGTTCTTTTCATGGGTTTGTATCCAGGAGAACTGAAAGTATATGTTCACGCAAAGATCTGTACACACAGCTTATGACAGCATCATTTAAAACAGCCAAGAAGCAGGAACACTCCAATGCTCATCAGTTGTCAAACAACATGTGGTATATCCATACAAAGGAACAGTACTGGGCAATAAAGAGGTATGAAGCAGTAGTATGTATATCAACATTATGCCAAAGAAAAATCTAGTCCCCACATCTATGTGACTCTGCTTACACGACATGACCAGAAGAGAAAAACCTACAGAAACAGAAAGCAGATTCACAGTTGTCAAGCTGGAGACAAGGTGGGTTTGCACAGTGGGGGTGAGATGGGACAAATGTTCTGGAATAGATCGTGGTAACAGCTGCTCATCTCTATGAAGGTCAGATGTGTCAAAAATTATACTATAAAGTCTGAAGGGTTGAACTGTATTGTTGTAATGATTTAATAAAAATACTTTTCAAGAAAAAGAGGAAGTTCCTTATGTACTGACAGAGACCAAGTGCCAAGCTGTATGGGCAATTGGGGTGGGGGATGGGAGCAAAACATATATGGCATATGTTGTACTGTATCATGTACAGAGAACTGGATTGTACTGGGTGGAGTTAGGAAAGACACCTCACTAACAATTCCCAATGTGTCTTCCAGAGATGGAGCTGCTCAGAATACCTCTGTACTCCTCAAGTGTGAACCACAGAAATGAACTAACTGTTCACAAATAATATAGACCCTTTAAATAAACAAAAATAGGGCTGGAGAGATGGCTCAGGGGTTAAGGCTCTGTATCACAAGCAGAAGGTCCTGAGTTTGGATCCCAGGTCCCATGTGAAAAACTCCAGGGGAAAATGGCGGTGGGCAGAGCCTGAAAAATCCCAGAGTGAATGGAGAAGGAGCTAAAAGCAATCCGAAATGATTCCTGAAGTCATCCTTGGTCCTCCACAGGGACACACAGTGCCCTCTGATGCATACACACACATATTACATAAACAAACAAACAAACAAAAATATAGCCAGAAACTACTTGCAAGGTATCATGACACATAACTCTAGTCACTTAAGAGGCAGAGGTAAAAGGATCAAGAATTCAAAGGTTATGAGCTGGAGAGGTAGCTCAGGGGTTAAGCTTCTGCCTTGCAAGCCAGAAGGTCCTAAGTTCAGATCCCGGATCCCATGTTAAAAAATGGTGGTGGCCTGTACTTTTGGTCCTAGAAGGTGAAGCCTTGAAAGCTCCAAAGCAAAGCAAATAGAAGGTAGAAACAGCACACACGCCTGCAGCTCAGACTGAGAGAGCACTCAGCACTCAACCTAGAAGCCTTCTTCTACAACAGAAGTAGAGAATCTCAACACCTTGTGTTGCAGTTAGTCTGCATGGTTGCTGGCAAATCATCATCAAACGGCTTAAGGAAACAAGGGGTTTATTTTCTTATGATACTCCTGTTACAATCTGTTCCAGTTTGATGGGAGAACACGCACCAACACCAGGGCTGAGGGAACTGGCTACACCATCTCTACATAACGGCTGAGAGAGGGATGATCCTTACTTGCCAGACCAGCATGTCTGGCCAAGTGTACACAAGGATGCCAACTTTCTCAAACAGCTCTCTGTGTTTTATTCCAGGGCCTAATCCCACCCACTTGGCCCTTCCCCTTCAGCCAGTCAATCTCTTGTAGGTTTGCTCTGGGCTTAACCCAACCACTTATTCTCCACAAATGTGCCCAGAGCTCAAACCCTCAACTATTAAGTTGACGCCTGTGCCTAACTATGATACTGTGAGAGGAAGCAGCCTAGTGGAGTGGACAACAACCAACCAGAATGCAGAGTACTGGGAATCTTGCAATGTTCACCCAGAATGAGGCTAACCATATCTCCCCATCCTAAGGCTCAGGAAACCTTGTGGGAGAGGGGGCAGTAAGAGTGTAAGAACTTAAAGATAGAAAGGTCCACTGATGGACAAGACATATTCCACTCAAGGCAGGGCTGCTGCATCCAGAAACTCACTGCAATGAAACTTGTTCTTACCAAACCTACATAACAGCTGACATACTTACTAACATGCCTCCATAGACTAGTGAGGATCTCAGGAGAGATAATTACATGCAGTGAAAACCTTGAAACTAGGGCTAGACAGATGAAGGGGAGTGCCCCTATCAGTGGGGTGGCCTGAGCAGAGACCACTTGGTTTGCCACAAAGACCTGAATCCCCACTAGAGCAGACAATCCAGAGGGATCCCTGGGGCCCATAGAAGCAGACAGGCAGGAGGGTGGGAGGGAGTAGAATGGATTAATAAAGGGAGGAGAGAGAAGGAAGGAAAAGGAGAAGGGAAGGAGGGTGAAAGGGATAAATACTCAATATGCTTGTAAAACTAGAAAAAATTACTAAAAAAAGTAAGAGCTATGGAATGAGCATACTAATCCTAGTAACCAATAATTTGTATAGATGTCAAATGGAAAGCAACATTGCTATTAATTTAGATGGTATAAATATCTTCCCAATTCATCAATATATAATCAAAGATTGCCTAAAAACTGAAAGCAAATTGTCTAAAACACTGGTGTACAGTATTAAAAAGTAAACAAATAAAGGCAAAATGGCAGTAAAAAAAATGAACAAAGAAGGTAGACACAATCCAGGATGATTCCTGAAGTCACCTTTGGGCCCCCATAGGCACATATGCTGCCCTCCAATACATACAGACATACATACAAAAATGCAAGAGTAAATTAAATTAAAAGGCTACATCCTCAAACTGCATAGGGAGTTCTAAGATAGCCTGCAACACATGAAACAACAGAGCTGGAGTGTTAAGCAGGGGTTAAGACTGTCTCAAAGGAGAGGACTTGAGGGCAGTGGAGGCACAGGGTGTAGAGGCTCAGCTCACCACCTCTCCACAGCTGCCTTTACTCACAGTAACTTTTTCTAATAAATAGGGATGATGGTAAGGGATTGTCAGAGGTAAAGACACCTGCCTAAGGCCACATAGCCAGGAAGGAGCAGAGCTGGGATTTGAACCCTCATGGGATGCAAAGCCTTGTGGGAGGCGAGCGAGCATACTTCCAGAGTGCTCCCAATAGCTGTGCTTGTGATGTATACAGCAAGTATACCAGGGACGGAGGAGAGAGAGCTTCCAGTGGAGGATGCTGGTCCGGTCCTGGAGGGATGAGTACAGCTTCCCTTTGCCATGGATCTAGACTGGCTCCTTCTAAAGTACATTTTCCTATGTCCAGGGGAGCATTTGCATTTCATATTTTAAATTTCTTGGGACCGCTGTCTATTATCCTATATTCAAAGCAAGTTGAGGGCAGGGTGGGGGCTGCAGTATTTCCCCTTGTATTTGCAAAGCAGCTGACATTCATTTGGCACACAGCCATCCTGGCAGGAGTTCGCTGCTGCCCCCTTTTAACCCACAGGGGAAAACCATAGTCCTAAAGAGCAGCCTGGGAAACTCCAGCAGCCTCTGCAAATCCCTGCTTTCCAGAAAAGATCTTTCCTCCTCCAAATGTCCTTGCCCTCGCTCTGTCTCATCGGTCTCTAAGCTAGCAGGCACAATGGCAGATAGTCAAGTGATTAGCCAGTTGGTGGTCTGTCTTATCTCTGTTTTGCAAGGTGCAATGCAGCCTCCACGGCCCCGTTTCACAGATGAAGAAACAGAAGGTCCAGTTAGGTAGAAGTGACCTGTGAATGCTAGGATGGATCTGACTCTTTGTTCTCCACTTCTATCAATATGTTAAGGGCCCACAATGTTCATTTCTGCCAGGACCTGGGATCCTGAAAACCAACAGGAGGGTCTTGACGTTCACCTTCCCAGGCAATCATCCCACTGAGGAGGCAGATCCAGATCAGAAAATGCTGAGGGGGGAGAAAGACAGAGAGAGAAAGAAGAGAGAAGAAGAGAGAGGAGAGAGGGAAAAAGGAGAAAGAGGGAGAGGGAGGGAGGGAGAAAGAGAGAGGAGGGAGAGAGAGAGCAAGAGAGAGAGAGAGTGTGCTATGTTATCATAGGACTAATACCAGTGAAATCCAGGAAGGGACCTGGAGTTTAGTACAAGGTGCATCAAACACGAATTCCTGAGAAGGGCGCTGTGCAGGGTTGAGGCTTAAGGACACTGTGTGGTCAGGGTGCAGAGTGTCACAGAGGCCCAGGAAACCCTGCAGTGGAAGGACTGACAAGGCCCTGCACAAGCTTCCCACCCGGGTACAGAGGGGAACGGGAAGAGGAGGCGAGGATGGCAGCCCTGAGGACCTGCTAAAGCTTTCTTCATCCTGCAGGCAGCAGGGAGACTGGCCTGGGGGTGTCTTCAGAGCTTATCTCTCTGGGTACAATTCTTGGTCTTGGGGGTAGTAACTTGCTTAGGGTAGGGGGGCACTGGAAGGGGATGGGGAATCCTGAGGAAGTCCTTGAAATTGTTTTTCTGACATCTGTGTGGCCATCTCCAGCAGATGGGTTCCCCCCCAGGGGGTTGTGGGAGGGTTGAGTTTCATAACTCCCCCTCCCCTTCCTCCAAGGGTTCCCCAGAGGCCAAGAAAAGGGGAAGAGCTTTGTGGACTTCCCCTTGGGTGCACCAAGCCTGGCTTCTCTCTGAAGGCGCAGAACCAGACCTCTTAGTAGATTCCAACAGAACAAGAGACCCCATGCGGACACATCCCCCTCACCCCCAGGCCCCAAGCCACACTTGGCAGGAACACCTTCAGGAAGGACTGGTCCCTCCAGTCCCATTTCTTCCTGCTTGAGAATGAAGCTAAGAAGCTGAGACCATGTCTCACTGCGAAGCCCAGGCAGGTCTTGTGATCTTCCTGCTCTCGGCGACCCTTCGTACCTGCTATGTGCCATGCCAGGCTCTTCTCTGAGCTTGGCACATCCTTGCTTGGCAACTTACACTGGGGCGATGTGCATGAGCTCCCATGGGAGAATCCACAAAACATTTGCATAGAGAAGACCAGGCATGGCAACTCCTGCCTTAATATGAGAACTTGCTGAGGCAGGAGGATTGCTGCATGTTCCAGGCTGCCAGGCTATAGAGTGAGACCCTGTCTCAAATCTCACCCCACCCCACCAAAATTAGACAGTTGGTGTGTATTTAACTCTGTATATTTGAGTATACACAAAGAAGGATCTGAAAACTACATGGCCTGCAAGAAACAGAGGGTGTCGCTAAAGAGAAAAGGTTGTTGGAATGGGGGAGGGGCTTGACTTTTTCTTTACTTGGATGCATTTGTACGTTTAAAATAATAATAAATGAGGTGGATATGGAATAAATTGGTGGATATAGATATTAAGAGTCATATCTCTCAAATACTTTATTAGGAAATTTTCTAGACATCCATAAAATCAAAAGACTTCTGTGGGCTAGCAAGATAGGTCGGGGAGTAAAGGTGCTTGCTATACTGATGGCCTGAGTTTGATCCCTGTATACCCAAATGTGGAATGAGAGAACCAACTGGATGAAGTTGTCCTTTGACCTCAGCATACACAGCCATAGCTTGAGCATGTACTCACACACACACACACACACACACACACACACACAAACACACACACACACAAAACACTAATAAACAAATAATAAGTAAATAGGAAAGAAAAGATACTGTTGAAAAACTATGTTTATAGTCTCTATTCTATTGGTTTATCACATCTGTCTACTAAATTTTTTTTTTTGGTGGGGAGGGATGGAATTCTGGGAGTCAAACTCCTGTTTGTTAGGCAAGAGTTCTGCCCTGAATTATACCCCCAGCCTATTTTATCTTTTTTTTTCTAGATATACTTCACAGTGAATCACTTCAACATGGACCCAAATGCACACAACATTGAGTGTTCACTTGCTGAATTTTCATAAATGCACCTACATATCTCCACGGCGTGAACCTCATTACGGTGTATATATTTTCATGACTCCAGAAAGTTCTCTCATGTTCTATTGCATATTTATATCACCAGCATCCTGAGTCAGCACGAGGCCAGCCGCATAAGTACCTCACAGATGTTAGTGAAGCATGAATGAATCCAGGACCCAATGCGCATGGGCTTGTTGCCCTGGGGAGGGGAGCATGCCTTTTCCTCTTAGCATTCTTCATGGGATTTGCATACATTAAGTACTCCATAAAGACATGCTGATGGTGTTAGTTTTACACTGCAGTGTAACAGATTACCCTGAGTTTAGCAATACATAAACATTTACCATGGAAAATCTAGAGGCAGCTTAGTTTAGCGGCTCCAGCTTGGGGAGGGGGATCCTCTGTCTCTTGGCCAACCTGGTTGGCTGAAATCTTAAGTAGGGCTGGAGGATCTGTCCTGAGCCACCTCAGTCTCAGGGCTGACAACAGGAGGCCCCAGTGCCTTACTGGGTGAGCCCGTCTGTGTGCTAGCGCCAAAGAGCATGATCTAGGAGACAGGGAGGAATACCCACAACCTTTACACAGGTTGTCTTCTTTCCGTTTCAGGATGGGTCTACACAAGAGCACAAATACTAGGAGGCGAGATGAAGAGAACACAGTTGGGGCAAATACGCACTCAAATGTTCCAATCACCTGCCATGTGCTAGAATAGCGCACTAGTGGTGTGCTGTGCCAAGCATAAGCATGAGTCATAAATAGTATGTGTGTGTGTATGTGTGTGCATATGTTGGGGTGTTGGGGTGGGGGTGGGTAGGTCAGACAGGCATGGAAGCAGATGGTGTCTACTGAGCTCAATAAATACAACAGTGAAACAGTGATTGTTAAAAACAGCTTGCACTATCTCTGTACTAATGTATATTTGTGGCTCATAAAAGGAAGGTCTCCTTTCCTCCTTATTCCTGGAGCAGAGATAACAACTCTCATCCACTGAAAACCTTGCTGTGAAGCCCAAAACCCTGCAGCCCTCTCCAAGGTGCACTGCTCTGTGCCTTGACTGCTGCCTCTTCTTTATGTTGGAAATTCTTTTGAATCAGCATGGAAAGCTGGCAGCAGCAAGGTCTTCTGATGACTTTATAACACACAGTTTATCTAACCAGTCCCCTGTCACCAACCATTATTAGGGACAAAGCAGCTGGTCTCCCTCGCCCAGATAGAAGAGGCATTTCCTGACAGCGGAACTACATTCAAATCCTGATAGATACACTGCTCAGGATGGGCGAAACCATTGGAAATGCATCAACGTCTGATTCTCATACTGTCATTGTTAGATACAGGCGTCAAATGGATGGTTGAGAGTTCAGGTTCTAGGCACATTTGTAGAGAATTAGTAGTTGAGTTAAGCCGCATGAGCCTGTAGAAGGTTGTCTAATTGATAGGGAAGGTCCAATCCATGGTGGGTGGGACTAGTCCCTGGGCAGGTGAGTAAGATGGAGGGAGCTGATCAGGGAAGTTGGCAGCTTTCTGTACACTTGGCCAGACATGCTGGTCTGGAAAGTGAGGATTGTCCCTCTCTCAGCTGTTATGTGGATGTGGAATGGCCAGTTCCCTCACTCCTGTGTGCATTCTCCTGTCAAGCTGAACAAAGAACTATAAGTCGACTAAGACAAAATAAACCCCTCGTTTCCTTATAAGCAGTTTGGTCATTAGTTTATCGGCCATAGTGCAGAGTAGCTGCCACACACATTCACACCCTCAAAATCAATCCTCAAGTACCTTCGCCATCACATGGCTGAAGAATGGCTGCCTAGTGTCTCCTTGGCTTCCACGCCCCTCTCTATGAGTGAGTGTATCATCATGTTTTCTATTCTGCAAATTGTCTGTACAAACATGTTACCCATTTTTCTACTGGGCTGTGGGTCTTATTTATTATATAAGGGGGTCCTCTTTATTCATCAAAGGCTCTACCTTTCCAGTGCAACAAACTTCAGAATTGTGTGTGCATCCTTGTGTGTGTGTGCACGCGGGGGCGGGGTGTGTGTGTATGTGTTGAATAGATCACATCACTGCATGTGGCTGCGAAGAGTCCAGAAGGTGGTGCTAGAATCTGAAGTGAGGCAGGTTGGAAGGGGGGGAGGGGAGAAGAACCACAGGCACCCGTCAGCTTCGAATGTGATGAAAGGGACTGCTGCTACATACGCTGTGGACGATGGAGCAGGGAGATAGGCTGGCCCTGGTTTTACAACCTGGGCCTCTTTGCCTTTCATGTGAAACACTCAGGGAAGATGGAACACAGGGGGGCCCACAGGTGGGGATGTTTGTCTCTGGTCACTCAGGTCAGATGGGTGGTTGTTTCATTCAAAAGCTCCAAGTCAAAAAAAAAATGCTCCAAGTAACATTAGTTAACAATAATATGGAGCTCAAGACTATAATCACAGCACTGGGGAAGCTGGGAAAAGCGTATCGCTCATTTAGGGTGAGAGGCCAGCCTGGGCTACATAATGACTCCAGGCGAGCCTGGGGTTACAGAATGAGGCCCTGTCTCTAAATAAATAAATAAATAAATAAATAAATAAATAAATAAATAAATAAATAAATATTAAAACCCTAAAATCCAATTAAGCTTCTAGAATGTAAATGTCAAGTTCCCTCTTCGAACCTATTCTTTGCTCTTCCTTTCTCTTGCCCTTCTGATTGAATTCTTCCAGCCTCTCCTCTGGCCCTTGCTCCAGCCCCCACCCCACCCCCATCTCTCTTCTTCTTCAGCTAATTGGCTCACTTCAAGGGGATGCAACGTCTATTAGGTCACTGTCATTGCCCACACTTCCTAACCTGCCCCTGCAGGGCCTCTCAGCGTGTCCATTCCTCTGGCTTCCTCTCCTACAAGTCTCATTTCGCCCCATACTCTATGCCCCTCTATTTGCAATAATGTCTCTACTTATTAAGCACTTATCATTGGCACTTTTTTTTTGTGACCAGTCTTACTAGATAGCTTCAGTTGGCTTTGAACTCAAAACCCACCAGGCCCAACTTGACACGAACTTTCACGTGAATCAACTTATTCAGGCTTCACAAATTCTTCTCTGGGCTCTACGAAAGCTATTCTATTGCTTTCCCCACCTCAGGAAGAAGGAGGTTGAGAGACAGAGACATCCAAGGAGGCATCCCGGGTCACCAACTAGCAGTGCCAGTGCCAGTGCTGAGCACCTACTCACTGCACCTTGGGAAGACCATGATCCTTTGCATTCCCTGCCTCTCCCCATGTTGGGGTCATTCCTGAAGAGCTCCTCTCTCCATTATCCACTGCTCCAAACTTCATTAATCCTTGAAAGTCTTGTAAGTCCCTCCTTTTCAAAGCCCCTTTCCAGATTTTCTAGAAAGAGTTTTCTCACTCTTTGATCTTACAAAGATCAAACTCGGTGATGTTGTTTTCTTATAGTTAGCAAGACAGCATCTGACTCCATAGCCCAGGCTGGCTTCAAACTCATGGAATCCTCATGCATCCGCTTCCCGAAGCTGAAGCTCCTGTTGTGCCTTGCCACATCCGATTTGTGCTGTGATTGTGTGGGACACCTCTCAGCCCATACACCTTCCTCCCACTATCGGGGGATGTGCTCAATCTCCCTCTAGTGTGTAGCACAATGCTAAGTAGGTGGAGAATGAATGTCAAGGATCCTAGGACTCCTGTTGGGGACCTTCTAGAGACTTCCAGGGAGAGAGCAAGAGCTGCAGAGCTCTCAGGCAGGAGAGATCTCCATTGAGGGGACAACTTCCGAGAAACAATTTTACTAAGGTTCATCACTTATCTTTGAGTCCAGCTGTCACCACAGGAGGTAGCTGGTGGAGAAGTTTCACACTTGCATGCCGCAGTCTTACCCTAGGGGATTTTCCCCTCTTGCAATGTCAGGAACTGAACCGTAGTAGGAAGTGTCCCTGTCAAGGTCTCTGTGTGTCATTGGAGGAAATGTGGCCAGCATGTTTCCTATGTTCACTGCTGGTGCCAACTGTAGCCACTACCCTGTGGACATTGACAGTAAGGGAATCACGTGACTTTGGTTAAATGATAGTTTGGAGAGACTGGGCACTTCTTTGGGTGTGAGGGAAATTGCCCCATACCCACAGCTATGAGGTAAGAGTTATCCAGAGCAGCTTGCAATCCTGTCTCTGGCTAGGACCGTGGACAAGGTCCTGGGTTTGAAGGCCATCAAACCCCCAGGCCTTTAAGAGAATCTCCTGTCCATGGCCTTGCTCCTGTCCAATCAATGCTTTCCTCTAAGGTAGCCTCTCTCAGGGGCTTCCGTAAAACTCCCATGGCCCCCCGTGCCAATGCTGTGACCCAGAACCACAGTATCCTTAAGACCAGAGGAGGCAAGATAAAAAAGGTGCCGGAAGTATAAGCTCCAAGGTTAGTTAGCGGGATCCAAGATCACACTGAAGTTCACTGTGACCCTGACTCTTCACATCTCCTCCTTGAGCTTCAGTTCCCTCAGCCATAAGATAAAGACAGAGGTATCTGACAACATTCCAACTAAAGAATTTGTTCAACAAGATAAATTTATTTGCAATGCACCATAAACAAAAAAGTGGCATCTCTGGACCCTCAGTACCATGTGGGTACTTGCTGGCAAATGCAGACTTCAGGCCCCACCTCTGCTCAACCTAGTCGGAAACTCTGGGGATGAGGTCCAGCAATTTGTTCTAGCAGGTCTCCCTGGAGGCGCCAGTGTGCACTGAAGGTCTAGAAGCAAGGCTACAGGGAAATGGCAACTTACAGGGAGGAGGTATTGGGAAAATCATATATCTAACAAGAGATTGATGCCTAAAATTTGTATGCGGCTCTTGTGAATCAATTATGAAAAACACAGGCAACCCAAATGGAGAATGACCAAATAGTACGAACAAGTCGTTCACAGAAGGGAAGCCCGATGTGTGGTAAAAGGGGAGGAGATTCCAAATCTCAGGATCGAGCTGGGGGATGCAGTTTAGTTGATGGAGTGTGGCCTAGCATGCATGAAGCCCTGGATTCGATCCCCACCACCATATAAACTGGGTGTACGAGATGATGCCTGTAACCCAAGCATTTAATAGGGGGAACCGGGAGGATCAGAGGTTTCACATTAACCCTGATTACTTAAGATCTTGTCTCACAAACAAAAAGCAAAGCAAACAAACAAAAACCAAAAATCACAGAATTAGCACATAAATGCAAGAATTCATGAGGGGTGTGTGTGTGTGTGTGTGTGTGTGTATGCATGTGTTGTTGGGGAGTGAACCTTTGACCCCATATATACACATTTTAACCATCGAGCTATATTTCAGTCTCCCCACCCCCAACACTTTTTTTTTTTTTGAGATAGGATCTTGCTAAGCTGCCCAGACTGACCTTGAATTTATTCTGCAGCTCAGGAAAGCTTTAAACTTATAAGAACCTGCTTTGGCCTCCCCAGTAACTGGGATTAGAGGTACCAGCAGGCCCAGCTAAGAAACACAAGTTAAAACAACAAGGAGATGCCACCACACACCCAGACTGACAGTTGACAGTCCTAGGCAGAAGTTGTAAAACTGCTGAGCGAATGAGGCAACAGAATTGCTGACAAGCTCCAAAGAGAATGTTCTGGAAAAATTTAGTGTCATTTAGGTACACGTACCCGGGATCTTCACTAATTCCATTCCTGAGTAGAGAACCCAAAGATATTTTCACACAAGTCCTGCCTTAGTTTCACATTCTCATTGCTATGATGAATATCATTTGGAGGGACGAGGGTTTTTATTCCAGCATATAATTTTTAGGTCATCAGCATCGATCATCATGGTAAGAGATCGACACAGGATGAAGAACCAGAAGGAATTTGCCTTGCAATATCTAGAAGAGCTGAGAGAGGGGCAAAGGTCCAAGCATACCATCTAACTTGCTGGTCTGCCAAATTACCAACCAATTCTTTCTCCATCTTATCCACGTGCTTGGGGGAATGGTCCTACTTACTACGGGCAGGATCTTTCCATATCAGTTAAATAATATCATACAGACTTGCTCAAAGGCTTGCCTTGACTAAGGAATTCTTTCATAAATGTGCCTAAGGGCTCAGTTGTCAATTGTCAAATTGATGCCTCTAACTAGTTGCCATAGTAGCCAAGGGCCAAGTACAAAAATGTTTATCACAATGTTGTTTGTGGTAAGAGGGAATTGAAAGCAATCTAGTTGCCCATGTTCTGAGGAATGGAAAAATGGCTTCTTAGCTTGGAATATATGGAAGTTATTGAATGTAATAGCTAGGTTTTCCCAGAGCATCATGGGTAGATCTTAAAAGCATCACAGAGGTAGCTGAGTGAGGTACAGCATGCATGTAACCCCAGAACTTGGGATGCTGAGGCCGAGGGATCTCAAGTTGAAGGCCAACCTGGGCTATGTGGCAAGACTGTGTCCAAAACAGAAATAAAGCAAAACAATGGGCAGTGAGATGGCTCAGCAGGTATCTGCGTGCAAACCTGACCACCTGAGTTCAATCCCTGCAGCTCTACCACATGGTGGGAGGAAAACCAACTTACGAAAAGTTGTCGTTTGACCTCCATGTGCACGCTGTGGCACACATGTATCTTCTCTTTCTGTCTCTCTTTTTCTCATAAGTAAATAAATAAACAATTGTTTAAAATAAACAATACAAAACCGTCCAAATGACAATAGCAACCAATATTATGAAAAGAAGCAACAGAATGAAACCCAGACCCAGTCCCTCTTACATTGTGTCAGTACACACACAGCATTACTCATGTTATATCCAGAGGCAAGTTTTGAGATGTGGGAGCCAGCATTCATGACATTGAGGGAAAGAGTGTGGGCAGACGAGGAATAAGCAAAAGATCAGAAGGACCCTGATCAATATGGATATGATATGTGGATCAGTGGTGATGGATGGTGATCTGCCACATCCCGAGTAGGCATCTAAAGCTCTCTGGACCTGAATGTCCAGACCGAACAGTGTCCGGCTGCAGGAGGCTGAGGAATGGTTTACCACCATGTTTTATCTTATCTAGGCGCATCTGGCTTCCTCTCGGGTCCTGGTCTTTACTTAGGCAATGCTGACTGCTGGCTTCCTCTTGATCTTTTTAACCTTCCATCTTGCCTTCTTTGACTCCCCAGCTCCAGGGTGGCTGTGTGCATAATCTTGGGCATTTTTCATTGGGGGTTAACACACTGCCTGGCTGCAAGAAAGCTGCAAGAGGCAAGTCCTGTTTTTCCTTCCCAAACTGTGAACTCCTCAGTAATTTTTCCCCCTGGTGTGTTTATGTAATCCATGCACACATGTGTGCATGTGCACATTTTGGCCAGTGGACAGCATTGGGTGTTGTACATTATCACTCTCTACTTTCTTCATTTTGAGGACAGGGTCTGTCCCTGAACTCCAAGCTTCTCCCCTACCCCCATCCCCACCTCCATTTTATTTTTTCCCATACTGGAAGCCAGAAAGCCTCCACAATCTCCCTGTCACTGCTGGGATGACAGAACGTGTATGGACCACACTAAGTGCCTACGTGGGAGCTGAGATCCAAACCCCACACCTCAGGCGTGCACAGCAAGCACTCTTAGTTACTCAGCCAGCATACCCCCCCCCACATCTGTTTAACATCTCATCCCACTCAGTTCCCACTCCATTGCTCCCAGGCACAACAGGCAAACTGAGCCAGAAGGCATTGCAAGTGGAAGGAAGCAGCATTTATTGAGCACTTACAGTGTGTGAGGCCCAATACTAAGGGGCTGACCTTCCATGAGTCTCTGGGATCGCCTGTGAAGAAGGTGGAGCTTAATTTATCAGGGAGGTGTGAAAACACGAAGGCACATCTCAGGAGAATTGGGACATCCTTCAAGTCTCTTCGCCATTTTTTTATTATTTATTCAAGTGTGTGTGTGTGTGTGTGTGTGTGTGTGTGTGTGTGTGTGTAGAACCAAGGGTGAATTGGGGAATCATCCTGGACGGTTTCTACCTCCTTTTTTGCTCCGTCTGGGGATTCACAGGTTCTGCCCACCAGGACCAGAAGCGCAGGCTGCCCCCCCCCTTCCGCCCGGTATTTGTACGTGGAATCTAGCATCCGAACTCAGGCTTAATCCCTGAGCCATCTCTCCAGCCCCCTCTTCTCCACTTTTTAAAATCTCCGTTTCGCAGTCTACAAAACAGGACATAGGAAGGCTCCTGGACCCCAGAAATCAAGCGCTGGGGTTCAAACTGGAAACGTTTTCTGCCAGCAGGTGAAGCCACTCTCCATTCTGTCTCTAGAAAGTATCCGGGTCTCGTGGATACAGGGGTGTCCTGGGGCCGTAGAACTGTTCGGGTCAAGTAGATCTGCTGCCACTTCCAGGCTGGCAGACGCTCCAGGGAGTCCCGAATACTCTCAGGACTCCAAGGGTCTGACTCTCATCGCCTCCGCCCCCTGCAGGACATTTTTGGTACTGCGTGGACCGAGTCCAAAAGGCACAGAAGAAAAAACCCATCAGGCGAGGGTGAGTCTAGGGACCCTGGGGAAGAGGGAGCAGCACAGGCAAGGGTGAGGCAGCTGACTTCTACCTCTGCATGGGCGGTGACTACAGGTAGTTGTCTTCAGCCTGATCGCCACCACCAGGGGAGTCATCCTCCTCATCGTCATCCGGGGCCAGCGCCTCGATGTCGTGCGTGATGTCGGCCAGCAGCCGGTGGAAGGCCTGCGCCTCGGGCCGCTGCGCCGCCCCGTCGTAGCTGCGCACGGCCGAGGCGGACGTGGAGCTCATGCTGCGCTTGATGCGGCCGAAGCTGTCGGTGAGGATGCCGCCCTCGCGGAAGCCCACTCCCTCCAGAAAGCCCTCGAAGTAACCGATGTCCTGGTCCGGAATGAAGGGTCGCATCCCTGCAGGTCCCGGCGCACGGTGACTCCTTGATTCAGCCCCTTTCCTGCCCACGCAGGAATCCCCCTCTCTGGAGAGCTGAGTTCAAATCCTGGCTCTGCTTCAGTCTGACTATATGA
The DNA here is from genome assembly GCA_023101885.1 of Typhlomys cinereus. Taxonomy (NCBI): domain Eukaryota; kingdom Metazoa; phylum Chordata; class Mammalia; order Rodentia; family Platacanthomyidae; genus Typhlomys; species Typhlomys cinereus. The sequence continues at coordinate 4,520,187 of JALPQD010000014.1, forward strand.
CTGACTGTATGTATTAACTCTGAACCAGCTGGGTGACCACACAAGGCTCATCCCGTTAGCTCAGGGCATCATTAGGATTATACTCACTTGTTAGCTAGCTACACATTAAATACTCAAATCCACTCCCTGTATCTTAGCGCCTATTCTGCTGATAGGGCTAAAATAACAGGGTACTTCAAGCACCATGAGCTGCCCCATAACCATCAGCTTTACTTCTGTCCTTTACTAATTTGATACTTTGTTTCTCTCTCTCTTTGGTACTTTACTGTATTACTCTGAACCTCAGTTTTCTCACCTGCGAAATAGGGTGGGGGGAGCGTTCAATGAGGTCATGCTTAGTTCATGTAACTGCCAAACACATGCCAGAGCATTAACTGTGATTCCTATGTTGATTGTTTGTCTCCTCACTAGCTGTGTGACTCTGGACGAGTTCCTTAGCTCTCTGCATCTCGGAGTCCATCTAGGGTCTGACCCAGCGTTGCAATAGCAGGGCTTTCTCCTGGCAAGTCCCTTCCGGTCTCCGTCCCCAAGACTTCGACCTTGCATACCAAAGGATGACTACAAACCAAAGCGAGGCCCTCTCTGCCCGCTAGGGGCGCCCTGCTCACCCAGGAGAAGGAACTTGCGTCGATCCCCGTAGAGCTTCAGCAGACCCGCGCAGTAGTCCTGAATGGGCAGCCCCAGCCGGTACTCTCGCAGTAGCAGCGCAAACTGCTGGATCTCGGGGGGACCCAGCTTACTCCGCAGCTGTGGAGTAAGAGACACCCTGGAGACCTAGCCCAGGCGACAATCCCAGCCGACCCCTGCATGCCTGGCCCAGTCTGTCTCCAGAACCTTCCAAGATCTTCTGGGGAAGGGTGGGAGTGGGGCGTGGGGAGAGAATCTGGCTCGAATAGGATGTGGTCTCCAACACAATCCTGGCAAATGTGGTTGAGCACCTCTGAGGTTTCAGGTCACTGTCCCACTGAGCCTTGCTCCCCCCCATCTCTACATAGGAGGGCGAGGATGCTGACTCTCTAGCCTTGCTGGAAGATGATAGAGAAGATGGATGAAAAGTGCTTGGAGCGCTTAGTCTGGTCGACTCAGGTCAGCCGAGGCTTTTCTAAACTGGCCTAACCTCATCTCCTGCGCAGTCGGTGAGCTCTCACACGTGATTTCCCCCAATGTGCCACATCTGTTCCAGCCTCCAGTGGCGCTGTCAGCCCGGCTCACCGTGACCATGTAATCCTGCAGCTGCTCCAAGCCCAGACCGCTGTGGTCGCTGCCGCTGCAGTGGGAGCCGTGGAAGGACGGTGTGGACGTGTCGCTGTAACAGGCTTCGAATGTGTCCTGGGAGCCGTTACTGCAGGGACAGGAGCAAAGGGACTTCACTCCTCTCCCTGGGCAAGGCTGGAGTTCACCCGTAAGATCTACCTCAGCCACACCTCAAGCCTTGTTTCTCATGGTGCTCTCTTTCTATCTCTTGCTCTTGATTCTCTGGCTATCTGCCGTCTCCTTTCCCCTCTAACACTTCAAGTACTCCCTACCCCTGGGCCTTTGCACAACTATCCTCTCTGCCTAGAATCCTCTCCCCTCTTCACTCTTGAATGAGTTAACACTTATTCATCATCTGAATTTAAGTATCACCTAAGGAAGGTGTGATTCTTTCCCAAAATGGATCAAACCTGGCTAAATGCACTCATGACAAACAGGTCTTTCCAGACTCCATCCCTACCCTCCATGACTGCTCCACCAATCACTTTCCAACCAACCATACTTTCTCTCTCACATACTTTATCCTGTCTGGAATGCCTGCTATTATTCCCTCTACCTGGAATGCCCTTCCCACTTTTTGTTCCCAAGTCTTGGCTCAAGTGACATCAGCTCTGGGAGACCCTCCTGTTTCCTAGGTGAGAGTTGGTTGCCCCCAGCCTTTCTCACAGCGCACCACACCTCTCTTCACTCGAGTGTCGTCATCAATGCTAACTAAACAGTGAGCTCCCTGCGTGCACCAGGCTGTAAGCTTGGCAAGAACAGGGCCTTCTTTTCTCCTCGTGGAGCACCGGCTGTATGCATATGCTCGTTTGTGTGTACATGCGTGCATGTGTGTACTTTTTTGTTGTGTGCATATATGTTTGTATGTATATGTATGTACACATATACACTTTTTTGTATGTGCTTGTGTTTGTGCATGTGTATGTCCAGGTGTGCTTCTAGGGATGGAACCCAAGTCCTCAAGCATGCTAAACATGCATGGCAGTTCTGAGCTGCTCCCCAGCCTCAGCAGATGTCTTTAAAGGGGTCCCTGGCACGTGGCATGATGCTATAGGACTGGAGCTCCAGCTTGGGCCATGGGGTAACTTTGAGGATGGTGATGAGGATGATAGTCAAGAAGAAAGAATCCTAACAACCATGTGTCCCCAAGTCCTGTTCTATTTTATGTAAGAGACAAGGGGGGAAAACTCTCTTTTCAAATACTTTCCTTGTTTTTTTTTTTTAAACACACAAAACAAATACTAAAGTAGTTTAACATTATGTGGGGGGCCTTAGCTGTGACTGTGGACTCTGCAGGCCTGCAGAGACCTGTGGCCCTAGGGTCTGGAATCTCACACCTCTGAGTCTCAGGGTCTAGAACTCTGATCCCTGAAGAGCCCTGGGCTCTGCTGACTTCCTGTCCTCCACAGAGATCAAGGATGCCTCTTTTTCCTCTCCTCATTCTAAAGGAGTGTCCTTGTTTGGGTGGAGCCAAAGTGTGGTACTCACAAGGAGCTGCAGCAGCTGAAGTCGGCATCATAGGCGTAAGTCCCATCTGTGCGGCAGCTCTCGCCTGGCATCCGCAAACAGACAGACCGTTAGGACTGGCAGACAGGGACCAACATCTCGGGCTCCTTGAAGCCCCAAGCTGGGGTCCAGCCCTGCTCTGGTTTTGCACACAGCAGACATTGGGCCACTGAACTTCTCTATCCTCAGTATCTAGGCTACACCCATCTCCCCGACTACTTCAGGGGATCTTAGGGATGGCAGATGAAAACCAGTGAGGGGCGTTCACAAACTGTGCTTAGGTAACACCAGAAGATTGTACAAGGGGCAAGGTTACAATCTTGAAAGTATTCTTCTTAATTAATGAGAGAGTGAGAGCAAGAGCAAGTGAGCCAGTATGTGTGTGTGTGTGTGTGTGTGAGAGAGAGAGAGAGAGAGAGAGAGAGAGAGAACATTCATTCCATGGTACACTGGTGACGTCCACCACATGGGCTCCTGGGGATTGAACTCAGGTCACCAGGTTTGTGAGCAGGCGCCTTACCCGCTGACCTATCTTACGGCTTGGAAAGCAGCGTTCTTTCTGAGAACTTGCCTTCTCCCTGGCCTGCTCACCCAGCACTCCAGGACATTGGCCGCGCTGTTCTCATGACAACTCATTTAAGGTCACTTGGTCATCTTGACTTCTAAGGAGAGGCCAGCTCCTTATTTCATGTTCTCACAGCATTGTTAAGGTTATGTATTTATCCGTGTGATTAAATACTGACAGCCTGCCTCAGCTATGCAGGTTTCAGGACAGCAGGGTCTTGCTTCGTTTTACCCAACAGTATATCTTGGCGATTAGCACTGGGGCTGAGATACTTAAGTGCTCAACAGTTATTTGTTGAATGGATGAATTTTTGGAACTATTGATGGATAATTTCATTCATTTTCCTGTCATCTCTGTGGGAGCCAATGAGTTACCCCAACTGTCTACAAGCACTGCTCCCCCAGATAGCCAGGGTCTTCAGAAGACAAGAGCCAGAGCCCTATTTCTGGGTCTACATAACCAGAAATCACTTTCAGGGGGGCGGTGGAGGAGGGAGTTTACTTCATGGTCTTGAAGGTGATTGGGGAGAGAGGTTGTTACAAACAGGAGCCTTGAAACTAGACAGTTCTAGGTTTGGAGTCTGACCTTGGCTTACCAGCTACATTACCTTTGGCAATTTATTGACTATTCAGCGTTTTCATCTGTAAAACCATATCATGAGGCCTTGGAGATTCTCTTCCTCTTGTTTGTCCTCTTCTTCCTCCTTTTTAGATAGGATCTCTCTACTGTAGCCCAGACTTTTTGTAAACTCTTGATCCTCCTGCCTTGGATTCTAGAGTGCTAGGATCGATGGCATATGCCAATATGCCTGGTCCTGAGATTTTTCCATCTGTTCAAAGAATACCTCTCAGAGCAACTGTAATATATCCAGTCCTGCACTAGGCTCACAAGACAGATAGGTTGCCATGAGGATTCAATAAGACTTGGCACCTTGGGGCTGGAAAGATGGCTTAGTGGGTAAAGGAATCTTGTGCAAATCTGTCCACAGAGGCCATGTGTTAGAAGGAGAGAACTGATTTCTGAAAGTTGTTCCTCTGACCTCCACGTAGGTACTATGGCACATCCTCTCTCTCTCTCTCTCTCTCTCTCTCTCTCTCTCTCTCTCTCTCTCTCTTCCCTATGTTTCTCTCTCTCTTTTTCAAATAAATAAATACAATGTTTTAAAAAAGGACTTGGCATCTCAATGCTGAGCTTGGCACATAGTTGGTGCTCAATAAAAGCCTCCATTAGCTCCCACTCATTCCAGCCCTGTAATGCATACAAGGATAGGTCTGAGGATGACTGCCTAGGAGTCTCATGTGGCAGGATGGCTCAGGTGGCAAACTGTGCATGTGCTGAAGTTTCTGCAGAGCAGGAACACTTGAAGTAAAAGAGACATTCAAGAGCACAAGTTCAAACTCATTTTGAACTTGGGAAAAGTGATCATCTTTGAAAAAGTAGGTTTAAAATCATCACGAACATCGATGTTTCATTAAGGAGACCCTGTCAGTTCGGGTACAGCTCAGGACCTCTAAAATAATTCATCGGTCCAGAGTGGTCCCAGGACACCTCCCTTCCCTGGCCTGTAGGGTAACTTGATGGGAGTTCCGGTACTCACTGCGGCTGTAGAGCCATGGCCGTTCTGGCGTGGATTTGTAGTGGTAGCCAGCCCGGTCTACACACTCAATGCTCTGGTCCCCGTAGATGATCTGGAAGACCTGGCAGATGAGTGCACACGACTCTTCGGCAGCATCCTGGTCCATGGAGGCAGGGAGAGGAGAGCTCAGGTCCTCAGTGCGAGCCAGTGCTGAGACACACACCTAGGGACCCCCTTTAAGCCAGCTTCGAAGACACTTCCTTCAAAAGTCTACGGATCCTTGCTGGGTCCATTATAGAACCTAAAGGTGACTCCGACTCATCTGTCATGAGACAGGAACTCCAGGTTTCCTAGGAAACCTGTCTGAAATGCACACCCATTGATTGAATGTATAGGTATGGAAGCAGAGATTCACTGTGGGGAAGGGGAATTAGAATGAGTAGGAGAAAGGCCACTTAAAAAATCAAAGTTATAGGTGCCATTACTACTAATGGACACCATATGTGGATATGAGCTGCCCAGTACCCACTGCAACAATGGAAGGAGGATGAATGACAAACTGTAGTCTCTGATAGAAGAAAGGCATTTGATGTTTTTGGGTGAGAGTTTGAGATTACACATTTGAAGAGAAATACGAAATCTGAAAAGACCCAGAAGGCAAGACCATGCTCATGAAAATATTGCTTCCTCCTTTGTGTCACTAAGAGAGCCCAAGCAAGAGTTAAACATAATTCAGGATAGGCACGTATGGCAATGCTGATCATTAAACCAGGACCAGTCAATCCTTACAGTGATCCAAGCCCCCACAGAGTGGATAGGTAAGAGAGGATTGTTATTTCATTCATTTTCTATTTTCATGTATATGTGTGTGGAAGAAGCATGTGGGTGTCTGTGAGTGTTTGCATGTATGTGGATGTATGTGTGCAAATGTGTACAAGTGTATGGAGGCCCCAGTTGGGTGTCGGGAATCATTCTTGATCTTTTCCACTTTATTATTTTTGAGGCTGGTTTCTAATTAAACGCAGAGCTCAAAGATAGGGCTAATCTGGTTAGCCAGGTTTAGACTTACGGTGCTGGAATTATAGGGAGGCAGCCTGCCTGGCATGTTACGTGTAACCCGGGGATCCAAACTCCCTTGCTTGCAGGGTAAATGCTTTTAAGCCTCTGAGCCATCTTCCTACCCACAGAATCTTCATTTAAAAAATATTGAGGATTGATGTCATTAAGTGGCTGATCTGGGCTGGGCCAACAGGCTCCTGTTTTAATAAATACTAACATTAAAGATTTAACTGCCTTTCAGAACTACAGTGCCTCAGACACAAAGCCAGAGGCTCACATTCTCCGGAGAGCAGACCTTCATTTTCTTATTCATCTACAAATTCCCCAACCAGGCTGGGACCTGAGCCCTGGAGCTCCACAGCTTAGTGGGACAGACAAGACACAGCATTGTCAGTGTTTGGGATCCAATTTCCAGGGCCTTGGATTTGCTAACATTTTTCTTTCCTTCACACTATAGTTTAAACAGCACAAACTCAGTTTCCCTGTAGAAACTGGGTCTCCTCCCCCATTCCCTCTCATGTAAGCTGCACATTGTCTTGTTGACAATATGGCAAGATGGAATGATGTAAGATGCATCAATTCATCCCATCAGCAGATGTTTATTGAGTACCTCTTTTGTTCGAGGAACAGTTTGGGGAGCCACCTGGAAGATATCAGACTCCTGCACGTGATGAGGAGCTCAGTCTGGCTAGAGTGGAATAGAGGGACAGGCCAGAAAGGGAAATGGGGTGGTGTCTAGAGTGTGGCTAGTCTAGGAAGCAGTGTTAAAGATGGAGGTTTTTACTCTGAGTGAAAGGCAAAGTCATGGAAAGATGTAGAGCAGCGACTCGATGGAAAGTGAGACAGCAGATCTGCTCTGACAGCAAAGGGGACAGAGGGAAGGCTTAGCCAATGGGGTGGAACATGACAACATGATTCCAACAAGAACATAGGAACCGAGCCTGGGCCTGGGCGGAGACAGTGCAGAGTGTAGAGATGGATGTGTGTGCATTTTAAAGATAAGGACTAACAGGTTTTATTGATAGAGGAAGCAGTGAGAGGGAGGGAAGAAGAGGGAGAGAGATAAAGCCAACTGCAAGGTTTCAGAACGGAGCTTCCATTCAGCCAGACTGGACCAAGGAGCCCCAGGTTTGGGGACAAGAGTGGGAGCTCAGCACCAGGTCCACGGGGTCTGTGGTGGATAGTAGATCTCGGAAAGAAGAGGCTAAGTGGGTATTTGATTAGAGGTGAAATTCAGGGTGTTCCCTGGGTTTTAGGAGGCAGCAGAGTAGAAATCCCCTAGGAGTGAGTGAGGATAAAGGAGAGAAGAAATCAAGGCTAATGCCTGAGTCATTCCAGTTTTAAGTGGCTGGAAAGAAGAGGAGGAACCTATTTCAGAGAAGCTTCTGGAGAAGGAGGGAAACTGGGAGAGTGAGAGCAGGATGTCCATCGAGAGAGCGTTTCAAGGCGCAGATGTGAGCCACTGTCTGATTTTCTTGGGGTCAGCCCTCTCTCCCTGGAGACAACCACATTCAGTCACCGTTGGTACACAGAGGGCACCAGAGACCTTGGAGTGGAGGACACACCTGGAGGAGTCAGGGATTGAAAGCTCTGCTAGCCCGATGGTCCTTAAGTGAGGACACCAAATAGCTTGCTCAGCTGCATCCACAGCACCTAGCCCAACACGGAGCACACAGTTGGCACTCAATAAAAACCACTACATGAAGGGGGGGTGTGAGTGCCAAGGGGAAGGTGGGTGGTAGAGCAAAGAATGTCAGTAAATTTCTGCTTCAGGTGGCCATCTTAGTAACCAAGAGTATCTGAGCTGAACTTCCCAGAGTTGAATCTTGCAAGTCACCATGTACTTTCTAAGGAACTTTCAATTAGTTTCCTAACCTCTAAGCCTCAGTTTCTCTTCCCATAGAATAGGGACAGTTGTCTTTTTTCTCTAGGGATTGTCATGGAGATTAAATGCTAATGTTACTTCTTGTCTAGACTAGGTCTGTGCTCCATTTGTGGTGTGGTTAGTGTCCTGTGACTGTTCACTCTGAGAGGTGGGATTCAGTGGCTCCAATACAGCCTGTGCCAGAGAAGCAACCGGAAGCCCTTTGGTACACAGCCTAGGAAGAAAAGGCAGACCCCGTAAACCTCGACCCAGAAAGAGTCGACCCCGCGGGGCAATCGGGGCGCGGAGTGTCCTCGGGCTCACCCTGTTGGCCACAGCCAGAATGACAAGGTTGCAGTAGGCGTCGGGGCTGGGGTCCTGAGGGTCCAGCGGGTTGGGGCCCGGGTGGCGCCGTTCCCAGCTGCCGCCGCCGCTGCCCGCCTGCCGCCGCTCCCAGCTGCCGCCCGGCTTGCCCCCTCCGCCGCCGCCCGCCGCGTGCCGCCGCTCCCAGCTGCCGCTGAACGTCTGCCGCCGCTCCCAGCTGCCCGACGCCCGCGCCCCCGCGCGCTGGCGCTCCAGGCTGCCGCCGCCGCCGCCGCCCGCCGCGCGGGCCTCGCCGCCGGCACCGCCGCCCCACGCCACGCGCCAGTCCAGGCTGCAGATGGTGTGGCGCCGCTCGGCGGTGCCCACCCGCCTCTTCTCGGGCGCCGCACCCGGCGGGCCGGGGTCGCGCCCTGAGCCTCCTGGGCTGGCGTCCACACCCGCCGGCACCGGATCCACTCCCAGACCTAGGAGAGACAGGACTGTCAGCTGCACAGATCGCCACTAAAAGACATCTCCCGAGGCCACTTGGAGGGACACTCGGCCGCCCTAGAGTCCTTGGGCTCTTGTGCCCATGGACCCCCAGTGCCCTGATCTCTTCAATTGGATTTGGTGCTCTGCCTTTTGGGCCCCTCGACTACTGTTTCCGCCTCAGTCTTGGACATCTCACAGATCCTTCACTCCTCCCTGTCCCTTGACGCCCCTCCCTGACCCCCCCATTCCGCTCTGGTCTGTGACCCCGCCCCTAATCTTGACTCCGCCCTAGGTTCTGACGGCATCTGGCCTTGGCTACACGCTAGGGTCTCTGGGTGTGGGCTAGGTGGTTCCCACCCTCCGCGGCCCACCCTGCTGCCACCATCTGTTGCCTTCTGAGTTGAGATTGGTGATCAGACCAACCTTAATTCGGACTGTGATCTTGTTTTTAGCATCCCTGAAGAATTCCAACTTCCCGAACCCCTCACTTTGGCTCCCTTCAATTTGGCCTGACACTTCCCACAGTTCTCCCACGTAGGTCTGAGTACCCAAATCTGATTCCTCGTCTAGTCAGAGGGTGCACCTTATCCCCAGCCAGACTCGTGTGGTCCCACCCTGCTTCATCATTCCCTTTAACTTAGAGTCTTGCGTGAGTTTCCTAGTTCTCCACCCCTGTACCGCCAACCGACTTCGGGGTGTTTTACCATCCTCCCTGCCGGGTCATTTTTCCTTAGGCTTCTTCGGCCTGCCCTTACTCTCACAGTCTCTCCCAGCCTCCCGCCCCATCCCTGCTGCAGGTCGCAAAGGACCCTTTGCAGGTTGGGCAGCACCTGTCTTAAGGACCAGCAGGTGCAGCGCGTCGTCCTGCAGGTAGGAGGCGGCGGCGATCTCGTGCGTGGGGATGCGCAGGATGAGCTCCTCGTTGTCCCGCCAGGTGAGCAGCAGGCAGCGGGCGGACAAGCTCAGGATGCTGTCCTGCTCCGCCGTGGTCTTCAGTGGCAGCTCCTTCAGCTGCTGCGGGGCGAGTGGGATCACCTGAGTCCCGAGGGCCTGTGGGTAGGACAGGGAGAGAGATCCTGCCCTCCTCCCGCCTCAGGTCCTCACCCTGGCCGTGTCCAACAGTTGAAGGAGCTCATCCCGGCTGGAAGGATTCAGTGAGGAAGTCACCCAGGTGAGATGGCCCAGGAACTGGATGGGATACACGGAGAAAGGCACAGAGAGGACATCCTGAAGCCACAGAGGATTCTCACCTCGCCACCCACGCAGAGGACAGCCTGAAATACCTGGATTAATAACCTGATGATAACTTTTATTGAATTTGTAACAGAAGCCAGAGTTTTGAAATACATATATATTTCAGTAACATTTTAAAGCTATATATTAGTTGTGTGTATGTGTTGGTGTGTATACGTACACATGGGTACATGCATGCCAAACTGTGCACATATTGGAAGACAGATGACAACTTTCAGGAGTCGTTTCTCTCCTTCCAGAGATCAAAATCAGCTTGGTAAAATCCTGTACCTAGTGAGATATCTTACCAGCCCTTGCCTCTTTAAGAATGAAGAACCATAGCAAAGCATGGCTAAAAGTCTTGCCCAGAATTATAGCTAGAAAGGGTACATAGGTATGGGCAGGTGGTGCTTGTGGTGCATGCCCTATGATACTAACACTTGGGAAGTAGAGGCAGGAAAACAAGGAGTTCAAAGTCATCCTCAGCTACATATATATAGACCCATCTGGACTACACGAGATGCTGTTTTAAACAAAAAAAGAAGTCTGGACTTCACATGCCAGAGCCTATATTCCTATCTGGCAGCTGATATATACATGGCTATCTCTTTATATGAGGTTCTGCAAGGAAGCAAAAGTTATAGTTCGTTCTCTCTCTCTCTCTCTCTCTCTCTCTCTCTCTCTCTCTCGACCAGACCTAGGGCTTCTTTGCATGCCGGGCAAGGGATATAAGCACTGTGTTTCTTCCCCAGTTTCCACTATTAAACTTGAAAGAACCCTAAGAAATTCCTTCCCCAGAGTCGCTCTCCTCACCCTTAACACCACTGCAGAACTGACTGCAGATCACTTGTCTTCTTTTTTTTTTTAAATTTTTTATTATTATTATTTATTCAATTGTGCGTGTGTGTGTATGTATGTGTGCGTGCATGTGTGTATGTGTGTGTGTAAAACCACGGACGAATCAGGAACCACCATGGACGCCTCCACCTCCTTCTTCCCCGGGATTCACAGGCTCCGCCCTACCAGGACCAGAAACGCAGGCTGCCCCCGCTTCTGCCTGGCATCTATACGTGGGATCTGGGAACCGAACTCAGGACCTTCTGCCTGCAAGGCAGAGGCTTAACCCCTGAGCCACCTCTCCAGCCCTCACTTGTCTTCTTAATGACCTCCTTACAGAATGAAATAGAAGGAAAAATGGACTGATTTAATCTATCATTTTGTTAGAAAAATGATGGCCCAAGTCAATTCATTTTTAGTTGTAACAACGTTTCACTTTAATGTTATTAAATGTGTAAATTTACTTTTTTATTGTTTTGATTTTTATTTTTATTTAAGTGAGTTTCACCAATCAAACCTTTTCTTTTCATTCTCCGTGAAACTTCATTTTAAATAACGTTAAATTGCTGCCTTTTTCTCCATATATAGGCTTACCAGATCAAATACAAGATGCCAGTTAAATAACAACTTTGTTTTTAGGCATTTGTTAGTACATTTAGTTCTATTTAATATTGGGAACATATTTCTCCTTTACGATAAAGTAGTCACTGCTTATCTGAAATTCAAATTTAACTAAGTTTGCACATTTGCTAAATGTGCCAGTCCTATCCCATATCAATATTCCTTGGCTAATGAGGGCCTCCCCTACACACACACACACACACACATACAAATACATACATTGTTCCTTCATGATGGTCCTAAAACAGAAGTAAAACTCTTGAATAGTCAGAGTCTAGCGTGGCTTATTTGGTTCCTTATTCTGTTCTGGGAAAGGGAAGCCTGGGCCTCCGGAATGTCTGGTAAGTGCCTGGCTCTGAGTCTCATTCTCAGCCTGTTCCTTTCTCTTAACCTGGTCAAGTTGTGAATAACAAGATGAATGCAGGAAAAAAAATCTCACAAAAGGTTCGAGCCTTTGGGGACACGGAACACTCTCCCATTCAGTCTCCCCTGGGGGTGGATTCTGAGTCCCATATTGAGAGGAAATGCCGGCTCAGCGAATGGACACCATCTTCATGAGCAGCATGCGGCAGGGCAGCAATGACCCTGACATGCGCCAGGCCATTTCTTTTTTTTTTTTTTTTTTTTTTTTTTTTTAATTTTTTATTATTATAATTGACATGTGTGTGCGTGTGTTGTAGTGGTGTGTGTGACCACAGCGCCACAGGAGCCTCTTCTCCTTGTTACTTGCCCCGGGATTCAAGGCTCCGCCTACCAGGAACGCAGGGCCCCCTGAGCCTGGCGTTAACATGGTCAGGACTGAATCAGGACTTCGCTGCAGGCAGGGCTAACCCTGAGCCACCTCTCCATCCCAAGGCCCATTTCTTAAGAGCCACGGCCTTCTCTGTGGACAGGCTTCGCGATGCCATGAGGGACAGGTAGTTCGCATGGCCTGGTGCTCCTGACCTTCCGCCCACACTACTTCCTCTCCAAGTAGTCACACAGCAGAATCTGGGGATCGATGAGGTAGTCCGGGGGATAAAGCGGCATCGAGTGCAGGGGCCGGCGGCTCACATTGTTGCGGGAGGCTGCTGCCCGGCGCCCAGCCTTGGGGAACACCAGCCTTCGGATGGGGGACACAAAGCCCTGGGGTGGGGTGGGGAGACACAGAGAACAGCAGTAGCAGCAGCAGCTTTGCGGAGCATCTCCCGTGCTCACTGACCGACCTGTTCTCAGGGAATAAGTCTGCCTCACTTGCAGGAGGAGCACCCATTTCACAGACGCAGAAGCCAAGGCCCAGGAGGACACCAGCTAGTGATAGTGGAACCAGTGGTCCAGGCGGGGCAACCCCACTCAAAACCTCCTCCATTCTATCTCCTAGGGGAGGGCATAGTTCTGGACTGGGGCCTGAGGAGTGGGCGCCTATGCATTGACTGAAGTAGTCTCTGTTTTTCTTTAAGTTAAAAATAGATTCAAAGTAAAGTTAATTATAATCTGGATCTGACTGCATAAAAATGACCAGGATCAAGGATACAGGTGCAAATTCCAAGTCCAACCCAGCCCAGCATTGCTTAGTCCAGTATAACACAACCCAGAACAGCCCAGCACAGCATAGATCAACACAACATTGCCTAGCCCAGAATAACACAGCCCAACACAGCCTAGTCCAGCGCAGCCCAGCACAGCACAGCACAACACAGCCCAGCCCAGCACAGCCCAGAACAACATGACAGAATCTAAATCTCAAAAAGAGCAGGACCATTGCTCTGAAGTCCTCAGCTTGTGGTTCCGTGGAGTAGGAGCACTTAAGAACTGGACAGAAATGCGGGTTTCAGATCACACCCCAGACCCCCTAAATCAGAAACTCTTGAGGCTGGGTTGAAGTCCTCTGGTGTGAGGATTCTCTCCAGAGCAGAAACTGCGCTCTAGAACTCCCTGGGCAGTTTCTAAGGTTTTAGATGCCCAGACCGCATACATTCCAGTCAAGCAAATCAGAGACCCTGGGACCAGGGCCTAGGCATCAAGACTTTTAAAGGCTTTTTAGATAATGTCAGTCCCAACCCAGGCGAGAACTGCTGAGGATGTAGAGTGTGTGGGATGTTACTTATTCTCCAATGAGGTACATACAAACGTAAGATAACTCCAGGTGCTTATGTTGCAGTTAGGTGCTAAGGCGACCCACACGTTCCCAAGTGTGTGTGTTCCTTCAGTTGACTGGACCCTGTACTGGCGCATGTGGGTGTACACGTGTGGAAGACTGGCTCCCAGCCTTGTGTCCAGGGCTTGTGATAATGACCTAAACTAATGAGACTTCATTGTGCTTGCCAGTTTTAATTAGTAGATCTGCGGTGGGCCCCCAGATTCTACATTTCTAACAATGTGTGTGTGTGCGTGCGTGTGTGTGTGTGTGTGTGTGTGTGTGTGTGTGTGTGTGCACATCCACTTGTCTCTGCCTTCCCAGCACTGGGGTTACAAGTCTAAGCCACCACATTGGTTTTTTTCCCTGCATTTAGTACTGGAGATTGAACTCAGGTCCTCATGCTTGCACGGCAAGCACCTTACCAATTGAGCCATCTTCCCATCCCCCATGCTACACCGCAGTTTAGTAGTTTTCAGGTTCGGCCTCACTGGGGAGCTCATTAGAAATTCACTCTCAAGTCGGAGACATGGCTAAGAAGCTCAAGCCCTTAAAGGACTATAGTCCGGATTGCCAGATCCCATGTGAAAAATGCTGAGAGTGTTGCAAGCAAAAGTCACAGCATGAGCAAAACCCTGGTAGCCTCAAAGACTGAGGGAGATAAGTCTGATAAAGCCATGTTCAGTCAGTCTGTCTTGCCTGCGCTATGACAGGAACAAATCACGCAGGCCTTGAATGCCAACTATGGAACTGGAATGCTTTCCTGCATATGTGAGTGGTGTGCATGCTAGGGGGAGGGGAGGGCTGTCTATACCCCCAGATAGTCCGGCCTACTCTCTAGCATCATCTTTACTATACACTACCCCTTGCTCCTCCATCTTCTAGTCCTCTGTATGTTGCATTCCTTCCCACCATGAGGCTTTTGTACATGCTGTTCCTCTGCCCTCAACACTCTTCCCTACCCCTTTGCATCCACCAGTCCTCAGCTCCAACTCACCAATTTGAGGTTTGCTATCCTAATGTTTTGTCTTCCAGCACTGAATATAGGGCCCTCAAACTCACTGTGTAGCCCAGACAATTTGTGTGTATATATATATACACATGCTCGTGTGTGTGTGTGTGTGTGTGTGTGTGTGTGTGTGTGTGTACAGGATCACGTGTGTGTATGTGCATGTGAGGTCCAAGATTGATATGAGGAATCAACCTCACTTGCTCTTCTACCTTATGCTTTTGTGAGGGTTTCATGGATGGGCCTAGTCTGGACAGGTAACTTGTTCTGGGGACTCAGTCTCCACTTTCTGAACTGGAACTATAGGCAAATTGCCACATCCAGCTGACATTTCACAGAGGATCTGGTGATCTGAGCGCTAGTACTTTGGCTTGCTTAGCAAGCACTTTAACCACTGAAACCAATATATAGATTCATACAAATTGTTTTAAAAGTTAATAGTTATTTCCCCCATTAGACCACACACTCTGGGGTAGATCAAGGGGTTTTATCTGACTTTACTCACCACTGCCAGGACTAGCACCAGGCACAGTTCATGGCACATAACAAGTGCTCAATAAGCATCTATCAAAAGAGTGAAAGTGGGGGAATGGAGAGGTGGCTCAGGGGTTAAGCCTCTGCCTTGCAGGCAGAAGGTTCTGAGTTCAGATCCTAGACCCCACGTATAGACGCTGGGCAGAAGCAGGGGCGGCCTGCGTTTCTGGTCCTGGTAGGGCGGAGCCTGTGAATCCCGGGGCAGAGTAAACAAGGAGGAGGTGGAGGCAGTCCATGGTGGTTCCCGAATTCATCCGTTCACACACACACACACACACACACACACACACACACACACACACATGCGCGCACACACACATACACCCTCGCATACACGCACAATTGAATAAATAATAAATTAAAAAAAAAAGAGGGAAAGTGGCTGGGCGTGGTGGATTCCAACACTTGGGGGGCTGAGGCAGGATAGCTGCTGTGAATTTATTTGCTCTACGTAGTGAGTTCAAGAGCAGCCTGGGTTACCTGTCTCCAGCAAACTAACTAACTAACTAGCTAGCTAACTAACTAACTGCTTCTCTTGAGCTCATGATTCATGTGGCACATTTTTGTATCAGTACTGGAACCTGAACCTAGGGTCCTCCTATCTCTGAGCTATGTTTTCACTCCACTTTTAACTTAGAATTTTTTTTTCAGTACTAGGGATCAGATCTAAGGCTTTGTTCATAGTAGACAAGCCTTCTATCACCAAGTCACATCGCCAGCCCACTTTTTAAATTTTAAGACAGATTCTCCCTAATCCCTAAGCTAGCCTTGAACTTTCATTCCTCTTGCCTTGCTCTCCAACGTAGCTGAAGTTCCAAGTCTGTGCCACTAGACCTGTCCTTCTGTGGGTACCTTTTAAACAAATAGGGACCTAAGATTCTAGGGCTCAGTGTGGAGGGGGTCAGGAACTGGGATTGGTGGTGTCCTGAATCTGGATGAATCCAAAGAAGTAGACTAGGAAACTACTCAGGGTCAGGAATTGGGGAAGACGGAAGGAGCACTTGGAAATGACTCTGGGCCAAGGCCTCAGGAGTGGGCTCCATAAAAAGGTGGGGAGGAGTAGCTATAAGTTGGGAAACAACCTGGGAACAGGTGGGAGGCCCCGCCTGGATGGGCAACCTATCAGAACCACCCTGGCTGGGGCTTTTCTGTCCACAGTGGTTGGAGGACAGGAGTCTGTGCCTGCTAGGTGTCTGTCTGTCTGTCTCTGAGAAACTGTAATAAGCAAACACTGCAAGGTCAGGGAAACTGGTTTCCTGGAACCCGTCTGTCTGTCAGTTCAGCTTCTGAGAGGGGAGGTTAGAGCCCAAATGTCACTCACGGAAAAGCCTTCCAAATAAGAAGGATGACCCCTGCTTATGCCACTCATTGTCCCAATTCCCACTGCCCTCTGCCCTGGCTTCAAGAACATTCTTTCACCCCATCCTTCTCAAATGCCCACCTACCTTCTTCCCTTTCTTGACTTCATATTCCATGGTGTAACGTCCACTCTGCTCCTGCCACCCTCCAGTCTACTCCCTCCAGACTCTCCCCCCACACCATTTCCTTTGTTCATTTTCCTGCCTGGTCGGAAACTCCACCAGCACCGGAGTTCCTGCCCCTCCCATCTGGTGGTGGGGGTAGGGTGGAGCACATAGCCTTGGGACCCTACAGCTAAAGAGTGGACGCCAGACACTCTATCCAAGGGGCTTGGCAGTTAGAGGAGGCTGAGGAAGGGTCTCCTGAATTTGGAGGCCACATTTGGAAAATCCTTAGGTCTGCTACCAGTCTCGCGGTGTGACCTTGTGACCAGAGTAAGCCTTGCCTTTTCCCCTGGGTTTTGAAATAAATAAGACAAGTGAGTGAAGAGTGCTTGGAACTGTGTCCAAACAAGTTAAGATTTAAAAAACAGTATCAGTCATTACCGATCCAGAGAGGCAGCACATGTGAGCTTGAGAGACTGACTGCCTGAGTTCGAATCCTGGCTTTGCTATAGCTAATGGCCTTGGGTAAATCCCTTTCACCACTCATCCTCGCTCCCACAACTAGTCAGACCGCACAGAGACATTGCTAGGATGAAATATGTTTAGCAGAGTTCCTAAAACTTAAATACTTAATAAATCTTAACTATTAGAACCGGGATAGAGTTCAGTGGTAGAACATTTGCCTACTACCCTTGGGATGCTGGGTTTTGTCCCTAGCACTACAAATAAATAAGTAAATGCAGAAGTAAGTGTTAATTATGTTCTTGTCTATGACTGATGGACTATTGTGCTGTTTTGGGGGAGGATGTACAGGAGGCAAGGGCCCTCGGGTGACTCTGTGCTGAGCACACTTCACCCCACTTACTCCTCACCATGTTGGGGGACCATTATTTCTGTGACAGGAACAGATTCAAAAAATGTTACTCACGGTCACTTGTGTGAGCAACGCATATGCTAACATTGGAACAAGACAGAGATTAGCATGTTGTGTGCAATGATGGCATGCAAATTTGTGAAGTGTCTCATATTAAAAGAAAAAAAAAAGGCTTTGCAGATTGACTGCAGACTCTGCCTCCCCTGTAGTGGCTTGTTAGCAGTCATGGTCAGCCCCCCTGGATTCTCCAACATTTCCGTTCATGGAAAGCACTCCAGCATCTTCCTCGAGCCGCTTATAGACAAAGGTCCAATGATAACAGGAAGCTTTCATGCTCTGAGCACTGGACAGAAAGCATTTGTTTATAAGGGCTCCTCCTTTGCAGAATTATTCCAGGGTTCATGTGCCAGGATGACGACTTCACACACCGTCATGGCACTTGGTGGCAAGTCCATCTAGTGGAGAAAGTTGAAAAAGAAGACTATTAACTGTTTTGCTGTGAGATAGCATTCAAAGTCAAATAACATAAGGGAGAAAAGGCAATTCATTCACCTTAAGGTTCCAGAGGGAAGAAGATACAGCTTTTCATGGTGTAAATGGTATAGCTGGCCGAAGCTGGAGACAGGTTATATCACATCCATTCGAGAGGCTGGTGGGTGATGGCTGAAGGATTCCTGGAAAGTCTCTCTTCTCCCCACTCTTCTGTTCTGTGGCCCCTTTTATCTGTTCTACTACTGGAAAGTTCCAATGGGATCTACAGAGGTTCTGATGGGATCTAGGGCTGGTCTTTGTATTATCCAGATAATCTCTTCAGGGCACACTTTCCATGTGCCCCAGGCAGGGCGTGCTACAGATGGAGGTCCTAGAAGCAAGGTACATCGGTGTTTAAGGCCACACCAGCCAGAAGCCTCAGGTCTTCACACTCACTATGTGACCTTTTCTTTTTCCTTCGTCTTTCTTCATAATCATAAACTTAACTCTTAAATCCAGACATGGAGACGGGGGGGGGGGGTGTGAGGAAAATATGGAACCCAAAGACCTGCAGTAAGAGCCAAGAGACCATAGGATAATCCAAGCAGATGGGGTAAAGGGGGGCTCTCCTGAGCTACAGGAGGAATGTTCTGGTGGTTATGATGCATGCAAGTCAGAAGTGTTCGAGTTGTCCACAACTCGAAGAAGGAGCCTTCTTGCAGGGCATGCCATTGTTGACTCACGGTGCCCCGTAGCTTCCGCATGCTCAGAGCATCTTTCACCTGTCCGCCTGCTTGCCATCCAGCCACTCAGTCAGGGCTGCACATGTGGACAACTGGGGATCAGTTGTGTTTGGTCCAGCATATGTCGTGGACAAGATGTGAACTCCTGTGTGCTTCAGGACAAAGTCCTTGTGATAGTTAATCCTGGGTGTCAACTTGACAGACCTGGAATTAACTAAAATCAGCTGAGAGTTCCATCACTTGCTCTGGAGTTTGGATGCCAGGGCTCTGGAGCTGTTCTATTAGTATCCTTGGCCATGTTTCCTATTTTATTATTAACCAACCAGGCTTTAACCAACCAAGCTCTGCTTCTTATTTTAAACCCTGGGCCTCTGCTCCTTTATCTTCCTAATAGAAACATGCCCTTCAACCCTTCCCTATTAGTCAGAGATGTGGCAAGAGAGACACAAAGCCACAAATGTAATTAACCAGGAATCACAAAGGACAGGTGCTTTTGATGGAGTTTTGAAGGTGTGGAATGTGCTGGTTCAAGACTCTTACTGCTCTTGGGTGTGGGAGCCACAGGAGACCCCACACACACATACCCCAGCAAGTCCTGTTCCTCTCTCTACATTGGAAATGATGATTTTGAAAGTGTAGATGTGCCAGTTCAGAGCCTTCATTGCTCCTGGTGTGAGAGACCCACAGTCCCGCCCACACACACATTTCCTGTTTCTCTTCCTTCACCAGGACGGAAGTGGCTTAGGTTTCTTAATGTCAGTCTTACGGCCTCCTCCTCCCCCCATACATCCCATCAGTCAGCTTCCAGGAAGCCAGATCTCTAGCAGACTGCAGGGCCAACAGGAAAAACCCAGGGTGTTTGAGCCAGCTGTGCTGCTCTGGACATCTAAACTGCCACGTGACCCACCACCTGCTATTCCACCCGGGGAGTAATAACAGGGCACAAATGAAGATCTCTGATTCTGGGAGTCTGACTGGCTTCCACAAGCCCTTTCTCTCTGGGCTTCCATTTCCCCAACTATAAAACATAGTCTTGTATTATTCCTGAACTAACTCCTAGATCCAAACATCCGTCACTGAACTGTTAGGAATCTTACCCGGGACAAGTGTTTTGGAGACCACTAGAAACAGAAAACTGTCTTCGTATTCCTGCGACACACCCCCTCCCCCAAAGTCGCCAACAAATAAAAGCGCTTGCAGTCAGTGAAGTGGTTGGAGACAGGCGAGCTCAATTCAGTTGTCAGTGTCTTTGAGCAAGTCACCTCCTCTCTGGAGGTGACGGAGTCCTCGTGTGTCAAAAGCAGGATAATAATGGCACCTGCTGTTATTCAGGAAACCGTTCCAGGGATAAAGTGGAACAGAAGCAGATAATGATAAAATTATTAAAATTAGCTAGTGATCAAAAATGAAATGACTCACCGGAGCAAATTCCCCACTTTCTGAATCTGAAGCGTGTCAAACAGTACTCACCTCCGGTTGACTACAGAAGTTGTCTGGATTGTTGTGTCGAGGGCTGTAGAAACCACCTTTGCACCCAGCAGAAGAAAGAGCTATTATCAATGCCAGCCACAAGCAGAGGCAGCTAATGGACTGCAGTAGCTGCCCCTGAGCTGTTGGGAGACAGAGCTATGCTTCTGCAAGGCTTTTTTGAGGAAGTCGCCTCCAGAGCCATTCGTGACCCTGCCACAAGGTGGCGATCCAGCCCAGCCAGTGGCGAGCAGGGGATGCAAACGTGTAGTGCTCCTGGTTTCCAGGAACAGACAATTCAGCCCCCCAAGGGGTCTGAGGTCTGAAGGTGAGAGGTTTCAGGACTCCAAGGCGTCCAGTTCCTTTTATTTTTCTCTTTTGGTGGTATCCTGAGCTAGGTCGTGTGCACACCCCCAGATCTGTGTGCTGAAGCGCTCATGTCTGGTACTTCAGAATGCAACAGTATTTAGAGATAGGACCTTTATCTATTTTTGTAGGGCTTGTTTTTATGTTTTTGAGACGGGTTTTGTGTATCCTAAGCTGGCTTCCAACTCGGTATATAACAGAGGCGACTTTGAACTTCTGATCCTCCTGTCTGCCTCCACCTCCCAGGTCCGTATTGCTATGCTTAAGTTTCTGCAGTTTGGGGATGGCAACCCATGGCCTTATTCACGCTAGACAAACCCTCCATCCACTACCTGAGCTACGACCCCAACTTCAAGGTCCAGCATTAAAGCAGTGGTTACGCTGGGCTGGAATGCAGCTCAATGTTGGAGTGTTTGCTTTGCTGGCCGGAGAACCTGGGCTCAAGCATTCTCAGTAGCTCGAAAGTAATAAATAATACGCCTCCAGAGGCGTGGCACAGATGACTGCTATGTGGATGTGCATCAGGAGGTGGCCGTGCGTCTCGGTGCTCTAACCGCTGACTATTTGGTTCATGCCATGGTGCCTGCCAGCTCGGCTGCACATAATCCAACAGAAGAGGGGCCACTGGGGAGAGAGAAAGCTTCAGTTAAAAATCACTTGTTGATCCTCAGCTTAGGGTTTTGGTGGGCTCAGGCTCCAGGGCTGTGGTGCTGGGGACGGTATTGGGGGAGCTCACAGTGTGCCTGCTGTGGTTGATGGGGGTCCTGGTGTCCAGGCCTCTGCATCTGTCCTGGAACCATCAGATGACTCTGCTGCCCTTGTACCCTAGTGGAGACCTTGGGGACCCCACCCCAGAGCCTAGAAGAGTGGATGGTGCCCAACTCCCAGTGTGTGAGTTGTTCTTAGGTAGTTTCTCTCCCAGTTAATATCCCTGTGCTCACACTGTGGCAGGGGGTATAGAGTGGGGGCTTCCCTGAACCAGGCTCCCTGAGCTCACACCATAGACTTATTCAGCCTCAGAGTACACTGACAAAACTTTAGCTGTACCACAGGTTCCTAACCATGTGTCACTGGAGGGTCAGCCATATACCCATTTATATCCTAAATGTATTTTCTCTTATTGCATGCATTTTTATAGTACTTTTTAAAAATTTAATTGTGTGTGTTTGTGTGTGCGCATGCAGGTGCAAGTATCAGAGGACACCGTGTCCTGGATTGCTTCTACAGCCCTTATGCTTTGTTCTGGGATTTCTCAGGTTCTGCCCACCAGTGCAGGCTGCAGTCATTTCTGCCTGGTGTTTTTAATGTGGGATCCTGGATCAGAACTTGGATACTTCTGCTTTGGAGGCAGAGTCTTAATCCTTGAGCCATCTCTCCAGCCCCAATATAGTCTTTTTTTTTAAGGGCCTGAAATATGGGGGATATATTGGGAAGATGTCCAGGGGGGAATAAGAGAGAATGGTAGATATTATCAAAATGCATTATATAGATGTATAAGATAGTCAAGAATAACTGTCATGGTTAGGCACAGGTGTTAACTTGACAGTTGTGGGTTTGAGCTCTGGGCACGTTTGTAGAGAATTAGTGGTTGGGTTAAGCCCAAAGCAAAATCTGGCTGATGGGGAGGGCCCAGATGGGTGGGATTAGGCTTTGGGATAAAATACAGAGAGCTGATAAAGAGAGTCTGGCAAGTAATGATCATTCTTCTCTCAGCCATTATGTAGAGATGATGTGGCCAAAGCTGGAACAGACTGTAACCGGACTATTGTAAGAAAATAAACTCCTTGTTCCCTTAATCCATTTGATGGTGATTTATCAGCAACTATGCAGGCAAACTACAACAATAAATAAAAATAAATAAAGGAAAAATTGAAAATTGAAATAAGTGATTAAATTAAAATTCTACCATTATAAGGGTCTAGGTAAGGCAAGGAGGAAACTTGACACAAGATAAAAACATAAGGAGTGTTTGTATACAGAAGAAAGCCCATGTGGGAACCCAACGAGACAACGGATCTGCAAGTCACAGAACTGTGAAGCCAACCAACCAGCCAAGACCAAGGACTTCCCTTCCTTGTATCTTGCTGTGAGGGGAAACTATAGTCAGCGACTCTTCTAAAGGCCTTCCTTAGGGACCCAAGGTCCAGACACACTGGCCAGGACCTATTTTAGCAACAGCAAATATCCAAGAACCAGTGGCCTCAATGTACTAGAAGTTTTTTTGTTTGTTTGTTTTTTGTCGTTGTTTTCTCCTTTGCCTAATAGTTGAGGTACGATGCAGTCCAAGCATGGCAGCTCCGCATATGGGCTCCACCTTGCAGTTTTTCTCTCCACTCCAGGATGTCTCTTCCTCTGATCCAGCCAGCACCTTGAAATAAGAGCAGAGAACACCTCTCTCCCTTTAAAGACATGACCCGAGGGGCTAGCAACACAGAGCAGCAGGTGAAGCACCTGTGTGCAAACATGTCAACTTGGGCGACCCCTGAAACCCACATAAGAGGAGAACTGATTTCTTCACCCTCTCATCTCCATAGGAATGCCCTGGTGACAAACGTGCAGTCCCACTCTTTTTTTAAACTTTTTTTGCTATCATAGATGTGTGTGTGTGTGCGTGTGTGCATGTGTGTACATGTGTGTGTCTGTGTGCGTGCGTGTGTGTGTGTGTGTGTGTGTGTGTGTGTGTGTGTATGCCTGTGGAGGCCCAAGGGTGACTTCAGGAAGCATCCTGGCTTACTCTACCTTCTTACTGCTTTGCTTGGATTTCTTCAAAGCCAGAAACACAGGCCATGGCATTTCTGCCTGGCATTTTTTACATGGGATCTGGATCTGGTCCTTTTACTTATGAGACAAAGACTTAACCCCTGAATCATCTCTCCAGCTCCCTGTCCCAAACTCTCTTAAATAAATAAATAGAACATTTTTAAAAGGAAATGAAGAAGCACTAAGTTTTGTTCACATCTCATAGGCCAGAATTTGGTTCCACAGATACACATAGCTGCAAAGAAGACTGGGGCATGTAGTTTTTTATTCTGAGTGTCTTCATTTCTAACTTGAAGTTCCTTTACAGGAAAAGAGTAACATGCACAAGGGATACCTGGCAGCCTCTGGTCATCAGCATGAGGTCACATATACCTGCCCTTGTCAGTCCCTAGTTATGGGGATTCTCTTAGATAAGTGATTTGCACACTTGGCGTGGGCATCAGTATCTTTTGCAAGCCTTGTCAAAAGGAGTTTGCTGGCCTCTGGAGGAGATGGCTTAGTGAGTAAGAGCACTTGTTCTGCAAGCACGAGGACTCAAGTTTGAGTCCCCAGGACACATGTAAAAAACTGGGTGTGGCTGTGTGTGCCCATAATACCAGCAGGGCAGGACATAGAACAGGCAGATCCCAAGAGTTTACTGATTAGCCAGCCTAGCAGAAATGACAGGCTTCCGGCTCAAAGCACTAAAGGCAGACGCCAATAAGGAACTACATCTATCTTGATCTAGATACCACGTGTGTGAGCACAAGTGCACATCTGCGTACCTACATGCATGCACTACACACACACACACACACACACACACACACACACACACACACACACACACACACACACGAGAATGCTGCTCCCCACCTGTACAATGGCTGACTGGAAGGCATGGGTGGGGTTCTCCGGTGCTGCAGGACTGGGGGGCACGCACTGAGAGCACTCTCAGTACAGGTACTATTTGCCTCTTAGGGCCATGAAGGACAACATGGCTTAGGCACTGGAAGGAGGCCTTTGGAGTTTCTCCCAGAACAGTCAACATAGGACACAAGCACCATGTACTGAAATGACTTTTAATATCTCACGTTGCAGCAAAATTAAAAATATACAAAAAGTTTGTGGTGTACAAAAGTCTCAGTACAGAAGCCCCAGCTTGGGCCCCCTCCCTCTCCTGGGGGAGGCTCGGAAGGGCAGGGGCAGCCAGGGGGCCGAGGAATGGCACAGATGTAGTAAATACCAGGAGGTGGACCTGGGAATGGGGAGCGGAAGAGGATAAGGGTTGGGACTGGTCGTGGTGAGAAGAGAGACGGTGGGGGGGGCGGGGAGAGAATCACCCAGAATTGTGCTGACAGAGGGAAATCGGCCCCTTAGGCATGGCTAGTGGTTCCTGGAGAAAGTGTGTGTGTGTGTGTGTGTGTGCGTGGAGCGGGTCAGAGCTGAGGGTATTCGGGTGGAGTGGTGGAACACCTCCCCTCCCAAAGGACCTGGGGTTCTGGTGTTACCAACTTGCTGTGCAACCCCTTCTGTAAAAACAGGAAGTGACCAGGTAACTAAGCCACCAATTTCTAACTTGGAGCCACAGACCCTGTTTGAGGATCTGTGGAGTGGACCCGACACCAGCAAACACTCCTGAGGGCTCTGTATTAAGCAAGCAGATAGAATGCCAAAGACCCTCGCCCACAAACCCAGGAAGCTGACTTGAGGCTGTGCCAGGATATATCAGCCATCAGCTCGACTGGAGTTAATTTAATGTGGCAAAATGAATCCTTCATTAAGAAAGGCAGCTTGCGTAGGAGGGAACCTCACCCCTCCCCCAGTCGCAAGCTCCTTGGGGAATCCACAGGGTTCTGTGAATGGCCCAGACTCCTGGCTGTCTCATGATTGGCTTGGAAACTGAACAGATAGACAAAGAGAGTCCCATTAGGTCTGGCTGGATTCTGGGATTTGGGTGAAGGGAGGTAGAATATCTTCCTCCTTCCTGGGGGTGTCTTCACCTTCTCCTTTTGTCCTAAATTCCCCTCCACGCTGAGATTATTGCAAGTCCCCACCGTCCAGCCTGGCCCGGGGACCCTTATGGAGTTGTGCATAGAATAAAGGCCAGAGATACCAAGGGGTAAGCATGAGGATTTTTGCCTCTAGGAAATCAGACCAGGTTGCAGTGGGCTTTCCTTACCCCTTTCCATATATATGGTCCTGGTTTGGGGTTCCTCTTCTGCCCGTAGCAACCAAGAACCCAGAGTGTCCTTTCCCTTCTCCACAGCACAAGTACCCAGTAGCCCAAGCCAGGGCTGACTCAGACCCTGCTCCCTGCTGCCTGAGGTTGGCAAGCAATCCGTCCTTCCGTTACAATTTCACAAAGAACCTCTCTCCAGGTGCCAGCTCCTGTCCCCACAGCCTCCCCCAGCTCAGCCAGGGAGGGAGGCTGATACCAAAGGGCAGTGCAGGAAGCCTAGGACCCGGTCTTCGGTTTGTAACCTGTGCCTGGACTTCCGCTCCACCAGATGTTGGTCCCTCCCAACCAGGAGGGTCAGTCCAAGGGCCTGGGCTGGTCCAGGTCCTCCAGCTTTCAGCCGAGAGAGTGGGGTCTTTTGGATGAGCAGTAGAAAAGTCCAGGTTGGACCAGACAAATCCCAGGAGAGCCGAGGCCTCTGCCTCTGCCTCCAGAGCAACTTCTGCGTGCCGTAAAGCTCCCCGAATCTTCTCCACATTTTGAGCTGGAAGTCTCAAACTGCTGGCCCAGAGGCCAAATACGAGCATTACGTTCAGACAGTAGATTGTCTTCCAGACCTGAACCTCATTGCCTAGAGGCAAGCCGCAGACTCTCCTGCCTGCCAGTTCCCACCACATCTGCTGTCTAGAATCTCTTGTCCAGATTTCCCATTCAGGGGCATTTAAGTGTGTGCCCACTCACTGTGCCCCAGAGAACCTTCTTCCCACCGGCAGGCTTTTGTGGGCTCCAGGCTCAGCTGAACTCCAAGGCAAGGATCTCCAGAATGTCAGTCTTTGGGGTGGATGTGGAGTTGGAGGCGTTCTCACTTTCCTGGGTCCTTGCTCAGAAATCTGGCCATCCCCAGCCTCATGGTCCTGGGCCTCTGCTTTCCCAGCTCACAGGGTGACCATCTCAGGGGGATACAGGTGAGACAGGGAGCGGATTTGGAGAGGGGACCCAGAAAGCCTCCCTTGGTGGGTAGCCCCTGTTAGGGAGGACGGAGGCCTGTGCTGTTGCTAGAGTGGCCATTACAAGGCACATGGTACATCGAAGAGCAGAGGTGCGGAATGGGGTGCGTGGTGCCCAGGGAAGTTTGGGGAACACAGTCAGCAGAGTTGGTCTGAGGGTGGGGGCACAAGGAAATGGGGGACAGAGTTCAGTCCTGGGAATGAGGACGCAGGTCTCAGGGGTTAGACGCTAGGGCAGGTCCTACCTGGTACACTTTCACCCATATGTTCTATTCTTTGATCCTGGAGAAGTTTTTTAATCTTTTAATCTGACTACCTTTCATCTATGCCAGGAACCTTTGCTTTGCCATTTGTTGCTATGTGGTCTTGGCCAAGTGCCTGACCTTCTCTTTTTCTTCCATATAATGGGTGTGGAGGGCTGGTGGTTTTGGGGGCCCCAAGGACCCTTCAGGATGTGACTGTAAAGTCTTCTTCACTGCATGGCTTCTTAGCGATTCTGGGTAGGACTAAGTAAACACCCAGGCTAGGTTGAAGAATAAAGAACAGGAAAAGAGGACCTTGGTGTGTGTGTGGTAGGTTGGGGTGAGGTGCAACTGAGACAGGGAAAAGAGACCAGCTGAGGTAGATTGTATCATGGAAAAGAACAAAAAACAGCTCTGGGGAGGGGGGTGGATGGGGACCTGCCCCACTCTAACGCCTCCATCCTGTGAAACAAAGGGACAAGTCAGCACAGTGGGGGGCTTCAGGTCAGGGATACTGAGCTCCAGGGAGGGAGGATCCTGAGGGTGAGGTGCTCACAAGCCCACCCTGCACCCTGGGAGGAAGGTTCTGTGGGATTGGGATGATGTGGAACGAAGTCCCCAGAAAAGTATGGCTCTGGCTTTCCTGGGAGCCTCAAGCCACGCCTGGCTCTGTTCGTGGCCTCCCAGCAACCAGCTTAGGGGGATGCGTAACTTTTCTTTCTAGGCTTCCAGAGAATGGGGCACCCGTGAACCCTGGGAAGTAAAATAACTCTCCAAGAGTGGTGGCTCCAGCATCTCATCTGCAGGAGGGGAGGTTACAGCTCTTACAGGGGGTGCTGCCAACTGGGGAGAGTGTCAGGTGAACCACAGAGTGATTGGGTCTTCGGCGCATCTTCACTGCTCTGTCTCAGACATGTATATGACTGGTGGAACTGGCTCTCAAAGATAGCTATGGACAGAGGACAAGGAGAATGTAACCTCATGAGAGAAGACCTGGGGGGGGGAGGAAAAGCAGCTGCCTGAGATGCCAGGCAGGTTGGATGACTTGGATCCTGGGTGTAATAATGTGTGCTTATGTGTGTGTGTGTGTGTGTGTGTACCTTGTCACTGCCTGTCACACGCCTTGTCACTGGCGTGTGCGCAATCTCCTCCTGCGTGCATCCTCAGACAACCCGCTATTACCTCATCACCACTGATGGAACAGCGAGGACCCTAGAACCTTGTAGGAGTAACTGCCGTTCTGGGCCTCAGTTTCCCATTTATCACCCCCAGGGAGGCTGAGTCAGGGAGTTCTAAGCACTCCCTTCTTATTTGCATAGTCTAGAATTCTCATGGCCTCCCTCGTGTCCAACTCAAGTCTTCAACTGTCCCTAAAGTTCCCAGCTGTTGCTTCCCAGGGAGCTCGCCTCGGCGGGCATGAGGGGAGTGAGAAGGGGACACCAGACTTTGCCCGGAGCCTCCATCCTTTTATCCCACAGATCTGCCTGGCTCCCCATTCTCATAACCCGGAACCCCAGCCAGAACAGAGGCATGACCCTGGTCCCATGTGTACATAAGGATGTCTGGGCCATGGGAACAGGCTACAGATCTGTCAGATTTGAGGCAAAGCAAGCCAGTTTCCCAGATGTTACCCTGGGAAGAGCATCTGCAGGGTGGCAGCAAGCCAGGATTTATGTCACGTCCTTGGAGTTTTTTTTTTTTTTTTTTTTTTTTTTTTCCAGCTGAGAACCAGTTGGCAACTAAAATGTCTCAGGAGTCCTGACAACCATTTCCTTATAGAGAGATAGGGGCCAGGGGCAACAGGGGCCTAGAAGGATCATAAACCCTGCCAGTCTAGAATGGGGAGCACCCATTCTAGAATATTTTATGTGCCCTGCATTCTATATGCTTCCCTCACTCCCAGTCCATAGAAGCTAGAATCCTCCGGGGCTGCAGCCTCTGTGCTTCTTGTAACAGAATATGTGACTCCTTAGGGCATGTTATCAGCGAGGGTTCTGGTACTCCATCTGTCAAACAGTTCCTCTGCCCAGTGTACTGTCCAGACAGAGTATCTTCCTAGATATTCTATGTTCTGTTTAAGACCTTTCTGTACTGAGACGCTCCAGATGCACTTCTGTAACAACGCTTTGAGACAGTTCACCTTATCCTTAGCACAGTGAAGCCAACGTGTCTCCCTAAGAGTCCTTTCCTCGTTCTCCCTGCACTGACCCACCTCACGCTTCCACTCCTTCATGCTGCTCCCAGACTGGAATCCTCAGGGGATCCCCTGTCCATCCCTGCACTGTCCCTGGTCCTAATTTGCCCCACTCCAACTTCCTCTCGCCATTCCCCTCCTGCCCAACTCCCTTCCCTAGAGAACTGTGCTAACTAACCCTGTCCGCAGGTGCCCTCCACTCAACTCATGCCTCCCACAGCCTCTCCATGCTTCCCACCTGGAAGGCAGCCTTCTTCCCTCCATCTCCTGAGGAGCCCCAGGCAGTGCTTTTCCTCTGGCAGGCCTGCTAACATGTCGTAGGGAATCTCCAGCAGAGGAAAAGGTGAGGGCCCCCCCATGCCAGGTATGGTATGGCATCCCAGTAAAAGTGGGGCAGCTCATGAGGGGATAGCACCAGTTGATCCCTCGGGCCCTGGTTCAGGGAAACTTGGGAATGGGCCACAGGGGTGAAAAAAAAAACCCAAAAAACGGAGCCTGGAGCCTCCTCCCCTGAAGGAACCAACCATGGAGCCACTGTGCTCTCCAATCCAGAGATCCACTCCCCCTCAGCCTGGTGGCCCTGAAATCCAGACTCAACACTGGTAAATAGGGATTGGCCAAGCCTACCCCTTCAGGGCAGACTAAAGCCTACACCGTGGTCTCATACTCCAGCAGCTCCTGGGAGGTCCCCATACTCCGGTACTGCAACCGGGGCGTGGCGGGGGAGGAGTACTCCAGCGCCAAAATGGTCTTCCGGAGCCTGCGGTCGATGAAATGAGCGTCCCACGCTGGGTACTTTTTCCGAGGCAAGTCAATCCGTATGACAGGCCCTTCTGTCCGCAAGGGGCGAGCCACTGGTGTGGGAGGCAAGCCAGGCCGCACCTGGAAGACAGGTGGTGTAGGGGTCCCAGCTCGTTCACCTCCCACCGAGGCCCCATCCCGCTCGGCGCCTGTAGTCCTTGGCAGAGACCTTGGAGGGCTTGTAATGGCCTCAGGGGGAGAGCCACAGGGCCCTGGGGCATCAGGAAAGATGCAGCCAGGCGCCTGGGGACCCAGCATGGGCCCGTTGGGGTGCAAGAGACAGTAGTAGACGCACATGAAGAATATGCCCAGCGCAAAGCTGGAGGCCACCACGCAGACCAGGATGAGTGAGTAGAAGTCGGTGGAGAAGTTGCGGCTGGAGTACCAGAAGCCGGTGAGAGCCGCGTTCTCCAGCAACACGATGCAGTAGTAGAGGGTCACACGGTGGCGGCTGCGGCCCTCCTTGACATTGAACCAGCAGAAGATGTAGATGATACCCACCACCATGTTGTAGATGATCTCCTCCCACTTGGACATGCAGAAGTCCGTCTCACCCTGGATGACCCAGAAGGTCATGACGCACCAGTGGGCCACGATGAAGATGCCGAAGTAAAGCTTGTAGACGCTGGCAAAGAGGGCGAAGGCCAGGGTGCGAGCTGCGATGGTGAACAGGTGCCACAGCACCTGGGCCACAGCGCCCTTATAGGACAAGGGCCGCTTGTCATCTCGAGAGTCCCGTAGCACCTTCTGGTAGGAGGCCAGTGTCCAGGCCAGGGACACGAGGGAGGCAGAGATGGAGAGGGCTGCGGAGACAGGGCGGGAGGGGATGGGCTAGGTTAGGGGTGGATCCAGGTAGGGGTCTAGAGAGGGGGAAGTTCTAGGTGAAGACCTGGGCTCAGAGGAAGGGTCTGTAGATGGTGGAGATGTAGGGGTCTGGTCAGGGTGCTTCAAAGATGAGGTGGATAGATTGCATGAGTCTGGGTACTTTTGTGGGCATGGGGAGGTGGATCCTCACAGGTGTCAGGTCTAGGATTCTAGTATGGGGAAGGCAGGGTTCAGGGGTCTTAAGTGGGGGGGGGATTAAGGTCTGAAACTTTGCGAGTAGAAAAGGTCAAAAGACAATCCCGAGTTAGGATCTGGAAGAGCAGAGAGGGGGACATCAGAAGATATGTGGCAGGGTATAGAGGGTCAACCAGAGCTGAGTGGGGGGTGGGTTAAGTGAGACCTTGTACATGAGCAGGAGGGAATTTCCAGGGGATATGTGGGGTCTGGTAATGGAACCCGTAGGTGGGGGGAGGGTGGGAGACTCTGGGGAAGACTTTGTATTCTGGGCAGGGAGGAGAGAGAGTACCCAGGAGGACTGAGGGCTAGTGATGGAGTCTTTCTGAACACTAAGGGTGAGATAGGAAGGATCTAGGTGGGGAAAAGGTGGGAGGCTTACGGCTCTTCTATGATAATAGCCGGGTTGGCTTGGTCGTGTTATGGAAGGGGAAAAGGAAGGGGCACATAGTTCTGCTGTTGGGAGGGCACCAAACCTCCCCGGACAGGTAGACAGGTTCTCTGGGCACTGACTACACAGGTCTGAGGCAAAGGGTTCTTAGGGGATACAGGCTGAAACTGGAAGAGTTTGGGAAGGAAACGAGCCGAGGAACTCCCAATGGGCTTAAGGCATGTAGAGGAGGTGCAAGGTAGAACCAGGGGTCCGGTGCACCCTGGTACTACAGAAGGGATATGCCTACGGGGCCTGAGATGGGTACAAGGGCCCGGTCTGACGGGATATGGGGTTTTGAAAGGTCTAGAGGGGTGACGAGGAGGTTCCAGTTCCCTAAGCCCTGACCAAGCAGTTCTGCCATGGGCACAGGGCTCAGGGTGTCTCCAGGGGCCGGCGCGGGGCAGACGGGGCTCACCAGTCAACTGGTCGGGCTCTCGGCCACCGTGCACCAGCAGGCTAAGTTGCAGCACCAGCTGCGGCGCGCTGCGCAGGAAGGTCTCCAGCAGGCGCAGCATGCTCACGTCGGCGCTCTCAAACAGCATCCGCCAGTAGAAGTGGCGCCGCAGCCGCTCCCCGCGCCAGCGGCTCTGCAGCCCCAGGTACAGAGCGCGCAGATACCTGCGGAGGGGGGCGGCTGCTCAGTTCCGCGCTCCACTTGGGTGCACGCCCTCTCGTTCACCCCAACTCCCCACCAGTGCCGGGGTGACTCCCTCGTTGCGAGGAGCCAGTCCGCAGCTCTGATGGAGCCCAAGAAAGGCTCTCCTCCGGGAGACCTTGGAGCGTGGTTGCAGAGCACTGAACCGTCCTCTACCATGGAAGGAAACCTAGAGCCACAGAGGCACAGCTTTTGCACAAAACCTCAAAGCGAGGAAGCAATGGAACCAGGACTTGATCTCAGGCATCACTCTACCATCAGAACACACTGCTTTTGGCCACCGGGTTTCTTCAACGGCCACGCTTGGTGCCAGCTCCGCCCAGCGCTTTAGCTTATTACTACTTGGGGCAGCTGCTCACGTAGCAAACCTCATGACTCCAGCCCATAGATCCCAGAGCTCTTGATGCGCTCTCTCACCACTGAACTTTTTACATGTGTCCATGTGTAAAGGGTAAATGCATGTGTGTATCTGCATATGGATGGGCACACACGTGTGCAGGTATGCATACCTGTGAATGTGTGTGTGTGTGTGCCTAGGTTGGTTATTGGAAAACATCCTCAGTTGCTCCTTCCATTTTATTTATTTATTTATTTTGAGACAGGGTCTCTGATTAAATCTAGAGCTTGTTGGTAGGGCTAGCCTGGCTAGTCAGCTTGCTCTGGGAATTCCAGGCTCTGCCTTCTGGAACTGGAATGGAAGGATCTGGAGGGCCTTTTACTTTGGAGAGAAGTACTTTAACCACGGAGCCATCTCTACAGCAGGCCACTAAACTTTCTCATCTGCCATTCGCTCTGCCCGGAAACCCTGCCCTGTTCCCCATCTATTCCAGTCCAAAACTTGGATAAGTCTTACTCTTTCAGCTCTCAGTTTTTAAACATGACTTCTCCCAGGAGGCCTCTGCTGATGGCCTCCATCTGGGGTAGGTCCTGGTCCTAGGTTCCCATCTTCCTCTCAGCCCCTCAGTGCGTTAAGCTCCTTGATTATGCATCCACCTCTCCCAGATGTGATTATGCAATGACTGCATTGCCGGCTAAGCAAACACAGCACCTGCAGCTTTTAGCGCACAGTGAATGCCTAATCTGTGTGGGCTGAATGAATGAATGCAAGTTTGTTGAGTGGAGTAGCTCTTTGGTAAGCCTGGAGCAGGTGGGGGAGGATTTCTGAGTTACTTCTAGTTTACTATGTTTAGTTCTCGTTTACCCCTCCCTGCATAGGAAGAGGATTAAATTTAAAAAGCAGTCCCCACCTGTTCCCTCCTGGTTGTTGTAACTACATGACGCTGCCCTTTGTCCAATCTCCTTAAGTCTTTGATGCATGAAGGCCTCTTTTTTTTTTTTTCTTTTTGATGCCAAAGAGGGATCCTCCCTAAGTGGCCTCCCCAGGAAACAGAATAGCATGGATTCACATCACATTGTGTGACCCCCATTGCCTGAACTTGAAATTGGGACACCAGGCATTTGGAAAGTCTCCTCCCAGATATGAAATGCTGGCATTTCTAGGGCATTCTTTGAGAGTACACATGGCATGTTACCAGTCCAAAGAAAGACCCACAGTATTGGACCAGTCGATCCCTAGTTTTCTAGTTGCTTCTAGCTGCTGTGTGACCCTCTCTGGGCCTCAGTTTCTCCATCTGCTAATGACAGAAATGGACTTAATGCTTTTAGGTACCTTTAAGAGTTAGTGTGTTGTGACCCATATTCTTACCCCAAAATGTGGTCAGGAACATCCAATCTGGGGGGGAGTCTTCTCCACACTAATTAGTGTTGTGGACATGTGCCCAATATGACATCATACAAGACTGGAAGCCAGGAACACAACAGGGCTTGCTGTCCCTTTAGCAGCTGAGTTGCCCCTGCCTGATACTGCTGCAGTTCCTTCGGTCTGTGGGTTCACATTACCCCTCTTCTGATACAGAGCTCTGTTTCAGGACCAGCTCCCAGCCTGGACTATGTTTCTTCTGATGAGCAGAAAGGCATATCCCCACATCTTCTGTCCTCTGCTTTCCCCTCACAGAAGGGTTCCTGTAGCCCAACTCACTTCTTCACATAGCAGGTGTACTTGGAACACCTGCTCCGTGTTGGGCTTTGCATCCCTATGTGTTTCACGATGCCTTGGCAGGGAGAAGAATCAAGAGATGCAATAGATGCTACAGAATTCTTCAGGACCCAGCTTGGAGAAGGAAGTCAAGGAAGGCTTCCTGCAGGAAGTAAACTATTTGAGATCAGCCCATGCTGGTCTCCAACTAGCTATGTAACTGAGGACAATCTGAACTCCTGATCCTTCCGCCTCCACATCCTGAGTGCTGGCCACCATTTCTGCTTTTGTGTTATTTTGTTTTGTTGTTTGCCTTTCAAATAAGCTCTCAAGTAGCTCAGGCAGTCTTCAAACTCGTTATGTGGCTAAGCTGGCCTTGAACTTCAGATCCTGCCACCTCCACCTCCCACCTCTCACCCTTTGATCTGAGTTGTAAAGCATACATTGGTACTATGGATAGTAGTATGGGGGTGTAAGCCCAGAATTTAGAAGACTGAAGCAGAAAGACAATTACAAGGCTAGTCTGGGCTTCATAGAGAGATCAGTCAGTCAACTGATGCATTGATAAAATAGAATAGAATAAAATAAAATAAAACCATACACAGACATTTGATGGCAGCAATGGAAAAAGGCATTCTGTCAAGGGGGAGAAGGAATAACCAGCCAATGCAAAGGTTCAGAGGCAAAGAGAGCACATGGCCTTTTGATTGCAGAAGGTGAGTGGGGTGCAGTGGCTTGCCAGGTTGGGCTTGAACTGGAGAGTTCCAGCAGGCAGGGGCACAAGATTAGAATTTTCACAGCTCCCATGTCCTAAAAAGTCATCACATTTTGGCATCCAGTTCCAGGCTGCAGGACCAGGGGTGTAGCTTGGTAACAGAGCCCTCTCTTACTATACACAAGACCCTGGGTTTTATTCCACAAAACAAAATAAAACACCACACACACACACACACACACACACACACACACACACACACAGAACTACTGGTAGGATGGTTCAGAGGGTAAGGTGCTTGCAGTCAAGTTTGATGACTTGAGTTTGTTCCTGGAATCTATTCTAGAAGGAGAAAACTGATTCCTGCAAGTTGTCCTCTGAATGCCATGTTTGCTCTAGCATGCATACGTGAACACACATACACACACACACAAAATAAATAAATAAAATAAAAAGTTAAGTCTGGACTGGATATTGAAAAGAAAATCTGCATTGCATCCTGGAACGAGAGGCGATGTGATCAGCTCAGAAGCTTCGAAAGCTCACTCTGGAGGCTGCTTGGAGGGAAGCCAGGAGAAGCTGGGGCTGTTCCAGGCCTGCAGTGACAGAGCTGAGCCAAGGCAGGGACACCAGGGTAGAGAACAGACCAGGAGGTGGCCAGAGGTGGGGATAATAGGGAAGATCAAGATGGCCCTACGGCTGACGAGGAGTCCAGGCAGAAGACTTTCTTTCCCAGTCTCCATCTTCCCTTTCTCCCCAGCTCACTTCCTTCCCCAGCCCGAGGGCTCTGAGTTCAAACAGGAAAGAGAGGCCAGCTGGTCCAACGCGAAGGGGCCTGGGGAGTTGGGGGAGGGAGACACCCTGGAAGTTTCTCTCAGGCTGGAAGACCATCTGTTTCCGCCTGGGTCAGCACGAAGGAGGTGCTGGCCCCGCCAGCATTCATCACCACCTGACAGGCCGCCTGCCACCTCCCCGCCCACTCCTCTGCCAGCTCCCAGCCAGCCGCAGACAAAGGGTTCATCTAGTCCAGGGCAGGGCACGGAGTGGGTGGGGTGGAAAAGAGGGCTGCGGCCCCATCCACAGAGCATGGAGTTAGTGGGTAGTGGGGAGAGTTCACGCTGAACCTGGGGAATCAAAGGCTGGGGTTCAGCCTCACTCTGGTCCTTTGGTAACAGAACCAAAACTGTGACTAGTCCTTCTAGTTGGCACTAAATGCTCGCTGCCAAGGGCTTAGGAGATGTTCATGGGCTTGGACAGTAGTCGAGGCCTGGAAAAAGAAAAGCCACAGTTGGCTCCAAAACACAGGGAAAAAAACTGCAGAATCAAAATTAATAAATGTTTAATTAAATGTCTGCAAAACAGAACATGATATCAGCTAGTCAAGTGCAATTTGGCTTTTATCTGTTTATGTATAATTTACATTGGATGTTTGATGTGGCTGCATTTTAATACGCCTGATAGATGTGGAGCCCACACAGGTCTCTAAACAGCCCTTCTCGGGACACACAGTCTCATTTCCCTGGCCTCGGTTTCCCCTTCTCTGAAACAAGCCTGGCACTTGCCACCCTGCCTGCATCTCTGCAGTCTCCAGAGTGAAGATGAGAAAGCAGGCAAGGGAGCAACAGGCTGGGCGTGTGGTCTGTGTTCTAGTCCTACCCCGGATCCTGCTCTGCGGCCTTGGGTACTTTCTAGGCTTCGCTGAGCCTCATTTTCTTCCTTGCCAGCAGCACTGGTTGATAGATTTAATAACTGACCAACTGTAGAGGGATGTGCACGGAGAGTGGGGAGCGTATGTGGGGTGGAGGCCTTTGGCTCCTTCTGACCACCAAGCAATTACTTGAAAACTCCTCCAGGAAGCCCACCCCTTCTATGTCTCACTTTGTGTGGAAGGGAGCCGAAAGAAATGGCCGTCACCCTGGATGGGACCAGAAGACAAAAAAATCTAGACTTGCTTTCCTGCAAAATAATCCCTGAGTCCATCTGCCCAGCTAGTGCCACCCCTGTCCATCTCTCTGGTGTCACTTGGTGCAGGGGACTGTCATCTCTTGCAGAACTACCACATCACCCTTCTCTGAGGGGATTTGTACATCCACTTCTGCCCCCTACAGTCCTTTCTCCACGTGGCAACCAGCGGGGTCTTTTTAAAACCTGTCAGATCATGTCATTCCCGTTTCGCAAACCCTTCCAAGGACCTTTTTATCACGGTTGGACCCAAACCCAAGCTTCTCCCCCTTGGCTCCAGGCCCTGAGCCATCTGGACCACCTGTTTCTCTTGCTGCATCCCAAAAACCACTGTGCTGCTTGTTTCCCACACCGCAGCTGCACCAGTCAGATGTCTCCTAATGCAGGGCCTATACACTTGCTGCAGGCTCCGCCTAAAATGTTCTCTCCCACATCTCACTGGGACTGGCTCCTCGACATCTCATCCGGGAGGACCCCCCCCATCCCATGCTGGCCCTTCCCATCTTGCCAAATCACTGTAGTCCATCTCATCCCTGTCTGTTTACTGACACAGATATTTGTTTTCTCTTATGTCGCTAGGACTTCAGGAAGCAACGACCTTGCTGTGTTGGACTCCATAGTGTCCTCTGAGTTTGCTCCTATGGAAGGCATGAGATCAGTGTTTTACTGAATGAG
Organism: Typhlomys cinereus; assembly: GCA_023101885.1. Lineage (NCBI taxonomy): Eukaryota > Metazoa > Chordata > Mammalia > Rodentia > Platacanthomyidae > Typhlomys > Typhlomys cinereus. The sequence continues at coordinate 4,557,236 of JALPQD010000014.1, forward strand.
CAGATGAACGAGGATCTTATAGGTATAATTCCTGGCCTTAGAGGGCCCTGGGCTTCTTTGTCTCAGTTGCCACAGAGCCAGAAGAGCTCGTAGACGCTCCTCGATTCAGCAGTCTGTCCTTTTTCCTTAAGGAAACCTTTCCTGGTTTCCCACCACCTTGGTTAGGCCTTTCTCTCTATAGTTTTCACGCCACAGAAGAACAGATGAGGCACTGCTCTACTTGCGATCTAATTTACTCACTTCCAGTCTTTTGTTTTTTATTTGCTTGTTTGTTTTTAAGGCAAGGTCTTGCTATCTGGCTATCCTCGTTCTCACTATGTAGCAGAGGCTAGCTTTAAACTCATGCTGTGTGTCCTCATGAGCACCACCGCCATGTACGGTGTCTAACTCCGTCTTACATGAAGAGAAGAAACATGTTCTCAAAGAAATTTGAAAAATTGGTGAACATACAGTACCGGGGTTGGGAGCAAAAGGCTAAGCCCGAGAGAAGAGAAGCCAGAAGCCAGACCCTGTGACCATGTGAGCGGCAGCAGGGTTAGTAGAGGGACAGAGCTGTCTTCTTCTCCCCCCGCTGTGTGCTTAGTTACCTCTGTGGCCCAGAAGTCTCCTAGCATCTGTCAGAGTTCTGAGGACTCACTCTAATGAGCAGGAATAAGGAAAAGATGAGGGGATCTTATATTCCCGAGAAGCTTCCAGGCTCTGCATCTGGGTCACTCTGTCTCTTTCCTGATCTGGAATCGCCCTGAGTTTCAGCGTTGGCCTTGGTCTCCTGTCTGGCTCTGGGCTAAGTCTCAGATTCTAGATCATTGTCACTCTGTGAGTCTGTCCCATGGAGACAGGGCTGGCCTCTTTGTCTGTCAATCTGTCGGTCTCACTCTGGGGTCCTGTCAGTTCACCTGTGTGTCCCTTGGACTATAAACCATATTGTTTCTTAGCTACCATGCCAATCTATCAGTCTGACCTGGGCTCCTGGGTCAGGCTGTCAGTCTTAGTACCTTAGCGTCTATACCTCAGGTGCAAAGATAGTCTGTGTGTCCGGTGGACACAGCCTCTACTTTTCCGCCCGTCTGGGGCTTCCCGCCCCTTCCTGCTGGTCCATCTGCGGTCTGCTGCTCAGCTCGTGGCTCGGCATGACTGCCCGCTTTCCAGCCGTCCTCCCCTGCGTGCTCCTCCTCTCCCTGACTCTGGGTCCCTCTCTGTCTGTCTGTGTCTCTCACATCCTCAGCTCCTCCATCTGTCGGTCTCCGCGTTTCCGAGCGAGCTCGTGTTCTCGCCCCTCCCAGCTCCCCCTCACGGCATGGGGCCAGCAGTTTCCAGAGGCTCCCCCGCTCTTCACCACACTCCATCCAGGAGGCAGCCTGTAAGCCCGTGTGAGGAGTGCTGTCTCCCGCAGGCCGATGAGGGGAACAGACAAGCAAGAGACCCCAGCTACCGAGGCCTCACTGCAGAGTGGCAGGGGGAGTGAGCGGGGCTTCGCCATAATGCTCATAGCTTGTGTCAAGGACCAAGTTTCTTTATACATGCCCATTCCTCACAGGAGCCCAGAAAAGGTTTGTCATAGTCGCACAGGCAATTGAGTATTACACTGAGAAGACTTTCCATAGCCCCTTGAGCCACAGGGGACGCTATAAGCTTGGCTCTGTAAGCTGTCCAGGAAAAAAGGGCCAAATACAGAGGCAGAGAACCCAGATTTGGGGGTCAAAGAGACCACGCTCAGACTGGTTCCTTCACTTACTTATAGCCTTTGGTGAGTTGCTACTCTTTTCTGAACCGGTCAACCTTCTTGGGGCAGCTGAGAAGTCAGAAAGCAGTAATTTGGCACTGGGAACTTGACCACCGGAGCACTGAGTTGTTTGCTCAGAGTCCCTATCAGAAGGGAGGCCTGGCAATTTCCAGCCGCACACAGTGGCACCCATTTGTAATCCCAGTGCTGAGTAGAATTGCTAGTCTGAGGTCAGCCCAGGGTACATGAGCCCCTGTCTTAAAAGACAAAGCGAGTAGGTTGAGGCAAGAGGTTGAGGCAAGAGTTTAAGGCCAGCCTGGGCTACCTAGTGACCTCCAGGTAGGTCTGAGCTACATGGTGGGACTCTGTTCCACAAAACACAAATTCACAACTTTCAATGGAAGGAGACTCAATAATTTCTGTCTAATTTCAAGCCAGTCTGAGACTCACTCATAGTTGGCTGCTCCTGAATCTGTCCCCAGGAACAGAGGGTTGAAGAAGATCCCGTGGAGTGAACTCATGGGCAGGTCTTTTTTTGGGGGGGTCTCTGTCCCCCAGAAAGCATCTACCTCTCACTTGACACATTTTAGTATGCATTTTGTTAAAACCCTTACTGCAGTTCTGTGAAGGTCGTTAATATGAGCCCTGTGTTCCAAACGAAGAAACGAAATCCCAGCAAATGAAAGCTTATCTGACTTCTTTTTTTTCCAGGGGAGGAGTTTGGTACTGGGGACTGAACCTAGGGCAAACTGCATGCCGAGCATGTATGCGACATTTATGTCCCCCTATGTTTGTGAGTATCTACTGTGTGCCAAGAGCTATGTTGGATATAGCAGTGGGCAAAAGACATGGAACCCATCTCTCAGGAACTCAATTTAATAACAGAAGCCTCGGCATTAATTAGACCATCACAAAAATAAGGAACAAACATGTCCCATGGGATGGAGTCATACCCCAGACAAGATCCCATGCTCCAGCACCGAGGCCGCCAGAGCTGTTGGAGAAGGTGCTGCAGTCAGGAAAGACCTTCTGGAGAAGGTGGCTGCTGACCATGGTCTATGAAAGGCACATCAACCAGGTGAAGGAGGGAGGAGAGGAGACAACATACATAAAAGTCCGGAGGTGAGTGGGACAGATGGCTGTACCACAAAGGTGGAGAAAGGGAGAGGTGCTACTGTGGAGGACTGGTCTTCATCTCAGCCCTCTGGTAGGATCTAGCTCTAAACAGGGGAGTAGTTTAAGAGGTAACACTTGGTGGTAGATAGACAGCAGACTACGGTGGGCAAGAGTGGAAAGATGGGAGATGACTAGTTGCTGGGTGAAAGGAAAGAATGAGCTGGAGACATTTAGAAGGTATTTGGAGAAGGGCCCTGCACAATGACAACAGCTAAAAGCCAGTGCAGATGTGTCTCAACTCAGAGTGGACTTGGGCATTTCACCAGGACATGGGTCAGGCTGAGTTGGGGCACCTAGATCGTAACTGTAGGTTTTCTGGACACAGTGACTCAGGAAGTTCCAGGGTTGGGGGGAGGGGAATGGTAGGCCCAAACCCGCTTCCCCATTGGTTTACCCCACAAGTCTGAGCACTCCTGTAAGGATGTAAAAAATAAGCTGTTCTTGGGGTTGGCAGCCAAATGAATCCTAAATGTCAGTAAAGAATGTGATTTTGCACGTTTGGCTCCCATTTCACGTGGTGCTGGGAGCCAGGCTGTCTCCCTCCTCCCTCGCAGCCCCCTGCAGAGTCACGGCCCCTCTTCTTGCGCTGGGATGGCTGGGACGAGGCCAAATTCTTCCAGCCATCAATTTTAGGCTCTGCTGAAAAGCCAGGACCTTCTCCCATCCCACCAGCTCCCATCAGCTCTCAGCCAGAATCTGTCTTCCTGTCTAGCACAGAAATGTGTACATCCTTCTCTGTATGAACTCAGTACCCGTCTCTGGACCTCTGTCAGCTTCTCCATCTATGAAATGGGCTTAGGCAGAGACTAAAGTTCACAACCCCATACTCTAAAGATCTCTGTTCCCTCTTTTGTTGTTTTCCCTCCCTCCCTGTGTGGAATTAGGTTGTCAAGACCCAGTGGTAGAGAAGGAAGGTTCCAGTCTCCTGGGGGTAGGGGGAAGACACTCAAAAAGGTGTTTGGGAGACCAAAACAGGGAGAAAAACATGTAGTTATCTCTGGTCTGATGGAGATTCTGCATGTAAAGTTGGGATTTCAAACACCAACATGCAGAGGGTCGAGTGAGGTATTTTCTGGGATTCTGGGGAACTGTGGATGTGTGCTGTGTGTGGGCAGTCCGTAAGGCGCCTGCACACAAATCTGATGAACTGAGTTTAATCCCAGAAGCCCACATGGTGGAAAATTGACTTCCAGAAGTTGTCCTCTGACCTCTAACATCGTGCCTTCTCTTCTTTTTCTCTCTTACATATATAAAGAAAATGCTTTTAAAAATGAATTGCTTCTTTAAAAAGAAAAAAAAGAGGTGTTCCCTGCATAAAGAGGCAGCCACCATTCAGTTCCAATCTGCTGATGTCAGGAAGAATACGGAGTTTCCATTCCCTCCTTCTAATTTTTAAAAAACAGCCAGAAATTAGGGTATTTATTCAAAAGAAAGAAAGTCTCAAATTAAAAACACAGTCATCAAATAAACGCCATATAAATTTTAAAGAAACTGCCATTCCTTTTTCTAGATTGATTAGAGTAATTATATTTTGTAGACAATTTCTTTTACAAGGGCTGAGGATTGAACCCAGAGACTTGCATAAGCCTAGGAAAGGGTTCTTACCCCCCAGCCCAAATTTTTTTTTTTGCATACATGCATAAGTGCGCACACACACACACACACACACACACACACACACACGCACACGAGGGCACTTGAGCATATGCACACCTGTGCAGGCCCAAAGATGACATAGAGACATGGATTATTCTACCTCCTTATTGCTTTGCAAAAAGGTAGAACCAGAGCCTTAATTGCAGGCTGCCAACATTTCTGCCCAGCATCTTTTTTGTGAGATCTGAACTCGAATCCTTTTGCTCGTGAGGCAAAGGTTTCAACCCTTGAACCATCTCTCCAGTCCCAAGATTTTTTTTATTATTACTTATTCAACTGTGCGCATGTGCATAAGTGCGCGCGCATGCGCGTGTGTGTGTGTGTGTGTGTGTGTGTGTGTCTGTGTATGTGTGTGTAGAACCACGGACGAATTCGCGAACCACCATGGACGCCTCCACCTCCTTCTGCCCCGGGATTCACAGGCTCCGCCCTACCAGGACCAGAAGCGCAGGCCGCCCCCCCCCCCCCCCCCCCCCCCCCCCCCCCCCGCTTCCGCCTGGCGTCTATACGTGGGATCTGGGATCCAAACTCAGGACCTTCCGCCTGCAAGGCGGAGGCTTAACCCCTGAGCCACCTCTCTAGCCCCAGTCCCAAGATATTTTTAAAAGTTCATTCCCTTAGAGATGGACTAAAATATCTGGATTTGATTTCCGAAAAAAAGGAGTGGAGGGAAATCGGAAGGGCACCAAACCCATGTTCTCAGCACTTACATCCACAACACTGGCCATTGCAGTGATCTCCTAGCTTTATTACTGTAACCTGTATTATTAAATACAGGGGAGATGACTCAGGAGTTAAAGCCTCTGTCTTGCAAACAAAATGACCTGAGTTGAGATTCCCAGAACCCATGGGAAGAAAAGAGAAAAAAAGCCAGGCGTGGAAACATGCTTCTGTAATCCTGGCCATAATAGCAATGAGATGGAGATAGAATCCTGGAAGCTGGCTGGCCAGCTAGCCTCACCTAACTTAGTGAAATCCCATGCCAATGTCTCAAACAAAAAGTGAAAGGCACCTGAAACTGTCCTCTGACCACCACGCACACACATGTACCATAAATATGAACACACACATTCACACATTAAAAAACTTGAAGATTCTGTTCTCGGATCAAGGGCTTGATAATATAGATGGGAGTAGTAGGGGGAGGGGGGTTGCTGAACTAGACAGTGCAGACACAGAACATTGTTGTTCCCTATAGAAGTCCCATCTGGCCACTGCCCTACATAAAGCCAGGACTGCTAGGAGCCAGTAAATATTTTTTACGCCTTAATTTTTTATTTATTTGAGAGAGAGAAAGTCAGACAGACAGACAGACAGGCAGACAGACAGACAGAGAGCACGTACATGCCATAGCACACAGGGGGAGGTCAGAGGACAACTTTCAGAAATCAGTTCTCTCTTTCCACCATGTAGTTTCCAGGGATTGAACTCAGGTCATCGGTTTGTGATTAGGCATTTTATCCACTGAGCTATTTTACCAGCTTCTATGAAGTAGTAATTATTAAGCAGAATGATAGTACATTGTGATCACTAGCCTAGCCTCTCTGTTTTTCGTATATGTTTAGAATTGTATATACACTAAAAAGTTGTATTAAAAATATAAAGTGTTGGGGGTATAGCACTTGCCTAGCACATACTGGGTTTGTTCCCAATGCTGCAAACAAACAAACAAAAATAAAAAGTAGGTGATACAATATCGTATGGGTCAGACACGCGCATTTCCAGGCCTCCCGTTCCCGGTGGCCACTCATCTGCTGCAGACAGTGGCTTCGCAACCCAGTACCTGGGAACCCACTACCACTAGGCCTCTGAGCTAGAGCTGGAGACTTAAACCAGCCGACCATTTCTTCCGAAACCTCTGCTGAATCCTCACGCCCTTGGAAGGGCCTGATGTTTTGGGGGTGACCAGATCCACAGGATCTTCTTACTTTTATTCAGAGGACTCTGCCTCTTTAGCCTTGGGTCTCCATCTGTGCACACACTATTTCTAGAGCCACAGAATAAGGCTCCTGCCCTAGTAAAGAGTCAGTGAGTGAGGTTTCTTGAAAGTGAGGACCCCTTAGTTCCCCTCTCACCTTCCCCTCTAAGCAAGTAAGATAAGCTGCTAGTTGAGCCATGACAGTAGCGACACTGGACGTTATCTGGGCATATGCTATGTGGCAAGCCTTGTGCTACTATTAGCATTATTCTAAGGCTTTTTCAGCAGACACCATCACCATCCCGATTCACAAATGAAGCAGGAACTAGTGAAGCAACTCTGTCCAGAGTCACACAGCTAGGAAGGAGGTCGTGGGCTCCAAGCTCCAAAGTGCTCACTTCCTCTGCTTTCTTTGCCCAAACCCTGGGAAAATTTAATCAGAATTCTCAAGCCCCTACCTGAACTTCACAAGGGACCAGAGTCCTAAGACGTGGAGTGACCTGCTCAGGGTGCTGATCTCATAGGTCCTATTTGGTTCAAAACAACAGTTACTAAGCACCTACTACATACATCCTCCAACCCCTAAGTCAGTAACACCTGTTTCCTCTAGGAAACTGGACTTCGGGTTCTATTACATCTTAGCTGAGCCCTATGGCAGCTGAAGGCTGAGGCTGGAAATCCAGGAGACTTCACTGGTACCCAAACACTCCCATACTTGTCTTAGCTCCACTACTGCAGCCACAGGACCAACACTTGCTCTAGTAACTCCATGTCTAAAACTTCACTGGAGTTGGCTGATGCAAGGCCACTGGGGTCCATTCCCCAGGCTCATCCTCTGTGGGAAGACCAGCCAGATGGACAGACAATCACAAAAGACTGTGATCAGAACCATGGAGTGGAGAGGACTGAGCCAGGAAGAACCTGGCATGCTAACCGTGGGTACTTTATATTAAAATTAAAAGATGTAGACTTATTTTTTTCTTTTTTGTTTCTCAAAATAATACATGATTGATTATTCTGTAAGGACACACTTAAATAGGACTCAGGGGTGTAGCTCAGTTGGTAGAGTGCTTACTTAACAGGCAGAGAGCCCTAGGTTCAGTCCCCAGAACAGTAGTGCATGTCTATAATCCCCAGCACTCAGAAGGTAGAGGCAAGAGGATCACAAGTTCAAGGTCAGGCTGAGGAGATGGCTCAGCAGGTAACGAGCTTGCTCCCCAAAGCCTGGTGACCTGAGTTCAGATAAAAGCCAGGCTCAGTCCCTAAGTGTCTATAATCCCAACACACCTCTGGGAAACGCAAGATAGAGACCCAAGAATTTCCAGAAGCTCATGGCCAAGCCAGCCTGGCTTATACAGCACTGGAGAACAGAGAGCCAGTCTCCAATAATGTAGGAAGGCAAGAAACAACAGCCCAAGGTTGTCCTGTGGCCTCTGCGCATGTGCTCTGACACGCATGTGCCTGCACTCATGTACTTAACCTTGGCAGGATAGTTCAGTGCTTGCACATGTGCTTTTCAACCCTGGCTCTGCTACTTACTAATGGGGAGGCCATTCCTCTCTGTACCTCAGTTTCCCTATCTGTAAATCAGGGTGATGATGTTAACTGACATTAGGCACCACTATGGGCTGTATATGTATAACACGTCCCATGCATTCATACAGTGGCCATTATCCTTGCCTCCCAGATGGGACAGTAAGGCCCAGGGACTTATTTAAATCCACAGCACAAAGTAGAAGATAGGATTTAGGTCCTCCGGTCCTTTTTCTTCATCTTCATACTCCCTACCTGGCAGGACCATGAAGACAATGATTTAGTCTAGACCTTAATATATGATAACTATAATTTTCAGTAATATCTGACTTTTAAGACACAGGTGAATGTATACATAAGTTTCTCGACAAAAGTAAAATCTTCAAGTAATACAAGAAATATCTAATTATGGGCTGGAACCATTTATATCTCAGGTGGACGGGAGCTCTTCTAGCATGCGAGAAGCCCTGGTCTTACATTAACCAGACATAGTGGTGCACTCCTGTAACCTTGAGAGTTGGAGGCAGAAGAATCAGAAGGGCATGGAAACCCTGACTGCCTGTGTTACAAAAGACCTTGCCCAAAAAAAAAAAAAAAAAAAAAAGTAAATGGAAATCTCTCTTAACCAACTTCCACCTAAAGAGAAAAGGAGGGTGCATTGTCCCAAGTTTCAACAAAAGGAGGGTGCACTGTCCCAAGTTTCAACAAGTAAACAAACAAAACTGACAAGCAATTTCCACTTCAGATTATAAAGACCGCAGTTTTCGCCTGGTTGATCGAGTGAAGGATGAAGCCTGAAGAGGGTGATGTGTAGTGGATTTGTTCAGGGAAAGCTTCCTGGGAAGAGACAGAGATTGGCCTTGAGCCGTGTGTAGAATTTCCCTGGGAGGAGGCAGGTCTTTAACATGCAGGAAAAGAATGGCTGACTTGGGGCGAGGGAGTGGGGTGGAGGCCGCGAGAGTGAGGCCCAAAGCTTTGAGGCATGCTAGAGGCCGAGGGGAGCCGGAAGGAGCCTGGGGGCTCCGGAGTGTCAGCATCAAACCCAAGCTCTATAATCACTACTCTGGCTGGTAGGCAGGGTACAGTGGGGAGCAAGTGAGCAGCGATAGGCTGGGAGGTCACCCTCACCGAGGCAGATAGGCAATAGAATTTCCCTTGGAAGGGATTTGGACACCCTCACAAAGGCAGGGTGGTGAATGCAGAAGCCAGAGGTGGATCCCAAACTGCCTCCGCCTCTCCCCAGGGACCTTGGCCCCAGCTGCCGGTTCAAAGCAGTTTCCTTGCAGCCCTCCCTGACTCCCTGGGGCTTCTCCTGTGTGGTCTTCATAGATCAGAGGACAGCATTCCACTGCCTCCTGTCAGGATCAGCTCCGATGGTCCAGCTGTGGTAAGGGGAGGAAGGCAGGTGGAGTGCAGAGGCCTGGAGAGGGGTTCCCATGGGGAGCATGGGGAGGTACGACTGCAACCACCCTGTAGCGTCAGCCCAGGGAGGAATGCTATGAAGAGTCAGTAGCCAACTCCAAACATGTCAATTGTGGGTTATGCAAAATCCTTGACACATAATCAACCAAGTTGCTACAGGAGTTGAAATGATGGTGTGGGACGGCGGGTGACACAGTGGACCCTGGTGCACTGCCCTAGTCATACATAATACTCAGAACACCAAGAGCTAATGGCCATCAAGTACTTTTGCATTCAAGGCACAGTGCTACCTATGGTACACACATAATTTAACTCACTATACCCCAGGCCATGTGAGACAGATACTATTCATGTGACACAGGTACAATCATTGGAACAGCACTTTTGCAGATAAAGAAATCAAGGCACAGACAGGTTATCACTATCCAAAGTCATAGGAAGTGGTGGATGCAAGACATAGCTAATTCTAAAGAGGGGATTTTGACCACCAATGATGGAAACTGAGGTCCAAAGGACAGAGATCCTGTTGGCTCAGCCTGAGGCAGAGTCCTGTCTCTGTCACTACTCCGCTGGTCCAGCCCTATCCCTGCTCACCTGGACCTTCATGGTGAGTCCTGAGTCTCCAGGCTTTCCCTGGCCTCCCTCGGGTTGGTTCCCCATTCAGGAGCCACAATGGACATTGCCAAACAGAAGTCCAGGCCCACTCCTGCTCTGTCAGATTCTCCCTGACCCTCTTTCAGTCTTTCTATCACTCTCTCCTTCCTGTGCTGCCACTCAGAAATGTCTTCCGTGCCTGAAATCCCCCTCTCAAGACCTCCACATGCCACCCGGCACCTTGCCCAGCCTTCCACCCACACGTGAGGTTGCCTTCATCAGCTCCTGCCAGTCCCTAGCGCCCATCCTGGTTTCGCTTTTCCTATGATATTTACTACCATCTGATCTGTGACGGTTCTTACTAAGTACGTGAACTGATACTTTGCTTATTGACCTCCAACAGAGGCAAAGACTCCATCTCCTTCCTCATTCTGTCTCCAGCACCTGGTGAACATGCCAGGCATGCAGCAGGTGCTCCACAAATGTCTGCTGAATGAATGACAGCAGATTACATGCATGCCTTCCACATCATTATAGCTCAGGGGTCTCCTCTTCACTGGCCTCTGCTCACAGGGAACACAGCACAGACTAACACTGACACATGGTGTTAACACTGTCACTGGTTTTTGAAAACTTAAAGATGAGACAAGCCCCTTGTGAAACCCATGGTACACATTATCTATCTCTTTAAACACAAAAAGAATGCAAGAAACAGGGGTACCATGATGGGCCCTGTTTCAGAAAGATGAGAGTTTACGTGACTTGTCAAAGTCACATATAAAAAGTAACAGGGAAGGGCTGAAGAGATAGCTCAGTGGGTCAGGTGTCTGCTTGCAAACTTTGCAATCTGAGCTCAAGTCCCTGGTGGACAGTGAGAATTGCTTTCTAAAAGTTGTCTTCAGATCTCTCTCTTCTCAAGTAAAAGTATGTTATAAAAGAAAAAAATATTGAGGAGGAGGAGGAGCAGGAAGAGGATTGGGGATGTAACTCAGCTATAGAGTGCTTACTTAGCGTACATAAGGCCTTGGGCTTAATCCCCAGTACCACAAAAACAGTGTGGTGGCACTTGTGGTGCACGCCTATAATCCTAGCATGGGAAGTGCTGGTAGGAGGATCGGAAGTTCAAAGTCGGCTTTAGTTAAATATTAAATTTGAGCCAGCCTGGGACACAAGAGAGACTATCAGAAAAAAAAAATAGGGCTAAGATTTGATCCTAAATTCAAGGTTTCTGCTCATCATCATGCCAAAGGACCTAGCTTCTCAGAGAGAAGCCCACAGCCTGACTTTCGCAGCAGTGGTGACTCATCGCAGAAGCTCTCTGGAGTGCAGGGCTCGCTGGCAGGCACGGGCGGCAGTGCCTCAGCTGGGCATGGCAGAAGTGTTAGAAGGAGGCCTGAGCCCACTGCTTCCTTCCCTCCTCCCACTTTGAGGTGCCCAGATCCTGACAGCTCGGGAGGAATCCCATGCCAGGTCTTCTCACACTAATTGGCTTAGCAAACCGCGCTTATCTAGGCAAAGCTGGTGCCCATGAGTTCAAGATTAGGGAAAGCAGGATTCATGGCTTACTGCTCTGCTACCCACCAGGTCAGAGGAGACAGGATTGGGACTCTAATTGGCTTACCAGCCCTCAGCGGCTTAACAGCTCAGAGGGCTCATGAGGGAGAGAAGCATGCAGAGGCTCAGGTCCGACCCACGGCCAGATTCGTGTTCTGCCAGAAGATCTATTTGATCTTCTCCCACAGACCGAATCAGTCACTACTTTGAGGCATTGCACTGGAATCATTTAACCAGTAAGTATGTCTTGAGAACCAGACAAAGCTAAGTAGATACCTCACCTCTCTCTCAGCTTATTCAGTTGGTGACCTCGTCCAAGTTGCTTGGCTGCTCTGAGCTTCACCTCCTTGTCTGATAAATAGATGTGTCAGTAACCACTGAGGGAAGATTCACTACCAGACACCCAGCACACCTCTCATGGCCCTTGCTGGGACCTATAGGTGTTCAGTGTCTGCCAATCCCTTCACTTCATGTTCACTGTGTGAAAGGCCCGTCACTTGTGAAGGCCCTCCCAACGTTATAAAGAGGGGTCCACAATGCGACCAGGGAGATTGCTCAATGGATAACATGATGATCTGAGTCAGATCTCTGGGAGCCCACAGAGAATTAACTTTTGAGGGTCGGCTCTCTGTGTGTCTCAACTGAATAAATAAAAAGGTGGGCCCCTAAATGTTTCCTTTAGTTGATACTATTTTTAAAAGTCTTTTTTTATTATTTATTCAATTGTGCGCATGTATGTGTGTGTGTGCATGTATGCATGTATGTGTGTGTAGAACCACGGACGAATTCGGGAACCACCATGGACCACCTCCTCCTTGTTTACTCTGCCCCGGGATTCACAGGCTCCGCCCTACCAGGACCAGAAACGCAGGCTACCCCCGCTTCCGCCTGGCGTCTATACGTGGGGTCTAGGATCATCTAAACTCAGGACCTTCCGCCTGCAAGGCAGAGGTTTAACCCCTGAGCCACCTCTCCAGCCCCAGTTGATACTATTTTTAAAAATCTTAATTAGTTGAAAATTGGGAGAGTTCACACAAAAATCCCATTTTCCTATTTCTCTTGAGAAATCAAGACTTGATGATACGGGTTCCATAATTTTTCATGAAGCATCAGGGGAGCTGGGCGGCCATGACATCTTGTCTAGGACACACGTTCTCCCATCAAGTTCCCTTGTCTGGTACCCCATGTACCTATGTCTGTGTCACCTGCCTGGTTTCTTAATGCACCATACAGGCCTTATGATTGAAATGCCTTCATTTGGAACCCAGGAGCTATGGGATCAGGAGCTGAATGACTAGCGGCAGCCTTTCGGGCTTGACCCTGGAGGGCTCAGGTGCACATCTTTCTCATTATCCAGGTCTCACCACTCAGAACATCTGCCGGAACATCTCACGTGATAAGCCAATGTGATGTGCCAACACTGTCACATTTCTAGGAATGCCAACCCCAATAGCATCTCTATACCTTCCCTGGAATTTCTCTGGTACCAGACCCTCAGGACCTTTAGAATCCAAAAGCTTGTGAGACAAAGATCCAGAGAGTTTTAGTGTAATAACCAACCCAGAGTCAGAACTGTAACCTGGTTAAGGTGACCTGGTGTGTCTCCATTTCTATGAAATCCCTCCTAATTGACTGCCGAATCTAAATGGAGAGAACAGTCAGCTGTTGGTAACTGCTTTCCAGCTCTGCAGACCCCAGCCTCACTTCTCTCTTTAAGTGACCTTCATTCTATGTAGAGACTGAAAGGCTCAGCAAGTTCCCAGCTCATTTCAGGACCTCTCCAGGAGTGCAGGCTCCTTAGCAGGCATAGTGGGTAGAGCTGCAACCCAGTCACAGTAAGGGTTTGGCAGGGAGATGTGGGGGAGAATGTCCCAAGTCCACCTTGATGACCTTAAGATGTTCTGATCAGTAGCTGTGCATCTGACCCTATATCATGACATGAGGGGTCACCAGAAAGCCACCTTAGGGTCACCTTATCTAATCATCTCAAATCACACACAGGGAAACTGAGGCCCAGAGATGGAAAGAACCTGGCCCAAGGTCACTTTTATACGAAGATGAAAATGTTAAGTCTCCCGAAACTCTCCCCCACCCCAGCCGCCCTGGTCTGTCCTCATAACACGCACTGTTTCCTCATCTTTACCTGCACGGCTCAGCAACCTAACTGTCTTTCCACATTCTTATCTCAGAGCAACAGCAGCCTGGCTCTCTATCATCCTGGAATCTCAGAATCTCAGACTCATAATTCTTCAAGCTTTGGGGGACACTTTAGTGGCAGAATTGCGAGGTGGAAAAATTGAACTCAGGTTTCGAAGGCACAGAATCTCAAGTCCTTGCTCTTCTAGTCACTCACTGTGTGACCTTGGGCAAGGGTGCCCCCTCTCTCTGCCTCCGTGCCTTTATCTGCCAAGTGAAACATTACAATACTAACCACATGACATTAGAAAGGACACAGGAGGGGAACGCAGGTAAAAAGGCAACCAATAGGTTTGGCACATACTGTGTGATTAACAAAATAATTGTAATAGAACTATAAATTAGAACTTTCGTGCCTAAGTGAATGCATGAGAGAAATGTGATCAAAGGGAAAGTGCAGGCTTTCCTGATACTGCTAAATTCATTTTTTTTTCAGGAGAAGCTAGGACTCTGGACTTTAAAAATACTATTCAATTGACACAAACCATTTCTACATCCCGATTCCACACCATGCCCATTGATTGTTATCCTTGTCAAATCATTTCTTCCCTATTCCCCCTTTCCAAATGCAGAATAGTGGAAATATTGGAAAGTTCTTTATTCTAAGGAGCCATGGAGCTCAGGATCATCAGTCATTTCTAGCCACTCCCCACGACGCCCACCTGTAGTCTTTTTTTCCCCTCAGTTTATGTTTAAGAAAGAAGAATCCTATTAGCTCTGTGCTAGTAGATTCTGAATGGGGAGGAGGGCAGCCAGTGAGTCCTGGGGTGTTGGCCCACTTTAGGATGCAGGGAAAGGGGGATGAAGCCTTGGCTGCCCAGAATAGGAAGTTACCATCTCAGAATCTAAAAATAACTTTCACCATCTGTCCACTCGGGCACAGAATGATAAATGCAGATTAGTTCCTGGATGTAGACATGAATATTTCTGTGTGTCAAGCTAATAATAATAATATCACCTTGGGCGGGTAGCACTCCACCTCCTTCCCTCCCCCACCCAGGGCAAGCAGAGTGCAATAGAAGCATCATCTTGGCAGAGAAATCAAGGCAGGGAGAGAATCAACAACACAGCAAGGGTGACACAGCAAGTGAGCAGCTGGGATGAGCCCAGGGAGTCCAGTTTCCAACCCTCAGCCCAGAACGGAATCCTCCGAGTAAGGCAGAATTGGTTAAATAAGTAGCAGCAGGGACAGGACAAGAGCAGCATCACCCTCTGGATCTGTGCAGTGACTTTTTCTATGCTTCTCACATATCTACTAGGATCGTAGCAACACATTACATCCCCCCCAATATGTTTCAGTCTGCAGAGTCTTTACGCAGATCATTTCTCGCCTGACCATCCCAACAGGTAAGAAAAACGTGATGTTAAGCCAGTAAGATCAAAGAGTCAGGATTCTTCCTCACCTTATAGGTGAAGAAACGGACTTTGGAGGGAGGAGTTTTGCCTACAATCACATAGTAAATTCACTTCCCTACTGCAGGATAGAGCCCAAGGTATTAGAATGATTCTGATTCAAGAGGAGCCCGTGCCTTAGAATTCCCCCTCCCCACACACACCTCCAATTAACTCAGCCCAGCAGGCACCCTGCATGCTGGCAAAGGAAGAATCGTGGAAGTGAGCAGCTTGAGAAAAGCCTCAGTTTTGCCTTCCGGTCCAAGGATTAAAGGGCAGCCAATGGCCATCTAATGTCAGATTCAAGATTCTAAATCCTTCTGGCTCTCTTGGAGGGGAAGGGCACTGAAGGACTCCTTTGGAAAAAGGAGCCAGAGACAGTGAAAAGCTGGGTCCAGCATGCTCTTTCCCAACAAGCCCAGGAAGTTTAGGCGGGATAGTCGTTTAGCTGCCTCCAATTCTGCCTCTTCTGGGAGGTTAGGAATGGGTTGCAATTCCAAACAGCTTCTTTGAGAGCTAGGGAGGATTCCTGAGATCTTTCCTAAGTCCAGGCTTGGTATTCGGACGTAGAAAAGAGGTCAGGGTGAGAAGAAGCCCTATGGCAGTGTTCCAAGCCTCACTTGTCTCCGTGATCTCTGAGTCCTACACACACACACACACACACACACACACACACACACACACACACACACACACTCCCTCACTGCCCCATCTGCTCTTTTCTCAATGGTGAGATCAGAGCCATAGTTTTGGGGCCCCAGCAGAATCTATCGGGGAAGGGGGGCGGGCAGAGGTCAGGGAAATCTGAAAAAATGTGAGAGAGAATAAATAAGAGCTGAGATGGGGTGGGCTGGAGAGAGGGGCAGAACGGAAGGGGGCGGGCTAGAAAGGTCAGAGCAGAGCTCAGGAGGCATCCCACAACGCGAACCCTTCGCCTGCTCTTTTCCTACCTCCAGACCTGGCCGAGCTGCAGTAGGTGAACGAGGGTCTGCAGCAGCCAGATACAGAGGCGGCAGCAGCGGCGGCGGTAGGAGCTGGCCGAGGAGGAGGAGGAGGGCGCGGGTCGGGGACCCAGCTCCGGGCTGCCTTCCTTGGTCCTGGAGACGGCGGCGCTGTCCTTGGTGCTGATGGCGGCGCCTCCGGGGCCGCTGTCCTTGGTGCTGACGGCGGGTCCCGGGGCGCCCGCGGGCTCCGAGAAGTCGTAAACGAACCAGCGGAAGCTGAGCAACTGCACGACGAGCGAGGGCAGGAGCACGAAGAGCAGCGTGAGGCCGAAGTAGGTGTGCTGACCGTGCAGGTAGTAGGAGGCCGCCAGCCACAGGTCGGTGGCGCCGTCGGAGAAGAACACGAGCAGCGCGCACAGCACCCAGCAGCAGTCCCGCAGCTCGTAGCGCGGCCCCGGGCCTCCCGCCGACAGCGACCCCGGGCCCCCGGTCACCGCCACCTCCTCCCCGCGCGCGCCGGCGCCGCCCCGGGCCGCTCCGGCCGCCCCCTCCGGCCCCGGGCCGGCCGCGGCCGCCGCTCCATCCGACTTCGCGGCCATGTTGGCGGAGCAGGAGGCGGGGAGCGACTTCCGGGCGGCGGAGGGGGTGGGGTGCGGAGTGGGGAGGACCCTGCGCGGGCGGCTCCCGCCTTCTCCTCTTCCTCCTGCTGCTCCTCTTCCTCCACCCCTCTACTTCAATTATTCATTCTTCCCGGCGCCGAGCGCCCCTCCCCCGCCCCGCCCCGCCCCGGGATGTGGCCGGATGGGGGCAGCCCCCTTGGGGAGGGAGGGTCGGCGCGGAGAGAGCGTGCCGGGTCACCCTCTCCTCTCCCGGCCGCCTCGGAGGCGTGGGCCCCGGCCACATGCTTTCTGCGCTTGCCTCCCTCTGCGCTGCTCTTCTTCCTTCTCTTTGATTGCCCCCAACGCATATTCACCCCCCTCCCCGTCCCATCCTCAGCCTCTCGGTTTCCAGTATTTACCTCCCGTGGTTTGGGTCTCGCAATAACCCTGGAAGGGGCGGGGGAGGGGGAAGGGGCAGGCGAGGTCCTGGAATGAAAGAGCAGGCGGCCAGCTGCTCGGGCGCCTCCCCTTAACCCTTCAGCAGTCCCTCCAGGGTTACGTGGCACTTCCTAGTTCCCTGAGTGTTTCACCCATCCTTTGATCTCGAGAGGCCCCTTTGCTCATTGTCTTGGTTTCCAAGCCGAGGAAAACTGCAGTTCTAAGAGTTGCTGCCTTTTGCTCACACTCTCTTTCTTTCCTTCAGGGACTGCTTTCCTGGGTTCCCGGACCTAATAGGGAAGGCAGAGGAAAGGGGGGCACACCAAGAGGGAGGAACACCTGGGGAAGGAAGAGCAGGTGCAGCGTACTCCCCCCCCACACACACTGAAGGACACATTTTTCCTGGGAAGTCTGGATCGCAGGTGTGTGTGTGTGTGTGTGTGTGTGTGTGTGTGTGTGTGTGTGTGTAGGTGGGTGGGTGGGTGGGTATGTATGGGACTGGAGAGTTCTGATGGATAGGATTCTGAAGGGCCAGAAGGTGACAATGGGATGAGGCTGCAGAATTTGAGCTTGGGAATTATGTGGTTAGGTCAGGTTTTAGCAGGCAGACCCAGCAGTCTAAATGGAGAAGCTATCACAAAGAAGCATCCTGGGATCTGAGAGGCCAGAGGAAGATTATAACATGATCTATGGAAGGTGATGGAGTTAGTCATAAGGCCTGGGTGCCCTGCCCTGCCCTGCCTACCCCACCCTCACATTGGCTGAGATCAGATGACCTCAGCTAGGCTATTTATTATACAAATACTGGAATGGTTTCTCTCTGATATTGTTCTAAGCACTGTGGAATTACAAACTCCTTCCATTCTCATAATTTTTGATATTTATCTTTTTCCTGCCCATTTTATAGATGAGGAAATTGAGTCACAGAGAAGTTCCTTCATTTGTTTAGACTACACAGAAAGTGCTAGAGAGAGCCACATTCAAGGCCATCCTCTGACTCCGGCACAGGCTTTGAAATTTCAAAGGAATGAGGAAAGTGGAGAAAGGGAGGAAGTGAGGTAGAAGGACCACCCTGTCTCTGAATGAGGGAAGGGAAGATGAAGGACACAATTGTCCTGGGCCGGGAGATCACCTATCTCTGCAGTCCAGCAGTTTGACTCTCCTTCTACATCCAGGGACTGTTTTGATCTTAAAAATGCTTTGAAGGTTGGGGTAACAGCCATTGCCCAAAGCTGAAAGCAGAGGAGAATTGGGGGTTCGAATCAAATGAGACCTGTATTCCCAGGACTTGGAAGCAGAGACATGAGGATGGTGATGAGCCCAAGGCTAGTCTGACCTTCACAGTGAGTGACAGGCCAGCCTGATCTACACAGCAAGACCCTTTGCCACAAAACTAACTAAATAAAAACAAACAGAATCACTGACTAGGTGAGTGAGTGAATCGCTCAGCTCTATGGCATGGGTTCTGGTGATACTGGTGACTTATTCAGGCAGGGCCAATGATTTGCGGGATTGTCTACTCCTTCCTAGTGTTAACAATAGTACTAAGAAGATTTCTCTTATTTTGTTATGCTCAAGCTAGTCATTTTGATGGTAGAGACTACGCCTCAGGAAAATGCTACCATAGGTCATTTGTTAGGAAGTAGCAATCCTGTGCTAGAATTAAGATGACTAGACCAGAGGAAAGGACACTAAGGAAGAATGTGATGGGGTCTGAGGTATAGGTCAGGTATGTGGATGTAATGGTTACTCTTAACTGTTGCTGGGAGAGAACGCCCCAAAAGTTCTCCATATTTCTCCCAACAAACAGTCCCAAAGGCACACTAGCCATGTCACAGCATTGGCCATACTGCTGGGTACCAGTTTCTCTCAATTTCACAAATAGCTTCACATTGTGGTACCAGATGCTCTTAATCTCACAGCAATACCCCATTCCTGGTCCCAATTTCTGTAACAGTTACTCTTAACAGTTCAAAGTCAATCAGCTTAAGGGAGAAAAAGGAGATTTATCCAGTTTACAGTTTCAGAGAGGAGAAACTGTCTTTCATGGTGGAGGCAACATGCCAGGTAGCTGAAGCTGGAGACAGGCTAAGTCACTGCAGATATCCTTGGAAAGTCTCTCTTCTTCTAAGTCTCCTGTTCTATGGTTCCTTTTACCTAGTCTGCTACTGGGATGTTCCAATCAGATCTAGGGAAGTTCCAATCAGATCTAGGTCTGGTCTTTGTATTGTAAATCTGGATAATCTTTTCAGGTAATCTGACAGCTGATGTTAGTTAATGCCAAGTGTGGTCAATTTGACACCCAGGATTAACTACTTACAGTGGGTGATCTACCTGTCAAAGGTACTTAGAGAAGAGACTGTTTTAAAGGAGTTAGGACTGGTATATTCTGAGTAGCACTCAAGTTCAGAGATTCTGATTAGTGGGCAGGGTCTGTGTTTCAGTCATGGGAAGGTAAGGTGGGGTTGGGGACATCTTGGGCAAATGCTCTGCAATGGGGGCTGAGCCAGACATTATCAAGGGCTGAGTCTGGCTAGTATGGCAGGAGAAGGTGGACCATAGCTGGTCAGAGCTGGACAGGCCCTTTGAGATCTCATCATATTCCCTAAACCACTCACGTTTCACAGATGGAGACACTGAAGCCCAAAGAGACATTCCAAATTAGTAAGTGGAAGAGGCAAACCTGGGGCCTTTCCCTAGGTTCCCAAAAGCACAATGGTTGGGAACCCTGTTGGGAATGATTCTTAGGAATAGTTTTCAACACCTTTCCTGACTCAAACTGACTTCAGGACTTTACTGTCTTCTGTTGCACCCTCTGCTTGGGCCAGTGCCTGCTGAAATATCTGCACTCCTTCAACCTCTGCATAGAATAATTGGCACCACATTGTTTCTACTGGCAGATGTCAGGCATGCCCCAAATGCCCATCAGAATTCTTGCTAAATAACCCATGACTTTGGCCTGGAGCAGTGAGCACTATGTGTCCTAATGTGGAAAGGTCCTCACACAAAAAAGCAAGGACAGGACAGAAGTGAAATTTGGGGGAAACAAGGAATAGTAACTTCTATTCTTCTATGTTTATGTGCATAAAAAGAATATATAAGAAATTGCTGAAGAAGAAGCTGGAGGTGGGGGAGGGGGGCAGGGGTGAGAGGGAGAATTCATTATTCATCTACACATATATTTGCAAGCATGTGAATGTATTTGCCCATTAATAAACTAATAACTGGCCACAGCTGCTGCTTAGTTCTTGATGGATGTCATAATGTAGAAATGAGCCATCAGTATGGTCAGGTTTTCTAAATATTCAAGAGAAGTCAGAAATCTCAGTTGTATTCTGAAATTTCTTACATTCTGAACATCAGTTCTGATTTGTTGCAAATACTTTTCAGACAGCTAAATCAGTCATTGAGACAGACAGAGCCAAGTAGCTTGATCTCGTCTCAGCCCTGGTAAGTTCCTCATCCCAGCACTGGAATTCTCGACACTCCGGGTTTCCCTCCTTGCGTGGACAGCTGCAGTCTGGAAAGTGACTTCTTTGGCCCCTCTCGGCACCCTTCAACCTCTGCCCCTTGGGGCTGTGACATTTAGGGCTTTAAAAACTTGAGATCTTGAAGGCAGAGAAGGGTTATGAACTCTCAGATAATTCTGTCCCCTGGGTGCTGTAGGCATCAAAGCCCAGCTGCCTCCTGCTGCACACCCATCTGTGCCTGGGAGGTAGGGACCAGAGTGAGGATGACAGCCAAAGGATGGGCAGGAAATCCTGTCTGATGCTCACACCACTGGACTCTGGTCTGAAGAGACCTGAGAAGAGAAACCTAACAGATTGCCAGAACAGAAAAAGCGTTTGATGTGTGTTGAGATAACTTACCAAATTACCACATTCCAATGCTAGGAAGATCCTTAAGGGCTACATGTTCAACTCCCTTGTTGGACAGACAGAGAAACCAGCCTCTGCTTCTACCTTGGTACCGCTTTCCTGGCTGGCTGGATGGTCCGACCTTTCCAGCAGACTCTCTGTAGCCCTCTTTGTCCTCATGCTGTCCAATCTGCCCCAGTGGCTCTCCGTTGTGTCCTCAAGATGTAGGAGAGCCTATAGGCTCAGGAGTCCTGCACCAGCTGCAGCAGAAAAAGCCATAAATAACAAGCAGTCTTGACTGCCATGATCTGTTCAGGTGACCGAGAGCAAGTCATCACACCTCATTTGTAAAAGCAGGGAACCCCCAGGGTTTAACCATCCCTGGGTGTCTTCTCCATTTCCATGTCTCATTTTTCCCTGTAGAATCAGAAAGCATTTAAGTAGATACCAATGTTTCTACTTACTCACCAACCTCATAATAGTTCATATGGTTAAAAACTAAAAGGTACCAATGGGGCACAAAGACAAAGTTCTTTTCTGCCCTAACCTTCAGTCACCAGCTCCCTTCTAGAGCAAACTGATGGATCTTGGGACTTAAGTACCACTCCAGACTCCTTGCAACTGGGAAAAATCCCTGGGTATTTGACTTCAGGACAGTGAGAATCCAAGGACAGTAGAAAGTTCCTGATTCTATGTGCAGAGGGGCTCTCCCACTCCCCCTCTTCTTGGTGCTGTTATGCACCACAGTGAAGTCCATGGGCGTGTCAGCCGTGAGGGGATACATTGTCATCCTCAGTAGCCTTGCTGGGGACCTTGCTCGAGCCAAACCACTGGGATCCACAGCTTTGATGCTGGAAAGAATATCAGGATTAGCCAATACGCTGAAGCAGAGATGGTGAATTCATTAAAGATATTAAGAAAGAGGACACTCAAGAAGAGATTAGGAGTGTGTGTGTGTGTGTGTGTGTGTGAGAGAGAGAGAGAGAGAGAGAGAGAAAGAGAGAGAGAGAGAGAGATGCAGAAAGCTCATAATAAGACATACTGAAAAGTGGGTATGGGCTTCTCAAGGGAGAGTTGCAGAGAATAAGACTTACCCAAGTATGGATCCTCAAGGGAGAGATGTTGTTAATTGTCTTAGCATCAGACATATACCATTTTGGTGGTTTTCAAGTTACATCTCAAAAGATGGTTAAGAAGCTTTTTTTTTTCTTTTCTGTTTCTTTTGATTAAAAAGATGTGTGAGGTAACACCAGAGTAGCCTTGGAGGAAAAAGTCTACCCTGGCAAAGTAAAATCAGAAATCACTCGGGTTGCACAAAGGGTTTAGACGTGCCCTTTCCTTGAAGCCATAGAGTTGCACACGGGACTTTATACATGATCTTTCCCTGTAAACAGGGTTTCTAGTGAGACTCCTAGAAAATTGCAGGTTTGCAGTTGGAAAGGAAGACACACCTTAAACGGTTGTTAATTGTATTGTGTGTTGGAAAGAAGTTTCAACCAGATTCTTGGAAAATGAGTTCCCTTTCCTTCTCACGTACTCCCAATTTCCTGTCTTTCTATCTTGCCAGGAACAGGGACCTTGTCTGCCTGGTACTATGGTATAGCTCCTGGTTAACAGTAGGTGTCCAATAAGTATTTAAGCAGTAGATGTATTCACTTTCCATTTCTGCTTTGCCCACCAGGACCTAGCCCCTGCCTATAGGTTCAGCCTCTCTCATTCTGTTGTCTGCTTGTCCGGGGCTCCTGCAATTGGGCCTCATCCACATTTCCACTTGTCTCAGCACCTTTGTACTCTGCTGGGTTTTTTAAAATTTGTTTTTGCATATGTATGTGTGGAGTGTGTATGTGTGTATTCGCACATGTATGGGTGCATGAGTGTATGTGTATGTGCCTGAAGACCCAAAGTTGATGTCAGTTACTCTTTATTTATTGAAGTCTCTCAAGGGAATCTAAACCTTGTTGATTAGCTAGTCTAGTTAGCCAACTTGCCCTGAGAATTCCCTGTTTCTGCTTCCCCAGTGCGGGGATCATGGACCAAAAAGCTTGCTTTTACAAGGGTTCTAGGGATCAAATCTACAGTCCTCAGGCAGGCATGGTGCATGCCTTACCCAACTGATCTATCTCCCCAAGCCTGTTTTGCTCTTTTCTGTGATTAAAACACTTTCACTATTCTCTCCTTACCCTATCCCTGCCTGCAACCTCTCTGTTGTGAGTGGGTTATGTTAGAAACATAGATTGATAAGTTTGTGCTTTGTCAAAATTCATTGAACAATAAAGCCACCAGCTATGCTGGTTTCGTTGGTTGCAACAATATCAGGTCGACCCAATTTCCCTTGAGAGCTGACCATTGGCAATACCAAGTCCTTTTACTTCAATCTTAATTACTAATATCAATTCTCAGATCACATATTTACTTCATATAGTTGTGTGTGTGCGTGCATGCACGTGTGCGTGCGTGTGTGTGTGTGTGTGTGTGTGTAGATTGCATAATGGCTACAAAGGGTTACAGAGAGGCAGAGTTCAAAGAGATCTTATTGGAAGCAGAGGCAGAGAGCTGATACCATTGGAGGTATCTAGATAAGGTATTACAAACCCAGTTACAAAGCTGCTGGAGATGTGCAGAGCCCTCGAGCCCTCGAGAGGAAGGTTAAGATGAGTCTAGAAGTTTGGACAGCTGGAGGGTGGATAGTTGGGTGGATGGACTGATGGGTAGCAGTTTGAATGGACCACAGTCAAGCTTCCAGGACCACAGAGTTGAGTTGAAGCAGTTGGGACAGTTGGGAAGTGCCTGCTTGTCAGTCCTATGCAGCATGTACCCCTCTAGGTGGTCAAGTGACAGGCCGGGGGGGGGGGCATTGTCATTCCACATTTAGGTGCCCTTCTTTTTGTGAGGTCCCGGTGAAGGTGTTGCACCCTTCATCATTCTGGTGTGTTCCATAAATTCTTGGGCCTCTTTTTTTCTGGTGTTTTAATTTTAATTTTGATGTTTTTTTTTTTTTTTTGCATGTATTGTTTGTATCACCGTGTGTGCCTGTGGAGGTCCGAGTGTGATTTTGGGAGTCATCCTGGATTGCTTCTACCACCTTTTTGATTTTGCTCTGGGATTTCCCAGATTCTGCCTTCCAGAGACAGAAGTGCAAGCTACCACTATTTCAGCTTGGTGTTTTAATATGAGATCTGGGATTTGAACTCAGGTCCTCCTGCTTGTGAGGCAGAGTCTTAACCCCTGAGCCATCTCCCTGTCCCTATATGTTTTTCAAGTTTCTTTTTTATTTATTTATTAAATTGTGCGTGTGTGTATGTGTGTAGAAACACGGGCGAGGACACCCCCGCTTAGTGTCTATACGTGGGGCCTAAGATCCGAACTCAGGACCTTCTGCCTGCAAGGCAGAGGCTTAACCCCTGAGCCACCTCTCCAGCCCCAACCTATATGTTTTTAATACATCTCTGTGCTCATATATTCTCAATGTACTTTGATAAGTTCATACATGGTTCTTTTTACTTTTAGGAATAAGTTATTTATTAGTCTATGCATGCCTAGTGGATGGTGCTGGACAGGTGGTAGAGTATGCATGCACTAAAAAATGGAACCAACTTCCACTTTGTATAATGGAGTCAGTCAGCCCCAGCAAGGCACAGCCTGAAACCACTGTTTCACACAACTTAGAACAGTGCACAGCCTCATCTCCACACTCTGTTTGCTAAGTCTATTTCTAGTCATCCTGAGATCTCAGCTTAAATGTCACTTTCTCAAGAAAGCTTCCTCCTCCCCTTGGTTTTAGGTTAGGACCACCTTCTACACAATCTCATTTGACTCTTGAGATTTTCATTTGAGTCTTATCATTAGGAATGGCATATGGATGAAATGTCAATCATATCCTTATAGGCTAAAAGTCCATGAAGTCCAGAACTGGGTTTGTCCTGTGCGTCATAGGATCCAGGGCCTAGCACAGTCAGTATCAGGACTCCACAGCCACTCCTCTGAGTTAGTTTTGAATATCACCAAGTATTTCACAGATGGTTGAATTACCATCTCCATCTGATGGAAGGGACATCTTGATCCCTTGGCTCCATCCTCTCTCCAGTGGAAGACATTCCACCTGTGAGGGTAAAGGGGTGGAGGAAAAAAAGGGGAGAGGGAAAAAAAAATCTCATCCCTGGGGCTCAGGATGTAGTTACCTGGTAGACTGCTTGCTTAGCATGCATGGGGCCCTTTGTTCAGTTCCAAGCATTCTATAATCTGGACACACCTATGTATCCCAGCACCCAGGAGGTAGAGGCAGGAAGATAAGATGTTCAAAGTCATCCTTGACTACATTGTCAAATTCAAGGCTAGCTTGTACCACATGAGTGCTTGTCTCAAAAAAAAAATTGGATTCTTAACCCAAGTCTGGATTCTTAGGTTGTGGTGGTCACACTCCCATTCACAGACTTTCCAGGACCCTCTCTGAGGTCCTTGGCCTCTTAAGGGAAGTCTTTGGATATGGGTGTCATGTACTTTGAAAAGCTTATGGACATTACTTCTACTTGTAGGAATAGTATTTCTCAGTCTGTGTATACCTCATGGGCTATGCTGGACACACAGTGAGATTCTATATTTGCCTTCAAAACAGAGCCAACTGTCACTTTGTAAAATGGGGTCCCAAGCTGGTGCAAACACCAAACCCATGAGGGAAAGAAAAAGACTAGTCCAACAAAATAAGAAAGCGACTTGAGGCATGAAACAAAAACCAAACCTGTGGGGACTGATTTTAGAGGTCAAGGTCTTCTGGGAGGACAGTCCCCTAGAGAAGAACAGACCATCATCAGTCGAGAAGGAAAGCCAAGGATATGTCGGGCAGAGGGCCCAACCTGAGCAAGCACAAAGACCAGGTGCCTCTAGGGACTTGGGCTCGTGAAGAATGGAGGAAGACAAAGTGGAGAACAATTGACTTCAAAGACAAAGGCAAGGAGGCAAGTGACTGAAAAGAGAAGGGGATTATGCCTGACATACAATATATACATGTATGAAAACCTTAAAAAGATTTAAAAAGAAGGTACGTGACTAAGGAGCGTTGCACCCACACTACTTATAATCTGCACAGATTGAAAGCAACATGGATGCCTGTCTACAAGAGAAGAGAACAGGAAATATAATACAACCACAGCACTGGCAAGACACTGAACACTGATAAGGGTGTGCCTCGCTGGATGGTCGGGAAATGAGGATGGCTATTCTGGAGAGGAAGGGAGCCATATTTAGGGAAAGGACAAGGGCTGGGAGTGTAGCTCAGTGGTAAAGTACATGCTCAGCATGTACAAGACCTTGAATTCAATCCCTAACACCATAGGAGAAGAAAGAGGAGGAGGAGAAAAAAAGGAGAGAGAAAGAAAAAAAAGAGGAGGAAGAAGAGGGGAAAAAAAGAAAGGGAAAAAGAAGAAGAAAGGAGGAGGAGGAAGAGGAGGAGGAGGAGGAGGAGGAGGAGGAGAAAACTGTTAAAAAAAATAAGCTACCGAGTGACCAGTTTGTGAGGATGCCCTCTCTGCCAGGCTCACAACTGCCTTGTGGCTTTAATGTGGGTTTTTATTTTATGCTTTTATTTACTGTGTATGCAATTCTAATGATGCATTTGAATTGGGACCCCAGAAAGAGCTGAAGGCAAGAGAAGCGTCTAAAAGGAGCGAATGAAGCCAGCTGCGGTGGTATATGTCTATAATTCCAACACTCAGTATGTGGAGGCAGGAGGATTGGAGAACCTTGATTGCATAGTGAGTTCAAAGTCAACCTAAGCTTACATAAGAACCTGAATACAAAGAAAAGACAATGGAAGAAAAGAAAAGAAAAAAAAAGGAAAGGGAGCTTCTGGTCTTTTTTGTAATATTTTCATTTTTTATAAAATCTAAGCCAAATCTGTAAGATAGACCTGTGATCCTATCTCAATAATTTTTAAAGTGTGTGTGTGTGTGTGTGTGTGTGTGTGTGTGTGTGTGTGTGTTTATCAGAGGGTACTATGTGTGCCTGTAGAGGCTCCATGATAACTTTGGAACAATCCTGGATTGCTCTACATCCTTTTTGCTTCACTCTGGGATTTTCAGGTTTTCCTATTTCCCAGGCTCTACCTTCCAGAGCCAGAAGTGCAGGCCACAGCCATTTCCGACTGGCATTTTATGTGGCATCCAGGATCTAAACTCAGGTTCTTCTGCTTGCAAGGCAGGGTCTTAATCCCTGAGTCGTCCCTCCAGTCCCACCTAGTTCAATAATTTAACCAGAAACACAGAAGCAGGAGGACCACAAGTTCAGGGCCTACCCAGGCAACTTTGTGAAAATCTGTTTCAAAATAAAAGGGGAAGAGAGAACTGAGGAATATCTCAGTGGTATAGCACTCGCTGAGCATGCAGACCCTAAATGTAATTGCCAGTACTGAAAACAAAAAGATGAATGAGCCGAGGGTTGAGGGGAGTAGTAAAGGCTGCTCCGGGAGGCCTGGCTATTCTGGGCTTGACTCTCCTTGGGAGCACTTAGGCTTTTCAAGTCAAGTCACACAGCCATCTGTTGCCTGGTGAAAATCTCTGCTTAGGGAATTGGAGACATGTCCCCACCTGGTATCCCCATCTGGCCACATGACCTGGGGAGGGTCCCATGCCCTCTATGTCCTCATCTGCCCAATGGGAGACAGATTTCTGTATCACCCAGGGATGTGGGAGCCTGAAGCCAGGACTGGGGAGAATCCCCTGAATGGGAGGGATTATTCTCTGGGTTAGGGGAGGAGCAGGAGGGAGACTTCTTTTCCACCTGAAGAGCCCACAAAGGAAGTAGACTGAGCAGAAAGGGACCACCCAGGCCGGCACACAGCCCATGTGCACGACAAGAGTAGGGCGTGGGCGCCTGGACTAGCCACAACTGGTCAGGCAGCCACCCAGGTTGCCTGGAGCATTGGGGCACTGAGCTCTCCCACGTACAGCTGTGACCTGTCACCTCTTCAAGCACCCAGCATCACCCTGCCACCCCTGATACACACACACACACACACACACACACACACACACACACACACACACACACACACACCAGAGCACTGTAGTATACTCACCCCTCTCAGCCTGTCCTCCTCCAGAGGCAAGGGGACTCTCCCAGACAAACCCCACTGTGTGTGCTTGCACAAAATCCCTCCTCAGTTTCTTGCCCATCTGAGAACAAAATCCAGCCCCCTTCCCTTTGCCAGCAGGCCCCAGTACGCTAGGTCTCTCCCTGCCCCCAACTCCAGCCCCAGCATGGGGTTGGGAGCCTGGCCTTGGAGGAAAGTTGCCTTTTCTCCAAGCTCTTAGCCTCACTCATTCATCCCCCACACCCCCCCCAAAAAAATTACTGAGCGCCCACTTTGGGCCAGGCAGTGTTCTGGGCATCTATCAGTGAAAGAATGAGACAGATTCTCATCCTCATATATGGCAGACAGAGATTAAAAACTGATGCAGTAAATAAGGTGTACAGCATGGGGGAAGTAACCAAGGCTGCGGGGCAAAGATACTGCACAGCCGAGGAAGCCAACCAGGAGTCTAGGAAGGCCTGAGATTCCCTTCCCTCCCTTCTCTTCTCCTTACCTCCCCCCCTTTCCTTCCCCTTTTCCCTTTCCCTCTTTTTTCTTTCTTTCCTTCCCTTTCCTTCTCTTCAGTTCTTTCCCTTCCCCTCCCCTCCCCTTCTTTTCCCTTTCCTTCCTTTCCTCCCCTCTCCCTCCCTCCCTCCCTCCCTCCCTTCCTTCTTCCCTCCCTTCCTCCTTTCTTCAACTCTTGATAATTTCCCAGCCTCTGCCTCCTGAGAGCTGGGATTACAGGTGAGTACCATCCTTAGAAAAAAAAATTAGGGTCAACAAGATGCTTTAGCAGGTTAGGTACCTGGCTCATAAGTCTGGTAACCTGAGTTCAATTCCTGGAAGTCTGCATTGTTCTCTGATCTCCACCGCTGTGCCATGGCATACCAATCCTCTCCTCTGCTCTCCTCTGCTCTCCTCTGCTCTCCTCTGCTCTCCTCTCCTCTCTCTCCCTCTCTCTTTCTCCCCCAATAAATAAATAAATAAATAAATAAATAAATAAATAAATAAATTTTTAAAAATTTGCTCTGTTACAGCAAGAGGTAGATGGGGTTATCTGGGGTCTGTGAGCCTCACTGAAGATTGAGGCAGGTGTCTTGAAGGGTTTGAAGGATAAAAAGGAAGAGCAAGAGCAGGCACGGGAGTCTAGCAGGGCTGTGATCTCAGAACTGGATGGCAGC
This sequence comes from Typhlomys cinereus, assembly GCA_023101885.1. Taxonomy (NCBI): domain Eukaryota; kingdom Metazoa; phylum Chordata; class Mammalia; order Rodentia; family Platacanthomyidae; genus Typhlomys; species Typhlomys cinereus. The sequence continues at coordinate 4,586,482 of JALPQD010000014.1, forward strand.
TTCATCGCCTGATGCTCACAGGAACGCCATGTGTAAGTTATTCCTGAGTGCAATCAGCTTCATCCGCTATCTCATTTAGACAGGGAGGATGGGAGGAGCTGGGACAGCAGGTCCTGTCTTCAGAGATGCTGCAGTAGCCTAAAGACTGCCCTCCCTAACCACAGATATGGGTGCTGTCAGAACACATAAAAGTGGTAAGAAAGGACCCCAAGGGAATACAGTCCCCAAATATCAAAGCCTGGGATTCACATCTCTAATTTTTTGTGTTGCTGAATTTGGGATAGACTCATGTCTGACCAGGAAAATTTTTATTTGGTTAAGAAAAATGGAAAAGCCACCGCACCCAGAGCCTCAGTCATCTCGGCTGTGTGCCAGGCATGAAATGTCCAGCCTCACTTTCCTGCCTGCTTTCAAGGCTGGGAGCTACTTACTTGGAGCTGGCTCCATTCATGGCTCAGGGGTTAAGTCCCGCCTTGCATGTAGAAGGATCTGAGTTTGGATCCCAGGTCCTACATAAAAACGCCAGGAGAAAAGGGCCCTGGTGGGCAGAGCCTGGAAAATTCCAGAAGGAAGCAAAAAGGAGGTAGAAGCAATCCAGGATGATTCTAGAAGTCACCCTTGGTCCTCCACAGGGACACATAGTGCCCTCTGATACACACACACACACACACACACACACACACACACACAATCAATCAATCAATCAATACACAAATGAGTCCATTCATTCATCCTGCAACTGCTGACTGAGCACAAGTATGTGATACTGCAGCGAATATAATGGTCAAGGCCACCTCCAAGAAATAAGAGACAGTTTATTCTCAGTCAAATATGAATGACCGTGGCCCGGGGACATAGATTCATCTTAGCTGAAATGACTGCTCTGCTGTTGACAGGGGTTACATGCGTTTTTATTAGTCAGAACAAACTGAAGCCATAAATCAACCCATTTATCAAATACATTGGTGGGGGGACCATAGATAGGAGAGTACAAAAAAAGGGGAAATACTTTAATGGTATTTGATGACCTTCTTAGCTCTGGGGTTCAGCAGAAACTATGGTCTGCTCAGAATACATTCTAAAGGTTTTATATGATAGGAAAAAAAGAAAATTAGTGCTCTCTTCTACATACAGTGTGTGTGTGGGGGGGGGGTATGTGTAGAAGAGAGCACAGCATGTGCCTGTAAATGCTCAAGAGTAACTTCGGGAACCATCCTGGATTGCTCTACCTCCCTTTTGGCTTTTGCACTGGGGTTTCCCAGGCTCTGCCTTCCAGGGCTGGAAATACAGTAAACCATCATCATCTCTGCCTGCATTTTTATGTGGGATATGGAATTCAAGCTCAGGTCCTTTTGCTTTGGAGGCAGAGTCTTACCCCTCAGCCATCTCTCCAGCCCTTCAAAATGACACAATTCTAACCAGCCTGTCAGGCCTTGTAGAATCTTCAACATAGGTGTAGAAACTTTCATTCACAGTCCTTGTCTCAAGGTGCTCATGCTCTGAAAAAGAGATGTTTAGAGATTTAAAAGAGAGAGAGAGAGAGAGAGAGACAGAGAGAAAACTTGACAATAGAGAGATGCAGCTGAGTGGGGCTGAGGGGACCCTTGAGAAGTAGGACAGACAGTGGTGATGCAGGAGCAAAGGAGTGGGAGATAATTAATTCAGGCCAACCAAGTGTTTGAAAGGCCCTGAGAATCCCACCATTGGTCACTGCTCATCGACAGCTCCTGGGGTCAGTGACCTTTCTTTTGCTAAAGGATTGCAGCAGCCTCCTCAGGAGCAACCCATAGAGAAGCAAAGATGCTGGGGTGCCCTTGCTGTCTCTCTCGATGGAACTGTTTCCTTGCAGGTCTTAACTGGCCAGCATTCCCCACTCAGCCGGCATTAGTGAGCACAGGACAAGACACAGCCCATGCAGCCAGGACTACAGGGGAACTCCAGAGAGAGCCTTGTTAATTGGGATGGGGCATCTGGGTGCCCGCTGATTTCTTTCCTTTCCTGACTGCATCTCCTGGCCTTTCCCACTCACCCACTCTGTTTCTCCAATCTGCCAAGCAAAGGCTTATCTCAGGGTCTTTGCATTTATTGTTCCCTCTGTCTGCCCCCTGCTCTCATCCCACAATCCATATGACTTACCTCTCACCTCTATACTTCTCCTTCAATGTTCCCTCCTCAGAGAAGCCCTTCCTGACCACCTTATATTAAACAGCTCCTACATCATCCCCTCTCTACCCTGAGCTGCTTGCTGAGGCACCTGTTAACACTTATCTACATCTGACATAGGACGCGTTCACTCATTCACTGTCACTAGGCCATCTTGCCCAACAGCCTGGGCGCTCTCTGAAGGTTGGTGCCATGTCTGGTTTTGCTCTTGGGGGATTCCTTAATCACATTAATCTGGGAAATTAATACTTTTTGTGAAATAAATAGTTCGAAAATAAAAGAGAGTTCCAAAAGTCCCTAATTGGTGTTAAATGTGACCTCCTCCCCAGTTTCCAGTGACCAGATGTGGCCTCTAAAGACCCAGTCAGAGCCAAGAAATTATTAACTTGGGGGACTTCCTGAACCCCTCCCCATCAGGCCCACCATGCAGGGGTTAGAGGTTAGCCATCTTTGGCCCCAAGGTAGAGACCCAGGGCTGGGGTCTGGGCCCCAGGGATGCCTGTTAAGGCTCATTTCTCCTTTGGCAAATGTCCCCATTTCCTTCACAGGCTCATGCCTGCATTTCTGAGCCATAAGGTGTTTACACAAAACATCCTGGGTTTGGCGACAAATTCACCCTCCACGAGGAATCCTTAATGAATCTCCCTCCCTCCCTACAGCTCTGCAGCTGCAGAGGAACCCAGCTCTGTCTCTGGGAGTTGAAAGTAACCAAAGTCAGGCAAAGAGGAGGTGGGCTTCTAGGGCCACACAGTTCAGGGGAAAATCCAGAGACAGCTGTGAGATGGAAAGCAGGGTCCCTCCAGACCCAAGATTCGTGCCTGATTTGTCCTTCCTCTGGCCTGTAAAACAAAGCAGTAATAATCTGTCCAGATAATGGCGGCCATGGGCCTGGAGAGATGGCTCAGGGGTTGTGACTCTGTCTCACAAGCAGAAGGTTCTGAGTTCGGATCCCAGGTCCCACATTAAAAAAAAAACAAAACAAATCAAAACAGATAATGGCGGCCATGAAATTTAAGAAAGCAAAAAGTGGGGCTGGAGAAGTGGCTCAGGGGTTAAGCCTCTGCCTTGCAGGCGGAAGGTCCTGAGGTCGGATCCTAGACCCCCGTATAGACGCTGGGCAAAAGCGGGGGCGGCCTGCGTTTCTGGTCCTGGTAGGGCGGAGCCTGTGAATCCCGGAGCAGAGTAAACAAGGAGAAGGTGGAGGCGTCCATGGTGATTCCCGAATTCGTCCGTGGTTCTACATACACACACATACACATACACACATGTGCACACACACATACACGCACAATTGAATAAATAATAAATAATAAAAAAATTTTAAAAAAAAGCAAAAAGTGTGAAATGAACCAAAAGGGAAGAGTTAAAAGAGGGCATCAGAGCTGGGCCTTCTGGTAGGTGCCTGTAGTCTCAGCTACTTGGAAAGCCGTGGCAGGAGCATGGAAAAATCAAGGGCTGACTGGGCTAGAGCAAGATCAAAGACAGCTATGGGCGCCTTGTCTTAAACGTATTTCTCTTTCTTTTTTTTTTAAAGGCAAAGCTAGGGCTAGAATTCAGTGGCAGAGTGCTTGCTGGCCTATCAGAAGACTTGGGTTAATCCCCAGTCCCATTCAGACAGAAACAAAAGGTCATTAGGAAAGCAGAAAGTCCACTTTCTCACCCTCTGAGCTTCCCGCTTTGCAGCTGTGCGTGAAAGGTTGGGAGCAACGGTTACTCCTGTGTCTCTACCTGCCTCTTCTGGAAAGTTCTGGATCCTAAGGCCCACTTCACTTTTCAGCTCTCTGCAGGACTGCCTTTCTGTGCTCACACCTCACTGCTTGCTCCCTGCAGACAACTTCCAGCTCCTTGCCTGGATTGGCCCAGTCAAAGAAAGGACTTAATGAACGCTGCAATCAGATGAAATTTAAAATCTTTTTGCTTCCTTTCCACCTTCCGAGGACAGACAATGAGGAGACTTTCTATTTGCAAACTGGAGACCTAAAGGTCAAACACAAAGCTCATGGCTACTACATTGGCTTTCTTGGTGCTTGTTAAACGGACGACTACTCTGTAGGCCTTTATTTTTTAATTTTTTTATTATTTATTCAATTGTGAGTGTTTGTGTGTGTGCAAGTGTGTATGTATGTGTGTGTGCATAACCACGGACGAATTCGGGAACCACCATGGACGCCTCCACCTCCTCCTTGTTTACTCTGCCCCGGGATTCACAGGCTCCGCCCTACCAGGACCGAAAGCGCAGGCGGGGGGTCTAGGATCCGAACTCAGGACCTTCCGCCTGCAAGGCAGAGGCTTAACTCCTGAGCCACTTCTCCAGCCCCCTCTCTAGCTCTTTAAAGCTCTTATCGCTACCTTTCATAATACGTAATCGTTCTGTCACTAAGTGTTGGCGTTTTCCACTAGGATGAAGTTCCTAGAACATCCTAGAACAAAGATGTTCTACATAGTTGAGCACTCCAGGATAATTAGAAGGGCTTAAAAGGCAGAGCGGTGGACCGCACTCTCTGGACCTGCAGGGGGCGCTGCTTCCCTGCCCCCAAAGTCAGGCCCCGCCCACCGGCGTCCCTCCGAACACGCGTGCGCCGGCATCCGCGAGCCTTCGTTCTTCAACTGCGCAGACGCGCCGGAAGCCCTGACGGCGAGGCGCGTGCGCAGAGGAAGCCGCTGCGGAGCTCGAGCCGTTCTGGCGGTCGGAGGGGCGGCGGGTGGTCCCGGGCGCTATGCTGTCTCCCGAGGCGGAGCGGGTGCTGCGGTACCTCGTGGAGGTGGAGGAGCTGGCCGAGGAGGTCCTCTCGGACAAGCGGCAGGTGGGCAGCCTACGCGCGGCGGTGCGGCCTGGCCGGGGGCGCGGCGCTCGACCCAGACCGTGGTCAGCGGCCCGGAGACGACGGACGCGGGGTCGACGCCCGCCCCTCGGGCTGGTCTTGGGGACGCTTGCTCGGGGCTGCGCACTCCCGCTCTCCGCGCCTTCCCTCTGCGCCTTGCGGTCTCCGGGGTCCTGACCTTTTTTTTCTTTGCGGTTAGAGTGGGGAGGGGGGATTCCCCCTGCACGCGCGGTTCTAAAAGCACTTCTGGACCCTTTCATTGGTCTGCTCGCTCTGGTCTGCTCAGGGTGCTGGGGGACCAGGGAAGGAAGCCCGGGAGGTCTGTGTCTGGGCGAGGAGGGAAACGGGGAGGGATACTGAGGGGACATGCTTTTTGAGGGTCTTGTGGACTCGCACCTGGAGCTTGGTTCTGGTTTGTATCGCAAGTGGTGACTTTGAATGGAGTTCGGGCGAGGGGTGGGGGAGAAGACTGGCCCCCATGAGTCCGGGCTAACCTCAAACTCAACTCACTAGGTAGCTGGGGATAACCTTGAACTCCTGATCCTCGTGTCTACCTCCCAAGTGGTGGGATTACAGGCCTGTATCATCACTCAGGGTTCTGGATTTAGGTTTGAAAAGAATCCTGGCTGCTTTCAGGAATGCAGTGAGCCATTGGTGGGCCAGATGCGATGGATTTGGACCAGGTGGTAATGATAGAGAAGTGAGCAGGTGGAATATACACATGTTGGAATTGTACTCAGAAAGCTGTTAATAAGCCCTTGGTGGTTGGTGAGGTATTAACTGAGGAAGAGGAAGAGTTGGGGAAAAGCTGATCAAATGTTTAGAAAGATGTGCTAGATAAAAATACTAATAGCAGTTAAAACTTAGTAGATACTTGCCCTGTGTCAGGTGCTATTTTGTTTTATATTCTATTGCCGTAATAGATACATGACCCAAACAGTTCAAGGGAACATGTAGATTTTCATTCATGGTCATGATTACAGCTTATGTCCATGATAGCAGGCAAGTTGCCAGCAGAGGCAGAGGGAACTGGCTACACCATATCTACAGCAAGAGCAGAGGGACAAAGACCCATGCTGCTTTCTGGTTCGCCAAATCTGCCAGCTTGCCAGATTCTAACTAGCTCTCTATCCACCTGGTCTAGCTACCCACTATGGGCTGGGTCTTCCCACATCAGCCATGTAACTAAGGTGATCTACAGACTTGCCTTAACTAAATAACTCTTCATAGATGCCTAGAGGCAGAGGTATCAAATTGAAGCTTAAACTAATTGTCACAGGGACTGTGTTAGCTCATTGAGTTCCTTGCTCTGCAGCCTACAAGGTAGCTACTGGTCATGTCTCTGTTTTTAAACAGAGAACTGTATAGGAAGGTATAACAACACAGCTCATAGCAGGCAGCAGAATTCCTGTGTGCTCCAGTCCCAAAGGCAGTGTTTCCAAGAGTATTCCCTGCTTTTTCTTGCTTCCTGATTTGCTGTGGCAACGTGTCCTGACCCTGCTGCTCCAGTGCCGTGTAATTGGGTGTGTGGTGCGGGATGGTGCACACTTGTAATCCTAGAACTCGGGAGGTGGATCCAGGGGGATCAGGTTCAAGGTCATCCTTGTTTACATAGGCTGTCTATGTTAAGGCAGGTCTGTGTTATGAGACATCTTGTCTCAAAAGATTTAGAGGAGCTTGTCCAACAATTGAACTTGTTGGGATTACTTAATCAGCATCTAAAGTAGAGATCCTAGTTTCTAGTGACTCTGGTACACTAAAGTTTTGAGTGGGTAATGTAAAAATTACTCATTTAGTCAGCAAATGTTTTCCCAGCGTCTTCTGGGAAGTGAGGAGGAAAGCGTCCATGCCAGTTCGCTTATCTTTCAGGATCTGGAAGCTGAGTAGGCAAATAAATACATTCAGACTTTGGTCCTTGTTAGGAAGAGCAGCAGAAGTCAAGCAGGAATGGTGCTTTGTCTGCTCAGTCCTTTCTCTGCGGAGGTGACAGGTTGGGGCAAGAGGCAGTGAGTTACCATCTGTTCCTGTTTCAGATTGTGGATCTGGACACCAAAAGGAATCAGAACCGAGAGGGCCTGCGGGCCCTACAGAAGGACCTCAGCGTCTCTGGTAAGTGGGGCCACCTTCACTGCAGCCCTCGTGGTAAGTCTGTTCAGTCTCCTCCAAAAGCTTCATTGTCCCTGATGGAGACCGGGCAAGAACCCACAGATGGTGACTCAGCCTCATGGTAAACTGAAACAGCTTGTGGAGAGGAGGGAGCAGGTCTGTACTGTGACTCAGGATTTTAGCTGCTCACTTTAGTGACAGGCCATTAACTGATGGTGACAATACCAAGAGAGTCCTGACAGCATGTAAAAGTGGTTGTTCTGCCCTTGTGCTCTACGGATGGGGAAAAAGCAGTGTTGAAGTTTATGAAAGAGCTAAAGATGGGGTTGGGCATGGGTGGGTGTTGATATTTCAGAGATAGTAGATGGAGCTTTTTAGATGAGGCCAGGTGGCTATAGCAGAGTAACGGAGCAAAAGGCACAGGTGAGCCTGGAGAGGTGGCAGCAACCAGGTCACAATGAAGCCTTGCTGCTTACCTCACCCGGAGTTTGCTGCAAGATTCCACACAATCCAGCCCTCCACAGATTCTGTCCTGTCCCTGCCTCCTTTCCCTCTCTCTCACTGGTTCACACTGGTCTTGACACCCGAGCACTGCAGATCTTCGGCTCCATTCCACCACAAAACTTCCTCTTCTCAGAGGACCCACGTCCTTCCCTCCCTCAGTTCTCGGCACAGATGTCATCTTCCTTGAGGTCTTGGCTCTGCCTGATATAAGTTCCTACTCTGAACATGGTCTGTTCTGCTTAAGCAGCTGTATTTTTCACTGTAGCTCTTATTAGTGTGTAAGAAAAAAGAAAAGCACATTTTTGTTTATTTCCCGGCTTCTGCTGTGACATGAGTTCTGTAGTGATAGGAGCTGTCTTGTATTATTAGGCTCTTAGCATCAAACAGTGCCTGGCAGAGAGTAGGTACTCACAAAAAAAAATGTCAAAAGAATAACTGTTTGCTATTGCTATTTCAGAAGATGTGATGGTTTGCTTTGGGAGCGTATTTATCAAAATGCCTCATTCTCAGACAAAGGAAATGATTCAGCAAGGTAAGACCTCCTGGGAATGGGTTAGCACATGGTTACCTTTTCCACCAGCCTGAGCCATGTCTGCCATTGTGTTGCATACAAATCAACACTGAGCTAGGAGTTGTCTGTTTTTCCCCTTAAAGTTTCCCGATGGCTGAGAGTTCCGGGTTAAGCCTCCCCTTGCAGGGAGGGTCCTGATTCAAATCAGATCTAATGCCAGCGAACGGGGCGCCTGAGCGAGCTTAACCCGGGGCAAGAGTGAGCGCCTGTTCTGTATTTCCGGGTCTACACAACAGACCACACAACACACACACAACGCGGCATATAAGAAGTTTCCCAGAGGACTGGTATAATTGCCTAGTAGCAGCTTCATAGCATAGTCTCTTGCTCATTGTGCTCCCCACCCCTGCTGCCAGAACCTCATTGGTCAAGACACCCACAGCTGTAAGGCAGCCTGGGAGAGTAAGCTTCTATTTTCACATTCCTTGCAATCAAGACTGGGTTAGAAATTGAGGTGTGACTGGGGACGTAGTCCACTAGTAGAGAACATGATTGTCATATATGGGCCCTGTGTTCAATACCCAGCACTGTTCAAATGTCCCTTCTGGGTTACCAAATCTTCCAGGAACAGTCTCACCAAATGTTACAGGGTCCCTGTTACCGGAACGACAGTCCCAATGATGCAGGGCTCTCGTGTTCTGGAGTTGAAACCAGAACACGTGTAGAGGATTAAGGTAGCGTTTATTAGAGGAGAAAAAGGCATGGAGTGCCATGAGGGGCTAGGGAGCCCTGGAGAACTCATGGAGCTAGAAACAGATTCATGGCACCCTGAGTGCCATGAGGGGCAGGTGCCTCAGAGAACTCATGAGAAGCGGGTGGCTAGAAAGAATTCTTGGAATCCCTGAGAAACAGGTATGGAATTAGAAGTGGACTCATGGCACTAGAGTGCCACGTGGGGCTAGAATGCCAGAGAACTCATGGAATCCATTAGAGGCAAGGAGCTAGAAAGAATTTGTGGGGTTAGGGCACCTGAGAACTCATGGATTCCAGGCATGGAATCCATGAGAAGCAAGCAAGGAATAGACTCTTGGCACCAATGCTGGAAAGGAACTCAAGGCACTCTTGAGTGCCATGAGGGGCTAGGTGCCAAAGATGGCTGCCAGAGCCAGGCATTTGTACACCTAGGCAAGCCCAGGAAACTGGCTTTTTCTCATTGGTTAACTCCATTGGGGCTTAATCCAGTTGCTCATGGGCCCATGTGGGGTTAGAGACCAAGATGTTTGTTGGATATGGCGGGCTTATCTCCATAATCCTTTCATAGGGAAGTTAGCCAGTGGGGGGTGGTCTCCCCTAATGCCAAGGCCATCAAAGACCTTAGAGACCCATCCCAGCATAGCTGTTCCAATCCTGCCTCAGGGAGAAACACCTGCCTCCAAAGTCTGCCATAGCCTAGACAACCAACATTTTGCTTAAGTCTTTAAAACTATCAGATCTCAAAAATTCTTTGGAGAAGCATGGTAAAAACTGGAAGGCTGCAAACCTTAGTGGCAGGTTACATCTTTACTTCTCTGTAATCTTGAGAACATATGGACCAAGAGAACCAGCAAGGTTCACCCAGTCCATGGAGACAGGATGTCTTTATACCTGAAATTAAAATTTTAGTTGAGGGAATTAGATTCAGCCTGGAGAAGTTTCTGGCTGTTGTATTGAAACAGTGTGGTTAAAGAAGGTCACTATGGGGGCTGGAGAGGTGGCTCAGGGGTTAAGCCTCTGCCTTGCAGGCAGAAGGTCCTGAGTTCGGATCCCAGATCCCACATATAGACGCCAGGCGGAAGCGAGGGCAGCCTGCGTTTCTGGTCCTGGTAGGGCGGAGCCTGTGAATCCTGGGGCAGAGTAAACAAGGAGGAGGCGGTCCATGGTGGTTCCCGAATTCGCCCATGGTTCTACACACACACACACACACACACACACATACACACACGCAATTGAATAAATAAAAAATTAAAAAAAAAGGTCACTATGCTGGGGTAGCTGGGTAGTGGGTAGGGGCTGTGCAGCTGAACTTAGTGTTGTATTGAGCCCCCACTTTTCAGGTGCAGTTAAGTAGGTTAAGATGATGGAGTGTTGGGCTCTCCCACTGATGGCTTAGTTCACGTTTCCACAGCTGTTATTTTTAGAAGACGCTCACCTTGGTAGACTGTAAAGTTCCTTGGTGATTCACCAACTATCCAGCACACTTGAATGATAAAGGAAGACCAGAACCAGAAGTTGAGGCTGACTGAGGGCCTGGCCCTATCCTGGGCCCTCAGCGGGCTTGGACAGCTCATGTATGTTCCTCTAGTTATTCCTCAGCTGGTCTCCAAGGTAGCCTTCTGCTTCCAACTGCTAACAGCCCTTGCTCCCAAGGATACTGGGTGGAGATTAGATCCCTCCGTAGTGTAACCTCATCCTGTTTGCTTACCTCTTTCAGATCAGGACCACTTGGATAAAGAAATAGAAAAACTCCGGAAACGACTGAAAGTGAAGGTCAACCGCCTTCTTGAGGCTCAAGGTATTGGTCTGGCGGGGTTGGAAACCAGCAGGGAGGGGAGCAAATATAGGAAACCCCTCAGAGGAGGGCAGTGAGCAGTAGCCAGAGCCATATGTCTGAGGTGCTGGAGAAGTGGGAAGTGTACAGTGGTTTTCTCTAGCTGCCCAGAGAAAGTGGACAGGGAGTCTTGCAAGACCTGTCTTACTCTCGTCACAACTCCTTTCCAGGGACCAGGAGCTTCCTGGGGTTGATCTTGCATCTTATGCCGGGTCATTGTGTGGGCATCAGTATAACCAACCAAAAGAAACTAAGAATGCCTGTCAGAGATCAGAACTGAAAATCTGGGAGAGTCTAAGCACTCCAGATGGGTCACGGGTTTGGCCAGGATCTGGAGGTGTGTGGGCAGTAGTCATGAGTCTGCAGATTCTTGACCCTGAAGCAGTGCTTACACACATGAACTAGTGCATCGTGCTTACACACATGAACTAGTGCATCGTAGAAGTTGAGGCCTGGTCCAGCAAGCTCAGGCTGAGTTTGGCAGCATTAATGCAGTGTTAGCCATTTTCCCGGGCCTAGCTCCAGGGCCAGCAGTAGGTTGGCAGCAGGAGGCCTGACTTACTCATGGATTGTGTTCTCCCCCCAGGCAAACCGGAGCTGAAGGGTTTTAACCTGAATCCCCTGAATCAGGATGAGCTTAAAGCCATCAAGGTCATCTTGAAAGGATGAACTCACAGCAGGATGGCGGGCCTGTGACCATCATCTGTGGTCATAGAAGACCCAGGACACTCCCACCTTGAGACCTTTGAGGACAGGATTGTCCCTGCAAGGGGACAGGTATCAAAAATGTGGCTTTCATGCAAAATCTCTATAGTGCTTGACTGCTTTGGAACAGCGAGAGAGAACCTTTAGCCTGTCCTGTATGCTTGACCTGGGCACCAGGGCTTGCTGGACACAAGCCCTATTCACAGACCCTGGCAGCTGCCAGTAGGTGTGGGGGTGTGAGAATGAGTGCAGCAGGCACTTCTCAACAGTGACCTGCTGTTAGATGGCCCAGGGAGGGAAGGGGGAGAGTGCCAACCAGAGCTTCATTCCAGTTTTCTGCGTGGAGAGGCATTTTCAAGCAGAGTGTATAATAGGATTGGAATAAAGCAAGAGCTGGCAGGTGGCGTCTGCATGAAGTCTCTTTAGTGCTCTGCTCTGTGTTTGCTGTACCACCTATAGGGAGAAAGTTTCCCCCGCTGCTTCCAGTTCTGTTCTTCCTGTTTTCCACGGGGATGCTGCTTGTCAACCCTGTGGTTGCCCTTGAGTCAGGTGGCTTTGCAGAGTTCCGTCCCAGGGCAGGTGAGCAAGATTCCTTCCTAATGCACCTGGTATGCCACTTCTGCCATGAGGCTCTAGCAGGTGCTGCCCAGCATCTGCCTCCCTGGTCTGAGATCCCAGCGTGAATGAGCCATGAGGGTGTGACTGGTTTCTGCTTGAGAAGGGCTCTGTAACTGTTAGCTGAGTGAAGAAGTAGCTTCTAGTTGTCACCTATTCAGTCTCACTGAGACCCAGCCTCTTAGAAGAGGGGTCAAGGGAATGCTGTCCTGAAACTTGTGCCATCAGGACTGGAAAAGAAGAGGACAAGCAGCAGAAATGGGGAGAGTACACCTCACTGCTTCACTTCATGTGGCTCATAGATAGAAGCATAAGTTGGTATGACTAGATCTTGAGTTTTTTCAAGATGATCTGGAAATTTGAATGAAGTCATAGCTTTATTTTAAATATTGATGAATTCAGAAAATGCTTTTAAACATTTTCAACAACATAACTTATCCAAAGCAGTTGACCCAGGACTACAGTTTTGTTTTTCTTTTCCCTGTGGTAATCCTAAGAAGTAGGTAGAACCAAAACAAGCTCCCTATCTGTCCACTGGGGACCAGTGACAGGACTCTAGCCCTGGGGAAGAATGCTGCTTAACTTTGCATAAGGTGAGCACCTTGTGCTCTAGGTGCTCTGAGTCCGGTAAGCAAAGCCACAACAGAGCAGTGTCTGATGAGCTAACTATAGATACAATATGGTTCTTTGAGGACAGAAACTACAAGGTGAGAGAATGGGGAAGGAAAAACCACTATCTACCCTTTTGTAAACCTTGAACTTTAAACGCATGGATAAAATACAATTAAAAGCCAAGGTGTATAGCCTCCATTGAAATGTTACCCTGTCAGCCTGCAAGGATGATACTAGTCCAAAAACTGATAGTTCTTTGTCCTGGAAATGGAGAACCTAGACCTCAGGCTTGGGCAGCACAGGCTTGGGAAATCCTGGATCTCTGAAGCCAGAAGGTCCAGAGTAGCTCGGCTCCTAACCTCCCTTCCCAAGGCCAGCTGGGTCACTTGGATTTGCTGGTATTCTTTCCAGAGTCCCTTTGAGTCAATCTTACAACAGTCAACTTTTGCCATTTGAAGCCAGAAAGACTATCCAAAAGGGAGAGGAAATGGAACAGTCTGGATCCTTGTGGTAGGCTCGGTTGAGCAGTTTGCCTTTCAGCCAGTTTGTTGCAACTACTCCAGAGACCCTCACTAAAGAGAGCTAGCTGCCTTCCCAAGTCTCATCATCTGAGAAATGTAGATGTGACTTGGTGGTTTTCATGTAGCAGTAGAGAGGGAATTCATGGGCCCCCCTGACATCAAAGGTCAGGGTATTGCAGAGATGTTTCAGACTCATCACTCGCCCACTGTTTAGCACAGCTGGAAGACAAATTCTCTAGCCCAAGAAGCCCTTTCACGTGACTAGAGAGATGAAGATGCCACAGCAATGAGAACTCACCTGTAGTCAGCAGCATCCCAAGTCAGACCCAGTGCCTCATGACTTCAAGAATGCTTTATTAAGCATCGAACTTGCTGCATTTGACCTCTCTGGATCCAGTTACCAAACCGACATACCAATGCTAAGTCCATCCAGTCTCAGGGATTGGCTTTCAAATCCTGATGCAAAGATACCTGGGAGTCGGATGGGGAATCCAGGAGATGGCCAAGCAACAGGCAGAGGCTGCTTGTCCCGGAAAACTATTGCGAGTTTGGAGGGAGGTGCGTACCACTGGGGCACTGCTGGGATTGTGTGGGGAGAGGGTGGCACATCTGGAGTCAGCTGGGAATTTTCTTTGGAGATGGCAGGGAGTGAAACAGCTGCCTCAGCTGTTCATTCCGGTCATTGATGCAGCCTGGAAGGGAGGTGAGGCGTTAGTCTCTGCACCCATTGGCTGGTGGGAGGAGGGGTCAGCAGGAGTACAGCCATGTGTTGCTCATGCATGTACTGACCTGGCCCTCATCTGTACATGTCCCATTTTGAGCCACAGCTTTCTCAGGGTGACACAACCCAAAAAGCTAACATTGACCTAGAGCTCACCTCCCTCCAGTCAAGCTGCTTCAGACACTGGACGCTGATGAACTCGAACCCTCACAGGAGTGAAGCGTAGCCAAGAAACCAACCCAGAGACAAGAAACAAGCCCAGAGACATCATTTGCCCCAGGTTACACAGCAGAAATGAGAGTTGAAACCAGGGTATCTGGTGCCAGAGTCACACTGCTTAATTACCTGGTTCTGCTCAATGTTATCTGGTTTTGCTCAATGTTACCTGGTTCTGCTCAATGAGAAGGCATCAAGTTAGTCAGTGCCTGGTGCCTGATAGGTGTTTGGTACATGTTCACTTCTTTCACCCAGCCCATGTGTCAAGCACCATTCACTGATGGAAATCTTCCCAGAAGTAGTGTCCCAGCCAGTTCATGCTGAAAGACTGTCTCCCAGTGTACTCTCCAGGCAATGTTTCCCGAGGTGACTCTTCAACCAACTCTATAGTCATTTAGTTTTGTTCCAGGCACATTGATGATGGTCATGAATGCTGCCTGAATGAACCTGAGCTGCATGGCCACAGGTATTCCCCTGGAGATGCCTGCCTCTTAACTCAGATCCCCTGACTCCAAAATACTCGGGCTTGCAAGGCTTCTCTGAGCCGCACTCGCTGTGTAGGAGTATTTTCCAAAAGGAGTTCCACAGAACTGTCTTTGGCCTCATGCATAATGCCAAATCTTCCAGGTCCAGTACAAACACTTCCTGATGAGTTCTAGGGTCATCTCTGAGGTACTCGCTCGCCTTTTCACCCACAGTCCCTGGACACTCCCTAACTCAATCATCAACCATCAAATACTCTTCCCTGCCCCCTCTTCCATCTATCTCCTCCCACTTACCATCACCCACCTAGACACTCCACTGGAAACTAATTCTAGAGGCTTCTACAGCATGACTATCTGCTCTGCTTGTCTGAGTCATTGAGATTTTCTCAGAATTCCAACGCACATGTCATGTCTTTATCCAAGTTCAGTGTCGGGAAGGTAGAACAACCGCCTGCAAACCATGAACACAAGCCATGGATGGCAAGGATGAGAGGAATGAGAGGAAACAGTTGGTCCTACAGCTCAGAAGCATTGTGTACCCAACTTGACACTTGAGGATGAGTTTGGTCCACATGCCTTTCTGTGCTGGGAATCAAACCCAGTGCTTTGTACATGTTAGGCAAGCACTTTACCACTGAGCTTCAACTCTTCCCCAACCCCATCTCGTTTTTGAGACAGGGTTCTACTGTTACCCTGGTCTTAAGTACACTCAGCTCAAGCAGGCCGTGTGTAAGTATCCTGATGTCCTGCCTCAACTCCTTAAAGAGCCTGGATTACCGATACATAGCACCATGCCTGGCCAAGACACCTCCTTTCTGCTTAACTATTGGTTGGATTTAGTTGTGTATAGTTGAGAGCCATCCTAAATCATACCAAATTCTGAAAAATTTCTTTTTTTTTTTTTTTTTAAAGAGGAGGGCTGAAAGAGATGGTTCCCAGATTCCACATTAAAAAACAAAAAACCAACAAAACTTGGGCAGAAATGGCATTTGCCTTCCCTTCCAGCTCTGGAAGGCAGAGCCTAAGAAACCCAAAGCAATAAAGAGAGCAACTCAGGATGATTTCTGAAGTCACTCTTGGGCGTCCACAGGCATACACAAGAGGGTGCCATAAAACAAAACTTAGTTTAAAAAAAAAAAAAAAAAAGGTTTTTGTAAGTTTGGTGAGAAGTGGAGCAGATGCAATATCTTCAGCACATGAATGTCCAAAGTCTTTACACATGTAGAAAACCACAGCAACTCAGAACACCAGCTGAAGGGCCAGGAGAGGCAGTGCGTGGTTATAAGCCCAGCATTCAGATGCTGAGGCAGAAGGATCAGGAAGGAGTTCAAGCCCAGCCTGAGCTGTATGTGGCTCAGTTGGTTGAGTGCTTGCCTGGCATTCACAGGATCCTGAGTTTGATCCCCACATAAACCTGGGGCGGTGCTGCACAGTCTGTGGCCCCAGCACTCAGGAGGTCAAAGCAGGAAAGTTAGGAATTTTGGCTATACAGCATGTTAGAGGCTAACTTGGGGTATATGACACCCTGCTTAAAAAGAAAAAAAAATCTCGAATAAGAAGTTAAGTCACATTCATTCATAAAAGTTGTTTACCAGTACACAAAAGAAAGAAGGGATATAATACCAAGTTTACAAAAAAAGAAATGCAAATTAAAACCTAAAGTCTCCTTAGTAATCAGTGAAACTCACATAAAGTAATAAAGAGGTAGTGTTTTTTACCTGTTACGTTACATAGTTTTTAATATTCAAAACTAGTGAATTGATGTATTTTTAGAAAGCAATTGGTTGCAATAAGCCTCTCTTTTTGGCCCAGTTATTCTGATCCTAGAAATCTGTTCTAAGGAAATGGCCAGAATTTCAGTTGAGTTTTCTAAGAAAGGACATTCAGAGGTATCATCTATCAAAGTAAAAAAATTAGAATTGTGCCAAATGGTCAATTATAATATATTCACTTAGCAAATGCTGGCATTTATGCAAATTCAAATGTTTGCAGGTGTGCACTGACTTCGTTATAACCCTGCCAAGAGCAGGAGCGTGCAGAGGTCAAGATTCGTGTGTTGGGTTCAGTCTTGTCTGTCACTATGCTGAAGGCTGTCAGCAGTCTATACAACTGCCTGAATTCATTTTCTCATTTGTGGGATAATCATGAAAGCTGCTTAGAGCTACGATGTGATAATGCGTGCAAACATTTATTCCAGACCTGGCTAAAATGTGCTTCCCCACAGGAAGTTCTTTGTATTCCCAAATGGAAAGATGCCATGTGGAAAAGCAGGACTCAGCAGCCCAGTGCCAATTTTATAAAAGTATGAATATATGCATTCTTGAAAAACTGGAAGGAAACACCAGATTGTTAACGATGGTTATGTCTGGATGTGTTTTAAAATTTTTCTTCTTTAGTTTCCAAATATTCTACAATGAGTGTGAATTTCTATAATGGGGGGGGATTTTCACATTTTATACACCAGCTTTTCTGTGGACTCCCGAAGTCTTTGATTTCTCTCAGCATCATATTATTATGTTGTTTGTTTTCCAGCTAACTCTGGAAATACTCCTCCTGACTGATCAAAAATCTTCCACCATGTGTCAGTCAATGTCCCCACCAGGCATGTACAATCTTTTGGCATTGTCACATGACACTATCATGTTTTAGAATTGCACAATTGAGTTGCCAAAAAAAAAAAAAAATCTTATAAATCAAAAGTTTTTGATTTTGTGTGGGGTCACATTCATAATTACACCAGGCCACATATAGTTGCACGAGGGCTGCAAGTTGAACAGGTCTGTAAGAAACTATCCATCTCTATATTGTGGATGAAGAACAGAGGGCTAAGTTTGCTTGCCTGAGCCACACAGCTAGATGCTGCAGACTGACTTTGCATCATTGACCTGCTATGATTCCCTGCACCTCTCGGTCTGTTTCCCTGGTACCCACTTCCCACCTGGCCCCACATACCAAGGTGTGTGTTGGCCACAAAGTTTGTCACCCCTGACAGATCAGAAGGCCCCGCTTCTCTGCTGACTGGCCCATCGTTCCACATGAGGTCGAAGCCCCCGACTCTCTTTTCCCTTCCTGTGAGCCTGGATTTCCAGGAGAGGCAAAGGGTAAAAGAACATGTAGTTGGTAGGGTCTTAAGGCCCCAGCCAGGTCCTATCCCACCCAAACCCTCCTCCAAACATTTGTCCTTAGTAACATGATCCTTATTTGTGATTTCTAGTTTGAAAATCTGCTTTCCTTCCCAGACTACAACCACTGGGAAAGCTCAGATTAGGTCCGTCCTACTCTATTTGAGACAAAGTCTCTGTAGCCCAGACTGGCCTGAAACTCACTAGGTAGGAGCCCAGTTCTGCCTTGAACTCCTGGTGATACTTCTGCCTCAGTTTCCTCAGTAGTGAGGCTGCAGCTGTGAGTCACCACACTCTAGGATCCTAGTCTTTATTGTATTCCTAGAGTGTGGCCTGACACTAGGAGCTCAGATGTTTGTTGAATAAGAATCCATAATAGTGAATAAGGAAGACCATCCCTGCTCAGCATCCATTGGACCTTCTTCAGCCTCAAGTCGTCTTTTAGACCCTCCCTCCCATACTTACACCCTGTCCTGGAGGTAGACACAACACCCAGCCTGGTCAACCAGAGCCACAGTTATTGGTTCAAGGACACAAATGCGACCTAGATCTAGAATGGAAATTAAGCTCCAACTGGGTTTTGCTAGGTGGGGGATATGGTCAGCTAGTAATCTGAGTTCTCTACTCTGGAGAGGCTGAGGCCTTGGACCTGTGACTCTATCTCAGTGTCCCTATCTGTGAAATGGGGCATATCGAGGTTTTGAGCCCTTTGTTGCTTGGCAGGAGCCTAGCTGCCTCAGATCAGATGTGCACAGGTCTCACCTGGCCTCCATGTCCACCACATGCAGGGTGTCCTCCAGCAGGTGGGTCTTGAGCTCATAGTCCTCCTGGCTGCTGGCCGTCAACGATGGCGATGCGTTGACCTCTAGGAGCCACCTGGGAAGAACAGGGAGGAGCCCAACTCACCAGGGCTGCCTCAATCTGTCCACTTCGAGAGCCAGACCTCATAGGAAGGAAGCTGGTGGGCGTGGCCCATCACCTGCCCTCTGCCTGGGTTGCTTTGACCTCTTCCACTGCGAGGCAGGAGAACCTCCTTCCTGGTGGATCTGTGCCGTTGCTGCTTGTGCCTAGGGTTGGGGAGGCTGACCAGCGGGATGGGCATTCCGTCTGCAGCAGCAGCTCCCAAAGTGTTGCTTCCAGGAAGTGTGAACCCAGAACTAGGAAGTCCCCTGTTGGTTTGGCTTCTTTCCCCCACCCCCAGAAAAGCCCCAAATCCTAATATTTATGTGACTATCTCCCAACATTGAGAATTTATTTAATAAACACAAACATTAACATTCTGAAGGCCAAAGTCAGGCCAAGTCTCTGCATTTGCCCGTCAAGCACAGCCCAAGTACTCAGCAGGCGGCCTCTTGTTTTATATAACTGTCATTTTACAGGCTGGAAGGTGGAGACAGAGGACAGGACTCCCCAGCAGGTGAGCAGGGGACAGGACCAGTACACACCGCCAGCACCTACCCTGACACCTGCTGTCCTCTGCAGGGGGCAGAGGAGAGGAGAGACCCACTGATGCTTGACTTGTCTTCCCTTGAACCAGTGATGGATTTAAGTCTTGCTCTTCCTCCTGGTTCTGAAGTCCTCTCAGCACGGGCCCGGTGACTCAGTAGAGAAGCCGTCTTCCCCCATCAGCAGTGCTGATAGGAGCAGCTCAGTCCACATGCTGAGACCTAGACCTGGTTTTGCCCTTGACTTACAGCTGACCTCAGGTTCCTGATTCCGTGTCCAGTTATGTGAGGCTGTTGTGTTCCCTGCCAGCTCTGCTGTGGTCTGCTTGCCAGCTCCTCCTCCTCCCCAGAGCACTGTGGGAAGGCTTGGAATTCTTGGCAGGAATGAATAGCTGCACAGCATTCCTTTACGGGGCACTTTGCATCCCAAATGCCCCCCCCAAATTCCAGAGGGCAAATTTCCTGTCTGGAATAGCAGGAGATGCTGCAAGGAACTCTACCCTCCAGATATGGTATGCCCTTTGCCTTCTTGGAATGTGATCACCCACCCAAGTCCTTCACAAGATTGGCCCGTGAATATTCTCTTGTGGAAGGAAGGGGTGTTCACAAGGTTCACGAGGCCCTTGCCTCCCTAAAAGAATGGTGAACAACTGTTGGGGACAGACGACTCTTCTTCAGTGATACTGGTGCCTGTAAGTTACCAATGCTCCTTCTAAGTAACCCCTACGCATCTCATGGGTTCATCAAACTAGACTTGGATGAAATCATTTCCTTGTTCTGTTTCCCTCTTCACCTGGGGGTGACTAAGTACAGACTCTCTAGGAAAAGTCATGTGATATTTGATGCTTGAACAGGGACATGATAAAAGAACCCAGGATGAGTTTGGGAGGAGCAGCCACATGGGCACTGCCGTGGGTGATGAAGGCCTGCGCTTGGGCTGCGCCATCTGAAAGGGGAGTGTCTGAGGAAGATCCCAAGTTGCTCATATTCTCTATGGTGCACCTCCCTGATGGATGGCGTCCACCATGTGGGCACAGAGCTGATGGACTAGAGAAGAGATTGCAGCCCTCAAAGTAGCATATATGGAATGGGATCATACATGGGTTGTGGTGTCAGCTGCATGGTCTTTGCCGTGGGTAATAAGACATGCTACACAGTTGCCTTGGGGATCCCCTAACTCTGCCTCTCAGTTGCTGGGATTAAAGGCAGGCTGCTATGCCCACCTGGCTTTTATGTGGGTGCTGGAAATTTGAAGTCTCATTCTTGTGCTTGTCCAATATGTGCGCTATCCACTGAGCTATCTTCCCCCATCTCTCAAATTGCCTTCTAAAGCTAGATGTTTGCATGCCTAGACTTCTTGCTGTTATCAGACTTGGTCCTAACGGTCAAAGCTGCTTTCGCAGTTGGCTGTGGTTACTGCAGGGAATGTTCAGACAATAAGTGACTGTTTATGTGGCATGGCGGCCCAATGCTCAGCTATGAAAGGGAAAAATAGTCATATATCAATATAACCTCCTTCAAAACTCAGGTGACATCATGGAAGAGGCAGAGAGAAGGTAAGGAAGGATCTGAGTGTTCTGTAACTCTGTCCTCTGGGCATGACACAGTTGTTGCTATCTGATGACAAAGCATCTGATCACTCACATGAAACCTTACAAGAACGGTTTAGTTCACCAAACTAGACTAGATGGATAGATTCCCCAGGAAGCATCACACCACACTGGCTCGGCTGACATTGGTACAGCTCTTTTTAGAGCCAGGGGTGGGGTCCAGCACTCTGCATTCAAGAGTTCATTTGTCCCTTGTATCAGTTACATAAAGACGGGCCCTTTGACCAGCCCCATTTTATAGACGGGCAAACTGAGACATAGAAAAGGAAGCAGCACAGCTGGGATTCAGACCCAAGTGGTCTGCAGTCAGTCTGGAGACACGCCCACTTACGGCTTGAGGTTCTGGTCGATGAGGATGTCATAGCCGTACAGCTCAAAGCAGTGCTTGTCACTGATGATCACCTTCTGGACGCTCTGCAGGCTTTTGATGAAGATGTTGTCCATGTTGCCGAAGAGCTTCTCCACGGCCTCGGGGCCATGCTTTGATGCTAGGTACTGTCGGAAGCGCTGCAGCATCCACTTACAGCCCTAGGGTCCAGGAGTCAGGTTGGGGGAGGGAGGTCAGCCAACTGGCGCATGTCTGATGGGACCCTCAAGCCTGGAGGGACAGCTCCACCCCGAGCCCTGCGATGAAGACATTTGAGTGCACCCCTCATTTGAGTGAGGGTGAAGATTCTGCATTAGTAAGAGACTATGTCTGACTGCGTCTCAGGCTTCCCTGGGGAGATGACACTGATGATGGCTACCTCCTGGAGCCAAGGAGCGGCCAGGAGGCTTCTGTTCCCAGGACTGTGTGATGTGGGAGGAGCCAGGAGAGGGGAGAGAAAAAGAGCAAGTGTGAGTTAGGAACCCACCCACTTGTGCCCCCTGACCTATCCCTTAACTCTGAAAAGTCTGAGAAGTCTGTTCTTGAACCTGGTTTCCAAGTTATTATATAGACGGACAGGGAGGCAGATGAGTAAAAGAAAGAACACCTGTTCTTAAGTTATTAAGAATAACTGTGGTTTATCAATTGATCCATTCATCAGCAAGAGAGAACAGAACTCTGGGCTGGAGAGATGGCTCAGGGGTTGTGACTCTGTCTCACAAGCAGAAGGTTCTGAGTTCGGATCCCAGGTCCCACATTAAAAAAAAAAAGAAAAAAAAAAAGAAAAAAAAAAAGAGAGAACAGAACTCATTTTCAGAGATGCACTAGTTTTACATTCAAATCTTTTCTTCGTGATAGGTGGACCTTCATTGCACCCCGTGATTGGCTCTGCAGATAGGAAGGATGGGCTTGCCCTCGCTGGTAAACTGTGGCCTGTCTGGGCTCCTTGTCTTCCACTCAGCACAGCCAAGCCCCACCTGACCCAGCCCAGCCCTGCCCGAGAGGAGAAGAGAAGCTTCCTTACCTTCTTGGGGTGGTAGTCAGGAGACGTCTTCTGCACAGCCACATTGGTGAGGTGAACATCTAGCAGAGGTGGGCAGTCAAGGGCCAGTGTGGACAGGGAGAACAAATCCTATTTCATGCCACCTCAGGGACTGAACTGAGAGCTGGCTCACTTGTGGATGGGGAAAGCTAAAGCGCACATGGCCTTTGGGGTTGTATGTGTGCCTGGGCGCAAAATCTGGGTACATCTTGGGGGCTGTGGGTTGCTGAGAACTCTGGGTAACCGCTCTGTGCCTGTTTCCCCATCCATTTAAACGGGAATACATAATAGTACATTGTCTTCACGGGATAATTTGAATGGTCAGATAGAATAACGTATAAAGTTACCCTGGTCCAGTGCCTGGCGTAGCTGGCGTGACTATCTTTTTCAACGGAAGAGGAAACTTTCTAACAAGCCCAGGGACCTCGTACAGAACAGCCCTCTCAGAGCTCCCTGCCCCAGAGGGGTCAGGCTGGTGGTCCTTTGGTAGGAATACCGAGAAGTGATCTGGCTTTGGGGAAGGTGAGGGAGGCCTTGACAGAGGCAGGGAATCTACCTTTAGAATCGCAGCCACCATCCCTCCAGTGACACTGGTCATGCTCTGTGGCTCACAAAGCACATCACACACATCACCTCCGTTGCTCCTGCTACCTTGGAGGCACATAGATGAGTGACAGCTTTCAAAACACCCCTTCCTCACACTCTTCGCCCAGGCTACGCAGCCTGGAGGAGAGCAGAGGAGAGAGGAGGAAAGGAAAGCAGAAGGGAGGGAAACACAGCAGAGGGGAGGGCAACTGCTTCACATCCTGCTGTCTTGACCTCCCCACCATGATGGACGGTACCTTGAACTATGAGCCCAGATAATCTTCTGTTGGGGTGTTTTATAACAGAAACAGGAAAAGCAGCTAAGATCACAGAAGCATAAAAGCAGAAATACCACAGGGAGCAGACCATCTAGTGAAGACTGGATGTTTCCAGAAGACGCATGGTTTAGAGAGGCTGGAAACGAGGGGTGGATACAGATGAAGAGAGGAGAATTCTAAAGCAAAACTCTGCTTCCTCGTAGCCTCAGCACTAAGCATACAGCACAAGGACAGCCTGCCCAGAGCCTCTCGCCCTGTCGTAGAAATGGCTGTTACAGACAGGGTCCCCACCACTAGGGGCCATTAATTGGGGGGAGGTCAAAGCATAAAAACTCTTCTGGAGAGAATTTGGCTAGGTGCCCTTGACACCATCCGAAGAGAAAAATCTTAGATATTATAAAAGGTTACAAAAGTGTCCTTTTGCCAACACTGTATATCATAACACCAAAAGCCTGAAGTGGGGGGCGGGAGGATGACACAGGGGGGGGGGGAAACGGGATGGAACAGGACTGGTGAACCAGGAAATTTTTCCCATGGGGCCTTGATAACAAAAAAAAAAAAAAAACTGTACAGAAAATGCTGGCGATGTGTTTAGTGGGGGAAGAAAGGATATAGATGTGCTGTTGGATTTTTCCTATATAAGATCATCCTCCTGTCTCCACCCTGCTCCCAAGGACTGGGATTATGTCATCACCAACTCCAGTTCACAGGGTGCTGGGGATCATAACCTGAACACACACACACACACACACACACACACACACACACACACACACACACACATTGGCATGTAAAATATTACTATCTATTAAATCTTGGCAGCAGACCCATAGGGCTCCTTCGTAGTCTTTTCTGCATGTTTTAACTTCAATATTAAGAAATTAAAACTATTTTAAAGAAGGGTGGCAAATGACATGCAGTCATTTACACTCTGTGAATATTTAATGAGCGAAGCCTCATTAAGTAGAAATGAGCCCTGGGAGAGGACTTGGCTTACTTAATAAGCCTCTGGGATGCACAAAGCCATGCTAACACTCGGGAATGGCGGACAGGGACCGCTAATGCTTACCTGAAGAGTTCCTGTGGCAGGCAGGGTTCTGTGTGTTTTGCACGGATATTTAGTTTTAATAAAAACGAGGCAGCCATAAAACTACACTAAGTTTGATGACATGCATGTGTTAAATGCTTGTTAGAATTGCAGGATAAAAGAAACATACTGGAAATTATATCGGCAAAGCATAAACACAAGATGTAGGACATCCTCAGACCCCCCCCACCCGTGTCAGTGCTGAAGCATTACTGTGGGCACGCTCAAACCCAGCAGAAAATAAGGACAGAGGCTAGCTCAGGGCAGCCTGGTGGCCCCTCACACCACATCCACGGGCAGGTGATCTGTGTGTGTGGACACATGGGGAAGACCAACACAGTACTCCCCTCTTCTGAAGATCAGATCTGACATCCAAAACACTGGCTTTGTTTTTGTTTCAGAGACAGGGTCTCACGTGACCCTGGCTGGTCTTGAACTTCTGATCTGCCTGTTGCATTGCTGGGATTACGGGCACGTGCCCCTTTCATGTGGAGCTGCAGTCCCAACCCTGGGCTTCGTGTGCACCAGGCAGCTGCTGTGCAATGGAGCATCATCCCTGCTCCTCCGCCTGCTTTCGTCCTTCCCCTCCCCCCCATACACACATACACAGGGTCTCTGGCTTTGGCTGGCCTTGAATTCACACTCCTCCGCCTCTGCTTCCACACACTGAGATGACGGCCAGGCAGGTCCAGCAAAGTTTTTTTTTTTTTTTAATAATGTTCATATTTTGTAGGTATCTACAAATGTATCTCCCTGACCCCAAAATAAAAAAGTACTATATATAGTATTAGACATACTAGAAAAGAAGCCACAATCTTGTCTGTATCCACTATGTTTTCTCTCAGCAATAGCTTGTATCTATAGTTTATCTTCCTACCTTCCTTCCTTTCCTTCCTCCCCTCTGTCTTCATTACTTAATTTATCTTTATTTTGGAAGTACTAGGAGCAAACCTATGCCCTCACATATACTAGGCAAGGGTTCTGCCACTGAGCCACGCCCCCACCCTCTATCCAGTTTCCTGTCCTTCAGAGATGCTTTTGTGCGAATAAGAAAACATAGAGACCTGTCGTCTTTAACCTGGATGAGACCATGCTTTTCACGGCCCTGTATATTTTTCCTTGGAGACTGTCTCGCAGGAATACCTAAGGCACCTTCTCCCGTTCTGTTTAACAGTTGTGTAGTATTTTACCACATGAACACACACACACCATCGGCATCACTGACTCATACTTAGATTTTTGTTCTCACAGTCAAGGATGTGCAGCGTGTAGCCTTTCAGCCTGTCTTTTCCTGGGTCGTGGGCGTGTCTGGGGGGTACACTCCCAGAGGAACTTGCTAGCTCAGCGGGTGTATGTCTGCATCTGCCTTTCACAGCTCTTTGCCACACTATCTCAAGGGTTATACCAACTTACACTCCCAGCAGCAACACGTGCTCCCCAAGCCTTGCCAAGATGGCATGCTGTCCAAATTTTGGTCTCTGCCGATCAGATGATGAAAATGGAGTTACATTTGAATGAATGAGTGAGACTGAGGAAGCCACACAGACCGGCATAAACATTCCCCCAAGGGATGCAATCTGTTCACTCCTATGACTACGGATTGACCTGAATGCTAAGCATCCCAGTAAGACCACTGTACAGCACAGCAGTTTGAGGGAAGCTGCTCTGAGCAGAGCTGGGGTCCGGATTCCTGCCCCTCCCCTTTCTAGGAGTCCTAGAGGGCTGGTACTGTCCTTCCATCTGTGTCTCTCTCGCACTCAGCCCTCACTGGCAATCTGGCAGATATCCTTGGTATGGAGAAATCCCCTGGAGCCTGGCTGCAGGCGAGATTCCAGAAGGATGTGGCCAGTGGGGGTAGGATGGTAGGATACAGTGGTCATCAATACTGCTCAGTGTGAAGCGGGTGTTGGAGAACCGGGCGAAGCCATCACGGTACAACCAGGCCCGCAGCGGGATGTACTGAGGCAAAGGGGGAGAGAGAAAGGGGAAAAGAGGTTCCTATTCACCTCCATTTGCATCTGCCTCCTGCCCACCAGGAAGGTCCTGCCCTCTTTTCATTATCAGCTGTCAATCATTCTCTGGACCCCTCCCCCCTATCCTTTAACTCTCCTCCTTTCTGTCCTGGGGGAGGGTACAGGAAGACACAATGACAGGCCTCTTCTGAGCTCTGCCAGTATGTGTGACACCCCACCAGGCTCCCAGGTAGGAAGACAGGCAGAGCCTGAATCACACATCACGTCCTTGCCCCCAGCAGATTGTAAACCATAACAGTTTAATGTGCTGAATGTATGAATGAATGTATGAGTGAGTGAATGAATGAGTGAGTGAGCGAGTGAGTAAGTAAATGAGTGGGAGGTGAGCAGAGGGAAAGTAGTAACTCTGGCTGGCCAGGTAGGCTATGAGGTCAAGCCCCCTGCATTTGATTCCCAGTTCTGCCACTCGCCTGCTGTGTGACTCTGCAAGCCACTCAGCCTCTCTGTATTTTTGCTTTTGCTCTTTTAAGACAGGGATCCGGCAGTGTAGCCCAGACTGGCTGGAACTAGCCATGGAAACTAGGCTGGCGTTCTCAGATCTAAACTCCCAGGTAGAGGCATGCACCACCCGCCTTGCTAACCTCTCTGTAGCCCCTCTCCTCTGTGCAATGGGCAAGTCACCTAGCACCTCACTGGGTTATGAGTAGACTCAACCAGCCACCAGCTCCACTGGGTGAAGAAGGACAGGGGAGCACAGCTCTAGACCTGGGGACATCAGCCTCAGCTGCATCCCCCTCGCCCTCTGTGTCCCTGGACCCCCCTAATTCCCCAGAGTGGCCCAGCTCCGAGGGAGGTGGCCTGGTCTAGGCAACTCACCGACATTACCAGCACGTAGACACGCAGGTCAAACTTGCGGCCTGTTGGGCAGAGAGAGAATCAATTTGTGGAACGAATATTGACTGTAGACTGCGCTGGGCTTCAGGGATACAGCGGGAGATGGACAGGTGATGTGAATCTGTCCCCAAGGAGCCTCCTGACAACCCAAGGAGCACAGAAAGAGGGTGCCCAGGGGTCAGTACTGGGGTGCGGGCATGGCCCAGGAAGGTCCTGTGGGGAATGGTGACCTACAGACAGCTGAGCCTGTAGCCCCCAGACCCCACATGGGAAAGCAGAACACGGTTGGCTTGGGAGAGGAGCCCGTGCTTCAGGGAGAGGCCGGTCCCCCGGGACTACAGCCTATCCCCCACATTCTGCTTCGGTCTCTCCCCTCATGTGACTCTGTCTCCTTACCCTACTGGATTTCTCCCACCTCATGCTCCAACACGTAGGGCTTTCCGTTTGTCAGGCTTGCTACTGCCACTCAGGTGGACTGCCAGCTCAGTGACCACAGAGCAGGTGCCAGTGCCAAGGATAGTGGACTGGTTTGTTGAATGGATGCACGCATGAAGGAAAGAACTGGTTCTCCAAGAAGAATTCTCCTGACCCAAGGCGAAAGCCAGCGTGCATGTGGAGAGGAGGGATTTGCTTGGGTCACAGCTTAGAAGCAGAGTGCGGAGTGGGTCTCTGTGCCCTTCACTGCTGTTGCCAGGCAGAGCCTTGGTGGGCTGCTGGTCACAGCTGGTTGACTGACAACTTGACTGATGGGTCAGAGGGCAGGGTCGGGGGGGGGGGGGCGAGACGGCCATCTCACCTCCAATCAGGTAGGGGTTTTCAATGTAACGTTGGGCTACGTAGTTCTCCACGGGTATTTCCTCTTTCTGGTCATCAGAGCACTTTGTGTCCTAATTGTGATAATATTAATCATTAACCCTCAGTGTACATGTCCTGCGGCTCTGGTCGTCCTGTAGGTGCTGTGTCTGGGCGACTTATCTGTCCTTAGGTCCACGCTCTGGGTAAGGATTAATGTGATTTCCACATTACAGACAAAAACCTGAAGCACAGAGAGGTGAAGTGTCTTGCCTGAAGCCATACAGCTGGCCAGAGGTGCATCGGGGTGTGGCTTTGATCCTCTCGGCTTATGCTGCCCCATAAGGCAGTCAGTGGCACGTGTGGCAATTGACAAATCTATTCGCCTTGGTTAAAAAGTAAAGTGAGGGACTGGGGAGATGGCTCAGTGGAGACATAAGGGTTACAGTTCAGATCCCCAGAACCTGTGTAAGTGCTGGGTGGGCCTGGTGCCCCCACCCTGTAATCCCTTAAACAAGCTGGCTGGCTAAACTAATCAAATCAATGAGCTGTGGGTTCAGGGGGAGACCCTACCTTGGTATGTAAGGTGGAAAGCAATCGAGACTATGCCCAGCATCAGCCTGCAGCCTCCACATGACCTTGTGAGGCGCGGAAGCCAAAGTCCAGGGTCATACTCAGTGGGCTCACACAAACAGGGGTGGGGTGCAGGGACTTAGGGTACAACTCCCTCCTAGTCCTGAATTCCACCTCCTTCCCCTGGACAGCCCAGCCATCCACTCTTGGACCCCGCCACACCACCTGAACTCACGTGACTGCTCGATGGGTTGACGTTGGCACGGGTAGGCTGGACCTCCAGGTTGGCAAGCTTCTTCCCAGCAGTGCCCTGGGAAGTGCCCGGGATGAACAGATGTGTGCAGGAGTCAGGTCATCCTGCCCCACCCCCATCTCCAGCGCTATCTCCCCAGAACCATTATCATTCCTGATCATTCAGATCATTTTCCTGATATTTTTTCCCAAGAGGGCAGCTGCTGATTGGGGTCCCACTCATTAGCACGCTGTATCCTCAGCAGGCACTGCTCCTGTTCCCATTTCCTGGGGGGCACAGAATGAGACAGAAACTTGCCCAATGTCACACAGTTATTGAGGAGCCAGGTCAGGATTTGAACCCAGGCCAAGTTGATGCAGAGCTGGCTGCCTCTGTGGGCAGCTCTTGGTTGCCAGTCCCAAGGCATGTAAAGGAGGTAGGGCCTCCTCCTGAATGGCAGGGCTTGGGAGGAGGGGAAGAGGACTCACCTTGCGCCAGTCCATGATGTCTTTCAGCCTCCGGAAAAGGAAGATGCCCTTCCCCTGAGACCTTGCGACCTGGAGTGGGGGAGGGGGGAGGGGGGCAGAGAGACAGCTCTCAGCTGGTGGTGGTCCCTTGCTGACTCTGTGCCCAGAGCTCCCCCCCCCACTTCTCTCTGTCCATCTTCCCATGGGCCCTCTGCTATGCCCAGAGGAGTGGGGCTGGAGGAGGAAAGCAAGCTGGACTTCGCTCACAAAGACGTACATTTGCATGAATAATGCAAAAGAACAGGCAATTAAAAACCCATTTCTAACAGTCCTGGGAACATACCATCCAATTCTTTTTTTGGAAATCAATTTGCCTTCCTAATTAGGTTTTGCTTCAGCTAATACTGAACCCAGGCTGCCTTTACTGGATAATTCATGGCTTCCCAGAGGCGAGGGGGCTGTCTTGCTGCCTCCTGTGAGCAGGGGTCAGCAGCAGGCTTTTTATGATGCTCGCCTGCCTTGCACACCGCCTGTCCCAGGCTGCTCACTACACCTTCCCACAACCCCACAGTCCCTCAGCCCATTGCATTGCAGGACAGCTTTGCTCAGCAGGTATCCAAAGTGTGTATTAGGTGCCTACTGTGTGCTGAGCTTTTATGTGTGCGCATCATGCTGAGGATCCGAGCCAAGACCTTGCATATGCTAGGCAAACATTTTACCATGGAGCTCCAGCCCTGTCCCTAGGCATGATGCTATGACTGTAACTTCGACCTCGCCGAAGCCTAACCTGTATTAAGCTAAAGTTTGGTATCTGGCCCGGCCTTGAGACCCTTTTTAGTTAGCTGAAGTATCACGAAGACTGCCTCAGTCATCTTTTCTCCAGCCTGAAAGCACTCAGCAAGGGCAGTCTCCTTCTCCTGAATTCTCTGAGCATGGCCCACCCGGCCCGCTGGGAGTCCCTGTGCAAGCAGAAGGCACAATGTGTGAACCTAGAGGATGTCTACTGCTCCCAGGGGCTCCATTTCTCTGCCATATTATGCATCCTGGTTCACGACTGTATCCCATGGGACACAGGGGACAGTTGAAGTGGTGTGTGTGTGCGTGTGTATGTGTGTGTGTGTGTGTGCACTTGTGAATGGGTATGCATGGATTTGAAGGCCAGAGGTTGACACCGGAAGTCTTCCACTATCATTCTCCACTTCAGTTTTTGAGCCAGAGTCTCTCCAGTTCAGTTAGACTGGCTGGCCAGCGAGCCCTAGGGAGTCTTCTGTCTTTGCCTCCTCTGCAGATGCTGGGCACCAAATTCAGGCCCTTATGGTGGCATGACAAGCACTTTATCATTGAATCAACTCTTCCCTATCGCCCCCCCATCCCCTTTTTGAGACAGTTTCTCACTCTGTAGCCCAGAACTGGCCTCAAACTTATAATCCTCCTGTCTCCACACCCTGAGTACTGGGATCACTGGTGTGCACCACCATACCTAGTTTGTATTCAGTGATTTTGGAAAACAACTCATCAGTATAGTTCAAAGGTTTCCAACAGTCCACAACCTTGCAGAAGACTTGATAGGCGCTTTGTGAAGGAAGATTAACCAATGAAAACAGGTCACTGCCTGCATTAGTCGCCAGGGAGATGCAAATGAAAACAAAAATGTGATCACCAGACCTCCTGAGAATGGCTAAGCTCAAAGACAAACAAGTGTTGGTGAGGATGTGGAGAAATTGGAACTTCCCCACGCCACGGGTTGGAACATCCCTTGTTTGGAAGCTACACAGCTGAGCTGAACAGAGATACCATGTATCCTATGATGAAGTTCCTCCTGTTCAAAAACACGCACACTTTCACACTCATGATCATGGGCAAGGGGCATCTACAGCAACGCTGCAGGGGCAAATTGAAACTCCCAAATGGATGAACACTTACCCAGTGGGATAGTATACAACAGTGACTGCTGAATGAGGACGGCGAATCATGTAACCATAAAAACTGAGAGAAAGGCAGCATTTGATCACGCTGTATGATTCTAATTACAGAAAGTCCAAAAAGCAGACCAGACAGATCTAGGCTGTAACCAAATATGTGACAGAAAAGAAACTTAAAGTTCAGAGGGATCCAGGCTATCATGGTGGGGAAGGCAGGGTGGCAGGTGGCTTACTCTGATGTGGGCAGAGACAGGTGAACATTTCCAGTCTCACACATGTTCCAGCACCTTCCTGCAGAGTGTATGCAAGACTTCAGGCTGTATATTGTAGTTAGGCACAGGTGTCAACTTGACAGTTAAGGGTTTGAGCTCTGGGCACATTTGTAAAGAATTAGTGGTTGGATTAGCCCAGAGCAAACATGCAGGAGACTGTCTAGCTGAGGGAAAGGCCCAGCCCATCATGGGTGGGATTAGGCCCCGAACAGGTGAATAAAATACAGAGAGCTGGTTGAGAGAGTCGGCATCCTTGTGTACACTTGGCCAGACATGCTGGTCTGGCAAGTAAGGATGGTCCCTCTAGTTGTTATGTAGAGATGATGTGGCCAGTTCCCTTGACGCTGATGTTGGTGTGAGCTCTCCCACCAAGCAAGACCGAGAACTGTAACTGGACTGTTGTAAGAAAATAAACCCCTTGCTCCCTTAAGCCGTTTGATGGTGATTTATCAGCAACCATGCCGGTGAACTGCTACACTGCTCATCTTATGAGGCAGCAGAAGTGACTTGTCTGATTCCAGGTGGGTCCAAAAAGGCAACACAGCCTCTTCCAATTGTCCTTCCAAGCGCCGTGCTATGAAGAAGTCCAGGCACATGGAGAAGCCACCAAGCCTGGTTTTATGTGGTGCTGGGAATCAAACTCAGGGCCTTGTGTGTGCCAGGCAAGCACTCTACCCACTGAACTTACAACCCCAACCCTTACAACCAATTTTATAGCGGTTATGGCCACTCACGGTCCCCTCGCCCATCTTGCCCTGCCCCTGGGGCACAAGTTCATAGAGTAACACTCGTTGGATGCTATTTGCCAGTTGTTATCTCTTGGCATGGTGTCCCGTGCCATCTCTCCTACTTCTTCCCATCTGGTGGGTTTTCATGTGATTGACTCAGGCACTGACCGACCTGCAGGATGTCAGAGGACTTCCACTGCAGAGACTTCTGGGAAAAGCTTGTGTCTTCAGAAGGGACCAGGCCAGGCCATTCCTTTATTCTCATGCAGGTGGCGGCGTGAGGAGGTGAAGACGGAGCTCCAGAGCTCCGGAAGCCACATTGTGACAGAGAAGCAGCCTGCTGGCTTGACCAGGAATTAGTAGTAGTGTTGAACTTCCCTGGTTTGACTGTTCTTATTAAAGGAAATCCCCTAGTGTTTAGAAACTTGAATAACAAAGCAGTTTTTTTTTTTTATCTTTATTTTCACTAATGCCTGACCTTCTGTGATAAGTTCGGGCAATGCATCTTGGGACTATTAGCCGTTCCTAGAAGACTTTGCCATCAGCAGAAATCACAGTTCTTTTTATATCATGCTACAATTGTCGCAGATACCTCAAGAGAGTGTTTCTGTGCCTCTGTGACCTTGAAGTGACCGTAGCGATGGAATGTGCTGTTGGGCCCTTTAATATGTAGTGGAAAGTACAGAGGCTGTGCAGTGAAGGGTGGAGGCAGAGAGGGCGCAGGGCGCAGGCCTCTGCTGCAGGAGGCTGCTCCAGAGCGCTCCAGCCCCGCCTCCTGCCCATGACACAGCCCAAGCCCCCAGGGACACAGACCAGGGCCCCTCCAACAGTGTGGGAACCTCATTGGCCTGGCTGCGTGTTCTTCAAGCTGCCCAGCTTTCCCTCCCCCTCTTCCCTCCCTTCTCTCCCCCTCCCCCCATTGCTCGGCTTCCCCTGATTTGTCCTGTTTTCCTTGACAGGCAAAACTCCAGCACGTTGGGTTTCTCGTCTGTCTTGGCATCTGTTTCCCAGAGGGTCCGGTCTAGCACAGTTTTGATAACTGTTTTTTCAACATTGTTGCTTTCCTTCATAATCAGACATGCTTTAGGATTTGAAGATCACCATTTGTTTTGTTTGTAACGACCTCTCACGATATAGCCCTGCTGGGCCCTGACCTGCTTCTGGAAACTTGACTTGCCTCCCACACTTTCAACCTTCCGGCCTCTGTCTCTGGGGTGCTGCAGGACACCCACGGCACGGACCGGGCAGGAGCCTCACACGCTTGCTTCGGCCCGTGCCGGATGGGTTTTCTGTGGTTTACTGCGTGCATGTCTGCTCTCAGGAGACCTCGGTAGCACAATTTGAGCAGAAACACACGGGCACACTGCAGGATCAGAACATCTGGAGTGGGGAACAGTCAGGGATGCCCAGGATCTACACAGCCCTGGACCAAGGGTGCACCAGCTAGTGGACACACACACTGATGGCCAGGCCCGGTCTCTGACCCCACTTTTGTTTGTATGTTTGTTTGACGCCATTGTGCTGTTTGCAGATTGAACTGAAGGTCTCGTACATGCACCTTCTACCCTGGCCTTCAGACACACTTTTAGTCGCCAAACTCAAAGGCTGATCTCAATCTCACTATGTAGCCAAAGATAACCTCATCCTCCGTCTCCACTCCTGAAGTGCTGGGATTACAGATGTTTCCTAACATACCCAGGAGTCAAAGGCATATTCTTAGTTCCCCCAAGAGGTCCCCACAGAGGAGCACTGAGAGTTAAGGGACAACATCGCCTTTGCCCTCCCTGAGTGTTCTACAGGCACCCTGAGGCTGAAAAGCAGCAATTCTGCCTCAAAACTATAGCACAGGGCTGGAGAGATGCTTGCCATGTAAGTAAAAGGACTAGACCGCAGAGCCTCTGATCCCATGTAAAATGCCAAGTAGCTGTGGTAGCCCATCTGTAATTCCAGCCCGGGAGGGCACACAGAGCTTCGGGGGTCCTACAGCAAATCGGCTAGCCAGTTCATCGGGAGCCTCTGGGCTTAATCAGAAACCTTCACTCCAAAACAATAATGCGGAAGAGCAATGGAGATTCAGAATTAGAACCCAGGCACTTGGGAGACTGAGAAGGACAGTTGCCGTGAGTTTGAGGCTAGGCTGGGCCACGTAGTTAGTCAAGAAGTCAGACCCTATCTCAAAAAACTCAAAACCGGGCGGTAAGATTGTAAGAGCAAAAGGATGGGAGGAGCAACGATTTGCAAGATTCTCAACAATAGTTGGGGCCAAAGCAATCATAATGGGACTTTGCATGCCCTGCGCAATGTCCAGCGCACTGTTGCCCTCGTTAAGTCTAGCATCTGTTAAGGGCACCGAGACCCCTGGAGGCAAGGGATTGACAGCCATAGTAGTGATCTTATGCTTAAGGGGAACAAGAGAAAGGGCTTATGGAAATGCCACTGGGTCCTTATATGTCATCGGAGAGGAGGACACAGTGGAGAGTTAGGTGCACACAATAAAGGACTCTCTGGGAATTGGGGGGGAGGCACTGGGGGAAGGGGAGGGGGAAGAGGGGGGAGGGAGGGAACTGGTAAAAAATTTTAAAATGTATAATTAAATTTTTAATAAAAAAAAAAAAACAAAAAAAACATCTAACAAAAACAAAACAAAACAAAACAAAAAAACTCAAAACCAAGCCAGATAAACTAACCAAACTGCAGGCTTAGCTGAGTAAAAACATATCCCTCAGATCCCACCTCTTAATCACAGCTGTCGTGGTGTTGCCACTAACAAAGGCAGTGGGCTGGGAAAGGAAGCGGCTTAATATGCAATTGCTGGTTCCCAATTAGCAGAAAGTACCATTTGAGGATGATTCTTGACTCATCCTCCCGCACTTCCTGCCGCCAGAGCGCCTGAAGAGTCTTCCTGGGATATCGGGAAAGAACCAGGATCATGGGACGGCTTCCTGGGAATGCCGTGACTCAGTCCCACTGGGAACATCCTCACAGTTGTTTTTCTCCATCCTGCCCACCCCAACCCCGTTCCCCTTCCAGGCATCTGTGCTGTTGGCTAAATTCGCAGCGGCCAAGCCCAGACCCCACTCAGCAGCCGGCCAGGGAAGGCTGTGTATGCCTCCCCACCCCCTTCTTTTAGGGCCTGACACCCTCTCTGGCTCAGAAGACATAAGGAGGTTTTGGTGAAATCTTTCAAGACCAGGGTGGCATGTGGCTTTGTGGTGAGAGACTTGTGCCGGCACCCAGAAACTAAGCCACTTGGTGCTTGGCCATCTTGCTCTCTCACTTCTGTTCTTTTTCTTATTTCTTTGTGAGACAGGGTTTCATTACGCAGTCTGGGCTGGCTGGGAGCTTGTGATCTTCACAGCGTGAACATTACAAGTGTGCTTTACCACGCCTGGCTTTCCACCCCATTCTTGATCCCCTTGGGGGTTCCTCCCAAGGCCAGCCCTTTGTGGTGCTGTTTCGGCTGCTAGAACCTTCCTCTACCCTTCTCCAGGCCGAGTCTAGGCAGCCTTCAGATCAAAGTTCAAACATATATATACGTTGCAGTTACTCTGCATTGTTGCCGACAAATTTATGACCAAGTGGTTTATATGGGAAAAGGAGGTTTTCTTTTGGCTTGTGATTGCTCAATTATAGTTCTTACTCCAGTTAGGCAGGAGACTCCACACCAATAATGGGGGCCGAGGGAATGGACCACACCTTAGCCACAGCTCTGCTGGGGGAGGGGCAAGCTTCCCTTGCCTGACAGCACGTCTGTCTAAGTGTGCTGAAGAACACCAATCTGCTTAGTCAGCTCTCTCCATCTTATCCACCTGTGCAGGGCATGGTCCCACCCACCATGAGCTGCACCTCCCATTAGTCAAACAATCTCCTGCAGGCTTGTTCAGAGTTTAACTCAACTACTACTTCTTTATGAAGTTCCAGCCTTCAGTTGTCAGGTTGACACCAGCATCTATCTACCACCACAATACGTGCATATACAGTGTGTGTGTGTGTGTGTGTGTGTGTGTATGTGTGTGTGTGTGTACAATTTCTGGTCGAGACAAGGGCTCATATAGCTCAGGCTGCCCTGGAACTTGCAGTGTAGCTGAGGATAATGTTGAATTTCTGATCCTTCCATCTACACCTCCCAAGTGCTTCTGTTCAGGTATGTGCTCCCATCAGATCCAGGGCTTCATGCCTGCCAGATGAGCTCTTATCAACTGAACTCCATCCTCAGCCCCAATACTAAACATGATAATCATAGTAACTATCTTGCATATGGTCCTTAATAGTCACGTGACCTATGTTAACTTGCCTAGTTGGACACTGTGTGGCAGGTTCCATACTTACTTCCCTTTGCACAAAGAAGTTGAATAACCTGGCTGAGGTAACACAGCTACCAAGTAACAAAACAACTAATATTTGAGCCAGAGGGTTTGGTCTCAGAGCCTGAGAAGCCTGTCCAGTTGGGGAGAGCCCTTTGGCATTCCTCTGTGGACACCACTCCTGTTAATGACATACAGCACATCTCTAACCGTATACAACATAGCCTTGGCTAATTTACTGCCTGCCATCATGGAGATCAGAGACTGTGACTGATCTCATCGTAACTAGAGTGCCTGCCATATGGCACATGCTCAGTAGGCACGTGGGATTGCAAGTTGATTAAATAACAGATCTTGGGTTCTTTGGCATAAATAAGGAACTGGCGGTCCCACTTCCAGGGGATGTGAGAAAGTAAAGAACTTGGTTTGGAGAGGTTCTGGATCCCCTGCCCTCGTACACCCAGGATCCCTCGTGCATTCAGTAAACATTGAGCACCTACTATGTGCCACCATTTACTAAAAACACTTACAGAGCATCTTGTGTTTGCCAACAGTCACACACTGAAAAGGAGCTACAGCAAGCCCCTAACGGGAGGCACAATATATGTCTAGACTGACTGTCTAGGCAGGGGTGGTCTCTCTGCGAGGCATGAAAGATCCTGCTCTCCTGTCTGAGACCTTCCAGTCCCGTGCTGTGCCCCACCCCAGCCCCTGCAGCGGCACTCACCGGCTTCATGATCCACGTGATTCCCGGGTTCTTTCGAAACTCCTCCACAAACAGGTGGTACTCACAGGGCATCTCGAAGGTTTTGGGGAAGAAGTCGCACTTGGCTGCCTCTGGCTTTCCTGCATCACGCTCTAGCTGCTTCCGGAACCGCTTCAAGTTCTTTACCATATAGTTCTTTCGGGTGAGCTGGGCAGCAAGAGGCACGGCAGACAGTGAACCCCTTGATTCTTGGCAGGCCGGCCTGACCACCCCAACCTCCACTCTCAGATCTACAGGATAGCAAAGACAGTCAGAGGGAGTCTGGTGGACAGCAGGGAAGCTGAGACCCACCTCATAGTGGTTCCGGAAGTGGCTGATGCGCACGTGCTCATCCATGTAGGTGTGGTCAAAGTTTTCCCGGAGCCAGCTGACGTCGCACCAGTAGAAATCCCACTCTCCTTCACTGGGATGAGAAGACCAAAGTCAGAATCGAGGGGCTCTGCTGCCGAGGGTATGTGGGGGGGGGGTTGAGACCCTTGAGGAGTGATCCAGCAATGCATCCGTCTGGACTCTAAAGATGAGGGGGGGTGGTCCCTGGCTGCAGTAGCAGCTTCCCTGAAGCACTACCAGACTAGCAGGTGTGGTTCTCATGAGCCCAGAGTGCTTCCTGACACGTGCCAGTGGACTGGCATATGCCCCTCCAAAGCACAATCCCCACAGGGCCCTAAAGTGCAGGACACACCTGTTCACGCCCTCTGCCTGAGCCCCAGCACCCTGTCATCTCTGCAGGGCCAGTAGAGAGTGGTGGGAGTGGGCTTCATCTACGAGCGCTCCTCTTCACCTGAAGTCCCTCTCCCTGCATGCTCGGAGTGGCCCCAGAATTGGCTTGATCATGCTAAGCCCCACAGGCCTCGCTTACTGGGCTCTGGTAGACTCCAATTTCTGAGCCTGGTCTTCACCATCACGCCAGGGAGAGGGAACCAGGTCAACTGGCAAATGTAGGCACCCTAACAGGGAGCAGGAACCAGTGTGCACAGAAGAGATGTGGCAGCACACTCAGCATTGCTGTGATAGCTTCCAATAGTTTGGAGTGAAGAGTTATAGCAGTACCTGAAGTCTGTCTCCTTCCCTCCCACCCCAAAGGAAGATGTTAGCATGAGTGTGGTGGGAGTGGGGGTGGGAGCGTCACCACCATGCAAAATGCACATTGCTGGACTGGAGAAATGACAGGGGTTAATCCTTTGCCTCCCAAGCAAAAGGACCCGAGTTCAGATCCCAGATCCTGCATTAAAAATTCTGGACAGATATGGCAGCAGCCTGTAATTCTAGACTGGAAGGAGAGCCTGAGAAACTTCAGAGCAAAGCAGTAAGAAGGTAGAACAATCCAGGATGATTCCCAAGGTCTTCCTTGGGCCTCCACAGGCACACACACTCAAGTGTCCTGTTATAGACACACACACACACACACACACACACACACACACACACACACACACATATACACAAATACATACTGCTTAGGATGAGACATGGTGGTGCATATTTGGAACCCAGGACTTATGAGATGTAGAAAGAAGGGTCATGAGTTCAAGGCCAACAACTGAAGAATAAGAATTATAGACTCTTGGCTCCTGGGGCTGCTGGACGGGGCACTGAGTGTCCCACCATTCGTGGAGGAGCGTGACCTTCAAGGACTGGTGCAGCCTGACCCCCAGCTCAGAGGGGGTGGGGAGGATGGAGAGGATTTCTGTCTATTGCAAGAACACTGATAATAGGGACCTCATATCCCCATACTTTTTTTAAAATTTTGACTTGAATTTAATTTTAATTTGATTTTGTTTTATTAGGAATTCTCC
Organism: Typhlomys cinereus; assembly: GCA_023101885.1. NCBI lineage: Eukaryota > Metazoa > Chordata > Mammalia > Rodentia > Platacanthomyidae > Typhlomys > Typhlomys cinereus. Next base: position 4,625,305 of record JALPQD010000014.1, read on the forward strand.
TTTTATACAAACATAATGAGTAGATGTCCTTTCCCTCCTTCTTCCCCTTCCCTCCCTCCATCTTTCTTCTCCCTACCTCTCCTCCCTTCACCAATCCATCTCTCTCCCTCTTACCCTCATGCCTGTCTGTTTGATCCCATATGGTTTTTAAAAAAGAGTCTACAAAAAAAAAAAAAAAAAAAAAGAGTCTACAGCCACATCTCTGCTTTAGCTTAATGTTAAGTGGGAAAGAACCCAGAACAAGGCACACTGCAGTCATGGTGACATAAAAGGGCTCTCGTTCAAGTAAAGTAAGCGTCTATCTCAAGACCACCCCAAGAAAACCCCACACGACACACAGGCGGTGCCATGATTCCTGACAGAGTGACAGCAGGGTCTAGAAGCACTTCCTGCCAACACAAGCCATGAAAGCAGAAGGGGGGATTTTTTGGGTGAAAGGGGATCAGCAGAAAGGAGGGAAGAGGAAAGAGAGAAGGTCATGGGGAGATAGGTAAGGCAGTGTCACAATGAAACCTATCACTATACTAACTTAGTAAGGAATAAAAATTAACTTTGCCCAAGTTATGAATGAACACCTGGGACCAAGTCCTGCTATGCACCTCATTGTGAGGAACGGTCTCACAGGCAGTGAAACCTCTGCACTATGAGCTGGGGTCTTGTGTAACTGCCTTCTTCTCTTTTCCTGACACCCATGCTTGCACCTTGCTGGTACGAGGCCAGGGTCCATGATTCTGTTCTCCAGTGTAAGCTTGGCCTCTTCTTTGGGATGTAGTGTTTCTATTATGCAGATCACTAAATGAGAACTCCGGCTCAACTCGACAGTCAAACTGATTCTAAAGAAAGACTCAAGAAGTAGGGAAGGGGACCCTTTCTTTGCAGAATAATGCTGCCTAAAAAGTGTAGAAAGAAGGGACAAGTTAGAGCTACTCTTTCAAAATTACGATAATCACATATTTAGATAACAATCTTCAACATTTTTTGGGAAGATTTGATACCTTGTTGGCAGATACTACATTCACTTGTTGATCAAGAAATTTTCTCATGCTGGGGCGAGCTCCTGCCACCGTGGCTGGCCTGCCAGTGATCTGATGGGAGCATTTACAAGATGCAGTGAGTCTGAAGGCAGTGGGCAAAATAAATCGAAAGTAAAAGAAAAGAAATTATCCTGATAATCCACATGGACATCATCATGAGCCCCTTGATGTGGGCCCTGGGGACAGCACAGTGGTGCTTTGTGATGCTCTGCCAAAATGTGTAGCCTTGTGGAAGAAAGCATTCATGAGCCATGCCATAGAGGGACTAAACTGTCCTATGTCAAAGTGTCAGCCAGGCAAGGCAGGCACACCTGTAACCCCGCACTCAGGAGGCCCAGGCCAGATCTGGTGTTCAAGGTCAGCTTGCGCTACACAGCAAGGCCCTGTTTCAAAGCTAAATTAATCAATAAAGTTCAAAGTGTTGGGCTGGAGAGATGGCTCTGGGGTTAACACTCTGCCTCACAAGCAGAAGTTCTGTCCTGAGTTCAGATCCCAGGTCCCATGTAAAAACACCAGGCAGTGGTGGCCTGGTAGCTGGAGCCTGGGAAATCCCAGAGCAAAGCAAAAAGGAGGTAGAAGCAATCCAGGATAATTCCCGAAGTCATCCTTGGTCCTCCACAGAGACACACAGTGCTCTCTCTCTCTCTCTCTTTCTCTCTCTCTCTTCTCTCTCTCACACACACAAAATAAATGAATAAATAAATAAAGTTCGAAATGTCAAGCACATGAAGATAGGAAAAGGCCAAGTATTGCAGCAAATTTGAGATAAAAAAGGACAACCCAGTGCATATAGGGTGCTGTGCTAGATTGCATTCTAGAACAGAAAAGATTAGTTGAAAAAAAAAACTGGTGAAATTCAAATGATGTCTGTGATTTCCTTAATAGCATCAGTGCTAATTTCCAGGCTTTGGTAAATGCACCATGATTACATAAGCTGCTAGCAGAAGCAGCTGGGCGAAAGAGCTAAAAGAAGGAGCTGGGCCGGGTGGCACACGCCTTCAGTGCCAGCACACAGGAGGCTGAGGACCGCCACAAGTTAAGTGCAGCCTGATCTGCATAAGGAGTCCCAATCGGTCAAGGCGAAAGAAAGAAAAGAAAGAAAGAAAGGGAGGGAGGGAGGGAGGGGGGGAGGGAGGGAGGGAGCTATGAAGCTATTCTGGAGAAAAATCTGCATATGCATAGATGTTTTCTCATTATTTCCTTAACAATACAGAGTAACAACAAATCATATTTAGGTGTTATGATGTAGGTAGAGATGTTTTAAATGTATGGAGGATGTGTACGGGCTCTATGTAAATATTGCATATTATTGTATAAGAGACTTGATCAATTTTATAATTGCATTCAGGACAGAGAGTCCTGAAACCTGTATTCTATACGTGATTACCAAGGAATACTGTAATTTTTTTCTTTTTTTATTTATTCAATTGTGCGTGTGTGTGTATGTATATGTATGTGTGTGTGTGTGTGTGTGTGTGTGTGTGTGTAGAACCACGGACGAATTCGGGAACCACCATGGACTACCTCTACCTCCTCCATGTTTACTCTGCCGGGGGGGGGGGGGGGGGGGGGGGGTTCACAGGCTCCGCCCTACCAGGACCAGAAACGCAGGCCACCCCTGCTTCCGCCTGGCTTCTATACATGGGGTCTAGGATCCGAACTCAGGACCTTCCGCCTGCAAGGCAGAGGCTTAACTCCTGAGCTACCTCTCCAGCCCTGAATACTGTAATTTTTTAAAAAATGTTTTGTTAGATTTTTTTTTAATTTCTTTTTTTTTTTTTATTGTTATTATTTATTCAACTGTGTGCATGTGCGTGTGTGTCTGTATGTGTGTGTGTGTGTGTGTGTGTGTGTGTGTGTAGAACCACGGACGAATTCGTGAACCACCATGGACGCCTCCACCTCCTCCTGCCCCGGGATTCACAGGCTCCGCCCTACCAGGACCAGAAGCGCAGGCCGCCCCCGCTTCCGCCCGGCGTCTATACGTGGGATCTGGGATCCGAACTCAGGACCTTCACGCCTGCAAGGCGGAGGCTTAACCCCTGAGCCACCTCTCCAGCCCAGATTTTTTTTTTTTTAGAGAGAGTCTCCTGTGGCTCTCATCTGCACCAGAAGCAGAAGGACTTGAGTCCAGATTCTGATCTAATGTAAAAATGCCAAGTGGAAATGGTGACTTCCTGTACTTCTAGCTTTGGAAGGCAGAGCCTAGGAAATCCCACCAGAGTGAAGCAAACAGAAGAACAATCCAGGATGATTCCCAAAGTCACCCTTGGGCCTCCATAGGCACACACCATGCCCTCTGATGCACGCACGCACGCACGCACGCACGCACGCACGCACGCACGCACGCACGCACGCACGCACGCACGCACGCACGCACGCACGCACGCACGCACGCACGCACGCACGCACGCACGCACGCACGCACGCACGCACGCACGCACGCACGCACGCACGCACGCACGCACGCACGCACGCACGCACGCACGCACGCACGCACGCACGCACGCACGCACGCACAGAAAGGGGCCAGCAAGATGGCTCAGTGGAAAAGGTGTCAGATCACAAAACTGGCAACTTGAGTTCAGTCTCCAGAAATCCACAAGATGGACGAGAAGAACTGACTTCTGAAAGTTGTCCTCTGACCTCCATCCACACACCATGACATACATGTACCCACACCCTTTCTCGCTCCAAAATAAATAAAGTACAAAAATTGTTTTTTTAAAAAAAGAAAGTAGAGAATTCATGAACTGCCAGAAAGTATTTCTAAGCCATACATCTGTTAAGAGTATAGAAGGAACTCAATGCGGAGGGGGTGCAGCCCAGAGCATTTGCCTCACACATGCAAGACCCTGGTGTGATGGCTGCTCTTCACTGGACCAAGAAAGTGCCTAGGATATCTAGGGAGCAGGCTTTTGGCACGAATCTTCCAGGATATTTCCAGAGAGGATGAAATGAAGGAAGAGGACCTGCCCTGAATGTGGGTGGTACCATCTCTACAGGTTGACAGAGCCGGCTGAGTACCAGGATTTACCTGGTACCTCTGTTTCTTGGCCTGCTCAGATTTGGCCCCAAGCTTCTGCCACCATGCCTTATCTGCTATTAAGGACTGCGCCCTCTCAATCTACAAGCCAGAATAAATCCTTCCTTCCTTAAGTTGCCTTCTGTCGGGTACTTTGTTATAGTTATGAAAAAGTAAAGTACGCACTTTGGTTCTTTAATTAATTGGGGTCACTTAGTAAATAAATAAACTCAGTGATAAAATGGCAAAAAAAAAAAAATTAAACAGTCCAAAGGTTTGAACAGACATATCTGTAAAGATTTATAAGTGAAACCCCACAAGTACATGAAAATATGCCAAGCATTACTAATCTCCAGGGAAAAGCAATTCAATTTCACAATGAGATACCAGTTCACAGGCATTTGGATGGCAAAAAAGAACACTAATGAGTATTGGCAAAGTGGCAGGAAAAATGACATTCATTTGCTGCTGTGGGAACTGTAAAATGGAGGCACTTCTTTGGAAAAAATCTAACCTTTCCTAAAAAGTTAAGTCTGGGCCAAAGAGATGATTCAGTGGGTAAAAGCATTTATCACACAAGCCTGACAGCCTGAGTTCAATCCCTAGAAGTCACCTAAGAAGTCAGATGTGGTGGTGTGTATTTATGATCCCAGAACTCCTCCCACCACAAGATGAGAGGGGACACAGGAGAATCAGCCACAAGCAACCAGGCCGGCCAGCCTGCAGCATGCCATACGGTGGAGGAACAAGAAGGCAGACCCCTCCCCAACAAAGCAGAAGGTGAGAACCAACTTAAAGTTCTGACTCACACACACACACACACACACAAATAAAGACATTTCCTTAAAAAAAAAAAGTTAAACATAAGGATTTGGGGATGTAGCACACTTAGTAGAGAACTTGCCTAGCATGCGTAAGGCCTTGGGTTCAATCCCTAATGCTGCATAAACTGGATATAGTAGCATATGCCTATAAATCTAGCACTCCGGAGGATCAGACATTCAAGGTCATCCTTGGCTACATGCCAAGTTTAGGCCAGCCTTAACTACATGAGACTTTGTCTTAAAAAAAAAAAAAAGTTGACTATAGAGTTCCCATAAAATGCAGAAATTGCACTTGTAGGAATGCTGAAACACGCTAAAGGACAGACAGACCAGGGATGGAGGCTCACACCTGTATTGCCAGCACTCACAGGCTGAATCAGGAGGATTGCCCAAAACTTAAGACTTGCCTGGGCCACAGAGTGAGTAATTGGCCAGCCTGGGCTACAGTGTAAGCTCTGTCTCAAAAAAGAAAGAAAGAGAGAGAGAGAGAGAGAGAGAGAGAGAGAGAGAGAGAGAATAGAGACAAGGAATTACTTTTTTTAAAAAAAGTCTTTCTTATAACATATGAGTACTTCACAATAAGAAAAGGGAAGTTTAGTTTGACATGCAGCTTGATAAAGTAACCATGTCTAAGAGTATAGTAAAATATGTATTTTGAAGTAGAAAAAAATGAAGAGAATAATCATATGAAGAAGGGGACAGTGGAAGGGGTCTTTCAGCTGGGACTCTCACTGTCCTGGGCTGGAGGAAGGTTGACCATTCTAGAGCTGCTTCCTGAGACCCTGTTTTCCCTAGAAGACAGCAGGGGGCTTCTGACATGCAAGGGTGTGAATGGATTGAAGGACTAGCCCATCACTGCTCCTCAACACCCCCCCCCCCCAGGCACTCTGAATAATGCATTGTTGGCTCATCCATTTATTCACTCATTCATCCTCTCACCCCACACATGCGATGGCTACCCCCAGGTCAGAGATGACAACAGGGGCCAACGTGACAGGAGAAAACAAAATGCCTGGACAGATGCTACATGGAACTTGATTAATAGCCATCAAGGTAGAAATAACTGTGCCAGGGGGAATTGAGAGCGGGGCTGCAGAGTGCCCCTCATAGGTCATGATGGAGGGTGGGTTGCAGAGTGCTCCCACAGAGCTGCAAGGGGAGGTGGCTGCTTTTTGAGGGGCAGCCACCCTATGAAAGTGACCTTTCGGCAGAGACCTGAAGTATACAGAGGGAGCCAGGTTCAGGGCAGCGAGGGAAGGTTCCAGCAAGGGGAACAGAGCCCTGAGGCTGCAAAGGGCTTGTCGAAGGCTGCGCAGAAGGAAAGGGGCCAGAGCTGATGCTGACGATCTGGCCAGGACCCCATCGAGCAGGGCTTGTAAGATCAGTGTGGGTTTGAGTCTATCATGCAATTCACTCATCCACACATGTTCATGTGGGCCTCGTGCAGTGTGCCAGTTACCCTTCTCTGTTGCAGAGACACCACTCAAAGGCAAGCAACTTAAGGCTTGCAAGCTGGAGATTTATCCAGCTTGTGGTTTCAGAGAGGAAATATAATCTGAGGTGGCAGAAAAGGCATCGCTGACTGGCAGAAACTGGACGCAGCTTAAGTCACATCCATCAAGGAGGCCGATAGCTGCAAGGGCAGACTTCTCCCCGGAGTAAGGTGGGGCTAATCAACCTCAGGATCCACCCCCTGTGACTGCCTTCTTCCAGCAAGTCTCCACCTCTTCCAGGTGCCATGAGCTTCCCAAACAACTAAAAGATTCAAACACGTGAGCCTGTGGAGGGCAAGTCACAGTTCAAAGCATGCCACGCAGTCACACTCTTCAGTTATGGGAGACATAGGATGGCTTAACCCGGCCAGTGGTTCTACCTTCCCAATTGGCTACCCTTAACATCCACCCAGGTGCCTAGCGCCCTCGGGATCCCAAGGCGGTGCTGCCATTCCAATATTCACATCAGCTTTCACGGCGGGAAGTGAGGGAAGGGATGTGGCTGGCCATTTCTGTTCTGAACTCTGTCCTAACCGGCTACAGTCTCAAGTGAGACCCAAATCTGTTTGGAAACATCCAAAGGCTTTGGATTCACAGACAAGGAACGAACCCTGGCCCTAACTGATTTGGGACCAGCCGTGGAGATTGATTTCCACAATGTCAGTCTCAGATCCTCTTCAACCTGATGGAGGAGAAGAGGCTGAGAGGAGGTGGGGAGGAGCCCAAAGACTCACAGCAAACAAGATGGTGCCCTTTCCACATACTGCCTACCAGTCCCCACCCCACTCCACCCATTTCTAACTCATCCCTGATCTCCATTTATCCTGTGTTGCATCAAGGCTTCTGGCTGGAGGGAAGGAAATGCCATCAGGAGACCACCAAGCCAAGTCCAGGGCAGCTGTCATCATTGCTGTCCCTAACACAGCTATAACAGTCTCAGAGCCCCCCAAGAAGGTGTGTGCTACCTGGGACCACCTGGACACAACCCACTCTTGGGCAGGCAATGCCTTATTTCCTGCAAGCTGATTTAGCTATAGTCTCTCTGCCAAGCTGTAGCTGTGGGGTTTGGAGCATTGGCTCACTTGTCCCTTTGAGCATGGGGAAACTTTGAAAATGGGGTGGAGATGAGCCTTGACTCTGGGCAGGGTGGGGGGCGGTAATCATACACTTACTCCACAGTTTTATAAGCAGGGAGATCTCAAAGGCGGTGTTTTCATTACCCCAGGCTCTGCCCTGCCATTAGTGTAATGGAATCATAATAGCAGTTACCTGGAAGATTTGTGGGAAGATTAAGAGATGTCGTACCATATGTACTACAAGATACCAGGCAGACTTAGAGACCATTATCTGAGTGCTTACTGTCCATCATGGTGACTGTATATCCCTCATCTCTCAGACCCATGTTCCCCTTTTCAACAATATCAGAATGTACGTTGTCACCTCATTCTACTTTTGAAAGCATTGCTAGAGCAGCACCTTGGATTATGAAGACGGGGCCTCTCAGGGGAGAACAGAATGAAAAGACAGGATGAGGTGGGCCCCACATTTCTCTAGTGTCCCCTTGGCACCTCTGAACTTTCAATCTCAAAGGGACAGGTGCAACCGGGCAGGTAGGTAGAAGAGGATCTGAGGCTAACATTGTAGAAATCAACCTCCAGTACTAATCTCACAAGCCGGGGGTCTTTCTGGCAGACGCACCAGGCTCACTGTGAATCCAAGGCTTCTTTGACTTTGGGGGCTGGTATTTCCAAACAGATTTTATTGGGTCTCTGTTACATGCAGCCGAGTCTCAGCCCCCACTACATTGGTGCCAGGTATTGTGTCCTGTCTCGGTCACTGTCCCCCAAATCTAGCAGAAAAGAAGAAATGTAGGTCAAATTGTTGGTTCTAAGCCATAGTTCAAGTGACAAGGAAAAGTGGTCCTTGCTGAGGCTGGATCTCTGGAGTGTTCAAACCAGGGCATCTAGGTGACCACCTACCTTGTGCCTACTGGAAGCGGCAAGTCATTGACTGGGAAGTAGTCAAGTGGAACTGATTTGGCATCCCAAGATGATATTTACATGTGTCATGAGTTACTTTTATTATTGTTTAACTCAAATACCTGACAAGAAGCAATTTGCAGAGGGAAGAGTTTACAGCTCAAGGAGATGCGGTGCGTCATTGTGGCAGGAAATTGTGGCAGCAGATGCCATTGCATCCATGGTTAGAAACCAATGAGAGATGAATGCTGGCACTTCTCGTTTTCCCCTTTTTATTCAGCCTGGGACCCCTAGCTTATGGAATGATGCTCCCTACATTTAGGGAAATGTTTTGCAATCTAAGTTAACTCAATCTGCAGACTCCTTCCCATACACATCCAGAGCTTGTCTCCTAGATGATTCCACATCCTGTCAAGTTGGCAATCAGTCTTAACCATCACCGCACCATGTGACCTTAAGCAATTGATTAGATCTTACTGGATGGTTGTAAAACTGGATGGAACACACTGTGGGTGCTTTCCAAGGGGACTGGGAGAGTGAAGGAAGAATGGGTGAGGTGTGTGTGTGTGTGTGAGGGGGTGTATCTTACTCTTTCACTTCTACCCATCCAGGCCTGTGGCGTAGGACATCCATGAGAGTGTTAATGAGCGTGGTCTTGAACCGTATTAATGTCCTCTGCTCTCTGCAAGACAAGCAAGAAAACTGCTCAGGACCACTGACTATGGTAACATAGACCAAGGAAAGGCTGAAAAGGGGAGAAAGAGAGGACAAGCCCCACCCTGAGAAATGCCAAAGCCAGAAGTACAAAACTTCAGAACTTAGTACCATAGCCCGTCAGCATTTAAAACAGCCAAACCAAGGGCTGAGGGAGAGAGTTCAGTCTGTAAAGTGCTTGCTGTGAAAGAATAAGGAGCTGAGTTCAATCTATAGAACATGCACATTAAAAAAACCAAAACAAACCACCACAAGAATTTGGTGTTGTGGCTTGTGCTTGTAACCCCAGAACTGGGGAAGTAGAGTCAGGCTGATTCCCCAGGACTCTCTGATTGGCCAGGTAAGCCTAACGGTGAGCTGCAAGCCAGTGAGAGATCCTGTTTCAAAAATCAAGATATGGGCTGGAAAGATGGCTCACGGGTTAAGGCTTTTGCCAGAGTTTGGATCTCCACACCCTTACATAAAAATGCCAGGCAGAAATGGCAGTGATCTGTAATTTTGTTCTTGAAAGGAAAGCCCGAGAAACTCCCAAAGCAAAACAATAAGGAGGTAGGACAGTCCAGAATCAATCCTGTGTTGTTACCCTTGGGCCTCCACAAGCAAACAAATTTAAGTGCCCTCTTGTTAGTATACACACACACACACACACACACACACACACACACACACACACACACAATCGAGCACATATGCAAAAATCAAGCTACGTGGGTTCTTGAGGAATGACACCCAATATTGGCCTGCAGCCTCCACGCATGTACCACAGGCACACGAACATGCACAGATACAAAAAAAAGGAGCCCAAGTAAGAATCACAGAATTTTTAAGTCACTGAAAACTAGCAAGGCAAGCATAGTAGCACAAACCTATAATTCAGGCATTAAGAACTTGAGGTAGGAAGATAGTTTGCTGTAAATTTGAGGCCTGCCTTCAGTGGGAAAGGAGTCTGTTTGCAAACCTGCGTTCAATCCCTGGAAGCTCACGTGGTGGAAGGATAGAGCTGACTTCAAAAGTTGTCCTCTGACCTTCCCCCACATGTCTGTAGGCATCTTATTTTTTTCTTCCTGTCTCCTCTCTCAAATAAATTAATAACAAGACCCAGAAACTATCATTTTTTTAAAAAAAAAAAAAGCTGGAGATGGGGGGGTGGCACAAATCCATAATCCTAGCACTTGGGAGGTGAACGTAGGAAGGGCAGAAGTTCAAGGTCATCCTTGACTACACAGTGAGGTCAAGGCCAACCTGGAAAGAGACCCTGTTTCAAAGGCAACAGAACGAAGCAAAAACACAAGCATTTATGTGACTCCTACTGTGCGCTGGGCGCGGTCTGGCGGCTTCCATGCTCTGTGACTAATCCTTACATCACTTGTAGCTCCCTTTTCCTGGCATTCATCTGGGAAGATGGAACAGATGTACTTTTCCCTATTCCTCCTACTAATGCAACTAAAAACCCAAAACATTATGCATAAAACAAACTTAAGAAGATTGAAAAGTGGAAAAGAAGACAGGCCAGCGGGGGACCTGGGACCAAAGCAATGACAGTGTGGTGAATTGCCTGGGTTTTTTTTTTTTTTTTTTTTTTTTTTAACTTCACATGTCCCACGTGTGGAGATAGGAAAAAAATAGTCACCAGGTACCCTAAAATGTGAATGGGCGTAGACCTTGAACAACCTTTGAAAACAGCCAAAGCCCAAGACAGAGCGACCTTGAACAGCTGAAGGCAACCATACTGTTCTCCAGCCAAACTCCACGAAGACATTTACTGTCCGCCTCCAGGGATACCAGTGATGACTCCGCACACTCATGAGCTTATAACGAAGCACCCCAACACCAGCTGCTGCCCGTGGGGCGGTATCTGCATAGGTACTTGTATGCATGTGTCCAGAGGTTGACACTGGATTTTAAAATTTCTGCCTCATTTTAAAATTTCATTATTGTTATCATCGTGTGTGTGTGTGTGTGTGTGTGTGTGTGTGTGTGTGTGTGTGTTCATGCTTTGTGGTATAGGTGAACATAGACATGCATCTACCATAGCGTACACGTGAAGGTCAAAGAACAACTTTGTGGAGCTCATTCTCTCCAACCACCTTTATGTGGGTTCCAGGGATTGAACTCTGATGGTCAGGTTTATGCAGCAAGCACTTCTACCGTCTGAGCTGTCTCACTGGCTCTCTACCTTAGTTTTTGAGACAGGGATTTTCACTATCTCATCAATTCAGCTAGAATGGGCTGGCCAGCCGACTCCAGTGATCCTCCTGTCTCTGCCTCCCAGCACTGGAATTAAGGGCACATTGCTGCCGTACCTAACATTTTTTTAAACATGTGTCCTGAGGATCTGAACTCAAGTCACTCATTCTAAGTGAACACTGTAATGACTGAGCCATCTCCACAGCCCTCACCTTGTCTTTCATTTTTAGACAGAATCTCATATGTAACCCAGGCTGGCATTGAAATCTCAACCCTCCTGCTTTAGGCTCAGGAGTTCTGGAAATATAGGCCTGTGCCACCATGGTCTTCTGGTCTTGATTGTGACATGACAGCTGGTGCTACAAGTCCCTTCGTGTCCACGAGGAGGATGTCAGCCCAGTCACAAGGAGACTTGCCCTGACATTATTGAACCACCGTGGTAAGTCCTCCAGCTTCTTTATTATATGAGGGGAATAAACATAATTCACTGATTGGGTATTCTGCTACATGTCTAACAGGCACGGGTTAGAAATAGGTGGGTGTGTCCTGTTGATTGACATGCTCTTGGTTTTCCAAGATGAGTGCGTAACCTAAGGGCCAGAGCTGAAGTGCTCCGCATACAAGAGCAAAAGACAGAAGGAGCTCAGAGAAGAGCAAAGATCAAACACTGGCTGTGGTGTGTGCGCTGCAAGCCAGTTTCCCAAAAAGTCTTCAGGAAAATACATGTTCTCGCTGTTCGGTTGTGTCTAGTGGATGCTGAGTGCTGCACCAGTTGGCCATGGCCACATATTGTGCAGAGGGGCAGGCTCAGCGTGCACAGTACTGCAGGCATGGGGTCGTCATAGGGCTGGTGAGGGAGAACTGAGAGTACAGTTAGTGGGGCAAACCAGCTCCACCCTTAACTGGCCACAGGATCTTGGCCTCTCTCTGGGCTTCCATTTTCCTGTCTGTATAATGGACACTGCAACAGGATCTAATTCAAGTGTTACAGTAAAGGTTTGATAATGTGGTACAGAGATAGTTGAGTTGTTTGGGGCTTGGTGCACACCAAGTGCTCAATGACTGCTATGATAACCAGTACTATAGTCTTTGAGGGCCAGGCACAGGGAGCACACCTGTAATATCAGCACTTGGGAAACAGACGCAGGAGGATTATGAGGTCAAGGTCAGCCTGAACTACATAGAGAGAATCTATACACACACACACACACACACACACACATGCTGAGTGTGTATATGTAAAAGATGGACAGGAATGAGTAGTCGAGAGAAGGAAAGAAAGAGAGGGGAGTCCCATGCGTGTATGAGTGGAACCACTCACCGCTCTTTTCCTTTTGATTGTCCATGACTTTTGTAGCTTTGATTCTGCAGAGAGAAAAGAAAAATGATAGAACCGTTTTGGCATGCTCACCTACCTTCCCTGCTCAACTTACTGCAGGGAGCAAACTTCAAACCACCATGTTCAAAGGTGCCTGGGTCCTGGGACATGGAGGCCCAGCCTGGTCAGGTTCTCAAACATCATCTGCCCAAAAAACGAGAGCTGCTGACTTTGACATGAATTTCCAAGGATTCATTGACCCATTTGCTGGAGGTTTGCTCTGCAGATAGGCCTGGTCTTGGGTGCTCCACAGGTTGACCCTGAGCCCCAGCTTTGAGAGCTCAGCTTACCAGACTGAGGGAAGGATTTGGACCTTCTGTTCAAACTCTGGATGTGTGAATTCTCAGGATCCGCCAGGGACTGTATCAGTTTCTCAGAAATTTTCTTTCACCCAAAATACACCTTCCAGATCGTCCATGAGTGGAACTGTTATTTGACTCCAATCAGATAAGGCTGCAAACATGCAACCCTGAGGCATGCATGAGAAGAGAAGCCAACTGGTGCCATGCAGGGCTACCCGTGCAGTGCAGGCGGACTTATTCTGCTGTGCTGAAACCCGGGACCACAGGCGCAGTGGCTGGAGATGGTGTGCATTCACTAGCTCACAGTTGTCCTAGGCCAAGACTGTGTGCACAGTTTCCTGGATTGTCTGTGTTGGTCTCACAAGGCCACATCAGGGTGCCGGCTGCAGCCACGGTTCTCACGTGGGCCACAGGGCCTCTTCCACACTCAGTTGCTTTAGGGGGAAACAACTTAGATGCTTGAGATTTAAAAAGAGTGAAGTCCCTGTTGACTTGGTAGCTGTCAGGTGGGCACTGCTCCCAGCCACCAGAGACATGGATGTCTGTGTTCCCCCAGCCACCAGAATGCCTCAGAGGACTTCCAAGTCAGCTGGCATGGCATCCTGTATAATGCAATGCAACCATGGGAAGAGCTATGCCATCTATTCCCAGCCTCTGTTCCCACTTGTGCATGCCAAAGTACACCAAGGAGGGGGCATGTTGGAGACCATCTTAGAGTTCTTTTTTTTTTTTTTTTTTTAATTTTATTATTATTTATTCAACTGTGTGTATGTGCGCATGTGTGTGTGTGTGTGTGTATGTATGTATGTGTGTGTCTGTGTAGAACCACGGACGAATTCGCGAACCACCATGGACGCCTCCACCACCTCCTGCCCCGGGATTCACAGGCTCCGCCCTACCAGGACCAGAAGCGCAGGCTGCCCCCCCCCCGCTTCCGCCTGGCGTCTATACGTGGGATCTGGGATCCGAACTCGGGACCTTCCGCCTGCAAGGCGGAGGCTTAACCCCTGAGCCACCTCTCCAGCCCCCATCTTAGAGTTCTGACATCCAACCTACCCCTCTGTTGCAGTTCACCGGCATGGTTGCTGATAAACGACCATCAAACAGCTTAAGGGAACAAGGGGTTTATTTCCTTATGACAGTCTGTTTACAGTTCTCAATTCAGTTTGATGGGAGAGCATGCACCAACACCAGCGTTGAGGGAACTGGCCACACCATCACCACATAATGGCTAAGAGAAGGACAATCCAAGAAGGATGCCGACTTCCTCAACCAGCTCTCAGTATTTTATTCACCTGTTTAGGGCCTAGACCCACCCACCATGGACTGGGCCTTCCCAGTCAGCTAGACAATCTCTTGCAGGTTTGCTCTAGGTTTAACTCAACCATTAATTCCTGACAAATGTGCCCAGAGCTCAAACCCTCAACTGTCAAGTTGACACCTGTACCTAACTTTGACACTCAAAGAATCTAGGGAGCAGGGGGCACCGCTTTACCAAAGAGACTGATCCCAGAAACAAGTGAGAGCATGGTCCAGTTTCATCTGAGCCCCACTGAGCGCCAGTACTCTTTGAGGCATGCTGGCCTTTAAAAAACACGTCTATGTCTCTGATCCTTTTTCCTGCCCTCAGGCATTTTGCCACAGGTTCTTCCAGTTACTTCAAAGTCTTTGGTTGCAATTATTTTTTTCCTTTTCTCACTGACTTGCTTTGACACCCCTGTCAAAATTCAATCAGCCCCATATGTAGACTCTAGGCCTACTGTGTTCCCTTGTCTATTCTTTTTTTTTTTATTTTTTTTATTATTTATTCAATTGTGCATGTGTGTGTGTGTCTGTGTGTGTGTAGAACCATGGGCGAATTCGGGAACCACCATGGACGCCTCCACCTCCTCCTGTTTACTCTGCCCCCGGATTCACAGGCTCCGCCCTACCAGGACCAGAAACGCAGGCTGCCCCCGCTTCCGTCTGGCGTCTATACGTGGGATCTGGGATCCGAACTCAGGACCTTCCACCTGCAAGGCAGAGGCTTAACCCCTGAGCCACCTCTCCAGCCCCTCCCTTGTCTATTCTATGTCCCTATCATTTTTATTTTTAGAATACCAAGAATCGGGCTGGTAAAATGGCTCAGGGGTTACGTCTCTGTCTCACAAACATAAGGTCCTGAGTTCAGATCCCAGGTCTCACGTAAAAATGCCAGGCAGAAACGGTGGCGGTCTACACTTCCGGAGCCTGGGAAATCCCATAGGGAAGCAGAAAGAGGTAGGAACAATCCAGGATGATTCCCAGAATTACTCTTGGTCCTCCACAGGGACACATTGTATCTGATAGATACACACACACACACACACACACACACACACACACACACACACGCGCACACACACCACAGTTCTCAGAGGGGATCTGTTTATGTGGTGCTGCAATTTGTCTTCCTGTTGCCAAGAAATTCACGAAAAAATGGCTTATGGGAAGAAGGGGCTTTATTTGGGCTTTATTGTCTAGTTGCAGTTCCTTGTTTATCTTGGCAGGACAGCTCATACCAACACCAGGAACTGGCCACACCATATCCACAGGATTTCTGAGAGGGACAAACCTCACTGGCAGGACTGCAAGTTTGTCCAAATATGCTGAAACATGTCAATTTACTTAACCAGCTTCCTCCATTCTACCCACCTGCCCAGGGAGTGGTCCCCTGTCATAAACCTGCCCAGGGAGTGGTCCCCCATCATGGACCGGGTCTCCCATATCATTAGACAATCTCCTGCAGGCCTGCTCAGCGCTTACCTGAACTATCCATTCTTCACAGATGTGCCTGAAACACAGCCTGCAACTGTCAAGTTGACACCTGTATCTAACTAGCACATGCGCTTTTGAAAATATTGAATGATTTATCAGAACCATTAAATTCCATTAAGTATATACATATTTATATACTACATATATACATATTTATACACACATATATATGATATATATAAACCACATATACATAAGCCATGTATATGATAGTGAGTACGTGACAGATGAACAGACAACAGGAGAGGTACTGAGCAAGACACATGAGCCCCTGAAAAGCTCCATGCAGTCTCAGGGACACCCCTCTTGCCACCTTTCCCTGTGTTCAGCAACCTGGGTGATTCTCAGAAGAGTCCCCCCACATACTCCCTGACAGAGCCCCCGCTGAGGATGACTAGCATCCTAGGGGTCTCCCATTGCTCAATAGGTATCTCCTTAACACCTTTGCTAGTGATAAGGTCCTCCGAAATGTCTGACCCTCACTTCCAATTCCCCCGCACAGCAAGCCGATTCTTTGTGAGACAAACTGCCTCCATGGCAAGGGTAAATCAGTGACATACTGGGGATTCTTTTCTTTTTCCCTTGGGGGATTTCTCTCCCACCACTGAATCCTCATAAAGCTCAGATATACCTTTCTGAAGGCATTTATCACTGTTTAGGCACTTGTCACTGTTACTCTTTCTGCTGTTGTGAGATAAGAGTCATGCAGCTTAAGGAGGAAAGGAAGATTGATTTGGTTTACAGTTCTAGAGGGCAGATATAGTTCAGAAAAGACAGGGCAGGCAGCAGAAGCTGGTGGAGTTTTTCGGTCATGTCCATTATGGAGGGAGGGAGGGAAGGAAGGAGGGAGAGGGAGAGAGAGAGAGAGAGCTGCAGACTGCTAGTACAGACTACAAGAGCAGACTCCAAACAGAACTGAACTCAAGGTTGGCCCCCTGTGACAATACTTCCTCCAGCAAGACTCCACCTCCTAAAGATGCCACACCCTTCCCAAATGTCAACACCAGCTAAGAATTCAAACACATGAACCTATGGGGGACAACAACTCACATTCAAACCATGACAGTATGTTGCAAGTCTTTATAAGAAATCTTACATGTCCGGACAAGGTGGCACATACCTAAAATCCAAACACTAGAGAGGCTGAGGCAAGAGGATGGAAAGTCCCAGATCAGCCTGGGTTACACAGTGAAAACCTATCTCAAAACAAAATACTCAGAAACAAATCTCATCTCTCATCTACCATGCTGCCTGAAATAGAAGCCATATTACATCTTGATGGGAAAAATAATTCAGGAATATGAAGATTTCCCCAAACCTTTAAAACTGTGCATTTACAAAAGATTAACTTACAAAACTTTAGGAAACAGCTCAGAGATGCTCTTGCTGGCTACAAAGAGAAGACTCTGATTACATTTCTCAATCTGCTCCATACGAGGAAGGAGAGTAAGGGGATACCAGTAGTTGATGGGGGATCAGTGAAAGGCACTAGTTGTCGTGGATTAAGAGAACTTCCTCCCTGCCTGGCTGCGCCTCACAAGCGCTGCTTTTGAGCTCCCTGATGTGACCTTCCAAGGGAAATCGGGTTTGGATCCAGTTTGTTATACCCGGCTCAACTAGTGAGCCGGGGTTGGCCTTTGATCATGTTACCCACAAGCAGTTTCACTGCTCACCTGATTCCTCCAGCCCCTTCTGTCTGCTAGATTCTATTCCTCGCTTCCTCTGAGTCCCCCATAAAGTGTCTATCATGCCTCAGAGCTGAGGCTACAGGGATATGACCTTTAGGAGATGACCTCAAAGATGTGAACACAGGATATTCTGATTTCTTGGGAGCATGTATGTGTTAGAGTACACATGACATGGCCTGGTATGCTTTCTTAGGGAGTTCCCTTTTCCCAGGGTCATTTGAAAGAAGCCACAAAGTCCTATATTAGTTACACAGGAGAACTTCACCTCTCCAAAAATAAGAACAAAATTCTATGTCACAAAGAAAAATGTGCTATCATTTTTCCTTTTTCATGTGTATGGCATGGGTGTGGGGATGCATCCACGTGCGTTTATATCTTTGCATGTGTGTGACCTCACATGTTGTGTGGTGTGTGTGTGTGTGTGTGTGTGTGTGTGTGTGTGTGTGTAGGCCCAAGTTTGCCACCTGTAATGCCAACACTCAGGAGACAGAGGCAGGTGGATCAAGAGTTCAAGAACATCTTCAGCTATATGCAACCTAGATTACATAGTGAGACACTTTTTAAGAAAAAAAAATGAACAATAAAAAAAACCTGAGATGTATCCACGTCTATGTATTTAAAGAGTATCCTTTACACTGAGAAGTGGATTATGAGGCATAATAGCAGCTGAAGTGGAGAAGATAAATCACTAAGTGCAGGAGGAGACTTCACTGAGGTGTGAGAAGTGAGCAGCTAGACCTGTAGTTCAACACATTCATTCAACGGAGACCAACAGTTTGTCAGCTCTGCGATGGGCGCTGGGTCGCGGAGATACAGAGAACAAGCAGATGCTGAAGTCTAGCAGAAAAGACAGACGTTAAACAAACGTTCACAGGAATAAAGAATCCTGGTAAACAGGTAACTCAAAGCACTTTGAATGCAGACGGATTCACTTTTTCGTTGTAAAGGGAAAAAGAGAGGTGGGTGGATGGATGGATAGATGGATGAGTGGTGGTGGGATGAACGAATCTTGAAAGATTTCTCTAGTTCGGAAAATGCAAAATTTCGAACTTCCCTGAAACTGACAGAAAACGTTGGGCGCAGTTTCAGGACTAGGCTTGGTAACTTTCCCGCCAGTACGAGTGCTCGCGGGGCATGCGCCACGGCTCGGGCGGCGCGCGGCACGACGGGTTTGTAATCTGTAGTACGCGACCCCTGCTTTCCCTTGGAAAAGACCAAACCCCTCCCGTTTCATCCCCCCACATTCTAAATCCCTCTGAGGCTTCTCTTCCTCTAAGGATATGGAAAACACCTGGATCAGCGCCACTCCTACCTTGGGTCGTGACATGACACTGTTTTCTGGGTCCAAACCAAACCGCCACGGCTCCTAGCACAAGCTTGGGCGTCCCGTTACCAGGGCGACGAAGGTGGGTTGCAGATCCGCCGTTCTGATTGGATGAGCCTAGGCCACGCCTCTCACCATAGTTCTTGGGCTGCAGCTGACCCGCAGCCCTGGGTTCTTGAGGTGTCGGGTCGCCCAGTTCCTTGGACTTTCTCCGCCTTTTCTCCCAGTAACACGTGCCCCAGGGCTCACGTGGCCAGACGCTGGCCGTGCACAGAGACACTCACTGCCCATCTGCGCCCCCCTCGACTCAAAAGCCTTACATCCGAAAAAACACTCACCTTTGGAAATCGCAATAATTCTTTTTCCTTCCTGAGTTCCTCACCAACAAGTGACCAGTCATTTGGTGGTCAGTAGCCGCTGAACTCCCCCAGCCACTCGATTAGTCTGTTAATCTCAACCCCCGCCCCCCAACACACATACTCATTAGGGACTCCACAAGCGCAAGTTTACATTTCCAAAAACACCTGCTGTCTTTGAGCTGTGCTAGGTAGAGTCTTTTCAAGAAATCTCATTTGCTGTATTACCCGAGTAGAGCCCTATTGCCATTTTGAAACATGAAGACCTCCTAGCTCATGGTCTCTCCTAGTGATGTTTCTGTTGCTGTGATAAAGTATGCTGGCCAAAGTAATTTAAAGGAGAGTGTGTTTGACTGAAGGTGCCGCCCATCGTGGCGGTGGGGGAGTCATAGACTGTTAGCAAGAGCTTGAAGCAGCTGCTCCTATCACATCCACGATCAGGAAGCCAATACACATGAATGCGTCAGCTCACTTTCCTCTTCTTATATACTCCAGAACTCCAGCCCAGGGAACGAGCGCCTCACAGGGAGTGGATCTTCCTGCCTCAATTAACCTAATAAAGATAATCCCTTACAGGTGCATCCTGAGGCTTGTTTCCTAGGTGATGTTGGCAATTTATGTCAATCATTACAGGCCTGTTCCATCTTCAGAACCAGAACCTCTACACACACATACACACACACACACACACACACACACACATATAAGCACACATGTACACATACATACATGCACACACATATGTGCACACACTTGAAAGCATGACATACATATTCCTGCTCTCGCCATTATGTCCCCTCTGGCATTTATTGCCTTACCTCCTGTATCATTTGTGAGGAAACCCTACTGGTGATTTCATTTCCGTGGTACAGATAACTATTTTCAAGACTGGGAGTCAGGGGGTCCCTTCCTTCCCTCAACATTTGTACATCCTGTCTACTATACTCTTGGATATTCACACACGTCTCTGCTTCTTTCCAGCTTCTTAGTCCACTTCATCCTGAGTGCCACCATCTCCTACCTGCTCAGTCGCAGAAGCCTCCTCGCTGGCTTCCCAAAGTGAGAGACTTCCGTGTTAAAACAGATGTCATGATATCCTTTGGTTTTCTGTCCCATGGAAGAGGGAACAATGTCAACTCCATCGTGGTCAGAGAGGCACCTGAACACATGGGCCCAACTGCACTCTTTAGCCCTTCCCCATGACTCAGTTCCCTCTGCTCCAGCCACTGGTCTGCCCCCAGGGTTGGGTCTTCCCCCCATACACACACACTCCACCTGCCCCCAATCATGCCATCCTGCAGGAATGCTCTCTCCACTTTTACAGAAGTCTCGTCCTTCTCAAATAGCAGTTCCCAGCTCAAATGTCACCATTCAAAGAGGATCTCCCTGCCCTTCCCACTTTATTTTCTTCGTAGACACTGGGAACTTTTGTGAACATATTGTTTCTTAGTTTATTTCCTTTGCCTTGTGGCCTGGATCTGAAAAGTCTGGTATGTTGATATGATCCACATGGCTACTGAGCATCTGATGCCCAGCTTGTCTATCAAGATGTAGAAACTCGAATGTAAGGTACATATTGGTAAATTGTGAAGTGCTGTTTGGGTTTGTGAAGAGCTGACTCCCAGGATCTCCTGCTCAAGCATGTTTATCTTAAGTGAGGCTGTCCACCCTCACCTCTGTGACAGAGAGAAAGAATAGTAAATAGCACAACACCAAAAACACCATGTCCTTGAGAACAGCTAGAAGGTAAGTCATTTCCAGCAGGCATTACTACGGTTTGTCCCGTGATGGGAAAGGACCTGCAGTGCAAAAGAAAATTCCAAAGCTTGCCGGAGAGAACTGTGTGCCTGGGACTTTTTATTGGGAATTCCAGCATGACTGCTTCTTTAGTGCTTTCTGTGGACTGTAGAACACACCGATTTGATGGTGTATTATTACTTGTTTTGTGATGATGATATTACTTTTGGCTGCTCTCCCAATCGGACTACTGCAGTCCTCTGCTGATGTGACTAACTTGATGATGCTTTGCTATCTGCTGCATCCATCTGCTACCAGATATATATATATTCTTTTACTTTTGCTTGCTACATGCTTAATAAAAGCACTCAAAACTGAGAGTACAGCTATTGTAGATCATTGTTGGTACAGAATAAAACTCCATACCCACATTGTGAAGACCCCATAAGTAAAAAAGATCACAAAATGCATCATCACTATTTTCTTTTTTATTATTTATTCAATTGTGTGTGTGTGTGTGTGTGTGTGTGTGTGTGTGTGTGTGTGTGTGTGTAGAACCATGGACGAATTCGAGAACCACCATGGACCGCCTTCACCTCCTCCTTGTTTATTCTGCCCCAGGATTCACAGGCTCCGCCCTACCAGGACCAGAAACATAGGCTGCCCCGGCTTCCACCCCGAGTCTATGCGCGGGGTCTAGGATCCGAACTCAGGACCTTCTGCCTGCAAGGCAGAGGCTTAACCCCTGAGCCATCTCTCCAGCCCCATCATCACTATTTTCTAAATACTGACTAAATGCTGAAATGATTGTATTTGAATATACTTGGATAATAAAGATATTGTCAAGAAACTTGCTTCTACTTTTTAATGTGGCTATGAGAAAACCTCTAATTCTTGGTATTCTGTACCTTTGTTGCAGGAATAGACCAGGGCTTCTTAAATTTTTCTAGATATAATCTCTCTTTCTCTCTTTTTCTCTCTTCTCTCACCCTTTCTCCCTCCTTTTCTTTCTTCCTCTTCCCCTCTCTCTCTCGAAACAAGGTTTTATGCAGCCAACTCAACTTATGTAGCTCAGCTCAAATTCACTACATTCTGATCCTCCTGCCTCTACCTCCTGAGGGCTAGAATTACAGGCGTGTACTGCTGAACTGTGTCATGTGGTTCTGAGGATCAAATCCAGACTTCCATGCATGTCAGACAAGCATTTTATCAACTGAGCTACACTGCAGCCCCTCCTGACCCCTTTTCAGCTAAGAAATGACCCCAAACTTACAGGTATATAAAATAGATATACAAATCAAAACATTTACTGATAATAATGCATAAATTTATTTAAAAACCACTTTGAGGCCACAAGTTGGCTAAGTGGGTAAAGCATTTGGCTAACTGGGTAAAGCAAACAGGCAGTCTGAGTTAGATCTTTGAAGCTTCCACAATAGGAGAGAACTATCTCCAAAAGTTGTTCTCTGACCTCCACACACGTGGCATGCAAGTGAACACACACACACACACACACACACATATTAAAATAAATCTAAAAACTTTTGGCATACATACAATTTTACCAAATATTAAAGATTAAAATATATTTACATACCAAGAAGATATGTTTATTATAAAGAATTATAGAACTTGGCTGAATATTGCTATTGTAGGACACAGAGTATCCTCAGAGTTGATATTTTGACTTTTTCCACATCAATCCTGACAGTACCACTTCACATATACATGTAGTACGAAAGGCAGAAGTATGTTTTCTGCCATGCCAGAGATTGTTATAAATCGTCTAGTCTCAAGCCAAAGCTCATTTAAACAAGTCTTACAAAGGCGAATCAGCAACTCAAACAGCAATTTAAAAAAAATACCAAGCATCCTAACACATACAATTCAAAGATAGATTAATTTGATAGTTCCATGCTGAGGAGCGATGTCAGGAAAATATTAGAAGCTTGTATTTTCTTTTTTCTGTTTTTGTCTTTGTTTTTCATAATAAGCTGCTCTAAGAGCAGACAACTTCGCATGGGCAATAAAAACATTGCAATTTATAACATGCAGTAGCCACTAATCTAAAATGAAGTGTTTCAGCAGTGTTCATTGGTATTGTGTAGCTGACAGCATGCTTGGGTAAAGTGTGTACATTGTGTAATTCAGCCAACGCTGTGATGTTCTCACACAATGCAATCCAGGTGGGCAATGCCACATGCACCTTAAATATGTGTTTTGCTTCAAATTAATTTTTGGCTGATGTGTTTGGAAATCTTTAATTGTTGCCACAATCACCACCACCATATAAGGGTTGTGATCCACAGTTAGGAAAATTGGGGTCTGAACTCTGGTTAAACAAAGAGCCACCTCTATCTTACCCCATAACCGTGTCCCCATTACCTACTGCTTAGTTAATATTTGCTGAATGATTTGTATGAAAACAGAGAATGCTGAGACAGGCCGCCCCGCGTTGCACTGAGAACTTGAGAAAGGAAGAGATAAAGAAGAGAAGGTTTCTTTTTCTTTGATCACAGTTTAAATGGTTTCTCTGTCCTGCTTGTGCCGACGCTTCCTCAGTCACCTTCTACTACAGATAGAAGGACAGGGACGATGACTGGAAGAACAAAGCTGACTCAGCTGTTTGGACTCCATCCCCACAGGAGGTGCCTGGACTCAGTTACTGTATATTTGTTTCCTGCTAGTAGCCAGGGATTGCTTATCTCCATACAGATAAGCTCGGTCCCAGTGGGAACTATCTCAGGTCATGCAGCAAGTTACCATCACCTTGAACCTCGGGGTTTCTTGTGGTTTTCTGATCCAGGACCCAGGTGATTGGAACCCTTCTTAAAACTCTCTTTTCCCCATACTTACCCCTGGTCCTTGGGACTTCCTAATAACAGTTATGGCTGGGGCCCAGGAGAACTTACCCACTTGGCACCATCCTCAAAGGGGTCAGAGTGGATGGAAGGAGGGGTGGATGGGAGGGAGGGCTAAAACAAGAGAAGGATGGAGGGAGGGAAGGAAGATGAGAGATGAATGAAGAGGATGAGAGAATGGATGGGAGGTAGAAAGGAAGAAAGGGAGGGAAGAAGGGAGGGGGAGGAAAGATGAGAGGAGACTGAGAGATGAATGGATGGATGATGGATGGATAGATGATAGGTGGACGGGTGGGTGATGGATGAAAATGAGTAGCTGGGTGGAAAATAAGTAGAACGGATGAGGTTCCAGGGGGCGAATAGGCGGCGAGCACGGATCCTCTGGTGCGTGCGGACGGAAGAAGGTTGGCTGGTAGGATGGCTGCACGGGAGGGATGTAATGGAAGGAAATTACCCGTTTTTCTTGTCGCGGGAACTGGGGAGCAGAGCCTTCAGCGGTCAGAGTCCAGCTAGTCTCCCTAAGGGAATCGAGGCGGGAGAAGCTACTAGTGCCCTGCCCCCGGGGGCCGCAGGGAGGTGCAGGCAGAGCCGGAACAGGGTGGTGGGTCTGGGTGCCCCTGGGGGGGTTCCTCGCCACACACACCCCCTTCGGCCGCGCCTGACGGTGCCAGGGTGGGGGGAGCGCCCCGCCCCCCTCCCGGAGCTGGCGTCCCACGCGCGGCAACAAGCTGCCGTTGTCCCGCGGGCTGTGGGCCCCGCACACTGGGGCTTTGTCCGGCCCCCCGCCACGACCCAAGGGGGAGGGGGGCCCACATGACCGAGGGGGTGGGAGGAGCCTGCGGCGGCGGCGGCGGCAGCTCCATCACTTCCCTCCCGGCCGGGGGTCGGCGGGCGTTGGCGGCGGCGGCTGCACAAGGCTGGGCAGGGCCGCAGACGCCCGGCCCCGGGTTCCCCGCCAGGCTGCAGGCGCCGGGCCTGAGCGGGCAGGGCAGCTGCGAGCCCAGCGCCTTCCAGGCGGCGAGCTGGGGGTGCTCCCGGCCCCCCGGCGTCGGGATCATGGGGAATGGCATGACCAAGGTAGGGGGAACCGCCCTCTCCGCACCTGCGGCCCCTCCAGCCCCAGCCGGGTCTCCTCCCGCCCGGAGGGCGGCGTGGCCACGTCTGGTCTCGCGGCCACTTGACCCCGCGTCCGCCTCTCCGTTGCCGCCGGTGTCTGGCTGCCCTCTGCGCGACTCTTGCGGTGTCTTTCGCTGTGTGTGTGTGTGTGTGTGTGTGTGTGTGTGTCTGTGTGTCTGTGTGTGTGTCTGCCTGGCTTGGATCGGATTCCTGGACTAGGACACCTCTCCACCTCCCTCCATCCCTCGGATTCTGATCCTCCTGGCCCTCCACCTGTGTGTGCCTCAGTCTTTCCCTCCTGACCCATTTCTCCTCCTCCTTCTCCTCCTCCTCCTCACCCTCCTTCCACTCCTCTGGGACTTTCTGCCCCTCCCTCTCTTCCCTCTCACTGGTCCCTGGGATGGTGTTCCTGGTGCCCACTAGGGTTAATTTGATCTCCTGCCCTCCCTCCTTTGCCAGAGTTCTAGACCCCTCATGGAGCACCAAGGTCTGCCAGAGACATAGCTTCCTGAGGTCCCTCCCTTCAGCTGCAGAGAGAAGCTTCAAGTCCCTTGCTGGAGGGGGGAGGGTGCAGCCTGTCCCGCTAACCCCTGCTGTCCTTCCTCTAGGTACTTCCTGGACTCTACCTCGGAAACTTCATTGGTGAGCACTGTCCACTCTGTCTATCCCGAGTGTGTCCTATTGGAATTCAGGCCCATACAACTTAGATATTCTGAGGAATGAAACCTGGGCCAGGGAGGTCCCGGAGGGGGAAACGTTTGTGTAGGCCTGTGGGGATTGGACAGGAGTTCCCCATGCTGGAAAGGTCATCTTGAGATGGAAGCATCTTAGGTCTGGCACTGATATCCTCCCCCCACACTCCATTTAACCTCCCCACCATGTTCCACCAATAGGTCAAAGGGCAGCACCAAGAGCTCAGACCCCTTATTACACATTACAAGGTCCACTAGTCCCAAAGGCTCTTTCGGGGAGTTCACCTGAGATGTGCTTGGGCATGTGGCTTCCCCCTACCACCTCCTCTGAGGAGGTGCTGCAGCTTGCAAGTAAGTCACTGAGGGAAATCACCGCCAGGTGTCTGGTATGGAGAGCGGGGCAGGCATTCTGAAGGTTTTTGCCTTCCTGTTCTCTCACCTACCTCTCACAACAGCCTTCCACCAAGGAAGGGGGAGAACATATCCCCTCTTCCCATACATGCCTTCAGAGGTCCCTAGGCTGGTACAAGGCTTGGTGACCGTAGGCGAAAAGTCACAGAGAGATTCAGGTGTCCCACCACTGCAAGCCCCTTCCCTCTGGGGAGTTACTTCAGCTGCTCCATGCCACATTGGTTTCTGAGAGTATTTGGCTAAGTTGGGTCTGATTCCTCCTCCAGTGTGTAGGTTTCACAAGAAAGAGCCACGAACCTGACCCGGAACACTCAGTTCCCAGCCAAGGCCTGCATAGTGGGCGAGTGGAGAATGCTTACTGAATGAAGAAGTAGGCGCATAGAGATAAGACACACTGTATCTCGATTGTGAGAGACACCCACCCCCAAAAGACAGCCACTGATGGCATTGAGGGGTGTCATCCTTGACATGCTTTGTGGATACAGACGTAATATTTAAAACAAGAATCCTGTATGTTCTAGAAGCTGTGCCTCCCGCTGAAGTTATATACTGTGGCCATCCTCGAATGTCAGCACACAGATTATCTTAATTGCTCCACAGGCTCCCAACATGTGGATATACTGTTTTTTTTCTTTTTTAATCCAGTCCCTCTTTGGTTAATCCAGCCAGGTTACTCCCATGTCTGGCTGTTTCTGAAGTAAAAGGCACCGCAGAGAACAGCAGCCTCTTCTGTCTGTGTGCAACGGCTCTGCCCACAAATTCCTAGAAGTAAAAATCATGGGTCCCAGGATGTGCTGGGGAAAGGGGTTTGGAGTAGAAAGAACAGCTTGAGCAAGGCTGGGACACACCAGGCAGGTCGAGGGAAGGAGCAGCAGCCAGCAGGGGGTGGGGTTGGGAGATCCGGTGGGAGGGGTTAGCAAAAGACTCAGGCCTCCGCTGCCCTTGGCCATCAGGAACAAATAAGTCACACCTGCCAGTTTGGCTCAAGCACCCTCTTTCTTTCAGATGCCAAAGACCCGGATCAGCTGGGCCGGAATAAGATCACACACATCATCTCTATCCATGAGTCACCCCAACCTCTGCTGCAGGTACTCTGAACCCCCTTTCCAGGGCTGGTAGGTGGGGAGGTAGGCTGCTGAGCTCATAGCAGCTATTTGTCAAGTACCTACTATGTGCTAGGCCCAGGACTTCCCTTTTTCCTCAGTATCGAGGATAGGAACCCAAGACCTCAGACATGTTAGACAAATAGTCAACCACTGAGACTCACATTCCCCAGCCTGGGGCTGCCATCTTGACCCACTTTGATTCATCTGGTCTCACTACTTCTGGACAGTAGCATCCTTGTTGTGGTAACTGAGACCCAGAGAGGTAAATGAAATCTCCTAACATCACACAGCAAAGAAGCTGAGATTTCAAAAAGGTCATCTGACCCCATTGGTCTTACAGGAAACTTTAAAAGATCCCTATATGGGCTTCCTTCTCTTTACTGAGTAGCTAGATGTTCCAAGTAGATGACATCGAGCTCTATGCCTTGTGGGACAGCCTTGGACTGTGACTTCACCTCTCTGGGCCTTGGATCCCTCAACTCAGCGCTGCAGAGGGCTGTCGTGAAGATGTGAAGGGTTGGGGCTGGAGAGGTGGCTCAAGGGTTAAGCCTCTGCCTTGCAGGCAGAAGGTCCTGAGTTTGGATCCTAGACTCCATGGCGGAAGTGGGGAGGGGTGGGCGGCCTGCGTTTCTGGTCCTGGTAGGGCAGAGCCTGTGAATCCTGGGGGGCACAGTAAACAAGGAGGAGGTAGAGGCAGTCCATGGTGGTTCTACACACACACACACACACACACACACACACACACATACATATACGCACACGCACACACAATTGAATAAAAAAAAATTTAAAAAAAGATGTGAAGGGTCGGCTGGGTGGTGAAATGCTTTTGCACACCTTGAGACACGGTCCAATTGTTGCAACCCCGAAACAAAGGGCGAGAGCGTTAGGGCGTCACAGAGGAAAGTGGAAACTGCAGATCTGGTGCTAGAGTGAGCAGACTATTTGTTCTCTGTACACAGAACGTCTGAATCTCTGTCATTCCGTCTATTAAGTGGGAATTTTATAATGGTACCAACCTCCTTGAGTCGCTTGGCGACACATACTCTTGACAAGACATACAGATAACTGATGTGTAACAGCCAAGTCGAAAATATTCTCATCCCAGGCTGGCAGATGGCTCAGTGGGCAAGAGCGTTTGCTCTGCGAGCATGAGGACCTGCGTGTGGATCCTCAGGATAGCACACATGTCAGAGCCAGCTGTGCCCACACTGGCCTCTAACCCCAGCACCCAGGTACGGAGACAGGAGGATCTAGGGGCCGACTGGCAGCCAGCCAGCCTAGCCAGAAAATGGTGAACCTCCGGTTCAGTGAGAGACCCTGTCTCAAGGGACTGAGATGATGAATAAGTAAGTGGTGGTGTGATAGGGCAAGGCACCAGACGTGTTTCTTCCGCCTCGTCTTCTGCACATGCGCACATGGGCGCGCACACCCACACTCTCTGTGTATGTTCTTACCACATACAGAGTCCCCTTTTCCTTCTTTGTTAGTATCTGCACTGTCCGCTGAAGGGATGGAATGTGAGTCCAAAGGTTTGGGGCATCCAGGGTCAAATCCTGCTTCCTCCAGAGACTTGCTGTGTGACCTTGGGACGGTCTTTCTTTATCTCTAGGTTTCAAGCCCCCATCCCTCTTAATCAAATTTGATGGTCTCTAAGGACAATTGACAATCATCCATGACCTTCATTGTGGAAGAAGGAATTTCCAGGCCAGTGGAATCCGTATTTGTGTTATAGGACAGCCTCGTTCTGGAGTATTGGAGTTTGCAGTCTAAACGGATTGCATTGGCAGGCTTTTCCAATTATTAATGTGTTCATTAAGGAAACAACTTCTTACAGAAAGAGCCCCACCCCCACACCTCCTCACCAGCAGGCCCTCCCTCCCTCCGGGGGGAATTCAGCAAGCAGACCCAAGGCCAGATACATTGCAAAGCGAAACTGCCAACCTTGCAAAAAGATTTCATGACCTTGGGAATGTGAATTAGAGCCGCAGACACCAGAGAATCTGCCCTGTAGTCCTTCGGCTAAGCACCTTAAAGTGCTACTGAATTATTTCTTGGTATTTTCAATTCGTCCACTTATTATTGTTTATTTGTGTGCACGATATGTGCATACAGTCCATCGTGAGGTGTAGCTGTCAGAGGACAACTCTGCGGAGTTGATTCTTTCTTTCCACTTTTATATGGCCTCTGGGAATCAAACTTGTGTCACCAGGCTTGCGTGGCAAGCTGAACCATCTTGCCTGCCCTGAAAAGAGCTATTTAAAGTAATAAATATTAAAGGCTGGAGAGGTGGCTCAAGGATTAAGTCTCTGCCTTGCAAGCAGAAGGTCTTGAGTTCGGATCCTAGACCTCATGTATAGACGCCAGGCGGAAGATGCAGGGATGGCCTGCATTTCTGGTCCTGGTAGGGCGGAGCCTGTGAATCCCCGGGCAGAGTAAACAAGGAGGTGGTGGAGGCGTCCATGGTGGTTCCCGAATTCGTCCTTGATTCTGCACGCGCACACACACACACACACACACACACACACACACACACAGACATACACACACACATACACACGTGCACACATGCATACATACACAATTGAATAAATAATAAATACTAAAAAATTTAAAGTAATGAAATATTAAGTAATAGTTAATATTAAATATTAAGAAGACTCTGAGATAGGCAGTAAGGTCCATGGAAAACATGGAGAAAAATTATCTTCACGTTGTAAGGAGGTAAACATGAAGCAAAGGATGCCTCTTGTTAATTAGTCATGGCTTTATAGCCATCCGTTGAGGTACAGGATGTCCTGTAGCTCATGATTCTCCTCTCTCAGTCTAGTGCTAGGATTATATGCACACACCACCAAGCCTGAGCCTCTTGTTTAATTTTTACTGCTTTTCAAGATAACTAAATCCTCTCTGTTCTTTTTCATGGTGTAATTTTGAGATCTCTGCTTGGGTGGAGGGGAGATATTGAAGAAGCCCCTTCTCCCACTACAGGATCAAAAACTTCCATGTCCTTTGGGCCCTTTAGTCTGGGTCACTTGTCGATCAGGACAGTGCACAGCCGGAACTGGGAGACCCAAAGAACTGGTGTCTGCTTCCTGTGGTCAGAGACTGAGAGTGGCCGAGAGAGGGGCAGGTGTAGGCTGGGGTCACATTGGTCTCCGGCGGTGTAGGCACAGGGAGAGAGATATGAAGGCCACATATGCTTAGTGTGCTTGTCTTTGCAGGATATTACCTACCTTCGAATCCCAGTGGCAGATACTCCTGAGGTACCCATGTAAGTTCTCTGGATGGGCCCACAACTGGACAGACAGCTGCCTTCAAATGGGAGGGGGTCTATGTTTTGGGGATGACAGAGCATACTCAGGTTGAAAAGCTGTCATGGACCCCCATAGCTAGGTTAGAGTCTCTCTTGATCATACATCTTGCAGCATGTTCCTGGCCAGATCTCTCCTCAGCTTCGACATGGAGAAAATGCCCTGTCTCCAGAGATCAGGTGCACCCGCAGATTTGAAGGTCAGGTTCGGCCTGCCCTGGCCTGTAGTTAAGACACCTAGTACCTCACCAGGCTTTGCCATTTGCTGCTGTTGTGTGACCTTGGAGAAACTGCTTCTCTTCTCTGAGCCTCAGCTAGATAAACCCAGGATGTGGTCAGATTCACCGGAGACTTGTAAAGATGAGATGATATGAGTTGGAGATCTCGGACGGGCTGGGGTAAAATTGTGGAGACTCAGAAAAACTGGGGTTTTGTTTGGGTTATTAGCATCCATGTCTCTAGCATGGGGTAGCTCTAGATGGAGCTTCACCTTTGGGGGCTCTTCTCCCAACCCTCCTGCTGACCACTGTTCCAGATCCTGGAACATTGAAGACCCCAAGCAGTGGCACCCTCCATCCCCCTGCACTCATTTCCTAGAAAGACCAGAATCCACTCAGAGTGGAAACTCAGTTTCTCTGGGCCCACTGGAGAGGGGCCTGCTTCCCTCCCTGCCTGACAGGCCACCGGCACTGCACCTCTGCCTCTTCCTGTGGCCAGTTCACTGGAGAAGCCGCTGAGCCGTCATGGCCCTTAGTGTCCCTTACCATCTTCTTTCTTCTGTAGCAAAAAACACTTCAAAGAATGTATCCACTTCATCCACTGTTGCCGAATCAACGGGGGGAACTGCCTTGTGCACTGGTGAGTTCTGAGGGCTGTCGCCCCACGTGCCCGTCCCACGGAGAAGGCTGAACCCACAGTGATCCCCTCCAGCCTGCCATAGGGCTGATGGTCCGTCATCCTTCAGGACAGGTCACCTGGGGGCTCATATCAGAACCTTGCTCCGTAGCCCAGCTGCTTTTTTTCTCTGACACTAGGTTTCCTCATCTGCAAAATAGGGGAATGAATGTCGAGTGACAGGGATATCGAGGGAGCCGGGTGAGATCACATGGGTAGCCCATTCATTCTGGCCTACCAAACTCTTCAGCAGGCCTTTGAGGTATGGGTAAAGGCAGTGGAAACCCTGGGCTAGGACGCAGGACCACGGAGTCTGCTCAGGGGTCCTTGACCCTGTAGATGTCATTCATTCCAGTACCTTCTCACTGAGCATCTATTTGAAACCAGGCTCCAGCTATGGTCAAGGAATCAACTCTTCTTTTTACTTATTTATTTGAGAGAGGATAAAGAGCACACACATGCTATGGAGCATGGGTGGAGGTCAGAGGTCACTATATGGGCTTCCGGGGATTCAACTCTGGTTGCCAGGTTTGTGAGTATACCCCCTACTTGCTCAGCTACCTCATGAGCCTGAGGGACCAGCTCTTCTTCAACCCTATCTCCTCCGCAGCCAGCTACCTGACCTCCCCATCTTGAGGCCCATCTTCCACGTTGTGGTCTTTGTATGTACTACCTAGAACATGCTTTCTTTTTGATTACAGTGCTGGGAATTGAACTCAGATGATAATGCAATAAGCAAACTGTCTCAGTCCCATATTTCTGTTTCTGTAATGAATAAGTTACCCAAACAATTTGGGGGAGCAAAGGAATTTCTATTCAAGCTCGTGGTTCCAGGTTGTAATCTGTTATGGCAGGAAAACTATATGAGCAGGAGCCAATGGTACTGGTCATACCATATCCATGAGCAAGGACCAAAGCTTATGTTCTAGTTGCCTCCTAGTTCTGCCTACTAGTTTTCTCTCCATCTTATTTACCTGCACAGGGAATGGTCCCCCCCCCCACTACGAGCTGGGTCTTCCCACATCCATCATGTAATTAAGCAATTTCCTACAGGCTTGCTTTAAACTAGACCTTTCCTCATAAGTATAACCTAAAGGCTTAGCTCTAAATTGTCAAGTTGACATCTGTAATTGCCAGTACACCACAGCTGATCTATGACTCCAGCCCTAGAACACACTTGCCTAACCTTTATCAATTATTCAAGACTCAGCCTAATGTTAGTTCCTAGGGAACTGCTCCCCTTGGCCTCCCAGCTCCCTGCCACGGCAGTATCTCCTCGTGTGAACCCCAGAGTCATTCAGAGCAGTCACCAGTAACTGCAGTTGCCTCTATGGTTACAGGCTGTCTCCACAAGCCATACCATAAACTCCAGGGCAGCATAGACCATGGTTTTATTCCCACCAGTCACCCGGGACCTAAACAAGTAAAGATGGCCAGGAAAGTTTGTTGAATGAATATTGAACCATGTTTCAGCTAGAACCCCGACTTAGAAGAGAAAATGTCAGGCAGCGGGGAGGAACTGCAAAAGCCAAGACTTGAACTTGGGCAGACAGGTCTTGGCAGGTTCACTGTGGTTGGAGAATAGGAGACAAGGGTGGGGGGAAGCTCAAACTGGGAAGGGGACCCCCCCCAAGGGCAGGGAGGAGACTGGACCTTCCTCGAACCCTGGGGCCATTGGGGGTCCAGCTTTGCAGGCATCTCACGCAGCACCACCATTGTGACGGCGTACGTGATGACCGTGACTGGGCTGGGCTGGCGGGAAATTTTGGAAGCCATCAAGGCCACCCGGCCCATCGCGAACCCCAACCCGGGCTTTAGGCAGCAGCTGGAAGAGTTTGGCTGGGGAAACTCCCGGAAGGTAGGAGCTGTGCAGGGCTGGGGTAAAGGAGGCCTGTGCTCCCCCTTGGACTGAGCACCCCCTGGAAAGAATGCAGCCTGTGCCTTGGGCCTGCTGAAAGAGTGTGTTCTGGGGGTCTCAAGACTTAGGATCCCGAGCTAGCCTGGCTTGGGGGTTGTTTCTCTCTTCTCTCCTCCCTCCCTTCTTTCCATCCCACTGCATCCCTCCCCAGGCTGACCACAAACAATCTAACATGCTGGGACTGCAGGTGTGGGTCACGTCACATCTAGCTCGAGTTTTTGGCTTTTGGCTTTTAAACTTAAAATCTGGAGGTCTTTGTGCCAGGCTGTGGTCCTTGCATTAGACCGGGTGCCCATAGCACAAGGGATACAAGAGTTTGGCCACTTTGAGGAGGACTATCCAAGCTTTACTCCACCCTGGGTCCTTCTGAGGTCAAAGTACTTTGTTTCTCTTATCCTGAGTGAACAGGGTTGAGGCCACTCTAGGAGGTAAGAGGTCAGAGGGGAAGAGGGTGCTGGAACTTTGACCAAGTGTCAGTAGTGTCCCCGGAGGCAGATGTAACCAGAGTTGCTCCAAGCGCAGGGCAGCTAAGGCAGAGGTCCCTGGGGAGGGGATAAGGATGGGTTGGGTTGGAGGGGAGTCAATACTTCTGTCCCCAGCCAGCAAGTCTGGAATGGAAAGTGTCAAGGATAAATGGGGTTGAGGGGCACAAAGAGGGAAGGGAAGGCCAGGGAGGACTGGGAAATCCGAGGAGGGACACAGGGACTTCTCAGCAGGCGGGCTGTTCTAGGTGTAGGGAGCAGGGCAAAGGTGAAAGCGGTAGAGATGGCGATGGCCCACGGGGACAGGTCATGACCGGCGCCCCCTGCTGTACGCCCCCCGCAGCTTCGCCGACAGCTGGAGGAGCGCTTCGGGGAGAGCCCGTTCCGAGACGAGGAGGACTTGCGCGCGCTACTGCCCCTCTGCCGGCGCTGTCGCCAGGGCTCCGCGACCTCGGCTGCTGCATCGACCACGCCTCACTCGGCCACCTCCGAGGGGACCCTGCAGCGCCTGGTGCCGCGCCCGCCGCGAGACTCCCACCGGCCGCTGCCGCTGCTGGCCCGCGTCAAGCAGACTTTCTCTTGCCTCCCGCGGTGCCTGTCCCGCAAAGGCGGCAAGTGAGCACCGCGCCCCGCCGTGCCACTCTTCCTTCCCAACGCGACGCGCCCCTTCGCGGGCGGGCCGGGCTGCCCACGGCCAGGTCGCGTCCAGACGCCGCGGGAACCCGCGCCTGGCCTCGCCCCTGCCCACCCTGCTTGTCTGCGTCTGTCCGTGTCCCCTCTCTGTGCGTCTGTGTCCCGGCCGGCCGGCTGCAGCCACCTGGTGCCTTAGTCCTTGGGCTGGGGGAGGGTCCCTGGCCTCCACCGCAGAGGTGGCAAGTGGGAGGGGCGAGGGTGGGACAGACGCGCCTGGAAGATGTTAAAGAGACACATCCTGGAAGATATTAAAAAGACACAGAAACTGCTTGGCTGCCTATCTCCTACGTCATTCTGCAGAGCTCAGACCCCTCAGCCTGCATGAGATCGGGGGACAGGGATGGGGGTGGGATGGGGAGAGGAATACCTTTCTGCAGTCTGGTCTGGCCTCTGTGCCCCATCAGCTGTCCTTTTGCAGAGTTGAGTTCTGGGACCATGATCTTCTGTGACCCCCCACATATCCCCCATACCGTATTTCCTGCCCTCACCCCTGAGCTCCCTCTTCTATGTGCAAATACTTGGCCATTGAGTGCAGAGGGGAAATCACCATTACCCACTGGGAGAACGCCAGGCTCAGAGAGATCAGGCATCTGGTTCAAGGACACACAGCTAGAGCAGGTAGGTTGGATGTGAACTTGGACATTCTGAGTCCCATAGGGTGTTGGTGGGAACTGGCAACTTCCGGTGCTATGGTTCTTGGAGAGAAGGATCCAGCATCGGCTGGTGGAGAAGATTCTTCCCACCCGGAGCTTAAAGCCAGTGTCGCAGCAATTCCCAAGGTGAAGTGAAACCCATCAGAACTGATGGCCTGAGGTTGAGAAGAATCTGAAGTAGCTGTCACTCGAGAGCCACTTGTTCAGGGTTGGTGCAGAGACACTGAACATTGATCCCAGCGTGGAACTGTAGGAACAGAG
Source organism: Typhlomys cinereus (assembly GCA_023101885.1). Classification (NCBI taxonomy): domain Eukaryota; kingdom Metazoa; phylum Chordata; class Mammalia; order Rodentia; family Platacanthomyidae; genus Typhlomys; species Typhlomys cinereus. The sequence continues at coordinate 4,660,542 of JALPQD010000014.1, forward strand.
GAGATAACCACTTAGTCCTCGCTCACTCGACAAGTGTTCATTGAGCTCCTGGCGCCATACTGGACTCTGAGGTTCTAGTAAGCAGAACCTCTTGCCTGCAAGTTGCTGACACTCCAGTTGGACAGATATCACATAGAGGGGCCAATCATGTCAGGAATGAAAGAGTGAACCACCTCACTCTGGGGACAAGGGAGAGCCCATTCCAGATGAAGAGAATAGTAAGTGGCCCTGAGTTAGGGCAGAGTGCAGAAGAGCAAATGTGGCTGAGATCTCCCGAGTGCATCCTCCAGACTAGGTGGATGATACCACCATCTGCTAGTTTCAAACTCCTCTATCACAATTGATGTCATCCCTCTATCTAAAATGAAAAGAACATGGCCTCATCTGTAGACAAAACAAAGTCCTTGGCCTAGCGATGGTCTTTCAAGATATTCCTGCCCCTGTTGGGCACCACCACGCCACGCCACTGCATTATAGTGTTCTCTGATGAGCAAAGAGTCCACCACTGTCCTAACCACTGCCTGCATCTCAGCTGGTCCTCACACCACCCTGTAGGCAGGGCCAGTCTACCCAGATGAGAACCTGAAGTCATTGGCAAGAAGTGGGCTGGGGTGTGAAGTCAGGCAGCCTGGCTGCAGACTCCGCCCTCTTGAGTACTACTCTCCGTGATCTAGAAGCATGAGGGGCTTGTCTGACAGGTGGGAGACAGCTGCCTAACCAAGAATGGAATGCCTCAGGCACCCAAAGCTTCAGCCTTAGCATCTGTCCTGAACACGTACAGGCTTTTCTTTTCAACGTTTCCTAAACAGTATAGAATAACAACTATTTCCATGGCATTTACATCGATCTAGGTATTTGCATTAGGATTAGGTATGGTAACTGTCTATGATGAGATGCAGGTTCTACGCAAACACTGCACCAGTTATCCAAGGGAGTTGTACAACCATGCCTTTTGGCATTCAAATGCATCCTAGAATCATCCCACCCCCGTGGATATCAAGAGCCAGCTAACTGTTACTACTGAACTTCTGGTCCTCTTTCTCTTTCAAGTTCTGGGAATAAACGGTGCATCTGTTTTGTACACCTGCTAAGATTTGAATCTAGGATTTCATGCATACTAGGCAAACACTCTACCGACTGTCTTACATCCCTAACCCTAATCATTACTCTACTAGTCATGAAATGCTTTGTGTCTCACAAGTGCTATACAGATCTGAGTCTTCATCTGGGAGGTGGCTGCATTAAGTGTTTCTAACAGGACAGCTGGTGGCTTGTGGGCTGGAAGAGAGAGCAAGGAGCAAGAAGAAACCCTTCCCATGGGTACTTTTTTTCCCCCCATGGGTACTTTTGAGAGGGAGTTGCTCCCCACCTCTGCCCCTGCTGGCTGTACAGTTCTCTGCCCACTGCAGTAGGGGATGGCTTCTCTCTCAAAGCCTCAGTTCTACCATGTGCACAGTAAGAACCCATGCAGTCCAAGATCCTTGATGTCTGTCATGTTGCAAGCACCTATTGAAAACCTCAGAGCCAGGTATAGTGGTGCATACCTTCGATTCAACACCCAGGAAGCTGATGCAGGAGGATTTGGGTTAGAGATCAGTCTGGGTTAAATAGTGATAACCTGTCTCTAGCTTTTCTCCTCAAAAACATACACACCTCCCAAAATACATAGACGTGGAAAGGTTTGCATATAATTTCAGCAGATCACAGACTTCCACCAGGAACGAAATTCCAGATTCTGCTCTCAGGAAGCTGCGGGGAGCAGTGTTAAGCTCCCTGGATCAGATACTCAGCTCTGATCCTGGCTGACCCTGGCTGTACCATCAAGCTCTGTGACTTTCTTTTGGATTTTAACCTCTCTGAACCCCCAGGCTTCCTAGCATTAGCATAAGTAACTAAATCATATCCTTCACTCTTGAGATTTTGCTGGGAAGGGTTTGACTGGACCAGCATTGGGGGTGAACAGTCAGAAAGTGGGGACTCCCCCAAAAGGTGGGCACTTCTGCATCAAAATGAGGATGTGGCACTCCCTAGCATTCTCCCATCTGGTTCTCTAGGGCAGGTATGGAGAGTCACCATGTTGCCTTTGAGGCCAGTTGTAATGACAGGGGTACATTTGAGACGCACCCTGTCTTCCTAACACAGTTCAGGTCCTGAAAAAAGACAGACGCTGGGTTTCTTGTGGTCTCCAATGCCTGGGGCTGAAGGATACTGAAGTCCAGGAGGTGGAGGCTAGTACGGGCCTCATAGCAAGGCACTCTCTCAAGCAAGATGAAACACAAAAATAGCCCTTGTTTCCAGAGGCCCTGGGGAAGCAGAGGAAAGGTTCAGAAGTGGGAAAAGCTACTTCTCTGCGTGGGTGGGGGAGGGGGGTGCTGTCTTCCCCTGAAGAACCCTCTCACCCTGGCTTTTGCATGCGAGAGGGTCTCACCTTTGTTCTTTAATGCCTCTGATTGTCCCCTGCTGATAGCATTTGTCCCCTACTCACAGCCCAACACCCTCAGGCTGGGCTGTTACCAGGGCAAAGTAAAGAAACAGAAAGCAAAACTCTCTTGGGGACTTTCACTTTCATCTGCGACCCATCCAGGTGGCCGGTAATCCCCTGACCCGGGGACCTTCTCCATAGCCTTCTCTGAAGGCTGGCAGTGCCTAGTACAAAGAGCCAGAGGAGGAACGAACGTCCTGACTGTAGGGAAACTATGGCGGGAACTGGGGGTCCCTTGCGTCTTCGGGACTGGTTGGTGGCACAGATCGAGAGTGGCTGCTATGAAGGGTTGTGCTGGGAGGACTCGGGCAAGACCCTCTTCCGCATCCCCTGGAAACACGCTGCCAAGCAGGACTACCAGGCTCAGCACGACGCAGCGCTATTCAGGGTAAGGGACAGGATGGTGGGGATGCCTGGCCGGGTGGGCTGTGGATTGGGGGTAGAGCCAGCACTCTGCAAAAGCATTAAAAAAACAGTTGAGGAGCCATTTGTGTGGCTCCTGGCGCTGGGAGTAGTGCTTTCCATATACACAAGAGACCCTCACACTCTCCGGAAATAGTGTCAGCTTGAGGCTGCCAGAGGCTGCTCCATCTCCCCTCCGGGAGCTTCTCTTCTCAACCTGGGGATCTACCTCAACTTCCCACCCCAAAATGGCCAGCTATAGTAGTTGGGGAGCGCTTATCCTGACATCACTCATTCTTAGGGTGGGCTTCTTTGCAGAAACATTTGAGAGCTGTATCCTCCTCTTTACCCCTCCCAGCTCCCCTAGACCCTGCCCCTTCTGCTGCTGATGCGGCTAGCTGCCCAGTCCAAGGATGAAGGAGCCCTGGAGGATCCTGCACCTGGTCCTCCTCTGGACCCTCTTGCTGGCTTTCTAGAACCTCACCCCATCAGGCTTCTGCTAACCATCTTGAGTCCTCCACTGTCTTTGTCTGGATGAATCCTCTGAGGCTTGCCTGCTACTCCTGTTCCTGGGCAATAATTAGTCCTGAAGGCCTCCAAAATTTTTCTAATACTGAGACAGTCTTGACCCTCCTCCTCTTCAGAATCACCCACTGCTCTTCATGACCCGGGGTATGAAGTCCCCTCCTCATTCTGACCTAAAGGAGTCAGGAAGCGTCCCTCCCAGGCCTTATCTTTGGGCATCCTCTTTTCTCCAGAACATTATTTCTTTCACTTTCTAAATGTTCCCTGAGCCCCTCTTATCTGACTATCAGAGCTTTGTACGTGCCATTCCCTCTACACGCCGTCCTATCTGCCTAGGCTCTTGCTACCTTCACTTTCGCTTGCCTGGTTTCATAGTCCTCAGTTAAAACAACTGGTTTCAGTCACTTATTGAGGCCAACTGAGTACTTCTCCCAAGTCATTCCTGACTTCTCTGCCTCCTCCAAAGAGGCAACTTTCCCCATGAGCTTTAATGCCTGGAATGAGCCTGCTATCTCCTTCCACCAGACCATGAGCTGTCTGAGGATAACGACACTGAGCGTAGTGCCTGGCTTATAGTAGATGCTCAATAAATGTCCAATGGGTGGCTGCTTGGCCTGCCCCCTAGGATTTTCATGCTGCAGTTCAGAGAACGGAGTTCTGAGGACTGATCCTCCTTCTCCTGGCTGCTCCCACACACCCCTTTACCCACCAGGACCCATATGACTTGTTAGCTCCAACCCTCTTGCCGCTTCAGCACCTGTAGGAAAAACTCAGTGTTCAAGGACAGTTGTGAACTGGATTCGACTTTCTCTTCTATAATTCCTCTTCCTCTTTCCGTATTGCATAGTCTCCATAGTCTGACTTCTCATATTTGTTATCCTAAAACCAACCCTTGAGTTTCTTTTGTGACTGTTTGCAGACATACACAGAATTGCAAAGTTGGGTTTTTTTTGTTTGTTTGTTTTGGTGGTGCTGGGAAATAAAACCCAGGGTTTCACACATGAATATTATCACTGAGCTGTACACACACACGTGCACAGATCATTGGCAAAAAAAAAAAAAAAAAAAAAAAGTTTGAATCACCTGACAGGAATCCTGGAAGTTGAGTTCGAAGAAAGTCATACTGTGCCCTTTATTTCATCCCTCACATGGCAAATACATGTTTATTTCAATGCCAATTTTAATGTCTTTTTTGCTTTTTGTGGTTGTGCTGTTTAAAATGGCCTGATTAGTGTGAAGTGCCATCTAGTGTTCCTAGTGCAGGAAGGCTAGGGTGTGCCTCGCAAGGAGAAGGCATGCTGGATAGACCTTGTTCACATATCAGATGCAGCGCTGTGCGCCAGGAGTTAACACTGGTTAACCAATCAGCAGCTCACACAAAGTAATGCCCTAAACAGGAGCACACACAAATCAGGATGATGTCATAACAGGCTGCTTGCTGAGCCCTGAATGGACCATGCGTGCCCCTTCCCACACCACCCATGCCGTTCCACCTGCCAGGATTGTCACTCATCCTTCCATGTGCGTGCAACACATACAGCTGAGCATCTTCACATGCCAAGCTCCATTCCTGGGTCAGAGCAATGAATGAAACAAAGATGGCGCCAATGCCTTCTGCCCTGTGCCCACATTGCCTCTGAGTTGGAGTATCCTCAGCACGCAAATAAAGGCTGCAATAATTAGACTATGACTGTGTGCCAGTTCCTGTGCCAAGCACTTGAAATATATATGCACCGTCTCGTCTTACACTGTCATGGCCTCATGGCTTATGGATCATTGACACCTATGCACAATGTTTTTTAACATTGAAACCAAGGCTCACTTGAGGACTCAACACAGTACTGCACCTCATTCTGCTCGAGCGCCTACATGTTATTGATAAATTCATAACCAAACAATTTAGGGAACAGGGGAGTTCTGGTCATACCATATCTACAGGAATTGTTGAGAAAGAAGCAAACCTTCCCAGTTGTCAGATTGTGAGTCCGCCAGATATGCCTAAAGTATGCCAAACTACTAAACCAGTTCTCTCCATTTTATCTACATGCCCAGGGAATGGTCCCACTCACTGTGGGCTGTGTCTTCCTACATCAGTTAGACACTTTCCTGCAGGCATGTTTAGGGCTTGTCTTAACTACTAATTCTCCACATAGGTGCCCAGAGCTCAGCCTTCAATTGCCAACTTGACGCTCGCGTCTAACTAGCACACCCACCAAGTGTGAAGTCTTTGAGAATGATGATCCTCTTGGTCCTGAGTGTGGTGAATGTAAGCAGTACATCTCCCAGTGGTCTCCCTTTGGACCACACCGCCTTAGTTGCTCTGCACCTGCTGTGCCCTAGAACCCCTTCTTTCAGTCCTTGGTCAGATTTCATCTTTCCACTCAGGTATCAACTCAATGTCGCTTCCCCAGCGAGGTCTTCTTTACTGTCTAAAAGCAGCCCCCCCCCCAAAAGATCCTATTTATTTAGTCTTTCACAGCCACAGCTGACCTTTCTAGTGTGTTTCACAGAATCTTTGGTTTGCACGCATATCTGCATGGGGGTGTGGCTACAGATCCCCTCATTCAATCATTTTTCTCCACTCACAACCATTCTCTAAAGCCGTATGCTCTGTAGATTTAATACCGATTCTCCACGCTTCTCGAGCTCGCAAGGACTCTTCAGCAGGTTTCCGCTTCCACCTGCCCTTTCTCAGGAGGGACTCAGACACAGTGCCGCAGATATCCCTTTGAAAATTCCTCTAGAATTGAGAATTTTGCTTGCAGGCTTTGTCTACACATCTCAGTTAGACCAGAGGCACCAGACTGCCTTGCAGAAGTCCTGCCCTGTGCCAAACCACCAGCTGTATCCTCACCTGACTCTGGCATTACCCAGATGGTTGAATTTGTGTCAGCTGATAGGTAGTAGGTGATATCCATGGTTATTTTAATTTCTTTGACCTGATGAATTTAGGTACTTCCTCAGATGTCCAATGGGGTCTTTCTCTTCCATAGACCCTTTCCTGTCCTTGGATGAGATATTTCTTTAAGGAATGTGTTTCTTGCTCTTCTGCAGAAGCCCTTTTCTCTAACCATTGTCTATTAACTTTATAGTTTTATTTCATACCTGAGGGCTTTTAAATTTTAGTTATATTATTTTAGGGAATTATACATATGTCATTTTCACCCCTTATTAACCAATTCTAATCCCCTTCTTTTTCCTACCACAAATTTTCCTCTTTCCCACCTCTCTCTCTCTCTCTCTCTCTCTCTCTCTCTCTCTCTCTGCATCTCAGGTCCTTCTGTGTATCTATAGCTTACTAAGTCCCATCTGGGTTTCTGTAAATGACATGTGTCTGGACACTTTCTGGAGCAAGGACAATATGCCAGTGGGCATACCTCTAGGGAGAATCACTCCTCTTCTCCCCCATCCAACCTTAAACCTTAGTCTCTGAGGGAGGTTGTGGCACCTTTTGGGGTCTTTCCCCTTTCAGGGTATAATGTAGATAGGACGAATGAGGTTTTTTTTTTTTTAAATCTGGACTCTCTTCTCTATATGGTAATTGATAAGGATTTGTTCTCATGATTCTGCATTAACTAACTTCTATCATATTCTACAACCTGTTGCCTTCATTATTTCTTAGTATTTGTCATAATCCCTGAATTGGAATCCCTGCTGTACTTTGAGCTTTTTGAGAGCAAAAATCATGTCTATCCCCGGCCTCCAGTCAATTCTCAGCCCTGGTGAAGACATAGGAGGAGCCCAAAGAATATGTGACAGGTGGAGGCAGGGAAGGAAGAGAGATGGACAGAGGAGAAGCTGGTAGGTCCCTCGGTCCCAGCCAGGCTGTTCCTCCACAAGTTCCTTGCCTACCTCCAGGCTTGGGCCATGCACAAGGGCAAGTACTCCGAGGGCACTGACAAGGTAGATCCTTCCACCTGGAAGACCCGGCTCCGCTGTGCCCTCAACAAGAGTACGGACTTCCATGAGGTGCCGGAGCGCAGCCAACTGGACATCTCCAATCCCTACAAGGTCTACCGGATTGTGGGTGCCGGAACCCACCGTCCAGGTACCATCTACCCTTCAACTCACAGTGGGTAACTTTAAGAGGACCCTTAGATCACCCAACATGAACTATTTGAAAAGGAGGAAACGGAAACTAGGCTTTGCCTGAGGGTGGGCGTGGGATTGTGGTGGTGTTCTAACTGGGGTCACCCAGACCACATCAATCTGTTCTTGCTCCACACAGTTCCCAGGCTCCAGATGCCCCCTAAAGAGAAAAGCATTTCACAGGAGGCCCCCAGGGAAATAAGTGAGCCAGTCTGCAGGGCAAACCAGGTAAGCACATCTCTCCAGCTTCACCAACTCAGATACCTTCAACCACACGGACCGAGGCCTCCCCTTCACTAGCAATTCCTTTATCTCCCTCCATTCTCCCCCCCCATTTCCCCCTCCCTCTCCGTCAGCCCAACCTCCATCCCTCTCCCCCTACACTGGGCCTCATCTTTCCCACCATGCTCCATCCTTCTTCCCTCCCCCACACCAGCCTGCCTCCCTCTTTATTCCCACCACCTGCCCCTCTTTGGATTCCATCCCTCTGTCTGATTCAGCTCTCATTGTCTCCTCACTCACGCTTCCCCTACTATCCATCTGTCCATCACTTTGCCCCACCCACCTCTCCAGTTCCGATTCTCTCGCTGCCCCCTCTACATCTGCACATCTCCACTCTGACCCTGGTCTGCATCGTTCATGTCCCCCGTGACCCTGGTATTCATCCCACAGCTCTGTACCCCCATCCCGTCCATCCCCAGATCTCTCACTCCTGTCTTCTGTTGTCATTCTCTGACTGTCTCCTACCAGTGTTCCCCGACAAACGCTTCCTTTACACCTCCCCACCACAGTTAGGTACTGAGTTCTGAAAGTCAAGTTCCCACTACCCTCAGTTGGCCTTCATTCTGCCTGGACCTCCCTCTGCCCAGGTGGGATAGCCTGGCAATTCCCTCCCACCTTCACAGACAGCTCTTTCTGATGCTCAGCATGGCTCCCGATCAACCACAAAGGACCCGGAGCAGCCCTGCAGGCTGCCGCTGGCCCTTCCAGGCCCTTTGGCTGATCACAGTAAGGACTGGATTTCCTCACCCACTCCCTGGATCTAGGGTTTGAGGGGCCAGGATGGAGTAGTGTCTAACTGCATACCCCCCCAGAATACCAGGCCCAGAGCCCCCGGCACCCCTGGCGCCCGATGCCCTCAGAGGACTTCAGCAGCCTTGGTAAGGACCCTACAGGCTCCCTTTTCTGAACAACTGCAAACCGGGAGATGATGTAGGGATGAGACCCTGTGTCACCCATCCAAACACCCAGCCCAAGTGCACCAAAGCCGCGAGGGCTTGGTTTGTGCCAGACACTCTCCTGAGTGCTGCCACAGATCTGAGTGACAAGTATGGTGCTGTCCCCATTCCATACCTGCTTACAGAGTATTCTGAACTTTGTCTGTGCTCCCACAGCTAGTTGTTAACCCAGCTGCCCAACAGCACGGGGAGAAGAATAGAAGCCAAGGGTGGCAGAGACCTCTGGCCCCAAAACAGACTGCACTATGACTCCCGGGGGAGGGGGCACTACTGGTTTGTTGACTTTGTTAATGTTTATACTGCTTTAAAAAACTCTAGCAGGGACTGAGTTCAGTGGGTAAGGTGCATGTTTGAAAACCTGACGATCTGAGTTCAATCCCCAGGAGTCCACAGAGGCAAAGGAGAGAACCAACTTAAAAGTTGTCCTGTGACCTCCACCTATGCATCCTGGAACCACTGGCATGCATATGTGCGTTTGCTCACTCTCTCCCTCTCTCTCTCTTGAATAAATAAACAAATATCACTGTATAGATGACATTAGAATCAATCTTTTTTTCTAGACAAAAGTCTTATTCAGCCCTGGCTGCCTTGAACTCCCTATGTAACAGAGGGTGATTTTTTTAAGGTTTCTAGCATTTCTTTTTCTATTTTAACTTTATTTATTTATTTACTTATTTTGTGTGTCTTTGTGTGTGTGTCAGAGGGCACTGTGTGTCTCTGTGGAGGACCAATGGTGACTTTCGGAATCATCCTGGATTGTTTCTTTTTGCTTCACGCTGGGATTTTCCAGGCTCCACCCACCAGGGCCGGAAGTGCAGACCGCTGCCATTTCTCGGCTGATGTTTTTATGTGGGACCTGGGATCTAAACTCAGGACCTTCTGCTTTCAAGGCAGAGTCTTAACCCCTAAGCCATCTCTCCAGTCCCAGAGGGTGATCCTCTCTTACCTCCACCTCTAAAGTGCTGGGATTACAGATTTATCTATGCCAGCACACCTGGCTTTATGTGGTGTTGGGGATCGAACAGATGTCTTGTGCGCGCTAAACGCGCCAAGCCTTACCAAGCACTCTGCTAACTGATACAATTCTCTCTCTCTCCCTCCCCCCCTCTCTCTTCTCTCTCTGTCTCTCTGTCTGTCTCTGTGTCTCTCTCTCTGTATTTTATTTATTTGAAAGAGAGAGAGAGAGAGAGCAGAGGTGTGTATGCCACCGCGTGAGTGTGAAGGTCAGAGGATAAGTTATCAGAAGGCAGTTCTTCCATCCCACCATGTGAGCTTCAGGAATTGAACTCAGGTCTCCAGGTTTGCACGTGGGAGCCTTCCACTGAGCAGCTAGCCTGTCCCAGAGCGGGTGCTTTCTAGACGCGGAGCTTAACTTTTGATGTTTTATAATGGAAGCTATTGTTGCTGCCAATGCTAGAATCATTAGTATTCCCCACCAAAAAAAAAGAAAACAATTCCAAGGTGGGAGTTGAGAGAGCTTCCGGGCAACCAAGGAGGGAGAAGGACCGGCCCAGTTCTGCCTAAGCCGAATCCCCGATCTCCCTAGACTCTGCCCCTGCAGACTGCTGGCTGCACGTGCGACTCTTCTACGGCGCGGTGCTGGTGCGCGAAACCACGGTGCGCTCGGCGGAGGGCTGTCGCCTGAGCCCGCGGGCAGCCGCCGCCACCGCCGCGGAGCACCTGCTGGGGGCGTCCGCCAGCGTCGCGCAGATTAGCTTCCCGGAGCCGCCGCCAGGCGCCGGCGTGCTGCAGCGCCTGCTGCGGCACCTGGAGCGCGGCGTGCTGCTGTGGATGGCACCCGAGGGGCTGTTCGCCAAGCGCCTGTGCCGGGGCCGCGTGTACTGGCGCGGTCCGCTCGCCCCGCATCGCGCGCTGCCCAACAAGCTGGAGCGCGAGCGCACCTGCCAGCTGTTGGACATGCGCCGCTTCCTCCAGGGTAAGCGCCCACAGTGTGTCCCGGGGCCACGGGCACAGTGGCCTGGACGGGGAGAACCGGCACCTGTGATGAGAGCCCAAGAGGCTAGGCTCGGAGTGGGCATCACATGGAGCCAAATGACACAACCCAGTAGCTGCAGGGATGAGAAAACTTGGGCGGTGGTGCTGGTCAGACTCCTTAGTAGTTTATAGGAGGCGTAGGCACAGTTAGGGGCCTTGGGGGTGAGGCACAGGACTTGAGCACACACACTATGGGTGCTGGGAATAGAGTTGGTGACAGAATGCAAGATGGTGACTAGCAATGGGAAGGAGGAGCACAAAGGCATGGAATGGGCGTAGAGGTACAAAGCAAAGTACACGGACACCAAAAGTGGGTAGAGACAGAAGATGGAGCAAGCATACCCAAGAACATGGAAGTGGGGGTAGGGTGCAGGCATATGAGAGGAATGCGGGCATGGGATATGAGCACAAAGTGGGCCCTAGGTGGGGTGCCGAGTTCTTGGCCCAGCTCCCACAGTCTTGGTGCCCGTAGAACTGCACACCTATCTGCAGGATGGCCGCCCCGAGCCTGAGTACCAGATTCGCCTGTGCTTTGGTGAGGAGTACCCAGGCCCCCCTGGCCAGCCCCAGCATCGGCTCATCATGGCGCATGTGAGTCACTCCCTCCCCTTCTACCCCCTCCAAAATTGAGGCCGCTGGTCCTCAGCCTTCAACCCTCCTTAACCCCAGCTTCCCTTTCCCGGTGTGTACAGTCCTCTGATCTGTCTGAAAAATGGGTGTGACGTCTCATCTGGAACGTGGGGAGAAGATTGGCTCATTGTCCCCTGCTCTTACAGGTAGAACCCGTCTTTGCCCGACAGCTCCTCCAACACCAGAAGCGCTTGCACCCCGAGGCCCACAAGATCCCCAGCCTGACATCCCGGGCTGCATCTTCCACCTTCTGACATGGCAGAGTCCATCCTAACCCAGACTCCCCCATGCCCACTAAAAGCAGCGATCCATGGTGTGCTGACTTCACCCTCCTCTTGCTCTTACTGAGCCAATGGACTATCCAGATCACTGAACAGAAAAAACCAAGACAGCCTTCACCCCACACTATCTTGGGGTTGGAGTCCTGGGATGCAGGAAGCATCTGGCAGCTGGGCATTGGGGATCAGCAGGAACCTGACCTGGAAGTCCCTTGAAAGGCAGCAGTAGGGGCAGAAACAAGACTAAATCACCTGCCAAGAGTCTGACATGCCAACAGCAACTTACTTAGAGAGCTAGTCTTAACCTGCCATTGAGCTCTTTACGGACTTTGTGTAAAGCAAAGTTTCCCAGTAGAGACTCTTTAGAGGGCAGCCAACCAGTAACAAAAGTGCCTGACTATGGGAGGCTCTCTGAGTTTCAGGCCCTTCTTCCCACCTGCTACTAGTCTTTCTCCTTTGTGGGGTCCCAAAATTGAGAACCTGCCCTCCATCCTGGGCTCTGGATGCTCAGAATTGAAACACCAGCATCTGGAGACTGTTTTTGGAGAAACTGAGGCAGCCTCCCAAACACAGCTCTAAGGCAAAGGCCAAGGTCAGAGCTTAGCCTGTGCACATTGTTCTTTACAAACTGTGCTTTGGAGGGAACACTGGAGAACTGGGGTGGGCAATTTCAACATATCATTAATCCCTCTGCCTTTTGAGTCAACTAACTTCTTTTTCCTTTTCTGATTTCTGACTTTATTTACAGAATTCCTGTAGTGGATGCCAACATAATAAATCTCTTTTAATGTTACATTAATAAGCCACTTTTTTCCCCATTTGTTGCTGGAGACACCCGTGCTAGGCACATACTCTACCACTGGGCTACAATCCCAGCCAGTAAACTACTTCTGGTGGGGCAGGGAGAGCCAGTTCTTTGATAAAGGACAGTGAAGTTAATCAACTAGGGTTGGGGAGAAGGCTCAGTGGTTAAAGCCTTTGTATCACAAGCAAAAGGATCTGAGTTTGGACCCTCAGATCCCATGTAAAAATGCTTGATGAGTGTGAGACCCACCTGTAATTCCAGCCTAGAAAGTAGAGCCCAGGAATTTACAGATAGCAAGCTGGCCAAACACACCAGCTCTCATAATGTCCTGCTCTGGGTTTAAGTAGAGACCCAGGCTCAACATAACAAGAACAATCAAGGTTGATTCCCAGTATCACCTTTGGGCCTCCACAAGCATACACACTCAAATGCATTCAGGTACATATACCTGCACACACATGTACAGCCACATGCAACACACACACATATACGACATGCATGAAAGAAGTTAGTCAACTGTTGTTTTTTTTTTCTCAGTCAGTCGATGAATACTTGTGGAAGCCTGCTCTGTTCCAGCGTCCAGTGCTGCAGATGGGGTGGGGAGTGGGGGAATAGAACAAAACAGCATGGTCATTACTCTTGGGGTCCACAGCCCATTTTCCAGCTGAGATCCTATAGCTAGTCCCAAGTCCTGACCTTCACAAAGGGGCGGTATTAACAGGGTTAATCGGTGATCAAGTGTATCATTCACTAGCTGGGTAATCTCAGACAATTTATTGGGCGTCTCTGAACCTCAAATCCCTAATCTATTCAAAAGAACCCATGGGGATCTTTGGAGTAGGGTTGGTACGAGGAGTAAATGCTGGGGCGGGGATGAAATGACCTGACCTACACCACATCCACAAGACCGCTGAGAAAGAGACAATCTTCACACAGCATGTTTGGTCAAGTATACAGAAGAACGCCAGCTTCCCTAACCATCTCCCTCCATCTATCCACCTGCCTAGGGACTAGCCCCATCCACCGCAGACTGGGTGTCCCTCATCAATCAGACAATCTTCTGCAGGCTTAACTCAACTCATTCTTTATAAATGCGCCCACAGCTCCAAGCCTTCAACTGTCAAGTTGACACCCGTGTCTAACTGTGACAGATACTGACCTATGGAAATGACTGATTGTGTCCTGGGTTTCTCTGCACCCGGACTGCAGCTGGGGAAACTCCCGAGTCCACAGTGATTATCCACAGCACATTCAAACCCTCCTATAACTAAACTGTCCCTGGCTGTAGGCTTCTGTATAGAGGAACCTATTGCCTCCTCACCGTGGCCTGGACAGTGAAGAATTGCCAGTTCCATTTTAAAACTGACGACACAGGCTTGACCAGGATTTAGAGTTGCCTCTAGGGAGGGTGGCTCTACTCAGACAGTTGTCCTTCCCACATCGGTCACTAGAGGGCGCCAGGGCTCTGGGGAATTGGTTGTACAACCTCACCATCCTTGTCTGCCTCCAGAGCTCTCCCCCCAGTGGCCAGGACTGAAATTAGCCCAAGGATTCTGAACCGTGAGGAGCAGATGGCAGAGGAGAGAAAAATCAGTGAAGAGGGTGGGAACCAAAGAGGCCGCTGGCGCGTTTCCGACTCCACAGAGACTGCTCAGATTCTGCCCGTCTCCTGCTGTCTTGAGTCCTACCTGTGTGTCTGCGGCTCCTTCTCCCAGTCGGCTTGCAGATTTCTGCATTCTCTCCATATCACTGTATTGACATGTCCCTGAATGCCGATCTGCATATCCGGCTATTTTCTCTCTCTGTCTGTCTCTTTCTTTTCTCTTCTCCTTCCCTCCCTTCCTCCTCATCCCCCATCCCATGATTTTTGCTTCTGTCTCCCTGTTTCAGGGTCTACCCATTTCCTCCCATCGCCTCACCCTGTAGCCTGCTCACAGCTTCCCAGCGGCGGGCCTCTTCTCTCCTAGGGCCTGGCAGGGAAGCCATAAGGGAAGAGGGGAGGGCAGCATAGTGGACCCACCCCCTTTTGCCTTTCCAGGCTGAGAGGCTGGGCCAATGGGCCTTTTAACAGCCGGGGCAGGCCGGGCGGGTGGGATTGGTCAGCCGTGGATGGTGGATGCCGCTGCCTGGCTCTGTGGTCCCAGCAGCCTGGCCAGCATGCAGCAGCAACCCCCACCGGGACCCCTGGCCCCTTCTGCTGAGCCCACCAAACCTCCCTACAGCTACATAGCCCTGATTGCCATGGCTATCCAGAGCTCGCCGGGCCAGCGGGCCACCCTCAGCGGCATCTACAGATACATCATGGGCCGCTTCGCCTTCTACCGCCACAATCGGCCTGGCTGGCAGAACAGCATCCGCCACAACTTGTCTCTCAACGAGTGTTTCGTCAAGGTGCCCCGCGATGACCGCAAGCCAGGCAAGGGCAGCTACTGGACCCTGGATCCCGACTGCCATGACATGTTCCAGCATGGCAGCTTCCTCCGTCGCCGCCGCCGCTTCACTCGGAAAGCAGGTGTCCAGGGCACCAAGGGCGCTCCCAAGACAGGCCCCGGGCGCTTGGGGGCCACCAACCAGGACCCAGGAGTCCTCAACACCACAACTGACAAGCAGCACCCATTCCCACCAGAGCTGCCAGACCCCAAGGGCCTAAGCTTTGGAGGTCTGGTGGGATCTTTGCCAGCCATCATGAGCCCAGCCTCTGCGGTCACCAGGTCCCGGCTGCCCACCGAACTCAAACAGATGTGCACGACTAAGCCTGCCGGCCCAGAGGAACTCCCTGGGACTGCCTTGCCCTCTCCATGTCCAGCATTTGGCTTTCCTGCGGGCTTCTCTGAGGCTGAGGGCTTCAGCAAGACTCCCACGCCCATCTCAGCCCCTGAGGCAGGTATTGGGAGCAGCTACCAGTGCCGGCTCCAGGCCCTGAATTTCTGCATGGGGGCTGATCCAGGCCTGGAGCACCTCTTGGGCTCGGCTGCCCCTTGCTCCACATCCTCCACTCCTTCAGCCTCTCTCCGGGCCCCTCTACCCCTGCCAGTTGATGCCAAGGAACCCTGGGTGGCCGGAGGCTTCCCTGTCCAAGGAGGCTCCAGCTACCAGTTGGGGCTACCTCCTTGCCTTTACCGGACCCCAGGAACGTTTTTCTTTGAGTGATGGCGCCGGTACCTCCGTAGGGCCCCTGTCAATTATCCCCTCAGACCAAGGCTGGCTTTAGGACCCGGAGCATTCCGCAAGGACCCAGCCCTGGCAGACCAAGGACCGGAAGCCAGGACTGAAGCCGCCAGCACTCAGTCAAGGCCCTGGGCCTCCAGAGAAACTTGGGGTGAGGGGAAGTGGGAATTTGGGATTTCCTCTGTGGCTCTCAGGGCCAATAAAGCCAGTGTGATGATGAGGGTCTGCCTGCTGGATGCTAGGGCTGTGGGCCAGGAACATTGTGTCCTGGGGAAGAGGATTGTTATGGAGGAGGGGTACATGCAAGGATGGGGGACCCCAGATTAAAAAATATAACGTCCAGCTTGAAGCTTTCTTGTATTAGGGACTTTCTTTGGGAGTTTCCCAGAAAGAGAAAGCAGGGCACAGGAGGAGGAGGGGATGTAACCAAGAATGAGACGGGGTGGGTGGGGAGGGTGGGAAGCTGTGCTGGCAAGACAGGCTGGTCTCCAGACTGTGACCTGACACCCCCCAATATGAGCCATCAGTGTGCATACCACCATTTATGGCATTTCTTCTCTCTCAGGCTTGAATCTGTCATCATGCATGGGTGATGTGGAATGTCCGTCCTGTCACAGTGGTGGAAACTGAGGCTCAGGACTTGTCAGCAGAAGGGGAAGCCGGAGGGAGGGGCAGAGAGGCGAGAGTGCCCGGGCCTGTGTGGCTCTGACCCGCAGGGTGGAGAGTGAGCGCGGGGCAGCTGGGGTGGTCCCAGGGGAGGAAGGACTCTTCCGAATGCCAGGGCTTAAGAAAAGAAGGCAGCTCCTGCTCCGGTACAGACAGGAACCTAAGTACAGAGAGTGGTCAGTAGCTGTCCCTTTCCTTGGGTTTCCCACACTACCAGTACCTCTCCTGGGTCCCCCAGCTTCTTCAGGTTGCCTAGTGACTCTTCACAAATGCATTTCTCTGGGGATAGGAACAGAGCTAGTGACCATCTTGGGTACTGACCACAGGCAACCAGCCCTCAGCTCTGCCCGCCTCTAGCCACCCTCTTGGGTGGAAGCCCGAGGCATGGTGGGAGAGACAGGAACCTGCAAATGGCTTCCTCACAGTCCCCTTATCTGAGCCATGGGTACCCAGGAAGACAGGCCAAGGGTAAAGGACGGGGTAACTCCAGTTCTGTCTTTGACAGGGAACCCAGAAAAACCTTATGCCTCACCAGGTGACACCGGGTGTCTGGAGACCCCTTCCCTGGACGGGTGGCCAGTCCCCTGCAGAAGCCCTCCCCTGGGCAATGGGCCACACTGACCTCAGCCTTGGGGCTCCCCCTCCCTTCGCTGGTCTCCTGGGGCCTGGGAGGAAGCGAGCTGGCTGGCCTGCCTGAACAGCCTGTTTCCCACAGACTTCGGAGCCGAGGTGGAGGGAGACCTGTCGGGCCCAAGCTTGCTGTGGCCAGATGGGACTGGGAAAATGCCTGGCCAGCTGTCGGGGGAGGGGGATGAGCTGCACCCCCACCGTGCCTGCTGCACCCAGTTGACAAAACAGGTGGGTCAGCGAAAGAGGGGGAATAAGGTCCTGTGTGGTGAGGGGGTGGAGAGGAAGGAAAGGGGAGCCTTGTGTGGCCGTGGGGTCAGTCCATATGTGGGTATGTGGGAGCCTCTGCAGGGACCCCGGCAGGCAGCTGGAGACAGGATGGAGTCTGCGGTGGGGGTTCTTTCTCAGGCGGGTCAGGGGAAGAGGCCTCTGCTGGGCACTGTTCCCCGCTGCGCATTCCTGTGGAGCCCTGGTGACCACACTCGCTCTCCGGCCTGTATCTTAGCTGGGAGGAGGATGGGAAGCCATGGGGCCGACAGAGAGCACTCTACCTCAGAGCTGGGGCAAGTCTCGAGGGGAGAACAAGGCTGAGGCCTTGCTCCCCTGAACCTTGGGGAACACGCAAAAAGGTCAGCCACAGTCAGGCGCACAGCTCAACTCTGGCCGCTGAGACCTCCTCCTGCCCCCTCCCCCAAGTCTTTCTTTCTATGAAGAGATAAAGATGGGACCACCCCCCCCCTACTTTCCAAGCAGAGTCTTGGCTTTGGTGCCTTCCCTGAACCGGCCCCACTTCTATGCACCTTGCTTTCACTTCCTTTTGCCCGGCAGGTTAAGAAAAGGGGAAGGAGTGGGTCAACCCAATGCTGCACCTGAGTAGGGGGGGCGTCTGGCTTGGGGGAGGACGCCCTGGAGGAAGTGCCAGGCCAGGAGACTTACATGCCATGATCTCATGCTGCCTGGGGAGGAAGGGGTACACTCGCCCTGGGCGGCCTGCCCTTACATTCTTTCCCTGGCCAACAGACGTCTCTGATTCCCTCCTGCTACGTCGGTCTGGGAGGGGACACAGGGCCAGCAAGCGCCCCTTGTCAAGGTCAGCCTAGAGGCAGCATCTTGGCATACTTGGAGCGGGTGAGGCCAGAGAAGGCAAGCAACATCCCCACGGGCACACAGTAAGGCACGACCAGCGGCGGCGAGCAGTCTCCTCAGCCCGCTCTTCCAACCCCCTCTGCTACCTTCAACACAGTGATACCCAGAGATAGGGACATGGCATGGGACGCTGTCTCGGGACCCTCCTCATCTGCCTCTGGACCCAATCCCAGGTACCATCCACTCCCTCCCCCGCAACAGATTCCCGCAGAAAAACCTCCTGAGTCGGTGAGTTGCCTCCAGAGTGAGACTCAACCAAATCCTAAAATGGTAGAATCCACATTTTAGAATATTCCAGAGTTCTTAATCACGGCAGCTCAGATTCTTGGAATACGTAGTTGACAGGGCATCCTCTGGCCAACTCCTGATACCTCACATCATGTGGCTCTGGGGAGCAGGAAGGACCCATCCCACCAAGTTCCGGCTGTCTTCACCTGTCAGCTTGTGGTCAGGTTGTCCAGGGTCAAAGAGGATGCCCGCCCTGGAGGAGGCCGATCACCCCGAGGCCAGCCTCCCTCAGAGACTTCTCCACCCAGCTTATCTCACGCCTGTTTCCCGCCCCCGGCTTCCTTCCCTGGTTATGGCATTCCCCGGCCTGAGTTCTACATGCCTTTCCACACCCCAGATGGTCTGGCCAGCGAGGAGACCCTCTCCCCCAGAGGGCGGCTTCCTGTGGCTGTCACGGTGATGAGAAAGCAGGAGGCAGCAACGCGCAGCGACCGCCTGGTACATGCCTGCCGGCCTGCTGGGAATACTGGAATCAGACCTCAGCCCAACATCTCTTCCAGATACTGAGCACCCCACCCACCGCCCAGGCTGCCTGGGGTGGAGCTACTTTCAATGCTATCCTAGTTATCTGTCCTGGGGCAAGTTGCTTCTTCTCTTGGAAGGTGTGGACACACAGTGCTGACCCTCCTAAGGTGGTGCGAGGACCACGTGAATTAGCATTTGCAAAGCACGTCACGCCCAGAACTGAACTATGTCAGTTAAGTGAAATAAGTCTATATTGAGGTACCACGTCCCTTTAATCTGATCTGTCCCCCACTGAGGGGTTGTGTCAAGTTGATGTGGAGGAAGGGGGTCAGGATGGAGAGAGAGGAAGGCTTTAGATTCAATTTCTGGCTGTGTGAACCACCAGCCCCAATTTCCTCATCTATAAAATGGGGGTAAGGTTTCTGATCCCCTCCCCTCCTGAGGCTAGTATATAGAAATCCCATCCTGCATACTGCCTGTACAGGTTGGTAAGCAGGAATGTATGAAAATAAAAACCCTCTGGAGGACCTCACACCCTCAGCCTCATCCTACACACAAAGCAAAAACCATATCCCTGTAGGCTCTAAGGAAGTGCCTGATCCCCTGTCCCAATTCTGATGGTGGGGACTCCCGGAGGCATTTGGTAGCTCCAAGCAGCCAGAGGTCTATTTAGTCACCTGGTCAACAGAAAGGCCAACGCTGCTCCTAGATCTCCGTCCACGAGGCCCAATGTTACTTTGATACCAGAATAACAACTGGTCTCCCTGCCCCTTGCACAGAACCTGCTCCTGTTGGCTTCTGCACTCCACTGTTTGTGATGGCCACTCTGCCTGTCCCCTCTTCCTGGATCGGCTTCCTATTTACAGGCCCCATCAGTCGCTGCCGCACCCAAAGGAGTGTGTACAACCCTGAGCCTGTGTATTTCCTTCTGTGTGTACGTCCAGCACAACCTCCATTTGAGTCTTCCAGAGCTCAGTCATTCACGGTGTAGCAGGTCTACTCGGCCGTGTCTCTACCTTTAACTGCAGGCTGTAAGGGCGGGGAGGGGCAAGCGATGGTTCTCTCTGTTCATTTTCCTCTTCTCTATCCTGATGACTAGCATGCAGTAGGATCTCATTGAAAGTTTGCAAGGTAAATGGTGTCTTGACTACCCATTTACAATTCATAATGGGTTGTCTCAAAAAAAAGGGGGGTGGGTGGGGATGGGGGTTTCCTGTTTGTCAGAACCAGCCGAAGTGAATGGCTGGCGTGGTGGGCAAAGGGAAGGGGCAAAAAGTTCACAGCTGAAAGCAAGCTGTGTTTCGGAGCATTCTAGAGAGGCTTTTCCATAAGACGAAGCAGGAGATGGTCCCAGAGAAGTAATCGGGAGTGCCAATGAGGCCCTACATGGTCTCACCCCTCACTGACTACAAACAGCCTTCATGCCTTCCATCTCTAACCACAGGACTCTCTGTCCCACACCTTCAGGGTCCCACACCATAGGGTCCCATACCATAGGGTCCCACACCTTCAGGGTCCTCCATGGAAAGGGTGCTATCTACTGTTCCTTCTCTCCCAGCCAGTCAGAATATTTCACCACTAGAAGAACATTCTGGAAGGCCAGGGACTTTGCCCATTCACTGCTTGTCCCCAGCCCCTGGAACCATGTTTGGAACACAGTAACAACTCCTAAAATAGTTTTTTAAATGCAGGCTCTGACTCTCGTGTGACTTTGGCATTGACCATGGGAAATAGGCATCACCACCGCCCCGATTTTACAGACAGGGAGCCTGAGACTCAGAGAGGAGTCGTCAGTAGACTTGAACCCAGAACCCTGTTTCCGTTACCAGCCTGTCCGTCTTGGGATGTCTGAGCTCTTCTACTTCCCTCTCCAGTCCCAGCTCTTGCAGCCTCTAAAGCAGCAGAGGCGCAGCCTCCCCTGCAGCTCTGTCTCCAGCCTCTTCTGTTCGCTCAGCTGCCAGACTGCAGATACCCACGGATGTCACCGTGTCCCTCCTTTGCTCAAACCCCCACATGGCTCCCTGCTGCCCCGGATCAGCCGATTGGCACTCCCGATTACTTCTCTGGGACCATCTCCTGCTTCGTCTTATGGAAAAGCCTCTCTAGAATGCTCCGAAACACAGCTTGCTTTCAGCTGTGAACTTTTTGCCCCTTCCCTTTGCCCACCACGCACTTTCTATTATCTGGGGGAAAAGTCTGGTTTCTCTCTTCGTGCTCACCCGGGGTCACCCCCAAAGAAGAGAGAATACAAGCTGCTGTTCAGTTTCCTTCCAGCATTTCCCAGGGGCCACCATCTCTCTGAACTCCCGGGGCTCACAGCCTCCTGGGAGGCTGGCCCAGAGCAGGCAAAATCCTGACTTAACTATTCAGTGGCTGAGACGGACCCCCTCCACCCCCATGCCTCAGTTTCCTCAGTCGTGGCATAGAAGGCCCGGGGCTCAGAAGGTGCTTCTCTGGATGGAGAGGAGGAAGGACAGGTGCCTCCCCAGGCTGCGGCCTGGCCTGGCCCCCCGCAAGGCAGCCTTGACCGCCTCAGTCCTTAGGGCGGCCAAGTGCAGGCCCCGGCTTTTCCCACCACCGACTGGTTGGGTTCAAGGTGGCCTGTGGAATTCAAGGCCACTAGACCCAGACAGGAAAAGGCAACGTCACCATCGCTGGTGTAATCCAAACCAGATGTGGCCTCAGTGGCTTCCAGACCCAGGGGGTGGTCACTGTGGGCCTGGCCCCGGCCCAGAGGCAGGAAATGGTCTTGGAGGAACGCTCTCTGGGCCAGGCCCAGCTGGGAGGAGGGTCTGCCCGAGGCCCTTAACCCTTCTTGGCCCACAGGGGTGACCAGGGCTCTGAGCCGGGACAGCACAGCGTCTGCGCTGGGGACCGTCACAACACGCGTGCTGAGATGGGCGCTGTGCCCGGCAGCCGTGCCCGTTCTGTGAGGAGCAGGGCACGCCATGACGGAGGAAGGGAAGCTTGAAGCCTGGCACCCTGGGGACCACAGGGCCCCAGGCCCGGAGCTTTGGCCCTGACCCATGCTCAGGCCTGGCTCCAGCCCGGCGGCCCTCAACCAGCCGTAGACTCCCTCCCTCATTGGGGCAGCTCCAAAGTCCAAAACCCTTTCTCCTGTGGCAGCAAGGAGCCAGAGGGCTCCACTCAGAGCAATGGGGCTGGGGATGGGGGGGGCTCTAGAGTGGCAGAGCCAGCTGTGCAGCAAGGCAGGTGCCCCAGAGAGAGAAAAATCTCAGTGAAAACCCATTTTCCTATCCCGATAGTCAAATCTATGTCTGCTGCCTCCAAGGACTTGGGGAGACCCAAAGGAGAGATCTAATGGCTTTCTCAGATACGCTCCTGGGAGGAGTGATCAGCCTGCCTGAGGCTCTGGATGGGGACTATACCCCCCAGCACCTTAACTTGCTGTGTGACCTTGACCCTCCCCCCCCAATGAACCTGTTTCCTCATGGAACATACTGGACAAACCCTCACACTCTCTCAACTGTCATAATGGCCCAGGGAGCGGCAGAGGACAAAAGAGCCATGCTGTCTCTCGTCACCACGTCACAGAGGCAGGGGCAAACTTGTGCGAGGCATCTGGGCTGTTGGCCCAGCTGTTGTGAGTCTGCATGAGGGACCTCCCTGTGGCAGCCTCGGTTTCCCCCGCTGGTTCCAGGCCTTGGATCTCTGCTCCGGCTGGACTTCATTCCCTCTCCTCCCCTCACAGTGGTGACTCATCCCTCATCATCGTGCTGTGTGGCCGAGCCTCGGCCAGGGTGGGTCCAATGAGGCCGAGAGGACCTCTCAGCGGAAACCGCAGGCCCGGCCCAGCTGACAGGGGGCGGCAAGGGTGCTGGTGGGCGCCGGGCAGAGGTGTGTGGTCCCAGGTCCCAGGGGCACCGCACGCAAACACACCTCCCACTTGGAGGCTGAGCCAGGCTTTTGGGCTTCCCAGTTCTCGGTGCAAAGGCTAGGCTCTGGGCTCATAGTCCCCCATCCCACACCCCATATAGTCTCTACTGGAAAGGGACCCTGTACCCACCTGTGGGAGTCGGAGAGGTGGGGGTGAAGCCTCTCTGAAGCTCTGACTCCCACCTATCAGGGTTCACAGAGGCAGGAGGACCCCCCCCCCCACCTCAGCCACAGGCTGATGGAAGGTCAGTTTCCCCTTGTGACAAAGGGCACAACACTCAGAGGCTGGTCGTCATGGCAACCGTGCGGCCCGCGCTCACTACTTGTCACCTGCTGTCTCTGCCACTCCTGCCCTTTGGTGTCCCAGCAGGCCTCCTCACCTGGGGGCTCAGTCACCCCACAGTCAGAAAAGCCACACCCCGCTGTGACTCTGCTTTCTGCTCAGCTACCCTCCCAACCGATGATCCTCTGCCCTGGACCACAGGCCCAGTGGGGAGCCAAGAGCAGGATTCACACAGGCATCTCGGGCCGCATGACCCGTCCGTCTTCCCTGGATGCTCTGTTCCCACCTGGGTCAAGGCGAGCTCATGGGAAGAGACGGTTTCAAGTCCCAAAGCCTGACTTGCTGGGCAAGCTCCAAGTTCCTTCCCGGCTCTAAGCCTGTGTGTTCTCACCTGCTGCTAGCATACCAGCACGACTCAGGTGCCATGCCTTTGCCTCCCCCGCAGGGTGCCACCATCCTGCCTGTGAGGCAGGTCCTAACCCTGAGGGATGCGGAGCTAATACATGCGCAAGCCTTCCACCTGACCCTCGCACGGGCCCACCCTATTCTTGCTGGCTCTTGTGACCTTCTCATAGGTGAGACTCACTGGCCTCAGCACAGAGCAGGGAAGCCACCTCCCACCCACCCCCAGCAAGCGTCAGGCAGCCCAGCTCCTGAGCCCACTGGCATCTGTAAGCATCACATTGCATGTTGATGGACGGAGTCGGTGCCTGGCACGCACAGGTGCACAATGAATGCAGCCATCTGTGGTCTCACACAGTGTGTGGGTGTGCAGAGGGAAGGAAGCTGCCTCCCAACCTGTACGTTTATTTATAAGGCACAGGCCGAGGTGAGGTTGGGGCTGTCTAGGAGGCCACCCGGATCTGCTCACTCCCTCGTCTGAGGCCGTAGATGCCCCAGGAGGGGCCCAGAGTGACCAGACCTCAGGTGGGCTCAGGGATGGTCTCATCTTCCCCCAGCATCCCACACTCCCTTCCCAGGCCCGGGCTGGCGTCCTCCCTCCCAGAATTCTCGTGTGCTGGTAGTCACAAAGCTAGCGGGAAGGTCAGGAAGCCAGATGGTGTGTGTGAGGCTGTCTGTGGGGGAGGAGTAGGCGGGGCATGGAGGTCTTCTTGCACAAAGCCCGCTCTGTCTCCCCTGGCGGATGGGATGCATTTCTACCCCACTAGGAGCCTCTCACCCTCCGCCAGGACACTCCACCTGCTGGACAGCCAAGCCCTTCCACCCCCAGCAAGGCACCCCAGGCGAGGCAAGCAAGGGTCACCAGGGCGGCGGTTGAAAGGGAGGGGTCTGGGGAAAGAAGGGGAGCAGGCTGGACATCCTTGGAGTCTGGGTGTGGCTGACGAGCCAAGACCCTGTCTGGAGAGGCGATAGCAGGATGGATTCCAGGCCACACTCCACGCTCATGTCGGGGAAGTGGCACCACTTGAGGGGCATGGGGAGCCCCGAGCCTCCCAGCCTTGTGCAGGCTCGTCCTGTCTGGCTGTCTCTGGCCTTTCTGGGCTGTGTGGCTTCAGCCCCGGCCAGTCTGCTGCTGCTCCCACAACTCAGACCCCCAAAGCCATCAGTGCGCCCGAGCTGCTAATCTTCTTGAAGCGATTGGCTGCGCTGACTGCAATGAAGTTTTTCTGCGAGACAAGAAAGGAGTCCTGGTCAGCACGTGGGGGGCAGGGGGAGAAGGTGGGAACAGCCAAGTGTCCAGATCGTCTTCGTTCTTGGAAGATGGAGTGCCCAACCTGGTTGCAAGAGGCACCATGATACTACTTGGTCCGAGTAAAAGACCCCTGGCCCTGGCCTGCGCCCACAACCTGTCCCTTGTCCCTTTCTGATGTCATTCCCGTCCCCCTGACTCTCTGCATAGCCCTGGGCACCACGCCGGCTTCTCTTCTACCTGGATATCCTTCCCCTTCTCCTGAAGTTTTGGTTCACCTGCTCCTCCTCAGTGGGTCCCGATCTCCTAGTTAAGGGTTCACTCTTTTGGCACCCTATTACTCCTCTCCACTCAGACCCAGACCCTTGTCTGCTCCATCTACGGCTGCATCCTGGGGGCTAGAAGCAGTGACTGCTTGATAAATATTTGGAAAACAAAGGTGGGAAGTTGTGATGGAGTCCCAGCTGCTTTCCTGAGCCCGATCCCCGGCTGACACCCCTCCCTAAGCAGGTGGGGTGGGCAGAGTGCTCTGATCCAGGGCTGGAGTCAGCTCGGGACCCAGAGAGACAGGGCCAGGTCTGGTCGGCAGAGTCTGCCAAGGTAGAGCTGGTAGTGCTGGGCCCAGTGCCAGGGCTCTCCCACCCCTCTGCCCTCCTCCTCCCCGCTGGCTGACCCTGGTACCTTCCAGCGCCTCTTCATTAGGTATTTCTTAAGCAGGATCTGAGACTTGAGGCGGCGGTTGCAGCGCTTGGCTTTCTCTGCCAGGTTGTTAAGCCAGGGGTGGGCAAGACACTGCTGGGCACTCATCCGTGCACTGTGGAAAGGGCAGCTCAGTGAGAACGGGCCCACTGTCCACCGTGCGGGCGCAGGCATCGCTTACACGCACAGGGTTCACAACCTGGGCTAGCCTCACCCCTGGTCCTTGGTAATGAGGTTGGAGACGAAATCTTTGGCCTCATCCGACACAGCCTCAAAAGTCTCTTCATCAAAGTACCAGTTGGCAGACAGCACATTGTTCAGGGTCTCTGTGTCATCATCTCCCAAGAAGGGGGAGAGACCACTCAGCCTGGAGGGACAGAAGGCAGGGCAGGGGGGAGGTGAGGCTGGAGATCCTAGAGGGTGGGGCAAAGCCGAGGAGGCAGCACCGTGTGATGGAAAGACCCCCAGCTTCCCGAGTGGGACAGACCTGGGTTTGAATCTGGCTGGGTGACTTTGGGCAAGTCACTTCCCCTCTCTGAGCCTCACTCTTCTCATCTGTAAAATGGGCATAATCACCCCAGCTTCCCAGGGTTACAACGAGGATGAGGAATGGCTAGTGCAAGACACAGGGTGAGGGCACAAGAAATGCCCGCTGTCCCTCTGCTCTCACCCTGGGGTCGTGTGAAATCTGATGTCTGGAAGCCTAGTGTTGGAGCCTCTGCCTTTGTGGCCTTTGGACCTTTCCCTCCCGCGCATAAATGGATAGAGAGTCCCCTTTTCTGGTTCTCCTTAGTATTCCCACCCTCTCCCCAAACAAAATCCCTGACTGAGGGACAGGGAGGTGGAACGACTTCACCAGGACTCCACGGCCAGTCTTGGCCTCTGCTGCCCAGCCACAAACCCCAGCGACCACAGCCAGCGCCCTCCCTCGGGCTCACAGCATGTATGTGATGACCCCCAGGCTCCACATGTCTGTCTTGTCAGAGATCTGCTCGTAATTCACCACCTCAGGCGACAGGAACTCTGGGGTCCCAAAATTCACTTTCAGTTTCTCATTGGGGTTATACCTGCGAGCGAGATCAAAGAGTTCAGAATCTCAGTGTGTCCCCAGATTCCTCCAGCCCCTTCCTCACTCCCTTCCCAGGCCCTGCCGACTCCTCCGGCCCTTCCTCACCCCATCCCCAGACCCTGCCATCTCAGGGCCTTGCCCTGTTCGGCCACACGCCCAGGTGGTACCTCCGCGCCAGGCCGAAGTCAATGATCTTCACCAAGTGACCCGTGGTGTTGACGCAAAGGATGTTCTCTGGCTGAGGAGACACGGTGGGCCCCAATTGGCCTGTGACCCAACCCACCCTCTCACCCCATCAGCTCCATGAGGGTCCCAGACTCTGCCTGAGTGCACAGTCCTCAAAAATGTCCCAGACCTGCAGAAAGAGACTGAGGCCCTGCAAAGGACTTGCCTCAAAGCCCAAGACCACCTAGGGGCACAAGTGGAACTTGCTTTTACTTAAGGCTGTGAAGGTTGGGGAAACTGAGGTCTGTACAGAGGCATTATACCCCAGCTGTGCGCACCAGAGCCCTGGGCAGAGACACGGGAGGAAGACCCTCAAACACGGCTTCCGGCCGTCCTCACCAGGCAGCTCCCATCTCCCATTAGCAACAACAGCGAACCACCAAACATCAGGCCCACTCACCTACTCTCTCTTTATCGTCACTTGTGAGCGTGCACACCTGCACAGGGACACTTGCCCTGGTGTGGCAGCCAGAGGTTAATGTCCAGTGTCTTCCTCAATCTCTCCCCGTCCAATTTTTTGGGGGGATAGGGGGAACAGCGTTTTCTATTGAACCTGAAACTCATTGATTCAACTACAGTGGCTGGCTAGCGAGCCCCAAGGATCTTCCTCCTCCTCATCCCTAGCACTGGGATATAGGCAGGCATCGTTACACAGGCCTTTTACATGAGTTCTAGGTCCTCATGATTGTGCGATAAACACTTTACTGACTGAGCCATCTCCCTAGCCTATATATTTATTTATTTAGTTGTTAGTTATTATTTTTGAGATGGGGTAGGGGAGGGTCTAATGATGATGCCCAGCCTAGCTCTGAACTTCTGTGCTTAAGCAATCCTCCATCCTCAGTCCAGCGTGTGCTGGGACTGCAGGTGCAAGACCACCACACTCCTGGGTTCCGCCAGAACGCGTTCCACAGCGCCAGCCAGGAGCACAAGGGCACCACTGCGTTGGCTCCTCCAGGGCAGGAACTCTTCCTCCCAGCCTCTCCCTCGCTCAGCCAAGGCTCGGAGGAAAGCTGCCCCAGGTGCAGGTGAAACTGTGCATGAACTTGGACTGGGCCTTCACTTTGTCTTCCTACCACAAGGGACACGGGACTAGGCCAAGGGCATGGGAGATGAAGCTAACGTCAGCATGGGCCGCAGGCAGAGGACAGCGGCGAACAGACCCCATCACCTCTGGGACGCAAGACAACGGGCCTCCTCCTCCTGGGGTCTTCATCACCCTGACCTGCCAATCAGCGCAACTCTGTTGTTTGTCTGCTCTGTGGCTGTTTGGTGGGGGGTTTTCTGGAAGCCTCCTTAGACTCTTCCTGCTCCCTCAGAACGGGATACAGGGGCTTGCGTAGCTTAGCCTGTACACTTGCTATGAGTGTGCAAGTATATAAAGACACAAAGCAGACCCAAGCCACCTGCTGGAGGCCACAACCTAGTAGGTCCTCAAAAGCTTGTGCCCCGAAGACCTAAGGACCACCGGGGCACCCAGCTTCTTCACTGTGAAACTCTCTTGTGAGGAAAACTTTACTGCTGAAAAAGAAAACATTTTTAGATGCAGAGGCTAACAGCTGGCCTACGTCTCTTGACTTTTTTCTTTTTAAATTAGGGACCCTGCTGTAATGTTGAAAGAAATCACAATGAAGTAGCAGGTCCCCAGTGTCCCCATGCAGACCAACAGCTGCCCCAGTAACTCAGGAATCTCCTTCAACTCTTTCCTACCCCACCACACACCTCATCAGCCAGATCATCGTGTTTTCACAATGTGTCCCTCCCGTGCCCACCATCTCTCTCCTAGTTTTCTACCACAGTTTCCTGAGCCCCCGACTCCATCTTGGCCCCTCTGAAAATCACCTCTTCCCTTCCCTTCCCTCATCCATCATCAGGGATGGTCACAGCACACTCTCCCCAGGGGCTGTCAAAAGAATCACCTCTTCAAAACCTCAGCAAAGCCACAAGCTGATGGG
Organism: Typhlomys cinereus; assembly: GCA_023101885.1. Classification (NCBI taxonomy): domain Eukaryota; kingdom Metazoa; phylum Chordata; class Mammalia; order Rodentia; family Platacanthomyidae; genus Typhlomys; species Typhlomys cinereus. The sequence continues at coordinate 4,689,125 of JALPQD010000014.1, forward strand.
TGCAGCAGACACCACTCTGTGCTACCCCACAAATGCCTATGCCTATGCCTCCATTTCCCAGGTGTATCCCAGGTATTCCCTTGTATCTGTTCATAACCTTTTCCATGGCTGTTAGTGCTGTTGATTTATTCAGGCATTGCATTAAGGATGTGTGCTTCTCCCATCACTCTGTGGGCTCTTTGGGACAGGAACCATGTCCTTTGTAGTCCCAATGGTAAGTCCACACCACAAGGCAAGTGCTTTCTGCTACTGTGGCCTTCCAGCAGCAAGTGCACGTGCCCACATCAAGTGAACGAATACAGGTTCCACATGCTTTGCTGACAGGCACTCATTTGCTTTGGCACTCATACTACATCCGCTCAGCTAGCCTTATCACATACCCACGGGCACTAACACCTGCCATGGTGTTACCATGCCCCGAGCAGGTTCTGAGTTCCAGGCAGGTTCTGCCAGTGGGTGGGAGTGGGCATGATGCCTGAAATCAGTGTGTTCTCCCTGGTCTGCTGTGTGCATGGGATTTAGCTCAGAAAGGACACAAACGTCCTCTTGCTAGATGACTTTGCTAGCACCCACCTTCTGAATCTACGGATGGAAGGGCAGATGGGGGAGGAGGAGGAAGGATGGAAGGATGGAGAACTGCCTGATGACAACAGCGACACCTGGTGGTCAGAGCTGCTCCCGACCCTCGGGGAGGCCACAGCCCCGTACCTTGAGGTCCAAGTGCAAGACCCTCATCTTGTGCATGAAGAGGATGCCGTCGCAGATCTGCCTGACAAACACCATGGTGTCCACCTCGGTCAGGTGGTAGTCCTCATCCACGATCCTCTCGAAGAGCTCGCCGCCCTCGATGCTGTGTGCACAGACCCTTCTGCAGGCTGGCTCTAGGGCTGCGGGCCCCCACCGCCCAGCCCGGGCCCCCGCAGCGGCACTCACTACTCCATGAACAGGATGATCTCATGCGAGGTCTCAATGGCTGAATACAGCTGGATCAGATTGCGGTGGTTCAGCTGGTTCATGACCTCGATCTCCAGCATCACCATTTCCTGGGGACAGGCTGAGCGTCAACACTTCCCGCCCTCCAGTCTCCTCCCTGCTGGGCTCTTTCCTTCCATCTCTCCTCCCTATGACTCTCCCCACATCAGCCCCTGCGTGGACCGCATTAAGGCCATGACCTTACATTACTATCAGATGGGATCAGCTCCCAAAGCAGGGCGAGGTGGTGCACACCTGCAATCCCAGGACTTAACGAGGCAGAGGCAAGAGGATCAGGACTTTGGGGTTGACTTCGCTACCCCCATGAGACCCTGTCCCTTCCTTCCTCCTCACAGATGGAATCAACTCTCAGGCACATACTTTGGTTCCTGACTCTGATATATCCAACTTCCAAGCTGCTGTCCCCTCAGGGTTTAAAGGGGATCCCAGATTTGTCATACCCCAAATAAGCCCTTCACCCCAACACGGTTGAATAGCCCACAGCTTTCCCACCAGCAAAAATGACAGCGGCCTTCACCCAGGTGTCCAGGGCAAAGAGCTAGGAGTTATCTTAGCCAGTCCTTCAGGAAGTTCTACGACACGGTCCACCTTAAACCAGATTATAAGTGGCCTGGTGAGGAGGTGCTATGGCCACCTGAGTTTGATCCCTGGAAATCCACAAGGTGGAAGGAAAGAGGTGACTTCTAAAAAGTCCCCCTCCCCATAAATATATTTTTTTAAAAAACTAGATTACAAGACCAGCCATTCCTCGCCCCTCCCTCCCTGCGCTGCTGCCTGCCTTCCTGGTCTGAGTCAGATGCCACACTGGTAGGCTGATATCAGCTGTAGGAGGAATATTTACACCATAGAAATTGGCACATGCTACAAATCAGGCCTCTCTGCTCCTGCAGCGCCAGGATGCTGCCAACACCAGGTACCCAAGGTTGTCCAACTGCACCACTTTCCTGCATTTGCCATTCAGCTCTCACCTTGCCTGCCCTTTCCCAGAGTTCCCCAGCCCACCTAAAGTGACCCCCATATAGCTCTCCTGGTTTATTTTTTCCCCTGTACCTCTCAGTAACCCGATTCACGCTTTTTTGTTTGGTTTTCAGCTTTTAGTCATCTGTTTGTTCTGTACTCCAGCGTGTCAAGTCCCATGAGGACAGGACAGGGACTTTTCCTGTCCTCTGACATTTCTCCTGCACCCCATGCAAGGAAGGGCAAAGAAAGACGCCGAGTCATCAGGGAACCCGTAGCTGGCTCCAGTGAGTTCACGTGGCACGCGAGCACTGAGCATCCACTGAACACTCCCATAGAGGTCAGTGAATGGCAATCTAAGTACAGGCCTGGGGCTCAGCTGGTAGGGAGACTGCCTGGTATGCGCAAAACCCCAGGACTGTGTAAACTGGGCACGGCGGTGCATGCCTGTAATCCCAGCTCTCCAGAGGTGGAGGCAGGCAGCTCAGGCCAGCCTGGGGTATGTGAGACCCTGTTGTCTTGTTTTGTTTAAAAAAAAACACAAAAAACAGATCCACACATAGAAGCAGGATGTAGCCACAAAGAAATAGAAAGTGTATTTCTCCAGCCATGCTTGGAGCTAGAGCCACAGGGCTCATTCCTCTGCAGTGCCCTGGAGCTGCTTCTCTGCTCTTGGTGGGCTCCAGCCCTTTGCACAAGAGACCGCCTCTGTCTGCAATACCCAGAACACCCAGTAACCTCACTTCTCAGCCTCCTTGTTATTTTTCTTGGGGGGGGGGCACATGCATGCCGTGGCATGTAGATGAAGGTCAGCAGACGCCTTTCTGAAGATAGTTCTTTCCTTCTACATGTGGGTTTCTGGGGATCGAACTCATGTCTCCAGGTTTAAGTGTAGACACCTTACCCCCTGAGTTATCTCAATGACCCCTCTTTGATATCTCTGTCCCTTGGGCTTCCCCTTCCCCCCTCTATCTCTGGGTGTGAAACCCAGCATATTAAGCCCCGGCTCTACCTGGGCTACACCTACCTCCACAGTCCCTTCTGCTTGAAACCCTTCCCTAGCCCTCCACTGAAACATACCCTTGTGCACAAACCTTCCCTCTGGAGAAGCTGGTCCAAGGAGCTTCCCTGAACCTGGGCTGAGTTAGAGCCCCCTCCCCCCGTGATCCCTTACCCACTCCCTGCAGCTTTCCAGTTCTCTTGGCACTGGGATGCCAGGCTGACTCGTATCACGCGCTGGCCCCCTCCGCAGGAACCTGCACACAGTTGTTCACTCCTGGACTAGTTGCTCTCAGAGGTCCTGAGCCTCCCATTCTGGCAACAGGAGGTAAAGCTCTACCATGGGCTTCCTGTCCTGGGGGATAAGACCACTTCCACGGCACTTGGGGATCCCCAGTTCCTACGCAAAGCCTGGCTCAGCACCTGTATTTGCCAATCTGCTGAGCTGCAGAGGACCTAGGAGGGGAGTTTCCTAAGAAGTTCACTGACTGAGGCGTATGGTTTATGATCGGGTCACCAGGCCCTCGTAGCTCTATCTGTTCATGTGTCTCTCTGGGTGACATCTTCAACACAACAAGCTTCACACACCAGACCCCAGACTGGCGGTGGAGGTACCCACTCACCCCAAGAATCCATTCTCTCCTGCAAAGACACCCCCACACTACCTTGTCCTTAGGAGTCTGTTTCTTGATGACCTTGGCTGCCAGTTTGAGACCTGTGGCTTTCTCGGTGCAAGTGCATACGGCTCCAAACTTGCCACTGGAGTGGGAGAAGAGGTTGGAGTGGGGGTCAGCAAGAGACTGTGTTCCTTTCTCACCTTGACCCAGGCCTGATGGTGACTCTGGCTCTTCCACTGAGAGCTGGGAGCACTCGCCTGAGCTGGGAGCACTCACCCCAACTGGGAGCACTCACCCCAGCCATCCTGGACTCCCACCTGAAGTGGAGACTACACCACCAGGATGATGGCTGCAGACTGTCCGCAAGGTAAAGAGAGAGCACCCTGCATGTTTGTTTGCAAATGCTGACTGGTAGAAGGTGCATCTTGTGTGAGTGCCACAGTCAGTGCATGTGGGCATATGACAGCTAGTATGTGTGACATGTGTAACCACACAAATGCAAGCATGTGCATGTGAATCGTGGCCCAAGCGGGTGTTCCCGGGGCCACAGGGTGCCGGTGCTTTCCAGTGCGTGGATCCCAGGTTGACACCCCTCTCTCACCCTCCTAGCGTCTCCTTGGAGTTCATGCTGAATTCACGGTTGACATTTCCGGTCCTCAGCTCCACTATGCGGTGTGGGAAGGGAGCTGGAGGTGGTGGGCAATCGTCTAGGGAAACAGAGAAGAGCTGTCAGAGTCAGGGGAGAAGAAAGGGTGCTGGGGACTTACCTTGACACCTCCTTGCCTAACCTGGGGCCCCTCCGGGAAAATCAACTTTACCTCCGGGTTCACACAGCGGTAGGATGGGGCCTAAAACACCCAGTTTGCAATTCTAGCTCTGTCACTCATACTCAAAATGGCCCTGGAAGACATTTGTCCCCAACTGAAGGACTCTGCTTCTCTTGACAGAACAATGAGATGACCCGTAGGAGCTTCTCAGATCATTCCCTCGTTGTGGAGGATGAGGACTCTATTCCAAGCTAACTCTGTTAAACACAACCACATGGACAAATGAACCCACACAATAGTAATGGGGTGGGATTCCAGACAACGGGATTTCTATGTCTGAATAATGGGGTGGCTGGCTATACCCGCCCAAGACCTGATTACACCGCGGTGGGGCGCCCAGAGACACAGCAGTTCGGTGGAGAGATACCGCCACCTAGTGGGCATTTCGGGAACAGTGCATTTAGAAGGCCAGCGGGCTGACTCATCGGAATGGAAACCTTTAAAAATAGCCACAGACGGTAGGGAAGCCTCTCTGGTGATAAATCAGATGGCCCTTGGAGATGGTTCAGGTTCTGTCATGCCAAGGATATGATCTCTGGGCGGGGCGGAGGTCTCTGTCGCCACTGGGGGCAGGAGGCAGGGCCCCTGGCTGCAACCCAGCCGCCAGGTCCTCCCACCCTGTCTGGGTGGCACTGTGCCTCTCCCCAGGCTGATTGGCGGGTCTCCTGGGTCATCTCAGTCTGGAGGAGGGGGTGTCAGGACACTCTGGGCTCTCCTGACCCCATCTCACCCCACCTGATGTTCTACTGCTTCCTTGTTGCAGCCAGGTCCCTCTTCCCACTCAGCCCTCTCGCGCCCCCTCCTGATGTTGAGCGAGCCCCCACTTTCTCTGCGCACCTGAGGCCAGTCCACAATCCTGCCCCAGCACAGCACATCCAGCAACCCTGTTTACTAGTCTCACACACGCACACCTGTGCAGTTCCTGAGCCCTCTATGGCACTCAACACCCCGCCTCTCATGTGGTTTTCCAAAGCCCAGCACTGAGCCCTTCTACTCATAAATCCTCAAAGCCACTGTCCAGCACCCTTCTTCATATTACTCCAATTGCCTGCATGATGTTCCCCCCCCAAAAAAATCTCATTTTAGCCAAAGAAAAAGAAAAAACAAACAAAATGTTGAGTGGGCTCTGAAGACAGGAAGTCTTCACTGTAGAGGATTTTTTTTTTGTGGGGGGGCATCTCACACACTCCTTTCCATTTGGATCAGAAGGAAACACAACCCGCGACTAGATGACATTTGAACTAGAGAGACTAAGGGAGGCTGGCTCAAGGCATTTGGGACTGCTTAACCCCTTCCTTTCCCCCATCCCCACAGAGCACCAGCCCCCACCTGCCCCTGCCTACCCAGAATCTGGAAGCAGTCTTCTTCCCTGGCTGTGAGACAGAGGGCCTGCCCCACCTCCGCTCTCTCTGGGGGAACAGCCTGGAACTTGATCCCCTGCGAGGTGTCCCCTTGCGCCTCCACCCGGCTTGGGGTTCTCTCCGCTTCTCCCTTCTGGCTCCCTGCCAAGGTGTTCGTCCTTCCTTCTGCCTTAGCTGGCCCAGGATCTGAGGGGTTGGTGGTCACGGGCACCCCTTCAAAGATGAGGTCTGTTTCCTCACTTGGGGGCTTCGGGGCCAGCGTCTTCTCAGAGCTAGAAGGCGAGGAGAGAGATTAGTCACCTCAGGCAGGCTAGAGCCTTCCAGAAATCACCTGCCATTTGCAGGAAGAAGATCCGCCCCCACTCCAGATCCATCCACCTGCACCTCGTCCAGATGTCAAGGGAGGGCTGGGGCATTCCCTTGACTTGCGGCACATGGAGAAACCATTAACAGGATGCACTGCTATGCTGGTGTGGTTAATCACACAGACATGGCAAGGGCCTAGAAAGCTCCTGATTCATAAAAGCAGCCGGCGTAGAACTGGCATCAATGGCACAACTATCACACTGAGTTAGTATTACTTGACCTATCATAACAGCCGCATTAGCACCGATGCATGCAAAGCTGATTATGCTTCAAGGCTGGTGGTCTTCTGGCTCCGAATGGACCATCAGTCAATTTTTTCATGCTATATTAAATAGAGCTACTCTGTTTGACACCTCCACCCTGCCTTTAGCTAGACCTGAACCCGTGGAATAATGGGAAATACAGATGCCGAAAGCCAGGAGAAGAGACACGAAGCCTGAGTGAGCTTTGGAGACATCTGTCTGATGTTGTGGAATGAAGGTAAAACCCTGGTTGCTTCAGGAACATGGTGATAGCAGACATCTCCCCAGCACTAGGTGTGATGTCTAAACCTCAAGACAAGGAGCTGAAAGTACAATCCCTAGGAAAGAGCTATGTAGAAACCCTCCCGCCCCACGCGTGGACGTTTACCATGAGATGATGGCAGGACAGCTGGGGCTGTGCAGAAAGGCGGGCGAGCCCCTCCTGCCAGCTTCGTGGCCCTCTCCTGCCTTCTTGCCTGCTGCAGGCTCTCCAGCACCCTGGCTGCTTGCGGGTACTTTCGGGGCAACAGACTTCTGGACACTGGCCTCGGCTGTGGCAGTTGGCTGTGGCAGGGCTGCAGGAGACCCCGCACTGCCTTCGGCGGGGCTCCCACCCCCATCACCCTCTCCCGAGGGGCCCTGGCTGTTGGCTGGTGGGGCTAAGGTGCCCACTTTCTCTGGGATAGGAGCTCCAGCATCTTTCTTCAACGAGGGTGGAGCAGAGTCTTTCTTTGGGTCTTGGGAACCATGGTCCTTCCCTATGACTTGGGGACCAGGGTCTTTCTTTGAGTCTTGGGGAACAGAGTCTTTCTTTGGGTCTCTGAGGGCAGAGTCTTTCTTTGAGTTTTGGGGGACAGAGTCTTTCTTTGAGTCTTGGGGGGCAGGGCCTTTCTTTGAGTCTTGGGGGGCAGAGCCTTTCTTTGAGTCTTGGGGAGCAGGGTCTTTCTTTGAGTCTTGGGGGGCAGGGCCTTTCTTTGAGTCTTGGGGGACAGAGTCTTTCTTTGAGTTTTGGGGGGCAGGGTCTTTCTTTGAGTCTTTGGGGGCAGGGCCTTTCTTTGAGTCTTGGGGGGCAGGGTCTTTCTTGGTGTCTTGGGGGGCAGGGTCTTTCTTTGAGTCTTTGGGGGCAGGACCTTTCTTTGAGTCTTGGGGGGCAGGGTCTTTCTTGGTGTCTTGGGGGGCAGGGTCTTTCCCTGTGACTTGGGGGGCAGGGTCTTTCTTTGAGTCTTGGGGGGCAGGGTCTTTCTTTGTGTCTTGGGAGGCAGGGTCTTTCCCTGTGACTTGGGGGGCAGAGTCTTTCTTTGAGTCTTGGGGGGCAGGGTCTTTCCCTGTGACTTGGGGGGCAAGGGTCTTTCTTTGAGTCTTGGGGGGCAGGGTCTTTCTTTGACTCTTGGGGACCAGAACCTTTCTTTGACTCTTGGGGGGCAGGGTCTTTCCCTATGACTGGGGGGGCAGGGTCTTTCTTTGGGTCTTGGGGGGCAGGGTCTTTCTTTGGGTCTTGGGGGGCAGGGTCTTTCTTTGGGTCTTGGGGGTCTGGGTCTTTCTCTGCAGCTGGTGATCCATCACCCGAAGGACCTTTAGATGACTGTTCTGCAAAGAAGAGGGGACACCCATCAGCACCCCCTCCTTACCTTTCTTGCCAGGCCTGGTGAAAGCCACTCTGGGTCTCTATGGCTAGCAATGACTTGCCAATGTTTATCCCACCAGGGTCATTTGGTGGCCCTAGAGATTGACTGCCAGACCCCTGGAGGTCTCTACAGGAGCTTCCTGACCCTCTGTGTGGGCTTTGCTGGTTTCCCTTCGCTCACTCCCTGCCCTACTTAGGTGTGCCCCCCAACAGCCACTGACAGGGGCTTCCCCGGCCCTCCGGCAAGGGCTTCCTGCAGGCTCTGGACCCAGTCCAGCCCCACCCACAGATTGTCTTGATTCCCTTCTGCATCACACCACACAGAGAAACCTCAGGCACAGACTTCCCGATCAGGAGCCTGCCCAACCCTGGCTTCCAAAATACCCCTTCTCAAGCTCCTCCTTCCAGCTCCTGCCCCAGCTTGGCACCTGCTGACGGGCTCTGGATTCCCAGCTCGACTGCTCCGTTCTCTGTAGCCATGAGGTAGGGAGGCGTGTGCTGCTGCGTGTCTAACTCAAGTTTTTGCGGCTGCAGAAAGAAAAGAAGAGTATTGGGCTGTCAGTTGCTTCCTCTTGTCCTCCCGCTGTGTCAAGAGGAAGTCAAGGCCAGCTAATGAAGAGGAGAAATGTACCTGGTCAGAGAGGGGCAACCTGGTGGCCGCGGGTCTAGCAGCAGCTGCTCGGGAGCAGTCCTGGGGTGGTTGTAAAGGATCGGGCTGGGTGGACAGAGGCGGAGGCAGGGGTGTGGGCAGTGGAGGCGGGGACAGAGCAGAGGATCTCTGACACCAGAGGCCACGTAGTGCGGGTTGCACCACCTGTCACTCTTGGCCTCTATTCAAAGGACACGGCATTCTTCCCACGGCCCGACGGGTAGAATGGCGTTGGAACAAGTGAGTAGAGAAAAGGAGGGGGCACCTGGGCTCTGGGGAGCAGCTTTTGGCCAGTCCTTGCCCACCATCCCCTTTTTGGCCAGAATTAGAGGAGGGGCTGCAAGGAAAGAGGCTCTCAGGCAGGGACGAAGGGCAAGAGTGTGCCTAGGCCAAGGCCCTGCCCACCTATAGGCAATACCAACCAAGGTGCCCCGGAGCCTAGGAAGAACCACCCTCACCCTGGGACCCGGCTCTGTGCCCCTGTATCTGGATCTACTTCAGATCATCTGTGGGTAAGAATCGTCTTAGTGTCACTCAATGGTCCATAGGACTGAAGCCTTTTTTTGGGGGGGGTGCTCTTAGGGCCATAGAGACTGGCTCAAAGATGAGGCAGATAGATGGCCACTGCTCTCTGACTCTCTGCTGAGCAGATGTATTGATGACCCACCTGGAAGGGGTTTGTGGGGGGTCTTCTTAAGTTAGGGATGGAGACTCAGGTTTCAGGCTAAGATGGAGGGGAAGATTGCTGCAGGGGTCTTCTGCTACACAGGCGCTGTCTGCCCTGGAAGATAGTTGGAAGAGGCAGTGGGATTCAGGTCCCTGTGGCACATTTTCCTTTGGCTGTATGCCACACCCTGCCCTGGGGCAGGGAGATGTAGAGCTGTAAAAAGGACCATGAAGCTGCTAGTGGAGAGAGATGAATGGCCTCTGAAAGGGGGAGAGGGGAGAAAAGTCAACTGCAGGATAGCATGTTATATATGTAATGTGTGCAAAGGATGTGGGGAGAGCACACAATTTCATCTTAGACACATGAGAGTTTCTTTGTCGGGACAGTTAGAAGTTGGTGGCAGAGGCGAGAGGGGCCATCACTGCTTCCTTACCATCCCATCCAGACAGGATCTTACTGCGTAGCCCAGGGTAACCTAAAACCCTAGATCTTCCTTCAGTCTCTGCTTCCTGGGTGCTGAGATGATAGGCAGGTGTCAACTATATCCAGCCCCTCTTACTTTTCCATTTGAACCATGAGAATGCGTGTGTAACACTTGAAGCATGATTTCTTTGAAAGCAGGCAATGTGGGCAGTTCTTTTTTTATCGTGAAAAAGATGTGTATTTAGAATTAACAGCTGGATTCAAGTTTAGATGATCCCAATTTTGCTAGCAACATCTAAAGCATCATAATTAGGAGCCAATCAAATGGAGGTTTCTTCTCTCCCTCAGGCCTGATTAGTGTATCAACTTTGGCCACATTGATGTCATAGAGCTTCTTTACAGCCTGTTTGACCTGGTGTTGGTTAACTTTGACATCCATAATAAACACAAGTGTGGTGTTGTCTTCTGTCTTCTTGACTCAGTGGTCAAGGGGAACTTGATGGTGGAATAGTGGTCAAGCTTGTTTCTCCTGGGGGCGATCTTCCAGGGGGTTTTGAGCTGCTTCCTGTCTCAGGGCTTTGGGCAACCAGAAGATAGATGATGTGTGAATCTTCTTTTTGTGGCCATGGATGCCTTTCAGCACTGCTTTCTTGGCTTTCAAAGGTTTAGCTTTGGTTTTGGCTTTGGGAGGGGCAGGAACTTCCTCCTTCGTTTTTGGCGCTATCTTGGCAAAAAGCTGAGGGTTTTTTTTTATTTTTATTTTTCACATTTAGTCATGTGTCTGTGCATGCGTATGAACATATGTGTGCTGTAGCACACATGTGGCGGTCAAGAGGATGACTTCCTCCCCGGAGTCACCCTGCGGGTTTTGGAGTTCAAACTCAGGCTGGCAGGGTTGGTGGCTGGCACCTTTGTCTGCTGAGCCACTTTGCCAGCCAAGGCAGTTCTTGAACACAAATTAGCCTCTCTAGGCTGGGCTTGGCCTGCTTCTCTTCTGATAGCATGCCTCTTCCAGGAAGCAAAAATAACTAATGCCTGTGTAGCCTTTGCCCTGTGCCAGGGACTCACCTGCCTTACACAGTGTCATGGTTAGGCACAGGTTGAAGGTTTGAGCTTTAGGCACACTTGTAGAGAAATAGTAGTCACGTTAAGCCCAGAGAGAACCTGAAGGAGATTGTCTAGTTGATGGGGCAGACCCAGCCCATGGTGGGTGGGATTAAGGCCTGAACAAGTGAATAAAATACACTTGGTTGAAGAAGTCGGCATCCTTTTGTACACTTGGCCAGACTTGCTGGTCTGGCAATTAAGGATCGCCCCTCTCTCAGCCATTATGTAGAGATAGTGTGGCCAGTTCCCTCGGTCCTGGTGTTGGTGTGTGCTCTCCCATCAAGCTGGACAAAGAACTGTAACCAGAAATCGTAAGAGAAAATAAACCCCTTGTTCCCATAAGCTGTCTGATGGTCATTTATCAGCAACCATGCAGGCGAACTGCAACACAGTCACTCGGCCCATGAGGGAAAGGTCACATCCTTCCACACTGCAATACACCCACACAATGCTGTCCTTCAGCTCCCAGACTTCCCTTCCTCTCTCAGATTTCCCAGCATGCACCTCACTCCCTTCTCCCATGTGGATCCCTTGGCATTCTGAAAGTCAAAATGTCTCCTGTCCACACCTGTGGCAGAGACTCCCTGGCCTTTAGCTTGGTTGGATACCCCCCAGTGTCCTGCAGTGCCCAGCCTGATCCCATCCATGGTGGGCTGAGAGTCTGGACGGGGTGGTCTGATGCTTACATGTGTTCCCGGCACCATGTCCCTACCAGTAGTGTTGATGTGCAATAACCGAGTGACTAGCAAGGCTCTACCTGGGGTCATGAGATCATCTTACTGTGGTGGCATCCTCTGGTTATTACTGTGAGTATCAATACATGCCAACCAGGCACCAAGCAAGTGCCCACCAAGAGTCAGATTTGACTGTGCCAAGGGCTTCACTCAGCTCCCTCTACCCACACATAGGACACTTGGTGTCAGTCTAGTATAACACATGTTTAAAATGCAGAGAGAAATGATCAGAAGAGTAAATGGCTTGTCCGAAAAGACACGTGACCTAGTGAGTGGCTTCACACTACCCAGACCAAACCCAGAGACACCGCTCATTGTCACAGACTAGGATGACTTCAGTGGCTTTATTTGTTGCATTCGTTATTGTTATGATCACCAAATAAAAACAATGGATGCCGAATGCTCACTGCAACAGCTCCATCGTTCGGATCAAAGAGCACCCGTCTGATAATCCTTAAACAGCCCTGTGGGGTCAGGAATTAGAAGCACAACAGAGCCTGCTGCCACCAGTTGTGAGTGTGACAGGTAACTGTAGACGGAGCATCTGCCATATAATGTGGGGGGATGGGATATGAAATATCTAAAGTAGTATGGACTCTCAGGATGGAATGCCAAGCCATTTCATACCCATTTCCGAGACATGGCAGGAAGACAAAGCCACAGATTTGGGATTGCAACTGAAGAACCCAAGTCCTGGCTTCTAACCCCTCTGTCCCAGGACTTCTGCTGGCTCCTAGGGAGGCTGGGAATATGTGGTCGGTGCGTGGAAGTAAAGTGCTCAGAGTGCCGGGCAGGGTGCCAAGGGCCTGGGGTAACAGCAGGTAGAAGATCCAGCCTGCTGTGCTGCAATGTCTTCTGCCAGGATGGGAGCCTAGCCTGCTGGTGGTCTGCAGGGAATGGGCCTGCTCCTGTCAGCTGCTCCCCAGGTCCACGGGCTTCGCAGGACTCCCTCTGAGGCACGGGGTGAGGGGGCGCGGGAAACCTCCTCCTTCCTACAAGGGGCTGCCAGAACGGGGGCCCACCTTACTTATCAAGGGGCTTCCCCACCCTGCCCCAGCTGTGCAGACACCCTCTGTCTCCACAGGGCCAGCACAGGAAGTGGGGCAATGCCAGGCCCAATTAAACCCGCCAGGGGAATTAAGGTCAGCAGGATGCAATTATGCCTGTTGGATTTAACAAGGCCAGAGGGAAGGTTTCTCCAGCCAGAATTCACGGTTCCTTAGGCCTCTGGCCCTGGGTAGCTCTGCCTTCCAGGAGCTGGGGCTTCCAGGCTTGTCCATCTCGGGGCAAACTCATTGGTGGTGGAGGGGTTAACTCCACCCAGCATTGCTTCTTGGCTCCCTAGAGGAAATCAGTCCAGCCAAGAGGCTTTAAAAGGACCTGCTCAGAGGAGACATTCCCTGCCTGACCCTTTCCCTGCTCTGCTGTGATGGAAAAATTAAGGAGTTGAGCAACAGCCTTCCCAACTCAGCAGCCAATTCTTCCTGCAGCTTCCACTCGGCCCTGCTCCGAGTCACTAGGGCTATCAGTAGCATGCTGCAGTTTGCCCACACCCTCTCTCACTTGCACCTTGTCAGTACCTCCTAAGTTCTAAGAAGGATCCAAAAAGGTTCCGTCTTTATGCAGCTCCCATACTTGCTAAGGCTGGTAGAGATCTATAGGCATTCTATGTGGCTAGTCTGACACTGATTCTTCTGAAAGCGCAGTTGACCGGTTCAGCCTAGAACTGCAGGATTTTGCGTCTAAGGTTGTTTATTGAGTGCTCTCCTCTTTCTGAGGCATTAAGCAGGATGCTTTGGAGACACAGAGATGCCTTTGTTGAAAGGCCATGGAATTACCAGATACTGCGTGTGTTTCAGAAGAAAGAAAAATCAGAATCACCTCTACAGATGAAACCCACCTGTTATTCAAGTCACTTGTGGAGATAATGTCTGCAGGAACTTATGCACAGTAAGAGAAGTGGGAGGGACGACTTTTCTTCTTTATCTACTTGGACTTTCAATTCTCTTAAATAACCCTTTTTCATTTTGTTTAAACTAATAAGTCAGTCAAAACATATCAATCTGAACACAGAAAATGGGAAGAGCAATAAAAAGTTCTGGAATACTCTAGAAAGCAGAGTCTTGAGGACTGAAGGTCAGGGATGACTTCTCAGCCAAAGGCATGGCTCAGCATCTGAGAGAATTCCCAAATCCATTCCTCAGGCTTTCTCACCGCCTGTGCCCCACGTGCATTTCAAAGGAGGGCTGCTTGGCGAGGAGTAGCAGGAATTTGTCTTTCTGAACAGCACGGCAGGTGGTTTGTATGCAAATCTAAGTTGGAGGACTGTCACACCAGAAGCACTAAAAAGTATAGGCCACAAGCCCTCAGCGAGGAGGGCACCCATGAGTCACTTCTGGCTTCTGATAATGGCAACCAGAGTAGAACTTTGAGGGTACACTTCCCTGCAGTGTGGGGCTGTGCTCCGGCACCCAGATGCACCCTGGGAACACCCAAAGAGCTCTCATAAGCCCTTCCTGAACCCAGGCCACATGATTTAGTGCACCTGGAGACGGGAATCTCCCCAGAAGAATCCAATGCACAGTCAGGGTTAAGAGCCACCAATGCAGGTGTATAAGAGAGGTGTTCCTCTTGACTTGTGGGCCTGTGTCCATGGCCCAAAGTCTGAGATCGAAAATCTAGATTACCAGGGACCATGTCTCCATCACTTTCGGATCCCAAACACTTAGTGTTGTGCATAGTACAGCTGTGGTGGATTGTTAACAGTTGCTAACATTGGTTGTGTATTTACTTTGCGCCAGACCTTGCCATTAACTCCTCTTTCATGGATAGACACCACAATCAGTGCCATATCAAGAGGAAATTGAGTCAAGGGAGAAACCCAAATTCCCAAATTCTCTCATGCTTAACTTTCTACTTCATGCCACAGACCAATGACTACTGAGAAGTCAATTTATGACTGAAGAATACTGAGACCATATTATCTGCTTGGTAGCCCCAGGCCTAATGTTCAGTAGGAGCTCTTTAAGTATGGAAGAACAAATACTCCTTCTTTGGTGTGGTCCCGGGACAAGGGGAAACCAGTGCAGTCCCTCCTTTATTCCCACCCCAGCCCAACCTGTGCAGCATAAACAGCAAAGTTAAAAATAGCTACCTAGTGACGTCAGAGGAACAAGGTCATCTGAAAATTGCCCACAGCCACTGGACACCTTCCCTACAGGATCAAGTAGCAGGAGGGTACCCCGGGCTGGTGCAGCTGTTCCAAGAACAGGAAATGTCCCAGGAACAGACTTGGAAGCCGAACAGCAAAGACAGGCGGCAGGGTGAATCACAGACACATCCAAGGGTTGAGAAGCCCCCACCCCACCCGGGGGCCTAGTGCAGACTCAGGAGTTACTAACTTGACTTTATGTACCCCGAGAACCATTCTCATCGCGTGAGTCCAGAAATGGCTCATCAAGTGGGGAATGTATGTTCTGTCCTGCCGCACAGGACAGACAGCTCCCAGGTCGGCCTTTGTGCTATTTATAAAATTCTCTGTCTGTTGGCTAAGCTGTGTGACCGTAAGAATGAGGGGCTGCATGGCACGCTCCGAGTGGCTGCTGGGAGGAGGGGCCCTGCCTGGGAGGGGGAGGGGCTTCCAAGTGACTGGCAAGCTCCTCTGACTGCAATCACCTGGCATCTGGGCCTGCTCAAGACTTGTAGCCTCGAAAGAAGACCAGCTGCTGCCACGTCCTGCACAGCAACTCAAGCGTCTGGCGGGACATAACACACAGGACAGCCTGCTAGAGATGCTTCAGGTGAGAGACAGAAGAGGACCGTATGGTTTCTGGGAGGCTTAGCCGGACCATAAGGTCCAAGGTCAGTGAGGGCTGCAGTTCATAAAGCACCAGGCCCCGCCCACCCGGAGCCCTTGAAGATGCCTGTCCGCTCCCACTGGCTCACTTCAGGTGCAAGACCAGGTGCAAGCGGGTCGGGTAGGAAGGGGCTTGAGGTCCACTTCTAGCAGCTTAAGTAATTCTGACTCAATTTCTTCTGTCGTGTAATTTGTTAGTAGGACATACAGAAAAGCATCCTTCCTTCCTAGGTGGGCATAGCATCTCACTGAGGAGACATCTATTCAATGAATAAAGAAGCAGGAACAGTGGACAGGGTGACTCTCCCGGGCACAGGGGTGAGAGGAAAATGCTCCCACTCTGGGTGGGCTTCTGATTGGCCTGGGTGCTGAGGGTCACAGGAAAGAGCAGCTGCCAGCCTCATGGGAACCTGAGTTGAGATCTGTTGGTCCCTGTCCTGGCCCAATGTTCCCTTACACCTGGGCATGCCATACACCTCTTGAATTTATAAAAACATAATGTGGGCTAGGGAGCGCGCTTGTATAAGCATGAGGACTTGAGCTGAAATTCCCAGAACTCATGCAAAAGCCAAGCACAGTAATACGTGTCTACAATCCCAACATTCTCGCTGTGAGGTGGGAAGTAGAGGCAGAAGAATTTCCAGAAGCTCGTGGACCAGCTAGCCTGACTTACACAGCCCATTGGCAAATAACAGAGACCTTGCCCCAAAGCCTGACTCCAATGGTGGTCCTTTGACCTCCACACATGCACAATGGTGTGTGTCACCTACACACACACACACACACACACACACACACACACACACATCACAGACAGACATCCTGGGCTCCATACCCAGAGTGTCTGACTCTGCAAGTCCAGAACAACAGTGGAGAATTTGCATTTCTAGTTCTGGGTGATGCTCCTGCCGCTGGCCTATAGGCCACATGCTGAAGACCACTGTCCTAAGAGAAAATTCACAGCCCAACATGCCAAGTTTCCCAATCCCACTCATTTCATGAATTCTGGGGGCAGCAGACAGTGTGATATTTTGATATGTATGTGAGGAAAACACAAATACTTACAGGGTGTCAGCAAAGCCACTTCGTGAGAGCAGAGCCCATCAGCCACCTTATCAGCTTCTCTAACTGCGGCTCTAGGGCGCTTCCTACATTCACCTTTATGATAGCCATGCAAACTACCAGAGAGGAAGAAGCCAGTGAGCAAATAATAAGGAAAGTCTCTAAAAGGTCAGTCCAAGCTCAGCAAGCAGCCCACCGTGCAGATATAGCCAGCAGCTAGCAGGAAGGAGCGTTCCACCATCTCAACTCAAGCCCACTCTTTTCTTCTCTCATTGCCACAACTTCCACAGGCCTCCTCCCCTGCAAAGAGGTTTCTAGTTCCCTTCGGCTGGCTGCTTACTTGAAGCCACTGAGCCTGTCCCATCAAAGGGTAAACAGCAGGGGCTTCTGGCAACTGGTGGTGGCACATACCCACTAACAACTGAGTATGTGAGTCAAGCAGGGTCGCAGCCACACCAGCCAGCTGGGGGTGACTAACAGTCACTATTGCCACTCATGGTGCTTCAGGGTCATTTTCAATGACCTGTACTTTTTTTTTATTTTTGAGTAAAGGTCTAGAATGATCTTGAACTTGTACTACCTTCCCAGTGCTGGGATTATAGGCATTTGTCACCACACCCAGTTTTATGTAGTGCTAGAAATTGAACTGGGGCTTCCTGCATGCTAGGCAAGCACTTTACCAACTAAACTAAATCCCTAGCCTCTTGTCTTTCCATATTATGGGCCAGAGCAGTTTTCCCAATTCCCTATCTAAAGTTTATTCTTCTACTCTGTGTATCCCATGCCAATATACAAAAGCAAATACAGGCTTTCTTAGCCACCAGCACTATAAAAACTGAAGCACAACAGAAATAAAAAGGAGCAACACAAGGTGTCAGTTTTACGGTGACATTCTAAACCAGCTCCAACCACAGAAAGATCATTCCAAGAAAAAAAAATCACATCTTAGCTGGGACAAAGGTAGCCTCGTGGTAGTCTATGAGTAATTGAACATACTGTCAGTCTCTAACCAATTTCAAGGTCAAGGGAAACATCAGAAAGTATGTGTGTTAGAGAACAACATTATTCAGGGATTAGTCCCCTGGAGTGATCTGGGCTAGATTTCCGCTTCCAGAACAGCCCTTGGAAAGCCCTCAACAAGAGAGCATACTGATCTCCAACATGCTTTGTTGAAGCTCATGTGGAAGAGCAGACACAGAAGACATGCTTCTTGCAGGGACTGTAGCAGGTGTGGTAGAAACCAAGCAGGAAGGCAGGCTGGTGGAGCTTAAAACAGATTGACTAGAAAAAAAGAAATCTGAAGATATTTAAGCTGGAAGGAGCCTTGTGAATTGTTCTAGCTGAATCTTGCTTGATAGATGGAAATTGAGAAAAAAGGACTGATCTGTGTGTACTGTATATATGTACATATATACATGTGTGCAAGTACATGTGTGTGGGGGAGGGTATGTGCATAGGAGGGCACTTAAGTGTGTGTGCCTGTGGAGGGAGGCCCGAAGATGACATCAGGAATCATCTAGGATTGTTCTACCTCATTACTGCTTTGCTCTAAGATTTTTCAAGCTCAGCCTTCCAGAGTCAGAATTACATGTCACTGCCATATGCACACAGCATTTTTACATGGGATGTGGGTATCCAAACTCCTTTTGCTTGCAAGGCAAAGGTTTTAACCTCTGAGCATCTTCCCAGCCTAAGAGGACTGACTTGTTCAAGATCACCTAGTCATCAGTGAGTAAGATTATAATCCCCATGTCTCTTCCAACAGACAGATCACAACCCCAGCTAGAACTATGGAAGATAAGGGGCTGTCTTCTTACACATCTAACCTGAAAAGTGTTTAACTGCAAGGCTTTGAAATCACAGCTAGAATTGTCTCAGGTAGACTTGGCTAGATGCCAATGTTTTATTTTGGGCATGGGTGCCGGTAACAATGACATCACATTAGCTTAAAGGAGTTTTCCGTTTTTCAAATACACATGCCTGAATAATGTCACTGACGTATTTTGTTTGAAGGGCTTTTTTTGTGTGGATGTGGTAGTGGTGGTGGTGCGCACATGCTCATATGGGTGTATTCAGATGTGGAGTGGGTGCACATGCACTTCTGTGCTCATACGTGCTGGGGTCAGAGGTTGGCCTTGCATGTCTTCTTTGATCCAAGAATCCTTGGTCACTTCTACCTCACTTTTTAATTTTTTTCATTTAATTAATTTATTATTGTGGATGTGATATGTATGTGTATATATGAGCATGAATATGCCAAGGAGTCAGTTGCTTCTTCTACAAATGGGTTCAAACTCAGGTCACCAGGCAGGTGCATCAAGCACTGTTAAATCATCTCGACAGCCTTCCACCTTATTTCTTTTCTTTTTTTCTTCCGCCTTATTTCTGAGACAGCTCTCTCAGTGAACTTGAAGCTCAACAGTTTGGCTAGATGGCTGTTCAGTGAGCTCCAGGAATCTATCTCCATCCCACCACTCAGCATTGCTACACCTTTTTACAATACTTTTTACAATACTATTAACATAAAGCCCAGAGCTTGAACCTTATCAGCACATCTAAGTCATGTCCACCCCCCACTCCAAAGCTCAGGGAACATCCAGGAAGAAGGGATGGGTTGTAAGATTTTAAGAGCTTGAAGTGGGACAACGGTGGGTCAGCTACTTACTATCTCCTGGACATGACAAGAACTACATAGGAACTGTTCTATCAACATCTTACCAGGAAAAGGGAAAGATCTCAAGAGACTAATAGGGAAGAAAAAGAAGATGCCATCTTCAATGGTATACCCGATGACCTATGACACTTGCTGGAGCATGAATTATGTCAGGCATATGGTATCAAAGACAAACTAGATGAAGCAGTGGACCACACAGGTGAAAAGACTTGAAAATGGAGGGAGTGTGACAGGATAGATAAAGGGCAGTCAGGTGAAGGGGGGTGGTAAATGGGGACTAAGAGAGAAAAAATAAAAATTAAATTAAAAAAAAAATCAAGCCCAGAACAATCTTTCACAAAACAGATAATACTGTTTTGTTAATAAAGAGATCTCAGGGCTGGAGAGGTGGCTCAGGGGTTAAGCCTCCGCCTTGCAGGCGGAAGGTCCTGAGTTCAGATCCCAGATCCCACGTATAGACGCCAGCGGAAGCGGGGGGCGGCCTGCGCTTCTGGTCCTGGTAGGGCGGAGCAGAATCCCAGGGCAGAAGGAGGTGGAGGCGTCCATGGTGGTTCGCGAATTCATCCGTGGTTCTACACATATACACACACACACACACACACACAGATACACGCGCACGCACATACACACGCATATGCACACAGTTGAATAAATAATAATAATAAAAAAAATAAATAAAGAGATCTCAGAATTATCCTTCACAAAACAAGTATTTTCATCAAAATTAGTTGTCAAAATTAGTATTTATAATACAGGCGAGAGAGGGAAAGAAAAGGAGAGACTGCACAGTGTTCAAAAGCAGGCTAAAAGTTTACCTAAGAACACACAAGACCATCCAGGCAATTAGGAAATATCACACGAGGCTGAAGGCTCATCTTTTTTCCACCAAGCAAGCTTCAACAACATGGCCCCAAACTGCTTTTTGCATGTCACTTGGTCATTTGACCCACTGAAATATACTTCTTTGACCTTTGTTCCTGAGAGAAGACCTGAGAATACCATCAGTGCCCAAACAAGCCAGGCAATGGCACTGGGCCACGGGTCTTGGCACGTTCATGCACCTGCCTCTAATGTTAGGGACAGCAGCTGTGTAACTACTCTGGTCTCTGCAATCAGTATGTTTATTTCTTTTGTCCAACCACTTCTTTTTCCTAAAAGCAAAGGGTAATTGATGCCTATAAACTAGGCTTCATGGGGGGTGAAAATATTATTTCCTGACAAAGCCGTGTGTATTTCCTTCAGCCTGTTACCCTGAAATGCCAACGTCGTTTCTCTATGTGAAATTTCAGCACTTGTGAAGCTCTTCCAGGGAGCTCATTAACTCCAGCACAAACCATGCATGGTTTGGCCCAAGCCGAGCCTTTTCGTCTCATGCAAGACAGAGAAGATCAGAAGCCACCGAATCAGCAGCCTCCCCCACAGCACAAGGCGTGGTCATGCAAGGAGGCCAAGAAAACAACAGCAACTATGCCTTTGTCCTAGCCTTCTTTTCTATAGCAACCACGCTGGCTTTAGCTAGGTAACAAATTGTCCTGGAATTCTTGGCATTGAAGCAAACATGTCAGCTCCCTGGTTACGCCTTCGTCACTGCTCAAAGTACCACACACTTTAACCTTCCTGCTCTTTCCATAGGCCTGGGTTTGTTCCGTCTCCAGGAAACTTTATATGTTGTCTAAAATGAGCATCCCAGCAGGCTGCAAGGCAGATGGCAGCTCAGGACTCAAAATGCTGACCAGTTCCTACCTGGATCCACACCACTGGGCTGAAACTCAGCCTGTCAGAAATAAGAGCTTAGCCACATGGCTCACAGCTTTTTTAACTGCTACTGTCAGCATTGAGGAACTTCCCCAGCAGACAAGATTCCATGAGATGGCCTTTATCAAGGAAACTAAAAAGGAAGCAATATTAGAGCTGGGTACTGTGGTGGGTGTCTGTACTTGAACCCAGCACCTGGAGACTAGACAGAAAGATCTCCAGTTCAAGACCAACGTAGGCTGAAACAGTAAATTCAAGGCCGGCCTGAACTATGTAGGGCGATCTGTCAAATAAATAAACATCATCTAACAGATTACACAGTTCCAACCAGACTTGCAAGCCAATAAGCAAACGTCTAGGCTCAACCAAGCCATAAATCAAAGGCCAGGTGAGGCTGATCTACCTTTGAGGCCCTCAGATTTTACTCACTAGGCCAGGACACCATGCCACTAGATTCACAGAGACTTTATCTTGAAGAAGCCAGGACATGCTCAAGGTAGCATCTGAACTGCATTACTCAAAGCCACAGCACATTGCGAAGAGCAAGGCACAGAGTTCCACCAGCAGGGCCCTGGGAAGATGTTGCAGGTCGGTTTTAAGTTACTGGCTCTGGGGAAAGATACCTTCTCTGCTACCTCTAAAAGACTGTTACATGCTGTCACTCTGAAGTGAGTATGCAGATAGGAAGCAATCCAGAATGGGGTAAACTGGGCAGGGAGCCCATAAATCCATAATTCTTAATAACACTCTCCTAAAACCTTAATTTGAGAGCTAGATTTATTATTTCACCTGAAACAACAACAACAAAACACAAATAAGATGTATGAAAAGAAAATGCTGTCAGATGGAAATGTGAGTGATGGTGGTAGACAACAGGGACTGACGCAGCAGGCAATGGATGCATGTGGCTTCCTGCAGGAGGGATCCAAAGACACGAAGTTCATGTCTGTGTGCAAACTGACGACCTCAGTTCCATCGCTGAGAGAACAAATTTCTGAAAGCTGTCCTAGGACCATACACATTTCTAGAATGTGTGCACCTTCTTCTCCACTCCCACACCAGCTCCTCTTACACACACACTCTCTCTCTCAAAAGAGATGAGGAAAGTGGGAGGATGGGGTGAGAGTAATTGACATGAAGTTGTCAAAGAACAAAAACAAATGTGTCTAATAAAAAAAAGGGGGCATATACTGAAAATAAGCTACCAGAAAAAAAATTAAAATGAAAGCTCTGAGAATCTACACAAAATATAAGGACTGGGGTGAAATTGGATTTCTCATAGTTGCAGGGATGAAAGACCTGCATGCCCACCATAATTTCCCCTTTCTTGCTTTCTACCCACAATGTTAGTAAGTCAAAACACATTTAGAATCCAACCCCGCCTTACCCTCTCCACTGCAGCCAGCCGAGCCTGAGCTGCTGCCAGCTTTCGCCAATCAAGTCTCACACGCTTCCTGACATCCAGGCTGTCTCCACCACAGACAGAAGGGGGCAGGTGTGTGCCTACTGTCTGTCTCCAACTCAAAATATAAGCCATGAAGGGAAAGGTTTTTGTTTTGCTAGCAAATTTAGTATTGCTTGCTAATATACTTGTTAAATGAGCTAACTGAAGGTTAGGAAGCCATGCAAAACACACCAAGGAAAGGAATAAAGGAACTGCATGCAGCGCTTGGTCTGTGGCCCTGAAGGATCAGGATCTGCAAATCATACTTCAAGAAACATGCTTTTGCTTTGTTACTGCCTGCTGAATTTACAATGACCTATATACATAATGGATCCAAAAGTGTTTCACTGCTAGGAGGAAAAAATGAATATAAAATAGGTTTAATGGCACATAGAGCGTCTAGGACTTCCCGGGGAAGAAAATGGTTGATTTTCTCTCTCTTGGCATGGAAGCAGATTTCTAGCAGAGAATATGCTAGTAGAAATACAAAGTCAAAAAGACATACTATTAAGAATGGGCATAAGCTGATGCTCCAGCCACAGAAACAGATGACAACAAGAATTCTTGTCTTTTAGGAATGTGACTTGCCTCTGTTAGTTTGTAAACAACTATCATAATTCCAATATAACTGCTTTTACTAGCATTATTTATTTGCTGGGTCTGTGGAGGACCAAAGGTGACTTTGGGATCATCCTGGATTGCTTCTGCCTATTTGCTTTGCTCTGGAGTTTCTCAGGCTCTGCCTTCCAGAACCAGAAGTACAGAACATCGCCATTTCTGTCTGGCATTTTTTACATGGGAACTGGGATCCGAACTCAGGACCTTCTGCTTGCAAAGCAGATGCTTAACTGAGTCATCTCTCCGGTCCCAATATTTTATATACACGAAATATTAGAAGCACAAAGAAGAATAGTGACCATCCTTACCTGAGGTCAGATGATCAAGTAGCTTTCTAGAAAACATTTTATATGAGTTAAATTTTATAAAAGAAAGAACTTATAAGATAATAAAAAGTTCACTCAGGGAAGACAGTCTAGGGAGATTAAAGCAGCTGTAAATGGGTACATACTGGAAACTAACAAATATGGAAGGATATTCTGACATAAGATATAAAAGTAGTAATGGAATTCCTTTTGAGAACAGACCGTTTTGGAAATTCCTGTACCTTCATCTCAAATTGCCCACTCCCCTAATGAGATAGGACCTCCAAAAGGAGCTTGGCAAGTTTTAAAACATAAAATAACAAAATCAGGAAGGGAAAGACAAACATTTATCCCAAAGTTTTCTCTAAAGGGTCCAAACCACTCTAGACGATCCCCACCATGATGGACTATGTTCTTTGAACTCCTAGGTAAATAGAAATTCTTACTGAGTTTGCTGGTGCTAAATATTGTCACTGCAATGAGAAAAATAACTGATAATACACATTTAGAGATTTGTATTGACAAGTGGGTTTGTGGTTAAAATAAACCTGACCACATGGTCCTCAAGCCTTTGGAACTGGTTGTTAGGAGGAATGTGGAAGAGTTTGGAGATGCAGGCTAGAAATACACAGAATGATGTAAGCAGAGATTAATAGGCCGTTCTGGGGACTACCAGAGAGATAGGGACAGCAAAAACTGTGCTTACGAGGCTTGGGGAAAGGAGGAATATAAGAATTACATTAGCAATTGGTCTACGGGACAGTTTTGTGATACATTTTGGCAAAGAATCTGGCTTTATCTTCTGCTTGTGTTCTAGAAATGCAAGGCTGAATTCAAAAGTAATGTGCTAATTTGTTTGGATAAGGAAATTTACACAGCACAGCATTCAGACTGTAGCAGGGTTGTCACTTGCCACTCTTAGCCAGATCCACCCAAGAATTCAGAGTGAAAAGCATGCAGTCGTGGACAAGTACCAAGTTGCAGAAGGGTGATGCAGGTAGTTGTCAGATGAATGGGATGCTGAGAAGTCAAGACCTAGCACTGGGATTGCAGGAAATGTGCCCTGACACCCACCCATCAAAGAGTCCAAGTTGTTAAATTCATTTAAATGGAGAATGCCTGGAGCCAAGGGGAGAGTATTTGACAGCACTAAAGTCAAGGGCCACCAAGGAAAATATTTTCCTAGGATCAACTGCACAGGTACTCAGAGGCCACTGCAACCATGGGAAAAGGGGATTTTTCATGTCTTTTTGATTACATTTCAAGCTGATAGCAAAACTTGGGGTTGTCCATGGTGCTAATTTGCAGGAATGGAGAATTCAGGAGTCACAGTGCCCACAAAGCTTGCACGAGGGTCCCAGGAGGAAGCAGGGAGGGGGCCAAGAAATGTATAGAAAAGTCAGAGTTTCTGCAAGGAGGCTCTAAGAAGTCAACGTTAAGCAACTTTGAGGGTAAATCTCAAGTTACGCATTGACAGGGATGTAGGATGGGTATTCAGAAAAGCTACGGGTACTGAATAGAGCTAGCCTAAGAGAGGCTCCATGTGCCATGGATAGCAGTGCCACAAGGGCTGCACTTATTAAGGCTGTTGAGGCCCACATGAGCCCTAGGGGCTGGAAATGAGCCATGGGATTGCTGTACTGGGTTTCAGTCTTGCTTTGGGTCCAATCTCTCCTTGTTCTTCTGTTCCTTCCCTTCGGAATAGAAATACTTATTGCTCCACTATACATTGAAAAATAAGTTTTTGTATTTTACAGGGGCTTACAAATTAGAGAATGACTTGAGTATCAGAAAAGATTCTAGGCTTTTGAATGTATTGGGATTGTTAACACTATAGAGACTTTCAACTGAATATACTTGCATTATACAACTGACCACGAACCTGTGGGGGCCAAGAGTGGAATGTTCTGGTTTAGATGTAAAATGCTACCAATTAGTGCATCATTAGTGGCCCCTGATTGTGGCACTGCTCTGAGAGACTGTGGAACCTTTGGCAAGTGAAGCCCAGCTGGAGAAGGTAGGCCAACAGACAGGCCTTGAGGGTTATAGCTCAGCCTTGCCTCCAGCCTGAGCTCTTTTTTGCCTGGCAGATTTGAGCTGTAAGCTCTGGCCACTACCATGCCATCCTGCTGTGATGGTCTGTATCCAAAATAAATCCTTCTGTAGCAGTTACTCTTCTCTGCTGCTGTAAGACAGTACACAAGGTTCAAATAACTTAAGGGAGATTTATTTTGCTTACAGTTCCAGAGGTGGAGAAGGTATGGCTGGCAGGCAGAAGCTGGAGGCAGTTCAAGTAACATCTGTCATGGAGGCTGAGCTGCAAACTAAAAACAGAGTTCTGGAAGCAGGGTGGAGCTAACCAACTTTATGGCCCACCCCGTGACGTGCTTTCCTCTATTCAAGGCTCCATTTCCTAAAGGTACCAAAACCTTCCCAAACAACTAAGGATTCAAACACATAAGCCTGTGGGGGACAACTTATATTCAAGCCATGACACCTTCTACCCTTTAAAAACCAATTGATTCCAAGTACCACCTTAAATGATTATTCTGCATTATTCCATTATCAGCACCAATCAAGAGAGATTGACTGTCAACAGTAGCTTTGCCCAAAAGTTGCCATATGGCTACAGTAAGGTTCCCTGTGAGTTCAAGATGACATTAATGAAGCTCTCTACCTCACAGGGCAGACTCATTATTGATAAACTTGTTCTGAACAAAGAGGAAGGAAATATGATACACTGATTGCTTCTTACTTAAACTTTGACTTAAGCCAAAGCTCGGGATTTAACTATCTTTATTTTCTGATTAAAATACATATATAAAAAGGTAAAGGAATAAGGGGGAAATAATAGAATTACACAGTGCTGACACAAAGAACTGAAATCCTAGTCAGAGGTAAGACCAAAATTAAAAGGTCAACTGATGCTTAAAAGATATAACTACAAGTCCAATTGAGGCCTAGATGAGTTCTCATTGTCCACCTCAAAAACTGTATGAAAATAATTTTCACAAAATGACATGCACAGTCAGATACGTTGCCAGGCACTGGCTGTGTGATGAAAGCAGTTTCTGTCACCAAGCAGCATCTGTAGCTCACGGCTGGGTTTGGGTTTAACAATGGAATCGCGTTGAGAAATTAGGAGACACAGGCACAGTCAGAGGCTGGTCACTGGACTTCACTTCCACTGCTGAGTACTTGCGTATTGGGTTGGCCTTGTGTACCTGTGGAGTAAAAACCAAGTTATCAGGGACAAGATGTTAACGAGGAGGATGGTTGTCTTTATTTTTTCTCTTATAGAGAAAAGCAGTTGGATAGTCTTAACAGATTCCAGTCACAAAAGTGTATGTGGAAGCACAGTAAAAGCATGGGGCCCAGACAGGTTTCTACTGGTATTTTGTTAGGTCCTCACTAAAAACACCAAACGGATCTCCAATCCAGAGAGTAACAAGGCTATGTTCAATTACAGCAGACAAGAATTATAAGTTATATATTTATAAGTGAAATTTTTTATTAATTTTTTTTGTTAATTTTTACAAGCATATTGAGTATTCATCCCAGCTTCCCTCCCTCTCCCTTCCTCCTTTTCCTTCCCTTCCTTTCAAAGCCATTCTATCCCACTCTTCTGTCTGTATGCTTCTATGGATCTTAGGGTTCTATGAGTGAAATTTTAATCCTTCTGACTTTTAATATTCACTGAAAACATGCACCAAGGGCTAGATAGAGCTCAGTGTGGGTAAGTGACTGAAAACTTGATGACTTGAGTTTGAACCCTGAAAGGGCACATAAAGAGAACTAACTGACTTCTAAAAGCTGAAGAAGAGCATGCATTCCTTCTATTTCTTTCTCCCTCCACTTCTCTCTCAAATAAACAAATAAAATAGTTTGAATAATTTAAAAAAATGAACCAAAACAAAAGTAAAAAAATAATAGCCAGGAAGGATTGCTGGAGAGACAGAAACCCAGCCATATTTCTGAATTAGTTTAAGATCAATCTTGAACCAAGCCAATTTAATAGTGATAACTAGCATTAATTAACTTCTAAAATTGAGAAATGCTATTTAAAAAAACAGATCTATAATGGAAACAAACATAAGAGGCAAGTACCAAGTACTGAAGTAAAATCAAAGAAGCTGAGGCTGGTTTTATGAATGGTCTGGAGAAGACATGATTTCTCACCAATCAGCAAACTGCAACATGGAAGCTGTCAGGAGGCAACCAGACAAAACCAGAGACAACCTTGGAGTAGTAAAGCACATATACTTAGTTACCAGTTCTTTCCGTAGCTTGGCCACCTCCTCCTTCTTCTGTTCTTCTTCCCGTTGCCTGATTTCCTCCAAATGCTGCATTTTCCATGCTTCCGTTTCAGCCATTCTCTTTTCCAGCTCCTGCCTCTCCTTGGCTCTCTTCTCCGTGGCCAGCTGAAAAGGTTCCTGAACTAGAGAACCAGAAAGGCCCTCTAAGCACAGAAACAGAGAGAATATTGGTGCATGTGCAGAACTCACTAAACCCAGTCCCCTGGGACAGGGCCAAGTGCTAAGACATGGAAGGCAACAAAAGGTTGCACTGAGAAAGAAATATGGCATAACCCATATAGCAAGTCTTAGACTACTAAGAGCTCAAAAGGCCTCTAGAAGCCATCTAGTATACGGAGAAAAGCAACACTCACCGAAGTGAAATAGCTCGTTCAAAACTATAGTAATTTATCTTCCTACCTTCCTTACCTTCCTTCCTTAGTTCTTTCTATCCTTCCCCTTCCTTCTTCTTACCAGAAATTTTTCTAAAGAGGTGGAAGAATTCCAATGTCCTATCACAGTATTCAACCTTGATGAAATCAAATCTTTTGTATCTAAGGCCAGCTTCCAGGTAAGCACCCAAAAAATGTTTCCTCATTTACTTGCTGAAAGTCTGTAACTATCAATGGAATGTCAGCCGCTTCTGTCAAAACTTCTGTTATATCAATCTAGTCCCAACAATTCTGCAACTCAAGGGGAGCTACTAAATTCAAGAAAGCAAAAGATGGGTCTAAGGATAGAAAAGCTACCATCCTAACACGGAACACTCTGGTTAACAGCTGCCAGCATCCACCTGGAAAAGATGACATTCTGTCCCAATCCCGAGAGTACAAAGAATACTACCGGCGACTGGCTTTTTCTCTTTCTTGGGCATGAAGGGCTCCTGGAAGATGACAGTGTTTGGACGAGCCTTGAAGCAAGCTGCTTCCTTCTGCTGCTTCAATTCTTCCTCTAGCTATTAGAAGGAAAGTCTGTCAGACAGGTAAACACAACTCTTCAAGGCTACCACAGCCATAAGTCACATTTCCTAAGTTTTCAAACTCCTTCATCAGTACAGACAGCAGGTGATTTGATCTGAACCCACTGATAGAAGAATAAAGTATCTTCAAGACACATTTAAGGCCAATCTTTTTTTTTTTTTTATTCAATTGTGGGTATATGCGTATGTGCATGTATGTGTGTGTGTGTGTGTGTAGAACCATGGACGAATTCAGGAACCACCATGGACCGCCTCCACCTCCTCCTTGTTTACTCTGCCCCGGGATTCACAGGCTCCGCCCTACCAGGACCAGAATCGCAGGCTGCCCCCATTTCTGTCTGGCGTCTATACGTGGGGTCTAGGATCCGAACTCAGGACCTTCTGCCTGCAAGGCAGAGGCTTAACCCCTGAGCCACCTCTCCAGCCCCGGCCAATCTTAATATTATAAGTAAACGACTAGACATTATCACATGCCTCTCTGTTCCTCACACTGGTGTAACACATGCTTTGTTCACTGAGCCATCGCCCCAGCCCCATTGTGTTTGGTCTTTATATGATATATTCACATTGGGGTAGTTTTGTATGAAAAGAGACACTACCTAGTACTCATCTCAGAACAGTCTTGTGTGTGTGTGTGAGCAGACAGGTGTTTTAGGGTGTGGAAAAGCATGTGGAAGTATAGATGAAATTCTGTCCACATTCTGTGCGCTAAAGAACAAGGTATAGAGTTCATGAAGTTATTACTATTCTTTTTTTTTAATGGAAAATGTGCCACATAAACATTTTGTGTCTTGGGCTTTGAGAAAGGAAGGATCATGACTACTTCTAATACAGTAGTCGTCCTCAAGAATGATACCAACCTACATTCAACCACAGAAAGAATCCAATCTCTCAAGTTTCAAGACAGATGATTCCTATAGATAAGGATTAGCCCAAAACTCCTTCTGTACACGGTAGATGTACTTAACATAAAAATACTGACAAATTTGGGAATTCAAGAAAAAAAAAATTCTATCTCCTATATTTCCTATAATTGAATAGTTAAGAGTCAGAGACTTAATTAAAATTTGGTTGGCTTTTATTTTGTTTTGAGGTGGGACAGAATACTTTGCAGGTGATGTCAGGAGAATTAGATTCCAATTAAACCAACCAATAATCAAACCTTTGTTTTAACTATCTGTTATCTACAAAGAGCAGTTAAACCATACACTGTGCTGAAAACACAACATATCACATTGAGAACCCATTCTCTCTTCTTGCTTCTTACCAAAGAACTAACTTATGGAATCTGTCCAACAGATAAGATCTTATGCAAACTCTGACTAAAAAGTAGTCTCACATCCCCCAGGTAACCCGCCAAATGAAGAGGTCAGCAAACTAACCTGCAGACCAAATGCAGCTTGAGCAAAAAATGGTTTTTAAATTTTCCAAGGGTGTGAAAACACACACGCGTAAGCAAAATATGTGGGAGAGGTCACATGTAAGTATAAAACCTAACATCAGACCCTTTAAAAAAATTATCTGACTCTTAACTTACATATTACATACTAAAATAATCAAGTCTGCCAGCCTGTCTGATCAACCTATAGGTAGCTGACCGACCGACCAATCAAGTGCTCTCCCAATTCCCACCTGGTGCTTCCATATCTCCGCCTTCTGAGCTCCTCTTTTGTCGGTCTCGAAGAGGAACGGCTCAGCCTGGGTCACGTTCTTTACCTTTTTCTCTGGTAGGTTAACAGTGTCAAAATGAGGCAAGGGAAGTGCCTTAAATTTGGGCACCTAATAGGAAAGAAAGCAAGACCTCACGTTACTCTCAAGCATAATGGCACACACCTGTAATCCTAGCACTCGGGAGGTAGAGGCAAGAGGATAACCACAAGATCAGTCCAGTCTACAGATGAGACAATTATCACAACTATCTTAAACAGAAAAAAAGGTGTGCTTTAAAGGATCTAAAAAGAGTATTTTGCGCTTGAAGAAACAGAAACACCTACCTCCCCTTTCTGCATTTCTTTTATTTTCTTCTCCTTCTGTAA
This sequence comes from Typhlomys cinereus, assembly GCA_023101885.1. Taxonomy (NCBI): domain Eukaryota; kingdom Metazoa; phylum Chordata; class Mammalia; order Rodentia; family Platacanthomyidae; genus Typhlomys; species Typhlomys cinereus. The sequence goes on from JALPQD010000014.1 coordinate 4,719,715, forward strand.
CTGTCGTTCTTTGTCCCGAGAATCAAAGGAGAAAGGACAGACTTCCACATTTCTTGCCTCTGGGATCTGAGGCTTATAAGGCACCCCATAATGTGGCACAGGTTGCGCTTTTATCACTACTGGTTCATCCTCTTCCTAAGAAAGAAACTGGAGTTTAGAAATAAGATTCCTTGAGACTACAACTCAGGATCATTTCTATAGTTTGATACTAGAAATGATCTTCATCTCTCCTGCCTCCTCAAAATGTAGACTCCAAAGGCACTATTTGAGATAAGTCACTAAAGCTAATCATTCAACCTCAGGTGTTTTAACTTCCTTTTCTATCAAAAAGAGGGACAATGCCAAAGTACCAAACTAATGTGAAAGCATTTGGAAAAGAATTAACACGATCACTTTTTAAAGTTCTACAGATTGTCACAAAAATACAAGAAGAACTAAATGAGATCTAACAACATGAATAAAAGACTGAAGAAAAGTATAAGCAAGCACACACTTTAGCTTCTTACATTCAAACTCCACTGAAAAACATGCAACTGGAATTAATAGTTGCAAACCCAGAAGAGGACCAACTAAGTTGTTTGGGTTCAAGTGAGTAACATAAGATTACCATGTATTTTAGTTTCAAACAAACCTATAAAAAGGCTTATGCTGAGATCTGCTATAAAATTACCCTAACTGTAGATATTTATAGATAAAATAAGAGCTATAATAAGAAGCTAGTATGGTCAACAGAAGTTTTATGCATTATACTGCCATGAATCATTACTATGTAGCTACCATTGTAACTCTGGAGTTTTTAAGGAGGTAGGACAATGTAATGTAACTGCTAGTGCATACTTTCAAAGTCCTTCCTGAACAGTGACAATAATGACAAAAGGAAAAAGTTTAGTAGGGCTTGGAAACTTTTGATCCACTGTACAAAGACAGGTTGATTTTAATGCAACAGAAATAGAAAACCTTCTAAAGCTTAACTTTTCCTTACTGTTTTCACAAATCAAACCAGTTATCACTGAATAAAGATTCACACTTTGCTCTCAGAGGAATAAAAAAGATCAAATGTTTGTATCACTCTAAAGAACTCCAGACAAGAACCGATTGCCTTAATTGCCAATGATTAAAAAAAAAAGGTAAGACTTAGACTAATTGGCAAGAAAGAAACCCCTCCCCCTCCCAGTGAATCACCTCTTCCCTGGTGGGCATTCGGATCCTGTTCTTCAGTGAAAAAGCTGGTGACTTGGGGACGGTGATTGGAAGTACCTTCTTTTCAGGAACACCCTGGAAGGAGTAAACAACTTAGTAAAACATTTCAGAAAAACTGCCACTATGCTTTGGGAAAGATAAAGGGAACACACAAGGCTTCACTGCTTCAGTCAGTTGTTCATCTCGCCTTGTGGCCTATGAATGCTTCAGGGTAGGCACTTCTCTAGTCCGCCAATCCTTAATGTAGACCTTGGTAAGTTTAAGGCACTCAGTAAAGATAGATAAATGGATGCCTGAACACTGGGGAATATCAAACACCTTTCTATGCTTCATATAATACAGAATCATTATGATAGTTAATCCTGGGTGAGACCACCTGAAGAGATTATCTGGATAATACAAGACCAGCCGTAGACCCCATTGGAACCTCCATAAATCTCATAGGAACCTCCCAGTAGTGGACCAAATAAAAGGAACCACAGAAGAGGAGAGACTCTCGGTAGCTGTGCTAGAAATCGCTCTTCCTTCTAGCCACCCAATTTCTTTGCTTCCTCGGCCCTCCATCCCTCCAACTCTTCAACTAGACTAAAGATTTCCTAGGAATCCTCCAACTCTCAGCTGTCACCCACTGGACTACTGGACTGAGTAGCTACTGACAGCCATCAGACTACCGTGGCCATATCCGAAAGCCAACTCAATATATTCCCCATTTATATATTCATTTCGTTAATTCTGTAACTCTAGAGAACTTGACTAATACACTCATTTAGGCCAAAATAATCCCTCTTCCCATTTTTGACCTTTCACTGCATCCAACCAGAAGAGAAATGTAGGGATGATAGTGTAGCATTTGCATATGGAGGAACAGAGAATGTCTCTAATAAGATACAGAGGAGGCATTTATAAATAGAATTAATATACATAATGGAGACCAAAAAAGTCTTATAAAAAATAATTTTGAGGATATGGAGAGATGGATGGTTCAGTGATTAAAGCACATGCTACATAACCAAGATTGAAATTTGGATCCACAGATTCCATGTAAAAAGTTGTGTGTTTGTGTGTGTGAATCTGTCTGGGAATCCTCAGAGCAAGCCAACTAGCCAGAGCCTATATGTGAGCTCTGGATTGAAAGCGATCCAGCTTCAAAACAAAGGTGGAAAGTGATGGAGAATAATTCCTGCAATCAACCTAAGGCTGCCTCACCCACATGTACTCATGTGCACCAACACACACACACACACACACACACACACACACACACGACTAATAGTGCATGCCCATAACCCAGAACTCAGGAGCAGGATCAGAAATTCAAGGTAAACTTTGGACTACATAATAATTTGAGGCTGTATCTTAAAAAAAAAAAGTTGTCGGGCTGAAGAGGTGGCTCAGGGGTTAAGCCTCTGCCTTGCAGGCGGAAGATCCTGAGTTCGGATCCCAGATCCCACGTATAGACGCCAGGCGGAAGCAGGGGTGGCCTGCGCTTCTGGTCCTGGTAGGGCGGAGCCTGTGAATCCCCAGGCAGAAGGAGGTGGAGGCGTCCGTGGTGGTTCGCGAATTCGTCCGTGGTTCTACACATACACAGACACACACACACACACACACACACACACACACACGCACATGCACACAGTTGAAAAAAAAAAAAAAAAGTTGTCTTTGCAGCAATTATCTACCCACAACCCATCTCTACTGCACTCAAAGGCATTTAGAGGGCTGGAGAGACAGTTCAGCGTTTGCCCAAACTACCCACAACCAGTGTAAAAAGCCAGGCAACTGTGGCTGCTGTCTGTAATCCCAGCACCTGAGTGGCAAAAACATACCAAGGCAAGCTGGCTAGCAGAGTCGTGAGCTCTAGGTTCAACTGAGAGGCCCTGTCTTAATAATAAAAAGATATCCAGTGTCAGTTGTAGGTCTCCGCATATATATCTCATACATATATGCATTCATATACATGGGAACAAGCATATAGGCACACACATGCCACACACAAATACAAAAACAACAGCAAAAGTCAACTAGGGACTCAATTAGAAACAAAGAAAAGAGGGGCTGGAGAGGTGGCTCAGGGGTTAAGTCTCTGCCTTACAGGTGGAAGGTCCTGAGTTCAGGTCCTAGCCCCCACATATAGACGCCGGGCGGAAGCGGGGGCGGCCTGTGTTTCTGGTCCTGGTAGGGCGGAGCCTGTGAATCCCAGGGCAAAGTAAACAAGGAGGAGGTGGAGGCGGTCCATGGTGGTTCTACACACACACACACACACACACACACACACACACACACACACACACGCGCGCGCGCGTGCGCGCGCGCACACACACTCACACATAATTGAATAAATAATAAATAATAGAAACAAAGAAAAGAATATCCAGTTTTCAAAAAAATTATTTTAAATTTCAATTTTAAGTTTCTGGAGGCCCAGGATATTGCCATTTGCATTCCATGTCTTCTCCATAGTAGCTAAGAGAAGACCTGGAAGTAAGGGCGATAGGGTGGAAAAGTCCAGTGTTTCCTGAACACGGTGGGGCTTTTGCATGCATGAACCCACTGCAGTGGTGTTTGCCTGTACAAGACCTGCACAGGATTGGGCCTGTCAACATTCCATCATGGAAGAGGGTCGAGCTCATGCAGCTCACCCCTTCCCTGAAGGACTACTGATAACTACTGCTAGCTGGGGAAGGGAGACTCACTTTCTTCAGTAGTGTAGAGACTGATATGTTGCCATTTCATGCTCATGCATATGCTGATGCACATGCCAATGCAGGAAATCCTTATTAATTTAATGGGAAACACACACAGACATTAAAGCAAAAGAGGAACTTGTTGGGAAGATTTACAGTGATAGAAGGAAGGGGATGAGACGGGAATGTGGTGTATAAAAAGGTAAAATTCATTACATACATGTATGAAACTTTCAAAGTATAAGAGGAAATTTAAAGGAAAAAAGGTGATGATCTGGGGGCTGATGACGGTGAACTGGCAGCATTACTGTACTTACTATTTCCATATTAATCTGCTCTAGTAGTCAGCATAAACTTTGGGGACGAGGGTCATTTCTAATTGAGTTCCCAGTGTCTGACACAGACTACAGACATGGGTAGTGTTACTCATTCAGCTGGCAACACTGGAGTGTCTGTGCTATGCAGGTCAGGGATGTCAAGTGCTGGGATATACAATGACCAATACAGATACATATGGTCTCTATTCAACAGGACTTCACTTTCCATTAGAACGAATAATACATTAACACTTAACTTTCACAAATATTCTGAAGAAACCCAATAGAATCAAGAGCAAAAAGAAATTAGGTTGGAAAACTGTCGCGTCAATAAGTTTGGGGAAGGTGTCCTTAGAGAGTACAGGGTGTTTGGAAATACGCAATGTGTATGGGCAGTGACATGTTTGAAACAAGAAGCAGAATGGAGTGTGGGGATAAATACTGCTCTCTGAGGAAGCAAATTCCCCCAGTACCCTGGGACAAGCTCTCAGGCATATCACAGAGAGATTAGGAAATCACCAAGAAGTAACATTATCTTGAGAATATGTAAAAAAGAAAAGCAAAACAAAAAGAACTTTGAAAATCTGCTGGTCCTCCTAAGTTGTCCTTAGATACCTGCTAAGATTCTGCACTAGCTTCACTGGCACCACTTCTACCTCTGGCATCTGAGCTATGGACACTAATTTGAATTCATGTGTGCGTGCTCAAGGCTTTCCCACTCTACCTCTGCCAAGAAGCCATTTCTTCACCTCGACCTCACACTCGCTGCTGCCCAAGCCCATGTCACCAGCCATCCAGCAGGCACGTGTGAGGCAGCACAAGCAGCATGGAAAGGCACTCAGCACTGGGGAGGGGAGAAGGGGACGGGATAGGCAGGCAGGTGACTGACTGCAGGGTTGCTGACTCTGGGAGGTGGGCTCTTCAGTTAGGCTTTAAGAGTCTAAGATCAGAAGTTAAGAGACTTCATCCCAGTTCTGTCACCAACTTTTAAAATGTTTTTATGGCAGACATCATCCCCCTTTCAAAGTCTAACTTTCTGCAAAATAGAGGCTAGAAGAGAATCAATCTATTACATCTCTTCTATGCTTCTCTCAGAACTAAGAACCAAAGTGAAATTATTTAAATTTTACTAGGAAGAGCTATAAACATCTAGTGTCAACAATGTGAAGTGCGAATCATGGTTAACAGTAAGTATTGTGAGGTAGACTATAACATTTAGGGAATATTTAGGCTCAAGTCTTGGTTTTGTTTTTTTATACTAGACATTCTAATGACGTCTGTTCTCTTTTCTCAAGGTTTAAGAAGAGAGTCTAACTCTCTTCTGAGCTGTTGAGAGTAATAATATCCTGAATAAAACACAGGATGACATAAGTACAGAATGACGCTACATTCCTACCATTATCAACGTGACCACTCACTGCATGTCAAGTACTATACCAAGTTCTTCATCTAAGCTCCCTCTATTCTGCACTCAACAAATCAAAATGCCAGGGCTGGGGTCCAGGAATCTGTTTATGTCAGAAAAGCCCCAGAGGATTCTGAGAGGCAGCTGCATCTGGCAAATACTCTCCATCAGTCACACCTTACTTACTTACCTAGTCATCTGCAGATCTGTTTATTCAAAACTGCCATAAGCTATTACAACACTAAGATCTCAACCAACTCCAAGTGAACTCTGCTCACCCTTACCCATGTACCACTTTACCCAAACTTTTCAGAGTGCAACAGTAATTTCTTAATCAGTTTCCAAAAATGTAGCTCAGGGACAACTGATGACAAAGAAGAGATTCTTAAATAAAGCTTCTGTTTCTTGTTTTAATAGTGACAATTTTCTAAGAACTCTGTTATTTTTAATATTTTACTCAATGAGAGATACAGAGAAAAAGAGATGAACATATCATGGAGCATGTGTGGAGGTCAGAGGACAAGTTTTAAAAGTCATTTTTTGGGGGCTGGAGAGATGGCTCAGAAGTTAAGACTTTGCCTCACAAGCAGAAGAATCTGAGTTCAAATCCCAGATCCCACATAAAAAATGCCAGGCAGAAATGGCAGCAGCCTGCACTTTCAGCTCCTAAAGGCAAAGCCTGTGAAATCCCAGAGCAAAGTAAAAAAAACGGAGATTGACGCAATCCAAGATGATTCCTGAACTCACCCTTTGACTTCACAGGCACACACTCTCTGATACAGACACACACAAAACAATAATAAACAATAAAAACAATAATAATAATAAAGTCATCTCTCTCCTCCCACCATGTGGTTTTGAGAATCAAATTTGGGTTGTTGGGTTTATTTGTGCACAGATGCTATCTTGCTGGCCCAGCACTTTGTTTTAAAAGGATCTTTGAGCTGGGTGGCAAAGCTCAGTAATAGACTAGCATTTCTTTACACAGAAATGGATATGATACCCTGCCGCACAAAATAAAAATAAAAATATCTTCAATTTTAACACAAGAACATGAATCCTGGAACTATAGCACATGCTAGTTTATGATTTGGGGCAAACTATTTACCTCTGCTTCCTACATGTAAAAATGGGTTGATCCAAGTACCTATATCACTTGTCCGAATTGTTGTGAGAATGAAGTAAAATATACAAAAGAAGATAGCTCAGAATAAAAATCTGGTATAGGGGCTAGAGAGATAGCTCAGGGTTAAGATTCTGCCTCACAATCAGAAAGTCGTGAGTTCGGATCCCAGGTCCCATGTAAAAAATGCCAGGCAGAAACAATGTTGGCCTCTATTTCTAGCCTGGATGGGCGGAGCCTGGGAAATCCCAGAGAGAAGCAAGGAAATAGAAGCTATCAGGATGATTCTTGAAGTCACCCTTGGGTCTCCACAGGGACACGTGTCTAATACACACACACACACACACACACACACACACACACACACACACACACACACAATGAATTAGAAAAAAAAAGGACCAACAAGACAGCTCGGGGTTAAGACACTGCTTGAAAAACTGGCAATGTGGGCTGGAGAGATGGCTCAAGGGTTAAGACTCTGCCCTCAAGCAGAAAGTCCTGAGTTCAGGTCCCAAATCCCACGTAAAAAATGCCAGGCGAAACAGTCTGCACTTCCAGCTCTGGTGGGCAGAGCCTGGAAAATCCCAGAGCTAAACTAGGAGGTAGAAGGGATCCAGGAAAGTCACTATTGGTTCTCCACAGGGACACACAGTGTCCTCTGATACACACAACAACAAATTAATTAAAAAATAAGTAAAGAAGAAAAACTGGCAACCTGAGTTCAGTCCCCAGAAACCCACATCCTCTGAATTTCTACCCATAGCCCATGGTCCTTTCTTTCTCTCTCTTAAATAAACAAATAAATTATAGTAAGTATTCACTATTACTGTGCCATTCTTGACAAAGTACTGGTTTTCCATTTATGTGCTTAATTTATTTCCCTTTTTTGCTTTTTATCTTTTTTCTCCTTCACAACTTTGTAATTTTAGAGTTTTATGCATGAATATAATTGTCACCTTTCACCTTTTATTATCCAATCCCTCCTTTTCCCATTGCAAACCTCCCTCTTCCCAGCTAGCCTCTTACTTTCATGTCTCTGCACATGTGGCCCACTGAGTTCCATCTAGGATGCCTATACTGGCTGTGCCTGAGCACTTGCTGGAGCATGAATGACATATCAGTGAGTAATTTGATAACTCCTTTTAAAAGTACCTTAAGAAAGAAAATGAGCTTAATTTTTAAATATATAAATCCACTGATACATAAGGTACAAGGAAACTTTTTTCTTTAACTTTATTATTTTTGCTTGTGTGTGTCAGAGGGAACCATGTGTCTCTGTGGAGGACCAAGGATGACTTCTGGAATCATCCTGGATTGCTCCTACCTCCTTTTTGCTTTCCTCTGGGATTTCCCAGGCTTTGCCCACCAGGACCAGAAGAACAGGCTGCCACCACTGCCATTTCCTCCTGGTATTTTAATGTGGGACTTGGGATCCAAACTCAGGACCTTCTGCTTGCGAGGCAGAGTCTTAACCCCTGAGCCATCTCTCCAACCCACATGGGAACATTTAAATTTGAGAACATGGTATGTGAATTAAATAAAAAATAAAAACCAAAAATATATAAGACAGGGCTGGAGAGGTGGCTCAGGGGTTAAGCCTCCGCCTTGCAGGCGGAAGGTCCTGAGTTCGGATCCCAGATCCCACGTATAGACGCCAGGCGGAAGCGGGGGCGGCCTGCGCTTCTGGTCCTGGTAGGGCGGAGCCTGTGAATCCCGGGGCAGAAGGAGGTGGAGGCGTCCATGGTGGTTCACGAATTCGTCCGTGGTTCTACGCACATACACACGCATATGCACACAGTTGAATAAATAATAATAAAAAATTTAAAAAAAAAAAAATATATAAGACAGAGAAAAAGTCTGGAAGCTAAACAAAAGATGCTGTTAAAGACCAAGTAGCAAACAATATTTAGAGAGACCTTGGGAAGAGAATTTCTCTCCTCTGGGTTTGAGTTTCTGGTGTATAAAACAAACATATGTTAAGACAACATGCTGGGCCCTTTTACGCACAATTTGTCTATGTACTGCCATATTCAGAATCCTAAGAAAGTAATGATGAAGAAGGTAAAGCTCTTCAAGACTAATCACTTAAGGGAAGCTTCTTTCTTTCCTTTTCTCCTTCTTCTCCTCTCTCTCTGCTTGTGACAGGGTCTTCTGTATCCCAGGCAGACTGGCCTCAAGCTCAATATGTAGCCTAGGATGACTCTGAGCTTCTGATCCTCTTGCCACCACTCCCCAGTGCTGGGATCACAAACATGCTCTACCATGCCACATAAAATCCAATTCATGTGGTGCTGGCACCTAGTACAAGCTAGACAAGTACTTTACTAACTAACTGAGCTTCACTCCAGCCTCGTTTGTTTTTGTTTGTTTTGGGATTTTATAAGAGGGTCTCCTTCTAGAAGACTAGGCTGGCATTGAACTCACCTTAATCTTCCTGCTTCAGTCTATCAAGTGGTAGGATTACAGGTATGAACCACCACACTTAGCTTGGGAGAACCTCAGCTCTTCTTACCACAGTCAAGGTCTTAAGGAGATTTCTTTAAAGTTTGTTGTAACAGACTATGTATGCTTCACAGCAAGAAAGGGAGGGAGGCACTGTAAATATAAGTCTCAAGGGGGACTGGGGAGATGGCTCAGATGGGAAGTGCCTGTCAAGCATAAGGAACTGAGTTTGTATCCCTAGCACTCTTGTAAAAAAAGACAGAGACAGTGGCACCACACATCTATAACTCTAGCCCTGGGGGTTCAGTTGGAGGTTTTACTTGCCAGCCGGGATAGTCAAGTCAGTGAGCTCCTGGTTCCTCCTGTCCCAAAAAACTACAACTAAGGTGAAAGAAGCTTGAAAAAGACGTCCAACAATGAGTCTCCATGCACATGTTCACATATCACACGAGAACATATGTGTACATGTACATACACATATATGCAAAGAGAGGAAGAGGCCTCAACAAAAAAGTTTTCATTTCAAAGAGGAAATAGTGATTATTTCTAACCATAATCATGTTTCATTTTAATTTTGTGTGTGTGTGTATCAGAGGGCACTGTGTGTCCCTGTGGAGGAGCAAGGGTGATTTTGGGAATCATCCTGGATTGCTTCTACCTCTTTTTTGCTTTGCCATAGGATTTTCCAGGATAGAAGTACAAGCTGCTGCTATTTCCTGGCGTTTTTTTACCTGGGACTGGGAATCCGAACTCAGGATCAAGTAAAGCTTAAACTTCAGACTGTGTTTAATTCAATTCTAAGATGTATAATACACAAGCTAAAGAGGTAATATATTAGGTTCACCAAAAACCATGGACACCAAAACAAGCAAAAAAAAAAAGTCTTCACACCAGGTACAGTGGCACTGGAATGTGCCTGTAACCAGCTACTCAAGAGACTGATACAAGACTATCTCTGCTCTTGAGCCTAGAATTTTCAGATGAACCTGAACATTATAAAGCAAGACCCCTATTTCAGGAGTAGTCATGATAATTCAGTAAATAATTCCAGAGCTTGAACAAAGTTTACATGAAAATTACTACAATATTTCATATATGCAACTTGAGCATTTATGGATTTTGCTTATTTATGGGGGGTTCTGTAAACCAATTCTTCAGTGATACTGAGGAATGATAATACATTAGAAAAATCTAGAGCAGTGCCTGGGACATTGTACAAGCGTTGATGTCATAACTCAATCACAGCTTTACTACACATCACTGAACACCCTCCTCCACAAAACACTTCCAATCTTCTATAAGAAATCATTCCCTGCTCTGATTCCTATAGTACTTTAAACTGTCATATCTCAGAGAAATGTATTCCTACTATTCTCTATTATCTATCCACATGTGGCCTCTCTTACTGGAGCAAAACCCGCTTCTGCTGCATGTCTCTGTCATTTCTAGTCCCTAAGGTCCTGCTTGCCATATCTATGAATGTCTGAGTGAGTGGATAGTTAGTCATAGGTGAGGACATTTCTGCCAATACCCAAAGCCTCAAGTATTCTTACCACAACATCTTCCAAGATCTTAGTAGGGCAGGGTCTGGAATGAAATTCAAAGTGTTCATCCTCGGATTTCTTCTTTGACTCTCGCTCTCGAATTCTTTTCTCAATTTCCAAATCAAAACCAATAGGCTGAGTAGGTGGTTTCACAGGTGGCTTCTTGGGCAAGAGAGGCCCGCCCTCAAGAATTCTGGGATTAAGTTCCCGTGCTTTGAATTTATATCTGTAACAAGGAAGTTTAAAGGATAGCCACAAGAAAATCAAGTACAATGAGACCTACACAAATAATAAGAACAAAAGAAAATATCACTAAGATGATCTACCAGAACAGTGACATCTTCATTCTCCAGTCATTTCCTCACCTCTTGAGAAAAGAAATGAATAAAACAGTCCTAAATAACTACTACAAAGAGCTCAGAGATGGGGATTTAGCTGTTTTAGTGTTTGCTAGTATGCACAAAGTCCTGGTTAAATCTCAGTGTCTTATAACCTGGATAATCTGCAAAATTCCTATAATCCCAACATTCATGAGGTGGAGACAGAAAGATTAGAAATTCAAGATCTTCTCTGGCTATATGGTAAGTCTGAGGTCAGCTTGGATACATGAGACCAATTCAAAAGAGGACTGGAGAGATGGCTCAGGGGTTAAGATAAGACTTTGCCTCACAAGCAGGAAGTCCTAAATTTGAATTCCAGGTCCCTTGTAAAAAACACCAGGAAATGGCAGCAGTCTGCACTTCCAGTCCTGGAAAATCCCTGAGCAAAGCAAAAAGGAGGTAAGCAATCCAGGATGGAATCCCAGAGTCACCCTTGGTCCTCCACAGGGACACACAATGTCCTCTGATATACATACAGAGAAATGTGAAAAATAAATAAATAAAATATTAAAAAAAAAAGATTGAGGCTGAGCCTAGTAACAAGACCCATTATCCTAACAACTCAGGAGGCCGAGTCAGGAGAATTGAAGCTCAAGGATTTGTCTGAGTGAGGAACAGTTCAAGGTCAGTCTGAGTAACTTAGCAAGACTTTATTTCAAAATTTAAAAACGTTTTAAGTTTAAAATAAAAAGGGTTGAGATATAGTTTGATGGATGGTTTAGCTGTATTTCACATTGCTGCAACAAAACACCTGATCCAAAAACTTTAGGTAGAAAGGGGTGGATTCCAGCTCACAGTCCCAAGCTGTAGTCGACCACAGCTGGAGTTAAGGTCATATCACATCCATAGCATTGACCAAGGCACACGTGTTTGCTTGACTGCTCCATCTTAATAGATCCTAGAGAATGATCCCACCCACAACAGCTTGGTTTTACCACCTCAGTCAAAATAGTCTTTTACAGGCATGCCCAGAGAGTCTACCCTTAATCTGGAGAATCCCTCTGAGATGGGCCTAGAGATATACTAACCACCACAGTTGTAGAGCACTTGCCTAGCATGCATGAAGGTCCTGGTTTTTATCCCTAGTACCACAAAAGATTGGGGTGTCTCTTCAAAAGAAACATAAAAAGGAATTAACAAAATAATAGGATGCCACAGTTCCTCACATATTGTCAATTAATTCATGACCAAATGTTTGATCATCCATCAATAAAGGGTTTTATTCTGGCTTAGGACTATGAGTTTATGGTTCTTAATTCATCTTGGCAGGAGAGTCTGATATTATCACCATCTTACCCACTTGCTCAGGAAAAAGTCCCACCTACCATTGGACTAGCCAATCTCCCAGGTCTCCCCTCATCAATTAGCCAATCTCCCAGGTCTCCCTTCATCAATTAGCCAATCTCCCGCAGGTTTGCTCAGGGCTTAATTCAACTAATTCTTCAAAACTGTGCTCAGAGCTCAAGCCTTTAATTGTCAAGTTCAAGTTGGCACCTGTATTTATCACAGGAGAAAAGCTCCAATGCTAACTACATTAAGTTTCAGCTTCCTCCAAGGATGATAGTTGTAAACATGTCATAAGGAGCTACCTCTTTAAGGTAGGCTGTTAATAGTCTAACATTAGAGGGCATACTCTTTCAATGGAATCTAAATTAAGTTCTGCCACTCTTGCTCTGCATTCAACTTATAGCTTACAGTTCAGGACATCTCCATATTCCCACTTCCAGTCAGAAAGACAGAGGAATAGCCTGCAGGGCCACTCAATGCCACAAGTATTCACTGAAAGGAAAACAGCAATCAACTGCCCTTCAAGATGAAAAGAAAGTAGGCAAGTACTTACTGCTGCAGTTTTTCAAGCTCCTCAGCCTCTTGCTCAGCTGTACTTTTGCAGGTCGCAGGCCTTACACGCTGTTTGGTTTGCAGTACAGGAGTCTGTGGCTCTCTAGACATCTTGGTCACAGAAGATCGGGAGGGTAATAGGACTGTAACAGATCACAGACATCAAAGACAATAAAGAAATAAATTTTAAAAAATTAAAGGTGGGGAGGAAGAAGAAAGGCAGGAGACAATCTGTCAGTCAATTGAAGAAACCTTAAAAATCTTGTCACATCTCTACTTAAACTATCACTAGGGCTGGAGAGATGGTTTAGGGGTTAAGACTATGCCTCAAAAGCAGAAGGTCCTGAATTTGAATCCCAGGTCCCACATAAAATATGCCAGGTAGAAAGGGCAGCAGGTGGGAGGAGCCTGGAAAATCTCAAAGCAAAGCAAAAAGGAGAATAGAAGCAATCCAGGATGATTCCCAAAGTCACCCTTCACACCCTCATAGAGACACACAATGCCCTCTGATACCCACACAACACACACACATATAAATAAATACAGTTTAAACCATCACTTGCATTACAGCATTGATTTCCCTGATCAGGGATAATCCTGTCATCTTTCAGTTACTTAGAATGAGTCCTCTATCTTGATCTTATACAACAGTGAGAGAATTTAATTATTTAATTTACTTACCAGCTTCTTTTATGAAACAGGTTTTACTATGAAATCCTGGCTTGGCTGATTACTTATAATATAGCCCAGGTTGGCTTCAAAGTCATAGTAATTCTCCTGACTCAGCTTCCCAAGGGCTGGGATTATAGATGTTACAGTCTATCTGCATGTTGCTAATAAATTCACAACCAAATGACTTATTCTTGCTTATGATTTTCTTCTGCAGGAAAGTTCATACCAATACTAGGAGCTGAGAGAATTGGCTGTATCATATCCATAGGAATGGCTGAGAAGAGGCAAACCTCACCTGCCACTCTTCAAGTATGAGAAAGGATGCTGCCACTCTACAAGTATGAGAAAGGATTATTGAACCAGCTCCATCTTATCCAGTTGCCCATGGACTGGTCCCACCCACTGTGGGCTGGGTTTTCCCATATCAGTTAGACAAACAATAGCCTGCGGGTTTGCTCAGGACTTATCTTAACTACTAATTCTTAACAGTCATGCCCAGAGCTCTGCCTTCAATTGTCAAGTTGACACTATATCTAACTAGCAAAATAGGAATGTGTCACCACATCCAACTATAAATGTATGTGTTTTAGGAATAATTCATAGTCAAAATACATATAGTGCGTAAGTTGGCTATAAGTTTTAAGCAAAAATTATGTAAAATAATTTTTTCAGGTTGGGAAGATGGCTCAGTTCGTTAAAGTCTTTGCACCTCAAATAAAAGGGCCTGAGGTAGGATCCCCAGATCCTATGTAAAAATGTTGGCTGGATGCAGCAGCTCGCCTGTAACTCTAGTTCTGGAAGGCACAGCATGGGTATCCCTAGAGCTAGCTGGCTTGCCAGACAAGTCCTAATCCAGCCCCAATGGGATGCTCTGGATTTAATTAAAGAACCAGGCTCACAACAAGGTGGAACAGTGATCAAAGATGATTCCCATTATCACCCTTGCCCTCCACAGACACATTCAAGTGCATTCAAGTACACACACGCACCCACACGCACCCACTCATGTGCGCGCGCACACACACACACACACACACACACACACACACACACAAAAGAAAAAAAATTTTTTTCTCTATTTTCCATAACTGGGAATCTAAAAACTAGGGCTAAAGCTTTGAGTCCTTTTTAGGAAGTCATGTTTAAGAGCTGAGATAGTGAGACACGCCTGTAATCCCAGCATTTAGGAGGCTAATGCAGCAAGATTTGAAAACTGGAGGCTAGCCTGGGTTATATAGCGAGATCCTGTCTCCAAAAACAAGTAATTTTTAATACCTTAATTACCATGAAAATAAAGACACTTCATTATTTTCACCATATAAAATATTAGAACCTAACAATAAGAAGTGCTACATCTAGGGATATAACTCAGGGGGAGAGCACTTGTCTAGCATGCTCGAGGTTCTAAATTAAAACTCTAGTACACCAAAAAGAAGAGAGAAATGGTAAACAACGCCTACCAAGAACAGAACAACTGCCCCGTGCCCTCAAAGGCACATCCGAGTTCATGTGGAATACAGGTCCAGAGTCTGATTTTGTTTTGAGACAGGGTCTCATGAAGACCACACTGGCCTTGAACTCACAGTCACCTGACTCTTCCTCTCAAGTGCTGGGATTAGCCATATTATCATGATAATTCCAGAACAAAACAAAAAGGAGATAAAAGCATTCCAGGATGATTCCTAGAAATCACCCTTGGGCTTCCACAGGGACACATAGTGCCTTGATAAACACACACACACAAAGAAAATTAGCAATATCTGCAAGCAGTTCACATTTAATTTGTTTTTGTTCTGTGAAAAAAATCCCTTCAACTGTTACCATTACATCTCTACATACTTTCCTGCATTCACACATGTAGCTCTCACTCTTCCACTGTCCACTTGCTCCTGTGCACAGAACACTAGGGAGGATCCAGACAGCAGTGATGATGGTGGGAAACTTACTGATATCTTCCTTCTTGTTCCTCAAGTGGTATCGAGTAGGAGTTCGTTTGTGGAAGGCTTCAACCTGCTGTGCAAGGGGCACATATGTAGAAGCCGACTCGTCGAATGTTCTTTTCTTTCCTTTGGACAGGTTGAAAGGCTTAACAACGGTACATCCCTTAGTCACTTGGGCCTATAAAGAGAATTGTTCCGCACATGTAATGCTAAGAGAGCACAGATTTACAATAAGCCACATAGTCAACACAGAATGGAGTCTATGTGAGGCCAAGTTTATCAAGCTAACATTGTCAGTTTTGACCAACTAGACTATCTTACTGACTTCCCTTTCTTCCTTGGAAACAAAAAAACCAGATTCCCTGTTTTGCAACAGTACACACTCTTCACACCCAGTACCATAGAGCCCATGTAGAGGTCAGAGGACAGCTTTCAGAAACTGTTTCTCTTCTTCTACTATGTGGGGTCCAGGGACTGAACTCAGGTTTTTGCATGCAGGCAACTGTACCTGCTGAGCCATGTCACTGGCCCCCAAATCTGTCACTTTAAAAACAAAACTGGGGCTGGAGAGATGGCTCAGGGGTTGACTCTGTCTCACAAGCAGAAGGGTCCTGAGTTCAGATTCCAGGTCCCACATAAAAACACCAGGCAGAAATGGCAGCGGCCTACACTTCTGGCCCAGGTGGGTGAAGCTTGAGAAACTCCAGTGAAGCAAGGAGATAGAAGTGATCCAGGATGATTCCCGAAGTCGCCCTTACTCCTCCACAGGGATACCCAGTGCTCTCTGATACATATACACACAGAGAGTAAATAAATAAAACATTAAACAAAATAAATAAAAATAAAACTAGCCCGAGAACTTCTGGGTCTGATAACATAGCAAAAGTCCTATCAGAATTTCCATCATACTCTCAAACTTAATCTTATCCCTTTCTTGATCATTAATTTTGATTAAATTGGTTTGACAGGAAGAAAAACTTTTCAGGAACATACTTCTAAAGAGCAGCAACAAACTCTCAAGGTTTAAGACTAATTTCAAGGGCAAATAAGGCCACCTAGAATGAGACCTCATTAAAAAAATAAAGATGATAAATTTTGTATTCGAGATTATAGACACCAGTTTTTTTCCCAAGAATTTTTTTTAAACAAATGTCTATGTCTGCAATTTGTCACATAATTCTGTATATATCAATTTCATTGCCACAGCAACTTGGTAACACTGTTCCTAGAAGTAGAGTGATTTGTCCAACATCACAGTTCAGAGATTTTATATTTACCTTGGTTCAAGATATACACTCCTCTCAACCATCCTATTGTAAATTCTGACTATAAAGGCCTCCTGACTCAGATTAGTTAAAAAAAATTTTTTTTTTTGTTTTGGGGCCAGAGAGATGGCTCAGGGGTCTTTGTCTCAAAAGCAAAAGGATCTAAGTTTGGATTCCAGATCCCACATAAAAATGCCAAGAGGAGATGGTGGTGGCCTGAATATCCAGGCTTGGAGGATGGAGACTAGAAAAAAACAAAACAAAACAATAAGGAGACAGAGCAATCCAGGATGATTTCCAAATCAACCTTGGGGTCTACATAGGCACACACACTCAAGTGCCCATCTTCTACACAGTCATGCACACACATCTGCCCAAAAAAAGGACATTCATTTTGCCTATCAACTTACAGGAGATGGAGGATGCTTTCGTAATTCAGATACGAAATTCACTTCCTTATACTCCTCCTGATTCTTAGGATGTTGTTTGATTCGATCATCTGTGTGGAAATGGAAGTCAACTGCTTTGGTGACCTGTATCACAGATTTTTTCACAGGTTGACCTGAGAACAGAATAAAACAGAGACAACATTTAGAATAAAGAACATCACTAAGTTCCCTTTTACAACAGATCTTTTGATATTTCTATTACTATGGACTTAACTTTATTCACTGTCTACTCTAACCCAAAACTTGAAACGGTCTTCAGGGACACAACGCCATGTGTTCGTGTGCACTGAGTTCTACTGGTCAGATGCAAACTAAGTAGCACAGGTGGATCATAGCTCTGGAGAAAAAGTTACTGAATAGTTAACTTCACTTATTTATTTTTAATGATCTGGAGATGGAACCCATATCCTTGTACATACCAGTCAAACACTCCACCATGTAACTAGTCCCAAACTCCAGGATTGACTTGATTGATTGATTTTGTGTGTGTGTGTGTGTGTGTGTGTGTGTGTGTGTGTGTGTGTGTGTATCAGAGGGCACTGTGTATCCCTGTGGAAAACCAAAGTGACTTTGAGAATCATTCTTGTTTCTACCTCTATTTTTGCTTTGGGATTTTGCTCTGAGATTTCCCAGGCTCTGCCTTCCAGAGCTGAAAGTGCAGAGCAAATCCACCTGGTATTTTTATGTGGGATCATGGAATCTGACCTCAGGTCCTTTTGCTTGCAAGGCAAAGTCTTAACCCCTGAGCTCTATCTCCAGCCCAAGGGACTGACTTTTAAAAAATCCGAATAATTCAGTATCTCTAAGAGGGAAAACCTGTAAAATCTGAGGTGCTTTTTCAACCCAGTAAACAGAACTTTAACACTTTGACACCATGCCAGAGAAAAGCAGAATGCTGACCTCTTTTCTTTCATAGCTGCTGCTGAATTTGACTTAACTTTTTTCTCAGCCTTAGGATAGATAAAAGGGGAAAATGATAACTAGGCCAGCCCAATTATCATCTGTCTCAGTCCTTCCTTTTCTAATACATAGTGAAAGAGCAACAGGCTTAAAGAAAAATGATATAAACAGTCTAGATGACAATCACTAGGATATAAATGGAATCATATTAATGTTTTGAAAATACATATTGTTCTATACTAGCAACACTTTTTTCTTTTTTACTTTAGAGACCTCAAAAACCCTACCAAAATTACAAGCACCTATCATAAATAAGACTCAACCAGACCTGCTCCTGCTAGTGCAAGTTTCTTGAATTCTTCATTTTTTTTCCGCATCTCCACAACCTCCTGCTGCATTTTCATTCTCTTCTCCAACTCTTGCTCCTCAGTACTTTTTAAAACCTTCTGCCTAAAAAGAAAAATCAGGAAAACAAATAAGAGAGGAAAAAGTGGCCCAATGATTCAAAGGAATCTGAAAGTATCATACAGAGTGTTTTTTTATCCTGCAACAAAATAACTATCAAAACCATAAAGCATTATATGAATAAAAACACCCATGCTCACAAAACATTTATAACTGCTATGATAGAAGCCTCCAAAATATTTGACATACGGTAAAGTTCGATATAGATAACTATTCTTAATAATGAAAATATCACTGAGATCACGTACAGATAAAAATGGAAACATACAAATTCACTCAAAAGGAAAAATGGGAAAGACATGGTAACAAGAAGTAACACGATCTCGGCCAGCGAGATGGCTCATCGGACCGAAAAACTTGCCTCACAAACCAAACATCCTGACTAAAGTCCCCAGAACCAGAACCCATATAAAGGTAGAAAGAACCCACAAAGTTGTTCTGACCTCCACATGAACACCATGGTATGGTAATCATACAAACACACACTGATTAACAGTAAAACAGGTCTATAATCTTATCAGCAAATAAATTAAAGTCAGATAATTTGATGCTGAAGGATAAGGAAAAAGTTATGATTTTAAAAGATTAAAAACTTAAAAAAAAAAAAAAGATTAAAAACTTGAATTAAAGGGCCTGAGAAATGGATCAGCAGCTAGAGCACTTGCTGCACAAGCAAAAATCTCAAGTTAAGGCTACAGTGGCAATAGGAACAGAAGTTCAAGTTTAAGATCGTCTTGAGTGACATAAGACCTTGCTTTGAAAAACCAGGAAAAATATTTCTTTTCTGCCTATATTTATTTTAAATTTGCTTAAATATTACATTTCCTCCTTACTAAATATTTTAGCCCCCTTCAGGACACAGGTTTACTTCACAATGGCCATAGCTTTTAGGAGTTTCCCAAACGGATGAACCAAACAGACTACAGATGAACCTACTTTCAGTTGTACTCTGTTCACCATGACGTTTTCAACGGGAAAAGAAACCTACCTTGTAGGTAGTACACCAGACACAGTATGTCTGCCTTTGGCTTTCTTTGGATTTTCATGCTTTTTGGAAGTATCGTGAGCAGTGCTTTCTTCCTCTTCCTCTGGCTTCTTTTTGTTGTAAGAACTTGAGTTCAAAATGATGAAATAAATATGCTTTCAATTTCCTAAAGCATATCCTATACTGCCTGTCTCTCACATATACAACAGGTGGTTTCGATTTTCTCATTTTTAGGACAGTAATATTTCGCCCATGAGATTCTTCAAAAAGCATTATCAGATTTGCATACTTCAATATCATATTGCAGTGACTCCAATGATTAACTGTGCGATCCACAGAGGTTCAGGTGACTCATGCACTGATGAGTCAGAAGGTAAGCAAGATTTTCTGCCATCAAATGAACAAATAGCAGACAGCTGATGAGCTTTCTGCTAACCATTCCATCTCTTTCATATTAATAAAGGCCCGATGTTGGAGGTAGCAGGAAAGTATGCACTTTTTACAACAGTTTTTACCGCAGCCATGGGATTAGAATGACAGTCGGGATGGGATATGATTTAAGCTATGACATAAGGAAAAGACATCATGTTCATGATGTAAATGCTTCCTTCTTTACTCCCTCTTGAACATGGACATGGTGTCTAGAGACACAACTACCCTGTGATAATTGAAGCAGAGAGCAAAATAAAAAAGCTAAGATACAACAGAACAAGTGTGTTTGGGGAGGGAGATCTATCACAAAGAAACATTATATTTGATACTATTCAGTCACCAAATCAAAGCTGACAGTAAACTACTTTCGACTTCTAGAAGGTACATAGATCATTATTATTCAGACACTCTAATTAAACAGACAATTACCTGATGAAACATGAACACAGTGCTTTCCTTAACCATAGAAGAAAACAGGGGTCAAAACCTGCATCAACTAAAATTCAAGCACCTTCCAGACACCTGACTGTGACAATAGTTTGAAGAGTTTCCCAAACTTTAGGTATACCAAACAGACTGCAGCTGGCCTACTGGTAATTATGCTTTATTCATTCAAACTAAATTCAGAAAAGATCCATACCTTACAGGTCTGCAAGGCAACAGTGTATCTGTCCTTGGTAACAGGGAGCGGTGACTACTTACACTTTCATTTTTTTGGAAGGTGGACTATCATTGGCTATAGGAGTAATGCATCTTTTTGCTTTCATCTGAGCATGGTGCTTTTCTTTCTGCTTCAAATTCTGAGAAGAGAGTCTTGCAGACCGTCTATGGTAGAATTGACAAAGTTGATCTTAAAACAAGTACACTGAGATAGAGAAAGTATGTCAAACTGCAAAGCATATAAAGTTTATTATTACCTACACTCCAGAAATCTAATCTCCTGTCTAAAAGTTAGTTTTTGAAAGACTGGTATTTTCAACCTTAAAACTGATATTTAAATACATTGGTGGTTTGTAAATTAGACCTCAATGAAACTGATTTTTAAAAAACATAAAAAAGTATGATGCTGCTTTACTACTTTTGTATTTTAAGGATACATGCTAAAATATGTATCAAAGTCATTGAAATTTATAGCATAGATGGAAATATAAAATGATAAAAAAAATACAAAAATAACAACAGTGCAGGGCAGGTAAGGTATTTGAAATGTAATCCCAGCACTCGAAAGGGAAAGGAGGATGGTGAGAGCTTGCTTCCAAAGATAAAATAAAACCAGACCAGGACTCAGCAGTAGTAGCAGGTGCCGATAATTCCAGCTACCTGCAGAGCTAAAGGAGGAAGACCATTTGAGCCTAAGTTTGAGAGGAACTAGGCAATACAAGACCTCATCTCCTAAAAAACAAAACCAAATCTTGCCAGCAATAAATCTTCTAATATAGGCTCTTTATATAGGCTAGTGTTTTTTGTTTTTTTTTAAAAAAGTAAAGAAAAAAGTGACTTGATTCTATTTGGGTCACTCTATTAGTAACTAGTCACAGCTTGTACTGTTAGACTTGAAATTAGAAATAAGAACTTCCAGAAATTGGGTAAGATGTTTATTTATTTTCTCCTTTTAGCTGCTCCCATCACTGGTAAAATACAACACATAACAAATACTAAAAAAAAGGAACAAAAAACACAGTGTATTTGGGTGTATAGTTCACGCTGCACAGCACTTCCACAGCATGCACAAGCCCCAGGATTAATATCAGCAACACACTAAATAAGCAGTAAAATGATTAGAAATACTCATGAAATTACTATGTAGGCCAAGAACAGAAGATCACTAAAAAACACCATATTAACTTTCATAGAAATTATTACCTTTTCTTTGTTACCAAATAACTACCAATACCATAAACATGAAACACCATTTTTGTGTGTGTAGGTGCGTGTGTGCATATGTAAAAGAGGCTCTATTTTCCAGTGCATTTTTTTTGCTGTTGTTTTTACATATTTTATTTATTTATTTATTTATTTATTTATTTATTTATTTATTTATTTATTTATTTACTTGTGTGTGTGTGTGTGTGTGTGTGTGTGTGTGTGTATCAGAGGGCACTGGGTGTCCCTGTGGAGGACCAAGGGTGACTTCAGGAATCATCCTGGATTGCTTCTACCTCCTTCTTGTTTCTCTCTGGAATTTCCCAGACTCCACCCACCAGAGCCAGAAATACAGGTTACTGTCATTTTCATCTGGCATCTAAACCAGGACCCGGGATCGGAACTCAGGACCTTCTGCTTGCGAGACAGTGTCTTAACCCCTAAGCCATCTCTCCAGCCCCCAGTGTATGTTTTTGACTATAGCTGTGTGGGTTTACTTGTGGATCTTGGTTCCTATTATATTCTATTTCTATTCTATTCTTTTTTTAAATTTGTGTATGCATGTGTGTGTGTGGGGGGGTGAGTATGTGTAGAAGAGAGCACTATATGTCCCTGTGGAGGCCCAAGGGTGACTTTGGGAATTTCCCAGGCTCCACCCACCAAGGTTGGAAGTGCAGGTCACTGGTGATTCTGCCTGGTGTGGGACCTGGGACCTGAACTCAGGACCTTCTGCTTACAAGGCAGAGTTTTAACTCATGAGTCATCTCTCCAGCCCAAAAATACCAGTTATTTTAAGAAAATAAAAAGCCTTTATTAAATGTAATCACACTATGATTACTCTTTTCTGTTTCATTTCATTCAATATTATGTTTGTGAAATTCAACCACAAGGATTCATATAGCTGTATTTCACTGAGTATTTTATGATTGCATATCCGTAGCAGAAATGTACCTCTTTATTATTTCTCATTCAGCTACTATAAATAATGTTATAAAAAATTTTTGGGCTGGAGATGGCTCAGGGATTAAGACTCTGCCTCACAAGCAGAAGGTCCTGAGTTTGGATCCCAGGTCCCACATAAAAATATCAAGTGGAATCTGTGTTAGCCTGCACTTCAGGCTCTGGTGGGCACAGCCTGGGAAATTCCCCAAGTCATTCTTGGTCTTCCACAGAGACATACAGTGCCCTCTAACACAAACACATGTACATAAAATAAATAAATAAATAAAATTTATGCATGTCTCTTATTGAGTATATTTATATTGTTATAGATTGCAAGTCTTAAGATTGCTGGGTTACAGCAAACTAATTTGAATTTGATACTCAATGAAATAGAATATTTACCTATCCTTAATTATTTATTGTGTGTATTCAAATGCATGCATGTGCCCATGAGTTTTAGTTCTGTCTCAAAACAAACAAAATTAAAAGCTAAAATAAGACCTGCACAAGGACATATAGTACCCTCTGACATATACGTGCATGCATATAGATACACACACATACACATGCAAAATTAATTTTCAAAAAAGTTAAAATACGTACAGCATAATCATTAGGAAAAAAATCACCAGATAAAAAAAGCAAAATTAAATATATGAAGAGATTAAGTATGCTGAGAGAAATGAAGAGAAAACAAAGCACAAGGACAGATCAAAACAATTAGTAATCATATAAAAATATAAATGCAAATTGTTAACATTTCATGCAAAAAAAAATTAATCAGACCAGATGACAAAAGATCCCACCCACGTGCTTTCTATTAAAAAAAATTTTTTTATGGTTTACTTGTTTACTTCAGAAAATGAGAAAATCAAAAGCTTGTAAGAAAGCTCAGCAAGTAAGACACCTGCTCATAGCCTGAGTGTGATGCCTGGAAGCCCACATGGTAGGAGAGAACTGGTTTTGAAAATTGTCCTCTAGGGTTGGGGATTTAGCTCAGTGGTAGAGCGCTTGAGGCCCTGGGTTCGGTCCCCAGCACCGGAAAAAAAAAAAAAAAAAAAAATTGTCCTCTAATCAGCACTTACGGCATACACACACACACACACACTTGATCACTCTCTCTCCTCTCTTTTTCTCTTCTTTTTTCTCTCTCTCCCCCCCCTTCCTCAAATAAAATATAAAAAATAAAAATAAGTAAAATCAAAGGCAGGACTAGGCAAATAGCTCAGTAGCAGAACATGTTTGTAACATACATGAGGCCTTGGGTTTACCCTCAGCATCCCAAAAAACTAAACATTAATAAAATGAAAGTCAAAAATAGAATAAAAGTAAAGGGATAGAAAAAGATGCTATATAAATGTAACCATGAGAAAGCTAAGTAATATTGAGCAAACGGCATTTGACATGAGAAAAACAATTCTATCTAAACAAACCGTTAAAATCAGACTTGATGAAGCTTTGGAGTGAACTTGCCTTGAGCAAGTAATTTATTATCTATGAGCTCTTATCTACAAAATGAGCTCTATCAGCTCCAATTCCTAAGTGCTAAATGAAGCAACATAAACGATCTAACAGCATGGATACATAAGAGATGTTCTGTTACTACATTCTTTGAACTTTATTATTATAACTGCAACGTTTGAACCCTCAGGCTTACCTTTGAGGTTGGACTTCACGGAGATTTTTTGATATGGCTCCCTCAGCATCCAAAGAACAAGCATTTGATGGAATGGAATGTTCCTTATAATTTTCTTTTTCTGTCTCTTTATAGTAAGTGTTGTCAACTATGGAAGACCAAAATATTAGCCATCAAAAGTTAGAAATTATATAAATTCTATATTGTACATATATAAAAATACGACAATATAGAATTCTAATTTGAATCATGTATATATGTACGATGTGTTGTAAGTATATAAATATATATATTTCCAACACAACAGAACCCTTTTCTCATGTGAAGTTATGCAGAAAGCCTTATACAAGCTATTTTGCTTGCACATTATATATATGTACCAAACTATCACACTGTTTCCTACAAATAAATACAACTATGTATCAAATAAAAATAAATAAATAAAGTAGACCATGGTGATCTACACCTATAATCCCAGACCTCAGGAGGCTAAGGCTGGAGGATAATAGGATTATAAATTCAAGACCACCACAGGGTACACAGGTAGAACCTATTTTAAAAAACTATGGGCCAGGATAGAACTCAGTGTAAGATCACTGACCATCCATGCTCAAGGACCTTGGTTCCATCAACAGCTAAGAAGGAAAAAAAGGCAATAACTACCAATGAAGATACTATAAGAAAGAAAAAAATTACACACCAAATATGTCTTGTGAACTCTGATGTAAAAATTTTTCAAAAAGGGCTGGAGAGATGGCTCAGGAGTTAAGACTATGCCTCGAAAGCAGAAGGTCCTTAGTTCAAATCCCAGGTCCCTTGTAAAAAATGCCAGGCATATGGTATCCTGAACTTCTGGCGAAGCCTGGGAAATCCCAGAGCAAAGCAAAAAGGATGTAGAAGCAATCTAAGATGATTCCTGAAGTCATCCTTGGGCCTGCACAGGGACATACAGTGCCCTCTGATATACAGACACATAGAGAGCAAAATAAATAAATAAAGTTAAAAAAAAAAACTTTAAAAAAATTTAGGAAACCAAAGCTGAGTGTATACTTAGTACAGCACTTCCCAAGCATGGTAAAGTCCTAAGTTCAATCCTTAGCACTATGGAAAACAAAACACAGAGTAAGGAAGAGAAGGAGGAAGATAAAAATTATTTTTATTTAGCAAACTAAACCTAAAGGCAAATAAAAAGAAAAAATGCAGCCAGGTGGTGATAGACACTCAAATGATAAAAGCAAGAGCATCGGAAGTTTGAGACCAGCTTGAGCTATATAGAGATCATTTGACACACACACACACACACACACACACACACAAACACACACACACACCCCTGGTTAGTTGTATAGTCATCATGGAATGAATTAGTCCATTTTACTAAAAAAGCAAGAAATATAGCATTAAGGTGGTTTCTCCAGACCTCCAGCTCTCTGTAAGGAAGCTTTGATCCAAGCTGCTCTTCCTTACCTGGTTTCAAGGGTGTGACAGAACTGTGCTGAGGCTTAGCTTTTCTCAGGGAAGCTTTGCCCTGAAAAAGCTCTCCTATCCCACTCTTCCCAGGACACTTATTCTCCAAGTTGGCCTTCTCCTCTGTGAAATAATAAGAAAGCACCACAAATCAGCACCACACACTTAAAATGGGGAGTAAAGGCAACACTGCCAGTGCTCTGCCAATCCATTTAGCAAAACCAAAGTTCTACCAATCGAAAGAACAGTACATATTATACGTCACAAACAGAGTGCAAATGCTATCACTATATACTTGCAACACTGAACAATATACCACAGAAAGGGAAAGCACAGATTCTGTATTGTAAAAAACTCCTTATCTTGGTTAAGATACACAGTGAGGCCAAACAAGACCAGGCCTTATCTCCCAATTAAAAACACCATGTTCCTCCTAAAGACTCTGAACTAAGACTTACAAAGGCCATCTTATATTCACAGTGGGAGGGTGAGATAGGAGTGGGGTATGTGAGAGTACAGCTGAGGCAGGTTCTTGCCAGGAGTTTAATCTTGGGCTCTGCTGTGCAGGCAGTAGGACAGAACAGTGAAGGATCTGTTCCACCAACTCCACACTGACAGCACTCCCAGGAGACTAGCAGTAAATACTTTGGTCACATATACTGTGATTGCAAGTGTGAAAAGATGAGATTATTTGAAAGAAAACAAAGAAATAATATACTAGAAATAGATTGTTTTGAAAGTTTGGAGTTAGTCTTTTTTCTTCCAAACTATATTTCTTTACAGTACTATGTTTATATTTCCTTTCTTAACAATTTTTTTTTATTTACCGTGTGTGTATATATTACAGGGCACTATGTGTCCCTGTGAAAGACCACGGGCAACTTTGGGAATCATCCTGGATTGCTTCTACCTCCTCCTTACTACTTCACTGTGGGATTTCCCAGGCTCCACCCACCAGAGCCTGAAGTGCGGGCCAACCCAGATTCCACCTTTTTTTTTTGTTACTGTTTTTTACGTGGGAATCTAGGATCCAAACTCAGGATCTTTTGCTTGTGAGGCAGAGTCTTAACCCCTGAGCCATCTCTCCAACCCCATATTTCCTTTCTTGAGAGTCATAGGGACATACAGAAAAACTTGGAAAGGCAATCCTCAAATGTTCAGTATGACCTCTGTATTCCAGTGAAGCAAAGGCATGAAGACCCCTCTAGGCCTCTTAAAAATACTCTCCTTCTTATACCACTTCCCACAATACTCTCTGCTGAAGAGAATGGTAGATGCCATGTCATTAAGACACTGCATTTTAAGTGTTAAGTACAGCTACAATGAAGACATTTTGTCCTCAACACGTTCTGATATTAATTTTTCTTAATGAGGTCCTGCTCATTTTGCTCACAGGAAAGAAAAAGAATAAAGGGCCTTGTAACAAATAGTCTCATAACAAATAGTCTCACGTTTTACCCCAAAGTTACATAAACATAACTACAACCTTATTTATAGTCAGCCTGGTTTTGCATTTGTGCTAAAACTCAAGTCAGACTATTCTGACTCTAGTGTGAAGTCTGATTAGTACAATATTTAAAAATGAATTTGGAGTGCTCACTTCAGCAACCCATATATTAAAATTGGAATGATACAAAGATTAGCATGACCGCTGTACAAAGATGACACACAAATCTGTGAAATGTTCCATAATTTTGAGTGATAATCAAAGAGACATTTTTTGCTGCTGTTTGGGAAAAAAAATTAATTTGGAGCCTGGAGGTATAGCTCAGTTGGCAGAAGCTTGCCTAGCATACGTGAGGCCTTGGGTTCAATTCCCAGAACGAGTTCAAGATCATCCTCAGATATACAAAGAAGTGAGCCTGGGAT
Organism: Typhlomys cinereus; assembly: GCA_023101885.1. Classification (NCBI taxonomy): domain Eukaryota; kingdom Metazoa; phylum Chordata; class Mammalia; order Rodentia; family Platacanthomyidae; genus Typhlomys; species Typhlomys cinereus. The sequence continues at coordinate 4,747,537 of JALPQD010000014.1, forward strand.
ACATGAAATCCTGTTTAAGAAAAAAAAAAAAAATTGGGCTGGCAGGTAAAGATGCCTGCAGCATACCTGGCTAACAGTTTGTGTATAGGCACCTTCATGCACAGCTACCTCATTAAGTCAAAATTTTTTCTCTGTTGTTGTTCAGGAAAAGGGGTTGGGATTAAGCCTAGGACCCTGCACATGCTAGGCAAGTGCACTTACCTTTGCTTTACATAGTTACCACCATTACACTGAACTTTATGTCGTCTGGATAGTCCCATGTCTCCAAAGCCTGAATACCTGTCATTCTGAACTGCAAAATCACATTACTTTGTATGTATAGTCCCTTCCCAAATTACTGTGCATTTTAATTTTAGCTGACTGGTGAACAACTTTAACGAGTTATGAGTCTCACATTCAAAACTCTACGTGGAACTTCTGGATCCCTACACCAGAAAGGAGCTACACAGTTATAACACTTCATTCCATACAGCAGTTAATTTACACAGTTAGGATTTAATACCGAATTTGCTTGGACCATGTAGGGTCCTTAAGTGTTTGTGTGCATAGATTGTCAAATTTTTACTTTTTATTAAATATTTGTGTGTTTTATAGTAAATGAAAATTATCTGCATATATCTCATATACCAGTAGCATCATTTTCTTCTTTTGTATTTTTAGGCTCTACAGTTCATCTGTAAATTTTTTCACACTGCCATAAATCCCAAATCTATATATAATCCCTACCCTTGGCCAGCCTAATCTCCCCCCATCCTGAAGCTCAGGAACATTTGCGGAAGAGGGGGCAGTAAGATTGTAAGAGCAAAAGGATAGGAGGAGCAATGATTTGCAAGATTCTCCACACTAGTTAGGGCCGAAGTAATTATAATAGGACTTTGCATGCCCTGCACAATGTCCAATACACTATTGACCTCACAAAGTCTAGCATCAGCTAAAGGCACCAAGATCCTTGGAGGCAAGGGATTGATAGCCACAGTAGTGTTCCTATGCTTAAGGGGAACATGAGAAAGGGTTCAGGGAAATGCCACTGGGTCCTTGTACATCATCGGAGAGGAGGACCAAGAGGAGAGTTAGGCATACACAATAAAGGACTCTCTGGGAATTGGGGGGGAGGCACTGGGGAATGAGGAGGGAGGGAGGGGGAGCAGGGGGTTCGGGCGAAGGAGGAGGGAAGGAGGGAACTGGTCTACCTATTAAGTTTGTATGAGCGGAAATAATAAAAAATGTATTAAAAAAAAATAATCCCTGCCCTTGAGAGCTGGAGGCATGATTGTTAAGCTCAAAGCCAATTTGGGCTGTATAATATAGCAAATTCAAAGGCAATGTGGACTGTATAGCAAGACACTGTCTGGCTTGAGGCAGGGAGTCTGGGGAAGCCAGGCATAGTGGTTCACAATTAATTCCAGCACTTGGGAGACTGAGAGCAGGAGAACTGTCAAGAGTTTGAAGCCAGTCAAAGCTACATAGTAAGTTCTAGGCCATTCTGAGCTATATTATGAGACACAGTTTCAAGCAAACAAAGATATTCGACATATAAACAGACCTATACAGTTTAAAAGTCAACTGTGTTACTCTCATTTCATAGATTTCACAGGGTGCCATGGAGCAGAAAATAGTATAACTAGCTATTTTTTGTAGTCTCTTTGGTTTTCAAAAGGTCTTTAGCACAAAGCAAGCCACTAACCTTTAAAATGACCAAAGAAAGTAGATACTTACCAAACCACGAGTCTACATTTTCAGTATCTTCCTCAGCATCCAAAGATGAGAAATTGATGAAGTCCGAAGGGGCATCGAATGAATAAGTGGTGGTAACTTGTGACATTGTCCCACTCTCGGTAAAGAAAAATGGGCTTTTCTCAGTATATGTACTGCTTCTCCCAGTGAGTCACCTTTGGAGGAAAGAAATGGTTCAAAATTTTATTTCATATCAATATAAAGTACTGATTCCCTACCAACTAATTTGGTTTTACTGCTCAACTTCCAGTTTAAGAAAATCATGTAGAAATATGCCTCGCCTTGTCAATCAACCTAAAAGTTGTTTGGGGAGAGGAAGACTTTTTACTAACTGTTTTAGAATTAGAAAGATGCCCAGTGGAGGTGGAGAGATGGTTCAAGGAGTTAAGACTCTCTCCAAAGCAGAAGGTCCTGAGTTTGGATCCCAGATCCCATATAAAAAACACCAGGTGGAAAATAAACACGAGGTAGAAAATAAACACGAGGTGGAAAATAAACACCAGGTGGAAAACAGTGAGAGACTGAACTTTCAGCCCTAGTGGTAGGCAGAGTCTGGGAAATTCCAAAGCAAAGCAAAAAGGAAGGAGAAACAATCCAGGATGGTTCTCAAAGTCACACATTGGTCCTCTAAAGAGACACAATATGCCCTCTGAAACACCCACAATTAATTAATTAGCTAATTAATTAGTTAAAAAGAAAGATGCCCACTGTTATTGGAACCTACAACATGTCGCATACTGTGCTAGGTGTTCACATTATTTATTTTCCTGCGATCTGCATTTTCTATTTTTTTAAATTCTTTTATTATTATTTATTCGATTCTGTGTCTGTGTCTGTCTGTCTGTGTCTCTGTATGTCTCTGTGTGTGTCTGCGTGTGTGTGTGTTTGTGTGTGTGTCTGTGTGTGTAGAACCCCGGCTAATTCGGGAACCACCACAGACGCCTCCTCCTCCTCCTCGTTTACTCTGCCCCGGGACTCACAGGCTCTGCCCTACCAGGACCAGAAATGCAGGCCGCCCCCGTTTCTGCCCGGGGTCTATACGTGGGGTCTAGGATCTGAACTCAGGACCTTCCGCCTACAAGGCAGAGGCTTAACCCCTGAGCCACCTCTCCAGTCCCGATCTGCATTTTCTTATTTCTAGCCTTCCTCCATCTTTTATTCTCTCTGCCCTGAATATCCTTATTTCTGAAATGCATCATTAACTTTTTAACTACCAACAAAAATGTCCCTCACAAATTTAATTCAAATCTAGATGAAATTTTTTCCAAGTTTCCATCTAGTAGTATACTTAGCTATCAGATACATATAATGTGTCATTTTCTTTATATCTATTAGAATATTACCACCCAATTTTGTATTAACTATGTAAACATTTCTTCAGTAGAATGAAGTTTCTCAAGACAAAAATAGTATTATTTAAGTATCTCTCACCCATCTGTCAAAGTGCTTGGCAGAGTACTTTATATAAGGTAAAAGTGAGACACAAAATTGCTAACTAAGCACAACTATTTCCTTAGAAATAGTTTCATACAGTTGACCCAAAGGGACTTGATATCACCCCCATTTCCAGTGGATTTGCTTCTGTACCACCCAAGTACAAGATCTGCTTCATTCCTGTCTGAAGAAACACATGCTGTCTGTCTATTGTTGTACTTTGTTCTACAAAGCTCTTGCACTCCCCACCTCTTTCCTCCTTGACCTTCCCTTTCATACCTCAATTCCTCAAGATGCATCCAACCTCTTTTTTTTTTAATTTTTATTTATTTATTATTTATTCAATTGTGCGTGTGTGTATGTAGAACCACGGACAAATTCGGGAACCACCATGGACCGCCTCCACCTCCTCCTTGTATTCACAGCCCTACCAGGACCAGAAACGCAGGCTGCCCCCGCTTCCACCTGGCATCTATACATGGGGTCTAGGATCCAAACTCGGGACCTTCCGCCTGCAAGGCAGAGGCTTAACCCCTGAGCCACCTCTCTAGCCCCTCATCCAACCTCTTTTATGGAGAACTTTCTGAATCAGAGAATTACATGTTTGCAGTTCCCTATGCTCTGTGACAACTGTCTACCTCTACATTGCTAGCTCTTATTTAACGCTGAATTTTTTTTTTTTTTTTATTCAATTGTGTGTGTGTGTGTGTGTGTGTGTGTGTAGAACCACGGGCGAATTCGGGAACCACCATGGACGCCTCCACCTCCTCCTTGTTTACTCTGCCCCGGGATCCACAGGCTCCGCGCCCTACCAGGACCAGAAACGCAAGCCGCCCCCGCTTCCACCTGGCGTCATACGTGGGGTCTAGGATCTGAACTCAGGACCTTCTGCCTGCAAGGCACAGGCTTAACCCTTGAGCCACCTCTCCAGCCCCTCAACACTGAATTTTTGATATATTATTACAAAACAGAAAAACACTAAAGATGTTTAACATACTCCATCCCTTGCAAGTTCTAAATAAAATCATTATACATCTGCAAGTATACATCACTCACTCACTCACATACATATATTTTATTGAGGTAACAGAAGAGATGAAAATAGTCTGAAAAATAGCCTAAAAGCCATAGTCACTGATAATTTACTTATGAAATTCAAGTGAAGCTTGTCTCTAGGCACACACTTAATATTCTGAGAGAGATTCACAACTATAATCCCAGAAAGCAGGAGGAAAAGGCAAGAGGATTGCTACAGGCTGGAGTCTAGCCTGGTTTACATAGTCAGATCTATTTCAGAAAATAAGAGGGGAAAAAAAAAAGGGATTTCTGTATCTTGGAAGGAAGTAGATAACAGTAATCATTTGCATAAATGTTTATTAAGAGTCTCATGCTCTACCGACTGAGCTAGCCGGGCGACTGGCTCTCTTTTTTTTTTTTTTTTTTTTTTAAATATGGGACCTGGGATCCGAACTCAGAACCTTCTGCTTGTGAGACGGAGTCACAACCCCTGAGCCATCTCTCCAGCCCCCATAAATGTTTATTAAATTCATACCTTTCTTTAAAGTTCATAAAACTTAATTCTATAAAATTTTCATTTTAGGGGCTGGAGAGGTGGCTCAGGCAGAAGGTCCTGAGTTCGGATCCCAGATCCCACGTATAGATGCCAGGCAGAAGCGGGGTGGCCTGCGCTTCTGGTCCTGGTAGGGCGGAGCCTGTGAATCCCGGGGGCAGAAGGAGGTGGAGGCATCCTTGGTGGTTCGCGAATTCGTCCGTGGTTCTACACACACACACACACACACACACACACACACACACACACACACATGCATATGCACACAGTTGAATAAATAATAATAATAAAAAAAATTTTTAAAAATTAAAAATAAAAAAAACAAAAAAAATTTTCATTTTAAAGGAAACTTAAAAAACTTGTATAAAAAATTAGCCAATGATCCACTAGGTGGGTATATGCTATAGTTTTATTTATTCATCTGCTAATGGGCATTTGGGTTGTTCACATATCATGAAATGGTGAAAACTATAGACAGTGCTTTGCAAAACCTTACAAACATAGAACAGTTTTAAAAATTAAACCAGAGCTGTGTGTGATGATGTGTATCTATAATCCCAGCACTCAGGAAGTGAAGGCAGTGACCACAAGTTCATAACTAGCCTGGAGTATGAGATCCTGGTTTTTTGGTTTGCTTGCTTTCAATTAAAAAAAAAAAAAAAAAAAAAGAAGTGCCTTGTAGCTCATACCTTTAATTCTACCACCCAGGAGGCAGAGGCAGGAGGATCATTGCAAGTTCAGTGCCAATCAGAGGGACCATGTCAGACAGACAGGTAGACAATATAGACACATACCTGTAACCCTACCACTTGAAAGATAAAAGGCACATAGGCTTAATGATATCTAAATTCCTTTCTCACTAATATTCAAAGATGAAAATCTGTGTCCTCTAATAAAAAGTGCCAAACACAATGAAAGTTAAAAATCTACATAGCAAGAGAAATTTTGTTATGCCCAATGAATGAATAAGATAGTGTGTGACATTTAAATTATTTAGTATGACTTACAAAATAAAGAAAATTGAGATTAGATTAACAAAATTGCAAAACCCTTTTTCAATAAACTTCAACTCTGTGTAAAAAAATAAAATACAAAACATTTCAGGTCAGCAAGATGGCTCAGTAGATAAAGGTACTTGCCTCAACTTCAATCCCTGGGACCCGAAAGGTAAAAGGAGCAAGGTAAAAAGAGATAATCAACTTCCGTTGTCCTCTGACTTTTTACCTGAAAACCATCAAGGGCCAACAATATGGTTCAGCAATTAAAGGAGGCCCGACAACCTAAGTCTGATCTCTGAAACCCATAAGGTGGAAGGAGAGAATGAACTCCACAAATCTGTCCTCTGACCTTCACTCACACATCATCATCATATTCTCTCTTTCTTTCTCTCTCTCTCTCTCTCACACATACACACACACAAAGAAAAGACAAAACAATCAAAACAAGGACTAGAGACATACAGTTCAGTCAGTAAAGTTCTTACCACAAGCAGGAGTTGAGTTTGGATTCCAGAACCCATGTAAAACTACAACATGGTGGTGAGCATGTGTAAACTAGCTCTGAGGTGGGGAGGGAAACGGGGCGAGATAGACAGGCAGATCCCAGAAGTCACCTTGCCAGCTTAGCATAATCACCGAGCTATAAACTCAGTGAGATCCTGTCTTAAAAAATAAACCAAAGAACAACTGAGGAAGATCTATTTCCAGTAACAAACAAGTACTTCATGTGCTATGACTGTATTTCATGGGTACTGTCACTGCACTTGATCTACTGGTGCCTTTTCTTTCCTTGACATTTCTATCCAAAGACCCTTAGTGAAGGCTTTCTCAGTGATTGCTTAAAATTCCCTGGTTGCAAGAAGGAAGATTTCCTGTACTTGTAAACAAATATGCTGGAAAACATGGGAAAATCTTGGATTCCATGATCTTAATGCCTAACTGGAACACTTCCCAGATGAGAATGTCAAAAGACAACCAAAGCTGGGGAAGGGAAGAAGCAAGAACGTAGCATGCAGCAATGACATCTAGCCCTCTTAAAACCATGAATTCCAGGAACCTTCTCTTGAGAAGCCTGCACCCACTCTGGATACGCACTCACTCCAGGTATACATCCATCCCAGGAGCATCCACTCCAGGATAAAAACCCACTCCAGGAGCACCTACTCCAGAGACTTCCTACTGTCCTTTGCTGAAGTCTCGGTCCCACCCTCAATTACCATAAAGTCTGTATTAAAACCCTTTTTCAATAAACTTCAACTCTGTGTAAAAAAATAAAATACAAAACATTTCAGGTCAGCAAGATGGCTCAGCAGATAAAGGTACTTGCCTCAACTTCAATCCCTGGGACCCGAAAGGTAAAAGGAGCAAGGTAAAAGGAGATAATCAACTTCCGTTGTCCTCTGACTTACACATACATACTGTGGCATGTATCCGCCCCCCTCCCGCATGCATACACATTTTTTTTAAAAGTTACATAAAAAAGAAAACATGATCCCACCAAAACATGATGCTGCAAAGTGTTCAGATTTAATTTTAACCCTTCACATACATTTTTGTTTGTTTTACTTATTTTTTTGAGATAGTATATATCTAGCCTGTTTGAAACTCACTATGTAGACCAACTGGTCTCAAATTTGTGGCAATCCTCCTGACTTTGTCTCCAAAGTACTGGGATTACCACACATGACTCTATACTGCTATCCTATTTTATTTTTAGGGTATATAAAAATATTTTGAGGGGCTGGAGAGGTGGCTCAGGGGTTAAGACTCTGCCTTGCAGGCGGAAGGTCCTGAGTTCAGATCCTAGACCCCACATATATACGCCGGGTGAGCGGAGGGGTGGCCTGCGTTTCTGGTCCTGGTAGGGCGGAGCCTGTGAATCCCGGGGCAGAGTAAACAAGGAGGTGGAAGCGTCCTATGGTGGTTCCCAAATTTGCCCGTGGTTCTACACACATACACACACACAATACACATGCACGCACGCACAATTGAATAAATAAAAATATTTTGAGAAAGAAAGAATATATGCATACATACAACAGCAAATATGTCAAGGTCAGACGTCAACTTTCAGAAGTCAGTTCTCTCCTACGATCTAGTCTCTGAAGATCAAACTCAGATCTCTGGGCACCTTCACCAGCTGAGCTAACTTTCCACACTTGTTATTGTCTTTGAAGAGCAATCTGCATTTTTTCCTTTTCCTAGGTCTTATCAAATGTAAAAAATTTCACAGATATATCTGTATTTATACATGTAAGAATAAGAGAGTTGAATATAGATTTTTTCATAAAAGAAAAAAACTAAAAACTCAAATCCCACCAACAGGACATTGGCTAAACAAATGATACAATTACAGTAAAATATAAGTAATGTAAATATTAGAGGGCTGAATATATGGTAATATATACAGATTAAATCCAAGAACTAGCAAGAAAGGCAAAGTATGAAAGTGTATCCCTCATTCATTTTAAAAAGAGAAAAATAAGGCCCCAGAAGACAGCTCAGTGGGTAACAGTACTTGCCACTAAGCCTGACAACTTGATTTTAGTCCTTGGAACCTATGGGGTAGAGTGAACAGACATTTACAAGTTGTTCTCTGACCAGCACATGTGTGCTTTACACACCCACCCCCCCCACACACACAATAATAAATGTTTGAGGAAAAAAAAGGAAAGAGGCAATACTCATATATATACATATGCAGGTTGATGAAGGGAATTAGGAGATATGAATTAGAGGAAAGACTTCACCTTGAGTTTTTATATTCTCTGAATATGTTCTATTATCACGTAAATGCATACTTTTACAGTCGAAAAACCTAGCTAAATACAACCATACTATAAATTAGGCACTGTCTTTACTGTACAGATGAAGAAACCAAAGATCAAAGATTTACTCACTTGTTCATATCATAGAGCCAAGGAGTAGCAGAGTCGGGATTTGAACTAAAGGTTCTATTGTTAAACACGGTTATTTTATCTATCTATCTATCTATCTATCTATCTATCTATCTATCTATCTATCTATCTATCTATCTATCTATCCATCCATCCACTTATCCACCTACCTACCTACAGTATGAGGGATTAAATCCAGGACTACACACGTTAGGTAAGTATTCTGCTGCTGAGTCACTGAGATAACATTCCCAGCCCGCCTCACAAGTATTTAAAATAAACATTTAAACAACAACAAATGTCCTGGTACAAAAGACAAATCCACTGATATACAATAACTTACAAATACTGTCTACTGAAGACTTGGTACTTCATATAAAATTGTTTCATTTAAACTTCAACAACGATATAGAAGGTTGGGCTGGAGAGATGGTTCCAGGGGTTAAGCTTCTGCCTAGAAAGCAGAAGGTCCTGAGTTTGAATCCTAGATCCCTCAGAAAAATTCCAGGTGGAAATGGCAGTGGCTTATACTTCCAGCTCTGGAAGGCAGAGCCTGGGAAACTCCAAAGCAAAGAGGAGGTAGCACAATCCAGGGCTCCCTTGGGCCACCACAGACACACAGTGGCCCCTCATATATACATACACACTCACACAAAAGAAAGAAAAAAGCACTTACAAAAAAAAAGCAAACACATTCAGAAGTTAAGGAACTCTAAGATCACCAATTAGTGAATAGCAATACAGTTTTAAAAGAACAAGTCTCTGAGATTCCAAAACTTGGCATCTCTTAAAACATACAAGGCTTTCCTATAAAGACTCCTTCAGAAAAAAGATAACCAAATCACATTAACTTAGATTTGACTTGTTACACAAATGCAAATAAATGGTGTTCTACACAAAAACTAGCTATCTCTGACAAGTTATTCTTTAGGAAACTTTGGAGCTAGACATGATGGTACTCTCCTTATTCCCAGCAACTTGAGCAGCAGAGATGGGACGCTCCTGGGTTCAATACTAACCTGGGATTCACAGAGAGATCCAAGCCTTAACTACACTCCAAGACCCTATTTCAAGAACAAAAACACAAAAACTGGAAAACTTCAAGTTCTTTTCTAACCATATTAGGAAAGCCGTGAGCTGAATCCTACCATAAACAAAATATTATTCTATAATCCTTTTTTCTATCTTTGCATATAAATTTTTTCTTTATATAAAATGCAAGTTAATGAAAATCTTTCCAAACATAAGTAAAAAGACTATGAAGAAGGTTTTCAACCATCAGTGGGATTGCTTGTTTTTGCTTTTTGAGACTATATATTATATTTAAGCAGATCTAGAGCTCACTACATAATCATCTTAAAACTCGCAGCAATCCTCCTGCCTCAGGCTACTGAGTGTAGGGACTGCAGGTGTGAACTATGCTCAATGAGGTTAGAAGGCAAGAAGCACACACCAAGTGTATCTATCTTAGGTGAAAATTTTAAAACTGAAGTATAGCTTTCCTAACAAGACTTTTTTTTTCTTTTTTAATGCTTCTTTTGAGCTATCTAGTTTGCCTAGGCCACCTTGCCTACCTACTGGACATGACACACACCTGTAATCCCAATACTCAGGATCTTGAGACAGGACTGGCTCAAGTCTGCAGTAGCCTGGGCCCACACAGCAAGTGTCAGGGGTTAAAGTGAAATCTGTCTCAAAAAAGCCAAAATCACAATGAAAGCATCCTACCTCTCCCCAAAATCACAGTGAAAGTGCCATATGGATCCATTGAGAACGCTCACTTGTCACTGAAGGCCCGAAGCACAAGTATATACAGAAAGCCAAAAGTAGGACTGAGGATGTAGCTCAGTGGAAAGAGTTTTATCCCCAACACCACAAAACAGAAAACAACTGGATGAAAATAGCTGAATCAAGATAGTTTCTCCACTCTGCCTTACTACAAATAATAAATTTCCGAATATAAAAGCCTTAAAAATTAAAATTTGTGGGGCTCTAATGGAATACTGAACAGAGAAGCTAAAGGCAGCTGTTTAAATGAGATCTCCATCAATGGTGAGAATTAGATGCCTTCGTGAACCCCTTAATCAAGATGGAATTTCTGTCATCAGGTCTCACTGAGGGGGAAAAAAGGCACATGCGTCAACCACATTCCCTCAAACAAGTCAAGCTGCCAAGCAAGAGAATTCGTTTTATATTTTAAAATTATCTGAATCTGCCACAGCTCAGACTCCTGCACAACTAGAAATATTATCAGTAGAAAAATAGCTCTCAATGACCAGTAATACCACAACAAAGCTAAGAAAAGCCTAGCCACTACACTAGGCATGAACTAGTTCTTTAAAATACTGGCTATTAAATATCATCCATCGTATCATAAAGCTCATCTGTGGTGTCCAAAAGCAAAAACTGAAAAGATGCATATAATGCAATCCCTCCCTTAAACTCGCAGCTGAGTGGAGAACATATGCAACGATTAGGATCCCGTGTGACCTCTGCTGTAACAGGGCATAAACAACCACCACTCAGAAAGTGCAGAAAACAGGGTGAAGGAGGGTCATCAAAGATTACCTGGTGGCAGTGGTACCTAAAGGTACCTACAGATTAAAAATGATTGCTGACTTTTCCTGGGGGGGGATAAATACGAAAGGAATTTAATGGGCAGAAACAAATTAGGACGACTGTAGAAGCATGATGAAACCTGTTTCCACAGCCATCTGAAATTGGCTTCACACTACTCCTGTCTCTCTTCACTCTCAAACCAAAAATAACTAGCCTTGACAAGCTCTATAAATCAAAAGGTACTGGTCCAGAAGGGGTGAGGGAAAGCAGCAGGGCTGAAATAGTGGACTAGCAGCTCCTAGCAAAACAGAAACTCTAGTAGATATACTCAAGCACCTCCCTGGCAGTTTGTGAGCTATGCCTTGCCTGCTTCTATAAGTGGGAAAAGCGTGAGTTAAGCGATTGGTAATAACAGAATATACAGTCAATCAGGACTTCATTAGAAGTGGTTAGTTAAGACAACCCCATGCAGGCAGTGCCATTTACCCAGGAACAACCTCTCCTACTTTCACAAGGAGTAAGAGATCCTATTACAGTGTCACAAGTAAAACTTATTTCCACTTTACCCAAAGAGAAAACACCTACATTTTTTTATTTGGGGGATTAGGTGGTCAGTAAATGGCAACACAATTCAGCATGCAATTGTGACTGTTAATGGAAGTCACAAACTAAGTTTGAAGACAGTTTCATAGACTTTGTTTCCACGCTTACGTTTGTTAACTTCTGTGTTGAAATCAGATCTGTTTACAGATGGAGCTTCCAAAATTGGGTCAATTTAAAATTCAAAGACAATCCCTCACTTTCCAACACTAAGAAGTCAGCACAGGACATATTAAACATTTGTTCTAGGCTCATCCCTGTCCAGAAACATCAAGTAAATATATTTTCTCTTTCAAACTTGTAAATTCCAGCCAGGTGTGGCAGCTCACATCTGTAATCTCAGTACTTAGAGACTGAAGCAACAGAACTGTCATCAATTCAAGACCAGTCTGGGCTACATGGAGAGAGCTTGAAGCTAGCCTGGACTATCTCAGAGCAAGATCCATCTCAAACAAACAAAACAGATTTCTATGCCTTATACTGCCTTTTATAAAGAATTATAAACTCATACATTAACTTTACAGCACATTATTACAACAAGACTCCAGTTTAACAGCTTTTTGTCTCTGGCCAGGGGGTGACATACAGTGCCCAGCAGAATGGAGTGAAGGGAATTGCAGGAGCAGCAAAACTGCAAAAGAAAATCAACAAACCACAATCCAGAACTTCAGAGACTCTATATCAATCACATAGAACTAGGACAGCCTAATCTCTCCCCATCCTGGAGCTCAGGGACATTTGCGGAAGAGGGGGCGGTAAGATTGTAAGAGCAAAAGGATGGGAGGAGCAACGATTTGCAAGATTCTCAACAATAGTTGGGGCCAAAGCAATCATAATGGAACTTTGCATGCCCTGCGCAATGTCCAGCGCACTGTTGCCCTCATAAAGTCTAGCATCTGATAAGGGCACCGAGACCCCTGGAGGCAAGGGATTGACAGCCATAGTAGTGATCTTATGCTTAAGGGGAACAAGAGAAAGGGCTTATGGAAATGCCACTGGGTCCTTATATGTCATCGGAGAGGAGGACACAGTGGAGAGTTAGGCACACACAATAAAGAACTATCTGGGAATTGGGGGGAGGCACTGGGGGAAGGGGAGGGGGAAGAGGGGGGAGGGAGGGAACTGGTAAAAAATTTTTAAAATGTATAATTAAATTTTTAATAAAAAAAAAAAAAAAAAGAATGTGTTCTCCAGGGGATGGGGAGGGAAGGGGGAGGGGAGGGGGGCACAAGGGGATAGGGGGTTGGAGGGAGGAGGGGACCGGGAAAAAAAAAAAAAAAAAAAAAAAAAAAACTTTACAGCACATTATGCACTAACTCATCATGGTACACATTCACTTATGCCACTCCTAAACAACTAATAAGATCCGTTCACAAATCAATGACATTGTTTAGGCCAAATAATGTCATGGATTTTTAGAGAAAACCAAAGGAAACATTTCTTGTATCCAAAGTATTTTAATATTGAAATAGTAAGAAGCTAAAAGAGTTTTGTAAGTGTTAACCATGCAGCTACAGGTTACAAGCCTAATTAAATTTCAATCACTCAATCTTGGGATATTTTAATATTTATTATTTATTCAATTTTGCATGTATGTGTCTGTGTGCGCACGCGTGTGCGTGTGTGTGTGTGTGTGTGTGTCTGTGTAGAACCATGGACGAATTTGGGAACCACCATGGACCCCCTCCACCTCTTCCTTGTTTACTCTGCCCCGGGATTCACAGGCTCCGCCCTACCAGGACCAGGAACGCAGGCCGCCCCCTCCACCGGGCGTCTACACGTGGGGTCTAGGATCTGAACTCAGGACCTTTCGAATGCAAGGCAGAGGCTCAACCTCTGAGCCACCTATCCAGCCCCCAATCTTGGGATTCTTAAGCCCTTTAAAAGATATCTACTGGGCTGGAGAAATGACTCAGGGGTTAAAAGCCTCTGCCTTGTAAGCAAGCAGAGGGTCCTGAGTTTGGATCCTGAATCCCACAGAAAAATGCCAGGCAAAAATGGCAGTGGCCTCTAATTCTAGTCCTAAAAGGTAGAGCCTGGGAAACTCCAAAGCAAAGCAAACAGGAAGTAGAAGCAATCCAGGGTAATTCCTAAAGACACCCTTGGGCCTCTATAAACGCACAAGTAAAAGAAAAAGTGGGAATAAGCAAATATGGATCCGTTGAGAACGCTCACTTGTCACTGAAGGCCCGAAGCACAAGTATATACAGAAAGCCAAAAGTAGGACTGGGGATGTAGCTCAGTGGAAAGAGTTTTATCCCCAACACCACAAAACAGAAAACAACTGGATGAAAATAGCTGAATCAAGATAGTTTCTCCACTCTGCCTTACTACAAATAATAAATTTCCGAATATAAAAGCCTTAAAAATTAAAATTTGTGGGGCTCTAATGGAATACTGAACAGAGAAGCTAAAGGCAGCTGTTTAAATGAGATCTCCATCAATGGTGAGAATTAGATGCCTTCGTGAACCCCTTAATCAAGATGGAATTTCTGTCATCAGGTCTCACTGGGGGGGGAAAAAGGCACATGCGTCAACCACATTCCCTCAAACAAGTCAAGCTGCCAAGCAAGAGAATTCGTTTTATATTTTAAAATTATCTGAATCTGCCACAGCTCAGACTCCTGCACAACTAGAAATATTATCAGTAGAAAAATAGCTCTCAATGACCAGTAATACCACAACAAAGCTAAGAAAAGCCTAGCCACTACACTAGGCATGAACTAGTTCTTTAAAATACTGGCTATTAAATATCATCCATCATATCATAAAGCTCATCTGTGGTGTCCAAAAGCAAAAACTGAAAAGATGCATATAATGCAATCCCTCCCTTAAACTCGCAGCTGAGTGGAGAACATATGCAACGATTAGGATCCCGTGTGACCTCTGCTGTAACAGGGCATAAACAACCACCACTCAGAAAGTGCAGAAAACAGGGTGAAGGAGGGTCATCAAAGATTACCTGGTGGCAGTGGTACCTAAAGGTACCTACAGATTAAAAATGATTGCTGACTTTTCCTGGGGGAGGGGAGATTGTGGAAATAAATACAAAAGGGATTTAATGGAGCAGAAACAGTCTCTCTCCTTCCACCTTGTGGGCTTCTGGGGTTCAGACTCAGGGTGTCAAGTCTCTGTGCAGGCATTTTACTGAGATAGCTTGCCAGTCCTTCCTTCCATGATGTTTTAGAAAGAAACTTAAGAAGTCCAAACTGGTCTTGAATTTACCATATAACGGAGGATGACCTTGAACTACTGATTCTCCTGCCTCTCTTCCCAAGTGCTAGATTACAGGTACTGTAATCTGATTTTTCTTTTTGAGAGTGGCTTACCATGTAGCCCAGGCAAGCCTTGACTCAAAATGTAGGTCAACTGACCTGAAGCTCATGATTCTACATCTCAGCCTCACCAGTGATGGAAAATACAGGTATGAACTCTCATACCTGATCGATCGATCTATCGATCTATCGATCTATCTATCTACCTACCTACCTATCTAGCACTGTTAGCCATGGTTCTCTAAAAAGGAAGAACAGTGGGTGATTTTATTTGTTTTTTCCATATTTAGTAATTTTCTTCTAAAATATGAATTGCCTTATAAAGGCACATTAAAGTTCTTTATAAATTTATGATTATAAATTTAATTTATGAAGCTGATACTAGCGATCTCTTACTTTTTTTAATGTTTTTTTAAATTTTTTATTATTTATTCAATTGTGCGTGTATGCGTGTGTGCATGTGTGTGTGTATGTGCGTGTAGAACCACGGACGAATTCGGAAACCACCATGGACGCCTCCACCTCCTCCCTGTTTACTCTGCCCCGGGATTCACAGGCTCCGCCCTACCAGGATCAGAAACGCAGGCCGCCCCCCCCTTCTGCCCCGCGTCTATACGTGGGGTCTAGGATCCGAACTCAGGACCTTCTGCCTGCAAGGCAGAGGCTTAACTCCTGAGCCACCTCTCCAGCCCCTCTTACTTCTTTAATGTAATTCACTGTAGGCACATCCTTATGTGTAGCTTAATCACTCTACCCAGCCTCAAACTAAAGGGTACTTACTTCCTGACAGCCAAATAGCATGGATCTTTCAACATGCCAAGCTCTTTAACAGACTGTGGTTGCGCCATGGTAAAAAGTGTTCTTTAACCTGTGAGAACACATGCTCTCTCCTGGCGTCATTGTTACGGGCCCACGGCCTCACGCCAAGTCCCTTTTCCCTGCACCCAGCTGGATCTCAGGTCTCGGTCTGGGTTCCACGGCCCAGACCCGTCACCAGGAGCAGCGCGGCCCGAAAGCCCCGCTCCCGCCCCGCCCGCCCCGCCCGCCCGGGCCTTGCCCTAACCCCGCATCCGCCTCCGAGGCCCGCCCAGCGGCGCGCACGGCGCCACGGCCTGCCAGGCGAACTCCTACCTCTCCAAAACCTGGGACAAGACAGCCCGGTGCCCAGAGACTCACCCACCGATTACCTGGCGTCGCTTATCCACGGCTCTCACATCCAAACCCCGCGGGTCCGACGCGGGACTCAATCAGCACCGTTGAAAATTTTAAACCCAGGCACCAGACAAATGAACCAATCCGAGCGTCAGGAACAGACAACTCTAGCCTTTTGATTGGCCTATGGAGAAGGCAGCGACGTCGGAAGTCAGGAGGCGGGACAAACAAAACCACCGACCGTGAAGATTTCTGGAAGTCAGGAGGCGGGACAAGCAAAACCACCGACCGTGAAGATTTCTGGGAAATGTAGTCTTGTATGCGTCCATTGGCGCAACTGTATTACAAAAAAAACAAAATGCTCTGCTACTAGGATTCTGTTTGGGGGGGTTGTTTTTGTTTTGTTTTGTTTTGCTTTGCTTTGCTTTGTTTGTTTATATAGTTCAGGGACTTCCTAGGCAAGCACAAGGATGCACCGCGGAGTTCTGTTACTAAGGTCCATGTGAGGACTGTACCACTAGGGGGAACCACCGGCTGATGTCCTATCTGCTTACTGTTGCTGTGCACAGCTGCTGAACACCAAGGGAAATAAAAGCTACCAAAGACCAGCTGCAGAGGTGCTTGTCCTTCCTGAGCCACAATTTCCATTTGGGTAAGGCACCAGATGATTGATAAAATCTGGATATCATTTTTGTTTTCTGCCTATAAATAGTGCTTAACTAAGATACGGACAGGTTGCCTATCCTGGAACCAGTTCAGGTTCTGAGAGTCACCCCGGCTTCAGAATTATTCTTTGGAGGCTGGAGAGATGGCTCAGGGCTTAAGCCTCTGCCTTAGGCAGAGGGTCCGGAGTTCGGATCCTAGATCCCCGATCCCAGATCCCAGATCCCAGATCCCACTTACAAACGCAGGGCGGAGGCAGGGACGGCCTGGTCCTGGTGGGCGGAGCCTGTGAATCCCGGGGCAGAATAAACAAAAAGAGAAGGTAGAAGCAATACACGATGATTCCCGAATTCATCCTTGGTTCTGCACACACACACACACACACACACAAACACACACAATTGAATAAATAATAAAAAATAATTTTAAAAAATTATTCTTTGGCCATTTACAGTCAATTAAATTTGTCTATAATGGTTTTTTTTTTCCTTTTCACAGGAGGAATTGATATGCCTTATGCATATCAAGGTAGGAGTGCAATGAGCAAAATCCAGACAGGATATTCCTACAAGATGAAAAATTTAATGTTTTTGAAAGGTAAACTGCTAGAATTTTGGTGTGGGTTTGTTTTTGTGTTTTAAAGATAAGATAGAATTAAATGAAGCTGGACCTGGCCTGTAATCCCAGTTATCTGGGAGACTGAGGCAGGAGAAATCATAAATTCAAGGCCAGCCTGGACAACTGAGCAAAACCTCTGTCACAACATAAAAAGTAAAAAGAAGGTTGAGGATAGATATAGTTAAGGATAGAATGCTTGCTTAGCGTGCATGAGGCCAGTTTCAGTTCACCTGCATGGTTGCTGATAAATGACCATCAAACAGCTTAAGGGAACAAGGGGTTTTATTTCTCTCTTATGATTCCTGGTTACAGTTCTCAGTCCAGCTTGATGGGAGAGCATGCACCAACACCAGTGGCCACACGATCACCACATAATAGCTGAGAGAAGGATAATCGTTACTTGCCAGGCCAGCATGTCTGGCCAAGTGAATAGAAAGATGCCTTCAACCAGCTCTCAGTATTTTATTTACCTCTTCAGGGCCTAATCCCACCCACTATGGACTGGGCCTTCCCCATCAGCTAGACAATCTTTTGAAGGTTCGCTCTGGGTTTAACTCAACCACTAATTCTCTACAAATGTGCCCGGAGCTCAAACCCTAACTGTCAAGTTGACACCTGTGCCTAACTATGACAAGGCCCTAGGTAAAAACCCACTAGTGTTACCAAAAAAAAAAAAAAAAAAAAAAAAAGCAGAATTGGTAGAGATTAAATGACTCTAAAACTTGCTTCAAAATGATCGATAATGTTTTTGAAGTGTTTCACAGGTTAAAAAGTTTGGGGGAGGGTACCTGGAGTGAGGGCTCAATAGTTAAAGGAGCTTGCCGCCTGCACAAAAACATCAAAAGTTTAGGGCCCAGGTAAAATGCTGGCAGGCATAACAGACCACCTGTGTAGGGAACACTCAAGCCCGAGATCTCCATTTCTTGAAGATGGATGCTGGTTGCAGTGTGCCTCCTATTCCAGCATAGTTCTGTGCCTGTGCTGTGGTGGTCTAAGAAAAAGGAAGAGCCCATTCTTGTGTGCTGTGATGAAACTGGGTGCAGTGTGCTATAGAGAATATGCTGTGGAAAAATTTTGACCTTAGACTAACTGCTTCTTGGCTTCTGTAAACTGCTTATGCATAAAGATAGCTATTGTTTACACATAAAGATAGTTAAAACTTGCTCTCACTATCTGCTGACCACTTGGTTTCATAGTTACAGCCTTGGATCATCAGCAGGACGACCACTCAAGGTTTCTATTCCTACCTCACCCCATCGAATTCTAGCTACAACCACTATCTGGAACTGCCAACTGGACAGAATATACCAACTTAGAGACAGCTATAAGAACTGTCCCCTGCCTTTACTTGGGGCTCCAAAGTGAGGTCCCGAACTCTAATGGAGTCCTGGAGTTCTAAGGCTCCATCCGAGGTCCTGAACTTATATGGACTCTTGAGGCTTCAATACACATCCTTTTCAGTCAAGCTCATTGTCTGTGCCTCATTGGGTGGACTTCTGAACCGTGTAACATTCTGGTACATTGGCTGGGAAACCTCAATTGAGACCAGACTACTTTTTGAGAAACAGATGGAAAGGTTTCACCCTATAGTCAGAGCCAAGGGAAAGGCTTCTTCCTATAGTCAGAACCGAAGGAAAGTTTTCCCTATAGTCTAGAGCTTTGATGAAAAGGAGAGAATTTGGGTTTCTGGATCTGGTTCATGCACCCTCCGGTGACTCTCAGAAAGCTGGATGCAGAAGGCTTGAGAAATGTGCAGAAGGTTTGAGAGAAGGTTTATGAGATAAGACATGTTACATGTACCGTAGGTTTATGAGTTGGTTACTTAAAAATATGTTAAACTATGTTGTAAAGTTTATGGGATGTTAGGTTTATGAAAAAATTAAAAATTAGATATAATGGATAAAAAAATGTTATGTGTTAAGGCTCCTTCCATAAAAAAAGAAAAGACATTGAGCCTCAGAAACATACCTATTAGAAATTAAGCTTCATGTATTCAAGTGTTTTTCAATTGTCTGTCTTGATTAAGCAGAGATTTGGTAACTCATAATCCCAATTCCTAAAGGGTGGCGGGAAGCTTATCAGCGGGGCCAAACCTTCTGCACATATTCTAACTTTCTAAGTAACATCCCATAAACTTTTTCCCAAATCTCCTGCACATATTTTAGTTTTCTAAGTAACATACATATTTTCTTTATATTTTCTACTTGACAGTTTTCTTCCGCCCCTAGGGAAGGTCTAATACTAAGGCCTATGGTGGCCCTGACAGGGACCCTCCCTACATCCCGGGTACCTGAGTTCCCAGAGTGCAGGGCTCCTCTAGGGAACAAAAGGGCAGGAGAAGTCGGGGCCCCACCCAGCAGATGCCTCCTCCTTTGGAGCTTGAAACAGACTCACGGCCAGCTGGGGAGTTTCTCTGAATCTTGGATTTCAAGGTAAAAGAAAGTCTGCTAAACCAATCTCTGTTCACCTTTCCAAGCAGGCTTCTCAGGAAGGAGGAGGAGGACACTTTTAAAGCTGAGGGGTATACTCTACGTAAATATGTGATTAAATGCAGGAGGTGGGAGACCTACAACACTTCAGTTCTTTTTTTTTAATTTTTTATTATAATTATTATTATTATTTATTCAACTATGTGCATGTGTAGAACCACGGACGAATTCGTGAACCACCATGGACGCCTTCACCTCTTTCTGCCCCGGGATTCACAGACTCCACCCTACCAGGACCAGAAGGCCACCCCCACTTCCGCCTGGCGTCTATACGTGGGATCTGGGATCCGAACTCAAGGACCTTCCACCTGCAAGGCAGAGGCTGAGCCACCTCTCCAGCCCCCAACACTTCAGTTCTTAACAAAGCTTTGTCTCCCAATAGAGATGCCTCAAGGCTAATATAAAACAGGAATTTCATCTAGCTTCCACCTCAGCCAAACCCCCAACCTTAAAAGTAAACAAGATCAATGTAATACAGACCCAACATTAATAGTCTGCCTTCAAGAGATTCTAAGTGCATTTGGGTCAATTCGGGTTCATGTTTCCTTTTTCCTTGCAAGATTTTGGCATAAATTACTTGAAGAATTTCTCTGAAAATCCAGATAAATTCATTTTTAAAACAGAAAGGAAAGAAAGAAAAACCCAGCAAACAAATCAAAGCTTGAAATTTGGCCTTTCTCTGCCCGCCCGGGTTGCCCGGGCAGTCCAGCAAGGACACACTGCACCCCAGGTAATCACCCCCCCCACCCTCCATGCCCCAGGTAATCCACCTGTCCCAGCTCCTCCCACCAGCCAGTCAGAGCAGGCGCTGCTCCAGGCCAGGGAGGATCCTTGGGCCACACCCCAGGTCCCCAGGTTATTTGCACAGGCCTCCAGCACCTGTGCCCTTTCCCCCGCCTGCCCTGGTTTGCCGGAACAGTCCTGCTAGGACACATTGCGCTCCAGTCCAGGGAGGACACACTGTTCATCAGAATTCAACACAGTCTTAAGAACACCCAAGCAAAGCTCTAGGGGACAAAGGCCGCACTTCTGAAATCTGCTAAATTCATCCTATCACATTGGAGAGTTCTTCACATCCAACCCAAAGATAAGTAAACCCCCTTTTTTACCATCCTGTTCCTTACAATTATTAGTTACTGTAGAGTAATTTTTCCATATAGCCACGCCCAAAACATATACAACTTCAGGGACTATACCACTCGCTCTCACATATCACCAAAATACTAAATCGTAAAAGTGCACTACCATACTAATATTCACCCCCTGTCCACCCTCTGTATTAACTGTCCAATAGCCTCATCTAGGAAATAACAATAGCAACAAGCTTAACCAACACCGGGGCAAACACTAGTAATAACTGCTTGAGAGTAGTGATACCAACTAATTCAGTTCAGTCACAAACATGCAGAAATTGAAAGAAGGTTAAGAGATAAAACAACAATGCCCAAGTCAAAGTGTAAATCCATGAGAAACAAAACCCAAGAAAACAAATCTCACACTGAAACAATTAACCCCATAAGGATAGACTCCAACCAGAAAAAAATCCACAGAAAATAGCCAAGAAAGCCTGACCCAATATAACAACTTTCAAAACATGATCATTACCATGATCAATACTATGAAAGAGGAAATACGGGAGGAGTTAAATAACCGCATCAACCACTTTGAAGAGGAACACAACAGACACTTGGAGGAGTTGAGAAAAATAGTTCAAGAAACAAAAATAGGCATAGAGCAGTTAAAATAGTCTCAAGCAAAGTTTAAAATTGAACTAAAAGACAAGTTATCTTCAACCCAGAACTCAACAGACAGTCTTATCAGCAGAACAAACGAAGCAGAAAATAGAATTTCAGACCTTGAAGACAAAGTGGGAGTATTAATTAGCTCAAGGTTGTTAAAGCCAAAAAGATACTTGAGAGAAATATTCAAGGGTTATGGGACACCCTGAAGAAGCCTAACATGCGTATTCATGGAATACCAGAGCAAGAATCCCAAAATAACACCTGAGGAAATTTTTCAAACTATCATCAAGGAAAACTTTCCTTATCTAAAAAAAGAGAGGCCCATCCATATACAAGAGGCATTCCGGGGGCTGGAGAGGTGGCTCAGGGGTTAAGCCTCCACCTTGCAGGAGGAAGGTCCTGAGTTCGGATCCCAGATTCCACGTATAGACGCCAGGCGGAAGTAGGGGCGGCCTGCGCTTCTGGTCCTGGTAGGGCGGAGCCTGTGAATCCCGGGGCAAAAGGAGGTGGAGGCGTCCATGGTGGTTTGCGAGTTCGTCCGTGGTTCTACACATACACAGACACACACAGACACACACACGCACGCGCACATACACACACACATGCACACAGTTGAATAAATAATAATAATAATAAAAAAATTTAAAAAAAAAAGAGGCATTCCGGACCCCAAACAGATATGACCAAAATAGAAACTCACCACGGCAAATAATAGTCAAAATACTCCACATTCAAGACAAAAAAATGGTGCTGAGAGTTTCAAGGGAAAAAAAAAGTCACTTTTAAAGGTAAACCTATTAAAATAACAAATGACTTCTCAATTCGAAACAGTAAAAGCAAGAAAAGCTTGGAGAGACATACTTCAAGTATTGAATGAGCAAAAATGTCAACCCAGGCTGATATACTCCACAAAATTATCCATCATGATTGAGGGAAAAAGAAAATTTTTCCAGCACAAAGACAACTTGAAGACTTACATGTCTACCAAACCAGGCCTTCAAAAAATGCTAGAAATGGTACTCAAGTTTGAAGGAAAAAACAAGCATATCCAGGGGGACAGAAGGGAAGTATAATACCACCAAAACCTAAAAGCCAAACAATACACTTATAAAAGCCACTAAACATAAAAACTGTCCAGAATTAAAAATAATTTCTCCATTATAACATTAAATGTCAATGGAATTAACTCACCAATCAAGAGACACAGATTACAAACTTGGATTAAAAATCACAACCCATCAATCTGCTGCCTGCAGGAAACTCATCTCACCACAAAAGATAGGCACATCCTAAAACTGAAAGGCTGGTCCAAAATTCTGCAAGCTAATGGAACCAGGAAACAAGCACAGATAGCCATTATGCTATCAGACAACGTGGACTTCAAATCAAAAAAAAATCATAAGAGACACAGATGGATACTACATTTTAGTCACAGGTACAGTTCACCAGGAAGACTTCACAATACTGAACATATATGCACCTAATACGGGCCCCTCCACATTCATTAAGCAAACCCTACAGTGTCTAAAGCGAGAAATCAATCCCCAAATGATAATTCTTGGGGATTTCAACACCGCCCTCTCAACATGGGATAGATCAACAGGTCAAAAACTTAAGAGACACTTTGGAACTTAATCAAACCCTTACTGAAATGGACCTTACAGATCTCTATCAAACTTTTCATCCATGCACCAAAGAATACACATTTTTTTCAGCAGCACATAGAACTTTCTCCAAAATAGATCACATATTGGGCCACAAAATGAATCTCCATATATACAGGAAAGTTAAAATTCTAGCCTGTACTCTATCAGACCATCATGGTCTAAGGTTTGACATCGGCAACACAACAAACAACAGAAAATGCACTAACTCCTGGAAACTTAACACTATAATGCTGAATGAGAATTGGATTCAGGAAGAAATTACAAAGGAAATTCAAGATTTCCTGAAAGCAAATGATACTGAAAATACAACTTACCAAAATCTTTGGGACACAATGAAAGCTATCCTAAGAGGTAAGTTCATAGCTCTTAATGCCTACATCAAAAAAATGGAAACATCAGAAATAAATAACTTAACAATGCAGCTTAAAGCTTTAGAGACACTAGAGCAATCAAGCAGTAGAAGAGAGGAGATTAGCAAAATAAGGGGAGAAATATCTGAAATTGAGATAAGGAAAATGATACAGAGAATCAACCAGTCGAAAAGCTGTTTTTTTGAAAAAATCAATAAGATTGATACACCCATAGCTAAATTAACAAAAATCAAGAGAGAGAAAACCCAAATTAAGAAAATTAGATATGAAAATGGAGTTATCACTACTGATACCCAAGAAATTCAGAGAATTATAATGTCATATTTCAAAAACTTACACTGTGTGAAATTTGACAACACAAAAGAAATGGATGAATTCCTAAGTAAGCACAACTTGCCTAAATTGAATCAGGAAGTTGTGAATTATTTAAATAGTCCTATAACATATGAGAAAATCAATGAAGTAATCTTGAATCTTCCCACCAAAAAATGTGGATGGATTCAGCACAGAGTTCTACCAGACATTTAAGGAGTTAATAACACCAATACTCCTTAAACTGTTCCATCAAATCGTCTTAATCCCAAAACCTAATAAAGATACACCAATAGGCCAATCTCTTTAATGAACACAGATGCGAAGATTCTCAACAAAGTCTTAGCAAATCGGATTCAAAAATATATCAAAAAGATTATCCATGGGGATCAAGTAGGCTTTATCCCAGGCACACACGGTTGATTCAACATATCCAAATCAATAAATGTAATTCACCATATAAACCAGTCCAAAATCCAAGACCACATGATATTCTCAATAGATGCAGAAAAAGCTTTTGAAAAGATCCAACAGCCCTTTATGATCAAAACCCTAAAGACAGTTGGAATGGAAGGAACCTTTATCAATATAATAAAAGCTGTATACAACAAACCAACAGCCAGGATTTTACTCAATGGGGAAAAACTTGAAGCATTCCTGCTTCGTTCAGAAACTAGACAAGGCTGTTCACTCTCACCACTTCTATTTAATATTGTACTTGAAGTCTTAGCTGAAGCCATAAGACAAGAAAGGGAGATAAAAGGGATTCAAATCAGCAAGGAAGAAGTCAAGTTATCTCTATTTGCAGATGACATGATCATATACCTGAGTGATCCAAAAAACTCCACCAGGAAGCTCCTGGAACTAATGCAGGAGTTCAGCAGAGTGGCAGGATACAAAATAAACATACAAAAATCAGTGGTCTTCCTATATGCCCAGAATGAAAGAGGTGAAAAAGCCCTGAGAGAAACAATCCCATTTACTATAGCCCCTAAAAAAAATGAAATACCTTGGTATAAACCTAACCAAGGAAGTAAGAGACCTATACAATGAAAACTATAAAACCCTGAAGAAAAAAATTGCAGAAGACACCAGAAGGTGGAAAGACCTCCCATGTTCCTGGATTGGCGAGTCAATATCATAAAAATGATCATCCTACCAAAGGCAATGTACAGATTCAATGCTATAGCAATCAAAATCCCAAAGCAATTCTTTAAAGAAGTTGACCAAACAATCTCAAAACTCATATGGAGGCACAAAAGACCCAGGATAGCAAAACAATCCTAAGTAACAAAAACACTGCTGGAGATATCACCATACCAAATCTTAGTCTATATTACAAATCCATAGTTATAAAAACAGCCTGGTACTGGCTCCAAAATAGACACACAAATCAATGGATAAGAGTTGAAGACCCAGATATAAGCCCACACAATTACAGCCATTTGATCTTTGACGAAGGGGCCCAAAAAATCCAATGGAAAAAGAACAGCATCTTCAGCAAATGGTACTGGCAAAACTGGATGTCCACATGCAGAAGATTAAAACTCGACCTGTATTTGTCACCATGTACAAGAGTTAATGGATCAAGGACCTCAATATAAGGACAGAGACTATAAAAACCTTAATTGAAAGGGTAGGGAACTCCCTCGATCTGATTGGACTAGGCCAACAGTTCCTCACTGGAAATCCAATAACATAGTCAATACAACCAACACTCAACAGATGGGATCTTGTGAAATTAAAGAGCTTCTGTTCAGATAAAGAGATTGTAAATCGAGCACAAAGGCAACCCACAAAACAAGAGAAAATCTTCACTAACCACATATCTGATAGAGCTCTATTATCCAGAGTGCACAAAGAACTTAGAAAACTAAACACTAAGGAAACAAATGGCCCAATTAAAAAATGGGCCTTGGAACTTAAAAGAAACTTTACCAGGGAAGAAATTGAAAGGCCTAACAAATATCTTAAAAAATGCTCCCGCATCCTTAGCCATCAGGGAAACGCAAATCAAAACCTCCCTGAGATATCATCTCACCCCGGTCAGGATGGCAAAAATCCACAATACAAACAACACTAAATGCTGGAGAGGATGTGGCGAGAAGGGAACTCTCCTACATTGCTGGTGGGAATGCAGGCTTATACAACCACTCTGGTGAGCCATCTGGCGATTCTTAAAAAAATTAAAGATTGAAATGCCATATGACCCTGCTATTCCACTTTTGGGAATAATCCCCCATACAGCGAAAATTCACCTTGATAGCATAAGCACGACCATGTTCATAGCAGCACTGTTTACAATAGCAAAGTCATGGAATCAACCCAAATGCCCAACAGTTGACGAGTGGATAAGGAAAATGTGGTACATTTATACAATGGAATACTACTCAGTCATCAAAAATGATGAATTTATGAAATTTGCCGGGAAATGGATGGAATTAGTAAAAATTATATTGAGTGAAGTATCACAGACACAGAAAATTAAGCACCATATATACTTCCTAATAGGTGGATGCTAGTACCAAACCCACTTAGTGACACACTCAAAGATAAATCACTGTATAGCAGGGATGGAAGGGGAAGGAGGGCCCCGCCAGAAACAAGGAGAGAGGGGATCATGCTACAGCAGAGAAAATAGGCCACCATCAAGTACTGCAAGTAAGTAATGAGATATCTAGTTGGGCTTGCAGACTTTTCTTACTGGTCACTTGCATCTGATGGAGTATGATCTCACCAGAAAGGGAGGGCATAGAGTCTGGCAGATAGAAGGTAACAATCCTGCAAACAGGAGACTGATCACACACACACACAGAGTGGTCTCCTCCTCTTATTCCATTTACTTTTGAATCTACTCTTATAATGACTCTATTTTAATAGCCTTTTATTTCTGGTCTGGGGTTGACATCCAATACCTATCAGGATGGAGCCAAGGGTGGTGCAGGAACAACAAAACGGAAAAAAAAAAGTCAACAAACCACAATTCAGAAAATCAGAGACTCTACATCAACCACCTGGAACCAGGCCAGCCTAATCTCTCCCCGTCTTAAAGCTCAGGGAAATTTGCAGAAGAGGGAGCAGTAAGATGTAAGAGCCTAAAGATGGGGAGGAGCAACGACATGCAAGATACTCCATACAAGTTAGGGCCGAAATAATCATAATAGGACTTTGCATGACCTGTGCAATGACCAACATATCATTGAACTGCCAAAGTCTAGCATGGATCACAGGCACTGGAATCCTTAGAGGCAAGGGATTAACAGCTACAATAGTGTTTCTATACTTAAGGGGAACACAAAAAAGAGCTATAGGCAATGTCACCGAGTCCTTACACCTCACCAGAGAGGAGGACTCAGAGGCAAGTTTGACATGCACAGTGAAGGATGCTCCAGAATGGGGGGGAGGGGGTACTGGGAGAAAGGGAGGGAGGGGGGAAAGGAAGGGGAAAAGGAGGGAGGGAACAAGAGGGTTCAGGGAGGGGTGGAGGGAGGGAGGGAGGGGAATGGGTACTTATCAACTTTGTATGAGTGGAAAAAAGAAAAAAAAACTTGAAATTTGTCTAAGGGGATATATAGAATTCTAACAGACATGCTCAAGCAGACCAACCTGAGACCCCCCTAGCCGATAGGGGAAAAGAGAAAAAAGATGCTTTAAATACTACCAGGGCCTGTGGAAAGAGATTGTCCCAAGCACAAAAAGCTTCCACATGGCCTATGGCCTGACTGTGGGAATCTCCAGAAAGAAGGATTGCTCTGGCTTAACTCAACTACTAATTCTCCATAAATGTGCCTAGAGCTCAAACTCTCAACTGTCAAGTTGATACCTGTGCCTAACTATGACAACCACTATCTGAAACTGCCAGCTTGAGTCACTAGCTGGACAGCACGTACCAACCTAGAAACTGCTATAAGAACTGCCCCCGTCCTTACTCGGGGCTCCAACATGAGGTCCCGAACTCTCATGGAGTCCTGGAATTCTAAGGCTCCATCTAAGATCCCAAACTTAGATGGACTCTTCTTGAAGCTTCAGTTCTATTAGACCCACTTTCAATAAACATCTTTTTCAGTCAAGCTCATTGTCTGTGCCTCATTGGGTGGACTTCTGGACCCCATAACAATGCCAGCATAGATGCCAGCCTATGCTAGTATAGTTTGGGCTGACTGCTGTTGACTTTCCTGCAAGGGGCAAGGATTGGTTTTGTTCTGTCTTGAAATGGGACCAAGGGCAGAGGTGGTTTTTACACATTCCTTCCTGCTGTTTGGAAGCCATCTAGACATTGATTAGCACACCTAAAGGACGAGCACAGAGTTCTATCATTGTAATTGAATCACCATGTTCCTGCTCTATCAGCAGCCTGTTCTTTCCCCGCCATGTATGGGGCTATTAGGGCCTATTAACATGTCTAAGGATTGGCAGGGCTGTATTTATTGGTAGCGGTCCCACCTATTGTTGACCTTGCACCTATGGTTTATCTGTCACTATTGACATCATTGCTCTACGTATTCATACATCACCCCCTGTTTCATGGTATTTAAGGAATTTGGTTCCATAATAAACTTGACTTGGGGGGCTGGAGAGGTGGCTCAGGGGTTAAGCCTCTGCCTTGCAGGCAGAAGGTCCTGAGTTCGGATCCTAGACCCCACATATAGATGCCAGGCGGAAGCGGAGGCGGCCTGTGTTTCTGGTCCTGGTAGGGCGGAGCCTGTGAATCCTGGGGCAGAGTAAACGAGGAGGTGGTCCATGGTGGTTCCCGAATTCGTCCGTGGTTCTACACACACAAATACGCACACAAACACATACACGCACACAATTGAATAAATAATTTTAAAAAAATTTAAAAAATAAATAAATAAATAAACTTGACTTGGTTTTTGGCTTTTCCAAGATCCACTCTTGACCTAGCCTGATTTAATTCTTGCTGATCCTCCTCTGGTACCTATTGGGATTGTGAGATAAGCATGCAGGTCATGGTATCCCGCAGACCTGCAATCCAACCCCAGAAGGTGGAGACTGGGAATCCTCAGAGAATGCTGGCTAGCCAGACTAGTCCTATTGTCAAGAGTTGGGTTGGACCCTGTTTCAAAGAGTAAATTGGGGGATGATGCAATCACTCAGTAGGTAAGGCATCTGCTGCCAACTTGGCAATCTGAGTTTGATCCCTGAAGTCCACATGATATATATTTCTCCTTTTGCTCCCTCTCCCTTTGCCCCCTCTCTCAAATCAATAAATTAAATTAAAAAAAGATGGAAGAGCAATCAAGGATGGTTCCCAACATGCATATGTACACATATAAACATGTACTTTTACACATACCTGCATCCCCACACATGCAAACACACATTCGCACATGAACCACCCACACTCACTGTCATAGTTAAGCACAGGTGTCAACTTGACTGTTGAGGGTTTGAGCTCTGAGCACAGTTGTAGAGAGTTGATGGCTGAGTTAAGCCCAGAGCAAACCTGAAGGAGATCGTCTAGCTGCTGGGGAAGACCCAGCCTATGGTGAATGGGATTAGGCCCTGGATAAATCACAGAGAGCTGGTTGAGAGAGTTGGCATCCTTCTGTTCACTTGGCCAGACATGCTGGTCTGGAAAGTAAGGATTGTTCATCTCTCAAGCGTTATGCAGTGATGATGTGGCCAGTTCCCTCAGCCCTAGTGTTGATGTGTGCTCTCCCGTCAAGCTGGACTGATAACTATAACTGGATTATTGTAAGGAAATAAACCCCTTGTTCCCTTAAGCTGTTTGATGGTCATTTATCAGCAATGTTGCAGGCTGACTGCAACACTCACATACACATTGAAAAATGTAAAAAAAAAAAAAAAAAAAAAAAAAGTTTTTTCTTTCGAAACTATGAAAGTTTAAAGGAGAAAATTGAGAAGAGAGTTTGAGTCCAGAAATAGTCATGCATATCAGAACTTTATGTATATCTTGTTTATTTATTTATGTATTTATTTATTCAATTGTGTGTGTGTGTGTGTGTGTGTGTGTGTGTGTGTGTGTGTGTGTGTGTGTAGAACCACAGGAGAATTCGGGACCCACCATGGACTGCCTCCACCTCCTCCTTGTTTATTCTGCCCGGAGATTCACAGGCTCCACCCTACCAGGACCGGAAACGCAGGCCGACCTGGCTTCTGCCCGGTGTCTATATGTGGGATCTAGGATCCGAACTCAGGATCTTCCGCTTGCAAGGCAGAGGCTTAACCCCTGAGCCACCTCTCCAGCTTCATCAGAGCTTTATAAATGCTAAATTTAAAAGCAAGGGGTTGGGCAGATGGCTCAGTGGTTAAAGAGTTTGCTACACAAGTGGAAAGACTAGACTTTGGATCTCCCAATACCCATGAGTCTCTATTAATTCCAGAGCTTGACAATAGTGCTCATCTGGCTAGCCAGCTTTCTCTGGGCATTCCCAGTCTGCAAGCCTGGAATTACAGGTGGGCTGCCAGGCCTTCCCCAGCATTTTATTACATGGGATCTGGGGATCTGAACTCCAGTCCTTTTGCTTAGGTGGCAAGCGCTTTAACTGCTGAGCCATCTCTTCCATCCATACATTGCTTTTACTAGGAGGGAAGGAGAAGGGGCATAAGAAAGGTGTGTAAAGGACCTACTAAATAGAATGTGCTCAGTGACTGGTCAAGTGAATGAATAAAAATGAACGAGTGAATGAAGCAATGCCAGGAGGCCTGAGTCCTTCCAAATTGACAAATGATCCCTTCCCAGTCCCCATGATTCAGTGCCTGCCCATCTTTCTGCTTCCATTACATTCTGTGTAGAGTGCCACGTAGCAAAAAGTGGTATATAGGACACTACCTGTTTAGAAAAGGAAATCGTCTTACCTGAGAAAAGTATGGAAGGTTGAGAATTAAAATCATGATTTTCCATGAAAACAGATATACAAAAATGTTAGTTAGTCTAACCCATTGGTGTTTTCTAGAACCCCTTAAGGAATATGGTCATAGCCTGAGACCTAAGGGATTTTTGTCTATATTAGTGATATCTCATGTACAGACTGTCAGTGGCTAGCCCTAGATAATCAGGGATGCTGATCCTCCTGGCATTTCAGGCTGGTTGTCCCGAGCCTGTGCAGGAAGCTAGGAGCTTTTCATTTCCCTATCTCTCCTTCCAACAAACCACAGGTCTCTCACAAAGATGCGCATAGTAATTAACAGTCCCCTGATTATCCCTTGTGTATAAATAAAATCTGAGGGGACTGGACAGCAGATTTTCATGATTCTACCACCAGAAGGACTGTGAATATTTCCACGGGTTCTGACCTGACTTTGTTCCTTATTTCCTGTGTCTCTATGGTTCTCTCCTTTTTTGTTTTTTTAGATCCCAATACCAGGACAAGTTTCACAGGTCATGTGCTTAGACATAGTATACTTAAAAGAAATGTTAAGAAGGGATAATGGGGTCAGTGAGATAGGTCAGTGGCTAGGGCACATGCTTACAAACCTGGAGACCTGAGTTTCATCCTTGGAAGCCCACAATGGAAGGAAAGATGTCCTCTGACCTCCACCATGCACAATAGCATCTCTCTCTCTCTCTCTCTCTCTCTCTCTCTCTCTCTCTCTCTCTCGGAAATAAATAGAAATTCTAGAAATTTTAGAAAAAATAAATATCAGGGAAAATTACTATCATGTTTGAAATGTGAGTTGTCTCCCACATGCTCATGTGTTTAAATCTTTAGTTGTTTGGGAATGTCATGGCACCTTTAGGAGGTGGAGCCTTGCTGGAAGAAGGCAGTCCCAGAAGTTGGGACTTGAGATTGATTAGCCCCTCCCAGCTCCAGTTAGTTAATCTGCTCTCTAATTTGCAGCTCTCAGCCTCCTCGATGGATATGACCTAAGCCTCCTGTAGTTTCTGCCAACTAGTCAAACCATAATGGACTATATATCTCCCCTCTGGACCCTAAGCTGAATGAATCTCCCTTTCATCCTTAAATTGCTTGACTTTGAGAGGTGACTGTCAGCAACAGAGAAGTGTAGCCCATAAAATGACCCTGAGTCCCCTTTCTTTACTTCTAGAAAGAACTAAATAGTTCTAGATAGAAACTCAGCCTCAAGTGACCATTCTTCATGACCGGAAGACAAGGACTGATCCAAAATTGCTGAAGCAGAATTTTAGTGCTAGCAAGGAACAGGACACATCTGGTCCGCTCCACCCACAACTTCAGCATCACTGAGGAACAAGAGGGAACTAAGGAAACCAACTACCAGTCTGTGGCATGGTACAAGAGTTGTGAAAAATTGGAAACCACCAAACTCTTCATAAGTAGGGGATACTTCATAAAACTGTCTATACACTAGAATAATAGTAGATGTTAAAGGTTTTCATGAGAACCAGACACAGTGGTATGTGCTTATAACCCAGGACTTGATAAATGAAGGCAGAAGGATCAGGAATTCAGGATTCACTGTATAGTAAGTTTGAGGCCAACATAGAATACATGAAATCCTGTCTCAAAAAAACAACAACAACAACAACAAAAAAAAAAAAAAAAAGGGTTGGAGAGATGGCTCAGAGACTTAGATTCTGCCTCTCAAGCAAAAGACTTGGGTTTGGATCCCAGATCCCACGTAAAAACAGGTGGAAAAGGCTTGTGACCTGCACTTCTGGCTCTTGAAGGCAGAGCATAGGAAGTCTCAGAGTGAAGAAAAAAAGAAGTAGAAGCAATATAGGATGATTCCCAGGGTCATTCTTGGTCTTCCACAGAGATACATAGTGCCCTCTGATGTACACACACACACACACAAACACACATTCACACAGAGATGGCAAGATGCTTTGGTGGGTAAAGTCAACCTGACAACTCTTGAGTTTGATCCCCTGAACCTCTGTATGGAAGGAGAGAACTGACCTTCCCCTGTGTGCCTGCTCCTCCTTTTTCATAAGTAAACAAATTACAAAATATAAAATTTAAAAAGACATCCTTGAGTCTGACTTCCAGGAGAGAGATCTTTGAGACACATTTTCAGGTTAAAATGAATTGCTGATTGATAAAAATTCATTATGAAGATTATGTAGCTATTATCTTTTGTTAAAATATGTAAAATATACATCCCGTGGATATGTATAGGTAACAACAGCTGGTATTAATGATATGCCTGACAGTATTTGAAATATCTGCTTATACATATGAATTCTTTTCATCCTGACAACAACCCTGTGAAGAAATTAATGGTCCCATACTTATTTTATAGACTGTAAAACTCGAGCATCAAAAAAGTTAAGATATCTTCTTCCAAGTCACATATATATATATTTTTATTATTTATTCAATTGTGCGTGTGTGTGTATGCATGTGCATGCGCGTGCTGTGTGTGTGTGTGTGTGTGTGTGTGTGTGTGTGTGTGTCTGTGTGTGTGTAGAACCACGGACGAATTCAGGAACCATCATGGACACCTCCACCTCCTTCTTGTTTACTCTGCCCCGGGATTCACAGGCTCCACCCTACTAGGACCAGAAGCGCAGGCCGCCCCCGCTTCCGCCTGGCGTCTATACGTGGGATCTAGGATCCGAACTCAGGACCTTCTGCCTGCAAGGCAGAGGCTTAACCCCTGAGCCACCTCTCCAGCCCCCCAAGTCATATATTTTGTGTGTGACAAAAATCAGAATTTGAGCCCAGGAATATCAACTTTGTAGACCAATCCCCTTTCCATTTCCCTGTTTCCTCTCTTATACATGGAGATATATAGGAAGTTATGGAAGATTCAAAGCAAGTTGACAGGTATGGAATGCACAGAGGAAAGAAGTTAACTAGAAGCAGAAAGAACACATCGTTTGAGCCTTTCTCTTAATCTTTTTTAGGGTTAAAGATGGAAACACTAAGCTACACACCTGGTTTGTTGTTGCTGTTGTTTGTGTGTCTTTTATGCTGTCATCATTGTTTGAAACATGGTCTCACTCTCAGTCCAGGCTAGCCTGAAACTCATTGATAGCAAAGACTAACGCCAAACATTTTGACAGTTCTCCTGCCTAAGTCTTCCAAGTGTTGGGATTATAATCATGAGCCATCCTACCTGTATTCTTTTTTCTGGTTTTAAAATTATTTCATAGGTCTGCTTTAGTTTTGTGTCTCAGAGCACAGTATGCATTATTCAACCAACAGGTGCTGGCCAGAGATCATAAAAAAGAAAGATTTGATCTTACCTTGTAAAATCCTATTCGAATACATTTCTGTTGTCAGTTCTTTATTACTTACTAAAAACATGAACTTCTGAATTTCCAATGTTGTAAGTTAAAATATTTTTTTGCAATTAAGCATGCATTCAACCGCCACATGCAGCAACCAAATAAATTCTGTCCTCATCATTATTACTCTTTTAAGAAAGAATGTTGCCATGTGCTATTTGGGGAGACTCAAATTTTTTTGTAATAAAAAGATTGCAAAAAAAAAAAAAAAAAAAAAGAAGGATCCAATGCCCTAGAAAGCTACTTCAATTCTTCAGACTTTTTTTTTTTAATGTTTTTTAACTTCATTTTTCGTGTGTGTGTGAGCATATGTGTGTGTCAGAGGACACTATATGTCCCTGTGCGGGTCCAAGGGAATCACTCTGGATTGCTTCTACTTCCTTTTTACTTTGCTCTGGGATTTCCCAGGCTCTGCCCATCAGGACCAGAAAGGCAGACTGCAGCCGTTTTCCCACCTGGTGTTTTTGTGGGGAACCAGGGGTCCAAACTCAGGGCCTTCTGCTTGTGAGGCAGTCTTAACCCCTGAGCCATCTCTTCAGCCCCTCTTCAGACTGTTTTAAGAGAGAAAAAGGAACTGGGGTCACTGCAGTGGACATGTGAGAACCTGGGCTCCATTTCCAACACTAGAAAGGAAGGAGGAAAGGAAGAAAGGAAACAACCAAATTCTAGCCGTGACTTTCCACATCTGATCATTTACCCAGTGCCGTCACTATCTAACCAGAGTTACTGGGTCAGAAATCTGGGCCTACCTTCCAGCTCAGTGAGGCCTCCCACCTTATAAAGCATAGATATTGATCCAGTATTGTATCTAAGTGGAGACAGAACTGCCCTATACCACCTCTGCAGAAGTCTGCAAGTATACACTATTGGTGACAGCCATTCAAAGAATCCCCAGGGAGAGGACACTACTCTGTCTCTACCCAAACAAAAGGGCTTTGTGAGTGTTTCATGGTCTCTTCATTCATAACTAATGAGGACCATCCTGAGAGAAGGATTTCGAGGCCAAAGTACTGAGCAAGAATAGACTAGGCCTGCAGGTAGCTCAGTGGTAGAATATGAGTTTGATTTTTTTTTTTAGTGTCTGTGTGTGCATGTTTGTGTGTGTGCGTGTGCGCATGTGCGTGTGTGTGTGTGTGTGTGTGTGTGTGTGTGTGTGTGTAGATATGTATGCACATTGGAGGCCAGAGGACAACCTCAGCTATCATCCTTAAGATCATCTACCTTCTTTGAAACAGGGTCTCTCATTTACTTAGAGCTTGCCAATTACACTAGACTGACCCTTGTCTGCATCCCCAGCACTGGAATTACAAGCATATGCTACCACATCAACTTAAAAAAAAAAAAAAAAACGAGAGAGAAAGAGAAAGAGAGAGAGAGAGAGAGAGAGAGAGAGAGAGAGGGCACCGTGCATCCCTATAGAGGACCAGGTGAAATCATCCAGGAAATCACCCTGAACTGCTTCTACCTCCTTTTTGCTTCATTCTGGGATTTCCCAGGCTCTGCCCACCACGACTGGAAGTGCAGGCCACTGCTATCTCCACCTGGTGTTTTTATGTGGGACCTGGGATCTCAACTTAGGACCCTCTGTTTGTGAGTCTTAATCTGTGAGTCATCACTTCAGCGAACATATCTACTTTTTTACAAATATTTTATTTATTTATTCATTTAGTTAGTTAGTTTGTTTGTTCAATAGTTTGTTTGCTATTTGAGAGAGGCAGGAGGAAGGGAGATAGAAAGTGTAATATGCATATACATGACACTGCTCACATGTAAAAGTTAGAGAACAACTTTCTGGAAATTGGTTCTCTCCTTCCATCATAAGAGCTTTCCAGGGGATCAAACTCAGATTCCCAAGTTTGCATAGAGACATTTTACCTGCTGAGCCATCTTGCCAGCTCTACACTTGAATTTTTACATGGGTCAGGTCCTCATGCCTACAAGGCAAGTATCTGATCAACTGAATTTTTTTTCCTTTTTTCTTTTCTTTTCTTTTCTTTTTTTCTTTTTGAGACAGTGTTTAGTTCATGTGATAGGCCAGGCAATGCCTTCTGCTTAAAATGCTTGCTTCCTTTCTCTCTTGTATAAAATTTTATTATATTTTGAAGGTCTATCACAATAAAGTCCTGAATATAAAGAAAAACCAAACCACTTCTCCCACTTTAATCTAACACTGATAACCAGTTGGACAGAGTGTTTCATTCCCATCAAGCAAACAGGAGATACTAAGTTTCATTTCAATTTAATGCCAATGGGATCTACCTTGGTAGTGTCAGACCCCACAGTGTAAGGACTCCATCCCAAGATGGACACTTCTTCACTGAGGGCCTCCAAATTTGTGATGACCGCTATGAATTAAATATTACCTCAACCCATCCCTTAGATTCATAGGACCCAGAGAAACAGTTATGTTTACCCATTTATGATAAAGGGTGTAGAGGAAGAGATGCAGATGAGGTGTGGGAAAAGGACCCATGTGGATCCTCATGCCCTCTCCTGGTGGAAATGTCACATCTTTCTTCAGCAACTAGCTCTGAATCCTGACTTTTATATATTTATTTGCTTGTTTTTTCATTATATGTGGTATGCATGCGTGTGTGTGCACACGTGGTGTGTCTGTGTGTGGAGGGGTACACACACACACACACACACACACACACATACACACACGTATGTGCATTCAGAGACTTTAGGTTTGTATCAGGAATCATTTCTCTCTTCCTCCTGATTTCTCCAGGCACAGTCTCTCACTCAAACCCAGAGCTCAGTGATAAGGATAGTCCCACTAACCAGTTTGCTCTGGGGCAGCTCCCATCTCAGGTATTTACATGGATTTTTGGGATCTGGACTCCAGTCCTCTCGCTTGTACCACAAGCATTTTAACCAGCAAGGCATCTCTGCAGCCAGTCATCGTTATGGACAATTCATTACTGTGGATTAGATCAGTACCACTGGTGATCAACAGCCTTTTGTCTCTCTCCTCCTTGGAGGTTTCAAGGTGGGGATGGAAATCCCAACTCTCTTCTTGCCTTGTTCTTTCCTCGGACCATTTCTACGTGGGATATGGGATCCAAACTCAGGTCCTTTTGCTATGAGACAGAGGCGTAAACCCCCGAGCCATCTCTCCAGTCCTCTTCCATTTTATCTACTCAGCATGGGCTGGATTCTCCCACATCCCTTAGATAATCTCCCACAGGCTGCTAATTCGTCTCAAATGTATGCAGACCTCACCTGTCAGTGGTCAAGATGACACCTTTATCACATGATAACATAGGGTTTACAAGTCCCTTTTGCTAAGGCAGTGATGTTTCATCTGTGCCTGCAAATACCTGATGGTCGACTGAAAGCTTGGCATCCCTGCCTTCAGTTTGTGTCCTTAAACTCTGACTCACCGTGCCGGGCTCTCCCTGCATGTAGCTGAGTCAATCCCCTGAGGAATGTCTATCTAAAAACTGGTAATACAAGATTCATTATCCCTAACCACACTTAACCTTGTATCTAGATGAAAATTAGAGTTCACGGAGTATATTCAAGATTCCGAAAAAAAAAAAGATTCCGCGCAGTGAGGCAGGCATGTAGATCAGTACATGAGGGTACCTGGCACCGCCCACCTCCCAGAGAGACAATTGTCCTGCCATGGAAACCAAGGCTGCCCCCCTGAAGGCAATGAGAACTGAATGTTTAGCTTTATGACCCTATGATAAAATTTCCTCACCCCCACTGCTCAGCATCCAAGCTGCTCTAGAAACTTTCTCTCCACTCCACTGCCCTACTAAGTGACCACATTCACATAGTGAGTTCCTTAACAACATCTGGGGCGATTAAAGCCCCACCCCAAGGCTCTCTTTGCCTGCTCACCTCTCTCTGGCTCCCCCCTTGCTCTCTTTCAGACTTTCTGCACTCTGGGACCCTCTGCCTAGGGCTTCTCTTTGCTGCTTTCCCTGTCCTCTCCCATCCTAAGTTCTCTCTTCTATTCCGATGCTCTCCCACCAGGCTTTTAACTCTAATAAACTTGTATCTTGAAAGACTCTCTCTCTCTCTCTCTCTCTCTCTCTCTCTCTCTCTCTCTCTCTCTCTCTCGTTGGTTTCTCTTTATTCATGGGCCCTCACATGGTCCCCATATATTGGCAGGGTCACTCCCCAACTTGTCATACTTCTTATACTTCCTAATACTCCCTAAGCAGGTGCCATCATCTCATGAGAGGAGCTAAAGTGTCCCCCTCAAACAACCTGACTTCTTGCATAATGACCACCGTTTGAATGAGACAGCTTGACATGTGCCTGTGCATGTTCCGTGCCTGCTCCACCTTCTCCCTATCTAAACCTTAACCCACAGTGGAGAGATGGCTCAGGGGTTAAAGCCTTTGCTTCCTAATCATAAAGACCTGAGTTTGGACATAAGGAAGGGCCCGTATAAAAATACCAGGCAGAAATGATAGCGGCCTATACTTCCATTGGAAACGGAGAGTGGAGCCTGGGAAACCACAAAGCAAAGCAATAAGGAGGTAGAATAATCCAGTATGACTCCTGAAGTCACCCTTAGGCCTCCACAGGCACGCACACAAGTGCCTTCTAGAGAGAGAGAGATAAAGCTTGAGTTCTTGCTGAGTATCCCAAATACAGCATTGAGGATGCTTAATTCCCTGGTCCTTCCTGGTACTGCTACACTAAATTCTTTTACCACTTCACCATCTTTTTTTTTTTTTATGTGGAAGATAATTTTTAGGGATACAGACCTGAGCTCCTGGGACACCACAAAGTTAAGCCCCTCTACTACTTATCATATTAAAATAATTGTGACATCACATATTTTTAAAAAACATAAATCAGGGGCTGGGATGTAGCTTAGCCGGTTGTGTACTTGCCTAGAATTCAAGGAGCCTTAAGTTCGATCCCTTGCACAGCTTGAACCAAGTGTGGCGATACTCACTGGAAATCTCCCCGGTCAGGAGGTAGAGTCTGGAGGATCAGAAGTTCAAGGTCATCCTCAACTAATCCCAATATTAGAGGGGCTAAACCAAGAAGACTGAAAATTCTAGGCCAACCTGGACTACATAGTGAGTCCAAGTCAGCCTGGGATATATGGCGAAACCTTGCATATATATTAAAAAATAATAAAATGAAACAAGCAAACACACTCCCACTAAATAAAATGATTTATCTCTCTTTCTCTTTCCTTTCTTTCTTTTGGGCAGGGATTGAACTCAGGGTCTTGTGAATGCTAGGTAAGCACTCTACCTTTCTTCCTGTAGTTCAAGTTCATGGACTAAAATAGAAAGTTCTTGAAAATGAAATTTCTGGTAATAGAGATATTTTAAGTCAGTAGTGAAAAGGCAATAATATAGATAAAACTGGATAGTTATTTAGAAAAATTTGGATTTTTGAAAAAGTATGTGTGCGTGTGTGTGTATGTGTGTAGTACATACATGTGTGTGTGCACAAATGCGCCTGTCACAACACTTGTGTGTAGGTCAGAGTTTTCAGAACTTGGATCTCTCCTTCCATCCTGTGGGCTTTGGGGATCAATCTCAGGTCTTTAGGCTTAGCTACCGCATGCTTTTACCTGATGAGCATCTCCCTGCTCCAAATATCTGGATTCATACTTTACAGGATGAATCTCAATGTAAAATATGGAACTATGCAAAAACTAAAAGAAAAAAGAAAAATGATTTATAGTCATCAACACAGAAAAAGTGTTTTTAGAGCTGGATCAAAGATAGAAACTGTGGAGCCAGAACCACCCGTGCTTCTAATCCTCCACCTACAGAAGAGGAAGAAACATCCTGTGATCCGGAGGTCGCTAACCCAGAACACTATATTTAATACCCTGACCAGAACAAGTGGGCATTCTAGGTTTTTCTTAAATGATAAAAGAAAAACTTGGCAAGCAAGCCTTCCACTGATGTCTAAGTTTGATACTGTGGCAGACTTTTGGGCTTTATGAAACCATAAAGTTGTCTAGTAATTTAGTACCTGGTTGTGACTGCTCCCTTTTTAAGGATGGTATTGAGCCAATGTGGGAGCATGAGAAAAATAAACGGGGAAGATGATGGCCAGTTACATTGCACAAACAGCAGAGATAAAGTGACCTGGATCGCTTTGGGCTGCAAACAGTGCTGCGCCTTATTGGAGAATCTATTGGTGGCTGTAGTGATGTGCACGTGAACCTGTTGTTCACTTGAGAGCTACAGGTGAAAAGACAACATATTGGACTTCCCAGTATTGATGTGGAAGAGCTGTCTCACATCCAGGAGGGTATACAAGGGGAGGACTTCCTCCAGAGACAGTGATTGGTGGTCAGTCTTAAGCAGACAAGGTTCTAGCATTAAAAGTAGATGTGCTGGGGGCTGGAGAGGTGGCTCAGGGGTGAAGCCTCTGCCTTGCAGGCAGAAGGTCCTGAGTTCGGATCCTAGATCCCATGTATAGACGCCGGGCAGAAACGGGGGCAGCCTGCGATTCTGGTCCTGGTAGAGTGGAGCCTGTGAATCCTGGGGCAGAGTAAAGAAGGAGGAAGTTGAGGTGTCCATAGTGAGGAATGTCATTATGATGTTACACACACACACACACACACACACACACACACACACACACACACACAATTTTTTTAAAGTTAAAAAAGATGAAAAATAAATTTAAAAGAAAGTAAAAGGACCTGAGTTCAGATCCCCAGGGCATAAATGGCGGAGACCTACATTTCCAGCCTAGAAGATGGAGCCTGGGAAAATCTAGAGCAAAACAAAAGAAAATAGTACAATTCAGGATGATTCCCGACGTCACCCTTGGGCCTCCACAAGTACACACATATAACCTCACCCCCTACACACATAATAAATGAGAGAGAGAGAACAGGCACGTACAGTGCCACAGCATGGATGTGGAGGTCAGAGGACAAGTTTTGGAAGTCGGTTCTCTCTTTTCACCAGGTGGGCTTGAGGGAGCAAATTCAGACCACCAAGATTGCTCACAGGTGCCCTTCCTGCCCCAGCCATCTCACGGCCCCATTCTTCATTTCTTTTCAAATTTTTGCTAGAGTGCCTATTATCCTCATCAAAAAATTCCAGTACACATCATCCCTATAATTGAAATGTGTTCCTGTTCCCCACTGTAAGAGCCCGGTAATATTGCCATTTCAAACACATATTACCTTTCCACAATACTCAAAAAAAGAACAGGCATTTCTAGGCCTTAGGAAGAAAAGCATTCTGTTTACACTCCGCTTTATACAGAGCATATTTCGTGGTTTGAGAGTGACTGGACAGTTTTCTGTTTTTCTTCTTTGAAGTGTTGTTTTTGCTGTGCTCTTGCTAGCAGCTGCTAGATTTTAATTTATTTGTTTGCCTGCTTGATCACATTAGTGATTCTGATTTCAATTTTTCATTTCTTTTGCTTTTGTTTTGCCTCATGCAACATTGTTGAAGGATCCAGGAATATGACAGAAAAGTGGAATAAACAGTCATCTTGTTTTGGCAATTTTTTTTTTTTTTTGGTAACTACAAAGCTTTGCTACAAATTCATGATTCATTCAAACCAGTGATCTATGTTTGTGTGATTTCCTAAACATAATTGTGGAATATAAAAAAGTAACATCATAATGACATTCCTCACTAGAATGTGTTTGTTTTTATATGTTTGTTTTTGTATCTTTCTGCTGTATTTTAACACTTTGTATTACTTAGGTTATTTTGATTTGGTTAAAAATGGCTCAAGTAGAGCCAGTCAGATAGCTCAGCGAGTAAAGTACCTGCTGGCAAATCCAGCA
Organism: Typhlomys cinereus; assembly: GCA_023101885.1. Taxonomy (NCBI): domain Eukaryota; kingdom Metazoa; phylum Chordata; class Mammalia; order Rodentia; family Platacanthomyidae; genus Typhlomys; species Typhlomys cinereus. The sequence goes on from JALPQD010000014.1 coordinate 4,789,572, forward strand.
ACCTGAATTACATCCTAGAAGCTTAGTAGCCCACATGGAAGAAAGAGAGAATTGATTTCTGAAAATTGTTCTCTGACCTCTGCCCATGCACCATGTCATTCGCATCCCTTCCCTCTTTTTCTTCTCTTTCTCTTGCTCAAATCAAAAATAAAACGGTCCAAGTAGAAAAGCAGTTCCATTCATATTCAGACTGTGTAGAAAACTGTAAATAAAATATGTACTGTGCACTCTTTTCTTTTTTATACGTATTTTTGGATGTATGTCATAGTTAGGTACAGGTGTCAACTTGACTGTTGAGGGTTTGAGCTCTGGGCACATATGTGGAGAATTAGTGGTTGGGTTAAGCCTAGAGCAAACCTGCAGGAGATTGTCTGGCTGATGGGGAAGGCCCAGATGGATGGGATTAGGCCCAGGAAACAGAGAGCTGTTTGAGAAAGTCAGCATCCTTATGAACACTTGGCCAGACATGCTAGTCTGGTAAGTAAGGATCGTACCTCTCTCAGCCATTACGTAAAGATGGTGTGGTTGTTTTCCTCAGCCCTGGTGTTGGTGTGAGTTCTCTTGTCAAGTTAGACAGACTGTAACCAGACTATCATAAGAAAATAAACCCCCTGTTCCCTTAAGCCATTTGATGGCCATTTATCAGCAATCGCGCAGGCGAACTCCAACAACATAGAACTCATAAGGCACATAGGAAAAGACTGGTAATCTAGAAAAACATTTACAATTATATGTAGACAAATGAATAATGAGAAAAGGTAGAAAAAGGTTCAATAGAAAGAACAATTATAGGGATGGGGAGATGGTTCAGTGGTTAAAGTCTTTGCCACCTAAACAAAAGGACCTGAACTCAAATCCCTAGATCCCACCTAAAAATGCTGAGCAGAAATGGTGGCAGCCTGTAATCCAGGCCCTGGAAGATGAAGCCTGGGAAACCCCAGCAACAAAGAAGGAGAGCAAACCAAGATGATTCCCAATGCCACCCTTGGGCCTCCCTCCACAGGCACACACATTCAAGTGTCTTCTTGTACACTCCACTGAACATAACACACACACACACACACACACACACACACACACACACACACACACAAATGGAAAAAAAAAAACCCACAAATACCAACTGCAAAAAGATCAAGTCAGACAGAGAATTAATCATGACACAATCTGCTCAGCCAAAGGAGACTAAAAAATTCCATAAATTGTTCAACTTCACTCGCAGTAAAATGAAAAGAATGAAAACCAGAAGTGCCTGTCGATGTTTTCTTTGTGTGCTGAGATGGAGTTTTCATTTAGTCCCAGCTGACTTGGAACCTCCTTTATAGCCAAGGATGACCTTGAACTCCTGATTCTCCTGCTTCCCTCTCCGCAGTGCTGGGATGACAGACCTGAGCCACAGGCTCAGCTGCCTCTCAGTTTTAAACTATCTGACTGCAAAGGATTAAAAAAGAAATTCGCCCAGCAAGATGGCTCAGTGGCTAACAGTGCTTGCCTTGAAATGCACCTGATGACCTGAATTCGATCTCCAGAGCCCATGTAAAGGCAAAAAGAGAGTGCTGACTCCACAAGGTCGTCCACTGACCTTGACATGCATGCACTCCTCCACACACATCATGCATACACACACAGTAATGATAAATACAATTTTAAAAATGTATTTAAATGTAATTTAATTTAAAAAATAAAATTAAAATAGGATAGGGCTGAAGTTGTGGCTCAGTGACAAACATCTTGACTGCCAAGTGTGGCGTCTCAGGTCAATCCTCCAACATAGCACATGCTCTTATGCATACATCTTATAACACACTGTGTAGCTCACCTGAGACAAAATAGACCCTCACAACTTGTTGGTGGGAGGATAAGCTAGTACAATTGCTATGCGGAACACTTTGTATTAAAAATAAAAATTGGGCAGGAGAGATGGCTCATGAGTTAAGACTCAGCCTCACAAGCAGAAGGTCCTGAGTTTGGATCCTAGATCCCACATAAAAATATCAAGCAGAAATGGTGTCAGCCTGCACTTCTGGCCCTGATGGACAGAGCCTGGGAAATCCCAGAGCAAAGCAAGAAGGAGATAGAAGCAATCCAGGATGATTCCCCAAGTCACCCATGGTCTTCCACAGGGGTACACAGTGCCTTCTGATACATATATAAATTAATACATACATTCATAAATACACAAATTAATTAATTAATTAAAAATAGACTTGTGTACTGGAAATTCCACTTCTAGGATTTTTTATCTTGCAGATAAACTCCTATAACAGTTTAGAGAATAGTTATGACAGAAAAAGATTGGAAACCACCTAAATGTTCTCAAAGAAGGAAATGGACAATTATGACATATTATAGTGTATATGTGTGTGTGTGCGCGCGTGCGCACACATGCTAGTAGTGTTTGCAAGTGTAAGTGTGAGCATTTACGTGGGAAGGTTTGAAGATAGCATTCGGGGGTTGGGAAGGTTTGAAGATAGCATTCGGGGGTCACGTCAGGTGCCACCACTTGCCTTTCCACTTTGTGAGACAGGATCTCTTTTCAGCTTTATAAGCCAGGCCAGTCGGCCCACAAGCTTCTAACAATTTTTGTGTCTCTACTTCCATTTCCTCTAGGCATGACAGACCCTTTGAGACACTCTGTTCAGCTTTCTTTACATGGATTATGGAGACTAAACTCAGGTGGTCAGATAAGAGAGGCAAGCACCTTTTTATCCACTCAGCCATCTCCCCAGACCATAAAAAGAAAGAGAGTGTGTGTGGAGGAGTGCATGACACTGGTGGAGGTCAGAGGATAACTTTATGAAGTCAGTTTCACCATGTGGGCTTCCAGGGATAGAATACCGTGCATTACCAGATTTGCAAGAAAGCACCTTATCTACTGAGCTAGGCTGCTGGCACAGCATGTGTCAGTATGTATGAAGTATGTATGAAGTCCTGGATTCAATCCTTACAACACACACACACACACACACACACACACACACACACACACACACATAATTAAGCCTTTATCAAAATGAAGAACTCAGTACAAAGAAACAAATCATCATTGTGTTTGCAGCAGGCTGTCCATTCACTGTATTAAATATATTTATTTATGTATGTATATATGTAAATACATATGTATGCATATGCTTTTGGATACAGTGACCATCACTGAAAGGCCATCCTAGAAAGAAGTCAAGGCTGGAGAGAGAGCTTATCAGGTAAGACGCCTTCTCACAAACCTGATGACTTGAAGTTCAATTCCTAGATCCCCACATGGTAGAAGATGAGAACTGACTTTTGACTTCCCAAAGTTGTCCTCTTACTTCCCCCCATTTATCATGTCATGCATGCATATTTTCTCTCTCTCTCAAAGAAACAAGTAATAAATTATCTTTTAAAAAAACAAAGGAGCCAAGAGCAATGACCTCTATGATGGGCACTATGAAGTGGAAAACAAAGAAAAGGGACTTATTTTTATATTTTTCTACATAATTTATTGTATTTATGAACCTTAAGTACAATGTTTATTTTAATCTTCTCATTGCTTGCTTCTGTTCATGTTTTCTTGGCCAATTCTTCATTTTACCTTTCTCTTGAAAAAATGAAGTGGTGTGTGAGTGTGTGTGTGTGTGTGTGTGTGTGTGTGTGTGTGGTGTGTGTGGTGTATGTGTGTGTGGTGTGTGTAAATGGGTATACTTGTGTATGTGTGTGCACAAAAGAGAACTTTGAGTGTGTATGCCTGTGGAGGCCAAAGGATGACATTTCTGGATTGCTCCTCCACCTTATCGCTTTGCGCTGATAACTCCCCAGGTGTACCAGTTATTCTTTTTACTGCTGTGAGATGCCATTGAGACTCAAGCAACTTAAAGGGACAAAGGGAGACTTCTTATGACTTCTCATGATTCCAGAGGTGAGACACAGTTGATTATGGTGGAAAAGGGATGGCTGGCTGACAGAACCCGGAGGAGGCTTAGGTTACTGGAGACATCCTGGAGGCCGAGACAACTAACTGTAAATTCAAGCAGACCAAATAACTGAACCAGGGTGGGATTATCCAACTTTAAGGCTCACCCCTGACATGCCTTCCTCCAGCAAGGCTCTAGCTCCTAAAGCTGCCACAACCTTTCCAAACACCAATCAAGGATTCAAACACATGAGCCTTTGGGGGACAATTTACATTCAAACCAGGACACAAGGCTCAGCCTTCTCCACTCAGAATTTATATGTGGGATCTGAGGTTCTGAACTCAGGTCTGTTTGCTTGTGAGGCGAAGGCTTAAACCACTGAGCCATTTCCCTGTTACAATTTGAAGGTTTTTAAAATTATTTTTTATTTTATTTGTGTGTGTGTGTGTGTGTGTGTGTGTGTGTGTGTGTGTGTGTATGTGTGTATCAGAGGGCACTGGGTGTCCCTGTGGAAAACCAAGGGTGACTTTCGGAATCATCCTGGATTGCTTCTACCTCCTTCTTGCTTCACTCTGGGATTTCCCAGGCTCTGCCCACCAGGGCTGGAAGTACAGGCTGCAGCCATTTCTGCCTGGTTTTTTTTTTTTTTTTTTTTTTTTTTTTTTCCCTGCCTGGTGTTTTTATGTGGGACCTGGGAACTGAATTCAGGACCTTCTGCTTTTGAGACAGATTTTTAACCCATGAGCCATCCTGAAGTTCTGGGTTTATTTAAACATTACGGGTAATGAGCTTGGACATTCACCCACAACTATTTACATGCTTCTTCCACAAAACTGGGGTCCTAGTGGCTTTTTTCAGTCACGTTCTGTGGAAAGTCTCTGGAAGACAGTCCGAAGATGGTCACAATCATCTTCACACATCTTCAAAACACACAGGCTTGTTGTGCCTGGAGAAGGTCGTTCAGCAACGACCTCAGCTTCCACCTGTGCCTCTCACCTGCCTTCCCCCCACCCCCTCAGGGCTTCACAAAAAAAACAAAAAACAAAAAAACAGGGAGTTCAATTTTTTCTTTACTTTCTTGTCGTTGTTCATTTGGGTTGATACTTTAGAAAATTGCTCTTTTATTGAAAAGGTTCAGGACATCAATTTTCAGAGACCTGTTTGTCCTTTATGATTTAAGTTTCATAAAAATGTTTCCTCGATTCTAACATGAAGGTAATAGTAATGCCTGCATTGCAAGTTAATTATAAAGAACACACAAAGGAATAGAAATTCCAAGTGCTGTGCCTAGTATACAGAAAGTGATCAGCGGAACAGTCATAGCTGATGTCATGGTTTGAAACGTGAGTTGCCCCTCAAAGGCTCATGTGTTTGAATCTTTAGTTGTTTGGGAAGGTCATGGCACCTTTAAGAGGTGGACAATTGGAGGAAGCTGTCACAGGAGGCTTGAAGTTGATCACCCCACCCTACTTCAGAAAGAGGTCTGCTCTTACAGTTAGCAGTTTTGCATCTCTCAGCTTGTTTATTAGATGTGACTTAGGCCACCCCCCACTCTGCCTTTTCTGCCATGAAGGACTATATATCTCTCCTCTGGAATCGTCATAAGCTGAATATCTCTCCCTTTCTCTTAAGTTGTTTGAACCTGAGTGGTGTCTCACAGCACCACAAAGAGTAACTATTACAACTGATACCGTTAACTCAAATACATGGTTCTTGAATTAGTGATATAGAAATCTGGTGAGAAAAAATTGAGTTGATGGAGAATCATTGGCTACAGTGTGCCAGACATTCCCATAGTTCCTTATTTACTCACTGCTACAAAGCTGATAGTATCATCCTTATGTAGCAGTGAATTGCAAATGCTAACTTGACCATTGAAGACTAAAGATTTTGGGCATATCTATCAAGAGTTGTTTAGTTAAGGCAAACCCTGAGATTTTGGGAGATTAATTAATGTGGGACTACCCAGTCCATACAGGGTAGGAGCATTCCCTAGATAGATGGATAAATGGAAAGAACTGGCTCACTGTTCTGGCAGACTGAGAAGCAGGAATGTAGGCCCCTCTCTCAGCGATTCCTGTGGATATAGGTGGCCAGTTCTCTTGGTTCCATCTGATATTGATATGAACTCTCATGTCATATCCATGATTCTGTGACCTAGAATTGTGATAAACCTCATTGTTCCCCCAAGTTGCTTTGGTCCTACGTTCATTCAGCAACAGGAGGATGAAACATACTCTGCTTGCAGGTGAGACACCTGTTCAAATGGTGAAAGACACACACGTTCTTTTGATCAAGTGGTGGATTTCAGGGTAATTAATCACGAAGACCAAGTCATACCTGGGTTCCTTTTGCCCCAGCACCTACTGACTTTCTTGCTTTTAGTAATTCATTTAACTTCTTTTAATCTCTGTTTTCCTAGGCTGGTATAATTATACCCACCTGAGAGACTCAAAGGCGGCTCAAAAAGATAATGAGTGTGAAATGATTCTAGTGTGTCCATTCCCACGTGGGCGTGCTTTTTCTCCACCACCTAACTTGTACTCAGTCAAGGATCATCACTCACTGTGACAAACACAATGAAGTGTGTGGAGAACGATGTATTCTGCTACATCTGCCTTCCCAGGATTTCCAGGGGTTGCAGAGAGACAGCTTTCCTTTTCGGAATACCATGTGCTTTAGCATTCCCAGGGGGCGGGATAGCAAGAGAACACTTTCATCACCATAGGGGATAGCTCAACAATGGCCACCTGCCCAGTGGGAAGGCCAAAAACTTGTTCACTCATCAGAAGACAAAGCTGGATGCTTCCGTAGTCCCAGTTGGGCTCTAAAAGCCTTGGAAGCTTCCTGGAGAGTCTCTAGTCTTCAAGTCACATTGGTAGCCAAGGAATATGGAGTCCGATGAGTCAAATGTCAATTAAAGATGGAGGTGGCAACAGCCATAAAGATAGAGTCACTTGACAGCAAGAAGGGAAGGTTGGCAGGCAGGCAGACCACATTGCTTTTTCCTTCTTTATATCTGGATCACCCAATGGAAGATGCCATTCACTCTGGGATGGAGGGGGTCTTCCACCCTCAGTTATTCCTTCCCGGAATTGTCTTCACTGATTTGCCATGAGGTGTTTCTCTTAATAGATTCCAGATCCCATTAAGTAGACAATCAAGATTAATCTAGATTAAAGTCCACCTCTTGTCAATTTGACCCAACCACATCTCCTTATGTATGTCATATTTAATTTCCAAATGAAGACAAGAGCAAAATTATCACTCCATGTAACATGACACAACTATCCCACATTCAACAATAAAGGGTACTAATTTTCCCATAATTTAAATATGATAACATACTTAACAAAACTTAACTACTGATAATATATCAATGGAGGTTATATTACATGTTAAAAACTAGGAAAGAAACCACAAATATCTGCCTATTATATGAATATATTATACAAACATATTATTTTCTTTTTCTGTATATGTGTATATACATATATGTATGAGCATATGTGTGGTGAAAATGCACATATGCTTGTGCATGTGGAAGACCAAAGCAATCATCCTCTCTCACTCTTCTGCTTTTTTTTTTTTTTTTTTTTGAGGCAGGGTCTCTAGTCAAACCCAGAGTTTAATAATAGCTCTGGGATTTAGTCTCAGTTTTCTGAGACTGGAATTATAAATGAGCTACCACCCCATCCATCCACCAGTTTGCATGCAGAAAAAGCTTTTTTCCTGGGAGTCCAACTTTGAGCAGCTTTTCCAACTTCTCTGTACTTTCATTTCCTTAATTGTAAGTAGATATGCCTATCCATCTCTCTTTAAGTAAATGCATTATAACAGTTACTTCTTGTAAAGCTTGTGGAACAGCATGTGGCTCATAGTATATACACTGTTTGAATTCATTCAGCAAAATGTTTATTGTTTGGGTCATTAAAACGGGAACGACAAGGTACCGTCTCTGCTTTCATAAAGACCTAGCTTTGGAGTGAAGAGAAACAGTATACAGCTAGGAAAATACACAAGGTCATCTCAGATAAAAACTAATGCTATGAAGAAAATAATAAGTCATAGTATTGCAATAAAGTAAGACCCTGTTCTCCCTGACTACTGAGACCCAAAGACATTTATTTATTTATTTATTTTTGAGTCAGTCTGTGTATCCCATGCTGGCTTTGAACTCAGTCCCTTAGCCAAGATGACCTTAAACTTCTCATCCTTTTACCTGCACGGCTGGAGCCCTGAGATTACTCGTGTTAGCTATCACACCCAGATTGTGACATGAAACTATTCCAAGGAGACACAATACTCCTCCCTTTGGCTATGCAGTTATTTAGACAACAGGCCTCAAGAAATTGGACTTTCCCCAAGGAATCTCATGATGGGACATGGAGAAAGGGGGCTGAAATCTGGTGCTAGCTAGAGAAGGAGCTTGTCTCTAGGGAAAAGATTTCACTTAGTTCTGACAATATGCCAGACTACCTTGCAGAGTAACCAGAGCAGAGGATGACGGGAAGAACCGTGCCTTGGCCACCACTGCTTAGTTACGCCTCTGGCCCTCTATTTAAATCCATAGCTTATGGTGGGATCTGAAAAGTAGACTTGGGGGGGGAATCATTGGACCTCTTTATTCCTCTCCCCAGCATACCACATCGAATAAATGTTTTTTCTGCCCTTCACTTTATTTCTTTAATTGATCCTTTGAGGATGGGTTTCTGGTGTGTTAGAGCTAAGGGCCCAGGTTCCGATCCTAACAACTTTGGCAACAGGTGGAGGGAAGCAGAATGGATGGTGGAAAAACATGGCCATAAATACCAGCTACGACATGGCCAGTTACAGAAACAAGGATTTGTAGTGGTCATGACTGTTCTGTCGTGTTGGGTCACGAATGTGTTTACGGGCTGGGGAATCGAGTTACGGCGCTTGCCGGCCGGCGGGGTGAGCGGCCCTGGAAGAAGGGAAGGTGCTCCCGGGGCCTCTGGGGCGCCCGGCTCTGCCCGCCAGGGGGCGCGCCCGCCCACGCCTCCGCGCCGCCTGTAAGAGCGCGCGCTCCTGCGGCGTCTCGGGCTCGCGCGCGCTGCCGCGGCACCGGAAGTGACTGAGCTTGCAAGTTCCCCCGGTCTCCTCAGGGGAAACTGAGGCCGGCCCGTTCGGGAGACACGGCGAGAGCAGTCAGCCAAGGTAGGCCGGCCCGCGTCCGCGGCGCACGACTCGGCCGCGAAGAGCCCTGGCGCGCGGAAGCCACCAGGCCGATGAAGGGGGGATGCGGCCCCCCACGGCTCGCTGGGCTCGCAGGTGAGAGCGCCGCCTCCCCTGTGCCTGACAGGCGCCGCGCCCAATGGGAACCTTCGCCGTCCCGCTTCCGTGCCGACTGCACTCGCCGATTGGCTACGGTGGGGAGGGCCGCCGGGGGCGAGACCCCTCCTCCCAGAAAGGTCTAGGGGGCGCCCCTGAGGGAGGGCGGTTGCTTAGCAACGGGGCGGTGGCTCGGCGGGCACCGACCCGGAGAGCGGGAGGAGGCGCGAGGCCGCAGCCCACCCACCCGGGGCTCCCGCGAGGCGCAGCCCCGGCCCTCGAGCCCTCCCGGGGGGCTCCAGGAGGCCGCCCCGGGCCCGGCGGCGGGACGACGTGGTCCCAGCCGCGGGGCCGCGACCCCTGTCGCTGGCCGGTGGGGGGGCTCGGCGCCTCCCCGCGCCCGGCCTTTGTGCGGGGCGCCGGCGGCCATTGTGTCCGGGCGCGGGATGGAGGTCCGGGCAGCTGCCCGCCGCCATGCGCGGGGCCTCCGGGGGAGTCGGAGACAGCCGGCCGTGTCGGCGGGGGGTCCCCAGCCGTCAGACGCCCGGAAAGGCCCGGCGGTGGCCTTTCCGAAATCCGATCGCAGATCCGAGGCCGTTTCCTCCTCCTCCTCCTCCTCCCCCTCCTCCTCCTCCTCCTCCTCCTCCTCCTCCCTGCGTCCCTCCTCGAAACCTTGAGACCCACTGAGAAGTCCCCGCAGGGTTTCGGGAGCCTCACCCAGGGCCGGGACTTAAATAGAAAGGAAGCGAGGAGGGGGGCTCGCGGCGCCCACACCTCCCCGTAGGAGGCGGAGAGCCGAGGGGCGTGCAGGAGCGAGGGGGTTGGGCGCCTCCGGGCGGCTGCGGAGCGGAGGCCGCCCTCGGTCCGGGCGATGGAGGAAGCGCGCGAGGGGGCCGGTTCCTGAGCTCCGCGGTTCCTGGGCGCCTTCCAGGCTGCCGGGCGGCTCGCATGATCCCTCCGGCCGGAGCTGGTTTTCTTTTGCTGCCAGCCGCCGCGAGGCCGGCGGAGTTACCGGCAACCCGGCCACGCCGCCTCCTCCCGACCTATGATACAAAAGATCTTCCGGGGGCTGCACCTGCCCGCTGTCGCCGGAGACAAATTTGAATGTAGGTGTAGGCGGGGGAGGCGACTGCTTAGGGGGGTGACTTTCTGAGGAAGGCATTTCGGAGAAAAAGAGGTGGTTGGCTGGGGTAAAAAGGCGGATGGAATAATTCAAAGACCACCGGTCCTTTCCATTTGACTTCATTGAAGTCCCTGGAAACCTGGACGCAGACCTTCATAAGAGCCGCAGAGAGACCAGTTCTGGTACCTGGAGGAGGAATGGGATGTGTAATGGGAGGGTAAATGACATGTTTATTATTTTTTTTTTCTCCTGAAGCTGTTTTTCTCCTTTCAGAACCTTATCTTGACTTTGGATCTTGGAAGCGAATCCCTAAGCAGAGACCAGACCCAGTGAGTGAGCAGGTGTTTTGGACAATGGACTGGTTGAGCCCATCACTATTATAAAAATGTCTCAGAGCAACCGGGAGCTGGTGGTTGACTTTCTCTCCTACAAGCTTTCCCAGAAAGGATACAGCTGGAGTCAGTTTAGCGATGGCGAAGAGACCAGGACTGAGGCCCCAGAAGGGACTGAATCAGAGACGGAGACCCCCAGTGCTGTCAATGGCAACCCATCCTGGCACCTGGCGGACAGCTCCGCGGTGAATGCCACTGGCCACAGTAGCAGTTTGGATGCCCGGGAGGTAATCCCCATGGCAGCAGTGAAGCAAGCGCTGAGGGAGGCCGGTGATGAGTTTGAACTGCGGTACCGGCGAGCATTCAGTGACCTAACGTCCCAGCTTCACATAACCCCCGGGACAGCATATCAGAGCTTTGAACAGGTAGTGAATGAACTCTTCCGGGATGGGGTAAACTGGGGTCGCATTGTGGCCTTTTTCTCGTTCGGCGGTGCACTGTGTGTGGAAAGCGTAGACAAGGAGATGCAGGTATTGGTGAGTCGGATCGCGAGTTGGATGGCCACTTACCTGAATGACCACCTAGAGCCTTGGATCCAGGAGAACGGCGGCTGGGTAAGGACCACGCCCCTTGTGTGTCTCTTTTCTTTGGAGATTCCCTGACTGCCCTTCTCCATTTCATTCTGTTGGGTGGTGTGATTGTTGAAGTTGTTTATTGCTACGGAGACCTGCTTGGCCTCTTTTCCACATATGAGGTTAAGTTGTTGGAAATACAGATGACCCCAGTGCTTGAGAGACTTTCATCTTTCCTTCTGATTACCCTCATGTGTCATTCATACTCTTTCATAGTTTGGGTCCAAAAAAAACACAACATAACCTGTGGGTTTATTTGACTCAGAATCATTGAGAGTGGGAAGTTTGCCCAATGTGCCCCTCACCCTGACTCAGTGGTTGACTCCATGCACAGAGTGGATGACCTACAAATCCGTCAGTCTTCCCTTGCAGGAGTGTTGATTTTATTTATGCTTCCCTCCCCTAAATCAAGCCCCTTTATTTCGGAGTTTGCATACATGGTACTCCTCTCAGACCATTGGGCCAGACAGTGACTTGGGTGGCTTAGTATTATTTGATTTTAGGGCATGGTAGTCTGTGCCAGTTGTATTTGGGCTGTGCCTTTAAGTTCATTTTCCCCAGAGTGTACAACTTTCTGCATGGCTGACTTGTTTGTGGAGCTCTTGCTGTGTCATCCATTGAGTCCAGGGACTTTGCACCTCACTGCCTGGGGTCGGTTGGAGAGTTGCTCTGCCTGTTGCTTTCCCTCGAGGGTCCAGGAGCCTCTTCACCAATGCTGCTTGCTAGCAAAGCAGAAACCTGGTCCATGAGGCTCTCTATAGGATCATTAAGATCTGGTGACAGACAGGTGTAAATCCTGGCCCCATCATTTAACAAGCTGTGTGACCTTGGACAGACTACTTTCTTGAGTGGTAGCTTCTTCCACTGAAAAAAATACAGTGGAACTCATATTGTCTTACAGAGTATTGCAGATCTTGGAGATAGGTAAGCAGGCATGACACCTGTGAGTGCCTTTTCTTTGAGAATTCTCCTGCCTATCTGGGTGAGATATAGAGCTTCCTTGTCATTGGTCACTGTAGGCAGTTTTTACCTTTGTGAACTTTGTCCCTGCATCAGAGAGGTGTGGGGTTTATGTGAGGTATTCTGGCCCCTCAGAATACTCAAAACTTACAGGCTGTGGAGAATAAGTCATCTATTACAGGAATTGCCAAAGAAGGGGCCGGTGCACCACGGACTCAGGTATGTCAAGAATGCAGCTGTCCATAGGCTGGGCCTAAGGGTGGGGCCAGGCACTTGACTACCATTGAGCCAGAGACCTCCTGATTTTTGCCCTGGAACGCCACCCTGTTTCTCATTTCCCATTTCTTTGCAACTTCATCCACTCTTTCTCTATAACAGCTCTTGTAAAAGGCTAGGAAGTCACCTCCATAGAGGTCAGATGACTGGGTGGAGTTCGTAAAGGTGGGCTCTCATGAGCTAAAGATGACTAGACTTGAAAGCCTTGTCTGTAAATGAACTCCCTGGGGAGATAAATGATTAAATAGTTCCTGTTGGTTTGTGCTGTGACCTCTTCTATTCCCTTTGGTTTGATTCTCTTTTTGGGGCAAATATTTGTTCAGCTGATTATAGGAGGGAGAGGATTCCAGCGCTTCAAACACACCCTCTGAGGCATCTCCAAGTAGAGATTTGGACCCTTCTGCCTTTTTACCTCACTGTTGTCTTTAGTCTGTGGTCCTAATACCAGGTGGGCTATTGCCAGCTATAAACAATGGCAGACGAAAGAAGTGGCTAGTCTTCCAGCCAGCATCGACAAAGACCACTGAACCTGAGAATGTGCTGCATGATATATTGCAGTCACCTGAAAAAGTGCTGGAAAAGGCAGCAACTTTAGGGCAAGTACTTTAGATGTCCAGTGATGAAATCCCACCTTCTACCATCTCCAGAGCTCGTTTGGCAACATACCTTGTAACATTGCCACTTCTGCTTGTAGAATTAGTGGGGGATGTGTGCAGAACTGGTTATAGTGGAGCCATTTCTGGGCATGCATTCTTCCCCCGAGACCAGGGGGTAAAGAACATTTGACTCAGGATCCTTTGGTCCTTGATGGACGGTACTTGTCCTTTTCCCTCTTAGGTATGGCCCTCTTCTGAGCTATACAGTCACTTCTGCAATGGCATCCCTAACTTTAGTGGAAGTTGCAGCTAGGTGATCTTAAAGGGTAGCAGTTTAAGGTGGTCCACCCAAGATATGCTGGATTTACTATTCCTAGTAGGAAAGGGGAAGGGAATTAGCCTTTCTTGAATACCTCTTAATGTGTTAAATATTGTGTTCTATCCTTTACTTGTACAACCAATTTCTTGAGCATTTACTAGAAGGCAGGCAGTGTCCTAAGTGCTAGTGTCTAAGGGAGACATTACACTGTTTGGCCTACTATTAAAGCTTAGATATTTCCATGTGAGGTTGTTCAGGAAGTAATAACCCAGACTACTAGCATAGAAAACCAGAGATACTGTTGGACTGATCAAAACATGCCTGTGAAAGTGTTTGTCCCATGTCACGATTGTGGCCTTGTTCAGGTGACTGTGAACAGTGCCTTTGTCATCAGTAGCCGATTCCCAAAGATGTGGGCAGCTTAAGATTGGGTACCACTAAAGACTCAGACATGGTAAATAGAAGGCAATACTGGAGTTTTGGTAGTCAGAATGCACTTCTCATGAATGTTTTCATTGTTAAAAGCTTCTTGGCCCTGTCAGTAGATGACAGAGGTATGCGTGGAGAGCCCCAGGTAGCTCTGTTAATTTTAGGTGATGTTCTAAGGATTGGAAATCTGGCCTCTGGCTATGCTACCATATTCCTGAATCACCTGGAAAGATGCTAAGCCTGTTCATCTCTCTTGTCTCTGCCTCTCTTGCCTGTAAAATGGAATAATGATACCCAAGCACCTTAGCTTGACTCTAATAAAGAATCCTAGAATAAAAGTCCTTTCCTTAATTTTAATTGTAGGGTGGAGGCACTTCTGATAAATGAGTTTTTCCCCTCAGGGAACTGAACTTTGCCCCCTGGAGTTACCCCTTAAGAAACAGCCAATTCTTGAAATATTCACTACAATGTTGACTATATGACCTTTTCTGCAATGGAGAGAAATGTTTGGGGGCCTTTTCAATGATGATATGAGAACTGAAGTGAGCCAGGTGCACTGCATCCTGAGATAACTGCATCCTGAGAAACTTGCCTGATAGCTGGGAATAGTGAGCATGGCTTTGGAAGGAAATTTAACTTGGGCCTTCCCAGGCCACGTGGCCCTGTGGGCTCCTAATTTTTACAGATCTCTTCTCATCTGTCCTGGCTTCTTCAGCTCAGCATGGATGTGTTCAGTTGAAACACCTTACCTCCCTTTGCAAACTTAGTGATTCTGTGGTTTTCTTGGGGAAACCCCATGAGAAACCCCAAACATGGAAATTTTTAGTAATCTCATTCAGGCCTCCGGATTAAGTAGAAGTACCTTAGGGGTTCCCCCTTGGAACACCCACTTGGTCTGCTTGTGACTCTTGAAGCTCTCTTGCGATCACAGGGTTTTCCAGACTTGCCAAGAACAGCATCCCCAGCAGCCACATACAGCCCTTCATCTTCTGGTTGAAAATTACCCAGGTATTTTTTTGGGGGCCCCAGTGGAACCTGGAGGTGTTTCTTGACTTTCTTGTGGGTAACCACCAGATTTGTTTGGTCTATGAAGCTGCAGTTGTTATCTGACCCTCTCTTCAGCAGACTCCTGAGTCCAGTGGGCTTGAGTGACCATCCTCCTCTGCCCAAGCTCTCTGGTTTTTCCCTGAGCCCTTGGCCTTTCATCACCGGGCTTTCTTTCAGCAATTACCATTTTGTCTGGTTGAACATGTTTAGATTTCAGGGTAGTTTCCAGTAAGCTGCTCTTCAACAGAAACAGGCACTTCAACTGCCTTAATCTGGCAAGATCTCTGTCCCCTTCCCAGTCTCCAGCTTAAGTCCTCCCTGAGACTTCTCTTTTCTTGAAATCAGCCTGTCCTGGATCTTCTTCTGTCCCTGGAACCCACATGTGATCTATTGTCCCTTTTGTCCTCAGTACAGAGGAGCCAAAAGAGGCCCGGCTCAGGCTTTCTGTTGAGGCAGGGAAGACGGGGAGAATTCTCATGTGTGAAGGAAGGGAGCCTCAGCTTTTTTTAGCCTATGATCCCCAGCAAACCTCGCCTAAAGAAAAGAAGCTAGTTATGGTGGTTGGTGCAGGAAAGGCATTTTTAACAACTCTACACTCTGAGTTAGGGGCTTCCTAGAGCTGGAAACTTGCTCATAACTGGTTTCCTTACAGTTTAGGCTAGCGAACATCTGTGAAAGGCACTGAATTTCTGAAGAAATGAGCTTATCAAGCCAGAATAACAATGATTCATTTCTTCAGTCATCCCATGCTTTTGGAGCTCTCTCTCTCTCTACCAGGATGTCCTGAGAACTGGGAAAAGAGTGGCAGACAGAACTAAATTTCTGCCTCTGGCTTGTGTATCTCACATTCTGGTGGGGAGAAAGATAATAATAACTAGAGCTGGGGAAATAACTCAGTCCATATAGTGCTTACTATGTGAGACTGAAGACCTGAGTTCTATTCCCAGAATTCACAGTAAAAAGCCAAGCACAGTGGTACGTGCTTGTATGTACGTGCTTGTATGTACAGTTATGTGCTAGGGAGGCAGAGATAGGAGTATCTGTGGAGCTAGTTGGCTCCAGCCTTATCAGCATTCCAAGCCACCAAGAGATCCTATCACAGACAAAGAAAAGGTGGAGTGGAGGGCTCCAGAAAAATGATACTCAGGAGCTGACCTCTGACCTTCACAATGACTTGAATTCACATGCAGACTTGCCCCACACACATACACATACACAAATACATAATTGTGCAACACTTTTTAGCAATGAGGGACTGCATATAACATAGTAGTCCCATAAGATTATGTGGTCTAGTTAGTTTGGTCTCTTAGTTGATGGAAGTATGCTTTGATGTATTCAAACAACAGACTCTCATAACTGCTTTTCTTGTGTTGTTAATTTGCTCATCAGTGTACACATACATACACAGTCATCTATTAGGTGATAGTAAATAATCTGAAGAAAATAAGGCAGACTGGTACATAGATTATACTTAGCAGTGTAGAGTAGGGCTACATTTTAATAGGAGTAATAAAGTGATTAAGGTACAAGTTTTTTGACTAGAGTGAATTAAGATGACATGACAAACACAGAGGAGAAAAAGACCCATGTCTGCACTAGAACCCCACTGAAGCCCGAAGAAAGGCTAGATAGGAGAATTAGCATCTAAATTACGTAAAGGAATAGGACCTTGGAATTGGTGGGGTGGCTTAGCCCAGAATTGTAGTGAGCAAAGATTGTCTTATGCAAATAAAGCGTCTCAAGGTAATAAAAGTGTCTAGAGAAGCTAGACAACTGATACAGATACTTTCAGTAACTTACTTTATAAATGTTTCTTTTACAAAAAGACAAATTTGGGGAGATACTGTCTTTGTGCAATTTTTCAGAATAATCAGCTACAAACATGCCAATAAGTCTATTCAGCGGTGCATGTTCTTATTTCCTACAGTGATTTTAGAGTAGCATGTTCTGAGCCCCAGCAAAGCTATTACCTAAAGGTAATATTTGAGTGTGGTCTGAAGGAGACGAGATGGTCCCCGTTATATGGATCTCTCTAGAGAATGTTTCAGGCAGAGAGGGTACTTGGCATTTTCAGGGATGGGCACAGAGAAGCGTGGCTGGAGAAGTAGCAGCAAGGGACAGAATGGTAGGAATGGAAGGCAAAGAAAGCTGTTGGGGAAGGGAGGAGGCAGGGACTAGAATTCATAGGGCATTGTTAGCTAGGTTGCGGGCTTGGCTTTGGAATGAGAGAGGTATGGAGCAGGCGAGGTAATGCTCAGAACGTTGCAAGGGTAGGTGGGAGGCCTCAAGAGTCTGGTACAACTGGCAGATGAAAAAGCATCACGGTTTTGACATGAAAGTAGAGGTGGTAAGAACGAGTGGGGAGGAGGTCAGTTTAGTACAGTGTATTGATTGATGGGTCTGTCCAGTCACTTTGGGAGGCATTTTCTCATCTGTTTGAAAATAATAGATAAAATGAGATAAAGTGAGAAATAAGCTAACTCACATTGGGCGTGGTGGTGCATGCCTGTAATTCTTGGGAAGGCTGGAGCAGGAAGGTTTGCTATGAATTTGATCTCCTCCTCCCCTCCAGGCTATGTAGTAAATTTGGGGCCATCTGGTCCTCAGGAGTAAGTCTCTCCAAATGTGGTATTCTAGTGATTACCAGAAGTGTTTCTCCACTCCTGCAATATTTCTGTTGGAAAAACTGTGACTTGTCTGTGTAAAAGTTTCAGTTCACTATGGTTATCTGTATGGTCATCAAGTTCTTTTGATCTCCCTGATCCTGGGTGTGATGATAAAAGCAGATCTAAACACGCAGGCCTGGTGCCATGTTGATATCTAGATTTTTTTTTTAATATTTTTGAGAGAAGGGAGGGCATGCACATATGGAGGTCAGAGGACAACTTTCAGTTCTTTTCCTTCCACCATGCAAGCTTCTAGGGATCGAACCACATGTCTCTCCATTTGTGAGTACTGAGCTATCTTGCCAGCCCCATCATGCTTTTTATTATCTGTGGAGAACGCTTGTTAGAAGCTCCTTCACAGATCTTGAGTGTTCATTCACTCTCCTTTTTTTCAACAGTGACAAGATAACTCAACATCATGGTAGTCCTTAGAGTGTTCCTGTCACAATATGTGCTCCAGTGCGAGTGTATATCCTGGTGGTCCAGGCACCACCCCCTTCTCCCTCAGTCTTAGAGTAAGTGCTCAGGTCTTTCATTTTGCTCCTGATTCCTTTTCTAACTGTGTCAAGTTACTTCACCCTCAGGCTCCAATTTCTCCTTCTCAAGCTTGAAATAGACCACGTAAGAATTCTGGTTCCCACTGGCCTCCAGTCTTACAGCTAATTCTCCAGTTGTCAGGGCGACTCTTTCCTGTGGACAGATGCAGCACCTCAGCTAATGTGTCAGCATAGGTTGCTTACCTCGTGCACATGGACTTGCACTTTAGACTTTAGGAAGCGATTGGTCCTTTCAATCCCTATAGCCTTCTAGATTGGTGAGCAGGACCCTGTCATCTCCATTTTACAGGAGTGAAGTCAGATGCAAAGATGCAATGACTTCACTGTTCCTCTGCTGTGTGACCTGGCAGGGCTCTTAGCAAATGGCTGTATTAGCAGCACCTTGTTCTAAAGATTCAGTGAGGGCATTCTTGTCCTGAAGCGCTCAGAATGGTGTTACTAGCAGCACCAGTGCCACCATCATCCTAGGACTCAGTCAGTTCACTGCCCTTCCCCTTTATGTACAGATTTTTGTAAGTAGTGTTTCTGTAGAGAGAGACCACCTTGCAGATCTTCTGCTACTTGGCTTCACCCCATGAGGCTCTCAGGCCTAGCTTACAGTTGAGCTCTAAGCTGTAGAGATTTCAGTGCAGAGCATGGAGCTCCCCTCGGAACTAGTTTTTTCTCCTGTGCTTCAGGAAATGCCTTTGCAGTGACTTCCATGGACTGCTTCCTGTCCCAGCCCAGCCACTGGATTCTTGCCGGCAAGAGTGGAAACTGGAAAGTAACGTCCCCAGAGGCCACCCCACACACACACACTTTTTTTGGACATAGCCTTTCTTTCCACTTGTCAGTTTCTTTCTTTGCCCCCTTCTCCCTCTAATCTGCTTTTCTGCATGATTCTACCATCCCTCACCCTGTGCTAGGCTATGGGGTTCAGTTAGAACTCCTGGGTTGTCTCCTTGGCTCTATCACTCAGTTGTGGACTTCCTCTAGAGAGGCATTAAAACTGTCAGGTACCCGTGTCATTCATTAACTGACTCCTCCCAGGATTTTTTACTCACTCCTCCATAGAACGCAGATTCCTAAAAGAGGTCTCCAAGGTTCCGCATATATAAATCCTGCCTCTTGGAGATTGATGATAGGGCAGGTAAAACTGAGCTTGCCACCCCTTGCCACCCCTCCCAAGTCACCTTTCTGGAGGAAGCTGGAAGGTTGCAAACCTTGTTGGACAGTCATCTGAGGAATGGGAGCTGGCCTGGGAGGGGACTGGAATGTGCTCAACTATGCCTCAGATCCTTTGTTCCACTCTTGAAAGGGAAACATTCTCCTCCCTCTGCCTTGGCCACACACATGCGCCTTTGTTCCCCTAAGAGGCAGGCTGGGCTGGGAACACAGTGTCCCTTCCAAGGAGCCTGATTCGTCTCCCCAGAGGCTGGCCCCTGGTCAGTGGGGCTGGGACTTTTGCCTGGACTTTTGCCTAGGAGCCCCTAGCCTCATGCCCTTTCCACAGAAGAGTCTCTGAAGGTTCAAAACTCACAAACAGCCATCCAGGCACTTTTCAGATTATTCCATGGGATGCCTATGTTCTGGGATTCCCTCCCTCTTATTCCACTTGGTGATTAATATTATTGTTAACATCACTATTAATAGCACTTAACATTTATTGAATGCTTACTCTGGGCCAGACATTGTTCAGAGTGTGTTACATGCACTAATAGATTCCATTCTCACAGTAATTTTCCGATAGGTACTATTATTATCCCCTTTTCACAACTGAGAGAAGTAATACAACTTACGCAAGGTACTCAAGGTAGCACAGTTCCTGGCACCCAAGGTAGCACAGTTCCTGGCAAAGCTTGAGAAGAGAGCTTCCAAGCTCCAGTTTCAGTTGTTCCTTCTGAAAGTTTTTGGCATTTATCCAGCAACTCAATACATGACAAGCCCTTATGGACATCATCTCTGTTACTATCCCAGCAGCTTTACCATTATAGCACACTGAACTTTGAGACAAGGCAGAATCAGAATTTGAAAGTAGATCTGTTTTATACTAGAGCTTGTGCTGTTTATTTCTAATCCTAAAAAATCTGCAAAGTAGAAACCAGTGAGATAGCTGAGTAAGGCACATGCCTGCAAACCTGACAACCTGAATTCCATTCCTGGTCACCCACACTGACTTCCACTTGTGACTGTGGGTGTCATCCGTGTGGTCCTGCCCCCCCCAAGTAAACTTGTATTTTAAGGCTAGAGAGAGGCTCAGAGGTTAAGACTCTTCACAAACAGAAGATCCCGAGTTCAGATCCTGGGTCTACATAACAATGTCAGGTGGAACCTGGTGGGCGGAGCCAGGGAAATCCCAGAGTGAAGCAAGAAAGAGGTAGAAGGAATCCAGGATGATTCCCAAAGTCACCCTTGCTCCTCCACAGGGATATACAGTGCCCTCTAACACACACAAACACTTTTTTCCTTTTAATAAATTTTTTATGTAACATTTTAAAAATATATATATTTATATAAATTATATATAATATATATAAATTACATATATATACAAATTATATATGTGTATGTATACACACACGCAGAGTAAGTTGGGTTTTCATTTTATATTGAAGAAAACCAGAGCTCAGAAAATTGCTATATCTAAGACCTCACTGGCAAGTACTGGGATTCAAACTTTGGATATTTTGCATTTCAAACACAGCATCTACCATCTTAATAGTGTGCAACATTATGACAAAATTTTAACGTATGCTTTATAATTTTCTAAACTTTTTTGTACACAACGACCAGGTGAGGTAGGTGCATCCAGTCTCATTTTTAGGTAGGAAATCAAAGTAAGGAAGTTCAGTCCCCAGAGTCCATGTTGGCTTTTTTTTAAAAAACATTTTGTCAGGGGCTGGAGAGGTGGCTCAGGGGTTAAGCCTCTGCCTTGCAGGCAGAAGGTCCTGAGTTTGGATCCTAGACCCCATGTATAGACGCAGGGCGGAAGCGGGGGCAGCCTGCATTTCTGGTCCTGGTAGGGCGGAGCCTGTGAATCCCCGGGCAGAGTAAACGAAGAGGTAGAGGCGGTCCATGGTGGTTCCTGAATTCGTCCGTGGTTACACACACACATATACACATGCACACACACGCATACACGCACAATTGAATAAATAATAAATTTTTTAAAAATTAAAAAAATAATAAAATTTTGTCATGTATCTCAATCTTGCCTCAAAGTTGCTGTGTAGCCCAGGATTACCTTGAACTTCTGATTCTTCCATCCGGGGTTATAGAAATGTGCTTTTAGCCTAGTGTTACCAGTGTTACCTGCCCTCCCTAAGACTGGATTTACTGCTCAGAGCTTTCCTGGGTGTTTCCTTGGTATTTAAGTCAGTAAATACTAATGTCTTTTGTGGAAATACTGTAGCTGTGGCAGCGAGATTAGATAACCTTCTCTCATTGGTCTTTTGCACTGCTTCACACCTTGAGACAGGCTAGTGTCCTTATTGTCTGAATCAGTGTGTGTGTATGTCTTTTTGTCCTTCCCTCACCTTCTAGACAGACTAGGCAAGGTTCATGATAGTACTGTGTTAGTCAACTTTCTGTTGCTAAGACACATATTCTAGAAAAAAGCAGGAAAGACATTTTGGCTTACCATTTCAGAGGTCTCATTTCGTGGTCACCTCCATTGTGTGGGAAGGCACAGCATTACAGCCCATGAATTATGAACCAATTGCTTATCTCATGACTATGAGAAAGCAAAAAGCATAAGAGAAGGATCTGTCCCCAAAAACTTATTTCCCTCCAACGAGGTCCTGCCTCCTAAAGTCTCCTCCACTGCCCATTAGCCCATTAAATTATAAACCCATCAATTTACTGATTTGGTCAGAGCCCTCATGATCCAGTTACTTTCCAAAGACCCTGCTTCCAAACACTGCACTGGGAAATTACACATAAGTTGCTTTGCTTTGTTTGTTAGTTTTGTGACAGGGTCTTACTATGTAGTCTAAGCTAGCCTAGAACTTGGGGTAGAACATGTGATCATCTTGCCTCTCCCTTGTGAATGCTGGATTTACAGTCATGCCACCAGTGCCTGGTTAACACATAAATGTTTCAGGCCCAAAGTCCTAACATGTATTAATCATATTCCACAAACATAGATAGCACTCTGGACTTACATGTGAAACAACTTCCACTTCTCAAATCCATAAACCAAGTTTATTTTATCCTCAGTACTTGTGAACACGAGGCTGTTTCCACTAGATATAATACTACTATGTTGTCCCTAAGGAAGTAAACTCATCCGAAACACTAGTTGGCTCCAAACACTTGGTGAATGGCTTTGCCAAATCTGTGATATGGACTGTAAAAGTGGAAGAGGCCAGACCACTGATTACATCCTACAGGTGTCTTGGGCCTCTGCCAAGTGGGTTCACTTCTGCCATCAGCTACCCATTAGATTAACTTGGCCCAGAGGCCTCCACCCTCGGTCTATATCATTACCTTCCATTTGGCCCCTGGCCAGCTGCATTGCCAGTGTAGACTCTTCTTACCCAAAGTGGAAGGGTCAGGAAGGGTGAACGTCACTAAGGGCTTGGATAAGTGTAACTTTCTTAGTGGTATAGCTTTGTATACTCAGTCTTCTGTTTCCTGGTCTGTAAAATGAAGGTACTGGTGATGGGGCTCTTCTTTAGAGGCTTGTTTTTTTCCTTTGCCAGGAATCGCTCTGCCTCCAAGTCTGCTTAGGATTTTCTGTCACTCAGATCTCTACTTCAGTATGACTTTCCCAGAGGCTACCCGTGTTTACATGTTTACAGTCTTGTTTATTTTCAGGAAAAGTTTATCTTGATTTTTCTTCTCCTTAATTGCTAGCATCAAACAGAGCACATGGCACATTGCAGACATTCGACCAATAATTCTTGAGTGAAATGAGTGAAAACAACAATGTAGAATATAGACTGTCTAGCCCACCACCTGGAGTGCGGTAGCTCTGTCAGTTTTAGGCATTATCACCTGTTAGGTAGGTGTGGACCATTGAAGACTGGTTTTGTTTTGTTTCTGTTTGTTCTTGTGATGCTTGAAGGTTGAAACACTTGTTACACAACTGCCCTACCATGGAGCTACATTCTCAGTCACTTCATATTTTTGTTTTGAAATAAGGGTCCTTCTGTATATCTCAGGCTGAATCTGAACTCACAGTGCTGCTGCCTCCAGTCTCTCCAGTAGTCAGGATTATAGGTATCTTATCAAGCCAGCTCCACAAAAGCTTTGTGACAGGTGAAGGGAATGAGACTGAGGCATGATGGTTGGATAAGAGAGCCAAAGCTGGGGGAGGGATGATGTGTGAAGCGTTTAGGGAGTGTCGCGGCATCAGCTTCTGCTGCAGAGGATGTGATGGTGGTAAGGCTGGTCAGGCCACTGATGTCAACAGTCCTGGGGTAAGGGATGAGCATAGCAGATGGTAGTGGTAGATTCAGGGGAGAGGCCCAGAGCACCTGTGGGAGGCAGTCAGGTCCAGTAACCCCTGAGAGGAAGAATCCCTTGCTAGCCAGGCCTCAGCAGGTAGAGCCGCAGGGAAGTAGAAACCAAAAGCACCTGGGACCTGCAGATCAGGTAGGCTGCCCTAGTTGTTATTTTGGGGCTCAAAGCCAGGTGCAGATTCAAAGGATTTATTGAAGCCTTTTGGCAACTCTGGCCTTTGTAGGGTAAACATCACCTGTCTCCTGCCACCTGCTATGACAGTGCCAGCAAGGTTCCCTGGCAGCCCCAAAGAGGCCTGGGCTCCTTGCTATCCTGGTAAAGCAGAGCTGTCTTCCAAGAGAGGTCACCCGTTCAGCTCTCTGTAAGTGCCCCAGGTGACATTAAGGCCTGCTACAGAGGGCCTCCACAACCCCAGGAAGCCAGGGGTGGGGCACTGGGGGCCACTGACAGCTGGGCCAACTGGGGGAGGGGTTAGTTTGGGAGCAGGTGCAGATTTCAGGGAGGGTGGGGCCTGAAGGGAAGTAGGGATCTTGGTAGACTACAAAATTTCCCTCCCCCTCCCCCAGGCACAGCTGGTTTCTCCAGGAACCTGATGACCTAGTTACAATGCTTAGAAACGGTTAGCTTAGCTCACAGTTCAGGGCTATGCCAGTCTCTCCTCTCTGAGCGTTCTTGGGTCCAAAAGGTGCCCTGACATTTTCTCAAGGCAGTTCTATGTGAAGGACATGCCCCCAACACATGTGTAAGTTCTTGCCCAAGGGAGGGCACAATCATTAAGTCTCCTTCCTTGGTGCCTCCTGCCCCTGCCCCTTCTGCTTCTCTCTAGGGATTTGGTGAGTGGCCAATGGAGGCTAGGAAATTCTGTCCTTGAAGGTCAGCAGAAAGGGAAAAACTCCTCCTGTTACCCAGGGCTTAACTTGAACATAAGTGATCTCCTTTTCTCCTCATCTCAGTGGGCTGTAAAACCTGATGTAAAGAGCAAGAACATTTCTGCTGGGAATTCCTCTTCCTCTTTGGCAGCGGCCACTCTTGGTGTCTGTGGTATCTGTCTTGCTAATACCTCCTCAGGGGAAATATGATCACTGTCAAAGAATTTAAGTATAGTAGGGCTGGGGTTGTAGCTCAGTTGATAGTGTCTAGCATGCACAGGTCCCGTAAAACCCAGCATTGTG
Organism: Typhlomys cinereus; assembly: GCA_023101885.1. Taxonomy (NCBI): domain Eukaryota; kingdom Metazoa; phylum Chordata; class Mammalia; order Rodentia; family Platacanthomyidae; genus Typhlomys; species Typhlomys cinereus. The sequence goes on from JALPQD010000014.1 coordinate 4,814,311, forward strand.
TCACATGCCTTTAATCCCAGCAAGCACAGGGAGATGGAGGCAGAAGAATCAGAAATTCAAGCTTCTCCCTGGTTACATAGGGAGTTCTAGTTCAGCCTGGGCTCCTTGGGACTCTGTCTCAAAACAAACAAACAAAAAGTAATAAGACAAAAATTAGTTAGATACAATAGTTGGGCACAATGTCTCCTGTCTGTAATGTTAGTACTTGGAAGGCCGAGGGTTGCCATGAGTTTAAGACATTCAAGATACGAGTTCAAGCATTCACTGCAAAGTGAGATCCTATGTCAAAACAGTGCTTTTCTGGACACACTCTCCTAACCATGAAAACAATTGATAAGATGCATGGAACCCTTAGCATGGAGCTGGCAACATCTGTTATTACTGTGTGGTGGTCATGTTGCTGTGGTTATAACTGAAGTTAATCTCTGAGAAAGATTTTCAGGCTAACAGAACAAATGACTATCATTTGACGAAAGAGCTTGGATTTCTTTTCTTTTCTTTTTTTTTTTTTTTTTTTTTTTTTTTTAAGATTTTTATGTTAGGTTGAAGAGATAGCTCCCACATAAAAAAACGCCAAGCAGAAATGGTGGCAGTCTGTATTTCTGGCCCTGAAAGGTGAAGCCTGGGACACTCCAGAGCAAAGCAGAGGAGGTAGCCACAATCCATGGTGATTCCCAAAGTCGCCCTTGGGACTCCACAGCACAAACAGTTCCTCTGAGACACACACACACACACACACACACACACACACACACACACACACACACAATTTTTATGTTGGGACAGTGAGATAGCTCTCAGCAGGTAAGGTGCCTGCTTATAAACCTGGCAACATGAGTTCAATCCTTGGAAGCTTACATGGTAGGAGAGAACTAGTTTTCAAAAGTTGTCCTCTAACCTCCACCCATGCACCATGGCATACATGAGTTCTCTCTCCCTTTCTCCTTCTCCCTCTCCCCCCTCTCCCTCCTCCTCTCTCTCCCTTTCCTCTCTTCTCTCCTCCCTCCCTCTCTTTCAAATAAGTAAAGTTTTTTTTTTTTATATTCTGTATATATGTATGTGTAAGCATACACGTGCTATATTGCCCATGTAGAAGTCAGAGGACTACTTACCTCCTTTAATCTTGTTTTTTGAGGCAGGGACTCTATCTCTGTTAAATTATTCTACCACTGCAACTCCCATCCTTCTTGCAAGATGCTGGGATTTCAGGCATGAATGTTGCATTAGGGTTTTTTTATGTGGGTTTCCGGGATCAAACTCATCACAGTTGTGTAACAAGTACCTTTACCTGCTGAACCATCATGACAACCCAAAGATTTTAAGATTCTTTTTTTTATTATTCAAGTGTGTGTGTGTGTGTGTGTGTGTGTGTGTGTGTGTGTGTGTGTGTAGAACCACAAGCGAATTTGGGAACCACCATTGTTTACTCTGTCTGGGGATTCACAGGCTCCGCCCTACCAGGACCAGAAACACAGCCCGCCCCCGCTTCCGCCAGGCGTCTATGGCGTCTATACGTGGGGTCTAAGATCCGAACTCAGGACCTTCCAACTCAGGACCTTCTGCCTACAAGGCAGAGGCTTAACCCCTGAGCCACCTCTCTAGCCCCGATTTTAAGATTCTTAAGCTGGAGGTCTTGTCAACCTTATTGCCTGCTTTCTTCTCTAGGACCTAAGACCAAATCATAACTTGTATACAACTTGGCCCATTTCTTGATGAGGTCATTGACAGTGGGGGTATATTTTCTCTGATCTTTGCCAAGAGTCTCCAGGGAGGACTGATCAGAAAATTTAATGAGTTAAATATTTAAAGTGCATGGGAACATACCCAGCACACAGTAGGTGTTTGAATAAGTAAATATTGCATCGTGGGAACCCTAGAGTTTTTCTGATGTGGCCTCTCTCCTTGTTTGTTCAGTACCGTAAGCCTTTTGCCCAAGCTCTGCCTGTTGCCTCATGTGTTGAAGAAAGATAACACTTGCCTGGCCTCCCTCATGGGCAAGCAGGCAGGCCCATGAAGGTGATAAATGAAAAGGCACTTTGAGAACTATAAATGTTTAGTCCACGTTGCTACTCCTTGACTGAGGTCACAGTCGTAACTGATTCATTCAGAGCCCAAATAAGCATTTTTTTAATAGAAGCAGTATCTTATTGCTTCACCATTTTTATGAATTTGGGCAAGTTACTTCTTGAAGCCTAGACTTCTGGCAAGGAGAAATCATTCTTTATAGACAGGCTGTTTCTAGGATTGTATGGCAAGAGGGAACTAAGTAAGGTGTTCTGAGTTTACTGAGAGTAGATATATTTTTCTTTTTAAAAATATTTTATTTACTTAGAAAGAGAAAACATGCATGCCATTGAATGTCAGGTCTCTTCTACCTGTGGGCTTTCAGGAATAGAACTCAAGTTGCCAAGTCGCCAGGTTTCCAAGCAACCGTTTTTCCTGCTGAGCTGTCTTTCCAGCCCAGTCTTGTTCACTTTTACCAGTGAACTTAGTGGCTAAGTGCTCAGTGACCACATTAGCAAATATTTCTAATGATGGCCAGTGTACGTTAAGAACCCTATACACTATCTAGTACAGTGTATAAGCGCACTGAATTTTAGGTCTTCCCATTTTCTCTCACTGTGAGTGAGGATAGGTCATTTACTGATCCAACCTTTGGTTGCTTTCTTCCATGAAATTACCAGGCGAGACTGTTGAGAATGGCTCAAATGGAAAGTAGAAATGGGTATTAACTCCTAACCCCAGGATGTCCTTGCCCATCCAGCTGGGCTGCTAAGTAGGAGCTCTGACCTGGCCCAAAGAAGCACCTCTTAAATATAAAACCCCATGCACAGCAGACCTTGCTATATACTTAACTCTGATTCAGAATGAGAACCGCCCCTCATTCTACCCACATTCCCTCTGCACCCCCACAAGAATTTCCCTTTACTCACAGTACCTACATTCAGATGGAACCCTAGGGGGGTACCATGTTAGAGAGGTCCTCAGGGAGTCACTCTAATGGCCCTTTGGAGCAGAGTCTAGGGAAGGGAGCCAAGACTAAGGTTCTGGGTCTCCTGAGACCTGGTCAAGCAGCAGGTGCATATAAGAGGCCCCAGACTGGTGGCCGAATGGTGAAACTGAAAGGTGTAAGAGCCAGACAAGAAGTTCACCCAGAAGAAGCTGCCTGCCATGTATGCAGCTGGACTGCACCTGGGGCAGTTTCTGGGTCTGATTTGGTGGTAGAAGATAGGGTTCAATGTTAATATCCCAAACCCTGAGAGAGAGACACATGTGGAACTCCAGAGCAAACCCTGCCAAATAAACCCTGCCATTGGTACATAGCTCCTCTGAACCCCTCTCAGAGCCCTGATGTGGTGAGAGGGATGCTTCTCCTTAGTACCTACCTCTGCAGAACCTCCACAGACAAGGGCCTAATGATCAGATTTCCTTTGTGGACCATTATTGTGGCGGGCCCTGTGCTTTATGACAAGAGGGTTTTTGTTCCTAATCAGAATCATGGATTCTGGAATTAGTGCTAGGTTTTGATATTGGCATTATCACCACCTGCTGTTGGACAGGGGCTACATTTATGCATTTCTTTTCTCTCTCTCTCTCTCCTTCCTTCCTTTTCTTTCCTCCCCTCCCATCTCCCCCTCCCCCTCTTTCCTCTCCCCTCCCCTCCCCTCTCCGTCCCCTCCCCTCCCCTCCCCTTCCCCTCCCTTCCCTCCCCTCTCTCCTCTCTTCTTCCCTCCCCTCTCTCCTCTCCCCTCCCCTCCCTTCTCCCCTCCCTCCTCCCCTCTCCTCTCCCCCTTCTCCCTCTCTTCCCTCTCCTTTCTCTCTTTCCTCTTTTTCCTTTCTTTCCTTTTTTTCTTTTCTTTCTTTCTTTTCTTTCTTCTTATTCATCCACTTGCATGTGAAAACCAGCGCACGAACAGGCCAGGTAGTTGACATGAATGCTGAGGATTGAACTTGGGTCCTTGTGCTTGTGCGGAAAGCACTTTACTCACAGCCATCTCTCTAGTTCATTTCTGAGCTTCATTTGAAGATAAGAATTAACACCTACCTCACAGGGTTTTGGAAGGATTAAATGAGATCTTGCATGTTATGTTTAACACAGTGTGATAGTAATCTTTATAAGCCATTGAGCACTTCAGTTTTGTGTTCATTCATTAAAGCAGGTACTCCTTTCTAGCAAGAAGGATTAGAAATTCAAGATCATCCTCAGCTACATACCCACCTTTGAGTTGGAGGTCTTTATCTTAAACACAAACAACTGGGGGGGGTGGGAGAGAGAAAGAGAGACTTTTGTTCCATTTTACAGAGGAGAAGGAGGGCATAGAGAAGTTAGAGATGCTGATGAGATTTATAGCTAAGCTAGTAAATGAAGTCATGGTTTGAACCCAGGCAGTATGTCTCTGAAGCCCTTTTGTCTTATTTGTGGATAAGAAAGGATCCAATAAATGTGTGCTGTAGCTATTGTGTTCAACATTGAAACTCTGGTTTTGTTCTCTGTGCCGAATTCTGAGCTCAGTAAAAACTAGAAACCTATCCTAATCACATGACATCTCCAGAGACCTACATAGCACTCATAGTACTCATTAACATTTGCTTAATGGCTGAGAATATTCCCTTTCTTCATTAATCAATCAGTAGCTCTTTATCGATCATTTCCTGTAGGCTAGCTTTGAGCTAAACTCTGGGAGGAATTCAAAGTACAGCTGTGCTTCTGTAATCGGAAGGTTGGGGTGTGGGGAGTAGATTCCAGAGCATTGTGTCATTTGGCAGAAACTTCCATGTGGGAGGCAGAAACAATACAGGTAGTTTAGGGATGTGTTCTGAGCTAGGATTTTCACCCCTCCCTGAGTGGATACTCCCTCTGTGGAACAAAGCACCACAGACCTTCCTACCTCTTGCCCAGGGAAGGAATCACTCCTGTCTTGTCAGTCTCTCTGTAGCTCCTCCTCCTCTTGTGTAAGACATCAGCTGGTTTATGGGAGCCTAGAACAAGAAGATGAAGATCTGGGAAAGGACCTTGAACATCACTCCTGCCAAAGTGGTTTTGTAAAACCTCAGTTCAAAGCTGGTTGAGGTGACAACATTGCCTGTAATCCCAGCACTTTAGAGGTAGGGGCAAGAGGATTAAAGGAATTCAAGGTTATCCTCAACTCCATAGTTGAGATCCTGACTCAAAGAAAGAAAGAGAGAGAGAAAAAAAAAACTAAGACCCAGAGAAGAGACAATACTAAGAATTAATAGTGTTCTTCCAAACTAACTTTTGAATGCTCAGTAAGTGTCCAGTACTGTACTCAGTGATTTACATATTTTTTGCCACTTAAAATTGTGATTTGTTTGGAATATAATTTCTTTTTTTAAGGTATGGGTTTGTTTCTTTTGTGATGTTATTTTTAAAGAAATTTTTAATAATCTTATTTGTTAGGCATGTAATGTACACCCACACTAATCTGCATTTTTTGAGAGAACATAGGTACATTTACAACACATGTCACAGCATGTGTGTGGAGGTCAGAGGACAACTTTCAAAAGTTGGTTCTCTCTTCCCTTGCTACCATGTGAGCTCTGGAGATCAAACTCAGGTTGACAGGTTTGTGCTCAGGCACCTTTACCAACTGAGCCATCTTGTCAGACCCATGTCTGACTTTTTTTTTTTTAACATGAGTTCTGGGATTCAAACAGATCTCTAACACCTACTGACAATCTCCTCATCCCAATATATAAAAATATCCTTTTTATATTCACCATTGTAAAGTGGAATTAAAAAAATTGGTCCAGCTCTTATTTTTAGAGCCTCACTCTGTTTTGCAGAGCTGGAAATAGCATAGGAGAACTCATACAATCAGAAGGAAGAATACCTAAGGGAGTCAGTCAGAAGAGGAGGAGAGTGTGGGTAAGAAGAAAGCCAGATTTCTGACCAGTTCACACATGCACATACCTAATAGACTACTTTGACTTGAAACATTAGTATATTATTATTTTTTGAGATGAAGTCTCACCTTTTTGGCCAGGTTGGTGATCCTCCCATTTCAGCCTCCTGTGTAGCTGGGATCATGGCATCCAGCCTGTACAGATTCTTTTGTTTGTTTTTTGAGTCAGGGCTTTACTATATTCCTCAATCTGACTTTGAACTCACTAATTGAGTTGAACTGTTGAACTCATAATCCTCCTGTCTCCACCTTCTAAAAACACTGATTATCAGATGAGCCAACACATCCAACTGGATTAGTTTTTTTATAATTTAAAGTTATTTTTGATAATTTCATTTGTGTATACAATATGTCTTGGTTGTAGGCATCCTCATTGCTTCTTCCCCATCCTCAATTGCTCCCCCTCCCACCTCCATGCCTCCTCCTTTTTTCCTTTTAATAACCCACAGTCCTATTAGTGCAGCCATCTACTGGTGCATAGGCAATCTACCCGTGGCCACCTTCAAAGAAGGATTCTCCCCCCTTCACCAGCCATCAGATGCCACTAAGTCATAAATTAGGAACAAGCCTGAGCTTCTTCACATCCCTTCTGGAATGTTGACTGGCTAGATTTTGTTCAGGTAATCACAGCTACTGTGAGTTCATGGATGCAGCAGCCGCATCATGTCCAAAAGACAACGTGTCACCTCCCTCCTCCTAATCCTCTGGCTCTTACATTCTTTCTACACTCCTTTTCCTCAATGTTCTCTGAGCCTTGGGTGGGGGAGTTCATATTGGTGTCCCACTTAAGGCTGAAAACTCAACAGTCACTTATTCTCAGCACTCTTATGAGTTATCAGTCTCTGCATTAACCACTGCCCACTGCAGACGGAAGCTGCTTTAGCCACGGTTGAGACCACCACTAATCTTTTTTTTAAATTTTTTATTTATTCAATTGTGCATATGCATGTGTGCGTAATGTGTGTGTATATATGTGTGTGTGTAGAACCACAGACGGATTCGAGAACTACTCCGCCCTACCAGGACCAGAAACGCAGGCCACCTCTCCGCTTCCACCTGGCGTCTATACGTGGGGTCTAGGATCCGAACTCAGGACCTTCCGCCTGCAAGGCAGAGGCTTAACCTCTGAGCCACCTCTCCAGCCCCAAGACCACCACTAATCTATAAGTATAGACAGAAATATTTAGAAGGCAACTTGACATGTCCATTTCTCATGATGATTTCACTCAACATTAAGGTTGTCCAAAATTTGCTGCTTCATCAACTGGGCTCCTGAATCAAGGCGCAAGATTAGGGACCAATGCAGCAAAATGACTCTAGACATTTCCCTAGTTCTCTTTGGATCTTGCCCTCTTTGCTTCAAGGAGCCTTTTTTCCAGAAGGTGCATTAATTTAATAAAACATTGAAGACTCAGCTCTGCTCTTTGGATGCTCCTATTAGATTAGGGAGAAGAATCGTAATGCACATGAAAGAGATTTGGTGAGAGCCAGTGGTAAATGCCAAGTTCCACATGAGGGAAGGACTTCACAGCAGTGCCAGGAGTTACAGATGGTCTTGCTACAAGGCAGGGGAAAAAAGGGATGGTGCTCTTAGATGGGAGGCCCTTGTGAGCTTAGACATGCAGGGAGTTTAAGGAAACACTCATAGACAGTGACATCCAGTTGGAAGCATGTATGGAGGGGTTGATCTCTTACTAGTTGATCAAGCCAGGGGTTAGTGGAACCTTATTTATAAGCGCCTACAGCAGCCCTCCTTGTTGTGCCTGGGATCTCAGTAGATGAGTATTGTCAGATTGAATGCCTGTTCTGGCTACTTTGTTGAGCTTTCTAAGTGGTTGTGCCAGCATTTGCATTGAGAGCCAGATTCAGGAATCTACAATGAAAGAGGCCCAAGTGTGAAGCAATTGCCACTTTAGACTTTGGTTTCCCGGGCCTAGTCATTTGATGTTTCTGATAGGTGTTTATTGAGCAGCTACTAAATGTCAGGCCCTAAGTGCTAGGAGCTGGTAGAACAAACAAGCTTTTAAAGATAGCTCTCTGAGTTTTTGTGGGAGAGACAGCTAACTCAAGAAGCAAATTTATAAGATGATGTGGGACACTGACTTTTAAGTACTGTAAAGACAAAAAAAAAAAAAAAGCCAGGCAGGGTAGTATTTGCTTCTTTGTAATCCCAGCACTTGTAAGGAATATGTAGGAGGACTAGATGTTTAGGTCACCCTTGGCTATAGCAAGTTCTAGGTCAGTCTGGATTACATGGGATCCCATCTCAAAAGAAAGAAACGGAGTTTTGGAAAGGAGGAAGTGGGGGAGAGGAGGGAGAGAGGAAGAGAGAGGAGAGGGAGGAGAGGGAGGAGGGGGGAGAAAGGGAGGGAGGGGGAAGAGAGAGGAGGAGGTGGGGGGAGAGAGGGAACGGGAGAGAGAGGGAGGGGGGAGGGAGGGAGGAAGTGGGAGAGAGAGAGAGAATCCAGAACTTGAGCTGTACACATTGATTGGTAAAGACTTCTGAGGTGTCGGCATTGAACTGAGAGTAGATGGAAAAAGACAATCTTGGAATATGGAAACAAAGATCCTTTGGAGAGTAGAGTCAGGCAGAATGAAACTTGACTTGTCTAAGACTTGGATACTCAACATGCTCGGCTGACACTGGTGGCCCCATATATGCCTTCCTTTCCCTTTGACATACAAATGAAGATGGGCTTTCAGAGTTCTCCAACAAAGATCTAAAGGGGGTGGTCATTGATCACCCTTTGTGGAGCACTTGTCCCCTGCCAGGTATCCTACTTGTGTTTTCTTATGTAATTTCCTTCCTATCTTGAATGGTAAGTGGTCCCATTTATTGTTCAATGAGGACACTGAAGCTCAGAGAAATGAAATTCCATGCTTGGGGCCCTGCAGCATGGACACGGTAAAACCTGGGTGTGGATTTAGATTTTCTTGGCTCCAAAGCAAGGCTTCTTTCTGTTGCAGTGAACAAAATAGCATGGTTCAAGATGTACAGAAATTTTCTTAGATAAAGGAGGGAGGATTGGGGAAGCATCTTAGAATATGGGTCCTAAGGGAGGCCCTCTGCTCTCCTAGGTGAGAAAGGTTCACAAGGAGATAGATGTCTCCAAAGCCCGGTGTTACTACAGGCATTTGCCAGAGGCATGTTTAGACATAGCCATCCTAGTATCCTCTAGTTTCCTGCTTTTGCCATCTCAGCTGCTGGTCAGGAGGTTTGGGAAGGTGACATCATCTAGCTGAATCAGCTGTTGCTGTAGATGTTACGGGAACTGAAAGTCATTGCCCCTTCCTGCTTTGCAAGTCTCTTCAGACTGAAGCAAGGGCAGGGTGTACGGGAGTTCCACCTGGGTCTACAAGGACATAGCTAGAAGTCATAGTGCTTACTGTTTTTTAAGAAACCAAAAGATGCATTTCCTTCCTTCCTTCCTGCCTTCCTGCCTTCCTGCCTTCCTGCCTTCCTGCCTTCCTGCCTTCCTGCCTTCCTGCCTTCCTGCCTTCCTGCCTTCCTTCCTGCCTTCCTGCCTTCCTGCCTTCCTGCCTCCCTGCCTCCCTCCATCCCTCCATCCCTCCATCCCTCCATCCCTCCGTTTGTTTTTGAAACAGTAGACCTGGCTGGCTTCTCAGTGATTCTCCTTTCTCAGCCTGCTGAGTGCTTGGATTATGGTATGGATGTCAACATGCTTAACTTAAAAAGGCACATTTTCGAGGGAAACACTGTCCTCAAGACTTCTCAAACTAGGGGCCGGAAAGGTGGCTCAGGGGTTAAGCCTCTGTCTTGAAGGCAGAAGGTCCTGAGTTCGGATCCTAGACCCCACGTATAGACTCGGAAGCAGGGGTGGGGGGGCGACCTGCGTTTCTGGTCCTGTAGGGCGGAGCCTGTGAATCCCGGGGCAGAGTAAACAAGGAGGAGGTGGAGGCGTCCATGGTGGTTCCCGAATTCACCTGTGGTTCTACACACATACATACAACACACATAACGCGCACACACATATACAATACACATATACATACACACGCGCACACACGCATACACGCACAATTGAATGAAAAAAAAAACTTCTCAAACTAAAGGATTAATCCTTGAGCAGCAGGTTTCTCAAAAAGGCCTTCTCTTTCTCCCTTCCTTTAGCTCTATAACCTTGGCAAGATCTCCTGACCCTTCTGGTCTTCTTTTGCCTAAGTCCTAGGCTCAGACCAGCATTGTAGATGAGTAAACAAAATGTTATTTGTAGACTTTGACCTTAAAACTTTTAGAATTTAAAAGTGGTGGGGGTTAAAAAGAAAAACTATTTCAAAGTAGAGTAGCCCCACAATGTCATCTACTGGCGATCCCCCTTGGCCCAGTGACCAGAAAGAAGAAAGTATGTGAGGTACATTTTTAAAATAGAAGCTTACACCTATAATTCCAGGACTCAGGAGGTCTGGATGCTAGAAGGTCAAGGCCAGTCATAGAGAATTCCAGGATAGCCCGAACTAATAATACAGGACTATCTCAAAACCAAGCTATCTCAAAACCAAGCAAAGTCCAAAGACAGTAATAACACAATGGCTGAGTGCCATAATGGTAGGACGCATGCAGCTTACTTGCTTGTGACTTTGTTAACATTACTTTTCTATGTAAAATAGATGTCAAGATATATGACTCCTTGAGTCACTAGTGCACATAAACTAACACGTAAGAAGCATTCAGAACTGGGTATACTTGCAGAGGCTTCCAGAGAGGTTCAAGAAAAGGATTATCTGAGTTCACGAGTTTAAGATCTTCTGGGCAACAGAGCAGTACACCCAGAGGAATGCTCAGTTGATTTTGGCCTCTTTGATAAGTTCCCAGTAGATGGTCAGGCTATTGGTTAAGCTATAGGGAGACTTGCTGGAAAAGACTGGCTTAGAACTGAACTTAGGAGCTTGAATAGGCTATTAATGGAAAGCTATCTGGTAGCAGTCTATTCGAGTTGGAGGAGGGTGGCTTTGAAGGCTGGTGATTTGCTATGTAAACTTTAGCAGTTGACTTTGCACCCAGAGCCTGAATTTTCTTAAAGTCTGCTGTCACCCACCTCACCAGAGGTGTTGGGAAAACTAGTCAGGTACTATAATCGGAGCAAATCAGTATAGTCCCTGATATTTATGCTCTTGCCATTCCATATTTGGCAATGGAAATAACAGTGACAAAGACTGGGAAGTAGAATATAAGAAGACACTTGCTCCTCACCTAGGCTAGGAATCCACTTCTCCCCTCTGCCCCAGTCCTACTTATACAGATCAAATCCTGTCATTCCCCTGGTTCAAAAAACCTTCCTGTGACTTACAATTTTTCTTTTTCTTTTATTTGTTTTTTTTATTTATTTATTCAATTGTGCGCGTGTGCGTGCGTGTGTGTATGTGTGTGTGTGCAGAACCACAGGCGAATTCGGGAACCACCATGGGCCGCCTCCACCTCCTCCTTGTTTACTCTGCCCCGGGTTCACAGGCTCCGCTCTACCAGGACCAGAAACGCAGGCCACCCCCGCTTCCACCTGGCGTCTATACGTGGGGTCTAGGATCTGAACTCAGGACCTTCCGCCTGCGAGGCAGAGGCTTAACCCCTGAGCCACCTCTTGAGCCCCTGTTTGTTTTAAATGTTCTTGCTTCATAACCTTGAACTCACAATCCTCCTGCCTCGGTCTGTCTGTGATTACAAGTGTTTGCCATGCTGACTATTCAGTAACTGTTAATGAAAATAAAAGCCAAAGTATATGTAGTCCAGGGACCTCCAAGGTGGAGCACAGCAAGGAGAGTCACCTAGAAGTAGGTGCCCTAGAGCCCACTAACTACCCAGGTTCATTCCCACTTTTAGAATCAGCCCTGTTCCAGTCCTTTACCCCCATGTGCTGTGCACAGGCACAAGTGGATGACACAGGGATGATGCTATGTACCAGAACATTTCATAACAGGGAAGGACGTTGACCGCTGCTTTGGGATGACCAAAGGTCACAGGACTGAGAAAAAGCCCAGGGTACTTAGGCTTCCTCTCCTGAGTCTGAGTCATTTCCTGAGAGATGTTGGTCATTCATTCATTTGTTCATTAACAAATATTGAGTTCCTGCTGTATGTCAGGCACTGAGCTAGAGACTAAGCAAATAGCGTGAGCACTGTCTTTTCGCCCCATGGACATTCTAGTAAAAAAAGGAAGATTCTAAGGAAATTAACATGCTAGTAGCATTTAATGCCACAGGGGGAAAAATTAAAGCAGGGAATAGGGACGGGAACAGGTTTCAGTTTTAGCAGTGGTGACCAGGAAGGCCTCTGATAGGTGACCTTGGATCTAACCGCAAGGAGGCATGATCCTTGCAGGGTTTGGTGAAATAGTAGTGCCAGGAAACAGCAAGTACCAGAAAGACTGAACATGTTGAAGAAGAGCGGGGAGACAAGGCGAGTGGGGAAGTCAGTCCGAGGTGACAGGCAGCCGGGTCCTTTAGGAAACTTGTTTTTGTTCTGAGAACATCTGAAAGGCATAGAAGATTTCTGAACCAAGAAATTACAGGATCCAGCATGTGTTTTAGAAGGCTGCCTCTTGTCCTTGTGAGAATGAAGTTCAAAGGTGAGAGCCCACTGGAAGCAGGCTGGTGATGGTGATGGTTCAGTGTAGCAGAAATGAGCAGTGGTCCAAGCTTGATAAACTGATATTGCTGACAATAGGATGGATGGAAGGGGAGAAAGAGAGGGGTTTGGGTAGCTGGCCCAAGCAACCATTTAATGAGAATGGGAAGATACCATAGACAGTAATGACTTCCTGCTGGGACTGTGGAGTTGGACTGCTTGCATTCAAGATCTCCGTTACTTCCTGTTTGTTTGGGGGCAAATATTAAACTTAACTAACCCTTGGTTTTCTCAAATGTAAACCTTCTGTCTGAGCCATAGACATTGGGTGCTGTGAAAGCTGAACAGGAATAAGTTTTGTAAAGGGCTCCGGGCAGGACCTGACACATAATGGGGCTCTGAGTTATAGTACAGGCCGTTAATTGTGTTAAGAGTCGGGGAGCTCCATGGCCTACAGATTTCTGAAAAGCAAACAGCAGGTTCTATCCCACCTCTACCATCCTCTCAAGAAGCCTACCCTCCAAGAGACAGCTCAGACACCATCTGTCCAGCAGAGAAAAGCCACAGAGAGATAGCTTTCAAAGAGCATGAGATAGATGAGCCTTTCCCAAGAAACCTAATCTTGCCCTCAGCAGGTGCTAATCCCTGCAGCCTCCCCTGGTATCTGAACCCAGCCCACCCACTTCCTTCTCCACCCCCATCCTGCCACCTTAGGCCCTCCTCTTCTCACCAGCTCCAGACTGCCATCCACAAACTTCCTTACCAGCTGAAGGAGTTCGACAGGAGGCCCGAGGCTATCTGATTGGGCCCAGCCCTTCTTATCATATATCAGGTCACCAAAGGCTGTAAGTGCCACCTGTCCAGACTCTCCTGCCCCCTCCCCCTCTTCAGGTGCTAGTTCTTGGGCGTGGAGCTTGATCCTGGCTGGAGCCAGCTGGAGCCAGGAACTCCCACTGTGGCCCAGCTGCTACTGGCCCTCCCACCACAGGCATAGAAACTGACTTTAACCCCTCAGGCACCGAATGTGTGTCAGATACTAAGTGGTTACTATTCTGGCCTAGAGTTTTGGTCCAGTACACTGGGGCTTTCTTTGTAATAGAAATTTATTATAAATTCAGCAGCAAACATTATTTGCTTATTTTTAGCATATTTAAAAAATATTTATTTGAGGGGCTGGAGAAATGGCTCAGGGGTTAAGACAAAAGTAGAAGGAGCTGAATTCAAATCCCACATGAAAATGCCATTTGGAAATGGCGGTCTGGAACACGGAACCTGGGAAATCCCAGAGCAAAGCAAAAAGAAGGTAGAATCGATCCAGGATGATTTCTGAAATCACCCATGGTCCTCCACAAGAACACAGTACCCTCTGATAAACACACAGGAATAAAAAACAAAACATTTATTTGCGAGTGCAGGAGGTGCATGAATGCACCATGTGAGCCTCTGGGTGTCAAACTTAGGTAGTCAAGATTTTAACAGGCACTTTACCCACTGAGCTATCACTGGTACCTTTTCAGTTTTTTTGAGATAGTAGCTCCCTCTGAAACCCAGGTTGGCCTAGAACTCCTGTCGCCCCTTCTGAGTGTTGAGATATGTATAAGTGTGAGCCATCTTCCTGATAGCAGAAGTTCCAATGTACACGAGTGGTTTCAAGAATAGGAAATTGCTAGCGGATGAGATAGCGCAACTGCTAAGGCACCTACTCGAAAACCTAGAGACCTAAGTTAAATTCCCAGAAGCCCATATGATGCAAGGAGAGAACTGACTTCCCCCCAAAATCATCCTCTGTTGTCTACCCATACATCATGGAATATGTGTATATTCGCTCTCTCTTTCAAATAGATAAAACAAGAATAGAAAAACACTTGTAAACTCATCTCATTCTACCTGGTACTCTTTCTCTTGAAGACTTTTTTAGGTTTTTTTTTTTTGGCTATTTGTTTGTTTGTTGTTTTGAGACAGTATCTTAGGAAGCCCAAGCTGACCTCAAGCTCAGGTTGCTCTGGCCTTGTGGCAATCCTCCTGCCTTAGCCTCCTGAGTGGTGGTATTTATACGGGCATGAGCCACACCCCCATCTTAGCTTACTCATTTTTGTCTTCCTTCACATAGTTATGTCTCAGATAGGTGTCCATTCTACAGGTAGGGCTTATTTGAGCTGTTTTCTTGTTTTCTATTTCAAGCAACACATGTGTATATCCCTTGCCTTTGTATGTACACACACTCAAAATTTTCTCCAGGGCAGTGATTCCCAAGTGTTGGCTGCCCATCAGAATCACCTGGAGGACTTGGATAGACACAGGTTGCTGGGCTCCACCCCCAGAGTGTTTGATTCTGTGTCTGGCTTGGAGCCCTGGGTAGTTGTGCTTCTAAGTTCTCAGATGTTGCTGTTGCTATTGCTGAGGATTCTCAGACCTCCTTTTCAGAATTATTGCTATAGTATGTATGCTCAGGAATGGAGTAGAGTCACTTGATTGGAAGGTAATGCCAGACTGTTTTCTTAGGTTTGTATGAATTTACACTGTTCTGGCAGTGTGTGTTTCCATTATTTTTCATGTTTGCTAATCTTGATATGGTCTGACTTTTAAATTTTCATGGAGCTGGTGGACATAAGATGGTATCTTGTGGTTTTAATTTGCATTTCTCAGATTACAAGTAGGGTTAAGAAGCTTTTCTTCTATCTGTTGGCCATTCATGTTTCCTCTGTAAAGACATGTGCAAGTCAGTTTTCTTTTTAGTTGGATACTTTATATATTCTGAACATTAACATTTTGTCTGTGTGTGTTAGGTTATCTCAGTTTGTGGTTTCTTTTCTCGCTTCTACCTTTTGATGCCTAGAATTTCTTTTAATGGTATTTAATCTGATTTATACCTTTTATGTCTTGTTAATAAGTCTTCCCTTCTGCCCTTGTGGTTCTTTAAAGGGATTGTCTGTACTTTGTTCTAATAAGTCTGCTTTCCACACTGAAGTCATTCATATATCAAAAATTAACTTTTATGTTACTTTAGTATTTTTGATTGGTAGAATACCTTTACTTCAATATGTTTTAAATGGCTGCAGATCTAAATTATGTATGACTTGAGGTTGTACCTAGAGCTTATTATATGCACCTTGTTAATATTTCATATTGAACAAAAGTATCCTCTTTAGAAACGAGTTTTGATCACATTTTAAAACCTCAAGGTTTTTGTTGCTGTTGTCGTTCAAATTTTAGACATAATAATGGGTGTTGTGATGAGATGGGATTTTTTTGTCTTTAAGGTGCCTCACTTTTTAGAAATACATACTGTACTGTATCTGGGATACAGTTGCTTCTGAATAATACAGGAGTAAGAGGGTAGCTGAGGAATGGATAAAACTAGATTGACACTGAGTTCATAATGTGGAACCAGAATGATAGGTTTATTTAGTTACTCCCTATTGTTTTGTTTTGTTGTTCAGAGAATACTTTATTAGTGTCTGTAGTCAACCCACATAGATAAGACCTTATATATTTAATACTGTGAGTTGTCCCTATACAGTTAAGGAGGGAGTTAAGTTTAACATTTCTAGATCAATGTAGCTATTATTTTCTGCATTGTTTTGTTTGTTTGTTGAGATACTGTTTTACTATTGCCCAGGCTAGTCTTAAACTCCTGAGCTCAAATGATGTTCCTGTCTCAGCCTGCTGAGTGCTGGAGTTTCAGGTGTACACTACCATACCTAGCATTACCCAGCACCTTTTACAAGTACAGTAGTGATAGTTAATAGCCCTGTGTGCTTATCAGTTAGCCCATTTGCAAATACAGGATGAAGGTGGGAGCTTGATCACTAGAAGTGAAGTCGTGGATTCAAAGGTGATTTTAGTAGGCATCGGCATGGGCAGCCTCTGTACACCCATCCTCTGGGTGAGGTTTAGTACCACACAGTCACTGAGTTTTTTAGAACCAGGGATACAAAATAATACTTGTGTCAAGTAAAACTGTTGCTGAATGCTTCTTCAAGCATGGTCTCTCAGCCCTCAGCCACACAACAAACAAGACTTCTGTAAGAAAACTAAAGCACAGAAGGGTTCCATATGCTTGCCAGGGTCAGCTAGTAAGCAGTAGAGAGCTAGGCTTAAAACACTGGTTAATCCTTGTAATACATGCACTCTTGAGGCTACTCTGGACTGCCTCAGGAGGAATAACATGTGGACTTGGAGTCAAACTTTGAGAGGCTCATTGATCACATGAACACATAGCCAGGGCCAGGAGGAACCCATGTATGTCATATCTGAGGCCTGTAGCTGTACTGAGCTGTCTGCCTTCCTCTCATGGAAAATTTCCAAATCTAGTTAGAGTTCTTTCGATTTCTCCTTTCAGAGTTCTTGTTGCTATAAGGAGTCTCAAGTCATCTCTTGCCCGTCAGAGGATCTTTAGATATGGTCTATCCATGGTTAGCATATTAATGACAACATAGTTATTGATCCTTGCATGTTCAGGATACTGTAGGTGCACTGTGTAATGCTTTTGAATTCTTAACAGTAGTCCTACTTAGTAAGTCAATTCACTTTCAGACTGACTCCAAAGCCTGTATTATATCTTCCCTCTGTCTCTCTCTTTCTCTCTCTCTCTCTCTCTCTCTGAGGAGGTTATAACTTCCATTTACCCATGGGCTGGATAACTAAAGTGGGGGTGCCACATGATGCCTGTGGATCATCAGATGTGGGTGGTTTGTGCTGATGCCACCACATCAAGATGCACTTCCCAAGCCTGACTGTCACAGCTGAGATCTTGACAGGCTGTGCAATCATACACACTTGCTTCCCTATTTTATGTCTGTAAGAGCTTTACTTTCTCATTAATAGCACAGGAGTTTTAAGCACACATAAGTACCTGGCCTATAGAAATTAGTAAGCAGAGACATCCTTTTATTGACATCAAAAGGGTTGGGGACCAGACTTTCTGCATTTCAGCTCATGCAGCCTATTTTCAGGGATGAGCAAGCCAGTGGGTTGGACAACACAGGTGACGATCAGGCCTGTTGGGCAGCCTGTGCTATGCTCACAGGTGGACAACAGAAGTAGGAGCTGAAGCTTCTTTCTACACTATTTATATATGAGATAGAGT
This sequence comes from Typhlomys cinereus, assembly GCA_023101885.1. Classification (NCBI taxonomy): domain Eukaryota; kingdom Metazoa; phylum Chordata; class Mammalia; order Rodentia; family Platacanthomyidae; genus Typhlomys; species Typhlomys cinereus. The sequence continues at coordinate 4,831,903 of JALPQD010000014.1, forward strand.
GCCACTAGAGGTGCCAAGACTTCCACAGAGTGGCATACGTAGCAATGCTAGGAGCTGAAGATTTATTTCAGTGGTAGAGAATTTGTCTACCATCCATGAATCCTAGGGTTCAGTCCCCACCAACACAAAAGGGGGTGCACTCCTCGGATTAAAAGTCTCCTGTCTCTTTTCTTACATTCCACTGTTCCCTTGAGAGAAAAGAGAACCCAGAGAAGGCTAGACCCATCCATTATCCTTACCGGAAGAAAAGCTTAATCAAGACAGTTTATAGCCAAGGAAGGTTGCTTCAGAGCAAGAAAAACCTGTCTGCTAATGTCCTTTAGTCAGGCTGAAGTTTCTCTTGTTTGCTTTGTTTGTTTGCTTTGTTTGTTTGCTTTGTTTTGTTTGTTTGTTTGTTTGTTTTGAGACAAAGGCACATATAGCCCAGGTTGGCGACTTTGAACTTCTGGTTTCCTACCTCTTCCTCCCCAGTGCAAAGATTACAGATGTGTCAAACTTTTATATTGCCTTTTTTTTTTTCTTGTGAAAAACTAAATTCTTCCCCAAGTGCCATTGGTTTGCAAGAAAAGCAGCTGTTCGCTTTGGAAACTTTTTTCTGAGTTCTCCCTCTCCCTTTCCTCATTCTAAAATGGATGGTGTACTATAAAGACAAAGCATTCATGGAGGATCTTGGTAGAATATCTTCATCTCTACCATCTAGGGAGGTTCTCAAAGCCAGGTTTGAGGCCAGTTTGCTGCCTGTCCCAGCTGTCCCTCCCATCCTGCCCTACTCTCAACAGGCCTTTAGAAGGTCCAGAGTTCCCTGAACCAGCTGCATCTGGTGAACACCAACGGAACTCCCTGGTATTTTCTTTCATGCAGCCAAGCATGGAGATATAGGTCAGGCACTGCTGGCCTGACAGTTATAGTAACTCTGTCTTCCCCCTGCACCTGCAGCCATGTTCACTGTACCCTGCCTGCATGGCTGGGAAGGGGATGCCCCTTCTAAACAAGTGCTTATATAGTAGAGCTGGCTGGATCAGGGAGGGTGATAGAAAAGACCATCTGGAATGTGGGGACTAGGAAGGTGGCTCTGCCCTGCCCTGCCTTGGCAGGTGTTTCTGTTCAATTTAGTGTCATCATCACTGATGGAGGAGACTGGGGAGGTCCCATCCTCCCACTGGGCTCAGCTGGGTCCCTAGACTTGCACCTGAACCCCACTCCTGTCTGGTGTTTACAGAATTGAAGCTGCTGCCCTCTGGGACCCAGCCTGTTTTCATTTCTGCTCTCAGCTGTCAGGTCTCCATGGACCTCACCTACAGGTTTATGCGTGCCTGTCCCCGACAACCCACCCCACGAGGGCCCTTGAGCCTGGCACACTCTTCTGGTCTTTGTTCTCAGCAGAATTGCCAGTCTCTGTGCCTGGTACAGGGAAGCAGGCTCTGCTGGGCCAACATAACCATATCTTCCCTAAGACTTTCCTTGGCTCTGGGGGTTGAGGGTGATTCCCAGGCTGCTGCTTGTGTATCACCCCTGTTATGTGAAAGTTCACATACAATCTCAGCCCGAGACCTTTCCAGAGGAGATATGCAGGGCCTTGCTGGACTCTGACTGTTTTACTGGCCTGAGCTTCCTTATATCCAGTGCTAGAAAGCTTCAGGGGGATAGAGAAGTACCATATGAACAGATGGCTTTTATTTTAATGATTGATGTATTTTTGTCTTCCATCTTGGCAGATGATAGTATTTATAGTAGTATATATAATAATAAGCTGCCTTTTCACTCCATTTCTTCATTGACTAAATACTGAGTGTCCACTGTCTCCAAGCACTGTGTCACCAACTGGGGACACCTTCCTGCTGAGCTTTATGTGCCAAAGGACAGAGAGTGATAAAAGGCCTTGGGCTTTGTCTTAAAGGGAGATTAGGAAAGGCGCCTGAGGTAGGGATCTGTGAGCAGAATTCTCATATCCTGAGGAAGTAACTGGGAGGCCATCTAGAAAGAACATGTACTCCAGGAGGAACAAGTGCAAAGGTCCCATGGTGAAAAGAGGGTGCTTGCCGAGTTTGAGGACCAGCACAAGAGATGACCATGACTGGGGGGGGCGACAAGGGAGAGGTGCAGAGGAAGGGGGGAGCCATGCCTGCCCATCCTGATTCTTCTTCTGGGTGATGGGCAGATAGATGGGGCTGTGAGCAGACAGGAACATTCTGGATCCTTCTGGCTACCTTCTGGTGAGGGGAACCAGGCGAGCCCAGTAAGGAGGCTGCAGCACAAGGTTTACACTAAAGGAGAAATAGCAGCAGGTCTCTGGGTAAATTGGAACACGTCAACCCATGAGAGCCAGAGAAAGCTTATGGGTGACTCTAAGGTTTGAGGTTCAACTACTACTTTTTAAAAAAGGAGAAAGGTACAGAAAGAAGAGGCTTTTAGAAGAATTAAGGACTGAAATTAAGGATTTTTCAGTATATTCATTTAGATGTTTAAAAGTGAGTCAGCTGGTAGGAAAATGTTAAGTAATAACAAGTAGCACTTGGGTAGAGCCCAGTGATGGCAGAATAGTGAATGGAGTGGACACAGAAGGAATGGTGGGCATAGAACCCCTAGGGTGAAGCTCACTTGTTAATTTAGAAGGACTTGGGGAGTTCCTGCACACATACACATCCCAGCCCCCAGGCATTGTCTCCTTCATTCAGTGAACACCTGGCCTCTTGGAAGATGTGACCCTTATATTGATCCTTAGAGATGAGTAGGGAAGAACTGGGTTAAGGGACCCATGTGGACAACAGACTCAACAGAGCATGGTCTATGAGGAGAGAACCTCTTCTAGATGAAGCTGGTTCTTGGAAGACTAAAACTTCAGCTGGGCCTTGGCTAGTCAGGAGATCAGTAGTCATAGCTGATGCTTCTTGAAGGATAAAGGCATTTGCTGCCCATCCTGATGATCTGAGTTTAATCTTGGGAATCCACACGATGGAAGGAGAGAATGGATTCTCACAGGTTGTTTTCTGACCTACACACACACACACACACACACACACACACACACTCAACACACACTTAGCTCTTACTTGTATCTATAAGTAACAGCGACTGTGAGAAACATTAATGGAGCTAGAGTAAACATGTTTAGAGCTTATACAGTGGACATTCTGCTGCTGCACTATGGGGTAGGTATCGATGTTCTCCTTGACCACTGGAGGGGGTGGGTTGTCTTTGCCATAGGAGATTGGAGGTCCAAGGTCAGGTTCTGACCTTTATGCACAGCTTTTGGGACTATCCCTTCACTTCTTCTGGATCTCACTATCTGTTGAGGGAGAAGTTGAGTTGGATAATACTAAGGTTTCTGAGCAGCCCACATGCCCTATCATGGTCAACAGATTGTGCCTGGGACTCCTGGTGGTGGTCGTGGTTTGCTTATCAGTGCTAAGCATTGCCTAGGAACAGCACACCTCTGGGTGACTACAGCCCACACTCAGCCTCCTGTACCAGCAAAGGCATTTTGCCATTCTGCACCTTGAGGGGTTAGTGACTTGGTGCAGAAGTGAAAAAGAAAAACCTATAGAGAACTGGAATGTAAGAAGTATAGTCCCAGGAACCTTCTCTTAGGAGGTTTTGGTTACTTGCAGGGTGGGAACATTCATTCATACGCAGTGGGAAAGAGAAGAACAGGAGAGAAGGATATCCTAGGGATTTGCACCCATCCACAGATCCTCCAGAGCTTTTGCCTTCTACTGTGGAATTCCAAGTATTTCCGATCAGATAAAAGTGGCTGAAAATACACAAGACTTGTCTGGACTAGTTAGAGGCTGTGCAAGGGTGAAAAGGTTGAGGCCACCCTCAGCAAGAGCTTGCCCTAGGTCATAGATGTGCCCTTGCCCTCTTTCCCTGGATTCTTCAGGATAGAGGGCAGGGATCTCAGCAATATATTCTTCTATTGCTTTTCACCTTGCACACAGGTTACTGAATCTGTTGGATATCCCTGAGAGAGTTTGAACTCAGGTATTTGTTTATCCATGTATAAAGTCCTTTTAGAAGTCCTGAGATTAGATCTTCACTTTACAGGCAGGGAAGGTCCCAGACAGGCGCAGGACTTGCCTCAAGCAAGCCAGTCATAATGGAGCTGGGAAGTGAAACCCACCCGCCCCAGTACTGCTTCTTGCCAGCAGCCAGCACACAGCAACCCCAGGAGAGGGACTGGGCATGGCTTTGGGAAGAGAAGCCAGAGAGACTACTTTGGACCCTGGTTGCCCCAGCACAGTGCAAGCAGCATCTTTTCTAGCACTTATAAATTATCTGGCCCTCTTCGTAAGCCTGAGAGTTCATGATACCTGGAGAATGCCAGGTTCCTATCAAATTATTTGGTGTCTCAGACCTCCTTGGAGTATTGCCAAGTGAGGTGGGCATGAAAAGAGAGGCAATGGCCTTTCTTCTCTTTGGCACCTTTTCTCTAGGCCAAGCACCAACATAAGACCCAGTAACCAGAACTCATAGGAAATAAGGGAGGACATGAACAGCTGGCCTTGTTGAAGGTGTGATCTGTATGTTGATCCTAAGAGAAAGAGTAGGAGAAAGCTGAGCCAAGGGACCCACGTGGACAAAGCCTGAAGCTGAACAAAGCATGGTATGTGAGGAGAGAAACTGCTCTAGGTGAGGCCATGGGGAAGACCAAGACTCAAGCTGGGCCTTGGCTAATAGGTAACTTCTCAAAGGACACATGCTTAACATGCATTACTGTTGAATCCTCAGCATTATTTTGGATTAAGGTCATTTTTTGCCCCATTTCACAGGTGATGCCCAATGCTAAATAGCTTAGTCTACTTGCCAGATTTTACTGGCTACTTGCTTACTCTGCTCTGGCCATCCAGCTTGGTGGGAAAGTAAGTCAGCCTGCCCTCATCTAGGTAATACCTCCAGGTACCAGAGAGAGGAGCAGGCCTGGCCCAGGCCAGATGAGGCGACAGAGCTGTTTCTGTCGCTACTTTTGAAACAGACTTACAGCAGAGGAAAGGAGACCAGAGTCAAGGCCAGCCACTGGCCGATAGAGAAGAAAAGGCTTTGGCTGACTAACAGAGACCAGTTCTCCAGTGAGGCTGCCCAAAGGGAAAAAGAGGGACTGCGCGGGGGATGACTGTGACCTCCCACCACCAGCACAGAACAGATTACAGATTCCGTTCTTCTGAACTCCATCAGATAATTGGTCATATCAGAAGATCTCAGGGAAAGCTGGATGGGAATGTTGGAAGGTCATTCTTGACTCTTGGAGTCTGCGCCACGATATATCTTGGTCCTTTTGGCCCAGGGCACTGGGAAGAGAAGAGAGCTATGACATCTTAATGATACGAGAGAACTAGAGTCCTCACAGGGCATGCAGCAGAATTTTGGAGCCACACTGCCAGGATCTCCATTTCACATCTGATGTGTGCTATGACCTTGGAGTGCCTTACCTCCTACAGTAAGAATAGCACTTCTCTCCAGGGCATTTATTTTGTTTTGGCTTTGAGACAGAGTCTCACATGTAGCTCAGATTGGCCTTGGACCCATGGGCAGTTCTGCTGCCTGTGCTTCCCTAATGCTGGGACTGCAGGCATGTACCACTGTACCCAGCACTCTTCAGTTATTGTAAGGCTAGGTGCTTTCTTACCCACGAAGTGCACCCTGATGAATGCAGGTTGTCATGTCATCAGCCCTCCCAGGGCAGATAGATGGTTGCAAACCCCATTGAGCAAATCTTCCCAATGAATGTCTCTCTGAATTCTCTCCCTTGGCCCAGGCCTGACAGCCTGGTTCAGAACTGGGCAAATGGAAGGCCTCACTTGCTAGGCCGGATACTTTTGTCTATTCCCCAGCGGAGGTGTTATCTCCTCCCGGCATAACTGCTTCCTGTTCTGAGAAATGAGCACATCTGTCAGGCTCCCTTTCTTAGAACTAATGGTGGGGGAGGAGAGACTGGCAGCTGCCCATCAGAATTAGAGGAAGATGAACATGAAGTGTGCCATGAGAATGTCCCTAGATTCCCTGAAACCCACATGGCATAGACCCTTGGAACTCTTTTGCCTTAAAAGCCCAAGGTCACCATGTTTCACTGCGTCCTGTCATCCTAATTGCACCCCCTCTGCCTGGTAATGTTAAGAGAAGAAAGTGAGGCTCTAGAGTCAAAGGGCTTATTGTGCTACCCACAGTTGGGCTGGCTGGGCAGTGGTATGTATCCCAACATAGTCTGGCCGCCTGCCTCTGTCCACCCCACCCCCACTGAGCTGCTTTTTCAGGTTGCCCATATCCAGGCTTCTGTTCCCCAGGGCAAAGGAGAAGAGCATGTTTCTCTCACATCACATCATACAGGCCAACAGCTCCCCCAGGAAAGCCAAGGGAAGTGGATTCTAGCCACAAGCCTCATTCCTTCCGAGCTGCTGCCTGCAGCTCCTGCCAAGAGAGTGATAAGGCCTCTGGGTTGTGTCTGCCCTCCCTGCCGCCTCCCAGGGATCTCCTAACAAGGCTGTGTTTGTCTACTCAGCTGGTGTTTATCAGTTTTTCCCTCAGAGAAACTGAGGCCAGGAGCAGAACGTGACTTTGCAAGTGTGACTCAGAGCCTGCTCATGCAGGGCCGTGCCAGGGGAGGGGAAGGTCTACTACCGATGTCCCTGGCACTTTCCCTGGCTGCTGGGAGCCCCTTCCTTTTCTCCACCCACCTCTTTCCTGAAATAACCAAGCAGGAAGGAAGCGGTGGGCCCAGGCCTGGTGGCTCTCCAGAGTCACCCAAGAGGAAGGAAGAGCCGTCTGGCACTAGAGCTTGCCGTTCTTCACTGCGCCAGGGCGGAAGGGTTTCACTTTCCCTCCTGTTTTCGTCACATCCTATCCCTGGGACACCTTTCAGCTAGCTGTGCCAGAGCTTATTCATTGTGCTGGCAGCCTCAGGCAACCTTACCTTCTATGAAGGATCCAGTACCATAGCCCTGGCCTAGAATATGAGGTTTGTTGCCCTACATACTGGGACTTAAATTGACTTATCCACTTTGTCCAGGCATCTGAGCCTCAGTTTACTTGAGCTCATAATGAGGACTTCCTTCTATCACCTCCCATGATGGGGGCTAAGAAGTTCTGTCCTTTTGAAACTGAACAAAGTATTTCAGCAGTTATGAGCAGAGGCGCCCAGACAACACATTGCTGTGATGCCCTAGCCGGACCACCAGCTTGCTGTATGACCTTGACCAGGGCACAGATGATCTGTGGGCCTCAGATCCCTTGGGTATGTCAACAGTGGTACCTCATCATAGCATGTGGAGACAGCTGACAAGCTGATCTACAGAAAGGGCAGATTAGAGTCCCTTACAGGATGACTACTAGAGAAAATGTCAGCAGCTACCACTGCTATGGCTAAAGAGGTCTGGCTTTCTGGGATAGATACAGCAGGGACCAAGATGGCAAGATGGAATGAATAAGAGAGCAGAACTCAGACAAACCTTAGGCCTGCCATTGCCTAGATAGGGGTCTTGAGTATCTGGGAGTCTTTCACATGGAGTAAAATGGAACTATTGAGAAAAACTGTGGGCATTAGACAAAAGAATTTATTTATCATTAACAGACTCATTTAGAATGGTGCGTACTGTATTCCAGGTATGGTATCAGGTTCTTGAGATACAGGTGAGAAAGATCCACAGTCTAGTCATCTTTCAAATGAGTGTGAGTGCTCATGAAACTGCAGAATGTTGTCTCCTGAGAGTAAAAATTGCTTTAGCTCAGTGCCTGGCATAGGCAGAACATTTTAATGTTCAAAAAAGCTCAGGACTGGTGGCATAGGTCTGAAAGGCCAGCTACTTGGAAGGCTGAGGCAGAGAGATCCAAGTTCATGGCCAGCCTGGACTATAGAGAAACTTCAAAGTCAACCTTGACAACTTCATGAGACCACATCTCTAAAAAGTAAAGAGTGGCTGGCAAGAGATCTCAGTGGGCACTTCGTGCAAGCCTGATGATGTGAGTCCAATGGCCAGTGAGGTGACTCAATGGGTAAAAGCACTTGTGGTGCAAACCTAATGACCTAGTCAAGTGGCCAGTGGTGGCACAGTGGGTAAAGGCACTTGTGGTACAGGATTGCACTTGTGGTACAGGATTGAAGACTTGAGTTTGAGCCTGAGAACCCATGTAAAGTCACCCATACACATGTGCGCATACACATACTTACACTATACACAAAATATTTCTTTAAAGAAAGCAAAAAGCAGGCTGGGGGATATATAGCTCAGTTGTAGAGTGCTTGTGAGTATATTCAAGGCCTGAGTTCAGTCCTCAGTATTGCAACTTTTTATGATTCTATTCTAACTGCTTTAACAAGTGAAGACACTGGACTAGAGAGTTGGAATAACTTGCTCAAACTCAGACTTGGAGAAGAAGCATGAGATGGGAGGGGCAAGAGAGAAGAGGGACAAAAATAATTGGAAGGCAGCCTAGCCCACTTGAGCAGGGACTGCACTCAGCATCTGATGGCATGAGTGGGGTGGTGCCCTGGCACTTTGGCTTCTTCCCCCTGGACAACTTGTCAACCTTTTTTCCCTTTGACTCTTTTTTTTTTTATTCAATTGTGCGTGTGTGTGTGTGTGTGTGTGCCTGTGTGTGTGTGTGTGTGTGTGTGTGTGTAGAACCATGGACAAATTCGGGAACCACCATGGACCGCCTCCACCTCCTCCTTGTTTACTCTGCCCGGGGGTTCACAGGCTCTGCCCTACCAGGACCAGAAACGCAGGCTGCCCCCGCTTCTGCCCAGCGTCTATAAGTGGGGTCTAAGATCCGAACTCAGGACCTTCCGCCTACAAGGCAGAGGCTTAACCCCTGAGCCACCGCTCCATCCCCTCCCTTTGACTTCTTGAGAGCAAAAGGTAGCTGCAGAAGGAACCCGATTCTTTCAGTTGGCTGGCTCAGGGCAAAGATCTACCTGGAGTCAGTCTGTGTTAGAGTCAGGTTTCAACCTTGGGTCAGACTTGGTTTTGCACTCAGCCCAAGAGTGATGGAGGAGACCAGTGCAAAGGCAGAGGACTTTACCCTAGGAATGCCCTTCCTCTTTGTAGTGCTGGGGATGGACCCCCAAGTCATCCAGCATGCTAGAATGTGTTCTGTCATCCCCAACTCTTAGAGAATGCTCTTTTTCACCTATTTTAATCCTTCTTTGGCTTCCACTACCTTGTCATTCAGAACACAGCTCAAACCTCACTTCCTCAAAAACTTTTCCAAGTACTCTATCCCTCCTTCTCCAGGTGTTCTCTTGACATTTTCCTTTCACTTGCTTTTTGTGGTCTTTCTTTTCTTGACTATTTCTCTGTTTTTTTTTTTTTTTAATCTTCTCCAGATACTTTTTAAGATATTTTTGTGCTAAGTGCCTTCCCATGAAATTGGAATGCCATAACTACATCTTATTTCTTTTTATGCACTTAGTCCTATAGAGAGTCACAAATGTCTGGAATATCTAAGAGTTTTTCACTTCACCTCTTCAAGGTAGTCTCACTCCCATTAAAAATGACTAGAACATGGGGTTGGAGAGATGGCTCAGGGGTTAAGACTCTGTCTTGCAAGCAGAAGGTCCTGAGTTCGGATCCCAGGTCCCACATAAAAATGCCAGGTGAAACAGCAGCAGCCTGCACCTCCAACCTTGGTGGGCGGAGCCTGGGAAATCCCAGAGCAAAGCAAGAAGGAGGTAGAGGCACTCCGGGATGGTTCCCAAAGTCACCCTTGGTCCTCCACAGGAACACACAGTGCCCTTCACACGCACACGCGCGCGCACACACACACACACACACACGCGTGCACGCGTTCGGCACACTAAATAAATAAAATATTTTTTTAAAAAATGACTAGAGGGGCTGGAGAGGTGGCTCAGGGGTTAAGCCTCTGCCTTGCAGGCGAAAGGTCCTGAGTTCGGATCCCAGATCCCATGTATGATGCCAGGCGGAAGAGGGGGCAACCTGCGCTTCTGGCCCTGGTAGGGCAGAGCCTGTGAATCCCAGGGCAGAGTAAACAAGGAAGAGATGGAGGTGGTCCATGGTGGTTCCCGAATCTGTCTGTGGTTCTACACACACACAAGACGCACACACGCACAATTGAATAAATAATAATAATAATAAAAATTAAAGAAAAAATGACTAGAACATGAAATGTCTCCAGTGCTGGACTTAGCATACCGGATGTTCTATACATCTTAGTGGTAAGACAATATGCTGCGACCCTAGCACACAAAGGAAACCTGCCAGCTGGCAACGATGGGGAGGAGAGATGTGACCCACTAGAGAACACTGTACTGGCAAAGGCACAAGTGCTGAGGTTCATAGTACGTGGGGCCCTTCTTCCTTGTGTCGTCAGGAGTACGGGACACTCTTAAGGTCAGAGGAAGCCTGAAAGTGGTTCCTACCTAGGCTTCTCCAAGGGTCCACATCAGAAGACCTAAAGTCTTAATAGATGCTAGAGTCAGCCCTGAACTTGTGAGTCTGCTTGGCCAGGAGTCCATGATCTATGGAGGTATCCAGCTGCTCTAAGACCATCCACATGAGTCCCCAAAGGAACAGTCAACTCCAAAGTGAAACTTCTCCCACTTACCTCTAATCTATGCTAATCCTCGGGCTTGCGTTTCCTGGGAGCCTCTAACTTCAGAGTTCCTTGCACCCCACCTCCACCTGTCCCCTGCCCACTGTGGAATAAACTCAGTGGGAGCCTCTGAGGAGCAATGGGGGCTTATCTCTGCTTTTGCAGACCAGAGAGCTCTGTAGTTCTGTTTATTTGCCCAGAGCAGACGCCCGCTGAGAAAATGGCTGTGTTTGTTTCCAAGTGTGTCGTGTGAACTGTGGGCTAAATATACCCACACCACCGCCTCTCCAGCCCTTGCCCAGGAACAGCACGCCCCATTCTGCTCTGCCTTCTGCAAAAGCAATCCTCAGGACCCACGCCCTCGAAGGCCCTGCTTCCCCCAGGAAAGGGAATCAGGAATGCAACGTAGGGGTAGGGACCTGTGTGTGCAGTGCCTTGTTCTCTTGTCCTCTCCGCCCTAAATGTTCCTGGACAGTGGACGCTTTGTGCCCTTGTGGGGACAGCTCCTGTTTACTCCAGCCCAGCCCCAGAGCTGAAATTTTCCTGTGGCTGCCAGCCCTCTACTTCAGGAAAATTCCCATCATGGGAGCCAGACTCTCTCCACTGGCTGCCACCCTAGTGTCCCTGGTTCCTGCGGGACATTTGGCCTCTAGGGATAACCTGGGCCTCTTAACTGTGGCCTCCCTTCTGTGCCCATATCTTTCTTTGACTGGCCCTCTTAACTTGGGAGCAGCACAATTAAATCTCTCCAGAGGGTTTTTCTTTTTTCAAGACAGGGTCTCACGTAGCCCAGGCAGGCCTACTCACTTTGTAGCTGAGTATGACCTTGAACTCCTTATCCTCTTGCCTCCACCTCCCTGGTATTGGGATTGCAGGTTTCACGACTGTATGCAGTGCTGGGGCTGAACCCAATGCTGGGACTGAACCCACTGCGGGGACTGAACCCAGAGCTTTGTGCTTGCTGCATGAAACCACTAAGCCATGTCCCCAAGTGCTCAGAAGTGTTTCTTATCTGATAGGCCCACAGAAGCTGGTCAGAATGGAGGAAAATGGAGACAGGAAATTAGAGTGCATCATCCCCTTCCCTATCCAAGACCCAGGTTCTTCCTTAGCCCTGTTGCTACAGTGCTCCCACTCATACCTTATGTCCCTGCTGGCAGAACAGGTCTCCCTCTCTAAAGAGAAGGAAAGCGTCCTGCCAGAATAGCACTCTGATTTGCTGGGAATGGAGCCTAGGGCCTCATACATGCACACTGTAACTGAGCCAACAGAGGCAATCCTACAGCTGACCATCGTTCCCTACCTTCAACCTCAGGCATCTGTTTCATCTGTGAAATGGAGCTTACATCTACCTCTGAGGACTGTAAGAGATGGGGTAACAGTGCCTGGTGCCTAGTTAGGTATGCAGTGCATTTGTTGGACTCATAATACAATCATGTGCTGCTTAACATCCAAGATAAGAGTTGACAATGACAAGTAAGTCGTTAGGCCACTTCATTGTTCCATGGACATCACAGAGTGTTCTTAACCTAGCCCTTAGCACAAAAGAATGATGCAATGTAGAGAGGTAGCAATGGGAGGAGCTGGAGCTGCTGCCAACCCATTGCAGCCTACCATTGTATAGAGCACTTTTTACGTAAGAGTACACTCAAAAATAAGATAAAAAGTACAGTGTTTATTGGTTTGAGAGAGAGAAAGCAGAACATGTGTTACAGTGTATGTGTGGTGGCTAGAGGACAACTTCTGGAGGTCGGTTCTGTCCTTCTACCATGTGACCTCAGGGATTAAACTGGGGCACTAAGTTTGCATGCACCTTTACCCACTGATCCATCTCGCTAACCCCAAAGCATAGCATTTAAACACATAAAATATTAGCATACTTCTTATTATCAAATACTATATATTATACATGTTTTTATTTGCTTTTTTTAATATTTTATTTTTTATTAGGAAAGGTACACACATGCACTGCATGGACTTCCAAGGATCACCAGCTTTGTGACCAGGCACCTTAACACTGAGCTATCTCATCGGCCTTTTTTTTTTAAGACAGTTTATAACCCACTCTGTCCTTGCCATGTGGCTGAGGATGATCTCAAACTCACCATCCTCCTGCCTCTACTTCCTAAATGCCGGGACTCAGGTATGAACCACCATGACCAGCAGTGCCTTGCTAACATGTGACAGACAGCTTCTTGTGTAACTAACAGCATCACAAATACATAAGGAATTCACTGTAACTTACCAGTGCTAAAATGTCACGGTTCCAGGATCACTGTCATGTATGCGTGTTGTTAAGTAGCACCTGACTGTTTATGAATACAAGATGGGTCTCAGCTCTCAGCCAGACACATCAGTACAGGAGGCAAAGCACAACAAAACAGTACATTGTGATTGTGAGAAGTACTGAGAAGGCTAAGGAGATGACTGGGGGTTAAAGCCTTTGCCTTACAAGCAAAAGGACCTGAGTTCACATTCCCCAGTTCTCACATAAAAATGCTCACATAAAAATGCTGGGCCAGAGCTGGAGAGATGCCTCAGGTGTTAAGACTTTGTCTCGAAACCAGAAGGACCTGAGTTTGGATTCCAGATCCCATGTAAAAATGTTAGGTGGTCTGTACTCCTGGTTCTGGTGGGCACAGCCTGGGAAATCCCAAAGGGAAGCAAAAAGGAGGTAAAAGCAATCCAGGATGATTCCCAAAGTCACCCTTGGGCCTCCACAAAGACACACAGTGTACTCTCAAGCGCACACACACACACACACACACACACACACACACACACACCACTCACTCACTCCCTCAATAAAGTTTTTCCTTGTACTTTAAAAATTAAAAAAAAAAAAACGAGGCCAAAATGGTGGTGGCCTGCAATTTCTGCTCTGGATGGTAGAGCCTGGGAAGCCCCAGAGCAAAGCAATAAGGAGGTAGAACAATCCAGGAGGTTCCGTTGTCAGTTCCCTTTGGGCCTCCACAGGCGCACACACTCACAAGTGCCCTTTGGTACATATGCACATGCAGAGAGAGACTGAGGAGATGGAAGTGGTGTGTATACTGTAACCCAGTGCTCGACACTGTCAAGGCTGAGGCAGGAGGATTGAGAATTAATTCAAGGGCTATGTAGTGAGACCTTGTCTCTAGAAGATAGAGCTGGAAGAAACAGGAAGAAGCAACAATATCAGATGTGCTGAGAAAAGACGTAGGACAAGGTTGCGGGTAGGCAGAGAGGTGCAGTGGGCAGTGTACTCAGGAGGATCCGTGAGGAGACCACGTGGCTGGCGCAAAGGGAGCAAGAGAGCATGGACTCACTGCATGTTGGCTGTGGTGAGGAGAGTAGACTTTGCTCTGGTGTGAGGAAGCCCTGGGAAGGTTAAGAGCTTGGGAAAATACATCTCTGTCTGCACAGAAGTGGGTGGGATGCTTATAGTCAGGGCCAGGGCTCACAGTTCACTGTCGCCTCCCCAGTGGTGTTGCAGACATTGAGGATTCTTTGGCAAAATCTGTTCAGATTGTGACACTCTGCTGGGAACCAGGAATGCAAGCATAAATAGCCCTGTTAAATGCAGAGGACTGTGCGGGTGCGCTGTCATTTGGTCGGAGTTTTTAGCAATCTCTGCACTATGTGACCTGGAGGAGGAGGTGTCATCAGACTATAAGTAGACCATTCTGTATCCAAGTGAGCACCCCTGCAGGTAGGACCAGGAGCCTCCTGGATATGGATGTCTTGTCAGGGAGCCTCCCCTTGGCCATTTGGAACCACAGGGAGACAGGGGCCCTGTAAGTGACAGCCCGGGCCACTTCTGCCCATCTGTAATCCCATCGCTGCACAGATGCACAATGAGCACATCTTTCTAGGGACCAGAGAGCAAGTTTGGATTTTGATTTCACCACTGACCAAGTTTAGTTATCAAATGACCTTGGTCAAGTCCCTTGCCCCACAGAACCCCAGTTTCAGCTTCCTGGTCTGTGCTTGGGGAGCCTTGCAGTTCTGCTGGGCAGGAAACCTGTGACTCCATTGGGCTGGGGCTTAGTGGGGACCTCCTTCCTGTCATGTGCTTTCTGCTGACTGAGCTCCTGGGCAAACTACTATTGCTCACCCATTCTTGGTCCCAGACCAACAGCTCTGGGGAACAGGGAAAGTCTCCCCTTTGACTCTGCTCTGCTCTTCCCAGTCTCCAGCTTGAGAGACAACAAGCTTCTGGCTGAAAGTTCCAACATTCACTAGCTCAATCTGCCCAATACAATTTATTCTGGGAATTCCCTCCCTGCGATGTAGCAATGGTCATACCAGAACCCCAAACTACTCTCTTACCCTTTTGCTGCTGTGAACAGTTCCTGCCCTGCCCCTGCCCTGCCCCTCTCCTACTGCATTCCGCTGCCTCCTGGTAGTTGTATCTGGTGTTTTCTCCAAGCCCTTCCACTCTCTGTAACTGTTGTCACAGCACATTAGATGGGTCTTCCAGCTGGAAGTCAAGAAAGATGGCAGCCCTGAACCCTTTTCCCAGCTGAGTGGACACTGATGGCTGTGGCTTTTCAAGTCACCAGGGCCATTGCCTGTAGGTGCCCCTTCCTCCTGCCCGGTCTGTACAAGGACTCACCTGTCTGTCTTCCCTTCTCTGTCCCTCCAGGACACTTTCGTGGAACTCTATGGGAACAATGCAGCTGCAGAGAGCCGGAAAGGCCAAGAGCGCTTCAACCGCTGGTTCCTGACGGGCATGACTGTGGCTGGCGTGGTTCTGCTGGGCTCGCTCTTCAGTCGGAAGTGACCAGACACTGACTAACCCCTTCACCATACCCTCACCTACCCTGGACCCATGCTACCCTCTCTTTAGCCACCATTGCCACCAGGAGAACCACTACATGCAGCTCACGCTCCCCCATCACAGGGTTGGGCCTAGACCTGGTCCCCTGCAGTTAGCCTTCTAGAAACTACCACGCTTCTGTGAGATCCACCTTCCCTCATATCTCAGTTCTCTTGGCCTAAAATTCCACAAGGTTTTTCCCCTAGATCTGCCCCTTGGAAGCTGGAAGAAGATGATGGGCTATGTTAGGGGCAGGAGGCCCCTGCCTGATTTGTAGGATTGCTATTGCTCCTGAGCCTCCTGGGAAGGCTTGCCTGACAGTGAGCCTTCTACACCTCTTCCCCAGAAAGAGACTAGATTGCCTTTGTTTTGATGTCTGTGGCCTCAGAATCTATATCATTTCCCACCTCCAACCCCCCCTTCCATCTCCATCCCATCTCCATCCCAAGAGTCATTGAGAGGCCACTTTTGACTAATTAGAAATTCAGGCTGCTTAGGATAAAGAAACAAGGACCAGGACTTCCTCCCTATTTCTGGCCTGGCCAAAGTCCCCACTCCTGGTCCAGATTTCTCTAGAGACCTCTGGCTAGAGACCAGTCCCATCCAGGAGGAGGGACTATAGCTAAAGGAAGTACCCCGTGCTAGAGCTGGGGTAGCTCTTGCAGCTTAGCACCACCCTAGTCCCGTCTCCCCCCTTCCCTGGCTCCCCTGACCATGACTGAGGGACCAACTGGGCCCTGGACAGGTGTCCCAGAGCTGTTTACGGCCTCAGATGCCTCACTTTCCACAAAATCAGCCTGTAGCATCTTTGCCTTGAGTGCTGACCATGGAGTCTGGGGACTCAGGGAAGGGGTCTCAGCCAGAAACCAAGGGGAGCTGTAGGGAGTGGCCGGGGGAGCCCTGGGGCCTTCCCTACCTCAGGCAGGAAGGGCAGGAAGGGGAGAGTCTGGTGCACAAGGCGGGGCTGCAGGAGACTGGAGAGGCCTATCTTCCCCAGCCTGGCAGATTTATGCCCCTCCCCCCACCCCCAGTCTGGGCAGCAGGGCTGCCAAGGCCCGTGCAGCCTGGCCAGGGACCCTTTAGGTCTCTCCTCAACTCCACTCTGGGCCTGTCTCATCCCTGGGGTCCCAGCACAGCTCTGGCCATCCCAGGCTCAATGCTGTACATACTCAAGACTAGTTTTTATTCCTTGTGAAGATGATATACTATTTTTGTTAAGCGTGTCTGTATTTATGTGTGAGGAGCTGCTGGCTTGCTGTGCGCGTGCACGTGGAGAGCTGGTGCCCGGAGACTGACAGCCTGATGCTCCCTCCCTGCCCTAGCCTGGGGAAACCCGCTGGGGGGTCCTGGCTTCCGAGGGGCACTTATACCTCCCCTGTCCCCACCCTACACTTGTTCCAGCTCTTTGAAATAGTCTGTGTGAAGGTGAAAGTGCAGTTCAGTAATAAACTGTGTTGACTCTGTGAACCACAGCCTGGACTCTATGTGCTGCCACTGCTGTTGCTTCCTCCGCTGCCAAGGACAACAGAAGGGAGGAGCTATTCTGGTTCTCGTTAACGCTGGGTTGGGGGCTCACCAAGCTCTTCCTTCCAGCCCCAGATTTCTTCCTGTTCTTCACCTGTATAAGCAGGAGTGATTTCTGTCCCTCAAAATTTCAAACAGCTCTAGAAAAAAGACACGTTGGCAGCTTGAATCCCGACATACCCAACTAAAAAGACAAGCATGTGCCTGAGCAGGGACTCCAGAAGCTTATAGAGTTGCAACAGCGTTCAGCTGGAATCTTGGCTCATCTGGGAGCCAGGCAGGGCGGGCCTCTTGGAGGAAGGGACAGGCGAGTAAGATTTGAAGTGTAGAGTTAACTAAAAAGGGACTCGACCCCATGAGATAGGTAGCTCAGCAGGTGAAGGCAATTGCCTACTGGCTTGATGGCCTGAGTTCAATCCCTGGAACCTGAACAAAAGTGAAAGGTGAGAACTAACTCCAAGGTTGCACTGTGACCTGCATGTACATGCCACATACAATGATTTTTTTCTATTAAAAAATGGGGAAATGAAGGCTGGAGAGGTGGCTCAGGGGTGAAGCCTCTGCCTTGCAGGCAGAAGGTCCTGAATTCGGATTCTGGACCCCACGTATAGATGCTGGGCGGAAGCGGGGGCGACCTGAGTTTCTGGTCCTGGTAGGGTGGAGCCTGTGAATCCCGGCGCAGAGTAAACAAGGAGGTGGAGGCAGTCCTTGGTGGTTCCCTAATTCGCCTGTGGTTCTACACACATGCATACACACACAATTGAATAAATAATAAAAAAAAAAGATGGGGAAATGAAAGGTCTGCTGGACAGATGGTTCAAGGGTTAAGATTCTGCCTCTCAATCAGAAGGACCTGAGTTCAGATTCCAGGTCCCACGTAAAAATGGCAGCAGCCTATACTTAGGATTCTGGAAGGCAGAACCAGGGAAATTCCAGAACAAAGCCAGGAGGTAGAAGCAATCCAAGATGATGCCCAAAGTTACCCTTGGTCCTCCACAGGGACACAAGCTACACATACACATAGATATGTTGTTTTTACTAACGTGGGGAAAGGGAGCTAAAGAGATGGCTAAATGGTATTTGTTGTGCAAGCAAAAGAGTTCAGATTTCCAGATCCCATGTAAAATATGGGTGTGGCAGATGGCCCCTAATTCCAGCCTCAAATGTGGAGTTGAAATCATCAGAGGAAACTAGCCAGACTATTGGTGAAATTTCACTCTTGGTGAAATTGGGAGACCCAACTGCAAAAGAATAAGGTGAAAGCTATCAAGGATGATTCCAAATAACTTGAGGTCTACACACACACACACACACACCCCAACACACTTGTAAATGTGCATACACGTGTCACATGCGTGCATGAACATGAAACTAAATAAATGAACAGAGGTAACTCGGGTCCTGCAGGATGGAAGGCTAGCATGATTGGTATTGTGTTGCAGGCTGTCCCGAAGAAAAATGCCAGGCTGACAGGAGGTGAGGAACCCAAATTTGGCCCTGCCTGATCAGGGAGCATATGGTCCTCAGCATCCTCAAAATTTGTCCAAACTGCAGCAAGAACGTCCTGGCAGAGACCAATACCGCCTAGAAACCTGGTGTGCTTACTGCTCTGGATCTACAGGCAAGTTCCCTGGGTCACTGCAGGCCTTGCGACACTGGCCACAGCCCCCAGCATCCCTATGCTTCAGCTTTCCCCTTTACACAAAGGGTGCGACCCTAGTACCATTCACACCACGGTGGTCAAGATCAAATGCGGTAACCGTGTGGAGGTGCAGCGTCTCCAGGGACAAGAGGAGGTGCTGCTCTCCACACTCACGTGTCCCTGGTTGGAGGTCCACGGGCGGGGCAGGGGTTGGACCGCTCAGGCGCCCCGCCCACTGGCTCCAGGCTTGGACTACACTGCCCCCGGTGGCCACGCAAGGCTACCCGAGCCACTCCTGCTTAGTGCTGGCGCTCGGGTCTCCGCCGAGCCGCTTTGCCCAGGTTCCTCCGGCCTTCCTCTGCTCACCAAGAGGGCATCTGCGCCCCAGCCCTAGACTACCGGATCAGAGCTGTGTCCACTCTTACAAGGCTGCCCACATTCTCAGACTAAAGTTGGCTGCCCACCGCTCTCCTGGGCGTGATGCCCCGCCCCATGGGGTGTTGCTTGGCTCTGGCCCCAGCCCCAGCCTGGGAGGAGCCCCTTCCCAGGTTCTCCAAATGCTTCCAGGAACATCTTTTCACAAAGGCAAATACAAAATACATTTTTATTCTCCATTCTCACTTTAAAAAAAAAGTATTGTATGTGTATGTTTGTGTCTGTGTGTGTGTATCAGAGGGCACTGTGTGTCCCTGCGGAAGATCGAGGGTGATTTCAGGATCATCCTGGATTGCTTCTACCTCCATTTTGCTTGGCTCTGAGATTTTCCAAGCTCCGCCCACCAGGCCCCCAAGTGCAGGTTGCCACGCTTTCGGCTTGGCGTTTAACGTGGGACTTGGGTTCTGAACTTGGGACCTTCTGCTTGTGAGGCAAAGTCTTAACGCCTGAGCTCTCTCTCCAGCCCCCTACTTATGATTTTTGAGGCACAGTCTCTCCCTTTGTAGCCCAGATCTGCAATAAACTTTCTGTTTTAATTTCCTGTGTGCAAGGATTACAGATACAATCCTGGTACACAGGTGGTAAACAAACACTGCCTTATCTGCTTCCTCCTATATAAATGCACCCTGTGGAAGTTTCTGTGTCCATGAAGAAATACCCATGCACTCTCTGGGCATCTTTACTCATCCCTAACAATGACAGCTTTTTTCCCTTTTTGTTTTTGTTTTGTTATTGAGTTTTTGTTTTTTTTTTTTTAATTTATTGTATTCCTCAAAATTTGTGGGCAGGAGTTGAGGGGTCTATTCCACAATTTTAGGGAGGAGGATCTATTGCTCCCTGGCCTAGAACTCACCAGGTCCACCAAGCCAGCCTTAAATTTGCATTAATTCTCCTGCCTCTCTGCCTTATGAATACTGAAATTATAGTTGTGAGACACTGTGTCTGACCAAAGCAGATCTCTAGCTGCATGATCCCTAATCTTACACATGCTTTCACATTACACGAAGAGCTCTTCTAATTCTTTGTAGTCAGTATCAACACACTTTGTAACTATTAAGCGAGGGATAAAATAAAAATTTAAATATATGTAAGGGCCATAAAAATGGCTCAGCAAAAACGTTTTATGATATGGCAGGCATCTCTGATCCTACACTCATACGGTAGGATGAGAGATGCAGACAAAAGAACCTACTGCAAACTGGCATGCCAGTTAACCTGGAGAATACAGCATGGTGTCAAACTAGAGGCACCCTGTCCTAATAAGGTAAAAAGTGAGAACCAACTCCCAAAAGTCACCCTTGAACCTCATAGGCGCACATGTGCACTAGTATGCACATACTTGCTCTCTTTAAATGAATAAATAAAAAATTTTAAATATATTTAAATATTCAGTACAGTATTTCTCATAGGCAAGTAAATTTTAAATCCAAATTTACTTTTTCATTTTATTTTATTTTTTTATTATTCACTTGTGCGTGTGTGCGTATGTGTGTGTATGTGTGTGTGTAGAATCACGGATGAATTTGGGAACCACCATGGACCGCCTCCACCTCCTTCTTTACTCTGCCCCAGGATTCACAGACTCCGCCCTACCAGGACCAGAAACACAGGCTGCCCCCGCTTTCGCCTGGTGTCTATACGTGGGGTCTAGGATCCGAACTCAGGACCTTCTGCCTGCAAGGCAGAGGCTTAACCCCTGAGCCACCTCTCCAGCCCCTACTTTTTCATTTTAGATATTTTAGAATAATGAGTTCAGAACACAAGAAAGTATATAATGCTTTCAAAGGCATTCTTTTTTCTTTTCTTTTTGGAAGTAATTATATCTGTTATTAAAACTGGAGCTGGAGGCTGAGATGGTTAAAACTCTTGCCTTACAAGCAAAGGGACCTGCATTCAGATTCCTAGATACCAGGTAAAGATGTCACGCTGATGTGGTGGCCCGCCTCTAATTCTAGTCCTGAAAGACAAAGTCTGGGAATTCCCAGAGCTAGCCAGATATCCAGACTAGCCCTAATGGTGTGCTGTGAATTTAGAAACCCAGACTCACAATAATAAGGAGGAAGAACAATTGAGGATTATTCCTAATATCACCCTTGGGCTTTTACAGGCACACACACTGGTTTATATACACCTACCTACACATATGCAAACACACACACAAATATATCAAGCCCAATCACACACACACACACACACACACACACACACACACACAAAAAAAAAAAAAAAAAAAAAAAAAAACTGGAGCGGCGTATGTACCTCAACTGCTAAAGTGTTTGCTTAGCACGTACAGAGCACTGGATTCAACCCTGCACCATATGAACTGAGCATAATGGTGCACATCTGTAATTCCAACACTTGGGAGGTTTGAGAAAATATCTTCAATGAAGTACCTCTACTGGAAACACATAGCTGCCCTTGTTCACAGTCCTTGTAATCCCAGCAGTGGAGAGGCTGAGGCAGGAGGATTGCTGTGAGTTCTTAGGGCTGCATTGAAAGAAATTATTTCAAAACAAAACAAACAACAAGAAGCATATCCAAGAAAAGGGGCTGGGGATGTAGCTTGTTTGGCAGAATGCTTGCTATCCTTAGCACTGACCATTTTTCAAACTGAGGACATTTAAAAGTACTCAGGGATGCTGGGAACCAGGGCTAGAATTATAGGCTGCCTCCACATCCACCCAGGGATCTTAACTCCTTTTGCTTTCAAAGCAACGCTTTTAACCGCGGAGCCATCTCCCCAGACCCTGTTTTGTTTTGTTTTTTAAAAATTTATTCATTCATTTTGTACGTGTGTGTGTGTCAGAGGGCACTGTGTGTCCCAGTGGAGGTCCAAAAGTGACTTTGGGAATCATCCTGGATTGCTTCTACCTCCTTTTTGCTTTGTTCTAGGATTTCCCAGCTCCGCCCACCAGCTCCAGCACACCCTTACCACAGCGCAGGCTGGGAGGAGACCAAGGGGCCGCCACCTGCCTTGCTAGTTTGTTTCTTTTCATTAGTCTTTATTTGTTTGTCTGTCTGATTGCTTGCTTGTTGGTTTGAGACAAGGTCTCACTCTGTCCCTGTGCAAAACCCTTCCTTAAATTCCAATACCACTGAAGTGCCACCTCTCCAGCCCTGTTTTATGATTATTATTATTTTTAGCCTCTATAGCCCAGGATGACCTTGAGGTCCTGATCCTTCCACATCAACCCCCAAGTGCTTACATTACAGACAAGCACCACCACACTCAGCTCAAAAGCCAACTTTTCAATGTCAGGAGAAATAAAGAGGGCACACGGCAAGGCACAAGTGGCCCAGCCTTCAGCGCCACAGCATTTGCTGTCTTCCAAGTCCCAGTATTCAGGGCATTTTCCGATCAGTGCGTTGAGTTACCCAAGTGCCTAGTGATAATGATGACTAGAACTCAGTGCCAGCACCTCCCCCCCTCTGCCTTGTCTAGATGGGAACAGCTTGGGCCAGTCCTCCTCCACAGGCTCTGTTGCGCACACAGTTCCTGCAGCCTGTAACAGGCCGCCTCCAGCACACCCTTACCACAGCGCAGGCTGGGAGGAGACCAAGGGGCTGCCACCTGCCTTGCTAGTTTGTTTCTTTTCATTAGTCTTTATTTGTTTGTCTGTCTGATTGCTTGCTTGTTGGTTTGAGACAAGGTCTCACTCTGTCCCTGTGCAAAACCCTTCCTTAAATTCCAATACCACTGAGAGAGAGCGAGAGAGAAAGAAAAAGAAAAGGAAGGAAGGAAGGAAGGAAGGAAGGAAGGAAGGAAGGAAGGAAGGAAGGAAGGAAGGAAGGAAGGAAGGAAGGAAGGAAGGGAGGGAAAGAAAGAGAAAGAAACAAAGAAACAAAGAAACAAAGAAACAAAGAAACAAAGAAACAAAGAAAGAAAGTGAAAATATATAAACTATGTAAGTTTATGCCTTCTCTGTTTTTGCTTTTGTTTTTCATTTTTTATTTACTGGGATGATGAGATGGCCAGATAAAAATGCTTGCAGTGAAGTGTGGTGACCTGAGTGCAGATTCCCAGATAAGATATTCTGTAATATTATATTTCTACTTACAGTTCAGGAATTTTATTTCCTGCACAACTTGTGTGTGTGTGTGTCTATGTGTGTGAGAGGACACTCTCCAGCCCCTCTGCCTGGCATTTTTAACGTGGGATCTGGGATCCAAACTCAGGTCCTTCTGCTTTTGAGTCAGAGTCTTAATCCCTTAGCCATCTCTCCAGCCCTTTTAAATCTTTTGAAATATTAACTTTTGAAAAAATAATCCCCAAAACTGACATCAGGCTCATACATAATAATTTTTTAAATAATTATATTAAACAGTAAAAAAGCTATTCATGGGCTGGAGAGGTGGCTCAGGGGTTAAGCCTCTGTCTTGCAGGCGGAAGGTCCTGAGTTCGGATCCCAGATCCCACGTATAGATGCCAGGCGGAAGCGGGGGCGGCCTGCGTTTCTGGCCCTAGTAGGGCGGAGCCTGTGAATCCCGGGGCAGAGGAAGTGGAGGCGTCCATGGTGGTTCCCGAATTCGTCCGTGGTTCTACACACACACAGACGCGCGCGCACACACATACATACGCATACACGCACAATTGAATAAATAAAAAAAAAATTAAAAAAAAAAAAAAAAAGCTATTCATGTATGTGTGTGAATGAGAATGAATGTGTGTCATATGTGTATATAGGGGAGTCAGAGGGCATTTGGGGAGTCAGTTCTCATCTTTGACCTGGTTTTTATGGTAGAGTCTCTCTTGAGCTGCTCAAAGTTTGCTGGCCCACCTACTTACAAGGAGTTCTCCTGTGCTGACACGTCTCATCTCACTGTGGGAGTGCTGGAATCACAAGCTTTTTACCTGGACTCTAGGGCTTGAATTCAAGTCTTCTGCCTTATAGTATATTCACTGAGCCATCTTCCCAAGCCCCCTTCTTTTTTCTGCTTCCTTCCTTTCTTCCTTCCTTCCTTCCTTCCTTCCTTCCTTCCTTCCTTCCTTCCTTCCTTCCTTCCTTCCTGCCTTCCTGCCTTCCTGCCTTCCTTTTTTTTTTTTCTTTTGTGCTGGGACCCAATACCAGGACTTCATCCTTCCTTGACAAGCATTCTACCACTAAGCTAAATCCCCAGTCCTTCCTACTTTGATTTCTAATAAATATCCATACACTAACGTTAGAATTCTGTGCATATAAAGTATTGCTTTATTCTCTCCTAAATTATTTAAACCCTCTCATTTCCATAGATCCACACATGAATAAATTGGTTTGAATAATATCACTGTAAAGGTCCTTGTGAACCCTTACAGAATTTAAAGAACCATGTCACAAAATTTTAACAAAATATTCCTAAGATTTGAAGATGTCATGCCTGAAACACTAAGGTGCTAAGAATGTGGACATACAATAAGAACAGAATATTCTGAAAGTGGATAAAAAAAAAATCACATGAAGATCATGGGTGTAATCAGGGGGAGACCACCAACATCAGGAAGGCCCCCACATCAGGCTCAAGTCGGGTTGATGTGAAAAAGCAAACATCCCCATCCCAAAAACCTGTTACAAATGCATTGTAAAAATAACAATAGTAACAAATGAAAATATCACACCTGTGAAGCGGGAATGTAGGGAGGCATCTTCCCCCCCCCCCCCCCCCCCCGCCCGCCCTCTGGCTCTTCTGAGGAAGGCAGATGAGTTTCTCTTCCCTTTGTGTCAAGCGACCAAGGGATTCTGGAAGACAAGGACTGGGTGGCCCCCCACAGATGGCTGGGCTCAGCAGCTGAACAGCACAGGCCACGGCCAAGGGGAAGGAACCATGTGCAGTTTGTGGGTAGAGCACTGAGTCCCAGTAGGAGGACTCTGAAACCAGGCCACTGCCTCTGACAGATGGGAGCGCCTGAGCAAGTAACAACATTTCTTTACCTATAAAAAAGAAAAAAAAAAAAGGGTGCAGGCCATCATCCTAGCACCCAGGAGGCAAAAGGATTACAAATTTAAGGTGGGCTTGAGCTAACTGCAAGACTCTGCCTCCAAAACAGAGGGGGGTGCTGGGATGGGGATGCAGCAGAACCCAGTGATGGAACCCCCCCCCCACACACACACACGTCCAGTGCTGGTTCAGTCCCTAGTACAGCAACATCAGAAGGTGGGCAGAGGAGCATGATAGTCATTCCTATGTCTCGGGATGGTTTCACAGGGATGGAATTCAAGGCCTCTCACATGCTGGGCAAGTGCTCTGTCACTGAGCTACACCCCAGCCCGGGGTCCAAGTTTATGACTTTTCTTTACCTGCCCTATTTGGGATTATTAGATATATATGTGTCAACTTGACAATCGAAGATGGAGCTCTGGGCACATTTGCGAAGAGTTAATAATTAAGCCAAGCCTTTGAACAATCCTTCAAGACACTGTCTGATTTGACGCGGAAAGACCCAGCCCATGGTGGGTGGGGCTATTCCCTGGACAGGCAAATAAGATGAAGGAAGCTGGTTCGGTTAAACTTGGCATTCTTTAGCATACCTGGGCAGTCTTGCTGTCTGGCGAGTGAGGTTTGTCCCTCTCTCAGCAATTCCTGAGGATACGACCTGGCCAGTTCCCTTTGCTTCTGGTGTTGGTATGAGTTCTCCTGCCAAGCTAGATTAAGAACTATGATGGGGCAAGACAATCA